>CM068995.1:44267778-45623649 GCA_035357415.1 Ophraella communa | reverse complement strand
TGTTAACATACGAAACTACAGGTCTAATTGGTTTTGATTCTTTATGCACATTAATAGTTCCCTAAAACTCTGGACATTGAAGATTTTTATTTTTATTTATTAGGTATTTTTTATCATAGTCATTGAATAGTTAATTTGAATCATTTACATGTTCTCTTATTTGCTTAGAAAATTTTTGACTTGGATCGTTTTTCAGAATTTTAACATTATTTACTGAGTTATTATGTTGTGTATAATATGTTTTGTTGTGTTGGACATTCATTAATTTTTCTAATTTACTTATATGTTTTTGATATTTTTCATGATTCAAAATACTGACCTGTCCTCTAAATTTATCATCTGGTAGTCAAATTCTACAGGATGGATTGAATAAGTTAATTCTGAATGAACAGTTTTAATGTAAATGTCTAGAAAATCTCTTATTTTGAACCACTTTTTACTTTCCTCTCTAATCCACATTTGTTGTGCCTTTTTAATTACTTTTTGTGCTTCCTTTGATTGAGTTTTACATTTTATATTTACATATTTGGGTATTAAATTCTTCTTGAGAAAATCCTTGTTAAACCAGATGTTTTGGGATATCTTACACCTTTTTTTCTCATACAATCTTATACAATGGAGTTAATTACTCTCTCGAAGATGACTTAATGACATTCATTGTACTAATCCTTACTATGTGGAAACCAATAAACGAAACTGCCACTACTTATTATTATTTTTTTTTAATTATATTTATATTATAAAACTTAATAGTTCTACTATTAAGTTTTTAATAAAACAGAATTTTTTTCTTCAAATATTAAAAGTAGTGATATATAATTCGAAAGTTTTTAATTTATTTAAAAGAGACAATTCTGTTCCCAGTAATTGCTTATTTTAAAGTTTTACCAAGTACTTGAAAACTGTCAAACTTTGTGAAATATCTCAGTAATACTTACAAACTTTCAAGCTGTTTTAAGCCAGTGCAGGACGGAAAAGTCTTAGACTTGATTATAATTTCTGGTGAAAATAAAAAAGTCATTAAATTAATAAATACAGATGAATAAATACAGCTTGAGCGAGCTTGCACCGAGATGGATTCAAAGAAGGAAAAAAATGTACAATTTTATGAATTAACAATAATACAATGTTTAGTTTCTAGGTTAAATGATTTAAAAATATTTCTATATTGAGACTATTTGTGAAAATTGTGCTTTGGGGTTTCGCATAAATCTTATATAAAAATTTCTTTTTACCTTATATGTACAGTGTGTAAAAGCCAAATGGAATAAATTCATTATTTCGGTTACTGTACATATTTATAAAAAATCCCGAAACACGTCAAATTTAAATTATAACTTGACATTATTTAACGTGAAAATGCAACCCCTACCTTCAACCCCCTTAGAATGACAGGTACAACCCCCAATTTTTTAAATGGGAAGTATAGGCTTGTGATATATCATTTTAAAGGTCTCTTCATTCTCTATTTAAAAATGTTATTGTTTTTAAATTTAATGCAAAAATTAACATAAAAAAATTAATATCATGTTGTTATCGAAATTCGCTAAAATATACTCGAAACTTATTACAATGTACTTAAAACTTATTTCCCGTTTAGGTCTTGATAATGAGAAAGTGAACAAAAACCATAGCAATGTGGTTTTTAGATGGTAACCATTAAAAAACTTTAAAGAATTTCCGTGGCAACGCTATTTTAACAAGCAGTAGTAAATTGTTTTATTTAAGTTGTCATTGTTGTAATTTAAGTATAAAGTTTGTTCAATACAATTCTGAAAAATGGTTAGATTAACGGAAATGCATAAAATAACAGTTTTACAAATGATTGGTTACGGAGATAACATCCAAACACAACAGGAAGTAACTCGCCTATTTCATGAGAAATTTCCTAATTTACCGCCTATATCCTAAGGAACAATAAGTAAAATAGAAAAGCAGTTTCGCGAGTTTGGTCATGTAAGGCCGATAAAAAAAGCAGCTGCCAATGCACTGAGTGATGAACTCAAATTAGATGTGTTGCTTGAGTTTCAGGAAAACCCACATACATCGAGTAGACAGGCATCCACTACATTCAATGCTAGCCATACATCGATAGCAAACATATTAAAAGAAAATAAATTGCATCCCTATAAGATGATACCTACTCAGGAGTTCATGGAAGACGATTTTGATAGGAGAACTTTTTTTGTGAGCAAATGAACATGTTGGATAACAATATTATCCAATTAGAAGACGTTATGTTTTCTGATGAGTGTACTTTTTTACTTAACGGTCATGCTAATCGGCAAAATTTCCGCTACTGGTCCACGGAAAATCCTCACTTGATGAGAGAAGAACACACTCAATACCCTCAAAAGGTTAATGTTTGGGCAGGGATTGTAGGGAACAATATCATTGGTCCCTTTTTTAATGAGGGCAACTTGAATGGCAACAATTATTTGTCACTACTTCAAAATTATGTCATTCCAACGTTGGCAAATTTATATCCTGATCCAGGTAACCCTCAAGTTCCAGCGAATACGACATGGTTTCAGCAGGATGGAGCACCACCACATTACCAACTTAATGTCCGGTAGTACCTCGATACAATATTTCCCAATCGGTGGATAGGGAGGCGAGGATCGATTAAATGGCCAGCGCGATCACCTGATCTGACATTATTAGATTTCTTTTTATGGGGATCTACTTCATTAACATTCTTAGTTCTTTTTCGTGTTCTACATTTTATTACGTTTTGCATTACATTTTAGTTTTTGATTGTAACGCTTGCGATTAGGTCGATCACGCCTGATATGTTAAATAATGTTAGAAGACAGTTTTATTTAAAAACAATAACATTTTTGAATAGAGAATGAAGAGACCTTTTAAATGATATATCACAAGCCTATACTTCCCATTTAAAAAATTGGGGGTTGTACCTGTCATTCTAAGGGGGTTGCATTTTCACGTTAAAGAATGTCAAGTTATAATTTAAATTTGACGTGTTTCGGGATTTTTTATAAATATGTACAGTAACCGAAATAATGAATTTATTCCACTTGGCTTTTACACACTGTATATCATTATAGGGTTTACTTTATTAAATTCAAAGCGTAAATAGTCTTTTAAAAATATCTAAATTAAACAATATTTTTGACATAATAGCCATAAAATAGTCAAATTGTGCAAGATCATTCCATCGATTTGGCCTTCACCAATTAGGAAAAATTTAATTATTGAGAAACTATCGGACATTGATTTAATGTGGTGATTCTCCATCTTGCTGTAACCATATCATTTTCGCTGAGATTGTGGATTTGCTGCAGCATCAGGATACAAATTTGTTAAAGCTGGGCTGAATTAATTTTGGATGAGTACTTAAATGATTCACGCCATTTAAAGTGTTCCAATTATTACCACCCAAGCATTTCCATAATTTATAGTTCATTTGTTTGGAGTTGGCAGCTAAGAAAACTCATTAAATCGTAAAATGTTGTAAACAAGACCCTAAATCAGCAGCGCACGTACTTATTTATATCGGTATTAAGAAATTTCTTTTATTTATCATATTTTAACGTTCTTAGGTAAGGATAAATAGTCATAACACGATATTTAGAATTTGTTTTTCGATTTTAACGAGAATAATTGTGGTCGTTAGGGGTGCTAAGGGATTAAGGTAACCCTAAGTGTATAATTGCAAAAACAGGTAGGTACGTTATTAGTCTATAAATTAAGAATTTAGGTACTCGTTAGTGTTGGTGGTTTATATTGAGATCTATATTTTTATTATTTTACTCCAAGAACAGTAGTGAAAATGGCGACAAGTTCGAGTTTTGTTCCAGTACAAGTGGCTCATTTAAAACAAAGTGCGTTTTCTCAAAAAGAGAAAAAACTATTGTTTTAAATGTTCATGATGCACTAATACATAAAGATGCATCAGCAACTGTTCGTGATGCGGTGACTAGATGCTCCAATATGACCGGTTTTAGTGAACGAAGTATCTATCGATTTTTAAGTGAGAGAAAACAGGGAAATGTTAGTAAACCAAAAAAACACGTAGGAAAAAATCCATTATGGTCGATACCCTTAATAGAGATATCATTAGAAGACAAGTAGGTAAATTCTTTGTACTGCCATTTTTGCCACCGACATACATTTTGAAAGATAAAAATCAAAAACCCGAATATTTTGATGGGAAGCCACCAGGCACAACGGCCATAATGTCAAAAAAATCAGCATATGTTACCAATGAGCCTTTTTTTCAGTGTTTAAAATTACAATTCGTTCTCGCAGGGTTCAAGGTACTGTAAAAATGTTGGAGAATGTCACTTTTTACTATTGTATTAACCAAGTCATAGTACGTACATTCTCCAATCCCTAGATAGAAGTTTCTTTAAATCCCCAATAGGATTCTATTATGAAGCATGAAACAACTTCATCAGAGTGAGTCCGGGTGAAAAGATAAATCGCCTGGTGTTTGGAAAGCTTCTTTATGAAGTACGGTATCCGCCAAAATAAGCAGTACCGAAACAGAGAGTACTGTGGAGTTGTTTATGTAATATGGATTTGTCATATTTGACTTAATTGTCATTAGTTGATATATTGGTATCACGCTGCAGTTAAATTTGATTTAAAAATGGTTCTAACAACGGAAGAAAAAGTGTTTTTGGTAGAGCATTATTTTCGTTCATACAGAAAAGGTCGTAATGATGGTCCAAGCTTAGAACAGGTGTCAATAAAATATCAACAAAAATTTAACAAAGCAGCTCCTAGTAAAAGTGTGATGTTAGCTGTTGTTAAAAAATTTCGTCGCACTGGTAGTGTATTGTGTCAACGAAAAGGTTCTTCAGGTCGTCGAAAAACAGTATGCACTAACGAAAATGAAGGAGGTGTTTTAAACCAAGTTGTGCAATCACCTCAAAGAAGTCTTGTAAGAACTGCATGTAAACTCAACATTGGTGAAACGTCTTTACGTCGCATGTTCAAATCAATTGGTGGTTATCCATACCATATTCAAGTTGGACAACGACTAAATGCTGCGGAAAAACGTGCAAGAGAAATTTACTGTGATCGAGTTTAATTTACGAAGATCCCGAATTTTTAAAAAAATATATGGTTTTCAGTCGAGAATCACGTTCATCTTAGCGGCTATATTAATCGACAAACAACCAGATTCCTTGGATTTGAACGTCCTAATGTCATTGTAGTAGAGAAACCACTCCACAGTCTTGGAGTTACCGTTTGGTGCGAGGTATCTGGTAATGGAATGATTGGTCCTTATTTCGTTAAAGATGATAATCAGAATCCACTTACTGTCAACCAAGAACTTTATAGAGAGAAAATTATTTTGTGAGAGATCTAAATAACTTTTGCCGTGCACGAAATCTCCAGTTTCGCACACAATGATTCCAACAAGATGGTGCAACGAGCCATACAGCTGTGCGTACCTTAGACTTACTCCGTCAGCATTTCGATAATAGAATAATTTCTCGGGGAACAGACTTCTCATTCACCTGATTTGACGCCACCTGACGCATACATTTGGGGCATAATGAAGGAAAAAGTATTTCATTCGGAAAATCCGCCGGCGAATATTGCCGAACTACGGGAAAGAATACAAAATATTTTTCTGCAGTTCCATCAACCACTTTTTATAAATATGTTTATTGACTTACAAAATCGATATGAAGCTTGTTTGCATCGAAATGGTGAACATTTTGAACACTTACATTACAGAAATTAAAAATTAATTTTTATTTTTATTTTCGGGACTGTTTATTTTGACGGATACTGTATTAAATCATGTATGTAATTAGGCCTTTGGTCTTTTTGTATAATAAATGAATAAATAAATAAATAAATAGTTAAAACCTGTACCCTTTTTAAATAGGTATACAATACCTAATCCCGTATTTTAAATTTTCATGCGTGCGTGCAGCTTATCACTACACTAATCATTCAACGATGTTCTTAAAAAGCTTTTAATTAATTTTTGATTAAAGTTGGTGTGTTGTTTAAGTGGATACTGACTTGAACAGACATTTTTAACGGCCTAATGACGGCTCAAATAATTGAATCGAATTAACCAAAGAGGATTGAGTGAACATATGCCAGATAATTATAATGGACTGCCTAAGCTCTGACGTCACTGCAGAAGGCTCCTCCCATCATTCTTTCCAAACAAATCTATAACACGTGTAAAATGTCACACGAGATTTTTAATTTACTGTTAATATAAAGTGATCGGTATTATTAGAAATAAGTAAAAAGCAATCAGTTAAAGACATTTTAGAAGAAAATCTGCAAGGGAACGTTTGCAAACGGAATATTAAACATCTCTTTTGACAATTACGCGCAAGAGCACTCGGTTTGTTTGGAAATATTTTTACGACCACGCCTGAATTGACGTCAGCCTTAGACGGTCCATTAATTGGAGATTATAATGGAATTCTTCTTCTTCGGATGCATATCCACTAATGGATGTTCGCGATCACATGCTCCATTACTTCTCTGTCTCTTGCTGTGTGTATCAACGTTTGTACAACGCGCAGCCCTGTCCATTGTCTTGTTTCGAAGCCAGGACATCTTTTCCTTCCTATTCCTCTATTGCCTTCAACCTTGCCCTCGATAACCAACTGTAAAAACCTATATTTTTCTCCTCGGATTATATGTCCCAAATAAGCTATTTTCCTCTTCTTGATGAGATCGAACAGTTCACGCCCTCTGCCTAAACGTCCGAGAACCTCCTCGTTTGTCATTCTCTCCGTCCATGGAACCTTAAGCATCCTGGGAGATGTGGAATGTGAGATGTTAAACTCATCAGGTGGATTAAGTGAACGTTCTAAATTATTATACGTTTAAGTATTCAATTGTAACACAGTTTGTGATCCTGGTTTAATTATGTTTTATCAAGTGCTTACGCTATATTTGAAAGAAATATAAGCTTAGTTATACAACTACTTTGATAAACTATCAAGAACATCCAGCATTATTCTTAATAATTGTATCTTACAGTTTTTATTAGTAATCCAAGCCCCTGGACTATAAAAATCTTTTTGTTTGGCATTATTTTTTACCATTCCTTTTATTTGAAAAGAGTGTCAAAAACATTGAAGCACAGTTTCGTATTGTTAACGCTTTAGAGAAGGTACGTTCGTGAAGTTTTTTTACAAAATGCCTTTAACCGAAAGTGACAGGATTGAAATATTAATGATGATTGGTATTGGCGATAAGATGCGGACTCAACAAGAGGTATGGATTTTTGTCAAAAATCAACAAAAATTTGATTATCATAAAAATGGTTTAGAACCACTATTTTTAATACGTAGAACACGAAAATCGAGTTTAAAATGCAAAATTATGGCTAATTTCATTAAAAGTTTAATAATTTTGAATGCGAGTGTATACTTCCCATGAATTATTCGCAACTCGATTTAAGAATGTTCTACACATCCTATCGAGGAACTGACTGCACCAGTGGATTCAGCGCCACAAAAAACACCGTTTTCCATGATTTAACGCAATTCAAAAGCCAAAAGTGTTTTTGTCAAAAAAATGAGCAAGGCTATAGTCTTGGATTTTTGTCAAAAATCAACAAAAATACTTACTAATGTAGACCGCAGAATCTGGTTTCAACAGGATGGCGCACCGCCAGATTTCGCAGTAGCTGTGCGCGATTTTTTAAACACAACTTTTCCACAAAGGTGGATAGGAAGAAGGGGACCAGTGGAATGGCCTGCTAAATCACCTGATCTGAGCCGATTAGACTTCTTTTTATGGGGTTATTTAAAATCTAAAGTCTACTTAAACAGATCTGGAAATATTCCTCAACTACAAAACCGAATCAGACAAGAAATACAGAGCATAGCACCCGCTATGCTACAGAATGTTAGAGACGAACGGTCAATGGAGAACAATTTGAAAATTTATTGTAAATTTTCGTCTGCTTGTTTGTTTTTGGAAGTGTATCACACAATTTTCATATTTTTTGCATTTTTGCCCACCCTGTACCAATTTGAAGCAACATATTATACATTTTTGGAATCAGCTCAGCAAAGGCAATTTGGAAATTGAAAAAAAGGGGGTTCCATTTGAAAAAAATGGTGATGACGTCATTACACGAAAGTGGTTCACCCTGTATAGTAGATTATGATTTGAAACAACAGTAAATTGAAATCAAAAATCAACCTGTTTCGGGAATTTCTAATTTTATTGTTCATTTAGCCAATAATGAATTTATGCGTTATTTTATGGACGCACTGTATAAACAATATAGTCTACCAAAAAAACTATATAAATAGGTTTATGGATATTTATAAATCATATAAATTAGGTTAGATTTAATCTAAGTTAGCGAAATTTGCTCTTTTCTGTAACCTAAGAGGTTTATTCAATTATATTGTCTACTTATAATTATTTTCTGCTGGTAGTAATTTTAAAAGTAATAATAATAACAATAATAAAAAACTCTTTCGTTTTAACGCAACTTTCACGTTTAATTAAAAAATTAGGTTTTTAATCACAATTTTCAAGGCCACATCCCATCTCAAAATCCATTACCTCTAATAGTTATTGTAGTACTTAGTATATACAATCAACTGAGGATAATATTGTAAAATAAAACATTTTTGCTGTTTAATTTGAAAGGATAAAAATCCACAAATTAAAAATCAAGACTTTATGGGAAAATTGAAAAGGAAAAGGATGTCTACTGTCAGAATATGTAAAGCCGTTAAAGCGGCTGCTGACAACAAGAAATAATATGTTAAGAAGCTCCAATAGATACAGCCTAATTCAAGTCAACATTAGTATAATACACCACAAAATAAACAAGAAATATAGTTCATTTGCTTGGAGTTGGTAGTACAGTGAATTCATTATAAATGCAAGCAAGGGTGGTTCATGAAAAATAACTAAAAGTAGTATCCATTTCTATTAAAACATAGGTTCAGTTGTTATATTTCAAAGAGGCCACCCGGTAATTAGGGATTCACTAACCCAAACACAATAGAATCCCTAGATAATATTGTCACAAAAGGTAGCTGAATAGATCCGTAGAACCGAAGGTTTATAAAGCATTATTCAAATAAAAATTAAAATTAAAAGTAAAATAAAAATACTTACTTCTTTAATTGTCGGCTTCCATTTCGTCGTATTCATACGACGAAGAGTCAGATTCGTTGCCTAGTCCGATAGGAATCACAATGGGTTGGAACAGTTCTTCAATACTGATATCAACACTCCACAATCGTTCTTCTTCCTTCTTCACATGGTTTATGGCATTGGTCCAATTTTCTCGTGTTACATTTCCAAAAGAATTTATCAAAAGTTGTCTAACGTTATTGAATTTGCCACCTCACCTTTTACCTATAGGGTTTAATTGACAGTGATAAGGTGGCAAACACTCAACTTTGCCCTAAACGCGGTTGATTCGATTGGCATCTAGCTTATGGAATGCTCCAAATCGAATTGCCCCCATGTTCTCAACACGGAGGATTCGATAGGCATCTAGCCTCTGGACATGTCCAAATCGAATTGATTGATTCTTCGTTTTTTTGGTCCCCAGCAAAAGTCTTTTTTCCCCCTAGTACCTCATGAAACTACCCTTTCTCCCTCATTCTTCTCACTTGTCTCTTTACTATTGGCTAGCAGCCCTGCTACCGGCACTGCTTGGGTACGCTTCAGGAGCTGAGCCAGCAAAATTTGGCTTACACGTCGTTGCTAGCTCTTAGCTACTTTTTTTGTTTTTCAGAACTGCAACTTTTAAATGAGCCACTTGTACTGCAACAAAACTCGAACTTGTCGCCATTTTCACTACCGAAAATGTTCTTGGAGAAAAATGATAAAAATATACTCGTAGAACACAATATAAAGTTACTTAACAAAATTATTTAACAAAATCTTTTGAAAAATTTCCAACAAAAACACAAGATAATAGATTTATTTGAAGCTTAATTCTCATTAACTGTATAACATAACTAATACAAAATCAAAACTTGAATAAAAGGAAGAAGATTTTACAATAAATACCTTAATTGGAAAAAACTACGAAATGACATATTTTAGTACATTCCAATCGGAATGTCTTAATAATTGCGATATTATTGAGAGAATATCCTTTCATTTAAAAGAGAAACGAGTTTCCCATAAAAGTATTAATCAACTATTGTGAGATATAACTTCATTGGAAATAACTTCTCTGTGACATATTTTACAAGAAGGAATGCATTGGCGATATTATTATAAAGAGAATATTCTTTCATTTAATAAAGAATCATTTACTATTAGACATTGGAAACGCCTTTACTATAAAAGTTTTGATCGGTATGATAGTAACAGACTTCCTAACAAGATACAAATTCAACAAAAAAATTTTAGGTGAACTAAGAAAATTAAATATTTTAATGGAAAAGAAACATACACTAGTCTCAAAAAGTATTGCATAAGTGATTTATGAATAAAGTTTTTATTATTCTCTTTTCATATTTTTGAAAAATTATACGAAATGAATTTGGAATTATGTTTCAATGTAGTTTATTTAATTAAAATTAAAAATTAAAGGAGTGGAGTAACATGGATCAGAATGTAATCATTAATTTAATTCAGAGTATGTCTCGTCGAATGCAAGCGGTCATAATACAAGAGGGGGTAATACACGTTATTAGTTATATTGTTATCATTTATTATTATTACCAATTTTTTAATAATGTTAAGTTTTACTTCTTTATTTCGTTCCCAATAACAATATTCGAACTTCGTTTAAAATGTAAAGTCACGTTTTTTCAAGAATAAATCAATAAAAAATGTAGTAAATAAATTTACAATTTGCAAATATAAGGTGATACAATTAATTTTTTAAATTGTTTGCTATTTTTTAAATCATTTAAAAATGACCAAGATTTGAAACATTACTGAAAGAGGGTAAAAGAGGCAAAATAACCTCAGCAGTTGAAGCCCCTAAAAAAATATAAATCTGCATTAATGTAAAGTAACAGTTACTATAATTTATTACATGAAAGTAATTGTGGTAACCTTTACTTTGTGGAAGTCCATCTTACTAAGAACAATAAATAACTGAAAGGTTAAACTAAACTTCCACTATTTATTCGAAATAGTATATTGTTTAACGAGTGACGAAAGTAGCATTTTTTGAGCTTTAAAAAATACTTTCGACAAGTAAAACACTCTACTTTTTCTACAACCCAGAGTATATCATAATTATCATAAAAAATCACAATGAAACTAAATTTTATTTTCAATTAAAAATAACAACATAATTCTTAAATACTATCCTTATATCTACTTATGATTTAAATATTGATTGGTTATGTTTGAACAATCTACATTTGTATTTATCAAAGAAGATGATCCTACATCTGTTGTGTTATTAACTGAGGTCACTTTAGATGAAGATGTGCCATTATTAGAGAGAATAGCGTTATCTACGGATTGTAAAATTTTGGTTTGTATTTGGTTTTTACTGTTAACCGGGACTGGTCAACATATGCTTCCGCAACGGTGCTAGATTTCCAGCCTCCATGCTTTTTTAATTGAAGTAAATCACCTCCTGCATCGACTAAAAGCGTTGCAGAAGTTCGACGTAGACAATGGCCAGTATATTTTTGGGAATCACACAATTTTAGATATTGAGCAATTTGCATAGGAATTTTACTGAATTTATTTATTCCCACCACCTGCTTGGTACACTTTCCGTTCTGGTAGTTTATAAAGAATCTGGAATTAACTTCGTTCATATCTTGTGGTCGAAGATTTATATACATTTTAGAGATCTCGTAAAATAATCCAGAAATATGAAAGGATCGGGGTACTTTGGTTTTTGTATTACCTATTGTTACTATGAGTATATTGCTGGTATCTTTAACATCACTTATTTTTAAATGTCTTAATTCGTGGCACCGGTAAGCTCCCGAAATTCCAAAAATTAAGACTACCTACAAATGTTTAATAATGAGAATTTATTGTCTTAATAAAAAAGTTTAAAACTTACGTTACTCATTAAGTATTTAGAGTCGGGTGCGTTTTTTAAGAAAGTGTTTATTTCATCGGATGAAAATATTTTTGACTTTTGACTCTTAAAACCATCAGACTTCCGTTTCAAAAACGATCGCAACTTCAGATATTTACTAATATCGATATCATTTTTATTTGATAATGTGGTTCTTAGCATAGAATAAATAGACCATAGGGTCGATGACTTAAATTTATTGGCCGAAAATCCAAAATATGCAAGCAGCACATTCTCCGAAAATGAATTTACGTGATTTTCAATTCTCCATTCCATAAATTTTGTATATATTTCTTCATACCTTTTTTTAGTAGTATTGGTAGTAAATCTAATGAAATTTCTTCTGTTTGATTTTTTATTTCTTCGAGTATATGACTGTAATCTAATTCACTTTCGGAATCGGAGCTCATGATTTCAAATAAATACTTCTAGAGCAAACTGACAATTCACAAGAAACGTCAAACTAATGAAACCTGGGCACTAGCTTAGAACATAAAATAGTAAGGAAGTATTGCTCGTTCAAGGACAGGTGACCGGGATGGTTATCCAAGATGGCTACCGGAAGTTACTTTTTAACAGTGGCGTCCTATATTTTTATTTGTAGAAAAATAATGTCCTTATTGAAACATACCTATTATTCTTCAGTATGGACACTAATCATTATATATTAAAATAACCATTTTAATAAGGAAAGTAGAGGAAAAAATAGTATAACATTGCCTAAAATGGGGGTACTAGATTTAAGGAAATAAAACCAGTTATATACTACACAATTTTTATTAAAATTTTTCATTCTACCACTATTGGCCCTTAAATTGAATTTTGTGTAAACATGTCTAATTTTTTCTACATTATTTATTTTACTTTTACATATATAATAAATTTTTCTTTTAAAATATACTACACAGATGCTTTTTATAAGTTGTTTCCTACGAGGACTTTCAGAAGTAGATGGTAGAGTTTCAGGAAAAGGAACTGGTAAAATATTTTCACTGCTAGTAGTTATTATCTCTTCAGCATAAGGGTCGTTAGTACTTAAATGCATAGAAAAGGTTTATATTAGTGAAATATATGTTTAAGTAAAATATCTGTAAATAGATTTGAGAAAAAATATAGATTTGGTCAATGTTATTAAAGCAATTTGTGGATGTAATAATTACTTACATATTTTATTCTTGCGATTTTAATTGTAGGTATAGCATTTGATACTAGTAAAACAATTACTGAAGAAATTCTATTAAATGATTGTTCTGTAAAATGTTGTGAGCCTAAAAAGCTATTCTTGCCTTTATCCACAATATTTAACCATTTCCGTCTAATATTTTCATCCCGTGGGAAACTGTGAATGTAATAATGTGTTAATTAATACACAAATACATTTATTGTACAACTTTACTTTAGAATACTCCATAGACATAAAAATAATTGACATATACAGTTATGAGATTAACCAAAAAATTGTGAATTATTGATAATTAAAATAAAATATCCTCTTTCCATTATTGATACGCCTATGTCACTTTAAATAGATAGGTTAGGGATCAATACAAAGTATTAATTTAATTTAAAAATAAAAATATAGTTTACGTATATAATGTATACTTATTATAATAATAGCTACTTACCAATAAATAATTAATCCAAATTTTTAACAGAAAACTAAATTTTTATAACTTGTAAACAAAGTATGAGTCATAAATGGTTATCCAATATGGCCGACTTGCGTCGCCAGATTTTAACATTGTATATTCTTATTCTTATTCTTAAGTAATCTAAAATATTATATGGGGCGCTTCGTTACTCAATTTTAAGACCAAAAGTTCATATAAACATGTGTGATAGGTGTTGTCGTTTATGAGATACAGGGTGTTGTACGTGAAATTAATTTTTCTTGGTAACGCTACTGATTTATATTTTTTTATTATTTTATTACAAGCAACATGTGTTAAACATAAAGAAAAAATAATACATTTCAGAGCAAATGTTCAAAATGTCCACCTCCAGCTAAAATGCAAGAATCCGCTCGATGTCTAATGGATTGTCGAATACGTTCGAAGATACCAGGATTGTTACGAATAATATTACAGCCGTCTATGATACGATTTTGAAGATCTTGTACGTTTAATATCAGTGTTGTGTAAACAAGCGATTTCAAATATCCCCACACACAAAAATCCAGAGGATTGTGTCCAGGTGATCTAGGGGGCCACGGGTGTGGAGATCCTCGTCCAATCCAATGACCTGGAAAAACATTATTTAAAAACTCGCGTACAATCACTGAAAAATGTGGAGGAGCTCCGTCATGCATGAACCACATGCGCCTTCTAATAATAATAGGTACATCTTCCAAAAGAAGTGGAAGTTCATTTTCTAGAAAATGTTGGTATGTCTCACCGGTTAACCGTACAGGAAGGAAAAATGGTCCAATTAAATAATCATCGATGATGCCAAGCCAAACATTGACCGAAAATGTTTGTTGAAATCGTTTTACACTCATGGTATGTGGATTTACATCTGCCCATATGTGGTCATTATGAAAATTCATAATCCCATGTCTAGAAAAGTTGGCTTCATCCGTAAATAGAATATTGGCCACAAAATTCGGATTGTTCGCGATTTCACGTAAAATCCATTGACAATACTGTATGCGTAATGGATAGTCAGTAGGTAACAAATGTTGAACACGTTGAACGTGATATGGATACAATAAATTATCTTTTAAAATATTCCAAACAGTTTTGTTACTAACATTTACTTCATCTGCAACTTTTCTTGTACTCGTTTCTGGATGTTGGTCAATAATTTGAAGAATCTGGTTTTCCAATTGGGGATTTCTCACAGTTCTGGGTCGTCCAATAATATTCTTCGATTTAGCAAAAGTTCCAGTTTCTTGTAAACGAATATGTAACTTAGTAAACGTATCTGAACTTGGTAAACGATTATTTGGATAACGCTTGGCATACGTACGTCTAGCTTCTAAGGCATTACCATTCGCTAATCCATACAAAAAATGCATATTAGCCATTTCAACATTAGTAAACACTGGCATAGTTATTAACTAAACACAGAGTCAATCAAATAAAAATGTACGATTTTTGCGTTGGTTTTCAAATTTGACACTTGTCAACATTATTTCAAAGGCCACTTAGAATAAGCATGTTTTTGTGTATTACTTCTAAAAACCAGTAGCGTCACCGGGAAAAATTAATTTCACGTACAATCAGAACTGACTTATTACAATAAATTCAACACCCTGTATCTCATAAACGACAACACCTATCACACATGTTTATATGAACTTTTCGTCTTAAAATTGAGTAACGAAGCGCCCCATATAATATTTTAGATTACTTAAGAAACACCCTGTATAACATAAACTCCTTCCTTACTATTTTATGTTCTAAGGGCACTAGATAAAAATGGTGAAACGTCAAACTAATGAAACCAGGGCACTAGATAAAAATGGTTTTTAAATCCAATTTAATTTTTTAATTTATATATTTATTAAATAAAAAGTTGTATTCTAATTATAAAAATAATTCTTGTTTGCGTTTATTAATAATTTAAAATCGTAAAAACATTATATACCTATGCAAGCGCAAAAAAAATGGTTAAAAATATAAACGTCACTTTCGTCACTAGAGACTAAAATGTATTCCCTCACTTGCAACGGAAATCGCGTTTTCGCTGAACGTTTACTATTACAAAATAACGTCATTTTATATAGGGTTGTAGAAAAAATACATTTTAAATTGCAATTACCGTTCAGTTATTTATTGTTCTTAATAATTTATTACATTTCTTTTCCAATCACCATGGTTTAAAAACCATAAGATTTATTTCTTATTACGGTTAGGTTAAATTAGGAAATAATGTTAGTAGGTATCACATACACAAGAAAACGTAAATATTTACAGAAATCGTGGTAACACGTAGGTAGAACTCCAACTCAAATCCGATGTGTATCTTATTATAAGACATAAGATGCCACAGAAATTTTTTTAAATTTCAAGATTAATGACAGCTTTCTTTTATCATCTTATCCCGAACGAAATTTGTAATGTATTTTTTTGGTAGAGGAACGTTTGTAAATAAATCTTTAATCTTATTTTACATCTGTAACGTAAAGATTATCTCAAACAAAATAACCATGATTAAAATTCAGAAAGAGATGTAAATTCATTTTTATAATCTTATACAGTGAGAAAGTAAGTTGGTTTATTAGTGCAGTCGAATTACGTGAAAAACTGACCAATTTATGACTTAAGTCCGAATTGAGGTAGCTAAGTGGAAAGGGGTAGGTTTGATAATTACAAATCGAAAGGCGACCATCCAAGATCTTAGATGCGTGCGAGGGGTGCGTGGTAGGGGTGGAAAGGGGGTGAAAACTTTTTTGCAATTTGCAGCGTAAATACGCATTTTATTGAAAAAAATTAAATGGAAAAGTTGTAGATAAAAAAAAAAATCGACAACTTTTGTCTGAAACATTTTTTCACATAACCTTAAAATAAAGGCTAAAAAAGCGAAAAACCATAATTTTCGTTTTTTATTTTTTACTCAGCGTAAAATCAATATTTTGTTATGAAATTCAGTACAGCGATAGCTTCTTGTATCCCAAAAAAGTAGAATTTTTTTTTACAATAACTCAATTTTTTTCCGACATATTAACGATTTTCGAAAAAAAGACCTCATTTTGTAACGGCTCCCAAGGTCCGAATTTTTATTTTAGACGCCTCTTGCAGGTGTCATTTTTTTCGTAATGACTTTAATTTTCATATACAATAATAAAAAATACTACTCCTAGCAAAAAAATCGTTTAATATCGAAAAAACTGTAAAATTCATAATTTTTCACGAGTATCTTTTTCCTACCCTTCTACACGTTATATTACTCTCAAAAATATTTCAGTTAATTCCAGACAGTCTGCTAAAAAAAATTTCCTGCAGTTGCAAAAAAGGTTGCAGTTCTTCAAGATGCAGTTGTCTTAAACACGGTTTAAAGTGTACGAATTTATGCTCGAATTGTTACGGCGTTAATGATTGTACTAATATCGAGCAATCAATCACAGAAATTGCCGATGTACATCCTTCAGAACACGTTGACCAAAACGATGCATTTCAAGATGAGAATCGCATGCTAGAAGAGGAAGAAAATGTCGAATCTGACGAAGAAGAATCAGAAAATGATAATGAAGATGAAGACGAACATGATAAAGATGAAGACGGAGATGATGAAAATAAATACGAAAATGATGAAGATGACGATGAAGTAGAAGTACAAGAGGAAGAAGAATGTAAATCGCAAGTCAAAAGGGCGAGATATAATTAAAAATAAGAAACAGTAAAATTGTACTTTCTTTGTATAATTCATCGTATGCACGTATAAAATAATTTTTTTTATTTTTTTAATCAATATAGCCGTCCATAATTTCCTTTATTTTAATCCTACAAACTGCAATAAGGTGTGATAAATTAAATGCATGTACATGAAATATTTTTGAGAGTAATATAACGTGTAGAAGGGTAGGAAAAAGATACGCGTGAAAAATTATGAATTTTTCAGTTTTTTCGATATTAAACGATTTTTTTTGCTAGGAGTAGTATTTTTTTATTATTGTATATGAAAATTAAAGTCATTACGAAAAAAATTAGGCCTTCAAGAGGCGTCTAAAATAAAAATTCGGACCTTGGGAGCCGTTACAAAATGAGGTCTTTTTTTCGAAAATCGTTAATATGTCGGAAAAAAATTGAGTTATTGTAAAAAAAAAATTCTACTTTTTTGGGATACAAAAAGCTATCACTGTACTGAATTTCATAACAAAATATTGATTTTTCGCTGAGTAAAAAATAAAAAACGAAAATTATGGTTTTTCGCTTTTTTAGCCTTTATTTTTAGGTTATGTGAAAAAATGTTTCAGACAAAAGTTGTCGATTTTTTTATTATCTACAACTTTTCCATTTAACTTTTTTCAATAAAATGCGTATTTACGCTGCAAATTGCAAAAAAGTTTTCACCCCCTTTCCACCCCTACCACGCACCCCTTGCACGCATCTAAGATCTTGGATGGTCGCCTTTCGATTTGTATTTATCAAACCTACCCCTTTCCACTTAGCTACCTCAATTCGGACTTAAGTCATGAAAAAAAGGTAATTCGACTACACTAACACTGCTCATCAATTGAAGTGAATATTTTTTTAATCTCAGAAAATTGCCTACAAAAATAATATTTTAAATATACGTTGCATTAACGATGTGGAATTCGAAATGTAATCTACAATATGTATGAAAAAAGTAAGCTTTTTTTTCTGAACACAGCTATTTAAATTCATCTTTTTAATTGTAAGAAAAAATAATATTATAATTTTGTTTTCAGGAGAGGATGTAACTTTAAATTCTTTGCTTGCTGAATTAAAAGTAAAGCAATTATTTGAAGGTTTTCGAAGGTCTTTATCAAATTTATTAAAGGAAATTGGTTTCAAATGGAAAAAAGATGAACCAAGATGGGGGCTCATGGAGCTTCCTGATATTGCTGTAAAACAGGTTAGATTTTTAAGGAACTACATTAAAGATAAAGAAGCAACTCTATATAAATTTGTTTTTATTGATGAAACATGGATATTTCAAAATGGTAGCATAAACAGTTCATTGTAAAATAATGATAAAAGGAGTGTCAAAACGACTAAAGTTGATGGTAAAAGGTAAACTCTCTGGTTATTTTATTATAATTAATAATATATGTCTCTGTACCTATTTACATGGTAATTTTAACTGTTTCTGTTCAACAATAAGTTTTATTTTTCGTAGATATATCATACTCCATGCTGGGAATGAAAATGGGTTTATTGACGGTGCGAAAGCAATATTTTCCTCAAAAACCAAATTAACCGAATACCATGGTGAAATGAATCAGGATAATTTTTTAAAGTGGTTTGAGAACCAGCTGTTAATTAATCTCACAGAACCCAGCATAATTGTTATGGACAATGCTCCATATCACAGTGTTTTACTCCATAAAACACCTAATACAAGTTGGAACAAACCACAATTTAAAGAATGATTGACTATTCAAAACCTTGATTTCACACAAAAAATTGCTAAAAGTTGAACTTCTGGACATTGTTAATAGGTAATAAATGAAAGTAATACTTTGAATTTTAGGCTTAACTTTGAAAATTTCCTTGGGATAATTATTTAATTTTAAGAAATAAACCACCAGTCATATATGTGGCTGACCATTTAGCCGAGCAATATGGACACAAAGTGCTACGTTTACCCCCATATAATTGTATTTTCAATCCCATACAACTGATATAGGGTACATCAAAACAATATTATAACAGACACATTGGCAGAGACCAGAAATTTGGAAAAAACTATCCATCATACTGAAGAGGAAATTTTTAAATGGTTTGATAGAGAGAGAGATTGTTGGATACACTAGAGATTGCACCTATAATTATAAATCCCAATGAAGAAACTGAAACTAGTAGTGATGAATCTAATTATACAGGGTGTTTCAAAAAAAGGTAACACCGTCTCTAGGATAGGTAAAAAACAGAAAAATAATTGGGGTTGGCTTAGTGAAATTTTTTTCTAACGCCATCCGTTTTCAAGATAAAGGGCGTTGAAGAAAATGAAAAATTACACATTTCTTACGATTTTGCCGAAACTACTGGCACCATTGCAATGAAATTTTATACGAATATGTTTTGGAAGCTGATATATCCCATGAATTTGTTTTTATAACTAACTCTCATTCATACAACGTATTATTCAACATAACTTTTTTTAGGGTAGAATTATTAGTCAAAACTCCAAGTGAACATAAACATCGTTTAATTCTACACCAAAAAGGTACTCTTGGTAAAACTCGATATTATGTACCGTTTTCAAAATATTTTTATTTGAAAATTATGAAGTAATAATCGCTCCTGGTATAAAGTTCGCTTTTCTCTAAGTTTGCCATGTAAAATTGACATTTATTGATTGTTATGACAATAAGTCAACAATAAATAGAGTTTTGAAACCTTGTTATTTGTAAAATTAGATATTGTTAAACAAAATGTACTCAAATGTTGAATACACCGACATGTTATTAACTTTAGGCGAGTGTTTAGGAAACTCTAGTGCAGCTTTTACGCGTTATGCAGAAAAGTTTCCTAGAAGAAACTTACCAAGTAAAAAAACATTTAGAGCAGTTGAACGACGTTGTCGAGAAACTGGGAATGTAAGACCAAAGAAAATAAATTCAGGTAGACCAAGAACAACAAGAACAATTAATAAAGAAAATATTATTTTAAATTTAGTTGATCAAAATCCAACATTAAGTGTAAGGAATATGGCAAGACAAACAAATACATCTTCTTCAACTACTTGGCGGATACTTAAAGAGCAGCAGCTACATCCTTACCATTACAGACAAGTTCAAGAACTCTTGCCGGAAGATCTATCGGTTAGAGTCGATTTTTGTGAAACATTGCGAGAAAGGACAGCCCTCAATCCAAATTTTTTAAAATGTATTCTTTTTACGGACGAGGCCACCTTTACGCGACAAGGTATGTTTAACTCCCATAACGCACACTACTGGTGTGATGAGAATCCACAAGCCAAAAGGGTATCACATTACCAACACTCATTTAAAGTTAATGTTTGGGCAGCAACTTTAGGTAACAGATTAATAGGTTATCATATTCTACCTGGAAATTTAAGTGGTGATATGTACCTTGATTTTCTAAATAATCACTTATTTGAGATATTAGAAGATTTATCGATAAATGAGCGAACATAATTATTTTTTATGCATGATGGAGCTCCACCGCACTTTGATAGAAGGTGTCGTAATTGGTTGAGTAACAATTTTCGGAATCGATGGATTGGTAGAGGTGCAGAAGCTCCGATTCATTGGCCTCCTCGGTCATGCGATTTTAATCCTTTGGACTACACAGTCTTGTCGTATATTAAGGAAAAAGTCTATGCTACAGAGGTAAATTCTCGTCAAGAATTAATAGACAAAATTAAACGTCACGTTAATGACATCATAGATGATACCCAACCGTTAAGAAGATTAATGGATTCTTTAGAAAAAAGGATAGACTTGTGTATTCGTGAAAACGGAGAACATTTTGAACATTTACTCTGATTGAATTTTATGTTATGTTCTTTGTCTTTATTTTAATTTTCTTATTGTAAGTTTTTTTAATTAATAAATTTATCATTAACTTATACGAAGAGTGGTTATTACTTCATAATTTTCAAATCAAAATATTTCGAAAACGATACATAATATCGAGTTTTACCAAGAGTACCTTTTTGGTGTAGAATTAAACGATGTTTATGTTCACTTGGAGTTTTGACTAATAATTCTACCCTAAAAAAAGTTATGTTGAATAATACGTTGTATGAATGAGAGTTAGTTATAAAAACAAATTCATGGGATATATCAGCTTCCAAAACATATTCGTATAAAATTTAATTGCAATGGTGCCAGTAGTTTCGGCAAAATCGTAAGAAATGTGTAATTTTTCATTTTCTTCAACGCCCTTTATCTTGAAAACGAATGGCGTTAGAAAAAAATTTTACTAAGCAAACCCCAATTATTTTTCAGTTTTTTACCTATCCTAGAGACGGTGTTACCTTTTTTGAAACACCCTGTAGAGAATAAAAGCAAATATTATTATACTCTTTATTTTATTAAACCCTTACACCCAAAACGAAAAAAAAAATCAAAAAATATATTGGTACTTTGTTTGGTGTCACTTCAAATAAGTTGTTTTGGATAGTTTTATTCGAATCGATCTTTAAATCTTGTAAACTTATAAAAGTACGGCAACACTGTCTATACCTACGTGTCGACGTAGAATTATGATGACGTGTATCAAATTTTGTTTTGCACCGACTATATCTATTTCGACATCATTCAATGATTTTATTACTTACTTGCTCCTCGAAACAACAATGAATATATTAATTATAATTTTAGCGGCATGTGTTACGTTATATATTTTTTCAGTAATTCATCTTTTAGTTTGAACGTTGTCAATTTAAAAGCTATTTGAAAACAAAGCATTTGCAAGAGATGTCTCTTTTGATTGATTACTAAATTGATTTATAGAATAGTAAAACTGAAGTAAGGTATAATTTATCAAATTTATTTTAAATGGTTGTTCTTGTAAATATGTCAATTTGTGATATAGAATTTTACTATGTAAAAGTGCTAAATAATTCTTGGATTTTTTATCAAGTTTTATAGTAGAGTACAGGGAAAAAACAAAGCTATAATTAACTGTACAATAATAGTAGGTTACATGTTTGTCGGACATTATTAGTATATTACGTAACGCGTTGGTTAAGCAGTCAATTGCACACGAGCGACAAAGTTGCGATTGCGTAATTTACCCTATTCTACGAGTAACGTACTATACTTTATCTACACCTATTGAAAACTAAGAAGTGGTCTATTTACACGTTTTTTAAAAAATTATTTTATTCAATACCTCAGTAGACAATTTAAATGATTTTATTTATAAATAACTCAGTTATTAGGACGTTTTAGTTACACAGGGAGTAAAAATTTTGGAAATATATAGGTACAGGCGCTGCATTTTCGTAGTGACAATAGATATTTTGAATTTATAACCAAATAACAATCCCATGTCATCAAAGTCTTGTGCGGAAAAATAAAAATTATCCGAAATTACCATTCAAATTATTAGAATTTGTCAAAATTTCCATAAATGGTTTGGTCTAAATAAAGTCTTCGACTCTAGTCAATAAGGAAAATCCCAAAAAACAATATTTTGATAAAGTAATTCGGTCATTACTATATTATATTATATAAAATACAGGCTGTTTAAAATTACCAAAAAAATAATGTACTTGCATTTTGACTTACCCTGTATTTAATTTAAAGAATATTATGAAAACGAATATGTTTTATAATTTTTAACAATTATTAAAAACTATGGTTGCAATAGATCAATACTCCTATACTCCTTTTTAATTATACAGGTGGTTAAAACTTGATACGATTTTCAGGTAATATTGGTTATAACTTTTCAAATACCCGGTATAACATAATAAAACTTTACATTGTTGTGATGTGAAAGTGATGCAGATTTCAAATTTAAAATAAAATACAGGGTGTTCCATTTAAAAAAAATATAAGTTTGGTGTGTCACCATCTTATGGAACACCATGTAACATTTTAACTAATTTTAAAATGTTGAGTTCAAAGCTGCCTACAATTTTTGTTAATAACTTTTTTTTTGTAAATTTAACTATAACAGATCTACTAAGTTTCCTCACACTAATCAAACACCCTGTATACTTATTTACGATGTTTACGTTTAATAATATTTGTGTTTATATTCCATATATTTATTGATGTTTTACTTTATTAATTTTTTTTATTTTAATGATGCCTTTTGCTTACACGTTAAAAACATGTTAATTGTAAAATTACTAATACTTTTACTGTTATGAAAATATTTTTCATGTCTACTAATACTGTCAATTATTCTTTAAAATCTTGTTTTAATTTACACATGATGATAGTTTTCTATACGGGGTTGGGATAAAGTATGGAACCAAGTAAATATCTTTTAAACGAAAAGAACGATATTTATGAAAATTTGCAGGTAAGTGCAATGGAACAAAACGCATCTGATGTACATTTTTTTGATAATAATATACTCCCGGTTTAACCAGAAATACCATCAACTTCTTTAATTTAAGTGGGACACCCTATATATTTTTACAGATTTTGATAGAGCTTGTTATTTTGAATTCATACATACTGAGTTTAGTGTAAAAAAAATTGTAAAAACGAGGAATATAGGATTTTAACCAACCTCCTTTGAGTTTTTTGCATTAGAGCAAGAAACTATTTAGATAAACTAATTGTTTGTATGCATAGTAATAAATAAACAAGTACTGTTTAGTACGTCTTTTGTTCTTCAAGTGTCAAATTCTAATTGACGGAAATAAATTGCACAATTTATAATGGTTCAATTAAGAGAAAAAGAGCGTATTAAAATTTTAATGATGATCGGTTATGGTGATCGTGTTAGAACTCATGAAGAAGTGTGTCATATTTTTAATAATTCGCATCCGGAGAGAAATCCTATATCACGCTCAACAGTAACTAAAACATTACAACGTTTTAATACTACTGGGATGGTAAAAAATTTGCTAAAACCTGGAAGACCGCGGACTGCAACGAACGAAACTGTTAAACAAAATATTGCAATCGATTTAGAAGAATCATCTCAAACTTCCACCACAAATTTGGCATTAAACCATGGTATCAGTCGACGTTCTGTAGGAAAGATATTAAAAAGTGAAAAGTATCATCCGTATAAGGTACAGTTGGTTCAAGAATTATTGTCATACGATGATTTTGACCGACGCGACGGTTGGAATTTTGCGAACGGCTAATGGACATATGTAATGTCGACGAAAATTTTGCTTCTAGCATAGTTTTTTCCGATGAGGCAACTTTTTGTTTAAATGGAACAGTTAATCGCCATAACTCAAGGTATTGGTCAAATGAGAATCCTCATTGGATTCATGAAGCACATACCCAGCATCCACAGAAGTTAAATGTTTTGATGGGAATTGTCGAAAATAAGCTTATAGGCCCATTTTTTATCGACGGAAACTTGAATGGTGACAAGTATTTGGATCTACTAAATAACGAAATTATTCCTACACTTCAACAGAATGGGCAATTACCCCAAAATATTTCGTTTCAACAAGATGGAGCACCTCCCCACTATGATAGACGGGTTAGGGATTTTCTGGATGCGAATTTTCCAAATCGATGGATTGGACGTAGAGGATTCACAGAGTGGCCTGCTCGTTCTCCGGGTCTTAGCCCGTTAGATTTTTTTCTTTGGGGTTATCTAAAATCACGTGTTTACGTTAGACGACCAACAAACTTACAGGAATTGAGACAAAGAATTATTGATGAATGTGAACTAATACGTGAAGAAGTCTTGGAAAGAGTGACTCAAGAATTTGTTAATAGGATGGCATATTGTCAGCAAGTCAACGGCGAGCATTTTGAACATTTGAAGTAATTTTGTTTCTCATTATTCTAAAATAATGAAATGTACATCTATTGTACTACTAATAGTGAGTTATTCCCCGTTTTTACAAATTTGTTTTCATTAAACTCAGTATGTATGAATTCAAAATAACAAGCTCTTTCAAAATCTGCAAAAATATATAGGGTGTCCCATTTAAATTAAAGAAGTTGATGGCATTTCCGGTTAAACCGGAAGTATATTATTTTTAAAAAAATGTACATCAGATACGTTTTGTTCCATTGCACTTACCTGCAAATTTTCATAAATATCGTTCTTTTCGTATAAAAGATATTTACTTGGTTCCATACTTTATCCCAACCCCGTATATAGGTATGAAATTGATTTTTGCAATGCTGTTGGTCTTGAAAGTATAGTCGCTATTTTATTTTATCATTAAATAAATATTTGCTGTTTGACCTGGTCTTGTATTGAATTTTAATATATTTAAGTAAATTAGATATTTCATATATTCCATGCTTTCATAATGTTTGCATGGTTTGATAATTAAAATAAAAGTTCCTCTTCTTAAAGTTTCATATTGTATCCTAGACACTATATATTCAGTGAACTACATGAGAATTTAAAACTAGTTTTAAAAAGTTTTCCATAAAGAATGCTTTTAAACGTAGCGTTTTAAGTTTCATGAAGTTCTAAGACATACACAGTTTATGTGAAACTATGAAATTGTATAAGAGTTTGGAAATTTATTTAAATGGTTATCGACTATTTTATTTTTCTTGGTACTGGTAGTGTATCTCAAAAAGTTAATAGTTAAAAGCTTAAATATACAAATAAAAACCAAATTACCGTAAATCTGTAATTATTCGAAATTGATTGTGTTAACCTCTACTTTGTGGAAGTTCATCTTACCAAGAACAATAAATAACTGAACAGTTGAACCAAACTTTCAATATTTATCAGAAAAATACGTTTTAAAATGGAATTACAGCTGTTCCGCTAATAACTAGCATCGTCAGATTGACATATTGAATTTACATTTTGTTTGTTTGTAACTAGGTACTTGATGTTGATAAGTAGTTAAAGAAGTAATAAGACATAACAATATTAAAGCCTAGATGTTATGAGCCCTAAGGGATTATCCTGGATGTACTTCCCTCTAAGATCAGTATAACTGTGCAATGATATAGAAAAACCAGGTAAAAACTATATCATGCTGATCTTTACAATAACTTAATATATTTGTGTTACAATTACGTCTTATCTATGTATAAAATGAAGACTCAATCAAAGCAAACACTTTAAAAGTGGAGAACTTTCCAGATTTATTTGTTCATTAACAACTTTAAATTGTGGATCTGCTAGATGTCTTTTTATTTCAAGTTCTTGAAGGAAACCTAAATTTTGTTTTTTATCACAAGTATGTAGTATTTGGATGTCATTGGTGTGTATAAGTGAGTTTGGATGTTCCAGTAGGTGCTTTGCATAGTTCGACTTATCTGGTTGTTGTAATCTATATACTCTTAAGTGTTCATTAAATCTTACTTCAAAATTTCTTTGGAAAATTAATTTTGTAAACACCAGATTTTTTTAATTTTGGTAATTTTGTTTTCACATTTAACAATTTTGTTCCAATATTATTTTGTGTTTTAAATGATATTAATGCTGATGTTGCCGAAGTTATTATTTTTGAAATTGCATTGGAAATATTTCCACAATATGTAATACTTTTATAGCTTTTAATTTCTTTGGTTTGTTTTGGAAATATTAGTTCTAGTGACATTTTTTGTTCTTTCTTATTAATTAATTTAATTATCAAATGTATTGGATAGCCATTAGATGTAGCTATTTGTTTTATGATCTCAATTTCTTTAATAAAATTATTTTTGTTTATTGGAATTGAAATTGCTCTATGTATCATGGAATTATGAGCTGCTAATTTATGTGATAGTGTATGATTTGAATTATATAGTATGGTTACAAAATATTATTTTTGTACGCAATTTTTTAAAATTTAAAAAATATTCACTTCAATTGTTGAGCAGTGTAGGTTACTAGCGAATTACTAAAAATATTCTTATAAAAACATTTTTTGGTAAACATGTCAGTCCAACTCACCCACTTGGTGGGTTTAACATAACAAACGGGGCTGATGATAATTATTATATTTTTTATTGTGTGCTCTCAAATTTTTCGGCACGTAGGTATTTATAAAAAACGACAGCGGGTAACAGTGAATAAAGAGAGAGACAAATATTACTTTAAATAATCCAGGGCTTACCATTAACAATTCACTGAACGATGTTCATTTCACAAAATCGTTTGTTTTTTTTTATTAAGGATATACGCTATTGTTTCGTACAGTATTATTTTTCTTTTAGAATTCCTTTGAAATTCTCAAAAATATTAACCACTAAAAAGCTACATACAAGCGGTATGTTGCATACAATGTTAATCCCACATTTTTGCTCTATTCATACACAGCATTTCATGTTAATGAAAAGTTAGCAATTTTATTTGGTATGCAACCGCAACTGGAGTATTAACATTTTTGAGAGACGTTACGTTAGGCAAGGAACGTTGATGTAAACAAAGAACAGTATTTTAATTCTAGTTATGACATATTTGTCAAATTACCGCTCCAGTTGATGATTTTAATGGCATAATTAAAATAAATATTTTAATAGCTATTAAAATATATGAAATTCGGAATAAATGTTTCCTCTTCTTCGATTTTTAAGTTTAAAAGTGACTTTTGTACATTTTATAACCTTACTTTTTATGTTGCTTTTAAATACTCCCTGAACAGGTATTTTATTTTGTTTTTAATAGCATCCAGCCACTTATATTATATCACAAGACCTTAAATTATTTCCCAAAATTTTTTAGGAAATTTGTTCTTAAAATTTGTTTAAATTCCAGTATAAATCCAAAGTACGGTATCTGCCAAAATAAACAGTACCGAAACAGAGAGTGCTGTGGAGTTGTTTATGTAATATGGTGTTATGTTTTTGTGTGTGTTTGTTTATGTTTATTATGTTATAATGAATTTGATTTTATTACAGACACTAACATAACTTTTTACTTACTGAATTAATAATGTCTCTCTTTCTCAGGGTTCTGTGGGTTCATAGGCTCTATGTATTATGATTTATTATTGTTTTACTATTTTAATTACTTGAACGCCAAATATCAATTGTTATTTTGTTTTATTATTATCATTATGTTCAAAAATAAACTTTCTAATTATTAAATTTTCTAGTATATTAAAAACAGATCAATTACATTCAATGTAGTGTTTTATTACACAAGTGTTTCAAAAGACACATTTCAATATACAAATACAAATTCAAATTGTTTAAATATTCTTTCATACATCACACATTCACGCTAATGAAACTAATCCTATTACAGTTAAATATGCAACTCACATAACAATTATGAGTGAGTTTTTTAAGTTTTACAGTTGGTAGTCCTTTCTGTAATTACAGTTATACAAAAATGAACGATAGATTACTCAACGTTATTGAAAATTTAGTTTCTCACGCACTGGTAAGTTTATATAACAAAAATTCATTAAATACCTTTTTAATACTTCTTCTAGTAGTGTTTGATACTGTTTCAATGTTTTAAAACAATATGAATACCTTTATATTGCCTTGTAGACTGTGGTAGAATGCACGTGGGGATCTCACACCTTCCTCCCTCGTGGAATCCGGTTCAAGATGTTACGAAGATCACTCAGGACCACCTTTTACTTTAAAGCACGTGTAAAAGGTAACTTTCACTGGTCACAAATCACTATTTATTTATCTAATTACAATTTTAACAAAATTTCACATATGATTTTAATTAATCTGTTTCTAACAACTTTTCTTAACAAAAAAAAAACCTTTTTATCTTTACAAAAACCAAAAAAACTCCCTAATTCTCTTTTTTCAAAATCAATAACTACCCCGATTTTCCTTTTTTCTTTTTTTCTTATATTAAAATTCGCCCTCTATATCTCTAAATTTTATATCATTCCTTGTCCAATCAAATTAACCTTATGGTTGTTTATAAATAAATTTAATAATATCTAGTAAAGATTTGCTTTAAGAATAGAAAACATTACATCTTATATTTCTAAATTGAATTGTTTGTGTTTTATCTGTAATTATTCAATTTATCTAAATTACGTTAATCTTTTTCTTCTGTCATAGTTGACATAACAAATATCTCTTTAAAAGATACCCTATATCAGGTGACAATTGTTGTGACTGTCATTTGACTCATAACCCCATTATTTGTTTATTTTTTTTTTATTTTTTAGATTGTATAGTTAGATGTAAGCAATTTCAGTGAAAATTCTATAAGTATTAATTTTGAATAATTTGTTATAGGCATCATGAATACATATTTAGATAATACATAGAAACCATCAACCTACTCGTCTGTATGGTAAATCTTATATTATGTATCAGGTGATTTGTTGACAATTTTAATTTATGTAAATATAATTTAAATTTTATTACTTTCCTTTATCTGTTTAAATTTAAATAAACTACCTTTCCTCTCATTGATTAATAAGATTCTTGTTAAATATGTTAATTTTCTAATAAGGCCTTTTGATTACGTTACAATGGATTTGTCATATTTGACTGTCATTAGTTGATATATTAATAGTACGCTGCAGTTAAATTTGATTTAAAAATGGTTCTAACAACGGAAGAAAAAGTGTTTTTGGTAAAGCATTATTTTCGTTTATACGGAAAAGGTCGTAATGATGGTCCAATCTTAGAACAGGTGTCAATAAAATATAAACAAAAATTTAATAAAGCAGCTCCTAGTAAAAGTGTGATGTTAGCTGTTGTTGAAAAATTTCGTCGTACTGGTAGCGTATTGTGTCAACGTAAAGGTTCTTCAGGTCGTCGAAAAACAGTATGCACTAACGAAAATGAAGGACGTGTTTTTAACCAAGTTGTGCAATCACCTCAAAGAAGTCTTGTAAGAACTGCATGTAAACTCAACATTAGTGAAACGTCTTTACGTCGCATGTTCAAATCAATTGGTGGTTATCCATACCGTATTCAAGTTGGACAACGACTAAATGCTGCGGACAAACGTGCAAGAGAAATTTACTGTGGTCGCATGTTGAGTTTAATTTACGAAGATAATGAATTTTTGAAAAACATATGGTTTTCAGACGAGAGTTACGTTCATCTTAGCGGCTATATTAATCGACAAACAACCAGATTCCTTGGATTTGAACGCCCTGATGTCTTTGTAGAGAAACCACTCCACAGTCTTCGAGTTACCGTTTGGTGCGCGGTATCTGGTAATGGAATGATTGGTCCTTATTTCGTTGAAGATGATAGTCAGAATCCACTTACTGTCAACCAAGAACGTTATAGAGAGAAAATTATTATACCTTTTGTGAGAGATCTAAATAACTTTTGCCGTGCACGAAATCTACAGTTTCGCACACAATGGTTTCAACAAGATGGTGCAACGAGCCATACAGCTGTGCGCACCTTAGACTTACTCCGTCAGCATTTCTCGGGGAACAGACTTTGAATATCCTTCTCATTCACCCGATCTGACGCCACCTGACGCATACATTTGGGGCATAACGAAGGAAAAATATTTCATTCGGAAAATCCGCCGGCGAATATTGCCGAACTACGGGAAAGAATACAAAATATTTTTCGGCAGTTCCATCAACCATTTTTTATAAATATGTTTATTGACTTACAAAATCGATATGAAGCTTGTTTGCGTCGAAATTGTGAACATTTTGAACACTTACATTACAGAAATTAAAAACTAATTTTTATTTTTATTTTCGGTACTGTTTATTTTGAGGGATTGAAATAAAAATATGAAGCGTAATAGTCTAAGATCCGGCCCTAAATCGACCTTCACCGAGGTGATAAATGAATGAAACATGTTTTATATTAAATTTAATACACTAAATATTAAGTAAAAAATAGGTTGACAGAAAAAATCCTGGACAGGCTATATTTAATAATTGTTTAAAAAATGATTTTTTTTTTTTAAATGTACCGACGAGATAAATAAAAAAATCTCATACCAACAGAAAGTGTGAAGCCTGTAGATTGTGCAATTGATAGGTTGCCGATTTTTTACCTGGACAGACTACTAGGTTGACAGTAGGGGTGTGCGAATAGCGTTCGATTCGAAATTCGAATCGAATAATTCGAATTTAGGAATTATTCGAAATATTCGAATTATTCGAAAATTTTCGAATTATTCGAAAATTTTCGAATAATTCGTGGATTTTTCGAATAATTCGAAATTTTCGAATAATTCGCAAATTCGAATTATTCGATTCGAATTTCGAATCGAATAATAATATTCGATTCGATACGAATTATTCGTAAATTCGAATTATTCGCACACCATTAGTTGACAGGTATAAACAGGTGTGCTGAATTTAGGTTCTTTCACTTAACATGATAAATAAATAAATTTTATATCATCATGAGCGCTGTTTCATGGCGAACACGTTGATATAAGGTTGTCGGCAAAAATATTGGTCCTAATAGGGGTTGCCGATTTTTAAAGATTAAAATTTTCGCCGAACTGGGGATAGAGCGACAGAGAGGTCTAATGTAACTATCCAATGAAACAGAAAAGGACGCAACACGGCAAACCCCTTTGAAAATACACGACATTGTACAAATTACGGAAGATGAAGAGTCAGCTGAACTTAATGATGAATTCGACGATCAAAATTTAACTTCTGATGAGTCAGACATGGATTGATAAGCGTTAATTGAAATTTCTTTTTTCATTTATGCCATTTTTGTATATATCTTTTTACTTCATGCAAAATTCTCAAAGTTTTTTTATGATTTAGATTTTTAATTGTCCATTGGGTTTACTTTTATTTCTCATACTGGAGCAGCAAAAGAATTTCAAGATAAGTATACATTATTTTATTCAAAATAATAATATAAAAAAATATTTAATTTATTATATGTTTATTTATTTTATGTAATATTGTTTAATATTTATCTATGACATATCATAGTTTATAAATAATATCAAATTGTTATGTTATTATTCAATTATGTTTTCCGCAACTTCCAGTTGCTCCAAAACAACACTAAGTATTTACTAATACATCACTCTCATTCTCTTGCGCATGCGCACTCACTTTCGTTCGAGGCAAGAACGATAAACATTTAGCAGGATTGCCTAATCGGGCTGATTTGTCCGCCAGCTGTGTGACGTCACTGCAGTCCTTCATTATAATGTTTACCATATAAATGCATGGAAATAATAGGAATTAGACAGTATTTTTATGATTTCTGTAATACTAACGTACCACTATTAAGATTAAACACTTATAATTTATAATAAATATTCCCATAAAATCGTTTTAATACGGCCGAGGACTGCAGTGACGTCACGTGCGATCGATTTTTTGGCGAACGTACGTCTTATGGGATTAAGCAATCCTGGTAAATGTTTTATCATTCTTGGTTCGAGGGTCGCGTCGCGCACAGCTGCCGTGTTGCGTCCTTTTCTGTTTCATTGGATAGTTACATTAGACCTCTCTGTCGCTCTATCTCCAGTTCGGCGAAAATTTTAATCTTTAAAAATCGGCAACCCCTATTAGGACCAATATTTTTGCCGACAACCTTATATCAACGTGTTCGCCATGAAACAGCGCTCATGATGATATAAAATTTATTTATTTATCATGTTAAGTGAAAGAACCTAAATTCAGCACACCTGTTTATACCTGTCAACCTAGTAGTCTGTCCAGGTAAAAAATCGGCAACCTATCAATTGCATAATCTACAGGCTTCATACTTTCTGTTGGTATGAGATTTTTTTATTTATCTCGTCGGTACATTTTAACAAAAAAAATCATTTTTTAAACAATTATTAAATATAGCCTGTCCAGGATTTTTTCTGTCAACCTATTTTTTACTTAATATTTAGAGTATTAAATTTAATATAAAACATGTTTCATTCATTTATCACCTTGGTGAAGGTCGATTTAGGGCCGGATCTTCTACTATAACAAAAATAAATAAACAACTCACACTGTCACCAAAAGGATTAACCGCATAATTATAGCCGATTGATTGTGGGCAAAATTCGAATATTATCACGGAGGCCGATGTAACCAATTTTTTTTCCTTATTCCTTATTTTTCTATGTCAACATTTAATAATTAGCTACGCCACACTGACGAAGTCTAAGGAGACAGAAACATTTATTTGCAGCTAAAATTGCGACATTCCTAATATTTACTTGTCACAGTACACTTTTTGTATTGACCTAAATTGTTAGTGTCTGGATATGAATTATTAATTAGATGTCCGACGAGGATTCTCCACGAGTAACCACTTTGTTGTAGTTAACTTGAAACATTAACAATTGCTATTGCTACTCTGCTTATAAACCATTTATCAACTATAGTTGGAATATGCCGTAGCTGTCAAACGTAATCTATTCGACGAGACAAATCGAACTCTACAAACTTTGATAAACAATTCACTTGTTTCTGGGTTATAACTGTTGAAGGTGCAGAGGATTGTTAAAATTACTCAGGATAGAATAAACACTATACTATATTTGTTTGGAATTCGCAGCAAAGTAAATTCATTATAAATGCAAATCCTTCAAAGCCCAAGCAAAATAATAAATAGAAAAATAACTAAAAGTAGTATAGGTACATTTCTGTTGAAACATAGTCATAGTTGTTATATTTTAAAGAGTACACCCTGTAATTAGGGATTAACTAACTCAAACACAATAGAAACCGTATGGTTAGGTTAGGTTAGGTTAGGTTAGGTTAGGTTAGGTTAGGTTAGGTTAGGTTAGGTTAGGTTAGGTTAGGTTAGGTTAGGTTAGGTTAGGTTAGGTTAGGTTAGGTTAGGTTAGGTTAGGTTAGGTTAGGTTAGGTTAGGTTAGGTTAGGTTAGGTTAGGTTAGGTTAGGTTAGGTTAGGTTAGGTTAGGTTAGGTTAGAAACCCCAGATACTATTGTCACAACAGGGGCGCCATTCTGTACATTCTTCTCGACCGATATCGTATCGGCAAATCGGAGTTATCGATGACAGCTTGAAAATGCTATTCTGTACTTTTCATTACCAACCGTTTTGGTGTTGATAGTTAGGTTATAAGTATATTTTAAAACTATACCTATAAAACCTAACTAAACATAGTAAAAACAAACTAAATACCTTAATATTATTTTTTTTTATTTTTACAAAGCCTTTCCAAAAGAGCAATCTTTTTTTTTTGGTTTTTTGTCTGAAGCAGAGCAGTCTTGGCTTGTGAAGTGGCAGCCTGTAATAGCTAGAAAAAAAAACATTAACTTGATTAATTTAGAAGTTATTAACCAAGAAAAGTAATGTAATAACCTCCATGGATTTGGCTAGACTTGAAGCAATTTCTTGGAAGTTCTGCCTTGCCTCCTGAAGTTGAGTACCAATTCTCACTCTGCTCGTTTGTTTAAGCTCTAAATGCAAACAATTGTACTTAATGAAATCGTTTAAAAGATGAATTATTAATATAATGAATTTAAAGAAAAAACATACGACGTGTCTCACTCATTTTCTTACTTGCCTTGAACTTGAGGTCTCTCCATAACTGTTTGATGTAAAATAATGAGAAAGATTAATCTACATAGCATACTATACCCTCAATGTAGGTAGTTAAATAATCTAAAACCTACCGTATTCCACTGAGTACTGTCTTTTTGGGCAGGTTCCAAAGAATTTAAAATTACCGCAAGTTCTTCCCACATTGCTTTGTGTTTATTTCTGCCGTCACCCAATAAATTTACCTGCGGCAGAGTCTGTGATCCTCCATGTACTTGATAAATGCCTCCTTTTGGGCCTTATTGTAACGAAGAGTTTTTCTAAAAAACGAATATGTATGCTACATACTAAAAAAAGGTTTATGTAACTAAGACTAATTTAAAACATTACTTATACAGATTTGATTGTAGGTCCGTTCATTGTTGCTTTAGTTGATTGGTTGAATGTTTTACGAGTCGTCGCTGATTGGTTGAATTATATAACCTGAGCGTCGTACTCATAGACATGCGTGTTATTTCAATACCAAGAAAAAGCTTTTTTTGATCGGTTGAACAACCGATGATTGTCGAGTTGTTACGATGACGATATCTGTCGAGAAGAATTTACAGAATAGCACCCCAGATGCAACGAATCTGACTCATCATCGGATGAATACGTCAAAATGGAAGCCGACAATTAAAGGAGTAAGTGCTTTTTACATTCATTTATATTTTATTCTTACTTTTTAATATGTAGCATATTTTTATTTTACTTTTAATTTTTATTTTAATTTGAATTATGCTTTAAAAAAAATTTCGGTTCTACGGTCATGGAATCTACCTGTTGTGACAATATTATCTAGGGTTTCTATTGAGTTTGGGTTAGTTTATCCCTAATTACAGGGTGGACTCTTTGAAAAATAATAACTATGACTATCTTTTAATAGAAATATATACTACTTTTAAATATATTTCATGAACCACCCTTGCTTTGGCTTTGAAGGATTTGCATTTATAATGAATTCACTGTGCTGCCAACTTCAAACAAATGAACCATATGAAGAAATATTTACTTTGAAATGTCTCTGACCCATCAGTACTTATAGGTTTAGTCCATCCTGTTTAAAAAAAAAGTTTTTATCTATACAATGGTTTATTCTTTTAAAAAAGAAATGCTATATTTATTGTATTTTCTATTTGAATAAAGATTATTATTATTATCAGGTAGGTATGTAGTTTAAATTTTTTTGAACAAACAGCGTTATTCTGAATAACATAAAACATTAATTACATAACAGAAACAAAAAACAATTTCAATTTCAATTTTTTTACTTATTTTTAATTCTAATTTAATTAAAACCAGTTGGTTTAAAACTGTAATGTTACTTTTTGTACAATTACTTTGTACTGTTCCAATATATCAGTTTTTAAACTTTTTGAGAACCTTAACCCTTACGTCATACAAACTTCGCGAAATTAATCAATCTACACGTAGAAAAGGATAAGGTATATAAAGTTTGTCGTAACTACTGTTCACTGTTAGTGACGTCAGGGTAAAAGTCAATTTTTTATACTTTATGGACCATTTTATCTTATTCAATATATTGTAATGAATTGTATACATAACAGGTCGGCTGAAAAGTCCCCGGTCTGACCTATAGATGACGACACTAGAATTAAATCCATTTCATTTTTAGATAGTATCAACCTTCAAAAGATTCGTGTAAAAATTTGACAGCTGTCGGACTATTAGTTTGTGAGATATTGCATTTTTAGTGAAGCAACTTTTGTTATTTTCAAAAAGATGAAAAAAAAAGAATTTCGTGTGCTTATTATTATTTGACAGGAAAAAATACAGTTGAAGCAAAAGCTTGGCTTGATAATGAGTTTCCGGACTCTGCGCCAGGAAAATCAACAATCATTGACTGGTAGGTACGCAAAATTCAAGCGTGGTGAAATGAGCACCGAAGACGGTGAACGCAGTGGACGCCCAAAAGAGGTGGTTACCGACGAAAATATCAAAAAAATCCACAAAATGATTTTGAGTGACCGTAAAGTGAATATGATCGAGATAGCTGACACTCTAAAGATATCTAAGGAACGTGTTGGACATATCGTTCACGAATATTTGGGTATGCGGAAGCTCTGTGCGAAATGGGTGCCGCGCGTGCTCACAATCGACCAAAAACAGCAACGAATTGATGATTCTGAGCATTGTTTGCAGCTGTTAAGTCGTAATAAACCCGATTTTTTGCGTCGATATGTGACTATGGATGAAACTTGGCTCCATCACTACACGCCTGAGTCCAATCGACAGTCAGCTGAGTGGACTGCGGCCGGTGAACCGCCACCAAAGCGTGGAAAGACTCAACAGTCAGCTGGCAAAGTTATGGCCTCAGTTTTTTGGGATACACACGGTATATTGTTAATCGACTATTTGGAAAAGGGAAAAACAATCAACAGCGACTATTACTGTGCATTATTGGAGCGATTGAAGACCGAAATCGCGAAAAAACGGCCCCATATGAAGAAGAAAAAAGTGTTGTTTCATCAAGACAATGCACCGTGTCACAAATCAATGAAAACGATGGCAAAATTGCATGAATTGGGCTTCGATTTGCTTCCTCACCCACCGTATTCTCCAGATCTAGCCCCCAGCGACTTTTTCCTTTTCTCTGACCTGAAGAAAATGCTCGCGGGAAAAAAAATTGGCTCTGATACTGAGGTAATCGCCGAAACTGAAGCCTATTTTGAGGACAAACCGAAGGAGTACTACAAAAATGGTATCGAAAAGTTGGAAGGTCGCTATAATCGCTGTATCGCCCTTGAAGGCAACTATGTTGAATAAAAAAAATGAATTTTGTCAAAATATTGTGTTTTACTATGGTAGACCGGGGACTTTTCAGCCGACCTATTAAAGCATAATATACCTTTTACCAATTACAATTACTATTATCTCATAATCTGTCAAACAAATATTATGTAACTAAATAAAATAATTCATAAATTTTGAGTATATTTTTTATGTATTACCATTTAAAAACCGATAAGATCTAACTGATATATCATAATAAATATTCAAATATGGTCCAGTTTACCGTATCGCGAAAAATATTGTTTTTGTGATAATTTTCAACAGCCCGCTTATCCATATTCAAGCAATTGGTCAAACACAAAATGGTTGTATATCGTTCAAAAGCAGGTTACAAAGCGATTGATAAAATAATTTTCACCACCGGCTCGTTTTCCGGGGTGTGTAATGTAGTATTTGAATACATGAATTTTCATTTCTAGTTTAACAAAATTGGAAACGATAGAATATGTTTCTGTTAAAGCGAATATTAATTAATGTATCTACTAGGTAATTATTTTGTGTAAGGGGTTATCGGAGTTTCGGTATTCACTAACTAAAATTTTAATATAAACAATCCTACAAAATTGTATTATTCAGAGGCATGTTAAAATAAAGCGTTTTAATAAATGAAGAAGTATTAAAACGGCGTATTTTAATATTGTTGCATGGAGATTTTTAATAGAAGAATTAGTGGAAATTAAAGAAAGGTTTAAAGGAAAGGTTTAAAGGAAAGGTTGAAGGAAAGTAATAAAGTGCCATTGAAAAATTTATAGAATAGAAATATAAGATTTAAGACTTAAATAATAACAAATAAAAGTAACAAGACAGAATAAAAGTTTGGCTTAATCGTTCCGCGGTTTTTGCAGTTTGTCGTTATTCTGATCTAACTTATTCTATTATTGTTTATTTTGATATAAATGATTTTTAATTCATGTGTAATGATCAATAAAATGGTGCAGCACGAGAAATACCAAAGAATGAATCACGATCGAAATCACCTTCAAATTCACGACCATAAATTTTAGCCGGAAACGGATGACAATTTTCCATTTTTGACTTTTAGAAATAACAAAAATGTCAAAGTCATATACAGGGTGTTTCTTAAGTAATCTAAAATATTATATGGGGCGCTTCGTTACTCAATTTTAAGACGAAAAGTTCATATAAACATGTGTGATAGGTGTTGTCGTTTATGAGATACAGGGTGTTGTACGTGAAATTAATTTTTCTTGGTGACGCTACTGATTTATATTTTTTTATTATTTTATTACAAGCAACATGTGTTAAACATAAAGAAAAAATAATACATTTCAGAGCAAATGATCAAAATGTCCACCTCCAGCTAAAATGCAAGAATCCGCTCGATGTCTAATGGATTGTCGAATACGTTCGAAGATACCAGGATTGTTACAAATAACATTATAGCCGTCTATGATACGATTTTGAAGATCTTGTACGTTTAATATCAGTGTTGTGTAAACTAGCGATTTCAAATATCCCCACACACAAAAATCCAGAGGATTGTGTCCAGGTGATCTAGGGGGCCACGGGTGTGGAGATCCTCGTCCGATCCAATGGCCTGCAAAAACATTATTTAAAAACTCGCGTACAATCACTGAAAAATGTGGAGGAGCTCCGTCATGCATGAACCACATGCGCCTTCTAATAATAATAGGTACATCTTCCAAAAGAAGTGGAAGTTCATTTTCTAGAAAATGTTGGTATGTCTCACCGGTTAACCGTACAGGAAGGAAAAATGGTCCAATTAAATAATCATCGATGATGCCAAGCCAAACATTGACGGAAAATGTTTGTTGAAATCGTTTTACACTTATGGTATGTGGATTTACATCTGCCCATATGTGGTCATTATGAAAATTCATAATCCCATGTCTAGAAAAGTTGGCTTCATCCGTAAATAGAATATTGGCCACACAATTCGGATTGTTCGCGATTTCACGTAAAATCCATTGACAATACTGTATGCGTAATGGATAGTCAGTAGGTAACAAATGTTGAACACGTTGAACATGATATGGATACAATAAATTATCTTTTAGAATATTCCAAACAGTTTTGTTACTAACATTTACTTCATCTGCAACTTTTCTTGTACTCGTTTCTGGATGTTGGTCAATAATTTGAAGAATCTGGTTTTCCAATTGGGGATTTCTCACAGTTCTGGGTCGTCCAATAATATTCTTCGATTTAGCAAAAGTTCCAGTTTCTTGTAAACGAATATGTGACTTAGTAAACGTATCTGAACATGGTAAACGATTATTTGGATAACGCTGGGCATACGTACGTCTAGCTTCTAAGGCATTACCATTCGCTAATCCGTACAAAAAATGCATATTAGCCATTTCAACATTAGTTAACACTGGCATAGTTATTAACTAAACACAGAGTCAATCAAATAAAAATGTACGATTTTTGCGTTGGTTTTCAAATTTGACACTTGTCAACATTATTTCAAAGGCCACTTAGAATAAGCATGTTTTTGCGTATTACTTCTAAAAACCAGTAGCGTCACCGGGAAAAATTAATTTCACGTACAATCAAAACTGACTTATTACAATAAATTCAACACCCTGTATCTCATAAACGACAACACCTATCACACATGTTTATATGAACTTTTCGTCTTAAAATTGAGTAACGAAGCGCCCCATATAATATTTTAGATTACTTAAGAAACACCCTGTATATGACTAGACATTTCACTTCGTCTACTGTCCGATCATTCGAGAATAAAATATAGTAAAATATATCTGTCTCCTTTTTACACATTATCTGTCTTTTTTTTACACATTATATAATCAATTTTCGCGAAGTTTCTAGTAAGTTTTAAATAACATATTAAATATAATATTGATACAATACATAATAAAATAATACAATATAATAAAAATTATTTGATTTAGTTATATTAAACAACTTCTGTTGATATTATACTCATTATAGAATATTTAAATATTACAAAGTATAAGAATACTAAAACAACCTTTTGCATTTTATTAAAATGTCCACTGAACGATGTCTTTGTTACTAAAAAGATTGCACCAATTTCAAAAAGTATCATCGTGCCTTGCCCACAATGTTTTTTACCTTTTATTGTATTTATTTTGTTTCTTTGTATAATTAAAGTTAAAATAATTACTTAGTTTCTCCGAAAATGGGTTCGGTATCTCAGTTGTACGAAATACATTCGATGAAGTTTAAATTTTAATGTCACTAGCATGATCTAAAGTGATAATGTAGAAGTTGGAGATTATTTAGATTACCAGAGAACGTTATTGCTCTTAAGGGCAGGTGTACATTCACATAGACATCGGGATTGTGGTCATGCTCACTTACCGAGGATAAAAAATAAATTGAGCTTTCCATCGTTTGTAAGAGGCTTAAGCTGATAACATTAATATATAGTTTTACTCTTTTTTTTATTAAATATTCTGATATTTTAGTTTATATTAAAACAGGAAACATTGTCCTACATGTTGGTTAATACAGAGTCGTGCGAAATATTTAAAAATCTAATCTGGGTTTTTTTACATTGGACTATCGGCTTCAGAATAGCATATACATTTTCAAACTCAAATCGCTCACATTGAATTAATTTTAAGGATAGTCTATTTATTGTGTATAGCCAATCACGGTTTAAATAATAATAAATTTGAAATCAGTTAAACAGTTGTCCACGCCCACATCTTTAATGTTTGCAGCATAAGGTATTTTATTGACAAATTGCCTGTGTATTATACAGTACGGTTTTATTTGTTTTTTATTGCAACCTCTCTACTGATTCCTTTATTACTTCACTTAGTTTGGAACCCTCGATAATAAATGGTTGTTTGGGATTAAAATCCCTTTTCAAAACATTTTTTTTTATTTTATTCTTTTAGGTAGGTTGTTAGAAATAATAAACAACATTCCATAAAATGAAAGATAAAATATAAAAATATTTATTTTTGAATCTCCAACAATTTCTAATCAATCTTGATGGTACTAATTTTAATTGTTTTATGTTGAATTTAATATTCTAAAGAATTTTTGTTAATGTTTTTCTGTTACGTTCGTATCAAAATGACCCTACATTTATTTGTTTTATATTTTATTTAGTAAATAAATAGGGTGGTAAAAATCAAAACGTAGCAATACATTTTAAAAATGAGCCATCAGCGATAGTGTGAAAAATGTAATAAATATCTAATAAACATAGATACAATAATGAAATATTTAGGTTGTTTTATTGTTGATTTATTGTTCTTTGTGTAAAATAAATTATTTATTATAAACAACAGACTTGTTTTTTTGATAAATATAATTTATTAAGCTTAAAAATGTTTTTGGATTCGCTTTAGTTATACAAGAAAGCACACGTAAAAAAATACGCCTAGGATTCTACCTCTGTGGTGTGAAAATGTGTAGATATTATTATTTTGTGTGAATATGTACATAGACCTATTTATTCGGGGCATGACCGACCCTTGTAAATAAACTTAATCCCCAAAAACCATTTAATGTAGGCGTTTTAAAAATTGCCACTCCTATGTTGTTGAAGAAGGGCGTTTTTATAACTTCGGTAGGTAAACGAAATTCACATTTAACATGTATATTGTAACGTAATCAAATGGCCTTATTAGAAAATTAAAATATTTAACAAGAGAATCTTATTAATTAATTAGAGGGAAGGTAGTTTATTTAAATTTAAACAGATAAAGGAATGTAATAAACTTTAAATTATATTTCCATAAATTAAAATTGTCAACAAATCACCTGTTACATAATATAAGATTTAATAATATAAGATTTACCATACAGACGAGTAGGTTGATGGTTTCTATGTATTATCTAAATATGTATTCATGATACCTATAACAAATTATTCAAAATTAGTACTTATAAAGCTTTCACTGAAATTTTGCTTACATCTAATTATACAATCTGAAAAATAAAAAGATAAACAAATAATGGGGTTATGAATTAAATGACAGTGACATCAATTGTCGCCTGATATAGGGTAGCTTCTAAAGAGATGTTTTGATATGTCAACTATGACAGAAGAAAAAGGTTAACGTAATTGACATGAATTAAATAATAAAAGATGTGATACAAACAAATTCCAATTTAGAAATATAAGATGTAATGTTTCCTATTCTCAAAACAAAGCTTTATTAGATATTATTAAATTTATTTATAAAAAAACCATAAGGTTAATTTGATTGGACAATGAATGATATAAGCATAATTAGAGATATAGAGGGCGAATTTGAATATAAAAAAAAGAAAAAAAAGGAAAATCGGGGTAGTTATTGATTTTAAAAAAGGGAATTAGTAATTTTTTGGTTTTGGAAGGAATAAAAGGTTTTTTTTGTTAAGAAAAGTTATTAGAAACAGATTAATCAAAATCATATATGAAATTCTGTTAAAAATTGTAATTAGATAGTAAAATAGTGATTTGTGACCAGTGTAAGTTACCTTTTAAAAGTTCCCAAAGTAAAAGGTGGATCCTGAGTGATCTTCGTAACATCTTGAACCGGATTCCACGCGGGAGGAAAGCAGGAGACCCACACGAACAGTCAACCACAGTCTACAAAACAATATAAAGGTATTCATATTGTTTTAAAACATCGAGGCAGTATCAAACGCTATTAGGAGAAGTAATAAAAAGGTATTTAATGAATTCTTGTTAAATAAACTTACCAGTGTGTGAGAAACTAAATTTTCAATAACGCTTAGTGATCTATCGTCCATTTTTTTTGTAACTGTAATTATAGAAAGGACTACCAACTGTAAAAATTAAAAAGAACTCACACATAATTGTTATGTGAGTTGCATAATTAATTGTTATAGTATTAGTTTCATTAGCGTGAATGTGTGATGTATGAAAGAACATTTAAACGATCATGAATTTGTATTTGTATAATGAAATGTGTTAATTTTTTTGAAACATTTATGTAATAAAACATTACATTGAATTTGGTTGATCTGTTTTGCATTTAACAGTAAATTTAATTAAAAACTTCCATTTTTTTAACATAATAATAATAATAGAATAAATCAACAATTGATATAGGGCGTTCAAGTAACTACAATAGTAAATAATAATAAATTATAATACCTAGAGCCTGTGAACCCACAGAACCCTGAGAAGGAAAGTTTTTATTTGTTTTAGTAAATAAAAGGTTATGTTAGTGTCTGTAAAAAAATCAATTATTCATGTAAAATCAAATTCATTATAACATAATAAAAAAATCATACATACACAGACAAACGTAACAATATGGTATTCTAAAGCTTTAGAATAGCATATACATTTTCAAACTCAAATCGCTTACAATGAATTAATTTTAAGGACGGCCTTAATTTTAAGGACGGCCTATTTATTGTGTATAACCAATGACGGTTTAAATAATAATAAATTAGGAATCAGTTAAACAGTTTTCCACGCCCACATCTTTGATGTTTGCTGACATTGAATTTATTCAAACTGATATAAATAATGAGTAATAATTAATAAACGAAATATTTAAGTAGGTAAATAATTAACTTTCTATTCTTGTTTTTTCCGAAACGTTTAAAAGTAAACTAAAATTTTCATATTCCTGTTTACTTTTTTATCTCAATTTATGTTCACTTTGACAATAAGAGTTTTTGGCGTATTATGCTAATCTTGTTAAAACAACTACCAAGTAATTTTATCCCCAAACTTCTTTATCATGAATATACAGCAGTTATTTTGGAAGCCATTGTTAGAATTGTAAATTGTTAAGATAAAAAACATTTACTGAATTTTAATAGTTTAATAGGACTTATCGTAGCGAGTTCTTCCCTGGTTACACCGTACATCCCTTAATTAGCTTGTTGTCAATAAAAGAATAAGTTTTTTTGAAAAATTTCATTGTTTAAAGTTGTTTTAAATGTCAGCTGAAATATTTTGGGTGGTCCCGAAACCAAAAACGTAGTATTTTTAAATTAATTATATGGCTAACGCTAACACCATCTATTGTATAGAGTTCTTAACATGTTAATTATTGTAAACGATTCCTGTCAGTAACTTTAATGTGGCACAGTCCAATACCTTTAAACACGGTTCATTTTCTTATTGTCATTGGTATTATACACAGGTATGTTTTTTGATTTACATTTTTGGTAAAAGATTTTAAATATAATTTCTATAAATCTTGACAGTACCTACTATATAATCAGATGAGAATTTTCACATTTATAATCATTTCAAGTATATTTTGAGAACAATTTAAAAGTAATAACTGTAAATTTTTTTATAAAAAAATACAAAATGGCGAGTTGAGTACATCTTTGGAATTCTAATTGTTATATTAATTTATCTTTTGTTACTACTGTATTTTCTGTAATATATCCTAATGGTAAATGTAGATTTCGGAATACGCTGTTTTGTACTTTTTGTACGGAAAAAAATAAACGAACACGAGGCTGATGCTGACAATTTTTCACAGCATTGGAATATAAAATACCAAAGACATTACAAATTTCAATTTCACAGACAATCCCAATTTCAAAGACATTACTGAGTTACTACTGAATTACCGCTGATTAGTTCTACATTGGTGGATTGTTCACCGGACCAACCCTTCACTGGACCAGTCCTCTCCTGGATCGACCAATGGATCGCAGATGTAAAAAAAGATAAGTCGACCAACGTAAATAAATGCATTTATAATATTATACAGCTGTCTCGTTTTTCTTTATTTCTTAAATGTAATATCAAAATCATTGTCGTATCGTCAACTGTATTAGAATAAGTAGTTGTAAAGAACTGTTTGCGGATTATTTTTTTTGTGACGTTTTCTCAACTTCATTCAAACAACTTTTTTCAGTAGTATCATAAAAAATTAAAAGATTTCAGTGGCGCCCTTATAATTTCTTAAAGAAACAAATATTGTACTATAGTCAGAGCTAATGAACTTACTCACCCCTAGCCGAGGTATTTAACTATCATAATTTTTGCTGCGATAAACATTTATAAATTTTGTTAATGATTGAAATATCTTTTACAATTAATTAAAGACGAAATTAAGATTAATGGTTGTTTTATTGTAAATTACATTTTTTCTTTTGGTATATTGTTATTTTTTTTTAAAGTTAACTAAACATTTTTATAAATTCACTCTCAACATGTAAATCATATCACAAATTGCCATGCCATGACTCCCTGATTAGTTTTATTTTTAAGATTATTTGCCATTCCTTAAATTATTTAAAGTGGTCCAAATTTTTTGCTCGGCAGTGTAAATAAAACTTTGAAAGAGATAAAGTACAAACCGTAAACTGAAAGAAAACGGATATATATTCAAATCCAACTCGTCCGGAAGGTAAACATTTTACCTTCGTCAGCCATTCTTGCGCAAACTCCACAATAATTGCCAGTTTCCATTGAACAAGACTCTAAAGCTACAGAGACCCGAATTGTTGAGAACACTTTGTAACAACATAACGACTTGTTTTGCCAATTCACGATTAAAGGCTAGAATAATATTGGTCCACACGTAGCAGGACTTTATTCTAATCCCTATTTGTGGATTCCCTTGTAATGTTTAATAGACGAACAAATCGACGAACGTCGGAAGTTAAAACTGGCGACACATTGGATAGAATTAGTTGAACTTTTCATGCACGGAAACGGCTTATAAAATAATATTATAAACTACACTATTATCACTTATATTTTTTGTTATGCCGGGTGTCCCAGAAGTTTCTGACCCAGTTTAACTGCAAATATATCGGAACAATTTCTTTTTATATAAGGTTTTTTCAGTATATATGTTTAATTAGTAAAATCTTGTATAGGGTGTTTTAAAAAAAAGGTGATTTTTTAATGCAAATATCGTCGATTTTTTTAATGGAACACCCTATTTATTTTTATTCTATCTTAAAGACAAACTCTTTCCCTTTGAAAAAATGTATAATTTGTTAAAGTTTAGATGAAAAATAAGTGAGTTATTTAATTTTTTAGGATAGGCAGTCCTCGGGCTTGTGCTTTTCCTACCACTATCTTGATTCGGAGATGGTTTCCAGGTGTCTTCTGTTTGGTCCGGGATGGTGCTTGGTACCTTTATCCTCCTGTCTTCTTTTTCGGCCTTCAAGAGTGTGTATTTTTCGTTGCCTCTGAAAACTTAGCTCTTAGTCGACGAACTGCGGCTAAAGGTAACCTTAGAGAGTGGATCCACTTGTTAAAGCTGTCCCTACTCAAGAATCTGCGCATCTCCCTAAGGATGGGCAGAGTCTTTTATAGGTGGTTCTTCTTCTGTCTGCTTCTTGACAGATGTTGTTTCTTCTTAGTTATCCAGCCGTTTCCTTGGTCTAGGATGTCTCCTGTAGTCCTATGCTGTGTAGTTTGTTAATTCCCTAAGTGCTGTGTTCGGGTGTGTCCTGAGTTCTTCAAATCATCTTCTGGCTCTGGCTTTCATGATTTCTTCTGTCTTCTCCTGGTCTAGTTCCCTGTATAGTTGTATATTTCTTAGGTACCATGGGGCATCTGATGCTTGCCTAAGGCAGATGTTCTGCTGTGCTTGTTCTTTTTTGTAGGTTTTGGCTGTGTGTCTCCAGACTACGGAGGCGTACAACATGATCGGAATAATGATTGCGTTTATAAGATGTATCTTTGTCTTCATGCTAGTTTGGATTTTCTTCCTACGAGTCCGGCTAGTCTTCCTCTTGCTTGTTTTGCCTTCTTTGTGATGTTTTCCACATGTTCTTTGAAAGTTAGTCCTTTGTCCAGTATCACTCCTAGGTATTTGGCCTCTTTTTTCCATTGGATCTGTTAATGTTTTCCTCTGGTTTTTTCCTTCTTTTGGTAAAGGAGACTGCTTGGGTTTTCTCCGGGTTTATTTGGATTTTCCATGTTGTACACCATTCGTCTATTTGGTCCATAGCCTGTTGGAGTCTTCTTGTCACCATCCTTTGTTGAGTGCTTCTTGTAACGATAGCCGTGTCATCTGTTTAGAGAGCCATCATTGTGTTGTCTGTCTTTGGAATGTCTGCCGTGTGTATGTTGTAAAGCACTGGTGAGAGGACTGCTCCTTGTGGTACTCCGGCTTCTGTTGTTCCTATTTCGGATTTTTCGTTTCCTATCCTTATCCTGAATCTTCTATTTTTCAGATAGCTGAGTAGTAGTTTCGTCAGTTCTCTGATGTATCCTGTTTCTCTCATCTTGTATATCAGTCCCTCGTTCCATACTCGGTCGAAGGCTTTGCTGAAGTCCAGGAAGATGGCTCCAGTAGATTGATTTCTGTTGTATTCTTCTGTTGTGTATTGTACAATTTTAAGTACTTGGTCCGGTGCGCTGTGTTCTTTTCTGAATACGAACTGTTCTTGTGGCAGTATTCCTATTGCTTCGGTTTCTTCGTTTAGCTTCTTGAGGATGACTCTCTCGGCTATTTTTCTCATCGTTAGTAGTAGACTGATGGGTCTGTAGTTTTGTGGAAACTTTTCCTGATTTCCTTAGCGTCACTATTTCGGCTTCCTTCCATTGGTCCGGGAAGTGTTTTGTTCTTAATATTCCATTTATGATTGCTGTCAGAAATACTATCCCTTTTCTTGGCAAGTGCTTCAGTGCATTGTAGTTGATGCCGTCGTATCCAGGTGCTTTTCTGGCTTTTCTTCCTTTTATTACGTAGGCTACTTCTTCTGGTGTTGTGAATCCCATGTTTCCGTCTACTATTTCTTCGTCGAAGTCTTCGATTTCGTCTTCTACTTGATCTGTGAAGTCCATGTCTTCTTCTGGGTGCTCATTCAAAGTGAACTGGCGCTCCATAGTTCTCCTGAAGGCTTCGGCTTTTTCTTCATCCGTGAATACGACTCCGTTGTCTCCGTGGATTGGGGTAATGTCCTTTTTGTCTTGTCGTAGTATCTTGTCGAGGTTCCATAATCCTGGTGTATTTGGGTCCAGTCCCAGTCCTTGGATCTGTGTGCTTTGAGTTGTTCCTTTACTTCCTCATGTAGTCTGTTTGCTTCTTGTTTGTCTTGCTGTAGTCCAGTTCTGTTGGCTCTTCTTCTTGCTCTGTTTTTCACCCTGATGAGCTCTCTTAGGTTGTCACTGATGTTTGAAAACCTATTGTATCCTTCTACGTTTTTGGTTGTTGTGCTTTCTTCTACCGCTTGTTTTAGTTTTTCCGTGAACTGGCTGAGTTGCATGTCTAGTTCTTCGCTGTTTGTTATATGGGGAATTGGTCCTATCAGCTGGCCTGTTCTTGCTCTGAATTTTTCCCAGTTGGTTTTCTTTATTGTTTTTTGTATATTTATAATGTCAGATGAGGCTGGATTTCATTTCAACGGGAGACGTAATAAACATAATTGTCGCATATCGGGGTCTTAAAATCCAAGGGTAATTGAAAAATACGAAGAAGATTCACCAAAGTTGAACGTTTGGTGTAGCTTTTCTAAAGAAAAAAATATATGGACCGTTCTTCTTTCAAGAAAATACTATTACTGGTAATGTCTACACAGGCATGTTAAAAAATTACCTATATCCACATCTGGAACAAGATGACAATACCCTGTATAGTTAAAAATGCAGCATTTTTACAAATACGTGGCCTTTTAAAGACTTTATCTCCCAGTAATCAATAATGACGTACTTTTACTACGTATATACATGCACATAAAGATGACCGCGCATCCGCGCATCAGCGCATCCGCCACCATTTAATACGACCGCAAAGAGTTAAATTCAATTGGCGGTTTTGTATTGAAAAGTATAAAAATTTCTTGTGTGGTACAAATTTGCCTTTAATTAGTTTTATAATATTATGTGTTCACTTTTTGAATAGACGAAAGTGGGGGTGCTAAAATTATAGAGCAGCGATATTTACAGCGTTCGATTTTATTTTTTGACATTATAAATAATAATATGGATTAACTTTTTGTGGTACAAATTAGCCTTTAATATGCCCTTTATTTTGATGTAATTAAATTGGAATTCGATCAAAGTGGGGGTGCTGCCTTGATCTCAACCTAGCACCCCCTATTTTCAAGGCGATTTTTCTCGATTATCGCGGTGGTACAAATTTTAATTTTTGTGGTACAAATTAGCCTTTAATTAGCACTTAATTATGGGCTACTTTTTTTTTAATTTAGTCAGTGTGGGGGTGCTAGCTTGATTGTCATATTTGCGTCGAATAAATTGACCGATATTAGATTGTAGTGAGGTGGTCTGAAATCAGCCTACTTGATATTCACCCTAGCCGTTAGGCTACATCTGCTCCGCAGTGCACATTTTCCTGGAATGTATGCTATAGTAGATAGAAAACAATCCCAGTCAACTATGCGTCATCCATGAATAACAATCATCAAATAATAGGTACATCATTATTACTTTCCGTGATGTTCATTCTCGGAAACTCTGTGTATGTGAATGTGAAGCCTTTGGCGTAATTAATTTCCTGGAATATTAGATGTTTTAACTCCGATAACTTATAATTACAATCTCGTTGCAGTTCATAATGTGAATATAAGGAAATTAATTTATTATTATTATTTCTACATAGTTTTTTCATTTTTCATAAGTGAGTTTATTTAAACCAAATTTTTGCTTTTCCCGACACAGAAGAATAATAGTATATTATTCAATAAGCATTACATGCGAGTAGAATACTATATTTTGTTCACGACTTTCAAATAAAATTTACTAGCAATTATAAAAAATCTTTATTTTATGAAGTAAAGTACAATGTCGTAGCAGCATTATCATTTGAGTTCATACTTAAATTACTCCTTATTTAAGTCAGAACTATCAAAAAGCCAATATTTGATTTTGATGTAAATATTGCTTTTATACTTTTTTTACACAATATTGTTTGATTTTTAAGTTTTTATGTCACTAACACATATTTTAGGACAAAATTATATTTTTTTGTTAAATACTTCTTATTTAGCACTATTTAGCAAAATTACAAATCAAAAAGACTGCAAAGTCAAAGAAAATTGCAGAATAGCATGTAAATAAAAGTTCATATAAAATACTCGTCTTGAATAATATTCGTGTGTATCTGTGTATATATTATACCATATACCAAAGTACATTCTGTATAGGCAACACTTATTACGCGTGTGTGTATTGGAGTGTATGCTACCGTGTTATGAACAAAGAATATTCTCATACCAAGTTTAGACATACGTGTTTTGACGTCATATAGTGTATAATGATTCATTATTCACTAGTGCAAGCACATGTATAATTAAGGTTTTATAGCACGGTCGTGGACAAAGATTTTTTTCACTACTACCCTATATACCTAACTTTATTGACTTTTGTTGAGGAAATAAAGTTGTTCATTTTTAACCAAGGTAGAAATATACAGAGTCTACTTGATTAGACCGCATAGGCATGTTTTACCTGAAAAAACTAAAATTTTACTTTTTGACTCGTTAGTCTTGAATCATTTCCACTACTGTGATGTTGTTTATGGACCATGTTTAGACAAATAAAAATTGGAGGAATTGAGAATACAAAAGTTGCAAAATTCCTGTTTAATATTTATCAATGGAATCAGAGAATTTGATCGTATATCTCACAAATTAAAGTCAGCAAAATTGTTCGAGATGAAGACCAGACGTCAGCTTCATCCAGCTATTATGTTTCATAAAGTAATTATTTTCAAAACTCCTGCTTATCTTTATAATAACATAACGTTTAGAAGTGATGTACACTGCGCGTCATAAAAAATTGGTACAACTATTATAATCAAAAATAGTGTTTTTGTAGTTGTGTAAATTGATCTTTTAAAAAGTGTTAATGCTAAATCAGCTGTTATGGTATAATTTATATGGCAGTGTTGCCAGCTCAATAAAAATGTTAGTAGATGTAATGATGAAATTAAATTTTATAAAGCAATAAAACAAATTGGAAAAAATAAAAATCTATTATCATTCATACATAAACAATTAAATGAACTAACTAATAGATTATAGATCATGGTAGCATAAAAGCCATGAAAGTTTATATTCAATAATTAATAACGTGTCATACCTCCATTATTATTGATAAGTTCTTGTAATCTTGTAGGCATTGAGTCAATTAAATTTAATGTTAAATTTTTATCTTCTGTCAAGCTCTCCCAGGTTTCTTCTATTAGCGTCTTTGTTTCGTGGAATTGTATTTAAATTTTTCAATTTTTTTACCATAAGCCCCCAAACATTCTCTATTGGATTAAGGTCTGGACTTTTAGCGACCCATGGAAGCGTTTCAATATTATTTTCAGCAATATAATTGCGTACGCTGCGAGCAGTGTGCACTAAGCAATTGTCATGTTGAAAAATAAAATTATCATTGGAAAAAATTTCCCTAACCGATGGTAACATTACCCCATCTAAAATATCCAAATAGTTTCTAGCATTTAATCTTCCTTCGATTCTCTAGCATATTCATAAACCTCCTCTGTACATCCAAGCCCAAACATTTACAGAAAATCGTCCAGACTTATCATTAGAAGAAATATAATTTTCACTAAACCTACTTCCAGGCGGTCTATAAACTCTAATATGGCCGTCACTTAAAACATAATTCAAGGCAAAAATTAATCTACCTTGTTTATGTTATTCATTGAGTTTGTATTTCCGGGCGGCCGCACAATTCTTTAAATTAGTTTTTCTAATTCTTCTTAATGCGGTTGTTATTGAAGCATTAAAGTTTACTGCAACTTTTGCATGTCCTGCCGTATGAAATGGATTTTCCCTTAAGTAATCATTTAATACTTCGTCTTGCTCCACTGTAGTTATAAATGGTCTTCCAGTTCCTCTTTTTCTGCAAATAGTTTGGTCGTTATCCCACCTTTTTTTAATGTTTTGAATCGTGGTTTTGCTTCTATTAAACGTTTGGGCAATTCGTCTAATGGACCAAACATCCTCTATTTTGGAAATTATTCGCATTTTATCAAATTCCCTTAAATGGACTGGCATCGTGGATAATGCGCTTTGACAAATTTGACACATGCGACTGTTTGTCATTTTGATTAGTTAAGTTTGTTTTACATAGGGAAAATAAAGGTGTACCAGTTTTATATGACGCGGAGTGTACTATCGGCTTCAGAATAGCATATAAATTTTCAAACTCAAATTGCTTACATTTAATTTATTTTAAGGATGTCCTATTTATTGTGTACAACCAATCACGGTTTATATAATAATAAATTTGAAATCACTCAAACAGTGAATAGTCGACGCATTTTACCCCAACTACCTACTAGAAAGAAAAAGGTTCATAATCCAATATGAATATTCGACATCGACACAGAATGTTAAGAAAACGTATTTCTCTAACCCCTCTATTGCCAATAAAAACAATTATTTCGGAACAACACCAAAGAACTGGTTGCACCACCACCTCTTCCAAGTGTTTTTTCTTATTATTATTTTCTATTCCTTAGTGAAGTAAAAAATTGTAGGTGTTTTAAAAATTGCCACTCCTATTTTGTTGAAGCAGGGCGTTTTTATAACTTTGGTAGGTAAACGAAATTCACATTTAACATGTATATGCTATTCTAAAGATGACTGTACATAATATAAATATTAGTGCTAGTGGATTGATTTCTACTCCTGCATATCGTATGTTTTTCTTTCCAAATTTACAACCTATGCAATAATATTCTCAGTTCACTTAAATATCTACATACAGGGTGTACCAACCTTACGACAAAGTTCGGTATATGGGTTGTTTTAGAAGATATCAAAAAATGTTATTTACAAAAATAGTAGATGTCTTTAGGGTCCATATTTTGAAATTACCTTAAACTATACAGAGTGTTGTATTACTCTGTTACAAACCAAACATATGATTTTTTAAAAGAGAAACTGTGTATATTATATACAGGGTGTTTCAAAAAAAGGTAACACCGTCTCTAGGATAGGTAAAAAACAGAAAAATAATTAGTGAAATTTTTTTCTAACGCCATCCGTTTTCAAGATAAAGGGCGTTGAAGAAAATAAAAAATTACACATTTCTTACGATTTTGCCGAAATTACTGGCACCATTGCAATGAAATTTTATACGAATATGTTTTGGAAGCTGAGATATCCCATGAATTTGTTTTTATAACTAACTCTCATAGAGGGCGCTAGTTACACGATTCATACAACGTATTATTCAACATAACTTTTTTTAGGGTAGAATTATTAGTCAAAACTCCAAGTGAACATAAACATCGTTTAATTCTACACCAAAAAGGTACTCTTGGTAAAACTCGATATTATGTACCGTTTTCGAAATATTTTGATTTGATAACAATCAATAAATGTCAATTTTACATGGCAAACTTAGAGAAAAGCGAACTTTATCATTAGTTTATACCAGGAGCGATTATTACTTCATAATTTTCAAATCAAAATATTCCGAAAACGGTACATAATATCGAGTTTTACCAAGAGTACCTTTTTGGTGTAGAATTAAACGATGTTTATGTTCACTTGGAGTTTTGACTAATAATTCTACCCTAAAAAAAGTTATGTTGAATAATACGTTGTATGAATCGTGTAACTAGCGCCCTCTATGAGAGTTAGTTATAAAAATAAATTCATGGGATATCTCAGCTTCCAAAACATATTCGTATAAAATTTCATTGCAATGGTGCCAGTAGTTTCGGCAAAATCGTAAGAAATGTGTAATTTTTTATTTTCTTCAACGCCCTTTATCTTGAAAACGGATGGCGTTAGAAAAAAATTTTACTAAGCAAACCCCAATTATTTTTCAGTTTTTTACCTATCCTAGAGACGGTGTTACCTTTTTTTGAAACACCCTGTATAGTTTGAATTAAAACAATAAATAACTGCACAGTTAAACTAAACTTCCAATATTTATTCGAAAAATTAAATTTTAAAAACCTGTATTAATACATCCAAAGGAGATAATTTTAAATTCGGTGTTTTCATTAGAAATAAATCAATGAAATTCCTTTGTAATCATATAGTAAATTATAAATATTTAATCCTAAACTAATTACAATGCAACAATTCTGGTTATTTTTTATATAATATCAAATTGAAAGTAAGTTAAAATCGATAAATTCAAATAGAAGTCGAAACGCACCTTCATTGATCGTGACGTCAAAACTTATATCGATGACTGTTTACATTTAATGTGTGGTAATTGAGAGAGTTTGACTTTTATTTTTGATTTTATTGTGAATTATTGGTTTTATTTGTGTTATGCAATCATAAAATGTGGTCAGTAGGGTTTGTGAAAGCAGTGTCAAACAATTTAATATCCTTAGACATTTTCATGGTTAGGTTAGGTTGTCTCTAATGCAGCTGAATTTCGAAATGTAAAATCAACAGCGTAAATACTTATTTTGTGCTTTTTGCATTAAAAAATGTCTAACTGACTTATTTTTATAAAAAAATTCAACAAAAAATAAAGAAAAGAGATGAATAATAAATACAAAACTTGGCACAATCTCGCAGATACACTGTTTACAATAAAATGATGGCGCTTTTAATGACACATATGAGTAGTGACGTAGGCCACCCGCCAAAAGTCGTTTACGCGGCAAATTTCTAAATTTGAATTTGAGGATGGAATAACTATGCTACAAAATTTTTTAATTTAAGTTTTTGGGGTAATTGATTGCTGCTCTGTCTTCCTGCATGATTTTCAAAAAAATGGAAAACACCGAATTGCATCGTATATTACGGACCGTAGCAACCATTGTTGATATAATTGTTTACGAATCATCATTCTTCCTTAGCCATGGAAAATGGTAAAACAGCAGTGCAAGAAATTTGTCAAATTGCACAAATTGTACTGTTAATATTAATGTTAACAAATAAAATCTAAATATTTTGACGTTTGCTTTCAAAATCTGACAATTCACTTTTGACAGCAGTGCCATAAACATTTCAAGGCACTCAGTGCCATAAAGTGATTTTTTATATTCTGCACTTATAAAAATCTTCATTATAAAACGCATTTGCGTATCGTAATGTAACTTTTACGCACGCAAATTTTTGTTTTAAAAAGTTGACGACCTGAGTGAAGTATCTAATGACAAGACTATTGACAATGACATTTGTGGCTAATGGCAATTTATTAATTTTATATTCTTCTTTAAGAGAGTATTTGTGAATATGAATATCATCTTTTACTTATATAATATATTATTATTGGTGTATTAGTCATTTTACAATATTTTAAAACATTAACATTTCATAATTTAAATGTCAAAACTGTCAAATGTCATAAATTACACAGTGCTACCGACATACTTTTTAAAATCAAAATTTTCGTGATTTACATAAAAATAAGAAATTAATTTAAAAATATGATAAAATGGCAAAATATAAAAAATATTATAAACAACTTATTTCATATGGCTGTTGTGACACTCGTCCTTTAAAAAACTCATCGCTTCGCGATTCGTTTTTTAAACTTGAACTCGTGTCATAACAGAATTTCATATGAAATGCGTTGTTTAATATACTATTAAGGCACACAGTGCCTTAAAGTGACATTTTTAAGGCTTTTATGGAGTGCTAAAAACGGCATTTTTAACACTTTTGTAGAAAAAGAACTTTTAAAGCAGTAATTTCTTGCGTCATCAGTATTAATATGTTTAAAGATCTGGCATTAAATTAATCTCACTGCAGATTTACCCTATAAATGGCCTAGTTTTTGAGTTGTTAATTTTCTTAGTGAATTAGTAGGTGAATTAATACGAAAATTTAAGTAATTGGTGATGTGTAGGAACCTGCTAAAGGGCCCTTACACTATAAATAATATTGTCAATACTGATATATCAATATTTTCATCAAACTTACTTCAATATTTGGAAAACTATAGAAGACCTTACACGATAAATAATTTTGTCAATATTTTCGTCAATACTGACTGAGTTGGGTTGTGCACATACCCATTTGTTTAAAAATAAAAAAAATAATATTATAAAGATTTTTTTTTAAATTTGTAACTATAAGTTTTTTATACGAAAATTATGCAAGGTAAAATTGAAGTTGAATACTATCACCCATAAAACACCAAATTTGTTGGGATAAAATAGTCCGGAGCTACATCCTGATCTAACACAATTAGTTAGCGTAATCACACTTCTCCCCCCAATTACCATGACCGTCGTCTGACAGAAACTGAAAATCAGTTGCGGCAAGATCAGCACAATTTCAAGTGAATACACAGATGTTGCCTCTGTGCGAACATTGCGCTTTTTTAACCCTTGAGATGATATCTGGGTTATATTACAACATTTAACCTAATTAGTAAAGGTTTAGATAAATCGAGAGAAGCCGTATACGATTAAAGGCAATTTAAAATATAATTGAAGAAAATATTAATATGAATGAATAATAACTATTTAATATATTAGTGACAGTAAACAGTCTAAAGATAAAATTAATTTTAGGATGCAAGGTATTAATATAATTAAAAAATATATCTAACTATCGTCCGCTAAATACAAAACCTGCTAACACATTATCAACATGTCTATGTCGAAATACAATATTGTTTTTATAACTAGGATTAAAGATTATGTTTTCTAAATTATATATATATACAATTGACAGAAGCAAACATGAACCCTGGGTGGGCGTGTCCTTGTCGCTGTAGTTGTATTTTCATCTCACTTATGCAGCCACTAAAATTGATATTATCGTTAACATTGGCTCGTGATTGGCTGATTGTGATAACCTTGAAATTAGTTGGCATATTTTCCGCGGACCATGTTTGCTTCTGTCGACTGTATATATAAATAATTATAAAACTGCGCACTACATTTCCGTGGTTACTGGTTTTGTGATTGCCAAGTCAAAAACAAATTTGACAGTTCAATAATATTTTACAATGTCAGAAATATTGTAAGTGATTTAAAGCAACAATTGGACTGTGCATTTTTGGTAAGTACTTGAGCATCAGAATTTCGTTTGTTGTAGTAAGGTGTACTGAAATTTTCTTTGAGATTATATTATGTCGGATTCAGAACCCAACTGTACACCGCCCGACGTTGTTGACATTGCTAAGGCAGCTACGAATGATTTAATTCCAACTAAGTCAAGTAGAGTTTATAATCATGCTTACGAAAGATTTCTCACATGGTGCAATGATAAAAACATTTCAAACTATTCGGAAAATGTGCTATTAGCTTATTTTTTTGAAATGACAACTAAATTAAAAATGAAAAGTTCAACAATATGGTCTCAGTATTCCATGATAAAATCATTACTGAATATTAAACATGGATTAGATATTAGCAAATATATGAAACTACGTGCTTATCTGAAGAAGCAGAATGAAGGGTATAATCCCAAAAAGTCAAAGGTATTCACAAAAGACCAGTTTGAAGATTTTTTAAATAATGCACCTGATGAGCAATATCTAGGATTTAAGGTTAGTTATAATATTTTAACCTGCATAAATACAATCAAGTTTTTATATACATACTACTTTTAGGTTGTTTTAATAATGGGCGTATCTGGAGCATGTAGATGCGATGAAATGGTAAACATGACAATAGACGATATAAAAGATTTAGGATCTGTTATTCATATAAAGATTCCTGATAGTAAATCTAAAAAGCCACGATCGTTCACAATTATTGGAGAAAAATATATAAATCTTTACAGAAAATATACTTCTTTACGTTCACAAGCTATGGAAGGCCAACGATTTTTTTTTGAAATTTCAAAAGGGAAAATGTTATCGCATGGTCATGGGAATTCATACAATTAGTAACGTACCCAAAACAGTAGCAACTTACTAAGAACAATAAATAATTGCACAGTTAAACTAAACTTCCACTATTTAATCAAAAAATTCGCTTTAAAATTCAATTACAGCTGTTTCGCTATAACTAGAGATATAAAACCAAACAAATTTAAAAGTCAAAGTTAAAGTATTAAAAATGACATTTTAGCTTTAAAATCAATCAAAAATAAAGTAGATGAAAATAACCTAATTATAACAAAATCAGATAAGGGTAACTCAACAGTAATTTTAAAAAAAGAAGATTATAAATCTAAAGTGAATGATTTTATAATGTCAAGTAATGTCAAAATTCTAAAAAACGATCCTACACAGAAATTTTCTAACCAAATAAGAGAACATGTAAATCATTCAAATTACCTATTTAATGACTTCGATAAAAAATACCTAGTAAATAAAAATCCTCAATGTCCAGATTTATATGGAACAATTAAATTACATAAAGATTCAAAACCAATTAGATCGGTAGTTTCGTATGTTAACACTCCTAATACTAAAGTAGCTAAAAAATTAAATAGTATCCTAAATAATTATGGTTACACATCTAAATATTCAGTACAAAATTCATTAGATTTGATCAAAAAATTGAATAAATGTAATTTACAAAATAATACTAAATTAGTATCGTTTGATGTAACTAATATGTTCTCAAAAATACCTCCAAAAGAATGTAAAGTAGTAGTTAAAAAGCTATAAGATGAAAGAAATATCCATCCAGGTATAATATCAGACATAATTGATCTATTTGATGTATGCATTAGTCAAAATTATTTTACTTTTGATAACAAAGAATATATTCAAAATGAAGGTCTTCCAATGGGAAGTCCTATTTCTCCAATTTTAACAAATATCTTTATGGATAATTTAGAAAACAAAATATTTAATTTTAGTTATAAAAACAATATTGTATTTTGGTATAGATATCTTGATGATGTGTTAGCAGGTTTTGTAGGTAGCGAACGTCAGTTAGATATATTTTTTAATTATATTAATACCTTGCATCCTAAAATTAATTTTACTTTAGAAGTTGAAGAAAATAATTCAATTAATTTTCTAGATTTAAGAATTAAAAAAGTTAATAATTCATTAAATTATTCAATATACAGAAAACCTACACAAACAGATGTAACCATACCATATAATTCAAATCATCCAATATCACATAAATTAGCAGCTTATAATTCCATGATACATAGAGCATTTTCAATTCCAATGAACAAAAATAATTTTAATAAAGAAATTGAGATCATAAAACAAATAGCTACATCTAATGGCTATCCAATACATTTGATAATTAAATTAATTAATAAGAAAGAACAAAAAATGTCACTAGAACTAATATTTCCAAAACAAACCAAAGAAATTAAAAGCTATAAAAGTATTACATATTGTGGAAATATTTCCAATGCAATTTCAAAAATAATAACTTCGGCAACATCAGCATTAATATCATTTAAAACACAAAATAATATTGGAACAAAATTGTTAAATGTGAAAACAAAATTACCTAAATTAAAAAAATCTGGTGTTTACAAAATTAATTGTCCAATTGTCCAAAATGTAATGCAGTATATATAGATCAAACACAAAGAAATTTTGAAGTAAGATTTAATGAACACTTAAGAGCATATAGATTACAACAACCAGATAAGTCGAACTATGCAAAACACCTACTGGAACATCCAAACTCACTTATACACACCAATGACATTCATATACTACACATTTGTGATAAAAAACAAAATTTAGATTTTCTAGAAGAACTTGAAATTAAAAGACATCTAGCAGATCAACATTTTAAAGTAGTTAATGAACAAATAAATCTTGGAAGTTCACCACTATTAAACTGTTTACTTTGATTGAGTCTTCATTTTATACATAGATAAGACATTATTGTAACATAAATATATTAAGTTATTGTAAAGATCAGCATGAAAAAGTTTTTTCCTGGTTTTTCTATATCATTGCACAGTTATACTGATCTTAGAGGGAAATACATCCAGGATAATCCCTTAGGGCTAATAACATCTAGGCTTTAATATTGTTATGTCTTATTACTTCCTTACTTGGTCTAGCCTTAATTCCTTATCAACATCAAGTACCTAGTTACAAACAAACAAAATGTAATTTCAATATGTCAATCTGACGATGTTAGTTATAGCGAAACAGCTGTAATTGAATTTTAAAGCGAATTTTTCGATTAAATAGTGGAAGTTTAGTTTAACTGTGCAATTATTTATTGTTCTTAGTAAGATGAACTTCCAAAAAGTAGAGGTTAACACAATCAATTTCAGTAGCAACTTATTTAAAACTACCGAATTCAAAAGATTACACCGGCCATGCGTTAAGAAGAACTTCAGCTACTTTGCTTGTGGATGGAGGAGCTGATATTACTTGTTTGAAACGGCATGGAGGTTGGAGGTCGAGCACTGTCGCTGAAGGATACATTGAAGACTCTTTGTCTAATAAAAAACAAACTGCAGAAAAAACTTGATGTCGAATTCTTCTTCACTGTACCTGAATGCAGCTTCTCATGAGCGAAATTATGTCGACGTTGATGTAACAGAAGCAACAACAAGTAAGGAGTCGCAGGAAATTTCGATGGCGAATTAAAAATCGAAATATTTCACTTGTGAATTGAATTTCACTGATATTCAAAACTAGACCCCCTGAAGAAGCGGTTGCGGCATTCAGAATGCATGTTTTGGAGATACCTCAATAAGAGTGGCAAAAGTGCTTCGACAATTGGTTTAAACGCATGCAAAGTGTATAGAGATCTTCATGGGGAATATTTTGAAAAACAATAAAGTGATTTTCGATTATTAACATTTGTTTTTGTTCTTTAATCCCCAAAATATAAAAGCAACCCTCTGACTATGCTAGTTTATAACGAAACAGCTGTAAGCTGTAATTGATTTGAAAACCCTATGTTATATATTATTGACACCAACGAATTTATATTCAACTTTTTCTATATATTATTATAAAAATGGTAAGAAAAATGTTGAAACATCAAAAAAGAATAAAATTAAATTTATATCCGTGATTTATATTTCATATACCAAACTAGGAACAGGGAAGTGAACTTTTCACATGCAAACGTTTGTATTTCCTTTGAGCTTATGCCTTGGTAGAGAATTCTATATTCAACGACGAAGAACAAGGAAGTTTTAAAGCAAATAATATCTTCTGGCTTAAATAAACAATAAAAAGAGATTGTAAGAACTTTCCCTTAACAAATTATGGGAATTATGGCACGATATGTTTAAATGGAATTCTATGGAGTAAAGTTATAGCAAAGAAAGGAACATTTAACATATACAAAATATTAATTAAAAGCAGGGTATTTTGAATTCCAATTTATTTCACAATTTTTAGAAACAATCTTTATTTTAATCGCTAATGACAACTGTGTCGAGTAAACGCTCTTGGTAAAAGAAGTATATTAAAATGTTGTCTACGTAAATATTAGAACAATTAATATATGTCTTATTATACGGGGTTGGGATAAAGTATGGAACCAAGTAAATATCTTTTAAACGAAAAGAACAATATTTATGAAAATTTTTAAAATAATATACTTCCGGTTTAACCGGAAATGCCATCAACTTTTTTTAATTTAAAAGGGACACCCTATATATTTTTACAGATTTTGAAACAGCTTGTTATTTTGAATTCATACATACTGAGTTTAGTATAAAAAAATTTGTTAAAACGAGGAATATAGCACTTTGACCAACCTCCATTAGAGCAAAAAACTATTTAGATAAACTAATTGATGTTGTTTGTATGCATAGTAATAAATAAACAAGTACTGTTTAGTACGTCTTTTGTTCTTCAAGTGTCAAATTCTAATTGACGGAAATAAATTGCACAATTTAGAATGGTTCAATTAAGTGAAAAAGAGCGTATTGAAATTTTAATGATGATCGGTTATGGTGATCGTGTTAGAACTCACGAAGAAGTGTATCATATTTTTAATAATTTGCATCCGGAGAGAAATCCTATATCACGCTCAACAGTAACTAAAACATTACAACGTTTTAATACTACTGGGATGGTAAAAAATTTGCTAAAATCTGGAAGACCGCGCACTGCAACGAACGAAACTGTTAAACAAAATATTGCAATCGATTTAGAAAAATCACCTCAAACTTCCACCACAAATTTGGCACTAAACCATGGTATCAGTCGACGTTCCTTAGGAAAGATATTAAAAAGTGAAAAGTGTCATCCGTATAAGGTACAGTTGGTTCAAGAATTGTCATACGATGATTTTGACCGACGGCTGGAATTTTGCGAACGGCTAATGGACATCTGTAATGTCGACGAAAATTTTGCTTCTAGCATAGTTTTTTCCGATGAGGCAACTTTTTGTTTAAATGGAACAGTTAATCGCCATAACTCAAGGTATTGGTCAAATGAGAATCCTCATTGGATTCATGAAGCACATACCCAGCATCCACAGAAGTTAAATGTTTGGATGGGAATTGTCGAAAATAAGCTTATAGGTCCATTTTTTATCGACGGAAACTTGATTGGTGACAAGTATTTGAATCTACTAAATAACGAAATTATTCCTGCACTTCAATAGAATGGGCAATTACCACAAAATATTTGGTTTCAACTAGATGGAGCACCTCCCCACTATGATAAACGGGTTAGGGATTTTCTGGATGCGAATTTTCCAAATCGATGGATTGAACGTAGAGGATTCATAGAGTGGCCTGCTCGTTCTCCGAATCTTAGCTCGTTAGATTTTTTTCTTTGGGGTTATCTAAAATCACGTGTTTACGTTAGACGACCAACAAACTTACAAGAATTGAGACAAAGAATTATTGATGAATGTGAACTAATACGTGGAGAAGTCTTGGAAAGAGTGACTCGTCAGCAAGTAAACGGCGAGCATTTTGAACATTTGAAGTAATTTTGTTTCTCATTATTCTAAAATAATGAAATGTACGTCTATTGTACTACTAACAGTGAGTTATTCCTCGTTTTTACAAATTTGTTTACATTAAACTCAGTATGTATGAATTCAAAATAACAAGCTCTTTCAAAATCTGTAAAAATATATAGGGTGTCCCATTTAAATTAAAGAAGTTGATGGTAATTCCGATTAAACCGGAAGTATATTATCAAAAAAATGTACATCAGATGCGTTTTGTTCCATTGCACTTACCTGCAAATTTTCATAAATATCGTTCTTTTCGTATAAAAGATATTTACTTGGTTCCAACCCCGTATTTATAATGCTGGTACCTGAAAGTGAATTAAGGAGAATAAATAGCACATATTTATGTCCTAGATGATTTTTACTAACTTTCAAACAAGAAGTGATGACGCGATACTGTTTGCTATTAAACCATTATTGATATAACATTTTACAAATAAAAAAACTTTCACAAACACATTAATAGAATTAATTTCATTAAGAACAATGCTTTCAATTTGTTAAATAGCAAGCCAAAGCAACATGGGTCACAATATACAATTCTGAATGTCCAAAAGCTCATTTATTAAAGATGTTAATAAAGTAACGATCATATTAGGTACACATATTGTTAGTATACACTGCTCAATAATTGAATTGAATATTTTTTAAATTTCAGAAAATTGCTATTAGCCCTAAGGGCTATTAACATCTAGGCTTTAATATTGTTATGTCTTATTACTTCCATAGCCTTATTACTACCTAATAAACATCAGGTACCTAGCTACAAAAATAAATAGTAACTTAAATGTCAAACTGACGATGCTTCTTAGCGAAACGGCCATCATTGTGATTTAAAACATTTTTTCAAATAAACTTGGAAGTTACGTTGAAATGAAGAGTTTTTTTATTATTCTTAATAAAGTCGAATGTGACGAACATCCATCATGTTGAAAGTACATCTTAGACCTTTGCTCCAAGGGAATATTTTCTAATTCGGGTATTAAGAAGTTGTCAAGCAAGTACAAATATACCTCCTGATTTAATGTATCTTCCAGAAAATACTGTCCGATTATTCGATCCGGTAAAACCGCACACGGAACATTAACTTTTTTAGCAAATTGACTATTACAGTTAATCCTGTATCTCGGGTTTTCATTAGCCCAATATCGACAATTTTGGGAAGAAACGACTCCGTTTGTTGTAAACAAAATATTATGTTCACCAATCATCGCACAAAAGTCCATCCTTGTGTCATAATCATAATCTTGTAAGGTATGAATGAATTTCGGTTTAAATGGATAATTTTGTTTTTACTTGAATATTTTCTGTAAGTGACTCTTACAAAAACTAACCTCCACCAAAGTTGAGTAATAAATCTGAATGGGATGAAGACACCATACAGAATTTAAACCAGAATGCCATAAAGTGGTATACGGACGGTTCCAAGCTAGACGAGGAAACTAGGATTTTGGACCGAGAGCCAAATATTCAGAAAGCTTGGGCACATACCCGAGCATCTTTCAAGCAGAAGTCCGCGCCATCGAAAGATGTGTGGAATTCAATATTGAAAGAAACTACCGCAGTCAAGAGATTGTGATCATGTCGGATAGTCAAGCTGCCATGAAAGCGCTGAGCTCAAATATAATCAGTTCGAAGATGGTTTGGGAATGCCTAGGCAAACTAAATGATTTAGGCCAGAAGAACACTGTCACCCTCCTATGGGTCCCGGGACACATATGAATAGAGGGGAACGAAACAGCAGATAAGCTGGCAAAAAAAGGAGCTGAAACCCCACATTTGGGACCAGAACCATCTTATGGGATCAGCAGTAGAGTAATCTTAGGAAAACTAAGGAAAGAAATGGAGAAGGAAAAATCCAAGTACTGGAATCAGCTGGAAGGACTGAGGCAATCTAAGATACTACTGGGGAACTATGACCAGAACAGATCTCTTTAAAAAAAGGCTCCGAATTTTAACGGGAATACTAAAAACCGGGCATTGCCGGTTAAAAAGCCACATGAAGAAACTAGGGTTAGCAGATGAAGCAAAGTGCAGATTCTGTGAGGAAGAGGATGAAACCTCAATACAGAGACTCTCAGAATGACCTGCCTTGCAAAATTCTAGGGTTAGATACCTAGGAGCACATGAAATAGAAGAAGGGGATCTACCTGATTTGAAGCCCGACGATGTCCTAAACTTCCTCAGGAAAGTTGGACTCGATGAGCTGCTATAAATCTGAAAAAACATCAGAACTGGGCAAGTAAGGGGGGACACAATAGATCCTATAGGTCGCAGTGTAATCATCACCCCTAACTCATTCATACATTCATACATACATTCAATAGTTATATTACAAATAATTGACAATTTTGACAGAAACTAAAATGTGTCCCCCCTTACTTGCCATGTTCTGATGTTTTCTCAGATTTATAGCAGCTCTTCGAGTCCTATTTTCCTGAGGAAGTTTAGGACATCGTCGGGCTTCAAATCAGGTAGATCCCCTTCCTCTATTTCCTAGAATTTTGCAAGGCAGGACATTCTGAGAGTATGTGTATTGAGGTTTCATCCTCTTCCTCCTCTGCACTTTGCTTCATCTGCTAACCCTAGTTTCTTCATGTGGCTTCTTAACCGGCAATGCCCGGTTAATATTCCCGTTAGAATACGGAGCCTTTTTTTACTGAGGTTGAGGCAGCTAAGAGATCTCTTCTGGTCATAGTTCCCCAGTAGTATCTTAGATTGCCTCAGTCCTTCCAGCTGATTCCAGTACTTGGATTTTTCTTTCTCCATTTCCTCCCTTAGTTTTCCCAAGATTACTCTACTGCTGATCCCACAAGATGGTTCTGGTCCCAAATGTGGGGTTTCAGCTCCTTTTTTTGCCAGCTTATCTGCTGTTTCATTCCCCTCTATTCCTATGTGTCCCGGGACCTATAGGAGGGTGACAGTGTTCTTCTGGCCTAGTTCATTTAGTTTGCCTAGGCATTCCCAAACCATCTTCGAACTGATTATATTTGAACTCAGCGCTTTGATGGCTGCTATTAATTTGGGGTATTTTTTTCCAGTATATCATTATTACGAAAATTAAATGAAAGCACTACCACTATTAAACTATTTACTTTGATTGAGTTTTCATTTTATATATAAATAAGACGTAAATGTAACAGAAATATATTAAGTTATTGTAAAGATCAGCATATAGTTTTTTTTCTGGTTTTTCTATATCATTGTACAGTTATACTGATCTTAGAGGGAAATACATCCAGGATAATCCCTTAGGGCTAATAACATCTAGGCTTTAATATTGTTATGTCTTATTACTTCCTTACTTAGTCTAGCCTTAGCTACTTATCAAGATCAAGTACCTAGTTACAAACAAACAACATGTAATTTCAATATGTCAATCTGACGATGCTAGTTTATAGCCAAACAACTGTCATTGAGTTCTATTTTTAATGTTCATAATAAGATGGACTTCCACAAAGTAAAGGTCACTACAACAAATTTCGTTTATTTAAATAATATTTAAGAATATTTTAGTGTTCAATGTGCAATGCTTGCTAAAGCGTTCAACGATTAGTTTTAAACTGAGAATTTTAATTACGGGTCTGTCACGGACACTCCTCATTTAGCGTGAAAACAACGCCTTTTTCCTAGAACTCGACGTTGTGTTTTCATGTCTTACGAGCGATAGCTATTAATTTCCCGTTAATGGGCTTATATAAAACTGTATTTTCCCAAATAATGATATTCAACTACAATGTAAACTTAACCGTTGCCAGATATTATGCATATTTTATCTGCGCTCCCTCAGCAAGAAATAAGCTTATAACAACTAACTGTTTACGCAAATTAATTATTTATTAAATTTATTGTATTAACTCTTACTTTATGGAAGTCCATCTTACCAAGAATAATAAAAACTCTCTTATTATTTTATTTGATAAAGGCAGAGGACCAAGTCCTATAATACCCATATTGCCTAGGTGAGAAATATCAATATAATATATAAAGAAATGAAAAAAACTAATACTACTAACTATATACTGAGATAAATAACTAAGAGTTAAAAATTTAAAAAGTAAAACTTACCTCAATAATTTATAATAAAAGGATATCTTAATAAGTTTCATCGAATCAGCAGTTAATTTTTCTTTATTACATCTAAAGTTTTCAATTTTATAATTTTCACAGACAAACATTCAAATAAACAAAGAATGTACTTGACAAACTTATCTTGGACAGGATCCATATTTTGTTATTTTATCACAATCAAATATTTCCAATTCATAAATAAGTCCAAATTCATATAACAATTCACCATTGACCTAGTTTTCTTTTCAAATTCAAATTTTAATCTGAAACAATAAAAAGGAAATACAAATTAAAACTATTAATGGTTTTCATATGTTTAATAAATAAACATGTAATTTTTAAGTACCCGTGGGTTGGGCTACCTATCGGGCGCGTCCCCAGGTGGCGGATAGGGGGACGGCCAGGAGAATGGGGGCCCTGCCCGGGAGGCCAATATGGCCTCACGGTTGTGATCACCGGACTCTTGGTCAGTGGCAAAATAAGTAGGGTGAGGGGAACTAAACCTCCCCAAAAGCCTTTGCTGAATATGCCACCGCGGACCAGCCTACCCAAGCTAAGGTGTAAGGTATCGTGCCGAGAGCTGAGTGGCCGCAGGGTGATATGCGGTCGTGAACGATCCCCTTGAGGAACAGGGCGAAACCTCATTGTAATTAGCCTTCCTCTGGTAATGCGGGGCTCTGCCAGAGGTGACCAACCCTTTCCCCTGCTACTCGTGGGAACACATATGGACGAAAAACAAACAAAAAAAACAATCCTGAGGATGGACAGAAATGCTCACCTCAATCTAAAGCGGTGACTGGGGATGGTCAGAAATGCCCACCCCAACGCACTGCTCAGAACGAGGCTGGACATCGAAGATCACCTCAGGACAAAACACAAAAACCAAGGCGAAAACGCATCTGCGGCGCCGAGGCCAAAAGGAGGAAAAGGGCAAAGGAGGCAGAGAAGGCTGCAACTATAAATGCACCTTCTCCCGCCTCCACCCCACCTCCAAAGGCAGGGGCACCTCCTGCGGAGGGGGCCAAAGGTTCCGCCTTGCATAAAGGCAACAAACCGGCGGCTACCTCTGCAGGAAAGCGCCCCCACCTGAGTACCTCCACGGAGGGAACACCAACACCAAGAAGGTCGAAGAAGCTGCGCAGCGATAGAAATGTCGCTGCACCTTCCCAAACCTTTGCGGAAGCCGCCTTGAGACACCTCAAGGTGGCTATTATTGATGAGACAAACCCGTACGGTAAAATTACCGCAGAACGGGAGAGCCTCGTCAAAACTCAACTGCTGGAGGAACTGGACAAGTTTATCTTCTCCGCCTCCAGCAGCAACACCAAAGCGCCCACGTTTAAATCGTGGACACACTCCGGTGAAATCATCAGAGTGGTCTGTGATGATGACGCGACGCTACAGTGGCTGAAAAAGGCCACAAAAGACCTCAAGCCGTGGGAGGAAGCATCGCTGGCTGTCATCGGTGTGGATGAGCTCCCAAAGCTTACCAAAGCCTCGCTCTGGATCCCGGAGGACGTCCACAAGACGACATCCGGTGAAAAGGAGAAGGTGCTGGGAAGGCTGAGGGCGCAGAATCCGGACTTGAGGATAGCGAGGTGGTGCACCTTCCACCAAGAGGTGAAGGCTAACCCTTCAGGACACCTCTTCGTCTTCGGAATCGGAGACGAGGATATGGCGGTCCTCAAGAAAAAGTCAATGAGGATAAGCTACGCGGGTCTGAAGACCCAAGGTCCTCGGAAGTCGAGCCACCTAGAGTGGTTACTGGCACTGAGATCACCAAGGGTCTCGAAAAGGACGTCGAAACATCTGTAAAGATGACAGACGACGACCTGACGGAAGAGGCCCCTGACAACAAAGAGGCCGTCGCTCCCGTACCGGAGGAGCAGATGGACCTAGAATAGAGTCCCAACCCGAACGACCTCGCAATGGGCAAGGACGTCGGAAAAAAGGTAAATATAATACAATGCAACCTCCAACACAGCAGGACGGCTACGGCAACACTATGTCGCCGCCTTGATGTGTTGAAGGATGCAATAACTTTGATCCAGGAACCCTGGATAATTAAGACCAGAATTACTGGTTTCGGTAACTTGACTGGTAATATTTTTAGCTCACCAAGCAATCAGCAACCTAGGACAGCCGTTTACGCTCCCAGGAAATACAGAGCCTTTCTGATGGCACAATTCTGCACCTCAGACCTCACTGCGGTTAAAGTGGAATGTCCAGACGGAAAGGGCAAATATACGGCGTTGATACTCGCATCGGTGTACCTCCCCTCAGATGCAGCCACTCTACCACCCACAAGAGAGATGGAAGTGCTAGTGGACCACTGCCTAAACCAGAGAATGGAGCTGATTTTGGGCTGTGACTCAAACTCTCACCACCTGGGCTGGGGCAGCAAGGATATCAACGCCCGAGGTAAGTCTCTTTACGAATATATAATTAAGAAAGACCTAATAATCTTGAATAGAGGCACGGAGCCGACATTCATTAACGCCCGTAGCCAAACAGTAATAGATCTTACGCTGGCGACAGCCAAAATATCAAATAAAATTCAAGACTGGCAAGTGTCTGATCATATTTCAATGTCAGACCATCGCTGGTTGACCTATACGATAAACCAGGATCTCAGGACCACTGTGAAATCCCGCGATCCGAAGAGGACGGATGTAGCTCTATACAATCGACTCTTAAAAGGAGCTCTGCGGGATACAGAGGCCCTGACTCCTGGCAATAGTGAAGAATTGGAAAGGTACACGCTATCTATCCAAAACAAAATAGACATTGCCTATAAGGAATCCTGTCCGATGAGGATGGTACAGACAGAAGGGACAACCAATAAATGGTGGTGCCCTGAACTGGAACACCTCAGAAAGACAGCGAGAACAACCTTTAATAAAGCAAAACAAACAAAACTTGAAGAGGACTGGGAAATATATAAAGCCAACCTCAGAGAGTACAAAAAAGTCTGCAGACAAAAGCAAAGAGAAGCCTGGAGAGCCTATTGCGAGGTAATTGAAGACCTTCCGCAAGTCTCAAGGCTACAGAAGGTACTCTCAAGCGACCACCATAGGAGTATCGGCATCCTGACGAGGGAGAATGGCGACAAAGCCGCCAACCTCCAAGAGAGCGCTGAAATCCTTATGGAAACTCACTTCCCAGGTTCTGTCTTCCCGCGAACGACGAACCAGACGGAAGTACCAATAACACCCTCACAATACGACTGGCAACTTGCTAGCACCATAATTGATGAGGACAAGATAAGGTGGGCCATATCGGGCTTTTCCCCCTTCAAAGCACCAGGACCTGACGGTATAAGACCAGCCCTACTACAGTGGGGATTGGATATTCTTATGCCGCACCTGGTCGGAATATTCAGAGCCTCATTAGCTCTGAGGTATGTTCCCGGTAAGTGGAGAGAAGTACGAGTGGTGTTTATACCTAAACCAGGAAGGATGGACTACACCTTACCAAAAGCATTCCGACCAATCAGCCTCACATCATTCTTTTTGAAAACAATGGAGAAGCTGTGCGAGCGGTATATAAGAGATGAAGTCTTAGTCCACAATCCACTTCATCCAAATCAGCATGCATATACTCCGGGAAGGTCTACCGATTCGGCCCTACACCAAGTGGTTGGCAGAATCGAGAGATCACTGGATAATAAAGAATCCACCCTGGGTATATTTATAGATATCGAAGGAGCGTTCGATAAAACGACTTTCCCAACAAGGAGTAGGAGAATGGATACTCAAGATGCTCTCTAGTAGAGCAATAAGTATAAATGTAGAAGACATTACTGTGAGGGGACTGGTAATGAGGGGATGTCCGCAGGGAGGGGTCTTATCACCCCTTCTTTGGAACATAGTCCTGGATACCCTGATTAGTCACCTCAACAGTAATGGTTTCTACACAATTGCATATGCAGATGACATAGTTATCTTGCAGACCGGCAAATTTGTGAACACACTGTGCGATAGAGCGCAGGATGGCCTCAAATTAATAGAAACATGGTGTAAGGAACACTCATTGTCGATCAATCCCAAGAAGACAGAGATGGTCCTTTTCACTAGAAAAAGAAGCTTATCGGGCTTGAAACCCCCCGAAATCTTCAAAGGCAAACTAAACTTCGCTGAAGAGGTGAAATACCTCGGCATTACCCTCGACAGGAAGTTAACATGGAACTCGCACATTCAGAACAGAGCAAAAAGAGCATATGTGGCCTATGAGCAGTGTCGGAGGACAGTGGGACGCACATGGGGTCTCTCGCCCCGTGTAGTCACCTGGATCTACACAGCAATGATAAGACCTATGCTAACGTACGGAGCTATTGCATGGGGACCTAAAACTCTACAAGCAACGGCTATCCAAAAACTGTATCAAATACAACGAATGGCTTGTCTGAACATCACAGGAGCCATGAGAACAACACCAACCGCGGCAATGGAATTGGTTACTGGTCTGACACCTCTCGACCTGCACGTCAAGGAGGTTGCGCTAATGGCCATGCTACGATTGCGCACGGCTGGTGTAAACCCCGAGGTAGGAATGGGTCAACTGAGGCTGGGCCTGTGGAGGCACTCACTGCGGTGCCTCTGCTACAGGCGGCCGGTGACGCAATTGAACCCAGGTTTGTATTTAATAAACCCTACAAAATACAAATAAAACAGAACACTGAGGCGGATGCTGCAAATGCAATACGCATATACACAGACGGCTCAAAAAACAAGGAAGGATCAGGGTGTGGAGTCTACTCCAGATCACTTAGCCTAAGGATTAAATGGGGAATGGGAAAAAATACCAGCGTGGTTCAAACAGAACTGGCTGGTATCTCAATCGCCGCAAAAGAGATAACCAGAAAAGAAATTTCTGGCAAAAACATAATAATCTGCACTGACAGTAGACAAGCCCTATTAACCTTGAATAGACAACGCTTTATCTCAGGGTTAGCACTAGAGTGCCACCAAGATTTAGCCAACGCCTCGGTAGATAATAATATCGTACTAAGGTGGGTAAAAGGGCACGACAGGAGCAAAGGCAACCGTATTGTTGACTCTCTGGCCAGGATGGCGGCTGGACTGAAAATTTTGGGACCAGGCGACACCCATGGTTTGACGACTTCGACAATTGCGGAACTAGCCAAACGTTACACCCGTACTCAATCTCTTAAGAGATGGGATGAAACCAAAGGATGCAGTTTTGCCAGGATTACCCTGGGTGACCCTGAGAAGCTGGATACGAATAAATATTTGGCGATGACCAGGAAGAACCTACGTTTAACAGTGGGATTTCTGACTGGACACTGTCAACTAAGGAAACACCTCCATATTATGGGGCTAGTGGACATACCTCTATGCAGGAGGTGTGAACAGGAAGATGAAACTGTCAGGCATGTCTTATGTGAATGTCCGGAGCTATCGTCGATAAGAGAGTGTGTGTTCGGTGAGTCTTGGCCTACACCTGCCGACATTAAGGAGATGTCCCCTGGTGACCTGTCTTCCTTCCTGGATAAGGCAGGATGGACAATGTCCTAGGAGGGCGGCTCCTAGGGAGGATGTACAATGGGCCATATTGTGGCCTAAGTGCTGTGGGTCTATACTCACCCTTCCTACTCTACAGATACAGATACAGATGTAGTTAAGTATTTAAATTAGTATTATAAAAAGGAAGTACTTACAAAAGTATAAGGAGACCAATTGTAGTCTTCGATATTGAACAAATAAGTATTCCAATAGATCATGCATACCTAAAAAACCCACAAGAACAATTAAAAACATGTAACAAATATAGTGAAATATAGTGAACTAATCTTTATATCTAAAGTGTTGGACGTAATCAAACAAACTTATGATAGAACACTTAGATAGTGAATAGTGAAATGACTATTGAAAAGCTTAGTTTATAAACATTAATAAAAGACATTTTATGTAACAAAAATGTATGTAGGATAATTAAGTAAGTTTTTTTTTATATTAATTGTAAGCTATGAGTCTTTGATAACACTGAAGTTCTCATCTTTTATAGTGTGTAAGTAATACAAATAATAGAATCTCTTAAAAGTTTAAATTTTAGTTGTTAGAGTTTTAAATAGTAGTTATCAGTTAAAATAGGACTAGTTTAATGGATTTATAGTAATTTTAAGTACAATTTATAGTTTTAATTCAAATTTTGAAAGTCTAGAATAAATTGACAGCTCAAGAAATTTGTCTATTTCAAATCCAAAATTTCATAGGTAGAATTCAATTAAAAATTATATAAATGGATTTTTAGTAAATATAAGGATAAGATCTTACTGTACGTTATCAAAGATACTATTAGAATTGTAAATTTATTACCTTGATATTCGAAAATTTTGGTTAAATTATGACTTGTCGAACAATTGAATTCCGATCTTACGTTATATTTGTCATTTTCCTGGAAGCCTATAAAAAGACCAAGAAATCGAGGATTCACTCTCTTATCACTCTGGTAGCAGCTGCATTAACATCGTATGTATTAATTGATTACTAAAAAAAGTTTGCATTAATCAAAAATACATGCATAAAAGTATTATAACAATATTAAATTACTTACCAAAGTAACAAATTGGACAAAACAAATACGGATTCCAAGAGAATTTATAAGAATAAATTCAAGCGTCATTGCCACAACGAGAGTTTGGTAGACATCTTGTCTTTTTGGGTATGCTGTTCCATTTCCGAGAGTAAACGAAGTTGAAGCCGATCTCAGTGTTCGTTACGTTGCGCATGACGAGGACAATATTTGAAAAGACTCTGTGATACAATATCCAATATTTAAGGATTTATATTTTTGTTTTTATTTTGTTGTAATTGTAAATTAATTTTTTTTATATCATCTCCATTTCCATCATATCAGGATATTCATAAATTTTATTGTAATAAGCATATGGAAACCAATTGATAGTGTTTTTATTTTATTTGTATGAGTTCTTTGAGAAACATTTTTTATTAAATTCATTGTGTTATAATATTTAAATATTTATTTTAATTTGAATCCTACCCAAGATAAGAGTCAGATTTTAAATTTCAATTTTAAATTAAGTAGACTGAGCTAGTTTAAAATTTTGATAAGGCGCCTAACTAAAGAAATACAAAAAAAAAGTAAACTTAATATAAAATTATAGAACATTATATCAGTACAAATTATTAAAATCTAAGAGAGATTATAAAATAACAAAATCAAACTAAGTAAATCATTATATATTGATAGAACCAACGAGGGGTTATTGATAAATGCTTCCTTCTTCAATTTGAATAAGTGTCCTCGCAGTCGACCGTCAGTATTAAGTGGAAAAACTGCTTGTAGATTGCCCAAGCTATATTTTATGACTCGGTAGGAGAAAATTAAGTCACCCTGGAGGCGTTTTTCCTTAAATGTTCTAAGATTGGGCGATCGATAACCTTTCTTCGTTAGTAGGTCTAACGCGGCCAAAAGAGAGTCTAGTGGCGCGTCTTTGCACTTTTTCTAACATTTCCTGATCACGAACTAACTCCGGATGCCCAGCGGGACCCGCGTATTCGAAGATTGGGCGAACAAAGCACTTGTAGAGTCGACAGTAAGTTTCAAAAGATGCTTTGGAGAATGACTTTTGGATCAGGAATAATTTAGTGTTAGCCCATTCTTGTAAATTATTGAGGTCAGCCTGCAAACTTAGGTGGTCGATATTGGGATTACCACAGATCTTTGAATCATCGGCGTATGAAGATAGAGGGCTGGACAGACACTGTTGGAGGTCGCTGGAATATGTTAGAAACAGTAAAGGTCCTAAGACGAAACCTTGGGGAACACCACTTTCCTCGCTGAATTCTTGGCCAACGCTGACTTTAAAAAATCGGTTTGTAAGGAATGCTGTGATCCATTTATTAAGCGTACCTCTTATACCAAGATGTTCTAACTTTAAAAGAAGCCTACGCTTCGGTACTTTGTCGAAGGCTTTAGAAAAATCAAGGTAAATAATATCTATGGGTTGTGTATTATCAAGTTCCTTGGACCAGTCGTTTGTGCAGTGTAGTAGGTTTGTTAAACTTCCACGTTTATTAATAATACATTCAAAAGAATTTTGTGACAATAATTTAATACGTTATTACAATGAACTTTTTAACATTATTCAATGGATTTGGACGACTATTTTCGTCGAGTTTTCGGCAAGAAAAAGGGCGGTGTATTGGGAGCATATTTCCGGTTGGGTTGCGTTTTGTTAACTAAAATGTCTAATATAGTGGTGAGTTGGGTTAATTTTAAGGTTCGTAAACGACGGTAATCTAAAGTAAGACAGCATGGCCATAGACATGTTACATTTTAGCGAAGAACAGGAATAAAAAGTATAAAACATTTGCCAAAAAATAAAAGGAAATATTTAACAATAATTTAAAAAATACAACTGATAGGGGATTAAACCTGGAATACACTGAACAAATCCTTTTAACAAAAATTCCGGAAATAACTTGAATAACTCATCCAATTAAAAACTAATAACGCCGAGAGAGAAATCGATATTAAAAGCGGGTGCATTTACGATTATTTAATTAAATATAAATTTTTTACACTGAAAAATACTCGTTTTTTAAAATGATATAACATATTCAGCAGTATACTATTGACTTCAGTCGTTTAAAATTTAATTACTGTAAAAATTTTTATTGAGGATTACTAAAAATGTAAGGTTGCAAACCAGATTTCTTATCATTTGAATAAAGTAATAATCACTATTAATAAGTAAAATAAACTATTTAGTGTCGCTCATTATTAAAGTCTATCTGTATTTAAAATACATAAGAAAAATGTAAAATTGGAATTAAAATATAAAATGATTTCTTACATAAAATTTTGTCAGTATTACCTATTCGGGCTAATACTCCAGGTTCAAAGTTTATCCTAGTATTTAAAGTAGAGAAAGGATGACCCCAAAGAAAAAAGTAGCATGAGATGTCCTAGTACAGCCTCTTATATAAAACCAAAGACAAAGACAAATACTTCCCAGGTAATCTTTATGATTTATTTAGAAAAAAAATTTACAGGGGAATAGACATCAAAAAAAGTCAATTTTACAAAAAAAAATACTGCTAGTATGGTACTACATAGGCTAATTTAATTAACAAAAAAATTTCATATAACTAATGTGCAAAATAGCTATATCAATACACCTTTTATAACTAAATTTGATATTTAGATCTGCATCACTTAGTCACTATGGTTTAGAAGTAGGTAACCTAACCTAACCTAACCAAGTAAAATGCTACTTATTAATAAAGCCATTTTACTGAAATTCCTTTCTCTTTCTGATCTATAAAAGTATATGTAGTTGATTTATTGGAAATTGTATGTAGGTAATAATAGTTTATTATAATAAATTATTACAAGATAGTAAATCAGTATAATTGTAAAAAAATTAAACCAGTAAATAAACAAATTAAAACCTACCTCTTATCACTTTTGCTTACTAGGATGTTGATATCACAATGTACCTATATTAAATAAAGAAAAACTGAAATAAGTGCTTTCAAATATGAATAAAATATGGTACCTTAATAAAGTAAATAATAGGTAGGTATTGTTCACAGTTTTTTTTTGTGTGAAAGATACCAAATTTAAGTAATCCTATTATTGGATACATTTTAATTTTAATTGATTCCACAAAGTCTGGGGTTGACATTTTTGGGATGTAATTGATAAAGACATAATTTAATAATACAATTAATTTTTTTAAGGTATACCCATACCATTAACAATTATGTATAGTTTTGTATAGTTTTGTTGGCTATTTGGTGATAGTCTATCCCAGTTCTTCAGTTATCTTGAAAACAGGTGCACAAAGTGTATTTATATAAATCTTATTTTTTCTATATAGGTATTGATATTTCAAATTTGTTTGAACACGTCCACGAAACACAATTAACAAAGGTCCAAAGTGGATCCAAATAATAATTAGTAAAAAATATGCAGGTATTTTTAATCTGTTTCTATGGTGTTAAGATTAAACGTACTTATATGTTGTGGAAATATTAAAAGATTTACGAAGCAAAATTTATATTTTTATCTTTGTCTTAAATAAAGAAAGTCAACAAGTTCTAAAAATATTCGAATTTATAATAAAAATACTAATTTGAAACCACTATCGCCATCTACTGCACATTCTTGTAATTTAAAAATAACCAGATTTTTCACTAAATTCAGGCATTCTTACCAAATTAAAAACTTAATACATCAATTCTTAGTAGTTGTTTTCCACATCCCTGTTTCATAAACTAGAGAACTTTTAATGATATTAATCATAGAAGGGATAAAGTATGGAACCAAGTAAATATCTTTTAAACGAAAATAACGATATTTATGAAAATTTGCAGGTAAGTGCAATGGAACAAAACGCATCTGATAATAATATACTTACGGTTTAACCGGAATTACCATCAACTTCTTTAATTTAAATGGGACACCCTATATATTTTTACAGATTTTGAAAGAGCTTGTTATTTTGAATTCATACATACTAAGTTTAGTGTAAACAAATTTGTAAAAACGAGGAATAACTCACTGTTAGTAGTACAATAGATGGACATTTCATTATTTTAGAATAATGAGAAACAAAATTACTTCAATTGTTCAAAAGGCTCGCCGTTTACTTGCTGACAATATGCCATCCTATTAACAAATTCTTCAGTCACTCTTTCCAAGACTTCTCCACGTATTAGTTCACATTCATCAATAATTCTTTGTCTCAATTCCTATAAGTTTGTTGGTCGTCTAACGTAAACACGTGATTTTAGATATCCCCAAAGAAAATAATCTAACGGGCTAAGATCAGGAGAACGAGCAGGCCACTCTATGAATCCTCTACGTCCAATCCATCGATTTGAAAAATTCGCATCCAGAAAATCCCTAACCCGTCTATCATAGTGGGGAGGTGCTCCATTTTGTTGAAACCAAATATTTTGTGGTAATTGCCCATTCTATTGAAGTGCAGGAATAATTTCGTTATTTAGTAGATCCAAATACTTGTCACCATTCGAGTTTCTGTCGATAAAAACTGGGCCTATAAGCTTATTTTCGACAATTCCCATCCAAACATTTAACTTCTGTGGATGCTGGGTATGTGCTTCATGAATCCAATGAGGATTCTCATTTGACCAATACCTTGAGTTATGGCGATTAACTGTTCCATTTAAACAAAAAGTTGCCTCATCGGAAAAAACTATGCTAGAAGCAAAATTTTCTTCGACATTACAGATGTCCATTAGCCGTTCGCAAAATTCCAGCCGTCATTAAAATTTCAATACGCTATTTTTCACTTAATCGAACCATTCTAAATTGTGCAATTAATTTCCATCAATTAGAATTTGACACTTGAAGAACAAAAGACGTACTAAACAGTACTTGTTTATTTATTATTATGCATACAAACAACATCAATTAGTTTATCTAAATAGTTTTTTGCTCTAATGGAGGTTGGTTAAAGTGCTATATTCCTCGTTTTTACAATTTTTTTTACACAAAACTCAGTATGTATGAATTCAAAATAACAAGCTCTTTCAAATTCTGTAAAAATATATAGGGTGTCCGATTTATTATTAAAGAAGTTGGTGGCATTTCCGGTTAAACCGGAAGTATATTATAATCAAAAAAATGTAGATCAGATGCGTTTTGTTCCATTGCACTTATCTGCAAATTTTCATAAATATCGTTCTTAGATATTTACTTGGTTCCATACTTCATCCCAACCCGTATATCTAACCTTTGTTATATTTTTAATAATTACACAAATTTGTCTTCTTTAAATAAATTTTTAACTAACTTTTACGATATACGATAAAATGTACTTACTAATAACAGAGGTATCATTAAGTTTTTACGTAAAATCTGTGATCTATTGTAGCTGCCTTTAAGTAATTAATCAGATGTAAAATGGACCAACTAGAGAACCAGATAACGTATTCTATTAACATTAAATTAAGTTTCAGTAAAACAATTTTCTACTACAATATATAACAATAATTCAATTTACAATTCCCAGTAATCTTAATTGTCTTATTTGTCAACTTGATGCTACATAATTACTCGTGCTTGAAGTTTAGAGCAATGAAGTCGTTTTAGTTGGTAGCTCGACGCTCGTTTTGACATAAACACTGGTGCTCCAAATACATTGAATTGCAAAATATATTAAACGAAAGACCTTATAGGGAATCTAAATGGCGAAAAGGATTTTAGGATTTTGGGTCTAGTTTAAACTACTGTATTACGAAAGTCTGTCGAAAATAGGAAAACATTTTTTAAACTTAAATGGCAAAAAATATAGTTAATTTGTTTGGAATTGGGAGCACAGTGAATTTATTATAAATGCTAAACCTTCAAAGCCCACGCAAGGGTGGTTCATGAAAATTAACTAAAAGTAGTATACATAGTTGTTATTTTTGAAAGAGTCCACCCTGTAATTAGGAATTAACTAACCCAAACACAAACGAAACCCTATATAATATAGTCACAACAAGTAGCTGAAAAGATCCCATGACCATAGAACCATAAAATTTGTATTGTTTCTTGCCTTCTAACCTTTTACCTGTACCTATATTAATTCTATAGCATTTAATTGACAGTGGCAAACGTAATACAGTTATTCCTTTTTCCTTCGCCATTTCTTCAATTACATATCTTTTATATTGTAATTTGTGGCGCTTTTATATATATATATTATTATGATTTTATTAATTTATTGTTGTTGGGTTCTTATGTTTTCTTTTTTGTTTTATTATTTAAATTTTTCTGATGATTGAATGTTATTTTAGTAAATTCACGTTAAATGTGACAAGATATTATTAGTGGTTTGTTTTTATTTGATTTGACGTAATTGTTGAAGTTTTTTACTACATTAATAATGTTTTTTTTTTAGCCCCTTAAATAATATGTTGTATAATGATGACTAGCTCAAATAAAACTAAATGTTTCTTGAAATTAGACACTATCGTTAATCGAAAAATTATATCTCAGGTCGTACAGGTTTCACCACAGATTTACGCTCAAACAAATTATAAATTTTCTATCAAAATGAAATTCAAAAATCTTTACAATAAAGTAGTATAAATGTTCTCTAGCGGCTAATAACTATTATCGCTTTAAAACAGTTTATACGCACACTTAATACAAATTAAATAACGGTACCTTTTTTAACTTTGTCTCTCGAGTGTTCGCCATTCACATGTAGGTGTCGCTGGAACTGGTGGTCTATCTTCTCTTCTGGTAGACACGTGGGATGTAGAACTTCCAATGGTTTAATTAAAGACAGAAACTCTTACGATGTAGAATTTATTATTGTTTACTTGTGGATTTGTTTATACAATTTACAGGTTGATAAGACTCCCTTTTTACAAGTGGTGTGTTACAAAGTTTTATACTAGGATTATTTCTGATATAAGGTAAGTCAAGCTTCTTATATTAATTTGATACTAACTTTTGTATCATTAAAATTACAGTTGAAACTGTTATATTATAAGATTACTCTGCTCGATTCAACAAATCTATTTTCGATTCAAAGTCGAATACTGTTAACTTATAAAGTTAATAAAATTTATGACTAATCAAAGTCTTTTTTAAAAATGTAGATTACGAGTTGAATAATTTAATAACTGTTGTTAAATGTTTTGAAAATGAGTCTTGAATCTTTTTTAGAATTAAACTTGAGTATTGAGTCGTGAAAGTTTTTTAAAATTAAATCTTAAATGTTTGTTAAAAATTTTTTAAACGAAGCTTTAATGTTTGTATAAAGGGTCTTGACTCTCTCAAAATTAGGCTTGAATCTCCTTTATTCTTTCTGACTGGTTCTTTTACGTAAAGACTGAGATCCCTCTCTCATTATTCTCTGACCAATAAAAATGCTTCATTTAAAAACTCCACGAGAACCAATCAGAAGGAACTATTTCTTAATTTGCTTATTTCTAACTAACTACTTATATTTTACAAACAATTTTTTTACATAATATATACAATAATCATTTTTAATGTTCAATAATTTTTATATAATTTATTATGGTCGGAAAAGCTCTCAAATTATATTTACACTGAGGCTTGAAGTCATAAATTCGACCGATACATTTCCGAGTAACTCTTACGTCACAACGTGCAGCTGCTATTCTAAGCTCTTGGAGTTCGAGGAAACTAAACATTTCAAACACGCGATGTTCTTTACGAGCAGTCTAATTCTGTTAATTTGACGTCATACGGGCACAGGTGCGTTTCTAAGGTTTTGGAGTTCATGGAAACTAAACATTTCAAACACGCGATGTTAGAAGTCGTAGTTCTGATAATTTTACGTCACACATTTGCACAGGTGTTATTCGTAGAAGAACTTTTTATACACTTTTATAGATCTTTGAAAATCCTTTTATATATTTAACAGAAAAATATTTTACAAAAATTTATAATTTGTTCGTTTGTTTTATTTTACATTTAGAATTATATTTTCATTATTATTTATTTTTTTTAATGGTGATTTTGATTATTTTTATGTAATGTGATTACTTTTTTATTATTTATTTTGCTTTTAATTGACTTAACGATTTTGTTTTTGATTTAATCATCATAATACACATTCTTATTGAAATTAATATTTTCTTTAATGAATAAATTTTTTATGATAATAAAACTTCGTCTCAATATATATATTGTAATGTTTTAAAATAATAATAAATATAACTTACCCAAAATATAACTTGAATTGAAATAAACTATTCAACAGGGATGTTATTTTCAAATATTTTCATTAAACAATCAATACACCAAAAAATTTCTTTATTTAAACCAATCCAGTAAATCTTAATTCACACAAGAACACAAAAATATCTTGATAAAATGAGTTCAAAAGAATGAGCACTAACACCAGTAGTCGATCCAAGAATCAAAGTCCAAGATACTATTTTGTTTAAGCTAAAAATAAAAAATTAAATAAGCATAGAATATGTTAATAATGAATCATAAGAATACAATATTAGTAGGATTAAAGTAGTATTAAAGTATTAAAGATTATTAGTAGATTAAAATCCAGATAATTTATAATCAATGTTAAGAATAATAAGTTCAATAATTTTTTTTTATAAGTAGCTATAAAATAAGAATAAGTAGGTTTAGGTTATTTAAATTTATCATGTAAAATAGAGATTATTCAACTGTATTCAGTTAGTAATATAAGGTACAAAAATTTAAACCTCAACAAGTTAATTTAGATGTTAGAGCAAAATAAATAAATCATAGACAATGATTATAATTTGATAAATAGATTTTACTTACCCCAAACAATATTTTCAAATTTAATTAAGCATCAAGTGATGAGTCCTGTAGTTTGATGTATCGGATGACAGTACAAGTCCAGTACTTCCTATTTTCTGGTACATATCAGTTTTTGATAAAATACAATACTTAAGTCAGAATCTAAAAAAATAAAGATATTGAAATATATTACATGTAAAAACAAAACTGTAAGAAAGTGATGTGTTTGTTTACAAGCTAAGACTGTTTAATTAAAGCTTAGTCAAGGACATTATGAATGATAAATTTAATGAAAAACACTGTAAATAGTGAAGTGATGATAAAAACTGCGGATTATAAACTTAAAAGATGTGCTTGTAGTGGAAAGACATTTGAACTTAATATTAGATGATTAATTGATATTACTGTTTGTTATAATTGTATTTTGTTGTAAGGTAATTAATTTTAAGTCGTTCTTTGATGATTTTGGATATTATTAATTCTTCTATTTGATAAATTTTGTATTTGAATCGTTATGACGTAGTAAATTTTAAAAGCAAATAAAAGCTAATATAAGCGGTGTCATTGAAAATAAAAGTTATCTGATCATATTTGAATATGTAAAATTTCAGTTTTTGTTAAAATTAATGGCCAAAAAGAGATAGTAGCTCACAATTGTAAAATTTATATTGATAATTGTCAAAATGGCCGACATTGTTTACTCCACAAAGTCAGCTGTTTTAATAAGGAAAAATTGATTTTAAAATTCTAAAAATGTTAATTTATAATGAAATAAGTTATACAGATTTGATTTGTAACAATTTTAAGGTCAGAAAATGTCTAATTAAAAAGTCAATTTTTCAAAAATTTGATGTAAGAGAGGTTATAAAAAAACAAAATACGCTCGAAAAGGCAGCCATTATTCAATTTTGACCGAGGGTATATAAGCCCTTGGAAAAGAAAATTCGGGAGCATTCTAATTTGACCAAAAGGCCACTCCACGTCAGTATATTTTAAAATTACCATAAATCAATGGCCGACTATTGTTAAAAAATAAAGATGGCCGCATAATAATCTATGTATAAGAAAAAAACGAATTTATAAACTACTAATAACTGGAAATGGGATTTTTATAATAATAAAAACTATATACATAAAATAAAATAAAATTTTATTCTACTAACCTTGTGATTTAAAACATTGGACGTCTGGAGAAGCAATAAAATTTTCTAACTATTTAATAACATGGTGAGAACGAGATAATTATTCTAGAAGTACTCGAAATCCAAGCATCCGCTCATTGATGGTTCCACGTGTCTAGAATATCCCGTGTGAGAAGCCGGAAATGGAGTAATTAAGCACTATACACAAGCAACAAGTGAAATACGGTATGTTTTTTGATATCACTTATTACATTCGCTTTCCCAATATCTATAAAGCTTGTAAAATAGATTTCAATATCTTTAGACCACCATTTTGATATAGTTTTGATTTTGAATAAACAAACTGCCTAAACATCTTGTTAATACTGATGCACACGCTATCTCCTACCTCTCAGTTTGCTCTTTGAAATAACAGTAAAATATCACGTGTTTCTTTGTGCGTGGGTAAATGCGCACAAGAAAAACCATAGTCGCATCATCCAGTAGGAATAAGGTATATTAAAATTTTGATAAAATAAGTAAAATAAATAGTTTCATCGTTGGATTTTATTTTTTTTTGAACCGACTTCTGTTGATAAGAGTCTTTTATATTTTGAAAATTGATTTAAGTTGATCAAATCTAAAACTATAATAATTTCATATTTAGAGTTTGAGAAATTTTTTTAATATAATGGTAACAAAATAAAGAGATTTGAGGTGTTTTGAGATTAATAAATACAGAATAAAATTGAAAAACAAATAAATATAAATTATAGCCCCACAAAACTTTAAAAATAAAAATTTAAAAACATAAAAACAATAATTTGATAACAACATCAATTTAAACTATATTTATACAAACATTAAATTTTTTTTTAATTGTAATTTATTACAATATATATTTATATTTAAAACAGTAGGAGTGGACCCCTTAAAGAGTAAAAGTCTGATAAAACAGTGGATAGGTGAGAAATTTAGCATCTGTTGTTCTTTTTTGTCTTCTGTTGGAGCAGGATTCACAAATTAACCATAAATATGGAAAGCGCCCGAAATTCTGAACTTGCTCGCACACTTTTGGAGATATCCTACTGACTGCGCCAGTTAAGTTTAGACTATTTGAATTTCGTTTTTTAAAAGATAATAATTTCTACTGGACAAATTTATTTAAAACAAAAATAACAAAGTTTCAAAACTAAACTTACGAACTAAATCAAACTCGTAACTAAACTTCCTGAGCACATACAATATTCTTTCTTCAAATTATAATTAGTACGTGATATTTACTATCATTCTAATAAAAGTTTAAAAACAAAAATATTAAGTTACATTTAAAAATTCTTAATTGTACTAGTTAAAGAAAAATATTAAATTATATAAATGTAGCGTCTAGACAATAACGTCTACTGCGTAATTATTAAATTATCTTCTTTATTTCAGGAACTGTAAGTGGCAATGTTAAAATATCATGATTGTGCTCTTATCATAATTTACTCTAAATTAGAATTTCATCCATTTAAGTAAAATTAACGAAATCTACTTCAGTGTGGCCATTGGGAAGAACAGTGGCTTAATGTTGATAAAAGGAAACAGAAAATTAAACTTGGTAAATGTTTTACGGGTATAATTAAGTTGGTGCTTGGGTATAGAAAAAATGGCAATAATTATAGCGTAGTTCTACACAAACAATGTATTTATATGTACTAATTTAGCTTGTTTAGCAGGTATCTTTTCTAAATAAAGAAGACAATGTTATAAATATAGAATTATCTTTCTTTTGTAGGATAGAATTGGCCTGAGAGCATAATTTCTAAGTAAACGAAATATCTCAAAAGCTATTTACCATTGAGTTACTCACTGTATAAACAATATATCGTCACAAAAAGTATAGCATAATTTTAAAAAATTGAATTACGGTGTAAAATAAAATATCACATTTTTCAGAATATTTTAGAACTAACTAAAGATGAGATACTAAAATGATCAATTTATCGTTTTAATTTTTTATTTTGTTACTTCTTATTATTTGATTTTTTTAGAATAGGTGTTATTTTAGTTATTTATGCCCAAATTTATTTCCTATCATTTTCCAAAAAAATGAAAAGAGAATAATAAAAACTTTGTTCATAAAAAATCACTTACGCGATACTTTTTGTGACGAGTGAAGTCCTTCGATTGATGCATAACTGAAAAATATCAATAAATCTATTCACGAAACACATAAAAAAATTATTTTATCAAAATTTAACATAAATGAGTAGTGGTCCGCTACTTGAAATTTCCAAATAGAGATTAATATCCCACTGTCAAATATAAAATCATGATTTACTGTTAACCGGAGACAAGGTGCCACGAAATATAATAAATTTCTCAAAGTGAAAGGGTAGATTAGGTTCAATTAAATTAAAACAATCATTTTGAATGAAATCGAAGTGCTTAAGGGGTATTAGATAACTTTAAATTGACAACTGATATTGAATAATCACAAAGTTACTTTTCGATAAAATTGACTATTAAAACATTCTGATATAGATATTACTTTTGTTAGTATTAGTTTGCGTCATTATAAACAAGCAAGCATGAAGTTACCAACGAAATTAGCTTAAAAAAATCTATTGTTGATACAAAAATAAAAAATCCTTAAACAGGCTACAGGACGGGGAGCTGACAATATTACATATAATACAGGGTGTTTCTTAAGTAATCTAAAATATTATATGGGGCGCTTCGTTACTCAATTTTAAGACGAAAAGTTGATATAAACATGTGTGATAGGTGTTGTCGTTTATGAGATACAGGGTGTTGTACGTGAAATTAATTTTTCTTGGTGACGCTACTGGTTTTTAGAAGTAATACGCAAAAACATGCTTATTCTAAGTGGCCTTTGAAATAATGTTGACAAGTGTCAAATTTGAAAACCAACGCAAAAATCGTACATTTTTATTTGATTGACTCTGTGTTTAGTTAATAACTATGCCAGTGTTAACTATGTTGAAATGGCTAATATGCATTTTTTGTACGGATTAGCGAATGGTAATGCCTTAGAAGCTAGACGTACGTATGCCCAGCGTTATCCAAATAATCGTTTACCATGTTCAGATACGTTTACCAAGTTACATATTCGTTTACAAGAAACTGGAACTTTTGCTAAATCGAAGAATATTATTGGACGACCCAGAACTGTGAGAAATCCCCAATTGGAAAACCAGATTCTTCAAATTATTGACCAACATCCAGAAACGAGTACAAGAAAAGTTGCAGATGAAGTAAATGTTAGTAACAAAACTGTTTGGAATATTCTAAAAGATAATTTATTGTATCCATATCACGTTCAACGTGTTCAACATTTGTTACCTACTGACTATCCATTACGCATACAGTATTGTCAATGGATTTTACGTGAAATCGCGAACAATCCGAATTTTGTGGCCAATATTCTATTTACGGATGAAGCCAACTTTTCTAGACATGGGATTATGAATTTTCATAATGACCACATATGGGCAGATGTAAATCCACATACCATAAGTGTAAAACGATTTCAACAAACATTTTCGGTCAATGTTTGGCTTGGCATCATCGATGATTATTTAATTGGATCATTTTTCCTTCCTGTACGATTAACCGGTGAGACATACCAACATTTTCTAGAAAATGAACTTCCACTTCTTTTGGAAGATGTACCTATTATTATTAGAAGGCGCATGTGGTTCATGCATGACGGAGCTCCTCCACATTTTTCAGTGATTGTACGCGAGTTTTTAAATAATGTTTTTCCAGGCCATTGGATCGGACGAGGATCTCCACACCCGTGGCCCCCTAGATCACCTGGACACAATCCTCTGGATTTTTGTGTGTGGGGATATTTGAAATCGCTTGTTTACACAACACTGATATTAAACGTACAAGATCTTCAAAATCGTATCATAGACGGCTGTAATGTTATTCGTAACAATCCTGGTATCTTCGAACGTATTCGACAATCCATTAGACATCGAGCGGATTCTTGCATTTTAGCTGGAGGTGGACATTTTGAACATTTGGTCTGAAATGTATTATTTTTTCTTTATGTTTAACACATGTTGCTTGTAATAAAATAATAAAAAAATATAAATCAGTAGCGTCACCAAGAAAAATTAATTTCACGTACAACACCCTGTATCTCATAAACGACAACACCTATCACACATGTTTATATGAACTTTTCGTCTTAAAATTGAGTAACGAAGCGCCCCATATAATATTTTAGATTACTTAAATAAACAATGAGAAGAAAGGAACAATGACTCTAGTCCCAAAAGTACTCAATTTGGAAAAAACGAAAAGGAAGAAAAAGGATATAGTAGTTTATAATTAATTTTTATATTCTTACCACGGTACCAAATTTAAATATACCACTATTTAGTTTTAAAACCGTTATTTATTGTAAAAGTCCGCATACAGTACAAAATAAGTTTTATAGTAGCGAGATGGGATAGTAGTAGGGATAGGGCTGGGTCATAATAAAAATAAAGGATGATGATGAAGCGATTATTAGGGGTTGGAACAGGTTGGAATGTCGGTAGATGAATAAGATTAGACACATAAAACTTTGTTAATAACACAAAATCAGTGTTTAGTTCCTGTATTTCAGGTAAATTGTATATTTTTATTATTATTGTCTAATATTTAAACATTCAATGCCTGTTGTTATTTTTTTTGTAATATATCTACTTATATTTACTAGTTGAAACTTGTACATTACTTGAATAAAAGTCTGTGGTTTTATGGGATCTTTTTTATTATATTTACTTGTTGATTAACAATATTCATGTTCGCCATTTTCTTTTTTATTTTGTTGTTTAAGACTTTTTATATAAAAATTGAGTATAAATTATTCGAGTTATATTAATCATTAACTCTTCTGTTATAACTTTTCCCATTAATTCTTTAAAGTATAGATTCTCTTAAAACTAGGTATATTCAGCAATTTAAGTGAATCAGGAATATTATTGTATAGGTTGTAAATTTGTAAAGAAAAAGATTTCTCATAACCAGTTTGCTTATTGAACTATTTATCTTACTTTAATTGGTGAGATATATAATCAAATTTTATGGTTATATAGAACAATCTTAGGAATGGACTAGTTTAGTGATTTTTTTATCTATCTTATAAAATAGGTTTTTAGTGGTTCAACTGTACAAATAAAATTTTCATAAAATTAATCCTCTAGCCATAATCGGCTTTTGAAATTTAAATTTGATGGTTACATACGTCATAAGTGGTAAGTAACGTGTTTCAAAAGATTGGTAGAAAATATTAACCGAGAAACTTATCTCTCTCTTATTTGTTGTAAATAAAAAGAGATAAACATATCGATATTTTTGTTCTCTGATTGACACTTTATCAAATAAGGAGTAAACCACTAAACAAAATATTCTGTCATTTTCTTTAGTTTAATTTGTTGTTTGGTTGTGTTTGGTTTATGAAAGAAATTACTTCTATACTATTTTTGGCTCGAAAATAAAAATCCCTAACACCTTCTCTTGGTGTTATAGCGGTTCCTTCAAAAATAACCAATAGACGTAATTGTTCTCTCGGGGAGCAACCCTTCTATCGGTACAGTGAGAGAACGAATTTCAAGAATACCGTTTTGGCATTTTCAATAGAACCACGCCCACTTTCTATTGGCTGTTCTATTCTATCACCGTCAAGAATAGGGGTCTTGTTTGTTTATTACAGATAAACACGATTTTCTCTCCTGTCATATATCTTGTCAACTGGTACAATCAGTTAGTCACAAAACACGGTGTTTTGTGCCGCCAGTTCTTTGAGAATACTGGAAACGAACGTAGCTTAACTGTGACAATGTTGATTTTTAAACACACTTCATTATTGGTTATTAGTTGGCGCTACGTTTAAAACTTACTAATTATTTATTGCTAAATTTTACGAAATGAGAAGAATTAATTGCAAAATGAATACCAATATAAGTAAGTAGGTATCCTATCCTAAATATATATATTGCTATCATTTTGATTAATATGATCCTACTAAACTAGTCCATTTAAAAACTTTTTTATTCTCAATTCAACTATTTCCCATTAGACTGGAATTTTGCAAAGGTAAAACCACTTTCAAAAAAAATAACGCCGAACAACACAATTATTTACTCCTAATAAGCATACTACCCTGTTTATCTAGGATTTTAGAGAATATTATGGACAAACAAATAATATAATATCTAAATAAATATTCTATCCGAACATCATCCAGATTTTAGACCAGCAAAACCACGGTGCTAGTCTAGCCTTCTTGACTACTCCAAGGCATTTGATACTGTAAGCTACCAACTTTTCCATGCAATCCTTAACTTTCTAGGTTTTTTAGCAGAGTCAAGTGCCTTGATGCGTAGTTATTTGACAGAACGTTGAAACATGTAAAGGAATTTCAGAAAGTGTCAAAATCAATAGTAATATTCCCCAAGGCGCCATCTTAGCTCCATTAATCTCCTCTATTTATACTTGTCATCTAAAGATCTGTCTCAGTAACTGCTAAAGTCATCAATATGCAGATGATAATCAGATATATTTTTCATTTTACGCTAAAGACTGGCAACTGGCTAAATTTAAAATACATAAAGGTCTAAATAAACTAATAATATTTGTAGAAAAACATAATTTAAAGATTAATCCGAACAAATCAATGATAAATACTCTTGTCGTACGCGGGAATGGAACCCAAGTCCCTCTTCTTACAAGGCGAATGCTCTAATCTCTGAGCCACTACCTGTTAGGTTATTTCATCTACGACATATTAAAAACCAAGGAGCGGTTTATGTATACGTTTATTTTTAACATTCTATATAAACTTATACCAAATTTAAGGATTTATAAAAACTATTTTGTGTTAATATCAATTATATTCTTATTATACACTTGTATAAACAATAGTCGTAATATAACGTAGGTACAATTAAATCAAAATAAATGGAAATTAGATAAAACTGTTATTTTTTGACATTTAATTATACGGGTATTAAATCAATAGAAAAAATCTTATTACATTTTTGGAAAATACCTACGTTCCGTTGCTTACAACGCTCTAATCTCTGACCAACTACCGCTTTGAAGTATGACAGGCGATGCTAATTTATAATTTATACTTATATGGAAATAGATAAAATTATCTTTAGAGATTTTAAAAAAATTGCTCGATTGTTGAAATAACCTTGTACAATTTAATATTGTAGTTAAATAAAACTGCAAACTGTTATTTGATAACAACAGTATTAACAAGTTTTAAACAATTGTCAAATTACTTATTTATTTAACTCATTGAGTTTACCATTTTTTCCCAAAATTAAAATAATGAATGGGATACATTTTTTTTAATATTTTTTTCTGATCAATGTTTAAACCATTAAAATTTTCTGTTTAAAACTTAGATATTAAAAAAATAAAAATATATTAGTTGCTTTTAACATAAAACAAAACCAATAAAAATATTATTATATAAAACAAACATTTTGCGATATATTTCAGAAAAATTATCTTAAATAAGATTTACCTGAATACGTCGTTTGATATCCATACTGAATTTTATACACTTACATCAGTCTGAAAGTACACCACTAAAGCAAATTCTTTTCTTATTTTGTATAAAGTTACTTATTAATTAAATAATAAAATACAAGCAAGATCAAAAATGTCCAAACATTGAGGACCACGCGCGCACGCTTCTCGATATTTTCGGAGGACTAGTCTCGATAAACCTCCCTTCAACACGACCATGAAACGAATGCCGATTGTCACACTACACTGTCTACTACTTGCTTGCGGCACTCTTGCCACGAGCGATGCGATGCGGTATCGACCGCGGCACTCTGGCATCACATCAACCCTACCCTGTATTCCTTGAATTTACATAATAAGCCGCGTATTTCTTTGCGCTTCTCGATTTTTGATTGTTTTTCAAGAAGTTGAGATTTTCTTGGCGCCGCCTCCATTATTTCTTTCGCAAAATATCGAAAATGTACTCGTACTGATAAACATACCCTCTTTTCGTTAATATATACTTCCATGTACTAAGTGACAAAAATTTTTATAAAATTTGGTCAATTTATTTTATTGAAATAAACAATTAATAAAATTTTCAGCCTTATCAGTTGAAGATTCCGGTTTGTATACTGCTTTTTTGAAATCCACTAACAATCCAAAAATGAATATTGTAGTCGTAACAGGTCGGATGAAAAGTCCCCGGTCTACCATAGTAAAACACAATATTTTGACAAAATTCATTTTTTTTTATTCAACATAGTTGCCTTCAAGGGCGATACAGCGATAATAGCGACCTTCCAACTTTTCGATACCATTTTTGTAGTACTCCTTCGGTTTGTCCTCAAAATAGGCTTCAGTTTCGGCGATTACCTCAGTATCTAAGCCAAATTTTTTTCCCGCGAGCATTCTCTTCAGGTCAGAGAAAAGGAAAAAGTCGCTGGGGGCTAGATCTGGAGAATACGGTGGGTGAGGAAGTAATTCGAAGCCCAATTCATGTATTTTTGCCATCGTTTTCGATAATTTTTGACACGGTGCATTGTCTTGATGAAACAACACTTTTTTCTTCTTCATATGGGGCCGTTTTTTCGCGATTTCGGTCTTCAATCGCTCCAATAATGCACAGTAATAGTCGCTGTTGATTGTTTTTCCCTTTTCCAAATAGTCGATGAACAATATACGGTGTATATCCCAAAAAACTGAGGCCATAAATTTGCCAGCTGACTGTTGAGTCTTTCCACGCTTTGGTGGTGGTTCACCGGCCGCAGTCCACTCAGCTGACTGTCGATTGGACTCAGGCGTGTAATGATGGAGCCAAGTTTCATCCATAGTCACATATCGACGCAAAAAATCGGGTTTATTACGACTTAACAGCTGCAAACACTGCTCAGAATCATCAATTCGTTGCTGTTTTTGGTCGATTGTGAGCACGCGCGGCACCCATTTCGCACAGAGCTTCCGCATACCCAAATATTCGTGAACGATATGTCCAACACGTTCCTAAGATATCTTTAGAGTGTCAGCTATCTCGATCATATTCACTTTACGGTCACTCAAAATCATTTTGTGGATTTTTTTGATATTTTCGTCGGTAACCACCTCTTTTGGGCGTCCACTGCGTTCACCGTCTTCGGTGCTCATTTCACCACGCTTGAATTTTGCGTACCAGTCAATGATTGTTGATTTTCCTGGCGCAGAGTCCGGAAACTCATTATCAAGCAGCTTTTGCTTCAACTGTATTTTTTCCTGCAAATAATAATAAGCACACGAAATTCTTTTTTTTTTCATCTTTTTGAAAATAACAAAAGTTGCTTCACTAAAAATGCAATATCTCACAAACTAATAGTCCGATAGTTGTCAAATTTTTACACGAATCTTTTGAAGGTTGATACTATCTAAAAATGAAATGAATTTAATTCTAGTGTCGTCATCTATAGGTCAGACCGGGGACTTTTCAGCCGACCGGTTAGTAATGATCCAAATTTTGCGGATTTTGGTTCTTTTGGTTCTATGGTTACAGAATGGGAAATAAAGAAATCCAAATACTATGCTATGCAGACGATGCCGTACTAATCGCTGAGACAGAAGACGATCTCCAAAGATTAACGCACATCTTCAATACAACGGGCAAAAAATACAATATGACAATATGAGCAGAAAAACCAAAGTGTATGACAACATCTAAATACCCCCTGCGATGTAAAATAGAAATTGACGCAAAAATAATAAAACAGGAAGCAAAATTTAGATACTTGGGACAACAAAGTCTAAAAGCAAGCAAAGTGGCGGGATCACTCAATGATTCAATCTGGAAGAACAAACATCTAAGACAAGACACAAAAGCAAGAATCTATAAAACAGTAATTAGACCTATAATGGCATACAAGGCAGAGACGAGACCCGACACATCCAAAACGAGAAGAATATTAGAATCAACAGAGATGAAAATACTTAAAAGGATATCAGGGAAAAGTTTGCTAGCTAGGGAGAGAAGCGAAAACATAAGGAGGGCATGCAATGTGGAAGACATAAATGAATGGGTGACAAAACGAAAACAGGAATGGAACGAACACATTAATCGAATGGCAGAAGATAGGATAGTAAGAGTAGCACGAGACAAGTCACCAAATGGACGAAGAAGTGTTGGTAGGCCAAGGAGAAAAACCCCATCTTTTACCATATCCAACTTTACAACAAAATAATGTAAGACCACATGTCGCAATAGTCACAATAGAATTCTTTCAAGATAATGATGTCACATTGTTACCTGGGCCACCCAGATCTTCCGACTTATCCCCAATTGAGTACGTGTGGAATATGATGGGTAGGAAATTGCTCAATTTGTAACGTCCTCCTCAGACTCTAGAAGAACTTCGAGAGCAGTTGGTGGTTGCCTGGAATGAGATACATATTGAACTTCAATATGTCAATCTGACGATGCTATTTCTATAGCGAAACGGCTGTCATTACATTTAAAGTATTTAACGAATAAATAGTGGAAGTTAATTCAACCTTTTAGTTGTTTATTGTTCTGAATAAGATGAACTTTCACATAGTAAGGGTTAGTACAATGATTTAAAAAAAAAATATGTACTTTTAATTAGTTTTCTTAATGTATTATGTTTATGTATTTAATTATATTAGATAATTTATTATGTCAATTGAAGGAAATGGGCAAGGATATAAGGAAAAATTTAGTTAGAAGGATTTTTGTCTCGACGTTTCGACTCCCACTTAGGAGTCATTATCAAGAGAAAGTAAGAATAGGTTAGGATGGGTAGGATTTAGTACGTGGTTTCAATCTCCCTACTCCACTAGTCGTAACCCGCTATTTGTCACTGAGGTCTCAATCTGTTTGGGCGCTTTTTGATTTCTATTGCTGCTCTAATTATTCGAGGTTTTAAGGAACGAATATTGGCTAAGGTTCGGGTATTGCGGAAGTCAATAGTATGACCTGTTTGAATTTTATAATGGGCTAGAGCCCAGAAATTCTATTTGGATTCGACGGTTGGTTCGACCTATGTAAGTTTGAGAACAGTCACTACAGGGGATCTCATATACACCATGACTTTCATTTGGAAATTTATCTTATACAGACTGGACCAATTGGGAGATTTTTTTGTGAGTTGTGAAGATGGTTTGGCAGTTCTGAGAACCTTACTAATTTTGTCAGTCACACCTTTGATATACAGTGTGTAAAAGCCAAATGGAATAAATTCATTATTTCGGTTACTGTACATATTTATAAAAAATTCCGAAACACGTCAAATTTAAGTTATAACTTGACATTCTTTAACGTGAAAATGCAACCCCTACCTTCAACCCCCTTAGAATGACAGGTACAACCCCCAATTTTTTAAATGGGAAGTATAGGCTTGTGATATTTGAAAGATCTCTTCATTCTCTATTCAAAAATGTTATTGTTTTTAAATTTAATGCAAAAATTAACATAAAAAAAATTATTATCATGTTGTTACAGAAATTCGCTACAATACAATCAAAAACTAAAATGTAATGCAAAACGTAATAAAATGTAGAACACGAAAAAGAACTATGAATGTTAATGAAGTAGATGTTCAAAATGTTCTCCGCGAACGTTTTGGCAACATCCTAATCTCAAATAAAACTGTCTTCTAACATTATTTAACATATCAGGCGTGATCGACCTAATCGCAAGCGTTATTCGTTCTTTTAAGTCATTTAAATCAGAAGGTTTAGTTTTGTACACATGGCTCTTTACATATCCCCATAAAAAGAAATCTAATAATGTAAGATCAGGTGATCGCGCTGGCCATTCAATCGATCCTCGCCTCCCTATCCACCGATTGGGAAATATTGTATCGAGGTACTGCCGGACATTAAGTTGGTCATGTGGTGGTGCTCCATCCTGCTGAAACCATATCGTATTCACTGGAACTTGAGGGTTACCTGGATCAGGATATAAATTTGCCAACGTTGGAATGACATCATTTTGAAGTAGTGCCAAATAATTTTTGTCATTCAAGTTGCCCTTAATAAAAAAGGGACCAATGATATTGTTCCCTACAATTCCTGCCCAAACATTAACCTTTTGAGGGTATTGAGTGTGTTCTTCTCTCATCCAGTGAGGATTTTCCGTGGACCAGTAGCGGCAATTTTGCCGATTAGCATGACCGTTAAGTAAAAAAGTACACTCATCAGAAAACATAACGTCTTCTAATTGGATGATATTGTTATCCAACATGTCCATCATTTGCTCACAAAAAAAAGTTCTCCTATCAAAATCGTCTTCCATGAGCTCCTGAGTAGGTATCATCTTATACGGATGCAATTTATTTTCTTTTAATATGTTTGCTATCGATTTATGGCTAGCATTGAATGTAGTAGATGCCTGTCTACTCAATGTATGTGGGTTTTCTTGAAACTCAAGCAACACATCTAATTTGAGTTCATCACTCAGTGCGTTGGCAGCTGCTTTTTTTATCTGCCTTACATGACCAAACTCGCGAAACTGCTTTTCTATTTTACTTATTGTTCCTTGGGATATAGGCGGTAAATTAGGAAATTTCTCATGAAATAGGCTAGTTACTTCCTGTTGTGTTCGGATGTTATCTCCGTAACCAATCATTTGTAAAACTGTTATTTTATGCATTTCCGTTAATCTAACCATTTTTCAGAATTGAATTGAACAAACTTTATACTTAAATTACAACAATGACAACTTAAATAAAACAATTTACTACTGCTTGTTAAAATAGCGTTGCCACGGAAATTCTTTAAAGTTTTTTAATGGTTACCATCTAAAAACCACATTGCTATGGTTTTTGTTCACTTTCTCATTATCAAGACCTAAACGGGAAATAAGTCTTAATTGTAATAAGTTTCGAGTATATTTTAGCGAATTTCGGTAACAACATGATATTAATTTTTTTTATGTTAATTTTTGCATTAAATTTAAAAACAATAACATTTTTGAATAGAGAATGAAGAGACCTTTCAAATGATATTATATCACAAGCCTATACTTCCCATTTAAAAAATTGAGGGTTGTACCTGTCATTCTAAGGGGGTTCAAGGTAGGGGTTGCATTTTCACGTTAAAGAATGTCAAGTTATAATTTAAATTTGACGTGTTTCGGGATTTTTTATAAATATGTACAGTAACCGAAATAATGAATTTATTCCATTTGCTTTTACACACTGTATGGAAAGGTGATCCTATTTTCTAACTGCTAAGTGGAATATTTAGATGATGGAACTAGATTTCGTCTGATAGATCTTTGGATATGATTTTTCTCGAAACCATTTTGTAAGAGGTCATTTTCAATAGAAAGAAGTTCTGTTTCTTTGTTATTGATATCACTCAGATGAATAGAGCGAGATATTAAATAGTGTACAACCGAATTTAGTTGGGAAGGATGATGATGTGATTTGACGTTTAAATAACGGTTTGTATGTGTTGGTTTTCGATATACATAGTGGGAGAAACCATTTTCAGGATTTTTAGAAATAAGAGTAGGTATCTAGGAAAGGTGGACAAAGGTTTTCTTCTACCTCCATTGTAAACTGAATACTAGGATGTATACCGTTTAGATGGATTAAGAAAGAGTCCAATGCTTCCTTTCAATGAGGCCAGATAACAAAAGTGTATCAACTTAACGTAGCCAACAAGTGGGTTTTTATGGAAATGAGTGTTCAAAATTATCCATGAAAATATTGGCGATATTTGGTGAAAGAGGAGATTCCATATATATTATAGAAAAAAATATTCTGTTGAATATTGCATTATAAACGCTGGTTTTACTAATTATTTTAAATTTATTTTCACTTTCGTCTGATTAGCCGTAAAAACTAACTTCCGTTTTTATTGTTTCAGTTTAACATAAACTTAACCAGTAAATTGCAATGTTTTACGTGAATCTGCAAAAAATCGAATTTTATTGATGTTTTACAACTTTATAATTTGGCCGGTGACATACTTGAGGTTCAAAGAGAATTCCGTTTCGGATAAAGAAACTAATCATTTTCACCTTTGACCTTTTGCTATGTGAAACACCATAAATGACGGAAATTGCTTAAAAATTAAAATAGCCCCTACTGAAACATGAAAGACATTGTGGCGAGCCAAAGATGTGTAAATAAAATACTGCAGTTTGAGTATTTTATATTTTTTCAATTCATTTTCATCCAAACAGTTAAAAAACGCACTTAACTAAAGTCCAAGTTACTGTTAATTCTGGGGAAATAATGCCTAGCGGTTTTCACTGATAGTCTTAGTAGTCTCAAATTAATTTCGTTTTCCGAAACAATCCTTCTGAAGAATCTGTGAAATCTAGAACTTAATATATATAAGTAACCATCCTCTTTCCATCGAAGTTCCGCGACGAACTGAAGACTTATAGGATCCGTAACCAATACCCTAAAATTTAAAAACCAACTATTAAGAACCCTTTAAAAACTTTGAACATTAACTTACTGTTGATGGTTATTAACAACATTCCAAGAAGCTATAGATGTTTCAGTTAAAGGACTGAAATACAACGTATTGTCATTGGGATTTAAAGCTAGTGGGAGAGCCTGTGAAGATTTTTTGCCCGCTACTGATATAGGTAATGCATCAAATTCACCTGGTGGTCCTTTAACTAGTTCCGCTGTTGGTACACTAAATATTCTGAAAATAAGGTATTTTTAACTAGATCATGTATGTTTATCAACATCAGGGTAAATTTTATCTAGCAGTTAAAATGTCTAAGTTAGTTTCAACTGGTGGATAAGTCAAAGAGACAAATGTATGGATAAGGATATGAATAAGATAAAAAGAGGGAGCAACTTTACATCTGAAGAGAGATATGTAATGATAAAACCTTTGAATCAACTTGAAGACCCAAAGAAGTTGCAGCAAATCGAAAGAAGTTTTAACAGTTACATTAGTGATCCGTTGAGATATACAGCGTGTCCACGGTTGGGGTATCGTATATGTGAAAAATGTTTAAATATTAGTTTTAGTGAAAAACGTCATTCTTGATAAAAAGTTTTACTTGTTCTGAAACCCCATAAAATAAAATAAAATTCAAAGATTTCAAAATCCGTCTCGTTTTATAGCCAGTTTTATTTATGAAAACCGTATGGATTTTTGCACTAAGTTCGAAAATAATGTATTAATCTAGTTAGTGACGTTTACGATGTACCCAGTAACTGTCAACTTTCATAAATAATTTTCAAATTGTCATTCTTTAATAAATATTTGAAAACAATGTTAACTATTCAAGAATTATAATCACCAACAAAAATAACAATAGGTACAGAATAATAATGTAAGAAACACTAAGTAAACAAAAAAATCTATTCAACATATCCTCCCACAGCTTTAAAACATCTCTCAATTCTCTTTCTAAATTGTTTGTAAGTGTTTCGCAGCATTTCTGGGGTAATGTCGTTAAAGCCATCAGTGATAGCTCGTTTCAAGTCTTCATTATTATGGTTTAAATTATTTGCGTAAACTTTTTGTTTTAAGTAGCCCCATAAAAAAATCTAAAATAGTTAAATCGGGGGATCGGGGCAGAAAAATATTGGTCCATACCGTCCCCTCCATCGCCCAGGAGAATATTCATCCAGCCACCCAGTAAACACAGGATATCCTATGGATATCCATATAATGTCCACGATTGGTCCATATGGACATGGACACAGAATGGACATCCAGTGGATGTCCATTTACCATTTAGTTCAATGGATATCCGTTTGGGGACATTCACTGGACCTTCAGTTCTCGTTCACCACTGGACGTGAAGATTTATTTGAATGATGGACGTCCATTGGACATCCATTGTTCATCATGGACACAGAATGGACATCCAGTGGATGTTAATTTATCACTAGTTCAATGAATATCCGTTTGGGGACATTAACTGGACCTTCAGTTTATGAACTATCCGGTTCATTTCCAAAACATATCCATAACATATTCTGAACATCCAGTTTACGTCTATAACCTTTCCAGTTCATGGCCAAAACGTATCCAGTTTATATCCTAAACATCCAATTCACGTCCATAACAAGTACATGGGATGTCCATAACATTCAGCTCAGAGAGAGAGAGAGAGATATCGTTTATTTAGCACTCTGGCTATTAAAAAATATAAATACAAAAGAAAACTCTACAGATTAAACTTGTTAAATAAAGAACAATTAATAACTGCACAGTTAAACTAAACTTCCACTATTTATTTGAAAAATTCGCTTTAAAATCAATTACAGCGAATTTTTCAAATAAATAGTGGAAGTTTAGTTTAACTGTGCAGTTATTAATTGTTCTTAGTAAGATTAACTTCCAAAAAGTAGAGGTTAACACAATCAATTTCATTAAATCATCTTCGAGAGAAGAATTAACCCGATTATACAAGAAGTTACATGAGAAAAGGTGTAGGGCATCCCAAAACATCTGGTTTAACCAAGAATGTCTTAAGAAGAATTTAATACCCAGTTATGTAAATATAAAATGTAATACTCAATCAAAAGAAGCACAAAAAGTAGTTAAAAAGGCACAAAGAATGTGGATTAAAGAGGAAAGTAGAAAATAGTTTAAAATTAGAGATTCTCTAGACATTTACATCAAAACTGTTCATTCAGAGTTAACTTATTCCATGCATTCAGTAGAATTTGACTGCTTAGATGATAAAATTAGAGAACAGGTTAGCATTTTGAAACATAATAAATATCAAAAACAATTAAGTAAATTAGAAAAATTAATAAATATACAACACAACACAACACATTGTACACAACACAATAACACATTAAATACTCACATACCAGTACATTTTGCTCCTCGGTTCGCAAATCTATCAGACACTATTTTTTCAAATAATGAAAATACATTTTTAAGTAAAGGTTTAAAATATTGCATACCTCCTAAATTCACTAATAATATAAAAGAAATTTTAGCCACAGATTCTGAAATAGCTTTGAAAACTAAATCAAATAATTTTATTTATGAAAAAATGCAAGTAGCAAATTTTATTAAAGATATAAAACCAAACAAATTTAAAAGTCAAAGTCAAAGTATTAAAAATGACATTTTAGCTTTAAAATCAATCAAAAATAAAGTAGATGAAAATAACCTAATTATAACAAAATCAGATAAGGGTAACTCAACAGTAATTTTAAAAAGAGAAGATTATAAATCTAAAGTGAATGATTTCATAATGTCAAGTAATGTCAAAATTCTAAAAAACGATCCTACACAGAAATTTTCTAACCAAATAAGAGAACATGTAAATCATTCAAATTACCTATTTAATGACTTCGATAAAAAATACCTAGTAAATAAAAATCCTCAATGTCCAGAATTATATGGAACAATTAAATTACATAAAGATTCAAAACCAATTAGACCGGTAGTTTCGTATGTTAACAATCCTAATACTAAAGTAGCTAAAAAATTAAATAGTATCCTAAACAATTATGGTTACACATCTAAATATTCAGTACAAAATTCATTAGATTTGATCAAAAAATTGAATAAATGTAATTTACAAAATAATACTAAATTAGTATCGTTTGACGTAACTAATATGTTCTCAAAAATACCTCCTAAAGAGTGTATAGTTCTAGTTAAAAAGCTATTAGATGAAAGAAATATCCATCCAGGTATAATATCAGACATAATTGATCTATTTGATGTATGCATTAGTCAAAATTATTTTACTTTTGATAACAAAGTTTATATTCAAAATGAGGGTCTTCCCATGGGAAGTCCTATTTCTCCAATTTTGGCAAATATATTTATGGATAATTTAGAAAACAAAATCTTTAATTCTAGTTATAAAAACAATATTGTATTTTGGTATAGATATGTTGATGATGTGTTAGCAGGTTTTGTAGGTAGCGAACGGCAGTTAGATATATTTTTTAATTATATTAATACCTTGCATCCTAAAATTAATTTTACTTTAGAAGTTGAAGAAAATAATTCAATTAATTTTCTAGATTTAAGAATTGAAAAAGTTAATAATTCATTAAATTAGTCAATATACAGAAAACCTACACAAACAGATGTAACCATACCATATAATTCAAATCATCCACTATCACATAAATTAGCAGCTTATAATTCCATGATACATAGAGCATTTTCGATTCCAATGAACAAAAGTAATTTTAATAAAGAAATTGAGATCATAAAACAAATAGCTACATCTAATGGCTATCCAATACATTTGATAAATAAATTAATTAATAAGAAAGAACAAAAAATGTCACTAGAACTAATATATCCAAAACAAACTAAAGAAATTAAAAGCTATAAAAGTATTACATATTGTGGAAATATTTCCAATGCAATTTCAAAAATAATATCTTCGGCAACATCAACATTAATATCATTTAAAACACAAAATAGTATTGGAACAAAATTGTTAAATGTAAAAAACAAAACTACCAAAATTAAAAAAAATCTGGTGTTTACAAAATTAATTGTCCAAAATGTAATGCAGTATATATAGGTCAAACACAAAGAAATTTTGAAGTAAGATTTAATGAACACTTAAGAGCATATAGATTACAACAACCAGATAAGTCGAACTATGCAAAACACCTACTGGAACATCCAAACTCACTTATACACACCAATGACATTCATATACTACACATTTGTGATAAAAAACAAAATTTAGATTTTCTAGAAGAACTTGAAATTAAAAGACATCTAGCAGATCAACAGTTTAAAGTAGTTAATGAACAAATAAATCTTGGAAGTTCTCCACTATTAAACTGTTTACTTTGATTGAGTCTTCATTTTATACATAGATAAGACATTATTATAACATAAATATATTAAGTTATTGTAAAGATCAGCATGATATAGTTTTTCCTGGTTTTTCTATATCATTGCACAGTTATACTGATCTTAGAGGGAAATACATCCAGGATAATCCCTTAGGGCTAATAACATCTAGGCTTTAATATTGTTATGTCTTATTACTTCCTTACTTGGTCTAGCCTTAACTCCTTATCAACATCAAGCACCTAGTTACAAACAAACAACATGTAATTTCAATATGTCAATCTGACGATGCTAGTGATAGCGAAACAGCTGTAATTGATTTTAAAGCAAATTTTTCAAATAAATAGTGGAAGTTTAGTTTAACTGTGCAGTTATTAATTGTTCTTAGTAAGATGAACTTCCAAAAAGTAGAGGTTAACACAACTTGTCAGTTGAAGACATTTATAAAAAATATGTATTTTGTGAGGAACATTTTTTTAGTAACTGTAAAGTTTTAGGTAACAAAAGAGGTCTTATAAGAACAGCAGTTCCAACTTTAAATTTACCTGGTAAGTGAATAAATCAAATTGTAATTTATAAAGAAAGAAAACCTGTACTAGCAGATCATGCAAACGTATTTATGCTGAAAGGACTGTATAAACAGTGGAAGCAACCATTAGCTTTTACATTTAGTGAAGGACCTCATAAATCCAATGCATTAAAAAATTTGCTGAAGGTTCTAATCTGCAAATGTCAAAGTATAGCTTTGAAGGTAGTATCGACAGTTTGTGACCAAAGTGAAAATAATGTCGTATCTATTAGACTGCCAATGAGTGAAACGAAGGAAGAATACTTAAAAAGAAAAGAAGAGAATAGAAATTTTGGTTTTGTGATCAATGACCAAGAAATGATTCCCATATTTGCTGTCCCTCATATTTTCAAGTGTTTGAGAAATAATCTTTTGAAACATGACTTGTGTTTTAAGCAAAATAAATAAATAAATGATCATTTTTTGATTGTAAACATATATTACTTTAGTTTCGTTGAAATGTAGCTGTCTATTTTATCGCAGAGTACTTCTTATTGACAGATAGATGGCACTAGATATAAATTTAAGGAATCTGTATTATCGACAATACTTTTTAACACAACCGCTGCTACTCGATGTCGCATACGGATCTAGACAGTAACTAGGTTCTTGCCATTCTATTCGTAGTTCCGTATTTGGTGATAGTTAACATTGTTGTCAAATATTTATTAAAGAATGACAATTTGAAAATTGTTTACAAAAGTTGACAGTTACTTGGGACACGTAAACGTCACTCACTAGATTAATACATTATTTTCAAACTTAGTCCAAAAATCCATATGGTTTTCATAAATAAAACTGACTATAATTGTGATAAACTTGAATTTTGTTTTATTTTATGGGGTTTCAGAACAAGCAAAACTTTTTATCAAGAATAACATTTTTCATTAAAACTAATATTTAAACATTTTTCACCTATAGGATACCCCATCCGTAGACACACTGTAGATAACTGCCTTCTTGTTGTGTTGATAACAAGCGGCGGAGAATAAAGTTATCACTTAATGTCATCTCTTTGACAGTGCATTATTACAAACTTTGTTTTGAAAATCAAAAGATGGGTCTTTAAGTTAAACAATTTATCTTAATTATTTGAATTAAATGCTAATTAAATATTTAGTTTAATCAGGACCGGTTTGTCAATTTGCAGATTTTATGCGCTAGTTAATTATCCGTCAGATAAAGGTCAAGTTTGGTTTTTCTTCTAATTTTTATCCTCTAGTTAATTAACTGTCAGGTAAGAAATGGTGGCAATAGTGATGAATATACAGTGTGAAAACCACTTATGGAATAAAATTATTTGTGGGGTTAGTTTAGAAGATTATTAAAAACGCTGGGACAAAAATTTAAATGTACAGGGTGATACACGTCTGGCATCGTCCATGATCTATATTTTTAATGAAACACCCTGTATATTATTATTTTAAAAGCTTCTTAACAATACGATCTTAACCAACTATACCATGTAGGGTCTATTATGAATTGTACATGGTGAAATTTTGAAATACTTAAATTTTATTATACAGGGTGTTTCAAAAAAGGTAACACCGTCTCTAGGATAGGTAAAAAACAAGAAAAATAATTGGAGTTGGCATAGTAAAATTTTTTTCTAACGCCATCCGTTTTCAAGATAAAGGGCGTTGAAGAAAATGAAAAATTACACATTTCTTACGATTTTGCCGAAACTACTGGCACCATTGCAATGAAATTTTATACGAATATGTTTTGGAAGCTGATATATCCCATGAATTTGTTTTTATAACTAACTCTCATATAGAGGGCGCTAGTTACACGATTCCTACAACGTATTATTCAACATAACTTTTTTTAGGGTAGAATTATTAGTCAAAACTCCAAGTGAACATAAACATTATGAAGTAATAATCGCTCCTGGTTAAGAAGATTAATGTATTCTTTAGAAAAAAGGATAGACTTGTGTATTCGTGAAAACGGAGGACATTTTGAACATTTACTCTAATTGAATTTTGTGTTATGTTCTTTGTCTTTATTTTAATTTTCTTATTGTAAGTTTTTTTAATTAATAAATTTATCATTAACTTATACGAGGAGCGGTTATTACTTCATAATTTTCAAATCAAAATATTCCGAAAACGGTACATAATATCGAGTTTTACCAAGAGTACCTTTTTGGTGTAGAATTAAACTATGTTTATGTTCACTTGGAGTTTTGACTAATAATTCTACCCTAAAAAAAGTTATATTGAATAATACGTTGTATGAATCGTGTAACTAGCGCCCTCTATGAGAGTTAGTTATAAAAACAAATTCATGGGATATATCAGCTTCCAAAACATATTTGTATAAAATTTCATTGCAATGGTGCCAGTAGTTTCGGCAAAATCGTAAGAAATGTGTAATTTTTTATTTTCTTCAACGCCCTTTATCTTGAAAACGGATGGCGTTAGAAAAAAATTTCATTAAGCAAACCCCAATTATTTTTCAGTTTTTTACCTATCCTAGAGACGGTGTTACATTTTTTTGAAACACCCTGTATTTTATGGGGTTTCAGAACAAGCAAAACTTTTTATCAAGAATGACGTTTTTCACTAAAACTAATATTTAAACATTTTTCACCTAAAGAATACCCCATCCATGGACACGCTGTATATATTTAACTATTATGGACCAGTGAAAAAATTAACTTTTTTTTCCAAGGCTATAAAATAGCAGGTACTTTAGAATTCGTCGTAATTGTTATTTAATGATATACTTATACAATTTTGAGGTAAATTACACCAAGATGAAATTACGACACATGCTAAAAATTCCAGCGAACATAAAATATAATAGATTATACTGAAATAATTACTAAATTTCCAACATCATCTTAATCGATAACCATAAATTTGTTTACCTGTCGGTAGCGAGAGGTTGATAAAATAACGTAGCAACATGAGGCGAATGTGCTAATCCTATTATTCCATCCATAAGGGTAAATTGTTCTCCCCCAATATTGATATTCGCATAGTCGGGATTGGGGTACATTGATGGATCCGAAAATCTCCACGTTCTGTCGCTGGAGCTGTCATAAACTACTAAACCTGAAACATATTTTATGCCAGATTATAATTTTATTACGGCGACAGAAAATGTATAATTTATTATTGTTTCTCGGATAAATGGTAAAAATGAATTAAATACTGAAACTAAGTAATCAAAAACAGAAATTATTTTTAGAAAAAATTCATAAAAATATAATAAACAAACAATTTTAATTCCCCTAGTATTTTTAATTTTAAAGGTATAATTATTTTTATTTACGATCATGGCATAATACAAAGTTTAGTTTATTGATGTGAAAACCCCACTGTAAATTTTCATTTTACCCATCGATAACCTAAAGGAGAGCTTTAATTGGTTTCTATAGTATGTACAAAAAGTACGAGGAGTAATAAACCCTAATTAAGTATGCAAATCCTTTACAGGGAGCACCATGAAATTTTTGATAAATCTCTTACTTTAAATTACATTTCTTCCGTAAATTTAAAAACTAGGTAGATCGATCCTGTATTTGTTTCAGTTGTAGCAAAGTTTAAGGTTTCTTCATTGTTAAAGGATTAGCTAAGCAATAACGCAATGCAGTGGTGTGTATTTTGGGAAAAAAATACGTTTTAAATTATATTATAATAAAAAATGAAAAGAAATAATTATTGGAATACATTTATTACTTACATTTTATTCTATATCCGAATCGGAAGAGGAAGAATCGTCGTTGACATTAATAATAATAGGGTCGATTAAATCATCACAAATATTGTCAATTTTCCACATATTTGCCTCTACTTTGATAACATGCTCGATACAGTTTGTCCAATTTTCCTTACTAACATGACTTACAGCACTCTCAAACAATTTCACAACATCGTTTATTTTAAAAGTAATATTTTTTTTCCAACTTCCCCCTTTACCTGAGCCCATATTAATTCTATGGGATTAAGTTCACAATGATAAGGGGGAAGTCGAAGAACTGATATACCACGAGAAGAAGCCATTTTTTCTAAAATGTAGGTTTTGTATTTATTCTTGTTTATTTTTGTAATTCTGTAAAGTTCTTTCCTTGGTGGATCTTTTGAAAACTTAATATTTTTCAAAATAAGCCACTCCAAAAGCTCTGCTTTACGCCAACGACTTGTGGGCAATGCTTCTCGTAATCGTGAATGGTAACTTGCGTTGTCCATAACAATAACAGCCCCTTTTGCAATCAGATCCAACATTTGAACAAGCCATTCCTCGAAGACATCCCCATTCATATCTTCGTGATAATCCCCCGTGCGTTTTGAAATAAAAGTTAATAATCCACCATCAACAAAACCTTCAGAACTTCCAACATGGACAATGATAAGTCTTTTTCCTTTTCCAGATGGTGGCTGCCCTAACGACAAACCTTCCACGAATGCCTGCCTTCCGCTTTTAATGTTTTCATCTTGCCAAGATTTGGAAACTGTATATCCAGCATTTATTCATGTTTCGTCTAAGTAGAAGATTTTCAAATTTTGTTCTCTGGCATGTCGAATGCTTCTTAAATAGTCTCTTCTCCAAAAATCTATTTCCGGTTTATCTATCAAGAGAGATTTTCTATTATGTTTTGTATATCTGAAACCCACATCTTTCAAAAGTTTGTATAATGTCATTCTGGAGAATTTTGTATAGTCTGTATCTTCTTGCACTGATGTCATAATTTTGTCAAGTGTTGGAATTTCCTTTCGTAAGTAAAATCCATGGACTTTACGCCTTAGTCTTTGTTTTAATGACTCATCGATCTCAATTGGTTTTCGGCCTGTAGGAGTTTTAGGGGGTTGAAGAGTTCCATTCTTGCTTTCTTTTAAGAATCTATAAATTGTTGATTTAGCAACACACAACATAGCAGCCGTTAATTCCACAATATCATCAATACTTGCACTTGGATCCTTGTTTTTCAATGATATATAACAATTCAATATCAGAGTTTTTTCATTTAAAGATAATGGACCTGTTTTTGGTCGTTTAGATGGTCCTTGGCTTATCGACATTGTTTGGTACTTGCACAATTAACATTCAACAAATGTTTTAAATATATTCCAACTGTTTACAATATTATGAAAACCATACAACTTCATACAACTTTACTCAAAGAACTAATACTAAGTACTGATTTAATGTACCTACTTTCTTTTAAAATAATATTCCCGATAATGTTTCCAAGAAAACTGTGTTGTTTGGAAAATCCCTCTCAATAATCGAATAATCTGTAAATAGGTGTAATCGTATTAAGCCGATTACAGTAGGCCACTTGCCATTTAAAATTTCTGAGAAAAATTCCCCAAAGACTACATATAAGAGTAATACAAATAAAAAATATTCATTTTCCTTCTTTGAATTTAATAAAAATTGTAACGATACCTTGCTATCTTGACTTTAATTAATTTTTTAAAAATATATTTCATTATAATTTATTTATGACAATATTCAAAGTTTGAATTAATCTTTTTACAAAAAGAACAAAAATATATAAAATAGGTAATTATTGTTACAGATTGGATTGTTTTCTATTATGAATAAACTGTGTTGCCTTTCTTTATCAAACTTACTAAAATTTATGTACCTCTATCACTTTTTTTTATTAAAATTAGTACATTCCGTTACCTCTGACCTAAATCGTAAATTCTTTAGCATAGCTGCAACTCATTCCTTCAATACAAAATGTACTTTACGGTATACCCTCTTAAAATATATTTTGGGTACGTCTATGAAATCTACTTAAATGAATGATTTATTACTCCTTGTCCTTTCTATATAGACTATAGCTGTGGGTAAAATTGACAGGAAGTTTTATCCACTGGACCCATGAAATTTTGACAAAATTTCATTCGCGTAAATTGCCAAGCAACAAACTTTCATATACGAAAAAATTATTATTAATCTGCATTAATAAAATGCAGCATATACTTACCAGCTGCTACACTGTCACTGATATAAACAAAGGCTGAATCACAAGTACCTCTGATACTTTCATCTATGACTAAATTAGTGAATGCCGAAGCAGCACTAACAACTTCTTTTGGAAATATAATCGTTCTAACAACTTGATCAGTCTTAAGGTCAAAAATGACTATTTTTGGTTGACATACTCTTCGGAACTCCGATAGAGAATCTACTATTCCCGAGTCGAGCACCTATAATCGCGATTAATTTATATGAATTTTATCACTGCGTCTATTCATTTTATTAAAACTCACCCACAACCGGTTACAAGAATCCACTCTCATTCTATAAACTGATATTAATCCAGAACAGTTGTAATAACCACTGGCAGCACCATGGAAAGACCAATCGGGATATGCTTTAAGAACTGGACTTGATCCTTTTTCGGTAAATTTAGGAATAGTGTTAAGAGTTGATGCTACTCCATTTCTTAGTCGAGGTAGTGCGATGAATATGCGATCTTTTGTTATTTCTAGGCCAGTAAATACGTTGTTTTCAGGGCTAAAGAACAATGAAAAATTAGGTAAGTTATTATTCTTAAACTAAAAATACACAAGGTGTTTCTAAATTCCTGCTACAAAATTCAGGTGGTGTTTGCTCGTACAAAATCAAAATGGGTTTTTCCAATAATAAAATTTCCTTAGCCTACCCATTTAATGCTTTATTAACTTTAATGACAGCCGTTTCGCTAGACTTAGCATCGTCAGATTGACATATTGAAGTTACATTTTGTTTGTTTGTAGCTAGGTACCTTATAACTACCTAATAAACATCAGGTACCTAGCTACAAACAAACAAAATGTAACTTAAATATGTCAATCTGACGATGCTAAGTCTAGCGAAACGGCTGTCATTAAAGTTAATAAAGCAATTTTTTAAATAAATATTGGAAGTTTTGGTAAAACGAAGAGTTTTTCATTATTCTTAATAAGATGGACTTCCAAAAAGTAAGGGTTAGTACAATCAATTTAATGGAATATTTCATCTTTTTATTAATTTTTATATATAATTTTTTTGATATAAGTAAACATCATTTTGCTACAAATCTAACCAATATTAAATAAATCTCAAAGTCAGATAAACATACAAAAAAAGAATGATTTATTCTTTTGAGGTAAAAATGTACAATGTATAACAAATTTTTTAAATAAATTAATAAGCAAAAAAAAGTTTTTTAATAAAATTCATAATCAGTATTTCCTCCATGGGCCTGTATGCATGACTGTAGGCGATGTGGCGTGCTATCGATTAAATGGTCGAGCTGGGTTTGCGGAATTCTCTCCCATTCTTCACGAGCAGCATCTTTCAGTTCTCGTAGAGTAATTGGGGAGGGTTTCGCTTCTTAATGTGTGTTTTAAAAATGTCCCAGGCATGTTCAATGACGTTCATGTCAGGGGAATTTAATGGCCATCTTAATGTGGATATTCCTTCTTCTTCCAAAAAATGTTGTACTGCAGCTGTTCGATGTGGAGGTGCATTGTCATGCATAAACACAAATCCATCACCTACCGCCCCCCGGAATAGACGCACAACAAGATTTAAAACTTCCTTGTTGTACACAGCACCAGTGATTCTTCTCTCCAAAACCAGGAGAGGCGTCCGTACCCCTCATAATACCACTCCAAACCATAATACTCCCACCTTCAAATGGAACACGTGGTTGGGCTGTTTCTAATCGGGCTTGTCATCCTGGGGCCCTACAAACTAGTATTCTTCGCGAATCAGAAACCAAGCCAATTCTTGATTCATCAGAGAACATTACATAATCCCAGTTAGAACCATGTTGTAACATTTCTTAAGCCCATTGCAACCTTACAATTTTTTGTTGACAGGTTAGTTTGAGAACACGTAGAAGTCTTCTGCAATACAAATTTACCGCATTTAATCTTCGTGTAATTGTTTGCCTTGAGATATTCAGTCCTTCAAGTCTAGCAATTTCTTTGGATATGCCACTTGTAGATTCCTGTCCATTTCTTCGAGCTATCAATGTTATCTGCCGGTCTTGTGCTGCAGTTGTACATCGACTTCTGGGACGATCCTTCACATCATTTGTGTCTTGGAATTTTTATTTAATTTTTGATACAGCACCCTGAGTAACACCAACAATATTCGCGATATCACTTTGACTAAAGCCCTGTTGTAACAAAGCAATTACTTTAGACCTACAAAAATATAATATCACATCTCTGGGCATTTTTAAACAGCTCAAATGAAATTTAAACAAGAATTGGAATAATGTGAAAGCACCCAAATCAATTAAATATGACCAAATTAATACAAAAACGAATCCAATTTAATATTGTTTTTATTTAAAAACGCTTTAAAAAAAATATCAACAAGAGTTTTTAAAAAACCATATGCGTAGATATATTATTTCTAAATATTCCAAATTTTTGGACATATGTATATATTGGGAAGTAGTCACAATGCGGTAAATCGTCATAATCGGAAGATATTTACGTATACAAAGTGGCAGGATCAATTAGATTCATAACATTTACTACAAAATGTAACGGTCCTTTATACATTTTATTTTTTTTCCATTTATTATATTTAGTACTTCTGAGCTAATCCATGACTTTTTAATTTTTTTCGAATTTATTTTGATAGTGACTCTGTGTAACTGGATACATTCAGTTAGTTTTTCTATAAAGTTTTCCAAAATTAAATCGACATTTTTCGAGTTATAAATATTGATCCACTGTTCATCCTTCAGAATATTTCTTAGACTTTGATAGTTTATATATTTTTTATAATTATTTTGCTCAATTTTGTGGATAAAATAATATGTATTAACATGTATTAAAATTTGACTTGGTCGATTTTTCTTGATAAAAATATGATCTTTTGAAGTCACTTGGTAACAATAAGTCGAATTTAAGAAAACGTGACTTGGTCAGTTTTCCCAGTATACCCACGATATGCCAGCTGTAAATACAGTGTAACCTAGTCTTAGTCTCCAGGTTGACTATTTAAGTTTAAAAAAAAAAACCATCCTAGAACTCGCTATACCTCCTGAATTTTGTCCTATAAATTTAGAAACTCCTTGTATTAAAATTAACATTCTGTAACGAGCGAGACTCCCCTAGTACGCCCCTGTCGCCCTTATACAGGGTGTTTCTTAAGTAATCTAAAATATTATATGGGGCGCTTCGTTACTCAATTTTAAGACGAAAAGTTCATATAAACATGTGTGATAGGTGTTGTCGTTTATGAGATACAGGGTGTTGAATTTATTGTAATAAGTCAGTTCTGATTGTACGTGAAATTAATTTTTCCCGGTGACGCTACTGGTTTTTAGAAGTAATACGCAAAAACATGCTTATTCTAAGTGGCCTTTGAAGTAATGTTGACAAGTGTCAAATTTGAAAACCAACGCAAAAATCGTACATTTTTATTTGATTGACTCTGTGTTTAGTTAATAACTATGCCAGTGTTTACTAATGTTGAAATGGCTAATATGCATTTTTTGTACGGATTAGCGATTGGTAATGCCTTAGAAGCTAGACGTACGTATGCCCAGCGTTATCCAAATAATCGTTTACCATGTTCAGATACGTTTACTAAGTTACATATTCGTTTACAACAAACTGGAACTTTTGCTAAATCGAAGAATATTATTGGACGACCCAGAATTGTGAGAAATCCCCAATTGGAAAACCAGATTCTTCAAATTATTGACCAACATCCAGAAACGAGTACAAGAAAAGTTGCAGATGAAGTAAATGTTAGTAACAAAACTGTTTGGAATATTCTAAAAGATAATTTATTGTATCCATATCACGTTCAACGTGTTCAACATTTGTTACCTACTGACTATCCATTACGCATACAGTATTGTCAATGGATTGATTTTACGTGAAATCGCGAACAATCCGAATTTTGTGGCCAATATTCTATTTACGGATGAAGCCAACTTTTCTAGACATGGGATTATGAATTTTCACAATCACCACATATGGGCAGATGTAAATCCACATACCATAAGTGTAAAACGATTTCAACAAACATTTTCGGTCAATGTTTGGCTTGGCATCATCGATGATTATTTAATTGGACCATTTTTCCTTCCTGTACGGTTAACCGGTGAGACATACCAACATTTTCTAGAAAATGAACTTCCACTTCTTTTGGAAGATGTACCTATTATTTATTATTAGAAGGCGCATGTGGTTCATGCATGACGGAGCTCCTCCACATTTTTCAGTGATTGTACGCGAGTTTTTAAATAATGTTTTTCCAGGCCATTGGATCGGACGAGGATCTCCACACCCGTGGCCCCCTAGATCACCTGGACACAATCCTCTGGATTTTTGTGTGGGGATATTTTAAATCGCTTGTTTACACAACACTGATATTAAACGTACAAGATCTTCAAAATCGTATCATAGACGGCTGTAATGTTATTCGTAACAATCCTGGTATCTTCGAACGTATTCGACAATCCATTAGACATCGAGCGGATTCTTGCATTTTAGCTGGAGGTGGACATTTTGAACATTTGCTCTGAAATGTATTATTTTTTCTTTATGTTTAACACATGTTGCTTGTAATAAAATAATAAAAAAATATAAATCAGTAGCGTCACCAAGAAAAATTAATTTCACGTACAACACCCTGTATCTCATAAACGACAACACCTATCACACATGTTTATATGAACTTTTCGTCTTAAAATTGAGTAACGAAGCGCCCCATATAATATTTTAGATTACTTAAGAAACATCCTGTAGGTAAACAACTGATTCCCGATAGTCTAGTCACCGCGCGTACAATCGAGAATATTCCTTCCTTTCTACGCGCGTCGAGAAAGATCTTATCGAAGCGGTGGACAGGTAAATATAAGCGGAGATACGGCGGACGAAAAGAAGTAAGTAAAAAAAGTTTACAGCGACAGTTAAAATATTTGAGCGATCTACGAATTGAAAATAAATAGTGAATATAAATCGAAGTTAATTGTTGTATATAAATTAGTGTGTTATAGTTAGTTTAATTATTTAGTTATAATTCGTTTAGTTTGTAGTGTGTAAATAAATTAGGATTTTTGGTTCAGCAGTGATTTTATTTTGAACCCCTAGAACGTAAAAATTATAATATAATATAATATAATTATAATATAATAGTTATTGACGTTACAAGTCCGGGAAGTGACTTATTACGGTACGAGATAGATGTTTAAGAATATCTACTCGAGTACCGTAATAATCACTTTACGGACGTGTATCGTACTATATTTTTTTTCATACTGCCTTTGGTTTAGAACGCAATGTGAAACTGAGCTAAGATCTCTTATCCGCTGCATATATTGTATCCTCTTGTTGAGAGACGTCCCAACGACTTTGTCTAATTCCGGTATTGGTGATGATTTATTTCCAACAAAAAACATGTAGGGAGTAATGAAAATCAAATCCTTAGGATCTTCAGAAGTATATGTAAGCGGACCTTGATTAATTGTAGCTTCCACATCTGTGAGAATGGTGATCAGGTCCAGCTGAGGAATCAGTCCGGGCATTGGGGAGGTTGATGCTCAACGTAGGTGGATTCAGTATCGTAAAGAGGGTTCTATACTGGGGGGGTTGAAAAGTCTATCCTATTGTATGGGGCTCCGACGTGGAGGAATATCTTGGGTAGGGTAGGGTATAGGGATATGATGAGGGGGTACAGAGAAGGAATTTGTTAGGGTTGGTGTCGGGTTATCGGACGATATCAGGTGCCGCAGTGCGGCACGAAATATCTGCGGAGAAAATGGATCTGAAATTAGATGAAATTGCTGAGGAAACTACGGAAGCGATAGGGCAAATCATTCCGGTTAAGTCTGCGAAAAGATATGAAAAAGAATATGCGTTGTTTTGCAACTGGCGTGAACAACACAATTTAAAAAGTGCTTTTTGGATGTGGTAAGAACAGTTTTTTTAAAGAATATTCTTTTCAGCAGTTTAAATTTTTTGTCAAAAACATTCAAGCATTCTTCATTATGGTCCAAATACTCGATGGTAAAATCAATGATTATGGTTAATGAGAATGTCAACATATATCAAGTTTCCAAAGGTTGATAGCTTTTTTGAAAAGATCAAATGTAGACCATCAGCCAAACCAGTCGAAGGTGCTGACAAAGGAACAAATTGAAAGCTTCATGAGGGATGCTCCAGATAAAGAATATCTATTACTCAAAGTGATAGCATTACTTGGAGTTGCTAGAGGTTGCCGGAGGTAAGAGATCTATAATTTAGAAGTTAGTGATGTGGAGGATACGGGTACTCAGCTAGTAGTTAAGATTAACCAGACACAAACGCATATTCGACGAGCTTTCATTGTGAATAACAGTGATGAGGTTCACTATTTGGATGTGTTTAAAAAATACATGAATTTACGGCAACATGTCTTCCTGAAAGCTCTTTTGGTGGGTTATAGACAAGGAAAATATCTGTCTCAAAGAGCTGGTATATATACTGTTGGCGGAATACCTAAAAAAATAGCTGAGTTCTTAAAACTAGACCAATCAGAAAAGTATACAGGTCATTACTTCATGAGGACATCCTCAACGTTGTTGGTCAATGCTGGAGCTGACCTTAAAGTTCTAAAACAGCACGGTGGATGGAAGAATTCTTCATTTGTAGAAAAGTATATTGTAAAAAATAAATGGGTTTTAATACGTTTCATTTGTTACATAATATATATGTTTTTTTATATTGTTTTTTCAAAGATAGTTTTATGACAGATAGATAAAAACGTCAAGTCGTATTGTATTTGTCAAATAATAAAGTTGAAAAGTTTAGATATTCTATCTATTTAATTGGCAAATAAAAGTTATATTGGTCCTTCGAAGTAAATTTTGAACCGCTATGGATAAAAACAATGTATCAGAACAACCAACAGAACTTCAGAAACCGCGAAAAAGTGAGAGATGTAACAAGGGAGTTCCACCGCTACGATATGCATCAGAATTGGACAAAGCAGCTCAGAATTCAAGTATTGTCACGAAAGATAAAAAATCTGTTGCAAGTGACCATACGAGACATGCAGAAGTCAAGTCTGGTGAATTAGAAAATGGGTGCATTCCCGACAGCATTTCCGTTAGAAGTAGGAAGTCTGTAGTTGTTCCCAATGTTTTACATTTTCCGTTCAATAAATCCAACACCAATTCTGAAATTTCAAGTATTACCCGTATGAATCTGGAATTGACACTCATGAATAAACATAAAGAACTTGATCAAAAAGTATTGAAAGAAAAGTTGGAAGCTCTGGAAAGGGAAAGACAATATCTTATTAAAGAAGCTGAAATACAAAGAAAATATATGGAAAAAAGCAAAGCAGGTAGTGTGCTGGGAGATGAACAAGCTCCATTTGCCTTATCTGCCAATTTCTACCAATCCCCAGCTACCATAGAAGAATCAATTGAAGGCAAAAACAAGATTGCAAGAATGATCCAAAGGGGCGAAACTTTTGTTGAAGTGCTACATCACAGCCTCACGTCTTCCGCGATTACAGAAAACACCTAAAGAAGCTGTTAATTCTCGAAGCAGTAAATGTTCAGTTTCTTCTTGCAGTTACAGCTACAAAGCGGTTTTGAGCAGGAGTTGGAGCTCGTTCTCGTCCTCCTTCATACCTGTACGCTGCAGACCCAGTTTCCAAATATCGATTCTATGCACGACTGTCAACACTTTGGGACACATTTAGCTGTGTAGCAAATTCTTCTTGTCTTAAGCCTTCGTGTACCCTACGAACTAATTGATCGAGTTGCACTGTTTCTAATCGCCATAGCGCCATTTTTTTTCAGGTAAACAGATTTATGGTCAACAGTAACAATGTTAAAGTCACTACAAGCACTTGTACGCGACTGAAATGTTAGTATTTTGAAATCGAATCCCTACAATTCTGGTTAAAGAGATAACAGAGTATAAAAAGAGAAAAAAACGACAAAAACAATTTGCTATAAACAGAGTTTCTTGATAGTATGAAAAATATATTTAAAATTTTATTTTTAGAGGCAATTTTCTGAAATTTAAAAAATATCCACTTCAATTGTTGAGCAGTGTATATAAAAGTCTACATATTTCAATTTGACAATCTGAAAATTAACCACACTGGTTTTTAATGAAATGAAAGATTTATTAGCTCACCTGAAATCGTTGAAGTTGAAATTTGGTGGAAAATCATAAGAGAGAAAATTCCATTGATTCAGAACTTCCAGACAAGTTACTTGAATAATTGTTATTACCAAAAAATATAACTTTAATATTAACATGGTTAACCAACTAATGGCTCATGTATCTGAAAAGTAAAAGGTTTAAATACATTATATTTAGCAAACATGTTTATTTACTAAAAGTATATAGAAAATGAAAATGTAAATACACAGAAATAAATACTATGTTTGTTATATACCATTACAAAATGAGGAAAAAATAAAAAATTATCCAGTGTTTGGTAATGGATAATAAAAAAATAAAGAAATTATTTTAATACTATTTAATCAACATCAGATAGTTAACTCATAAAACAACATTTATTACTCCTATATGTCAATTTAATGATAAGTTGAATGACTTGAAACGACTGTCAATAAGATAAAAATAGTTTATTCGTATGCAGGGTGTTTCAAAAAGGTATGTCATAAATTAAATCACTCATTCCGGGGACAAAAATAAATTGATTGAATCCAACTTACCTTAGTACAAAAGTGTACACCATAAATAGTTATAGCCCTTTGAAGTTACAAATTAAATTTTATTTTTTTACATTATCTCCCAAACTACTTGACATTTTGTAATAAAAATTGACACGTTATACTTTCTTATTCCGAAACCATTTTTCATAAAAAAGAAAAAACAAAATCTTAGAGCTCAGAAAAATTTTAAGGGGGTGTGCAGCTCTAAATCCCCCCCAAACATTAGTTTAACACATTATTTTTAAAACTTTTTTGCGTCAAAAAACAGTTTTTATTGAGATACGGCCCTTTTATTAATTAACCTTTAAAAAATAAGGTGCAACTAAAAATAATGGCTTAAATGAATTAACAAGTACAAAAAATGTCTATAACCTCTGAAAATATATTACAATAAATGTTCAAAATGACCCCCATTTTCTTCAATACACATCGGTATCGGTATCGTTTTAAAACTTTTTTGCGTCTCATCACTTTTTCGCAAAACTAGTTTTTTCCTAGTTGGCCATCAATTAGTTTCTACGGATACAATTACAAACAGTTTCATCAATAATAGTCAATAATTGGAAGCTATCATTTATTGTGTGAATAAGATTAATATTAAAAAAATTGTGATATTAGAATGGCCTACACGTTTCAGGAAATGGCAGATATGCATTTAACTTTGGGTAAGTTGTATCAGATCAAATTATGATTTAAAGAAACTATCGGGAATTTCGTAGGTGAATGTCAAGGAAATTGTGCAGCAGCCGCAAGGCGTTATACAGTGAAATACCCCAATCGAAATATACCTGATAGACGATTATACAGTGTGTAAGCCAAATGGAATAAATTCATTATTTCGGTTACTGTACATATTTATAAAAAATCCCGAAACACGTCAAATTTAAATTATAACTTGACATTCGTTAACGTGAAAATGCAACCCCTACCTTCAACCCCCTTAGAATGACAGGTACAACCCCCAATTTTTTAAATGGGAAGTATAGGCTTGTGATATAATATCATTTGAAAGGTCTCTTCATTCTCTATTCAAAAATGTTATTGTTTTTAAATTTGATACAAAAATTAATATAGAAAACAATTAGAATTAAATTGATTGTACTAACCCTTACTTTTTGGAAGTCCATCTTATTAAGGATAATAAAAAACTCTTCGTTTTAACAAAACTTCCAATATTTATTAAAAAATTGCTTTTTTAAAGGCTCAATGACAGCTGTTTCGCTATGAAGCATCGTCAGATTGACATTTAAGTTACATTTTGTATGTTTGTAGCTAGGTACCTGATGTTTAGGTAGTATTAAGGCTAGACCAAGTATGGAAGTAATAAGACATAACAATATTAAAGCCTAGATGTTATTAGCCCTAAGGGATTATCCTGGATGTATTTCCCTCTAAGATCAGTATAACTGTGCAATGATATAGAAAAACCAGGAAAAAACTATATCATGCTGATCTTTACAATAACTTAATATATTTGTGTTACAATTACGTCTTATCTATGTATAAAATGAAGACTCAATCAAAGCAAACACTTTAAAAGTGGAGAACTTCCCAGATTTATTTGTTCATTAACAACTTTAAATTGTGGATCTGCTAGATGTCTTTTTATTTCAAGTTCTTCAAGGAAATCTAAATTTTGTTTTTATTACAAATGTGTAGTATTTGGATGTCATTGGTGTGAAAGAGTGAGGTTGGATGTTCAAGTAGGTGTTTTGCATAATTTGACTTATCTGGTTGTTTTAATCTATATGCTCTTAAATGTTCGTTAAATCTTACTTCAAAATTTCTTTGTGTTTGACCTATATATACAGCATTACACTTTGGACAATTAATTTTGTAAACACCAGATTTTTTAATTTAGGTAATTTTGTTTTTACATTTAACAATTTTGTACCAACATTATTTTGTGTTTTAAATGATATTATTGCTGATGTTGCCGAAGATATTATTTTTGATATTTTATTGGAAATACTTCCACAATATGTAATATTTTTATAACTTTTAATTTCTTTAGTTTGTTTAGGAAATATTAGTTGTAGTGCCACTTTCTGTTCTTTTTTATTAATTAATGTATTTATCAAATGAATTGGGTAGCCATTAGATGTAGCTATTTGTTTTATGATATAAATTTCTTTATCAAAGTTAATTTTGTCCATTGGAATTGAAAATGCCCTATGTATCATAGAATTATAAGCTGCTAATTTATGTGTTATAGGATGATTTGAATTATATGGTATGGTTACATCTGTTTGTGTTGGTTTTCTGTATATTGAATAATTTAGTAAATTATTAACTTTTTCAATTTTTAAATCTAGAAAATTAATTGAATTATTTTCTTCAACTTCTAAAGTAAAATTAATTTTAGGATGCAAGGTATTAATATAATTAAAAAATATATCTAATTGTCGTTCGCTACCTACAAATCCTGCTAACACATCATCAACATATCTATACCAAAATACAATATTGTTTTTATAACTAGAATTAAAGATTTTGTTTTCTAAATTATCCATAAAAATATTTGCTAAAATTGGAGAAATGGGACTTCCCATTGGAAGACCCTCATTTTGAATATATACTTTGTTATCAAAAGTAAAATAATTTTGACTAATGCATACATTAAATAAGTCAATTATATCTGATATTATTCCTGGATGGATATTTCTTTCATCTAATATCTTTTTAACTAGAACTATACATTCTTTAGGAGGAATTTTAGAGAACATATATTAGAGAACATATATTAAGTTATTGTAAAGATCAGCATGATATAGTTTTTTCCTGGTTTTTCTATATCATTGCACAGTTATACTGATCTTAGAGGGAAATACATCCAGGATAATCCCTTAGGGCTAATAACATCTAGGCTTTAATATTGTTATGTCTTATTACTTCCATACTTGGTCTAGCCTTAATACTACCTAAACATCAGGTACCTAGCTACAAACATACAAAATGTAACTTAAATGTCAATCTGACGATGCTTCATAGCGAAACAGCTGTCATTGAGCCTTTAAAAAAGCAATTTTTTAATAAATATTGGAAGTTTTGTTAAAACGAAGAGTTTTTTATTATCCTTAAAACAATTAGAATCATGTTGTTACCGAAATTCGCTAATATATACTCGAAACTTATTACAATATACTTAAATCTTATTTCCCGTTTAGGTCTTGATAATGAGAAAGTGAACAAAAACCATAGCAATGTGGTTTTTAGATGGTAACCATTAAAAAACTTTAAAGAATTTCCGTGGCAACGCTATTTTAACAAGTAGTAGTAAATTGTTTTATTTAATTTGTCATTGTTGTAATTTAAGTATAAAGTTTGTTCAATTCAATTCTGAAAAATGGTTAGGAAACGGTAACGGAAATGCATAAAATAACAATTTTACAAATGATTGTTTACGGAGATAACATCCGAACACAACAGGAAGTAACTCGCCTATTTCATGAGAAATTTCCTAATTTACCGCCTATATCCCAAGGAACAATAAGTAAAATAGAAAAGCAGTTTCGCGAGTTTGGTCATGTAAGGCAGATAAAAAAAGCAGCTGCCAATGCACTGAGTGATGAACTCAAATTAGATGTGTTGCTTGAGTTTCAGGAAAACCCACATACATCGAGTAGACAGGCACCCACTACATTCATTGCTAGCCATACATCGATAGCAAACATATTAAAAGAAAATAAATTGCATCCGTATAAGATGATACCTACTCAGGAGCTCATGGAAGACGATTTTGATAGGAGAACTTTTTTTTGTGAGCAAATGATGGACATGTTGGATAACAATATCATCCAATTAGAAGACGTTTTCTGTTTTCTGATGAGTGTACTTTTTTACTTAACGGTCATGCTAATCGGCAAAATTGCCGCTACTGGTCCACGGAAAATCCTCACTGGGTGAGAGAACACACTCAATACCCTCAAAAGGTTAATGTTTGGGCAGGGATTGTAGGGAACAATATCATTGGTCCCTTTTTTATTGAGGGCAACTTGAATGGCAACAATTATTTGGCACTACCTCAAAATGATGTCATTCCAACGTTGGCAAACTTATATACTTATCCAGGTAACCCTCAAGTTCCAGCGTATACGATATGGTTTCAGCAGGATGGAGCACCACCACATTACCAACTTAATGTCCGGCAGTACCTCGATACAATATTTCCCAATCGGTGGATAGGGAGGCGAGGATCGATAAAATGGCCAGCGCGATCACCTCATCTTACATTATTAGATTTCTTTTTATGAAGATATGTGAGCCATGTGTACAAAACTAAACCTTCTGATTTAAATGACTTAAAAGAACGAATAACGCTTGAGATTAGGTCGATCACGCCTGATATGTTAAAGAATGTTAGAAGACAGTTTTATCTGAGATTAGGATGTTGCCAAGACGTTCGCGGAGAACATTTTGAACATCTACTTCATTAACATTCATAGTTCTTTTTCGTGTTCTACATTTTATTACGTTTTGCATTACATTTTAGTTTTTGATTGTATTGTAGCGAATTTCGGTAACAACATGATATTAATTTTTTATAATAACATTTTTGAATAGAGAATGAAGAGACCTTTCAAATGATACATCACAAGCCTGTACTTCCCATTTAAAAAATTGGGGGTTGTACCTGTCATTCTAAGGGGGTTGAAGGTAGGGGTTGCATTTTCACGTTAAAGAATGTCAAGTTATAATTTAAATTTGACGTGTTTCGGGATTTTTTATAAATATGTACAGTAACCGAAATAATGAATTTATTCCACTTGGCTTTTACACACTGTATATAGTGCTATAAATTTGAAAATATTTTAGTTGAATTAAGAAGTATCGAAAACCCCTGTATATCAAATTTTATCCATCTAGTATTATCCGTTCCCCATAAACTTCTAGGTGAAGGTCGTTATAGGACAACCTTTATATAAATAAAATTTTAAAATGATACACAGATAAAGTGATAAAAAAATCCTAGAAGATATAACTCACGCTCTCTTTGCTATGTATTATAAGACCATTTTACCAATTAAATCAATATTGACACTACACAAGAACTTTTATATGTTTCAAAAACACTAATCCACTTCTAGAACTAACAACAAATCTGACATTTAACAAGTTTAGATATTGGAACTCTAATTGGAACCTGGTTACTATTAATTCTGAAGGTGTGTCACAAAAATAACTAATTCAAGAATTAATGAGTATTAATTAGTTAACTAAATGATTTATAAGAATTATATGAATTATTAATAACTTAAATTTGTAAGTAAAATGGAGTAAACTGGATTTTAAATAAAAACAATGTTAGTCGAATGGTTTTGTTTGTGTTTTTGTTATATAATGAAGATTTTTATGAGTGCAAAATATAAAAATATTTACAATTTCTTAACTTTCTTAAATAAGTAGTAGCTACCTTGTTTAGGAAATAAAATAACCGATGAATATAAACAATACCATAACATATTTGTTAGGTTTTATAAAAACAATATTGATACACCGTTGTTTACGTATTTTTTGGGGAAATTTTTGTTTTAAAATTCTGGACAATACAATAGAAATTAAACTTGTTCTAAATACAAATAAATAACAATATTTTTTTTAATTACCATAAAAAATATTCGAGGGTACATCAAAAAATTTGTAGATGGCAGATGGATTCTTTTTAACATAAATATAATACGAGGATATATCAAGAAGTTGGCAAATGACGATGAGACATTATTTAACAAAAAGTTATATCAAAAAGTTGTTAGTAGATGCGAACAGATACTATTTAATAAAATATGTAATACGAGGGTACATCAAAAAGTTGGTAAGTGGAGAAAACACCTTGTTATATTCGAAGGTGTCAAGATGATGCATAACGTTAATTGTAGCCAATGATATTTTAAGATATTTTTTTATTACCTCGTTTCTAGTTTTATCTATCTTTAATTTACCCATTAAGGCTCTTAAATATTTCTTCTCCATTGTCTGTATTTTGCTGTTTTTTTGTTTTTTAACCAAAGATCAATATTTTTATATACGGTCATTTTTGTTTTTATTGATATTTCCTTTTTTCATAGTAAAATGTTGTTTATGAAGTAGTACAATTTGGTAGTGTTTTCAATTCTGTTATTTATTTCTGTTTCATTCTTAACATTAATAAAAAACTCTTGTTCTAACTCAACTTCCAAGTTTAATTAAAAAAATTAGGTTTTAAATTGCAATGACGGTCGTTTCGCTAAGATTAACATCACCGAATACGGAACTACGAATAGAATGACAAGAACCTAGTTACTGTCTAGATCCGTATGCGACATCGAGTAGCAGCGGTTGTGTTAAAAAGTATTGTCGATAATACAGATTCCTTAAATTTATATCTAGTGCCATCCCTCTGTCAATAACAAGTACTCTGCGATAAAATAGACAGCTACATTTCAACGAAACTAAAGTAAATATATAAATATGTTTACAATCAAAAAATGATCATTTATTTATTTATTTTGCTTAAAATACAAGTCATGTTTCAAAAGATTATTTCTCAAACACTTGAAAATATGAGGGACATCAAATATGGGAATAATTTCTTGGTCATTGATCACAAAACCAAAATTTCTATTCTCTTCTTTTCTTTTTAAGTATTCCTCCTTCGTTTCACTCATTAGCAGTCTAATAGCTCCGACATTATTTTCACTTTGGTCACAAACTGTCGATACTACCTTCAAACATATACTTTGACATTTGTAAATAACCTTCAGCAAATTTTTTTAATGCCATGGATTTATGAGGTCCTTTACTAAATGTAAAAGCTAATGGTTGCTTCCACTGTTTATACAGTCCTTTCAGCATAAAAACGTTTGCATGATCTGCTAGTACAGGTTTTCTTTCTTTATAAATTACAATTTGATTTATTCACTTACCAGGTAAATTTAAAGTTGGAACTGCTGTTCTTATAAGACCTCTTTTGGTACCTAAAACTTTACAGTTACTAGAAAAATGTTCCTCACAAAATACATATTTTTTATAAATGTCTTCAACTGACAAGTCTTTATAATTTAAAGACTGCATCTTTAAAATCCACTCACTAAACACACTTGGTTCATTTTTTGGAAAACGATGCATTTTGCCTTCACGATTTGTACATGTAGGTACACAACATTTCCTTTTAGATAAGGGGGGTTGATAGTTTGAATCCATTTTAGGGACAGAATTATTTGGAAGCACAAAACCAAAGATGATATACACCAACAAAACTAAAAAAACTGAAGACAAAACTCCTGCTCTTTTCCTGATTCTCAGAACTACTGTCTCTTTTCTTAATTTTCCTAAAACTGTTTCTCACCAAGTACAGATTGATACAGATCTGTTAAATTAAAAAGTATTGTCGTTAAATAGTATTAGTAGAGAGACCTCTTCCGAAAAATAGTCAATTAAAATGAGTAGATGCAACGATCAGCGCCATCCTATGGTTGTGTTAAAAATATTAATAAGTTTTGGCGGGAGTATATTTGCTTTAATTTCTATTAGTAGTTCCGTATTCGGTGATTAACATCGTCAGATTGACATATTGAAGTTACATTTTGTTTGTTTTTAGCTAGGTACCAGATGTTCATTAAGTAGGTAAGGTTAGACCTAGTATGGAAGTAATAAGACATAACAATATTAAAGCCTAGATGTTATTAGCCCTAAGGGATTATTTCAAACTTGAACCTGTAGCCCTTGAAATTTATACTTTTGCCCGGTTGGAACCATGTTTCAGAAACTAACGCGATGTCAATTTGATGTTCGTCTAGACATTTAACCAAACTTGATTTATTGGCAACAGCGGATTTTGCGTTCCACTGTAAAATTTTAATTTTTTTCTTAATTATTTTACCCATTATTGAAATAAAAGCTATATATTTTTCTCACAACACAATTTGTGTCTACATTTTTAAGATCGTTAAATGATTCAACATCGTCAAGAATACTTTGAAATACATTGAAAATAATTTTTACGAATTCTTCTGCACTATCGTGGTTATGATTTAAACTATTTGAGTCAGGAGGAAGAGGTTTATTTGGACCAAATGAAAAGGAAACATTCTCTCATTAATTGGTGACTGCGCTTTTCTTTTTTTTGTTAGGTGAAGTAACCTGTGAGGTAGAGTTAGCTTTGAGTGACTGTGATGGTTTATTATTTTTATAAAAATTTATATTTTGTCTGTTTGGTAGTGCTGGAAAATTTTCCGAGTTTTCTGAAAGGTTTTCGAGAACTAAGTAATTATTTGATGTGCTTACTACAGAGGAATATGATCCTCTCAAACTAGTTTTTGCTTTCTGGTAAGTTACGTTACAATTTGCCATATGTGTTTTGATTTTGAATTGTTCTTCAAATTTCGGACATTGTTTAGAAATAGATTTATGTTGATCTTTTTGACAATGAAGACAAAAGCTATCTTGAGGGTCTCGGCAAGTGTGGTTATCTGTGTGGCTAATTTTTGCATTCCATCAAAACTATTATAAATGCGATTTATGAGCCTATTCGTTGTTCGAAATCATGAAATTTCATAACCTATTTTAAACGATCCATGACAGGACGTCAATTTGTATTCACTTGTTAAGGGATGTCCTTATTGGTCTGTTGATGTTCCATTTCCACTTGACATCCCAAATGAACTATTAAAAACAAGTTAACCGGAGATTTGTCTTCATAAAAAAGTGATTGATGCCAAAAACTCCTTCGAAATGAATACTTCATCTCATCAATAGACATAGGACACTTTCCTGATGATTATCTCAGAATGGGGAACCACGAAATTGATTTTTGACCCTCATTTAAAACGTTCTCTAAATATTCGTTAGAAATTTGGCAACATGTTATGTTATTCTCTTTCTTTCTTGGTTGAGCAGTGTGCTGCCATGTTGTCACTTTAATAAAGCTAAATATCCTCAAGTATTAATTACAACCTAATGTTTAATATAAAATATCGAATATCATCATTTTATCTGAGAATATATATAAGAGTTTAGTTCATAATTAATGTTCAAAACATCAATATTTGACAATCAATTGTGATTATTTCCTGAAACTTAATGAAATTTGCTGGACAAGTGGCAACCGTGTTGTTCTCTTCCCCTTCTAATTAACTCGTGACGTCACTTGCTATGTGCGCCAAAATTTCGACCGTTTGAATATTATTTTGACTTTATTGGTGACTTAGAGTTCGTATGATCAATAAAAAAACTATTAAATCGCCTAATATCCATGTATATTATTTAAATATAAATTTAAAAATAAGATTCCACTCGCCTATTATTAGAAAATTACAAACGGCTAAGATAAATTAACTTAAAAATAAAAAATATGCAAAAATTTGCGATATAATAAATATTATCTTTAAAAAAAATTGAAATAATGATACCTTTCTATATTTTATGGCACACCTACTTAAACTACTTTATCAACTATGATCTGTACTCGCGCTACAAGTATTTATATCTATGTACCAGACATTAATTTACTGCAAGACCCAAAAAGAAAATTCACGTTGTTTAAAAAAAAAGTTGTTAACAATTATTCAGGGTGAGGCATACGCCTAGACTGAGAATGTTAATAAATTTTAATTATAGTAAAATTAAATAAGCACTATTAATTATTTATAATGAAATCGGGTAAAAAACATAATCAATAAATAACCAGATTATACAAAATTATTTTACGGTAAATAGATTTCTTTTTAAGAATAATGAAAAACTCTTCGTTTTACCAAAACTTCCAATAATGTCAAGTAATGTCAAAATTCTAAAGAACGATCCCACTCAAAAATTTTCTAACCAAATAAGAGAACATGTAAACGATTCAAATTATCTATTAAATGACTATGATAAAAAATATCTAGTAAATAAAAATCCTCAATGTCCAGAATTATATGGAACTATTAAATTACATAAAGAGTCAAAACCAATTAGACCAGTAGTTTCGTATGTTAACACTCCTAATACTAAGGTAGCTAAAAAATTAAATACTATTCTAAATAATTATGGTTACACATCTAAATATTCAGTACAAAATTCATTAGATTTGATAAAGAAATTAGATAAATGTAAATTACAAAATAATACTAAGTTAGTTTCATTTGATGTAACTAATATGTTCTCTAAAATACCTCCTAAAGAATGTATAGTTCTAGTTAAAAAGTTATTAGATGAAAGAAATATCCATCCAGGAATAATATCAGATATAATTGACTTATTAAATGTATGCATTAGTCAAAATTATTTTACTTTTGATAACAAAGTATATATTCAAAATGAGGGTCTTCCAATGGGAAGTCCCATTTCTCCAATTTTAGCAAATATTTTTATGGATAATTTAGAAAACATAATCTTTAATTCTAGTTATAAAAATAATATTGTATTTTGGTATAGATATGTTGATGATGTGTTAGCAGGATTTGTAGGTAGCGAACGACAGTTAGATATATTTTTTAATTATATTAATACTTTGCATCCTAAAATTAATTTTACTTTAGAAGTTGAAGAAAATAATTCAATTAATTTTCTAGATTTAAAAATTGAAAAAGTTAATAATTTACTAAATTATTCAATATACAGAAAACCAACACAAACAGATGTAACCATACCGTATAATTCAAATCATCCTATAACACATAAATTAGCAGCTTATAATTCTATGATACATAGGGCATTTTCAATTCCAATGAACAAAATTAACTTTGATAAAGAAATTGATATCATAAAACAAATAGCTACATCTAATGGCTACCCAATTCATTTGATAAATAAATTAATTAATAAGAAAGAACAGAAAGTGTCACTAAACCTAATATTTCCTAAACAAACTAAAGAAATTAAAAGTTATATAAAAATATTACATATTGTGGAACTATTTCCAATAAAATTTCAAAAATAATAACTTCGGCAACATCAGCATTAATATCATTTAAAACACAAAATAATATTGGTACAAAATTGTTAAATGTAAAAACAAAATTACCTAAATTAAAAAAATCTGGTGTTTACAAAATTAATTGTCCAAAGTGTAATGCTGTATATATAGGTCAAACACAAAGAAATATTGAAGTAAGATTTAACGAACATTTAAGAGCATATAGATTAAAACAACCAGATAAGTCAAATTATGCAAAACACCTACTTGAACATCCAACCTCACTCTTACACATCAATGACATCCAAATACTACACACTTGTAATAAAAAACAAAATTTAGATTTCCTTGAAGAACTCGAAATAAAAAGACATCTAGCAGATCCACAATTTAAAGTTGTTAATGAACAAATAAATCTGGGAAGTTCTCCACTTTTAAAGTGTTTGCTTTGATTGAGTCTTCATTTTATACATAGATAAGACGTAATTGTAACACAAATATATTAAGTTATTGTAAAGATCAGCATGATATAGTTTTTTCCTGGTTTTTCTATATCATTGCACAGTTATACTGATCTTAGAGGGAAGTACATCCAGGATAATCCCTTAGGGCTCATAACATCTAGGCTTTAATATTGTTATGTCTTATTACTTCCATACTTGGTCTAGCCTTATAACTACCTAATAAACATCAGGTACCTAGCTACAAATAAACAAAATGTAACTTCAATATGTCAATCTGACGATGCTAAGTCTAGCGAAACGGCTGTCATTATAGTTAAGAAAGCAATTTTTTAAATAAATATTGGAAGTTTTGGTAAAACGAAGAGTTTTTCATTATTCTTAATAAGATGGACTTCCAAAAAGTAAGGGTTGGTACAATCAATTTAATTAGATTTCTTTTTATGAATGAAGGGGTAGAATATTGTTATGAATACAATGCTTGATTAATCCTGATGAGGTTTGTAGTCACAAACAAAAAGATTGACATATTGAAGTTACATTTTGTTTGTCTGTAGCTAGGTACCTGATGCTAGACCGAGTTCTACATAAATTCAAGTAAAGTACGTTTCACAATAATTCGTTGACTTGGTACCTGCTCTTAACTGCTCTTAAGGGATTACTAATAATAAAAGGTGGTTAATATTTCTTCGAACATTTACAGAAAGGTATTATTTATTTTTGTCCAGGAAGATATATTTTGGATTTTTTATTTTTCAGGTAAAATTTTAAATTATTATTACTGACCATCAATAGTAAATCATTAGTAAATGATTTTTGATTTTCTTAATCATCTTGGAAGAGAAAGTGGGAGTTTCGGGGTAATTTGTTTTTAAAATTCTCTCCTAGAATTTTAGTTTGTACTAAACATTATACTCTGAAAGTAATCTTGTGTTTATAACTAAGTATATGGCGTCTTTGGGCAAAAAAAGTGCATTTATCGCCGGATGCGAAACAAGTTGTGAAAAATGTGTTTGAAACATTGAATAATCGAGGTTATAGTGTAACCGATGCAGCAGAAGAAACATGCAAGTTAACCAAAACCCCAATATCCACAGTAAAAGATATTATCAATAAGCCAATAAGTAAACGAAAAAAACGAAGTGACGTTAATAATATCAAATATGTTGATGAAATACAAAAAGACATTATCCGACGAACGATATATGTCCTATACCAAGAACAAATGATACCAACCCTAGATTGAATAAAAAAACGGTTACTTAAAGACGACACGGGAATTATTTGTAGCCGTACAAGTTTGTGGAGAATTATTTCTCAAATGGGATTTAAATATTGTACCATTAATAAAAGACAAGTGATAATGGAGTCATATCGTTTACGAATGTGGCGTTGTCATTACTTACAAGCTATTCAAAAATATAGAAGTGAAAACCTTTCAATTATCTACCTCGACGAGACATGGTATGACACCCATGATACTCCAACGAAGGGTTTTGTTGATTCATCGGGAAATTGCAAAACAAAGGCTCCATCAAATAGAGGACAAAGAATTACAATAATACATGCCGGATCAAAAACAGGTTGGGTTCCAAACGCTTTATTGTTATCAGCAAAGAATATTAAAAATTCAAGTTTAGATTATCACGAAGATACGACAGCAGAACTTTTTGAAGATTGGTTTGAGAATTATTTATTGCCGAATATACCGGAAAAAAGTATAATTGTAATGTACAATGCAACTTATCATAGCCGTCAATTAAATAAAGTACCAAATAGCAACAACAATAAATGGGAAATTCAAGAGTATTTGTTAAAAAATGACCTTTATTTTGAAGAATCGTACACAAAACGTGATCTCTTACAAGTTGTAGCAGCGTTCGGTATTGAAAAAGAATACGTTTGTGATACTATTGCTAAAAATATGGGCCACACAGTGTTACGGCTTCCCCCATATTATGTATTGCATGTTCAATCCTATAGAACACATGTGGCATCAGCTAAAATCCAAAGTTAGATCGGAAAACGTTTCACCCACATTAAATTAAAGTGTTATAGAGTTAATCAGAAATGTGACAAGTAATATTCCCAAATAATAGCTGGAAAAATTCGATTCAGCATGTTATTAAGGTTGAAGGTACATATCGAAATGTTAATGTAACTGTAGCACCCTTAGTTATTAATTTAAATGAAGACGATAGTGATACTGAACTACATTTAGATTAAATAGTTGTAAATAATGTAGAATTAGTTCATTTGTTTAATTTCAATTAATAAATAAAGTTAAAATTTGTTTTTAAAAAATTTTGTGATTTTTTTTATAAAATAAATTTAAGTTTTAGTAAATGTTAACTTAGTTTTATTTAAATCAATTTTTTGGGATACCCTCTAGTACAAAATATTTTTAAAATGTGGCCATGATTAAACTACATCTTTTTTACATTATTTTAAATAAATTAAACATCAAGCAAAAAATAATTTAGAGTTTTAAACTTTATGTAAAAAGGTATTCTATATATTGCTGGCTTTACGGCTTTGATATAAAAAGCATATTATCACGTAACAATCCTATTTATAATTCTAGATATATAAAATCAAGATTTGTAAATATGTATTGTGTTTAAGCAGTAGGTAGATATCTAGAATTCAATAGTGATATTATCATTTCGTTATGTAACTTTGCTATTATGATTAAAGTTTTTTTTTATTTTTTTTTTCTTCGCTATAGAAATATTTACATAGATCTTATTTTATTATAAAAAGTATAAATAATTTTTTTCTCTTTATACAAAGTGTACCAACCTTACGACAAAGTTCGGTATATGGGTTGTTTTAGAAGATATCAAAAAATGTTATTAACAAAAATAGTAAATGCCTTTAGGGTCCATATTTTGAAATTACCTTAAACTATACAAAGTGTGGTATAACTCTGTTACAAACCAAACATATGATTTTTTAAATGGGAAGCCCTCAATACCGAATTTCTTAACAGGTGGATTGGAAGAGGGGACCCAAATGATTGGCCAGCCCGGTCTCCGGATTTATAAAACTCCCCCGATTATTAGACACAACATAAAAGAGAATCACAGCAGCATTTCAATCTGTTAACGTTGAATTGCTGAAAAATTTTAATTACTTAAACTTAGACTGCAGCATTGCATTGATATTAACGGTGAACACTTTGAACATTTAGTTTAATATTATGGTTAGAATTATACTTTTGGTGATTTGTTTTATTTAGAATAAATTATTTATTAAAATTTATTATTTTTAAGAATTGCTTGTTATATTCAACGTTTATTCCTTTCACATAATAGGTTAATAATTATGGTTTACAATAAATATTACAAAATTACTCTGTCATAAACTATTTACGAAAATACAGGGTGTATTTATGAAAATGAAAGGTTCGAGTTATCGTCCACCCTGTTTACAAAAGTGAAAATAATTAATATTTAATACAATATCTAATCGAGTATGGTAATAATCACTTTACGGACGTGTATCGTACTATATTTTTTCATACTGGCTTTGGTTTTAAACGCAATAAAATATGAAACTGGAATGACATATTTGATCATTTTATTAGGAAGTCATGTCTTAGACTGCTGTTAATTATGTTAATTGATTTAATCTTAAAATGATTGATTAACTTTATAAATAAAAAATTAACAGCGGTTACCAAGTAACAATGTAAATAAAGGCAGACATATTGAATTCTTCTGCACACACGAAATATCTGCGGAGAGAATGGATCTGAAATTAGAAGAAATTGCTGTGGAAGCGATAGGGCAAATCATTCCAGTTAAGTCTGCGAAAAGATATGAAAAAGAATATGCTCTGCTTTGCAACTGGCGTGAACAACACAATTTGAAAAGTAGTCCTGATGAAAATGTGATGTTGGCTTACTTTCTGGATGTGGTAAAAACAGTTTTTTTAAAGAATATTCTTTTTAACAGTTTAAATTTTCACTGAAAAACATTCAACCCTTCTTCATTATAGTCCAAATACTCAACGGTAAAATCAATGATTATGGTCAATGAGAATGTCAACATAGCAAGTTTCCCAAAGTTGATAGCTTTTTTGAAAAAACAAAATGTAGACTATCAGCCAAACCAGTCGAAGGTGCTGCATGACAAAGGTACAAATTGAAAGTTTCATGAGGGACGCTCCAGATAATAGCTATTTATGTAACAAGGCAGCAAAGTGGCACTTTATCGAACGAGTTTGGATAAAGACACTTTGCTGCCGTGTTACATACAATATTTTATCGCCTACCACTACATTTTTACTTACCAAAGTTAATGTACTTTAAAATTTCCAGAAGCTGAACATAAAAAATAAATACATATTTTAATATTAAGTAACATTTATTATTCTTTATTATAAACATTGAAAGTAAATGTACAACCAGAGGGATTTGTAATGTTTATACCTGATGTAGATAGAGCTGTTATTGCAAATGTTTCCGAAGTGTTTGTGATTATGCTCTTGTTAAAACTTAAAACTATTGCTTTCTGTAATTAAATAAGAGTTTGGATTTTTTTCCTTTTCACCCTTTTTTGAATTTTCGGTATCTTTTCTAATTAGATAAATATTTGGTTGTTGCTGATGAACTCCCCCAAGAATTGTCTTAGCAATCTTTGTTTTATTCAAAACCGATTCTTCCACATAACACTCGGCAACAGAATTACTTTTCCACCCGCCGTGACGTTTAAGATTCTCTTTACTGCCACCAGCGTAAGCAAAAAAAGTTACGGATGTTCTTTTTTCATTTTTTTATTTACTATTTCCTGTTTTATAAATTATTATTGAGGTTCAGTTTCGTTCTGTCTAATTTCTTTATTTATTTTTTTAATAAGAAATATTTTTGTATCAACTCCATTAATACATATTGATGGCAACAGCAGTTGTACAATTAATGTCAATCTTCAAAAACTAGAATAAAAGCTTACTTTATGTTGATTCACTTATTATTTCAAACAACATTGGGAGAATTGAAGAGTACTGTGAAGTACAGTATAAAAAAAAATACTTTTTTTTTCTTCAACGTACAATAAGTGACAGAGCGTTGATTTACCTACGATTTTCACATAATCCTGTCCATACCTTCTGAAGGACTCTGTATAACGTATCAAAACCTTATATTAAAAGCTTCAAAAAAATGTGAGCAGTCCGAATTCGGTATAATATACAGGGTGTTGAGTTTCAACTCAACATGAATTTGTTTTAAAAAATGTGTTTACTTTTATAATTAATAATTTTGATAGATGTCAAAAAATATTGTCAAATAATATTTTATAATAAAAAACCGTCAAAAAAAACCTGACAAAAAATACTTAATAAACCCAGACCGACTAAACCCAGACCTACGAAACCCTGACAAAAAGACCCTAATTTTTATTATAGGGGTTCCCATTTAAGAAATCATATGTTTGGTTTTTAACGGAGTTATACAACACTGTATAATTTAAGTAAATTTCAAAATATGGACCTTAAAAAATCTAGTATTTTTGTTAATAACATTTTTTGATATCTTCTAAAACAAATAATATACCGAACTTTGTCGTAAGGTTGGTAGGTACATAAAAAAGTCACGAATCTCCAAATCAAAGAAAACTAAGACGTAATTACACTATAAACTTTTAATACTAAATAAACTGATTTTAGCAAATTATTATTTTTTATTTAAACTATAGTTATTCGCCTACTTACTTTTTTACCTGTAACTTTCACTTGTATTTGAACAAACTATTTCTAGTACCTCGTAAGGAGAATTACAAACTCACAATAGAAAAATACTGACCGCACAGGATTGGAACATTCAAATGGTAAAGGTCGAAAATCGGTAGAAAGGATTGCGATAACTTTTCAAGGATACGGTAGGTACCATTCGGATGCTGACAGGATCTGATAAAATTATTCAAGCGGCACTAAAGTAAAGTACATACAGAGTGTGCACCCATACCCGTTCTTGTGATTTAGATCCAAGAAGGAGTGGTGTGACATTTAAATGTTCAAAACTAATTTCGTTTTTATTCACCTTTCACAGACAATTTTTTTTAGAATTTTAAATAGTCGCCAAAAAAATAATGAGATTATAATTTTGCTGTTTCGATTTGTCTTGAGATTAAATGTTAAATAATAGTATAGTAATATTTTTTTAAAAACAAACAAAATGAAATAAAGGACCTGATTGTAAATATCTAGTTGTCAGATTAATACGAAAAGATATTATTTTATCTAAAAAATACTGAAACTGGAAATCAAATCTTATTAAATATTCATAAAGACGTAAAGTTACATATCTACACTTTCTCTGTATTGTAGAATATTGTTAAATCTTGTTTAATTTTATAATTTATAGTTTCATTTACTGTATATTCTACAAAATGTCTCCTTATCGCCTTTGCAACAATGTAATCATTTAAATATTTATTTCTACAGGGTTAACCAAAATTATGAACTTTGTTAAGTAACATGGAATTACAATAAATATTCATTCACTGAACTAAAATACACTAAGGCCGCCACTGGGAATAAAACAAAATAGTGTTTATTGTTGGTTCAGAAAAAAATACATTGATAAAAACAATGCTACATTATAATTTGAAATTAATTATAATATAGTACTAGGAATTATTTTTACAAAAATATTTAAATCAATATTGTCATTGACTCGTATTTATTCGTCAATGATCTGTGAATCTGTCAAATAATAGACGTCAAATTTTTACTCTTCGAGTTTTTTGCCGACATTAATAACAGCATTTACAAAAATGAAACCAACAGAAACAGAACGAATCGAGATTTTAACCATGATTGGTTATGGAGATAGAGTGAGGACTCAAGCAGAAGTTCGTAATTTATTTAATGCTAAACACCCCAATCGCGATCCAATTACTCAATCAACAGTAAGTAAAATTGAAAAAAAATTTAGAGAAACGGGCCATGTTAAAGATCTTGGTAATTATTTAGAACAGCTACTTCTGGCCAATTTCCGTAATTTTTACAAAAATACTTTAATTATGGTCTACAAATAACGAATTGAGTATTCACTTAGTGCGCTCAAGCATATTTTTTTCAAAATTAATTTTTAAAGTTGGAACTACTTTTTGATCACGCTGCCATTTTTAGCAGTATGGCGTCTGAAAATCGTATGCAAATAGTAATACGCGACAAATAACAAACAAAACAAATTATTTTGATATGCATTACATTTTAAATTTTACCGAAAAAACATTAAAAAAGTAATCTTATAATATAAATATACTCTCACAACTTACTTTTAACAGGTGGACTTTCCTAAAAAGATGTATCGACACCTATCCACTTATCACTACACTGTTTACATTCTGTTTTATTTAATTAAAATCTGCACCACACAATATTTATATAATTAAATATAGGTACTCTCTGAAAAACTAAATATACAATAATTATAACTCGTAATCATCTTAACAAAATGTTCTATTTAACAACAAAATTTATTCTGCAATACACAATACTAAAATCAACTTTTTAACAGCGCTATCTGCTGTTCCGAACATAACTTGCGTTATGTCATGTAGGTACCAGCGTTGCCACATCTCTAAATAAAACCTAAATATTACCATCATATTTTTTTACATTATAAATATATAAAAATATTGAAAATAAAATGTGAAATGTAGAGAGAATATTACTAAGCAAATCAAATTTGTCTTTTTGCATTTTATAAAAGATAAAACAAAGATAAACAAACACGCAAAATTCAGTGGCGGGTGGCGATGCTATCCTAATCCAACCTAACCTAACCAAACTTAACCAAACCAAACTTAACTAAACCTAACCAGAACTAACCAAACCTAACCAAACCAAATATAACCTAACCTAACCAAACCTAACCAAACCTAACCAAACCTAACCAAACTTAACCTAACCTAACCTAACCAAACCAAACCAAACCTAACCTAACCAGACCTAATCAAACCTAACCAGACCTAATCAAACCTAACCAAACCTAACCTAACCAAACCTAACCTAACCTAACCTAACCTAACCTAAACTAATCTAACCTAACCTAACCTAACCTAACCTAACCTAACCTAACCTAACCTAACCTAACCTAACCTAACCTAACCTAACCTAACCTAACCTAACCTAACCTAACCTAACCTAACCTAACCTAACCTAACCTAACCTAACCTAACCTAACCTAACCTAACCTAACCTAACCTAACCTAACCTAACCTAACCTAACCTAACCTAACCTAACCTAACCTAACCTAACCTAACCTAACCTAACCTAACCTAACCAAACCAAACCTAACCAAACCAAACCAAACCAAACCAAACCAAACCAAACCAAACCAAACCAAACCAAACCAAACCAAACCAAACCAAACCAAACCAAACCAAACCAAACCAAACCAAACCAAACCAAACCAAACCAAACCAAACCAAACCAGACCTAACCAAACCTAACCAGAAGTGGTAGAACATCAATATCCGAAGCCGAAAAACTGGACGTTGTACTGTCGTTTCAAGAAAATCCTCATACCAGTTCTAGGCAGGTCGCACTAGATAATAATGTCCACCAATCAACTGTTGTAAGAGTGCTAAAAAAGGAGAAGTGGCATCCATACAAAGTATATCTGGTCCAGGAGCTATTAGAAGATGACTTTGATAGAAGAATCGAATTCTGCGAAATCGTTATGGAACAATGTAACAGAGATACGGGTTTCATACAAAAGGTACTTTTTTCAGAAGCGTCTTTTATGTTGAACGGTCACGTAAATCGCCAGACATGTCGATATTGGGCAAGTGAAAATCTACATTGGATGGAAGAGTATAGGAGACAATATCCCGAGAAGGTGAATGTTTGGGCCGGCATTATAAACAATCAAATTGTAGGGCCATATTTTTTTGAGGAAAACCTAACTACTGCTAGTTATCTGGAATTTCTTCAAAATTATCTGTTGCCACAGCTGAATCAGCTATTTCCAAATAGAAATGATTTATGGTACCAACAGGATGGGGCTCTCCCACACTAAGGCGTTGAGATACGAAATTACCCTAATAACGTTTTGCCAGGAAGGTGGATAGGTAGAAGGGGGCCTATCGAATGGCCACCAAGATCTCCAGATTTGACTCCGTTAGATTTTTTTTGTGGGGATATTTAAAGAGCAGAGTATATCAAAATCGATTGAATAATGTAGAAGAGTTGAAGGAGCGAATCCGAACGGAAATTGTACAAATATCACCTGAAGTCCTCGAAAACGTTAGGAAAGAATTTACTGCTCGCCTTTCTCATTGTATCATTGCTGAAGGTCAGCAATTTGAAAATTTGTTGTAATTTAATTGTATTTAAGTAAACATTTATTCTAAGTTAATTGTATTAATAAACCAACAGTTTTGGTTAACCCTGTAGAAATAAAAGTTCAAATGATTACATTGTTGCAAAGGAAATAAGAAGACCTTTCAAATAAGCAGTCACGTGAACTCGGTTTGTATTTAAAAAAATCGTCGATGGCCATTCAAAAATTAAAATTGACGTATTTCAAGATTTTTTTTATAAATAGTCTGTTTCTGAAATAATGAATTTATTCCATACATTTGCATCATACTGTAGATTAAAACAAACAGATAAGTCAAATTATGCAAAACACCTACTTGAACTTCCAGACTCACTCATACACACCAAAGACATTCAAATGCTACACATTTTAAATAAAAAGAAATCAAGCAAATTAACAATTTAATGTTGTTAATGAACAAATGAATCTTGGAAGTTCTCCACTATTAAACTGTTTACTTTGATTGAGTATTCATTCGTGATATAGGTTTTTCCTGGTTTTTCTATATCATTGCATAGTTATAAGGATCTTAGATCCAGGATAATTCCTTAGGGCTAATAACATCTAGGTTTTAATATTGTTATATCTTATTACTTCCATACTTGGTCTAGCCTTATAACTACCTAATAAACATCAGGTACCTAGCTACAACCAAACAAAATGTAACTTCAATATGTCAATTTGACGATGCTAATTCTAGCGAAACAGCTGTCATTGAGTTAAAAAAGCAATTTTTCTTAAAGTGTTATTTTTTAATGTTTTTACTAAGATAGACTTCTACAAAATAAAAGTTAATACAATAAAATTAATTAAACCCGCAATCATTAGAAAGTAAAATATTAAATATGACCACACCTTTTACCATATAGTTTACATACAATAATTAGTAACGTTTACCATATATGCAAATAGTATCCATTGCAGTAAAATGCATTACTAAAAAAGTGCTGTGTTCTTGTAAGAAAATATTTATTGTTTCCGGATATAACTATACATAGAAGCAAAAAAAAATTGCATCTCATTCAAATGTAGATTAATAATTAACAAGTGTATATTGATGGCTATTACACACAAAGATAAAATTGCAACACGAGCTGGAAGCGAGTGTTGTAACTTCATAAATCATCAATACCAAATGAAAATAATACAAGTAATATGAGCTTTGTATCTTTTAGAAGATATGATGTAAACCAAAGGTTTGCTACCATTTTGGCACCAAAAATGTTCAACTTACCAAATCCAACAAAAGCAGCAACCAAATATAAAACATTTGCCAATCTGTGTATTCTATTCTATTCTATTCTTCTGGGGTGCGTTTCATGCATGTACTGGAGCTCTAGGCTCATTGTACCCCCCTGAAGTAATCATACCAGGTTCGTTTCCTTCATGTATTCTAGAACGTCCCTGATATTCGCTTTCACGATTTCCTCTGGCTCAGGAAACTGAATGCCAAAGTGTCTCTGTCTAAGCCACTTAAGGCTCGGACAGTGACATATTACGTGAAGAGGAGTTTCGTCTTCCTCACCACATTTTCTGCATAATGGGTCCTCAGCGAGTCCTATTATGTTCATGTGTTTTCGGAGATGGCAGTGTCCTGTAAGCAGTCCCACTGCCTTTCTCAATTGGGTTCTACTTAGGCTGAGTAGTTCTGTAGTTTTCTCCCTGGATGGACCTGTTATGAATAATCTGGATTGCCTGAGTCCAGGCAGTTCCATCCAGAGTTTCTTATGTTGTTCCCTTAGTCGTTCCTCTATTGTTTCCCTTACATGTTGGTATGAGACCCCACATGTGGGAAGAGGTCCGATCAGGGTTCCTTCTGAAGCTTCCCTGGCTAGGAGGTCAGCTTTTTCATTTCCAAGAATCCCTGTGTGTCCTGGTACCCATTCAAGGATAACCTTGTGGCGTTGTGCCAGTTCAGCTACAGTTCCTTGGCAGTGCTTCACTGTTCGTGACGCAGTGTGTACGCTCTCTATTGCTTTGAGAGCTGTTTGGCTATCACTTCTGATCCTGACAGTCCTGTTAGCGACTGTCTCGTTCAGGATGATTTCCGAGCATGTGTTGATGGCAACCACTTGAGCTTGCAGGATAGTCTCTACTGAACCCAGGTTGAGACTATACGTCTTCCCTGTATTTTCATTGTAGATTCCAATCCCAGTGCTGGTGCTTGTTTTGGATCCGTCTGTGTACCAAACGGATTCATGTTGTTTCCTAGTCTTGGTACGAGCTTCGTCCCTATCCGGAATATGAACCGTATATGGTTTGGAAAGGTCGTAGCAGATAGGTATTCTATCTGAGGGCATGCTCAGTAATTGATTATGTTCAATCTCTTTGGAGATTGTGGAATGGTACCTAGGGTACCTAGAAGATATGATGCAAACCAAAGGTTTGCTACCATTTTGGCACCAAAAATGTTCAATTCCTTACCAAATCCAACAAAAGCAGCAACCAAATATAAAACATTTGCCAATCTGTGTAAGAAATATGAGAGTTGCCTTTTATATTTCGGAATTTGGCAACCCTGGTGTTGCTCTATCGTAAAGTTGGACATTTTTGAGCGCTATTTGTGTTGTTTACAGTAACTTAAAAGATTCATCTCGGCCCAAAAATGGAATTAAATCGTAAACATTTTCGTGCGATTATTTTTGACGGTCAAAAACATTTGTTCGCGTTGGATAGAAGGGTTGCTCCCCAAGAGAACAATTACTTCTATTGGTTATTTTTGAAGGAACCGCTATAACACTAAGAGAAGGTGTTAGGGATTTTTATTTTCGAACCAAAAATAGTATAGAAGTAATTTCTTTCATAAACCAAACACAACCAAACCAAAAATTAAACTAACGAAAATGACAGAATATTTTGTTTAGTGTTTTACTCCTTATTTGATAAAGTGTCAATCAGAGAACAAAAATATCGATATGTTTATCTCTTTTTAATGACAACAAATAAGAGAGAGAGATAAGTTTCTCGGTTAATATTAAAGCATATCGACAACATCGCAAATTTTCTACCAATCTTATTGAAAGACATCACTTATCACTTATGACGTATGTAACCATCAAATATAAAATTCAAAATCCGATTATGGCTAGAGGATTAATTTTATAAAAATTTTATTTGTACAGTTGAACCACTAAAATAGTATATTAAACAACGCATTTCATATGGAATTCTGTTATGACACGAGTTCAAGTTTAAAAAACGAATCGCGAAGCGATGAGTTTTTTAAAGAACGAGTGTCACAACAGCCATATGAAATAAGTTGTTTATAATATTTTTTATATTTTGCCCTTTTTACCATTTTTTAAATTAATTTTTTATTTTTATGTAATTACGAAAATTTTTGTTTTAAGAAGTATGTCGGCAGCACTGTGTAATTTATAAAATTTGACAGTTGTGACATTTAAATTATCAAATGTTAATGTTTTAAAATATTTTAAAATGAATAATATACCAATAATAATATATTATATAAGTAAAATATTATATTCATATTCACAGATACTTCCTTAAAGAACAATATAAAATTAATAAATTGCTATTAGCCACAAATGTCATTGTCAATAGTCTTGCCTTTAGATACTTCACTCATGTCGCCAACCATTTAAAACAAAAATTTGCGTGCGCAAAAGTTACATTACGATACGCAAATGCGTTTTATAATGAAGATTTTTATAAGTGCAAAATATAAAAACCTATTTTATAAGATGCAAATATAAAAAAAAATCACTAAACTAGTCCATTGAGCGTCTTTGGGACCAACTTGTTTATTACTTGATCGTATTAACTTTTACTTTATAGAAACTCTTTGTTTATTACTTGTTTAGCAACAAACATTAAGTATTAATAAATTTAATCAAACAATATAAATAATGTGCTTGATTGCATATTTATTTCAATAAAAAGTTTATTACAAAGCTTAGGACAAAATTTCTTTTGTGCTGCATTTTGAAAAAAATAAAATAACGCAGTTTTGGCAAGTGACTGTAGTAGAGTTGTAATATTGGAGCCGTTTCGGCGCCACGATGACCCCAATCGATATTTGAAGTCTCTTTGAGTCTAATGTAGACTAAATCGTTGATTTAGATACAGACACAAAAATTTAGAGAACTATTTGTAATTTTATATTATTAATACAGTGATCAACAATTGAAGTGGATATTTTTTAAATTCCAGAAAATTGCGTACAAAAATAATATTTTAAATATACGTTTCATATTATCAGTAAACTATGTTTATAGCATTTTGTTTATGTCGTTATTTTTTTCTTTCAATATGTTAATTTGACGCTTAAAAAATTATTTTTTTGAATAAAAAGTGGATGTGTTATTCAAACTTGTTTATAGTTCTTAGTAAGATGGACTTCCATAAAGTAAGTGTAAAATAAACTTAATTTTTTATCTGACATATAAATATTGTAACATTTAATTCGATAATAGTATAATGAATATAATATCAACAGAAGTTGTTTAATATCACCTTAATCACATAAATTTTATTATATTATAATATTTTATTCTATATTTTGTGTAGTTGTAAGAGAATTTTAAGTTAGAAATAATTTTATTATGTAATGTATCAATATTATATTTTGTACATAAATATGTTATTTAAACCTACTAGAAACTATGCGAAATTGATTATATAATGTGGAAAAAGGAGACAGATATATTTTTGTGTCTAGAAAGATCGACAGTAGACAAAGTGAGTATGTCTAGTCATATATAGGAAAGAGAGAGATGCATATAGTGTTCTTAGAAAATGGTTATTCACGAAGTTTCTGGAAAGTTTGAGACCTATAAAAGGACTTGAACAGAGGTCGTTAGAGAGAGTATATTATTGGAAGTCAGACATAGAAGATCAGTCAGTGTGAACAGTCAATTTGAACAATTGTAACCATATTATGACGTTGGGCGTCAATTTGCGAAATGATTTCCATGTTGAGAGTGAATTTATAAAAATATTTAGTTAACTTTATAAAAAAAACAATATACCAAAAGAAAAAATGTAATTTACAATAAAACAACCATTAATCTTAATTTCGTCTTTAATTAGTTGTAAAAGATATTTCAATAATTAACAAAATTTATAAATGTTTATCACAGCAAAAATTATGATAGTTAAATACCTCGGCTAGGGGTGAGTAAGTTCATTAGCTCTGACTATAGTACAATATTTGTTTCTTTAAGAAATTATAAGGGCGCCACTGAAATCTTTTTATTTTTTATGATACTACTGAAGAAAGTTGTTTTAAGCTGAGTGATTTAAATAAGTATCATAAGATGACAGAAAGATGTCAGAAAAAACTGTCTATGAAGATAAAAAAATGATATGAAAATGTACAAACAGATAAAAGATAAATGGATTTCCTTGGTGCTATAATGAATGAAGTTGAGAATACTTTACAAAAAAATAATCCGCAAACTGTTCTTTAAAAATACTTATTCTAATACAGTTGACGATATAGATAGATATAAACTGAAATAAAAGAGAAAAAATAAGGGAACAGTAAACTTCATATACCACAATAACTTATAGTGGACGATCCTTCGCCGCACCTTGGGGTCACTACGGCACTGTTTAGGTGGTTCCAAATGACTATGGAAGATCACGAGAGGAGGGATTATCTGCCCAAGTTGTAGAGATGATCCAGTTAAAAATGTTCGTGCATACGAGAGCTGAAAGTTTACAAGCTGTTCAAGTTTACTGAATCTTCAAATTAAAGAGATGCTTCTAGTTTACTGTATTATATTCCAACTTTCTGAAAATTACCAGTGTCAAACACGTGTTACATTTACTTTTCTGGCACAAAAAGTACAAATCAGCATAGTCCGAAATCTACAGATAATTGCTAACGTATTTTAATAGATTACAAAAGATACATTCTTACATTAAATTTACTTTTTAACAACCTTACCCTTAATCAAAATTCCAGAAATGTACTTAATTTAAATTAATTTAAAAGTATTAATTATCATTAATACTTTTAATTACCATAAAAAGATTCTTTGAATAATAATGAAATATGTTTAAATTCTCATCTGATATAATAAAATAGAATATAACTTTCGATGTTTTATAAATATTTTAACAAAATAAATTATAAAATTGGAAAAAAAACATACCTGTATATCACAGTAAACCAATACAAGAAATGAGACTGGGAATAATTATTAAAACCTCTTGAACCCGATAATGGCAACTCATTAGTACACCTCGTAGCGTAGCTACTTTGAACTTCCAATTATACTAATTATAGAGACCGTATTCATTATTTTATTATTAAGAATTCTTCCGGAAAGATGGAACTCGCGGTACTAATTTAATTTAATATTTAGGATACCAGGTGCTTAAAATGTTAACAAGTACTGTTACACAATCAGTGAAAAAACAGTTTTTAAAAGTATTAAAAATAAAGTGTTAAGTAGTGTCATTAAAAATACAAGTTGAAACAATCAAGAAGTAGAACAAAGTGCTAAATAGTGACATTAAGAACATAAGTTTAAGATTAATACCAAAGTAATCAAAAGTGTAATAAAACATTTTCGGCGTATAAAAAAGAAGAAATTATATGTATACTTACTATTTATAATATCCTTAAAAAAACTATAATCCAACACTGGACTATATCCATAAATCGAATTGGAAGAACAATTATATTACACAAGAAACCAAACCACGACATTTTTCAACAGTCGGAAATTCCACGTTTACCTTCGTTGGGTTCCGTTTTTCAGAGATAAAAAAAATCACAGGATCTACACAAATTATTAAAATTACTACACATAATATTTATCGGCGATTTAAATAACAAATTCGTTCTTGGTAGATCACAATAAAAGGGTAAATGCTGCCTATTGTTATATCTGGGTACGTTAAAATTAATCTTGACTAGAATGTCTGGACAAATAACAACACCATGAATTAATTGATATAAAAGGGATAATGATGATACAATTTTACGAAAAGACAAGCTATCAAAGTCAAAATTTTCTAGAAGAGACTGATAGCTGATACCTTATGACGGATAAGTTCCATTTACTTTGAATGACAAATATTTTAAAAACTTTCTCTGAATTGATTCGACTCTAGTTATATGAATGTCATAATATGGATACCAAATAATCAAACAGTATTCCATCTTGGAATGAATATAAGAGAAATAGAGTGCTTTTAAAGCACTTACATCTCTAATTCCCTTACAATTTCTCACCATAAATCCATATAACCTAAATGCATTGGATACCTGTGATTCGATATGTTCAACAAAGCTTAAGTGCGAATCAAATAATATTCCTAGATCCTTAATAGAGGTATGTCTAGACAGAATATTTCCGTTGATCTTGCAATCAAAATCAATTACGTTATTTCTTCTACAGTACGATACCGTTTTACACTTTGAAACATTCAATGTTAATTTGTTTGTGGAACACCAGCTAGATAACTTATTCATATTGCACTGCAATAACAAACAATCAGTCACATCCGAAATAGAAAGATACAATTTCATATCATCAGCATAAATCAACCTGAGTCCAAAGAACAATCGATGTCATTTAAGAACAAAAGAAACAACAAGGGACCGAGATTTGATCCCTGAGGAACACCTAATGTAGCTGTAAATCTCTGTGAGGTGTGTCCCTTGTAAAATACAAATTGCTTTCTATTTTCCAGATAAGAACTACAAAATAATATTAATTTATAAGAGAAACCGAACTGATGTAATTTATCAATCAACACTCCGTGATCCATTGTAGTAGTTAGTTAAGTTTTATAATTTAAAAACAAAAGAATTTATTTGATATTCAATAATTACTGTATTTCGATAATAACTTGCTTACCATTACATAAATAACATTAATTAATTTAGCACAAATTCAACATCAAGTAAGTTCTTTTATGGTTAATAAAAGGGTTTTCTTTTTTCTTATTTTTCCTACTAATTAGTTTCATTATTAAACTTTCAATATTACTGTTTTAACTTAACTCTGTTTATAATAAATTTGTAATTATAATTAATCAATTTTTCATTCCATATACACCTAATTGTCCAACTAGAAGCTTGCAGAACAGAGCACCCCTGAGAAAAAGAAGATCTTGCTACTATTAGAACATTTTAAAAAAATATGAAATATGAATCAATCAATTAAGAATAATGAAAAACTCTTCGTTTTACCAAAACTTCCAATATTTATTTAAAAAATTGCTTTATTAACTTTAATGACAGTTATAAAAATATTACATATTGTGGAACTATTTCCAATAAAATTTCAAAAATAATATCTTCGGCAACATCAGCATTAATATCATTTAAAACACAAAATAATATTGGTACAAAATTGTTAAATGTAAAAACAAAATTACCTAAATTAAAAAAATCTGGTGTTTACAAAATTAATTGTCCAAAGTGTAATGCTGTATATATAGGTCAAACACAAAGAAATTTTGAAGTAAGATTTAACGAACATTTAAGAGCATATAGATTAAAACAACCAGATAAGTCAAATTATGCAAAACACCTACTTGAACATCCAATCTCACTCTTACACATCAATGACATCCAAATACTACACACTTGTAATAAAAAACAAAATTTAGATTTCCTTGAAGAACTTGAAATAAAAAGACATCTAGCAGATCCACAATTTAAAGTTGTTAATGAACAAATAAATCTGGGAAGTTCTCCACTTTTAAAGTGTTTGCTTTGATTGAGTCTTCATTTTATACATAGATAAGACGTAATTGTAACACAAATATATTAAGTTATTGTAAAGATCAGCATGATATAGTTTTTTCCTGGTTTTTCTATATCATTGTACAGTTATACTGATTTTAGAGGGAAGCACATCCAGGATAATCCCTTAGGTCTCATAACATCTAGGCTTTAATGTTGTTATGTCTCATTACTTCCATACTTGGTCTAGCCTTATAACTACCTAATAAACATCAGGTACCTAGCTACAAACAAACAAAATGTAACTTCAATATGTCAATCTGACGATACTAAGTCTAGCGAAACGGCTGTCATTAAAGTTAATAAAGCAATTTTTTAAATAAATATTGGAAGTTTTGGTAAAACGAAGAGTTTTTCATTATTCTTAATAAGATGGACTTCCAAAAAGTAAGGGTTAGTACAATCAATTTAATGAATCAATCAAATAAATAATATCAATCAATCAATCAATAAATAATCTTTGAAATCATAATATTCATAACAAATGGCGCCCAACGTGGGGCCTACCTAATAATCCAACTAGAAACTTGCAGAACAAACCACCCTTGAGAAAAATATCTTGCTACTATTAGAACATTTAAATAATATCAATCAAATTTATAAATAAATAAATTAAACTATAATCATTAAAATCAAAATATTCATTACAATATAACTACTTCTTGGCTTATGTTTTTATTGTTTAAAGAGTAATGAAATAAATTACATAATAATAAAATATTATATAACTGGTAACTTCCACTCCCTATTTCGTTTTTTCAAAAATATGATTTTATATGGATAGTATTATATAATTTTACAAATTATTGACATCAGACCAATGATTCCGGTTAAATTAAATGTATTTTGGTCAAAACAATGATGGGTAATTACGATAAACCGTATTTTATCTGCGCACAGGGTTTTATTAATAAAGCTTTAAATCAATAGCAGTTGTAACATACCCCAGCCTTTATAAGCTGTATGTGGATCCTCGAACTTAATCACTGTCAGTCTGACAGAGCCGCCAAGATTAAATCTGAGTAACAGATTGCGCTAATAGTTTTCGTAATATTTGAAAAATAACATCACTTGCAAGACTTTCGTAATTCAGATAAAAAAGTTGTTCTCAAATAAAGATTATTTTTATTCAAAATCACCATTTTTTATTCTTTTTTTTTTATAATTAGTAATGACCTGGATAGGTTTAATTACAAAAAAAGCTATTAATAAAATTTATTCGACCAATTATTATCTGTCGTATTGAAAAGTCTAAACTAATAATTATGTAACGAAATTTTCACAATTTATATGTAAAAATTAACTTGTTTATCAATAACATCTATACTTTAATAGTGGTGAAAAATTTAAATTCTATAGTTTATTTGTTTGGAGTTGGCAACTAAGAAAAGTCATTAAATTGTAAAATGTTGTAAACAAGACCGTAAATCAGTAGCGCACGTACTTATTTAAATCAGTATTAAGAAATTTATTTAAATTATCATATTTTAATCTTCTTAGGTACGGGATAAGTAGTCATAATAGGATATTTAGAATATCTTGTTTTTGGATTTGAACGAGAATAACACAGCACACCCTCTAGCAGGCTAACTCTTCTACTAATTATCAGATCTAACATATTAGTACTGGGCCCACCCGCCTCATGTTGCAAGCGCTAGTGTACGTGCAGCCCAGAACACAGAACTATACATAACAATACAAATTTTATTAATATTTTTGGAAAGTTTGGTTTTAAAGAAAACTTCGACGTTGTTCATCAAGTTTATTTTAAATAAATATTCATAAAAAATATATAAATAAATAAGAAATATAAAAAATTAAATTTACTTTTTTCTCTTGATTCTATTTATATAGGATTTGTGTGTCTGTACTTTTATTGGGTCAATGTAGGAGGCATTCTTGACCCTATTTAAATATTTTTCATATTTGGAGTCTTTGCCTGCAGCTATTTTATTCACTTGTTTGCACCAAAAAAAGATAGTGCATCTAATTATCAATCTGCAGGCTTTTTCTCCACAAGTAGAAGGAGCTTCCAAAGACACCGTTGTGGATGATGGTAGATTAACTGAAGTATCTGAAATCAAATAATTTTATTCACTTACAATATAACTTGAAGTTGTATCTACTTACCAGATAAAAGTAGAGTTGGGTATGCACCTGGTTTCAACTCTTTCTGAAATCCTGCGTTATGAAACTGCTGGTCAAAATGTTGATGGTACACTCTATAATTGTCATAAAGTTGTTTTGGAGTTTTCTCCTTTAACACAGGATTGTTTATATTCTCCATCCAAATATTAATTAAGTTGGGATCCTTGGTGAAACGATGCCTCTTACTTGTTTGATCGGTACAACTAGGAACACAACACGTTCTTTTACGAGATGCCATGCTTATACTAAAAAAAGTAAAAAATATTATAGTATGATATTGTATGCTACACTATATAATTATGAAGTCATTATTAACATTTAAATATTAACACACAATACTTACACTGCTCTAATTCTCTTATAATACAGAAAACAATTAAAAAGTTCATAAACTAAAATATAAAATTCAATAAACTGGAAGAAACTTTCACAAATAATAACTATAATTAATCAATTTAACGATAATCAACGGAAAAAGCACATGCGAAACACAATTTAAAATTCAAATGTTAAAAATGAAATGACAAATCGTGATGTTTATAAATATGTGATGACAGTTCACGTTTCCTTCGATTGGGCGATACTGTAACGTCACGCTACAGATACGCCCTCAAGTGGGTGGGCGCAATAATAAAACTTGGATACAAATTGTAGATAAGAGTTAAATTGCTAGGAGGGTGTGCTGTGGAGAATAATTGTGGTCAAAAATGTCAACTTTACAATAGAGCTGTCAGTTGCCAGATTACATTACTAGGGTTGCCAAATTCCGAAATATAAAAGGCAACTCTCGTATTTCTTACACAGATTGGCAAATGTTTTATATTTGGTTGCTGCTTTTGTTGGATTTGGTAGGGAATTAAAAATTTTTGGTGCCAAAATGGTAGCAAAGCTTCGGTTTGCATAATATCTTTTAAAAGATACAAAACTCATATTACTTGTATTATTTTTCATTTGGTATTGATAATTTTGTATAAAATATACAATTACTTAGATAATATAAACATCGAACATTTAAAATACTTTCTTTGTATAATAGATTGGTTGATTAGAGCCTATTTAAAAAAATTATCCATAGAATATAATTCTGTATGACATTTAATTGGTTTAGGGCATTGTCATATAGCCCACCTCAAACAATGTTACATTTATCTCAAGAATGACTGCACAAAGACTTATAAATTTGAAGAAGAAGTTTTTGAGGTAAAATTCTGCGAGTTATACCTATAGAATTTATGTATTAATCGCCTAATTTTGTTTGTTAAATCTTGAATATGTTCAGTCCACTTCAAATTTTTGTCAACTGTAACGTCTAGATATTTCACGTTGTTAGATTCTCAAATAATATCAGAGTCATTTATTTTGATACAATTAAAATTTGGTCTATTTGCATCATTCAATGAAAATGCTAAATAAACTGTTTTATAAGTGTTTAAAGTTAATTTTCTATTTTCAAGCCAATATTTTACGTTTTTAAAACCCTTAATAACTTCATCTTTGAAAGCTTGCCAATTTTTTGCTTTAAAAACTAAAGGCGGATTTAGCGGATGCATAAGCATAATTATATTCATAAACATAACTTTAATGTACAATTCATAAAAGTTAAACTATGTAGTTGCAAATGGACTGATTTATCCAACTCATAAGCATAAGTCATAGTGCACAATTCATAACGCATAACCTTGAGGTTCCCAACTTTTAACTTTTACGGATAATGATGTGTCGAAATAGAAAGTGCGCCTGCGTGAATTTCATGGAGCTGTCATACTTGTTAACCTCAAAAGTTAATTGAGGTCTTCATGATCAATATTCTATTTTGATGAAAATACAGAAATAAATATCAATGAATGAGCAAATGAGGTTATAAATTTGAAAATTTGTTATTGTTGTTGAATGACAAAGGTTACAGAACACACTAATTTTATATGTTCCGTGATAGATACAACTGTCACTTGTCACTAACACTTATGATTATGCTTATGCAATGAGGAACGGATAAATGACCCATCTGTTAAGCACTATGCGTTAGAGAAGTTGTTATAGTTATGATTATGCATTAATGAAAATGTTATGCATATACATCCGCTAAATCCACCTTAAAATATACGAAATGGCGACTCCACTTATTTAAAGAGTAGTGGACCAAGGACTGTACCCTGTGGTATTCCAATCTTAATGTTTAAACGTCACTATACTCCTTTCTTATTTTTACCATTTGATTTCTTTGTCCCAGGTTATTTTCAAAAACATCCAATACAACACCTTTGACACCATAGTGTCGACATCAATGAGCTGCCGATGAGGTACCGTGTCGAAAGCCTTTGCAAGGTCCAGAAAAACTGCAATAATTTTTTCATTATTGTCCAGTCCATTTTTTAGATTATTTATTAGATCATACATAGCATCTGCAGTACTGATTCCTTTCATAAAACCAAATTGATTGTTATTTAAAATATTATTCGAAGTTAGATAATAAAAAATCGATTTTTTAAACTTTTGTCAAACATTTTTGCAAAGCAATGGAGGAAACAAATTATTTTTGAAAAATTGCGCTTTTAGTCAACAAAATTGACCTTTCCCAGCGTTTTTTTCGAATAACCAACCAATTCCATTATAATAAATCTTTTTACAAAGATAGAAGTAACATTTTTTTTTTGTTTTAATGATTTTAAAAATGCAGATTCTATCAAAAACATAAGTGTTGCATCATACAAAAATAAATCACTTTTATATCTCTGAACTGGAGACAATTGGAGTTCAATATTCTCAAACGACTATGCTTTGATGCCAATGCCCGAATTTTACTGTTTCTCTTATTATATTCTTTGATGTCTGTCAACTTGGAAAGTTTTACAGAAATAGAGTTTAATTTTCGATGAAGTTTCAAGATCTTGAAAAAACAAAATGTAACTTTAATATGTCATACTGACTATGCTAGTTTTTAGCGAAACAACAACTGTCATGGAATTTAAAACGTATTTTTTTATTTTAATTTACTTTTTTTATTTTTAATGTTCTTCATAATAGACACCAAAAAAATTCGATCTAAATGAATAGTAAGAGAGCTAGCAATAGAATTGCGAGCAAAAGGCTAAAATGTACGAGTTACTTTATTATCTTGACGGTGCAAAATTTATGAAAAATGATTTTTTCAAAAAATAATTAAAAATATCACGTCCAGGATATTTTCAGCAAATCCATTTTTAATATATTTTCTAATAGACTAGGTGAAGGTCGATATATAGGTTCGAATTTTAGTCTATTAATGCAAAAATAAAATAAATAAAACATGAAACAATTTTTATATAATATTTCTCCTAAAAGAAGTAAAATAAACGCAGAACGGTAGCACAAGTTTACTATCCTTGTGGAATACTAACAAGAAGCCTTAGGATATTGTCCTCAATATTTTCAGACGCGAAGGAATAATTTGGCATTTTTGCTTAGACCTTTGCAGCTCATATACATACTTACATATTCCCTATGAAAACAGTCCCTTTTCTGAATTTAAACCATGTGAATATAAAACAAGTTTTTTTTAATAGGTACTTTATTTAAACAGTATAGTCAATATATTAATAATAAAATTACAATACTTTAATAAAAAACAGAAGCATTTCTTAATTTTCCAAAAAATATTTATTACATGCGGATTCGAAGTAAATACTATAGAGTAAATACTGAAGGATGAAATTAAAATCACCTTCTTTTAAAATATTTCTTTAGTACTTATATTTCTTACGATACCAGTCCATAGGTTGTTCTTTTTTTATCTAAAGCCAAGCATATTTTTATTCGATACACTTACAAATTTTTAGAATTTAATTCAGAGTGGTTTAGTTATAATGTTTAATGTGCCATCGAAAAAATCACCCTTTATATTTTAAATAGATTGTTATATTTTTTTATTATTATTTTAACCTAATTCTGTTTAATTGACCTAAATTTACACAGCTTGCCAATTCTATTGCTGAAGAAAATTACAAATTTTCTGTTACATATTTGCAAAAATTACAGGTTACTCAATATTGTATAAACATTTTAATATTGCAGTAAGAACAGCACACACCTCCAATTTGTGTATTATTTTATAAGTTTTAAAATTTTAATTTTTAAAAGAACCAAATTGTAATTCTAACTAGTTTATAACTGGCATTGGATTACAATTTCAAGCTATTAATCACATTACATTAAACAGCAATGTAGTTCTAATTAATCCAATATTTTCAAATTTCACTCTAATTTTTCTCTTGGAATTTCAAGAAATTATTTTTTTTTAATTTCCCTGTCTAATTCGTTATAACAATTTGAATGTTGCCCTATGTCACATGACCAAAATATATCAACTTTTGTCGCGCGTACAATTTCTCCTATAGTTCTCACTCTCTCTAATGTTGGAGTCAATGCTCAGTATACAACGGTTTGTCAAAGGCGCATTGCATTTAGTAACTTTATTTTATCATTGTTTAGTCTTTATATTATTAAAATGTCAATCACAAATCGACAGGTTTATCTTCTTTTTTTGACAACAAATAATAAGGTTTGTCAGTTAATTTTCAACAGATTTTATTGGTTGTATGGTTGAACTCTTACAGACCCATTTTATAAAACTGAAGAATAAAAAAAACACTGTACTAGTCCATAGCCAACACTATTGATGTTCCCGTATTGTATTGCTTCATAATCACAGATATATTAGGGAGTTATCGCACACCACATTTGTGCGTTGCCTTAATAAAGTTTTCCTTATAATGACAGGTACGCTTGCGTACAAAGAACTTTGAAATAAGGAAAATTTAATAAGTTAACGCATTTACTTTATTTGGGACATGTTAAGGACTCAAATAAAATAATGGAAAATAACTTAAATTCTTCTTTTTCTCTATGGTGTCACAATGTTAGGTAAATTTTAAGCGGAAAGTAAATAAATTCGCAGGTAACCCAAGCCTAACATTCTTATTTGATTTTATTTGGTCCACAGAAAAGGTTTATAATTTAGTCTTATATAACAATTAAATGTAAAATTTAGGTATATATAAATTTATGCAAATATTTAATGTTTAAAGTATTTTGGAGATAGATAAGTGGATTTTTTTGCCATACATTAGCACAATTGTACATTACTACAATAAAAAGAATATACTAAAATTCCATAATAGTAGGCACTAAATTCTCAGAAATATTATTGAATTAAAACGTAAACATTGTTGTCAGGTTGGGTTTCTATATATTTTATCATCTTCTATTTAAATCATACACACGCAACTAAATGGTCATAGAATAACGGACAACGTGTTTTATTCATTAAATACTAAATACTAAAAAATATTAAATATTAAAGAAACTTCCTGCTAATGAAATATATTCAACAACATCAATGTTTATTAAATATAAAAAAATTTGAATTATATTCTGGGACTAAAATTTATAAATGACAACGTTGCGTACACAGAGACGTTTGTGGGGCGGAAAAAAGAGAGGTAGATTAAATTTGCCGTAAGATAGAGAGAGATATAAATATTGCTTCATCAGCTGAGCACGGTTAGGTTAACATTCATGAGCGTAACATTCGTTGAATAATACGTAATGTAAATATTATTTTTTTTTTTACTTTGATCTGTTATTATAATACAGTTATAACGAATTAGGTCTGTTTCAACACTGATGACAGTTTTGGAATTTCTGTTGTAAAAATTCTAAAATTGGAAATACCCTTTTCAATAATATAATAAATAATGATATTTTTGTATAATACCTACCCTAGATAAACATAAAAGAGGAATAATACACTTTCTATACAGTTAATCCATTTAATCCATTCGTAAGAAGTAATAATGTAGTAGACGTCAAATAATTAGGCAGGTACATTTCTAGGAAAACGATTAACAGTAAAAAAAAGGTAATTTCATATCAGATCAGGTAAAAACCAAGGGATTTGTTTAAGGACTAAAACAAGGGAAATATCATTATAAATCAGTTTAATTTTGTGCTGTGAACTGTGAGCAATATGGAAAGTGAAAGCAGTCAAAGTAAACGCAGACGTCCAAATTTATCCGAAGGAGAAAAAACTATTATATACAATGTGTATTGTGGGCTCCGTGAACGGAATGAGAATATGTTGCATAATGACGTAGTTAATCTGTGTAGTGATTTAACTAAAGTGTCGACGAGAAGTGTTCACAGAATTCTTAAAACATTTAAAGAAAATGAAGGTAAATGTGATAATGTATCTAAAGACATTGAAACTAGAGGAAGAAAACAAATTCAGCTTGATGATTGCACCAAATATGCTATTCGTAGGAAATTCCATTCGTTCTTTTTCCGAAATGAAATCCCAACTTTAAAAAAGTCGCAGCCGAAATAAGTTCCGATGAATCGATGCCCAAAATATCACGACGTGTTTTATTGCGCACATTAAAGCAAATGAACATTAAATTTATGAAAAGAGGTAGGAAAAGTGCTCTTATAGAAAGAGAAGAAATTGTTTTGTGGCGGAGAAATTACTTGAAAAAATCCGAGAGTATCGTCGTGAAGGTAAAAAGATTTACTATTTAGATGAGACTTGGTTGAATCAAGGCCATACTGTTTCAAAGGTATGGCAAGATTTAGAAATAAAAAGTTGCCGTCAAGCTTTTATTGAAGGCCTCTCAACAGGATTAAAAGCGCCAGCTGGCAAAGGACGGAGGCTCATAATAACTCATATAGGCAGCGATTCGGGTTTTTTGGAAAACGGCTTGTTACTCTTCGAGTCCAAGAAAACTAGCGACTACCACGAGGAAATGGACGCGCAAAAGTTCGAAAGTTGGTTTTTAAAGATTATACCAAACCTTGAACCAAACTCTGTCGTCGTCATGGACAATGCCTCCTACCACAGCAGACAAATGGAGCGGTCACCTACAACTGCCTGGCGAAAAGCTGATATCATTAACTGGCTATCTGAAAAAATTTACCATTCGACGATAATATGTTAAAAGTACAATTACTCAATATTGCAAGGGAACATATACCTCAGTTGAAGAAATATGTTGTCGACGAAATGGCTCGTGAGAGGAACATAATTGTACACCGCCTCCCTCCTTACCATTGTGAGCTAAACCCGATCGAGCTAATATGGGCTCAAATAAAAAACCAAGTGGCGAGGGAAAACTTAACTTTTAAAATGAATGAGGTAAAAGGCCTACTAGCTACTGCGATAGAAAATGTCACACCCGAGTCATGGAAAAAATGCATTAGACATGCGACAAAAGAAGAGGACAAAATGTGGGATCTCGACACTAGAATGGACATTGCAATTGAACCATTGATTATTACTTTGAATAGTAGCGATCGCGATAGTTGCTCATCATCCGACGAGTTTTCTTCAGATGATAATGAATAATACAATACTGTAAGTAATTTTAAACTTTTTGTGGTGGTTTTAGTCCAATAAACGTAGGTCTGAAATCGAAATCTCATGCACACGGCTGCATTAATAATAATAATGGTGCCTACTTTTCTCATGAAACATTTTCACGTTTTATTACTTTGCTAACACCCTGTACATCCGATCTCAGATTTTTTTATGTCAATCTTATTTCCAAAGGATGCAAATTTTTTATAACAATAACTTTGTCATAAAATTAATAATAAAGGTTTTTCTCCTCTTAGCAACTCCATCCGTGGACACAGTGTATATTTTTTTTATATAATTAATATAATGTAATTTAATTCTTATTTGTGGATATAGTTTTTAAATAATTAATTTTTCCACATCTGTTTAGTATAATTTCCGTACGCCACTGCAAGAGGCAGATTAAAGGTCTATTTATAAACTTGCAGTTGCCGTTGCCGCTCGCAGTTGCCTTTCCCGTTGAAAGTTAAAAAGCTGCTTTCTTATTTGCACGTTTATATTCACCGTTGCCGTTACCGTTCGCCGCTGAGCTTGACGTTCCCTGACGTTCAGACATAACGAAGTTTTAACTTTTGCAGTTCGCCGTTCGCGTATTAACCAATCAAAACCCAAGAAGATGTTTTATTTATTCAACTCTGTCTGTGAATGTGCATGTATTATACATCTTTGCTTAATTTAACTTATAGCAATTGTAGAAGTATTCCCAGATGACCTAAATAGATATCGTCATCCATTATATCAACAAGTTACTAACATTATAGTAACAAAAATCCTTAATAAAACTTCACGAAAATTCAAACTTTAATAATAAACACAATAAAAAAAAATCGCTCAACTCTCTTTTTTTTCTTTTTCGAAGTATTGGCCGAACTTCAGTCATCATCAAACATCTAGTTTATAAATTGACACTACGAACGGCAACTGCAACGTCAAACAGCAACGGGAACGGTAACGGCAACAGCAACGGCAACTGCAAGTTTATAAATAGACCTTAAGGCAAAAACGTCACAGTCATTTCTGAGAATTTAGTGCCTACTATTTTGGAATTTTAGTTTTTTAGTACAATATTTTACAAAAATAGAACATTTATTATAATTACTTACTAATACAAATTTAAAATAAATAATAAAACTATATCAAAACAAGAGTAATATATAATAAAACTATATTACAATTGAAATAATAATTGAATGAAATAATTTATGAACTTAGTTCATAGGGGTTGTCTCTGATTATTCTTTGTTTACTAACATTCATAGATAAATAAAACAAGTAGGTACGTTCGCAACTGTCAACTTTTTACGTTACACAAGTGCCGTGGCGATAACTCTATTTGTACCATGCAGTATTAAGGTTTTGCTTTATTAAAATAAGGAAAATTATGACGTTAAGCAAGTGTGTGCGATAACTCCCTATTAAATAAAGTAAAACGATAATAGTGGATGACGTTAAAGAGCAGGGAGAAAACCCTATAATTTTATTAATCCCAAGTGTTCTAGGACAAGAATGATAAAAAAGCTTAATCCCATAAGACGTACGTTCGCCAAAAAATCGATCGCACGTGACGTCACTGCAGTCCTCGGCCAAATAGTGGTACGTTAGTATTACAGAAATCATAAAAATATTATCTAATTCCTATTATTTTCATGCATTTATATGGTAAACGAAGGACTGCAGTGACGTCACACAGCTGGCGGACAAATCAGCCCAATTAGGCAATCCTGGTAAATGTTTATCGTTCTTGGTTCTAGGACTCACAACGTATATAGTTCTGTGGTGTTAATAACCTAACCTTAATATACTTCTTCTTCTTTTTCCTACGAGATCCATTGCCTAAAAAAGAATTTTATAAAATGGTAAAACCTCTCTGTGATGTTAAGTGAATTGTGAATTATTTGAATTTCTGGCGATTGCCCCGTAGCAAAGCCATTAAATAAGAGAAGAAGAGTTATTTGAATTTGGAAAAACTGAAATTTATCTTAAATCCAGAAAAGTTAACCTAGGAAAAACAATTAATATAGACATAATGTCCAAGCCAGAAGTATTAAAATTATTTAAAACAATGTTAAGAGAATCTAAAAAAATACCATCTTATAATTTCAGGTGAGTTTTAAGAATGTGCTAGCAATAGGAGTTTCCAGCTTATCATTTCTTTTAGGGAGTACGCGGTACGAAGAGTTCGAGATGGTTTTAAACATAATAAAGGACTAAGTAATCGAAACGAAGTACAAACTGTGATTCAAAATGCAAAATTAGATTTAGAAATTCTTAAAAGACAAGTAAGTTCAAGTGTATTATAGAACAATATCAAGGTATTGAGAGATAAAAGTAAATAATTTATGAGTTACAGTGCAATTATTGCTAATTAAAATAATATTAGAAACTAATATTCACTACATAAACTATATGAGTTGCCACTTCTTTGATAAAAGTAAATACTGTCCCAAACTATCATAAATCTGTTCCACGTTTTTATAGAGTTCTATAAAGTTTAAGTATAATAGCAATCTAATAGTTATATATATAATTGGTAATTAAGCAATTAGTAAAAAATAATTGTATTTTGTGGTAGGTATTCATATTAATTTTTGTTGTTTTCAAATATTTTTTTCTATTCATTTTATTACAGGTTATTATTGGACAATTATATAGTGCAGATAAACTGGTGATAGAGCATCAACTGAAAAATTAGTTTGATCTAATTAATTTTGGATTATGTAAAATATAGAAATAAACTTTTATCTTGTTACAAATATGTTATATGGTATGTTATCCCTATTTTTATTTAAACCCAAATAACTTAGGTAACTTACAATGTAAAATTATCAAATAGTATAATCCATCTGAATGTATTGATATATATATTTGGATTTTACTATTTTAAAAAGATTTTTTTTTAGTTTGTCGACATCTTAAGTGGTCATAACTTATGTTAAACCCAGTAGATGGTATTTAAAACTTGAATGTAGTGGTGAATCTGAGGGGAGCATAGTCCTTGAATAGTTAATAACAACTAGAGTATGTATGGGGTTAAGTCACTATGAATTATGAGAACTATTGTGTATCACTATAGTAGCATCTATAATCTCATCTCTTTTATGAAGGTCAAGATGTTGATTAGCTTCAACTGAGTTAATTTTTAATCTTCTACTTAATGTGCTTCAAAGTGTAGAGCTCTTGAATTTTCTAAAGCAGTGCATTTTGCAAGAATATGTATTGAGTTTTTATCCTCAGTCTCACCTTATAATTGTCGTTTCTTTGTCCATTATTTTATCATAAACTACATGTCATCTGTGTTATCATCATATCTATTTACCTTATGGAACAAGCTAGTATTAATTATTTATCTAGAAACTTAGTCTTCTATCTACACTAACCAATCTGCTCTGGTTCAACTTCCTCTCTTTATTATCAATCACAGTCCATGCATTTTATTCTTTTCCATATTGACCAATTAACTTCTCCAGATAATTTAACCAATTATGTACCTAGCTAAATCCATTTTGTTTCTGAAACCTATAACTTTACCAAAAATCTAATAACTGAATTTAACTCAATTCAATTAAATAAATCAGACATATTGAAGCCTAATCCTGATCAAATTAAGCCTTTAATAAAATTTTAATTAGGTAATAAATCCGTCTCTTTTTTCCAGAATTGTTTCATGGAAAGAAAAATCATTCATAATTGGAAAAAGTGGCCTATTACCTAAAGTGGAACTCCTGAAAAGTGGAGACACTTTTGCTAAGAAGACATTCTTTTCTAACAGATCTAAAATCTTTTACTTCTATGTATATGTTTAATATGTCACAAAAGTATAATAAAGCATGAGAAAATTAATTGATGGCATGTTGAACTATCATCCTAGTTTTGATATTTAATACTGTCTTAAATTAGCAAATATAATCTCACATACCTTCCCAAAAATTGTAGCAGCAACATATTTTCTCATAGGAAATTGATAAAAGAAACTAGACATTTGATTATCTTTTTATTATAAAGTTCTGGTTCTTCCAAATCACGCAATATACATTCTAGTGATTGCATATGTTAATTCCCAACTACCCTTTGTATATCCATTTTTCATTTTTGGTACACCAGGCTACACTCATACCCATTAAAGAGGAGCTTTTATATCTCAAGAAGTTAAAACATTTCTTTCTTTATTCACAAGTAATGGTCACTATGATCAGATAGATGGATATTACAGATTAATCTGAAATCTTTAACATTATCTTTTGCCAACAGCAACAAATTACATGCTTCATGAATTAATGTTTTACCATTTCAGAAAAGCATCTTATGGAATTGCTCTTCCATTATGCTTGATATCAAGTAGAATATTTATAAACAAAATTGGACAATCTCAATATAACCATCTTATTGACGATTTTTAAACCAATTTTTAAGGAAAACTCTACATCTAGTTTGCATTCTTAATCAACAATGGGATGTTAAACCGATATCCGGTTTCTGGTATTTTATTAAAGTATATTAGAACTACTTTGCAAAAATATATTTAAAAAATTTTTGAATCAAATATTTTGGGAGAAAACTGGAAATTGAGAATTCCTAAATGTTTGCAACTTTCACTACAGATACGTCAATAACTCATATTATGAAGTAAGCCACTTTCTGAATTATATGTTTTATGAACTTATAGCTAATAGCCAGTTACAAAAAGGCCAATCTAATTTGAAGAACTTTCAAAATATATGAGTGTTCTGTACCAAGAATGATAAAAAATTTACCAGGATTGCTTAATCCCCTAAGACGTACGTTCGCCAAAAAATCGACCGCACGTGACGTCACTGCAGTCCTCGGCCGTATTAAAACGATTTTATGGGAATATTTATTATAAATTATAAGTGTTTAATCTTAAAAATCCAAATAGTGGTACGTTAGTATTACAGAAAGCATAAAAATACTGTCTAATTCCTATTATTTCCATGCATTTATATGGTAAACGTTATAATGAAGGACTGCAGTGACGTCACACAGCTGGCGGACAAATCAGCCCGATTAGGCAATCCTGGTAAATATGTTTATCGTTCTTGGTTCTGTACATTTGTCTACAGTTTATAGGAGCCTGACGTTTCAATAAAATATAAGCATTGTGTTAAAATTTTTTTAGCTAAGTTTAGTTATCTTTTCTCCATATTTTTTTCAAATTTGAATAATGTCAATATCATATAAATCTTGTTTTATATCAGACTGCACGAACACAACAGTTAGAGTTAGAACTCCTCATAAAAAATTTGTAAGCGTGCCTGCAGTAAAAGTGTAGTTCGAGGATCAAAATTTTAAAAAAGAAGACGACAGAATTGCGGTTCTATGTCAACCCTTATGTAGCTAACTTTTGGGTTATCTACATCACAGAACGAATGGCGGACTATTTAAAATTAATAGATTTCCTAGTATGATTTTGTATACCCCTAACTATTAACATTGAGAAAACATGTTTTTGTTAAGTTTAACACATTTATTAAACAGTTCAGTACACTACCTTCAATATACAAAACTTTTATTCTTTTTTCAACACATAAGAACACCTTACCTGTCTTTTAAAAATTAAAAATTAATTGTAACAATAATTAGATTATTAACAAACAGAAATAACTTCACAAAATATCTGTTTTTGTTCAATAAAAAAGTGTGCAAATTTTCTAATACTCAAAACAGATTATTCATTTATAAAATCAAAAATTATAAAGCAGGATTTAAAATAAAATATATTAAAACAAATAAAGTTTTTATTAAATAAACATTATCAAAATATTGAATCAATACCAATAAGATTTTGGTGGTATCCTATCTTCTTTGATGTTCATTTTATCCATAATATCCATTTCAAAAGTTTTTAAAGCTGGTGCAAAAGTAATCTCACTAGCATTATCTGCTATGGTATCCTTAGGCTGCTCTTTATATGTAGCTTTTGTCTTATAATCATGGGTTTCTTCCATTGAGGGTGGCATAGGAATGATCCTTCCAGTTCTCGTAGAAACTCTCACTTTCTCCCCTTCTTCTGTATATCTCCATTCAAAAGTAGTTGGTTGAAGATCTGATGGATCAACTAAAGATATCTCAGACGTTACAAGTAAAGGTTTCTCTGTTTGTACCCAAACACCCTCCAAATCTTTATTACCTCCCATTTGTTTCAATTCACAATTAAGTCCTTCTACTATAACCCAGTTTCTTTCCTGTATTATTTCTTTAATAATTCCTTGTTTTCCTTTATCTTTACCTATAATTAAAAAAAATGATTGTAAGGCAGTTATTTCAAATTAAAGAAATGTAATACTAAAATAATAACACAAAGGAAAATGTGTACATTAAAAACCTCTTCAGAAGACACATTACAACACATTAAAAATATAGAGTGGAAAAAGCAATATTTAAAGCACTACAAGAGATATTTTGCAGCTCAAAAGTAACTAATATAAACAAGTTTTAACTCAAATACAAGAATCTACAAGATAAGTTAAAATATAGCATACCAACTAATACTTCTACTCGATCTCCTCGAAAATGACTCCATTCTTTAATGGGTTCAATCCATACTTTTTTGTGATGTGTACCAATTGAATTTTCCTGTTTAAATGGAAGTGTCCAAGGTCTGTGTGTTGAAAAGTAAAACTTTTTTCGTTGAACAGCGGCATTGGCTTTATATTGAATACCTTTTGGATTCCTCCAGTATACTTGTTCCATTGCTCTTTTAACATATCGATCAGGAAAGTTAGAAAATTGTGTTGACCATTTCCCAACCCTACTCAATAAATACTGAGTTAATTTCATTTTTTATTAAGTTGTATTTAGTATTTTGTAGTTAGTTTCATATGTTGGGTTATGTACTACTTTTAATTCTTCTTTTTTCATCTCGTGACGAATAACGACTATGTTGCTGGCTACTTACCCTTTAACTTTTTTCGAAATATTGACAAAAAATTGTAGGGTGTAAATTAAAATGTTGAAAAAAATGATGGTGAGTTTTTTACCTAAATAACCTGTGTATTTCCCCGATTAAGCAACTTTTCATTCTGAAGTGGTCCTAATCCTAAATCTTTTTCTAGAGATGGGAAAAATATTTTTATGGCATAACGTTACTTGTTTTTACAACCGTTTAACACGGCAAATAATTATGTCACTCATATCTAAATTTTCTCCCGTAATCTGATTTTTCACAAGCCAAAGATAATACCAGCTGTATTTCAATTCTGATTAGTCTGTCAAGTTCACAAAGTTGCACTTTGTGACACTGTTTTCAGTGTTACAACCGGAAATGGTTTTATTTCAAAAATACGTAAACAAATGTCAAATTTGGATACCATTAAATAAAACAAGAATATAATATAGTGTTATAAAATTGTTTACAAATCATAACAAATGAAGTATCAACTAAAATTTAAATTAGGTAATGGTGTATTTTAGGTCACCCCCCTAGGCGCATGCGGCAATTTGAATTCTTAAATTAATTTTATTGGTCGACGAGAGCAGTAACCGAGCGGTAAACTTTGAATTTTAAGCTACGTTGCCACATTTTTGTGAATAAATAAACTGAGTGAAAGATCTTGAAAAGATGAAAATTATTCTTTCATAAATTAGACAAATTAGATCTTGGCTGAAAAATTAAGTTTTTTTAAATAAATAGTGAGTCAGAACAATAAATTTTGCATCTGAACACATTTCTGGATTTAAACTTGAGGTACATATAAACATATGAATCACAAAAGTTTTTGCTAATATTTTCTATACTGCCTTTACATTAATAGTTTATATTATTATTTTTTAATGAATTTTAAACCATAATTAAAATAAGTTCCATAAGTAAATATGTCATTTACCTACATGAATGAAAACATAAAACATGTACTATTTCTAATTTTATTTGCTGTTTTATTCCTATTTTTAATTGCTGTTTTATTATTTCTATGGCATTTATAACAGAAGTTTATATATTGTTAATATTATTAAACCATAATAAATTAAAATCACAGAATACCATTAAAGCAAGAGATTTATAGGTATATTTGCAAATTAAAAAAATAAAAAAAAGAATGCTTTTTATTTATATTTTTAATTACTACTTTCAGTATATAATTTATTATTTATGGATTTATAAAACTCCTTTAATCTAAATAATAAATACCTATTTACCAGCCTCTTTTTTTAAATCAAATTTACTAAACCCAAACTATTCGGTTTAAGGGAAAAATGATTTAATCCGACAACACCGCAACTTCAAACTCGTCTAAAAATCAATAAATTTGAAATTGTCGCGCATGCGCCTAGGGGGGTGACCTAAAATACACCATTACCTTAAATTAAACTACTTTAGCTAGAATCCCATCTCTACTGTTAAAAATACTTAATCCACTCTTAGTGATTCCCACATTGAATGGGTATATAAATATCGGTGATATTTTAGGAGACTCATTAATTTAGTAAGTGCCAGTTCAAGAATGAATTTTTACATAGTGATTTTACTTTTAGTGGTTTGCCACTATACCTGTGGTTATAATAATTATATCACTAACAAAGAAAAAAAACCTGGAATCAAGTTAGTATGTTTTTAATTCTTGTTTAATAGTAAAATATTGACAGATATAATGTGTGTTATATATTTTTTATATAAGGAAAAAAAGAATTAGATTGTAGCAAAAAACCGAGATTTATCTAATATTTTTCCTGTGTATAACACACAATTTTTTTCTGTGACAGGAAAAACGACTATTTCATATTGAAAAAAACATTATCAGGTAAAATGAGTATTGTAATAATATGTTAAAGTCGGAAAATTATCGATGTGAAATTTGAAATTGTAAACAGGAATGATTGTTGTCCTTATAGCGTTGCTAGGAAACCAATCAATAATAGAAAATCTGGTACTCGCTTTTTTCCCGGGGAAAAACGTAATTTCATAAAAAATGATATGTTGTTACCTGTCATCAGAGATAAAATGTCAAGCTTTTTTTCGTCACAAAAAAATCGTTTTTTTCATAATAACAACTTATTAAAAGAAAACAATCAATCATTTGGTTGTTATAAATATGTCGAACACTCATATATTTTTATGTATCATAAATTTATCTCCCTAACATAAATAATTGATAAAAGCTTAATCTTGAGCGGACATCAAAAAGAGCTGTTATGATAGTTTAAAAATAAAAATTGTACTGCATTTGATAACAATATACCATGATTTTATAAATAAAATTTGATATCTAAAATACCTATTAAAAATTATCTTGGTTAACTTACATTATTTCTGAACATTTTGACTAATATTTTGCAATTCGCTTGTACACATTTCTGACAAAAAGTCCTGTATTTACATCACTTTGTGCCAGACTTTGTACTCGAGGCCCATATGTTTATGTTGTTTCTTTAAGTCCACATGTTCATTACGTTTTGTCCTACTGAAGACTCTCTCCCAAATAAAATGGATAACATTAGTCAAAGAAGTAAAAAAAATTGTTATATTTTCTATTAATTAAATTAGCTTTAATCTATATGTTTTAATTATGATTTTTAGGATAGATATAATACGACAAAAGAGCCCTAAAAGACAATATTTGGAACACAAAGACATATTAAACAAATACGGATTCGAACTTAAATTACCTGGAACTTCAGAACCCAGAACAAACGACTCCATAGCGTTGTTTCGATATATGGACGTAAGTATCAAATTTTACCATTGAACATAAAAATCTTTGCTGAAGTAGACCTAATATATTTTTGGAATTTTTAACAACTAAACATTCAGAATAATTAACAACAAGATAAATAAATTCAGCGTACATTCTAGTCAAAGTTGATTAAAATCAGTCATATCTGCATATATTATTTTTAATTTTTTGTTAATAAGTGATTTATGAAGTTGTATCTTATGATATACATTGCCAATAAGGCTATAACTAATGTTTGTGTACTTGAGGATACTTTGCATTTGTGCAGAAAACCACGTCTATTAAATAAACAAATATAGGTCAAACTACTTACGAGGAATTTTGAAGTAAGATATAATGAAAACTGGGAAATGATATTTCTCATAAAGTGAATGAACACTTGTTATTAATTTATCTATAAATAAGAATATATAAAAAAATAAGTATAAAAGATTTTGGATCAGATATATACATGCGCTTAAATTCATATATAAGATGGTATAAGCTACTAATATTTAAGAGAAATTTATATAAACACCAGATATCTTGAGTCGAGTTTTATATTAGGAAAAGAAAAGTTGATAGATTATAGATCAAAACAGATTATTTATAGTAACATCTGCTTTTTTGAAAAATGTATTCTTTTAGCAATTTTTTAAACATATTTAAATTTCTAATTTGTTTTAATTGTTCTGGAAGGCTATTATAAAGTTTCGGTGCGAGAAATAAGAAAGAATGTTGAGTATAGTCGTTTTTAACATTAGAGGAACAATAAAGAAGTGATGTTGTCGGGTATTATACTTGTGCGATGGATGCTGTGCAAATTGTTTTTTGTTGTGATACCTAGTATATTCCAATGAAAGAAATATAATTATTGTCTTACATCCACAATTTTCAATTCTGAGTAAAGAGCATCAGATGGATAGCGAGATTTTTTAGAATAGATAAGTTTTAGAAAACGTCGTTGTATAACTTCTAGTGGTTGCAGATGCGTTTTCAACGCACTTCCCCATACTAAGATTCCATATCTAAGGTGGCTTTCTACCAAAGCATGGTATAATGTTCTCATATACTGTTCAGGTAATATATCTTTGAGCTTTCTAAATTTATACAATATAACTCTTATTTTATTTATTATAAAAGAAATGTTCCATTTCATATGTTGGTCAATAAATATACCTAGGTATTTTATATTGTTAACGGGTGAAATTACAAAAGACTGTTCATCATTTATCCATAGTCCGTCGAATGTTGGCGAACCAGAAGAATTACAAGAGAAAGGTAACTAATTAGTTTTAAGAATATTTATTGTAAGTAATTTATGCTCTAACCATTTTTTGATAAGACAGAAATCGGTTTCTGATTCATAAAATATTGCAGTGTCATTTGCAAAACCTATATTATACTGCCTGAACTTCTCAATGAAAACAAACCATTGACATATATACTGAAAAGTGTGGGACCAAGCACTGTTCCCTGAGGTACAGCATATTCAACGGTTTCACTGTCACTGACAGCATCGTCCACTCTCACAGTTTGTTGTCTCTCAGATAAATAACTTTCAAAAAGTTTCAAGCAATTGTCTCGAATTCTTACATCCCCAAGAAGATTGCAAGAGTAAACGTTTGGGCAGGTATCATATTATTGGTCATATTTTTGTAGATTGAAATTTGACAGCTGAAAAATATTTGAGCATGATTAGAGACGAAGTTGTTTTTGAGTTGGTCAACTTATATCCCAACGCAATAGATCTGAACCTACCGGATGAAAATATCTGATTCCAGCAGGACGGAGCAACACCCCATTATGCTTTAATTGTAAGAAATTACTTGAATGAAATTTTTCCCAATAAATGGATTGGACGAAGAAGTATTATCGAGTAGCCAGCTAGATCGCCGGACCTTACGCACTTGGATTTTTTTCTGTGGGGTTATCTCAATAACAAAGTATCTGCAACACAGCCAACTAGCATTGCAGACCTTAAAGAAAGGATAACTACAGAAATTTGGGCTATTTCACCACAAACTTTAAATAAAGTTCAATTTCAAAGTTAACGGGCCCCATCCTTTTTTATAATCTTCTAAACTAACTCCACAAATTTTATTCCATAAGTATTTTCCACACTGTATATATAAGACATAAATTTATCAAAAATATAATATATTATTGTAAAGAATAGCATAATACAGTTTTTTCTGGTTTTTCTTTATTATTGCACAATGATACTAGAGAGAAATATATTAGCCCTTAGGGCTAATAATACCTAGGCTTTAATATTATGTCTGATCATTTCAATACTTGGTCTAGCCTAAGTATACTTAATCAACAAATTGTAAACTTTATTATGCCAATCTGATGAAGAGTTCAATGATTTAAAACAGTTGTCACTGAAATTAAATGATTTTTTTTTAAATTGTGCAAGTGTTGTTTAAAAGTTCTTAGTTTAGATCTATTAATTTTTTACAACTTGACCAGCAATATTTAATTTAACTTTTACAACAAAAAGTTATTCAAAAAATACATTTTTATTAAAATTTATAAAATACAAATGACAATTTTCTACAGTTTGAAAGATTTTTGATGAAATAAAAGAATAAAAACCCTCTTAATTCATATGAAAATATACAGTACCTACCTTTATAAAAGATTTTAAAAATGAGACCATCAGCGGAACAACAATCTTCACCCAACTCATAATAACGACATTTTGGGTTTAATTCTGAATACCAAAATTTTAGGCGACAGTTGCTCAAGCAGTCTATTTCTACTCGTTAATAAATGGCAGCAGTGAATTGATTTGACAGCATTATGACCCTAATGAGTGACTTATGCAAGATTAAAGTAGAATAGTCACCTAAATTCTTTACACCCTCAATGTCAATCAAAGATCAATTCATTAAAAAACTTCTCAAACCTTTAACTTATGGACTATATACTTTTAATATTCCTTAATATTCCCCTGTTTGGACCAGTGATGCTGGTATCGTAATGGGATAAATATCTTTCTTCATGAGATTAGGAACATGTCAGTGAAGTACATCTGGCAATCCCAAACAATAGAAGAAGTAAACACTTGAAAAATCTGTACTGTTGTCTTTTTATTTTTATCTTTTATGACTGTGTTTTTCATAAAGGAGCTGAATCATAGTTACGTAATTTGAAGGATGAATTAAACTAATTATCGGTCGTGTATCTATATGAGATAAAAGACCCTGATTTCTTCATGAAATTTTCTACCTGGAAGATCCTTTTACTTTCTGTAGGTAATACAATCTTACTGTGAATCCTCCTTATTGTTGGCTCATAATTTTTCATAAGACCTGTATAAAATTAGAAACCATAGAGAACATACATTTTGATATTCAGCGAGACGATGCATTTCCAGATAAGAGAAAAGAGTTTCTACAGACTCAAAGTGTATAAATACAGTACCTACTTCAATTGATATTCCAAACACCGAAAAAATAACAAAAAAAAATGATTATCTGGTGTTCTTAATTTGATGGACTGCCTCCACAAGCAATCAGCCACTATATTAAACTATTCAAAATATTGACCTTTTAAAACGGAATGTATAAAATTTTTGCTCTAGGCTTATAGGTCACTGTTGCGCTGATAGTCTTGAATAATAAAATTTAAACTAATAATTTTAAATCTATATATGGCACATTTTTAGTAATGTTAAAACTATATACAATTAAACTACAGCTACAACAAAAAATAATCTTCAAAAAACTTATTCAATTCATTATTAAAACTTAATATCTTGGCTCTGGAATGTATCTGCTAAAAGGTTTTTTCAATAGTAGAAAAAGAGATTCTTTTTTTCAGTTTCTTATTACCCAAATATTTTGATTCGTTTCTTGAATTCAATAGGAGTATACCTAAAAGAAAAAAGTGTGTTTTTTAATTGGATTAAACAAATCTAATCAAAAATATACTAAATTCTTTTGAATAACAGAAGGGGTATACAGGGAAAGTCTTTTAGCCCACTTCTTTTTACAATACCGGGTGTACCAGAAGTTTCTACCCATTTTAACTGCAAATATATTGAAACTTAAAAACCTTAGAGAGGTGCGGTTTTCGAGCAACAATTTCTTTTTATATAAAGTTTTTTCAGTATACCTGTTTAATTAGTAAAATCTTATATAGGGTGTTTTTAAAAAAAGGTGTTTTTTAAATGCCAATATCGTCGATTTTTTTAATGGAAAACCCTATATATTTTTATTGTGAAAAATCAAAAACTGTGCTATTGTATTTAAGAAACATCCACCTTCAAAAAACAGCATTCAAAATGGTATAGGGTTTCTCATTATATTTTAACCCCCACTTATTTTCCTTAATTTCGGGAATACAAAAAAAAGTTGTATTATTTTATCTGTATCGACCAAAAATGTAGCAACAGACCGAATTTTGTATAAAGGGAGTGCCCAATAAAATGCATCTTCAATATTTTAAATGGGACACCCTGTATTTTTTTATAGTTTTGAGTAGCCCTGCTTTTCTTGATTACAAATATATAACATAGTGTAGCATTAGTTTTGTTCTATAATGGCGTATAGTACTACAAAAGGGTAACCATAGGTGGCTATACAACTGACATTTCAAAATGAAACAATAATTATTAATTGTCAGTCCTCATACCAAAATGGGTTTTTACATAAATTGAGAATATTATCTACTTTTTCATCTGCAGTATAACCCATTTTGGTATAAGGATACTGACAGTTCATAATAAAGAAGAAGAAACTACAATTACTGGCAATATCTACACAGACATGTTACAAAATTAGCTATACCAAGCTGGACCAAGATGGCATCATAAATTCAGTTTACTTTAATCAAGACAGTGCACCACCACACTATTCACTTGTGGCTAGAAATTTTTTAACAGAAACATTTGGAGATAGGTGGATTGAGAGAACTGGATCAATTGAGTGTCCTGCTCATTCACCAGACTTGGCAATTCCAGACTTTTTTATACGGTCTTTTATCAAAGACAGGTGTTATAATCCTATTCCAGAGACTCTAGAACAACTGAGATGTAACATTGTCCGAGCATTTCAAGAAACTACCCATTCATTTCCCAGAACTATCACAAAAAGACAATGTCAGCCATTCCTATCTTACCCACTCCCACCTCCTTAAAAATGAACCTATCCCAGACTGTCCTTTTTGTAACATTCCTGTATCAATTAAACATGTAATTGCTGAATGCATACTCCTACAAACAATCAGAACCAAAATCCTTAAATCAAACTCTTACTCCACCATCATGTCCCTAGACCCCTCTAGAGCAAAAAACATAATAAACTTCATTAAATAAATCGGACTACACAAAAGAATATGACATCCATAATATGACCAAACCATAACCATGGGTGCTACAAGACCTTGTTGTCAATGCACCCCATCACACCAACATGTCTATCTATCTATCTAAGAAATTACCCCAGAAATGTTGCGAAATTCTTTTCAGGACTTTTTATTTAGGTTACAAAAATGTATACACCAAAATGGACAACACTTAGAACATCTTGATTATTTATTTAATTAGATAATTTATAAAGTTAATTTTTAATAAAATTTGGTACATATCTTTCAAGTTTGTGTTGTTATATTGGCATTTAAAAATCACCTTTTTTTTAAAACACCCTATATAAGATTTTACTAATTAAACATGTGTACTGAAAAAAACTTTATATAAAAATAAATTTTTCCTGGAAAACCGCACTTCTCTATGGTTTTTAATTTCCGATATATTTGCAGTTAAAATGGATCAGAAACTTCTGGGACACCCGGTATTTACCTCATATATGGATCGGTTTTTTGAAGAACGCGGGTTTGATAGCAAAACAAGTATTCTCCTCCTGCAATATGCAGATGACCTTGTCATCTTGAGTGGATCACAACATGGTCTTAACAGAAATCTTAAGTGTCTAGCTGAATATTCCTTGATAAACAAGTTCACTGTCAAAGTAATGATTTTCAGTAGGGGTGGTTTTCATAACAATTACAAAAATTATACTTTTATTTATTGGTTTCCACACTGTATAATATGGTATAGGTTGTAATGTTATTGAAAATGTAAACTATATAAAATGCTATTAAAAAATTCGTAAATATTTCATGATATTAAAAGTATTAGAAAGAGATAACAGAGAAAACACAGGAGGAAATTGTTGTGCACAAAAGAGTTTGAATAGTAACGAAAATAAACAACAGCAAAGACAATATTTTTCAGAACACTTTGAGCATTCATCTTCTCAGCACTGAAGCTGCCATAATAATGTCAAAACTGCTCTGCAGGAGGCGAGATTTTCCTACAGTAGTTCTTCATTTACAAAAAATTCATAATTAAATTCAAAATTATCATTGACATATATGTGTAAAATATAAAAAACTCACCTATTTTTCCTTAATTGTAAAACTATATGTAACTATACCATTATTGGAATACGATGTCAAAACGTTAATGGGAAACATAATGCATTTTTTATACATCTCTTCCTCCGGCATTTGGCTCAAACAATAATCAGTTCTTATTAATTTTTTCTCAGGTCTCCTTACATCTATTATGGCTACCTCACAAACAAACTTTTTCAAGTTATTCGAACTCCCCAACATTTCTGCTGCCATCAAACAATGTTCTGCTACCCTCTTGCAAGTTATTTTAAATATATTATTAAAGGCAATTATACATTTACGTTCGAAAATTTTGTTGTACAAGTGATTTTGTTCTAATCGAAAGGAATCTGTAAATCCTGCAGTTCCATTGTATATAACAGAATCAAAATGAAGGTTAATTAAGTGATTCACGATACTGTTTTGATTACCCAACGAACTACAGCTTGGAAAAGGACAATTGTAAGGTTTATATAAACATTCGATTTCGTGTTTCACCATATCATTTGCAAACCCCATTTCTCTGCACCCAGAATCATGATAGATGCAAGGGTATGTAACTCCTGCTGTTAGTCCTTCTAAAGAATAGTTTCTCGTATTTCCAAAAGAAGATCTGCATGTAGGACATTTTTCTAAACGGGGGCGACATAAATTACATATACTGTGGCCTGAATGACATTGGTAGATGGGTGGTTTCATGAAATTCTTACATACAGGACATTCAAAGAAGTGTAATACTTTCTCATCCAATGTATCTGCAGCAGATACTTCAATTTTTATTTTAAATATATTCGTTATGGTATCAGAAACATTGGATATTTGTTTTAGTGCATTTAAATCGACAGTAACTGCAACATTTTCATCAAACTCATTAAAAATATGGTTAGATGAAATCATTTTTGATTTGGTTTTAATATAATTATCGCTATTTCCTTTGTGCTTAACAGCATATTCACAAAAAGAGCTGCTTGCATCACTTAAACTGCATATCATATAAAATATTTTATTTTTTTGAAGGTTATTTTGCATTCTTAGAACATAATTGTATTTTTTCATTGTCAATAACTTAACCGTATTTGTTTCTTTTAATGAGGTTTGTAAAAAGAATAAATCATTTTCAAAATTTATAACATGATTACCATGGTCATGTTTAAAATGATCAAAAAAATCTAGTGTAGTACCTTCCCATGTGCAACCAGACATTGGGCATACTTTTGAAACAAATTTACACTCTTGCTGATGACAAACTAGTTCTTCATATGACAATCGCTCAGAACAACCTTTTATTTTATATTTGCATGGCAATTTTAATAAACTTAATACATTTTCCAATGCTGAATTATTCACACTTTTGAAATTTGTTATTATCTGGTTTCCTTCATGGCACTTTGGGCATACATTTCCAATGGTTTCTACCAACATTATTGGTGGCTTTAGGATTTCTTTACACAATGCACAATAGAGACAACTTCTTTGAAGCAGCTCATCAGTAAAATTTATAAGTGATTGCTCAGTCATTGTACCTGAAATATTAATAAATAGAATGCTAAAACTTTGGTAAAACTAAACAATATTCAAAGTAAAATGTTAATAAAGTTTTGTTAATTCTATAATAAATACTGCCTATTCAAAATTAGCAATTGACAATACAGCTTATGCATTTTTACAAAAGAAATTCAAAATAAGTAAATATAATTTTTTTCCTTTGGAATCTTTTTATTCACTGAAGGAAAAAATATTATATTATACCTTGTACTTTTGGAGATTTTTCTCTAGACTAAGGGCGCCTCAGTAACTTTTGCCAACCAGTGTAGTAAGATCACCACTGGTTATCAGCCTTAAACTAAAACTAGCCTAGCTTTAAAATGTACAAATCTACAGCATCCAGAGTTAGATATGTTAAATTGGACATGCACCAACACATCTTTTAATTAATGGTATTGCCACTGTAATATATTATCTTACCTTTCATAAGTATATTATATATTAACAATTTTAAATGATTAGAGCTACCATTTTCATTTCAAATCTATGTCTGGAACATTTTGATTAACAACTTTTATTTATTTCATATTAAACAAGCTTACCTATCCCAAGACAACAAAAATTGAACATTTGTTTTATTATCAATAAACAGTAGTACATACTTACTAGGTCTACAGCTAATTGTTTATTAAAAACTTGAGTTATTTTTTTTACTTCTGAACAAGAAATCACATTAATGATGAAATTTATAGATTACAAATCACCATTGGAGTTCTACTGATTATGAACTTTTGACCTTTAATGCTATTTTGTAAATTAAAGCCTAATCATTTCAATGTTAAAACTTATATCTTTGTTTATTTTTAATACTAGTAAATAAAACAAAAGACGATGCGATTTCGTTTCGAAAAACTATGACGTCAATTTTGGTACCCTTTTTGGTTGTTCTGCAGCACGGTTACTGAAATTGGTAACTTTACTAGCTTTAGCCATAAGCAGAGACAACTATAGGTAATATAAAGAAGATAGATAGCCATCTCAATTCTCAATGCCATATCCCATATCATTGTATAAACAGACATAGTAGGACAATCCTTATGGTAGATAATTTTGAAGCTCTGTACGCCCGTAACGTGGTGGTACCTGGTGACGAATAGAGTAAATATACAAAATAAATTACAGTTTTTGATCGCAAAGAAAATAGGGGTTGTTCGATAAATTTATTACTTAGACGAATTTCTTCATGGAGATGTAGGTGTAAAACTTTTAGCCAATGCATTTTAAATGGATTGATTTTTTTAATACTGAAAAAGTGAGTAAGTATTTTTAAAAAATTTAAATATAGAAAGAAATATTCTGTTGGTACTGAGAGCAGAAAGTCAGTATAAAGTATCTGTAAAACTTGATTTTCATTAATTACAGGGTTGTAAAGAAAAAATAAATTAAATTTAATTTTATAATACATATTAGCTTATTAAAATAGAAAGTGTTATTATTCTAAAGTACTTTCGGACCTCGGTACTATTATGACCTTTCTTTGTACGTTTGAATTTTTCAAAAATTTTACCGTTTTTTGGGATTTGAAAAAGTGATTATCCCGGAAATGTTTTCATCTAAGATCAGCGCTGTGCAATGATATAGAAAAAACAGTTGAAAACTATATCATACTGATGCTCAGATAAGCTTAATATATTATTGTATTATCTATTTATAAAATTAAGCTTAACCAAAACAAACAGTTTATATATTGATAAAATATAAAGTTATAGTAAAAATCAGGATCAGGATTATTCCTTAGGGCTAATAATATATCTTTAAAATTGTTGTCTTAAAAAATGTAACTTCATTATGACGATCTTTCATTTAGTCGAAAAAGCTGTCATTGTACTATAAAAAGAATTGTTAGAATACATAGTGGGAATTTTTGCTAAAAATGTATTTGTTTAATTTTCATATTACGGATTTTCAAAAGTAAGGGTTTCTACAATAAATAAAAAAATACTACAAAAAATATTTATTCATAAATAATTACATCATCATAAATACCAAAAAAAATTAATGTTTAAAGAATATTTCAACCATTTATTAAAAAAATACAATAATTCAATGAGAGCTGTTTGGATAATAATTACCATCGTCAGATTCTAAGCAACTGTGATTGATTTATAAAAAGAAATGTTTTAATAAATCGTGGAAATATTCGTTTAACATTTTTGTGTGTGGTTTATAATAACATGGATTTTTACAAAGAGTTTCTACAATAATAATCTAATTACATTTTTCGTTCTGAGCAACTAAAAACATTTATTAAAGTAAAAATCATACATAAAGATGAATGTAAATTAAAAAAAAATAGTTCGATTTTGTACTTAACAATGCAGAAATATGTTAGTAATTGTTGTCCGTTACATCTTTAAAATTATTTAAAACCTTTTTTCTACCTGCGGTTTATTGGTTTATTGCCTTAAAATTATGATAGGAATGAGATATTCCGTTAAAATTAAATACACAAAGATTTTATGTAAAAATTTTATATCACTTAAAATATATTTTAAGATAGATAAATAGATAACATTATTTGTTTTGTAGTATTGCTAACTTATAGTTTTTTTTACTTCTTGAGAATTTTTACTTTTTTTATGTTAGTTTGTTGATCTTTTAATTTTTTTTTAAACTCCTGTAAACGCTTTTGAAGAGTCGTTATTTCTTTATGATCTTTTTCCAAAAGAAGAGGAGATATGAGGGCATACCAATCAACTTAAGTATAAATGGATCGATGGTTTTTGTACTCGTTTCGCTCAAACTGTCACTTTCGTCACAATCAAAAGTAGTACTCGTTGATGGTTTTTCGACAGTGTACTGTCGCAAACCTGCTGCTACAGATAACTCAGAAAACGGCATTTGATCATCATATTTTTGTGGAACAGCAGTCTTTGGTAAACGTTTGGAATTGGAATTCAGAAGTAGGATCGAAAACATATAAATTTTCCCTTCAGAATATTCGAACTCAGGGTCGCCAAAGAAGCATTTCCTGCAATGTAAATAATTACTATTAATAAAAAAATGCCAATAAATTTATAATCTAATTAAATTAAAACTTATAAATATGATTTATTAAACTATGTTGTAATAATAAAATATATGTAACCAAACCGTTGCTGTAATTTTTTGTTTAGAAACATTAAAGATTATTATTCTTATCATTATTATTATTGTTAAGCGCGACAAATTCAAAGCACTAATTCGATTTCTTTTTATTATTTTTTTTACGCTAGTACATAGTGAAAATAGTAGAGTTACAATTCCGAGAATTGAAAATTTTTGCTGAAATTTACCGCACTTTTAGAATTTTTTTTATTATTTAAACAATCAGTTATACTTTTTTGGAGGTATTGGGAAGAAACTGGTGGGCTTTTTTTCCAACAGTTTTTTGCTAATAACAATTAGAATTTTTAACCGAAAAAATAAAAATACTTCTTTTTCTAAAACTATTTCGAATAGTTTAAGCCATTAACTACATTTTTAGGAATTTTATCTTGTACACTGTTGTACAATGTTGAGTGACCAAATTGTTATATTAATAAATTATTGGTATATTTAGAATTATGGAGATTATCGATATTACCGAAAGTACGGTAAAATTGTTGTGGAGAAAACGGTACCTATTGTTATATCAAAGTAGAGGTTGAATCATGGGGTTTAACATAACGGCATGTTTATAGCAACAAAAATTTAGTGTCTAAGCTAATAAATTATCAAAATTATTTTCTGCAAGAAAAAATACGAAAATGCTTATTAAGCCAGTCCAAAATTGAATTACATTTGAATTATTTAATATTTTTCAATTATAAAACTTTTAAAGCAGAAAATATTTTAATTTTTTAAAAAAGTAACCAAGTGAAGAGAATTCAAGTAGTTTTTTTTTATTATATTTACACATATAAAATTTAATAATGCTACAATGGTAATAACCATAGATACATAAAAAAGAATAACAACGTTGCGATTTATTATGAAGTGACAGTTGATTTTTTATTTGATGTTTGTCGAACAAAATTAAAAATTAAGTTTACATCAAATTGTTGCTCTTAGAAAAATGTTTAAAAATTTTAGTCTACTACTTGTCTTTACCAGGATGGTCCATTTTTAAAAATATATCAACAAATTTTATTTCCGTAATACAGAAAACTTTATGCAAGTCAGCTGATTTCAAATTAACAAAATTCCAGTGTCATATTCTTAATGTACATACCTACACTTGAAACGCTGAAAGATTACCCGTGGGTCATTGTATGTAAGCATATGAAATGGATAGAGAAGACAACAGTTTATAATTTAATATTATCGTTTGATATTTATAGAAAAGGACAGCACATAGAAAAGGTGTCGGTGATATGATCGTTGACTCGTGACGCACGGGTAATCTTTCAGCGATTCAAGTGTATTATAGTTTTATAAGAACTGTGTCAATGACCACGGTGTCGATATACGTTACTTTTCAATAAAAAAATTAATTTTATGTTTTCAAATTTTATGTTTTATTTATTTATTGTAATGAAAAAACATTTTTAAAATCACAGGTTTAAGACTTTTATATCAAACATAGTTTAACATAAAACATTTTTAACAAATATTAAGTTAAAAATAGACATTGATTATCATTTCAAAATGTTTTTGATTTGATTTTTGATTAAAAACAATTAATCCGTCTTAGTTATTAGTGTCATTTAAAATTTTAATATAATTCAATTATTTTAAGGGTATAAATTTATTATTTTTTATTTGAAAAAATATTAGTCTTACCTGAGTTTATTATCCATTGTTGACATACTGCTGCGTATGGGAATCGAAACATTCTAATAGTTGAATCTTTGTATGTGGAATTACCGCATTGGTAGTAAACACACTTATGTCCTGACATCTGTAAAATTTATATATGTATTATTTACCGTATATAAATGTATGTCTAATAAATAGCTATAATTTTTGATTTATGCTTACCTCAAAATAAAAAAATCAATCACAACACAATTCAGTTTTTCTGTCACTAAGTAAAGTTTTTTAATAATAAATAAACTATAACTATAATACAAACACTCCAAAAACAAAATAACCGCAAACCACAAACTATAACAACGGATCAGTTGCTACTAAGATCGTCAATAATAAACTTTGCAACAAGAGCACAACAATTGCAATTACCCCTATAGAAAATAGTGAGAATTTAGTTTCTGACGCACCGCCATCTACCAAATATTAGTAAAATTAGTATTTAATTTTAAAATTGGGATCAAGTCTTTACCGACATCTGGTGGTCGTCCCAAATTGTGTCAAAGAAAATAAAGCATTGGGTTGTCCTACTATGTCTGTTTATACAATGCCCATATCATATTATTTTATGCCAGACACCCTCTCCCTCTACTCGCTACCCAAATGTTGATTCACCTGTTTTAACTGTATATTCCATTTGGTAAAGACCAGTAAAGAAAAAGTATAACTATTTTCTTACTGGGAATAGGCCACCTTGTACACATTTGAAATTAGAGCGGGAATAATTTTATCTCATTCAATTTCTTTGTAGCTAAATGATAATGACAGGATAATGAAGACCAATTATTACAGAAACAAAAAACTGATTAATAATGAACATGTTTACTACTTCAACAAAAGTCAATAAGTTAGGTTCTACAGCTACTAGTGAAAAAAATAAAATAAAATATACAATACTAAAAAAAGAATACTATTATTAATTGTATGTAATATAATGTCAACAATAACGTCTCGTTAAATATTAATATTAAAATGAATATCTTAGTTAGTAATTCGGCAACTATATGTTCAAAAATGGGCACTATATTGCTACACTATGAGAAATTCATTGTAATTATATACAGGGTGATTTGTTACTAATTAGAAATAATTTAATACTAGAATCCTGACTTCTAATTATAAAGATTTAACCCAAAACACCTAAATAAAATTTAGCTGCTTACTTAGTTACAGGGTGTTTTGTTTAAAAATTTAAAAACTATTTGGGTTCAGTACTTTAAGACTGTTTTATGTATTCATTTCATATTTGGCAGAAAATGTAGACACTATACACCATACAAAATTATATTAAACAAACGTTTCTGGCTACCACCAGAGGCGTACGACAGGGGCAAGTGACAGGTTAATCGTTCCCAAATTCTACGCCACTGGCGGAATAGAAACTTTAGCACAATTTTTCGATTCTCCAATACTTTTTACGTAAATAAAGTACTCTTTTTTCATTTACAATTAATTTGCTGCCATAGTTCCTGACGAGTGATTATTTCTTGTGAATATACTAAAGATTTCATATGACCCCAAAAATAAAAATCTAGGGGGTTACCTTCGGGAGTTCTAGGCGGCCAAGGAAATTCGCTACCTCTGCCAATAAAACGATGAGGAAATTGGTTATCGAGATAATTCCTCACATGTATCTTCTTCGATTAAGTGGCAATTCCTCGAGATAAAGTTGTTTCTAAAAATTGTAAATATGAGTTACCATTCAAATTTGCTGATAGCTCATAATATATGGACCCAACAAACTATCTCCAAAGATCCCGCACCATGCATAATGAATCACCCTGTATTATCCGGTATTTGTCGAAATAAAGTTGATTATTATTTGTTTTAGAATGAATTTTATGGCGAAATTGTTATTGGTAAACCCGGCAAAAAAATGTATGTATCATTCGATACTGCATGGGATAGGTCATGGGTAATGTCACAGAGATGCAATCCATACCAAGTGCCTGGATGCAGTAAGTACTTTAAATACATTTTGTCCATGACAGTCCTATAAAACCTTAATTATATATGTGCTTCCTCAAGTATAATGTTTCCTATTAATCACTAGTGAATAATGAACAATTGTTCACCGTGTGACGTCACAGCAGCACGTATGTCTAATCTTGTTATAAAAATATTTTCTAAAATTTTTTTCAGAGTATTGTTTGATTTTAAATTTTTATGTAACTAACACATGTTTATGTGGGATCGGATCAAACTTACCTATACTATAAATGTCATATGCATAGGCAACACATATTACGTATGGGTGTATTGGTGTGTATAATATTATGCTACCGTGTTCTCATGCAGATTTTTTTATAATTACTAGCAAATTTTATTTGAAATTTGTGGATAAAGTATAGTATTCTACTCGCATCTAATGGCTATTATTGTGTGCTCGTTGAATAATATACTATTATAATAATTATGAAAGACATTTATCAAACTGTTTTGTTAGTCTAATATTTTTAAAGATATTGTTTTAAATATTTTTACTTTTTGTAGAAAGCCATACTTTGTATGATCACGATGCATCCTCTTATTATAAACCAAACGGTAGTGAATATTTGGGTCAAGATAATTTTACAGGATTTTATTCTTATGAAAATATTTCGGTAAGCTATTTAAAAATTTACTTTCATATTTTATAATTTATATTAACAATGTTACAAATTAATAGTATATTACATAACGAGTGTGGAAAGTGAAGTATTACGCACAAGTGAAGTTTAGCACGAGCCGCGTAGTGGCGAGTGCGGAAACGTAACGAGTGCAAGAAATACACTTTCCAACGCGTTGTGTACATGATTTTTCCTACGACCCCAATGTTTCTTATTATAATAAATATTTTAAATTTATTTATAAAATTTATTTTAATTGTTAGTCATGTTAAAAATTAGGATTTAAACGAGTTTATATATTGCATGGAAATATAATTAATTAAAATCAAATAACCACCTTTTCTCAGGAATTCACATCAAAATTCTTTATTAGCTAAATGACATTTTGATTTTTTTTGTGGGCTCTATAAAAATTAAAAGTAAAATGGTCAGTTGGTGAATTTAATTGAAAAGTAATGTAATAATAATAGACGCAAAGATAATTGTAAATATAAACACAAACATAACTTCAAAAATCCACATTCGACACATGCACGGAACATAAACACAATAAAAAAAAAGAAGAATAAACTGTTCTTTTTTCTAAAAGTGTTTTTATAAAAATAATAATACTGAATAAAAATATGTTTATTTTTTAAAAATTTAAAAACCTATAAGAAACTTTATTCTTTATTCTTACTTTTATACAAAAAAATTTGTATTGGCAATTACCATACAGTATATGACACAAGGAAGATTTAAAAAAAAATTAAATGGTCCTTGCTTTGACATTCATGTGTTTTTACTATTGATAAATTTGACGTAAATGTCACAGATCATAGAACTATATTTTTTTACTTTTCAATACGTGTATTGATATTAGCTACTTTCTTAAGTACAAATAAGTGTGCAATCTAGCACTTTCATATGTGGTCGTAGGAAAAAGTTCATTACCTATATTCGAATAATATCTAGGGGTACGTTTTTGTTATGAAGAACATATTTATATTTGTTTTTTAGATTGCACATTCGAATGTCACTGACTTTTTGTTTATCGAAATGACCGATGTACCGGACTACATGCAATTCAGCAAAGTCGACGGTGTGATGGGATTGGGAATTAAAAGCGGTTCTTATGAACCATTCTTTTACACTTTATTAAGACAGAACAAAATAGAAAAGCCCATTTTTTCCATTTATTTAAACAGGTAGTTATGCTTTTTGTAACTTTTTATCATTTGTTGATTGTTTTAAAAATATGCAGTAAATATACTTACAGCTTTAAAAAAAGTTTCAAAGAAAACTCAAAGTCTATCCCACAACTGTTTTATTAATTGTTGCAACTAGTTTTGGTCCTGCAGGACCATCATCAGGCTGAAAGAATTACAAAAGAATATTAAGAGGATCTTAAGAGTACAATATCAAGGAAAACATCAGAAAAAGTAAAACTTGAGGAGATAAATTGTGGAGTAATAGCAAATCCCAAAATAGAGAGCAGCTTATACGTTTTAACTGTTGTAGAATTAAATTTTTGAAGGGGGTTCAAAGGGAAACTTAAGAGAGGGATGCATGAGGCATAATTTAATGTGGAAATTTTTGGGGACACATGAGGTTCCAAGGGTAGAAACTCATCATTCCCATGTGTATGGAATTTCTTTAAAAGAACTTCCAACCAGGAAAATATTCCACTAAAAACAATTATAAGAATTATGAGTGTGAAACTCATAATTTAAATCCATCAACGAAATGGGATGCTAGAAGATTTTTAAAAAGTTTTTGAAAAACTATATCTGAAGTAGACACACTGACACTACCATTCAATAAATGCGAGAATACATCCAGCGCCGGATTCCGTTATGAGGCTAAAATAGGCCAATAGAAATATTAGTAGATGTGGCTTGGATATTTGGCGCACTTTTTCAATTTGTGCTTTCTAGGCTAGAAAGTAAAAAAATGTATAATTGCACTGTAAAAATGTATTATAAAGGTGTATTTTTTTATTATGCCAGGGGATAATTTCAGGTTTTTTTTAAATAAGTTTAATTTAATTAATATACATGTTTTGGTTATCAGTAACTAAATTAAGGGTAAAAATACTGAGGAAAATTATTACTTATTTTTTATTTCCATCCTCCAACCTCCGAGAGTTGAAATATTTCATAGATTTGGGCAAATTATTGTAAAATGTAAAATCCAGTTTTTATCAAATATTTATAACTTGGGCATCTATTCCTATCTGCTAAAGCTGTGTTGTAGTCATCACAAGTTAGCTGGATATTGCACTTAATCATTTCTAATGCTGTTCCTACTGTATGTCCATTCTTGTAGAGACGTAATAACTGTTCTCTTACATCATTACTAACTTTCCGAAACCGCAAATAATCTGAATTGCCTGATTGTGTGTTACAATAAGAGTTATTTCACAAGGTGCTTCTTGTAAAAGTTGGAATTTTTCTTGTATGCCCATGTATTTTTTTCTAATAAGATGAATTTTTACTGTTAATTTTGAAGGGCAGTTGGTATTTCTCGTTTTAATTTGTGAAGATGGTTCGTAAGTTTTTGAGCACCGGGTAAAGTGGTGACATCTAAAATTAAATTTAAATTTTATATGGTAAATAAAACTTTTTAAATGTTTACTAAATAATTTTAATAATCTCAAAAATTCAATATATTATGTATAGATACCAATATATCATTTAAATATTTCACTTAAGTTTAATCCGTTCTCTATCCTCAATAACCGTATTATTTATAACGTATGATGAATTGGTTAAGTAAACTCTCTTAACCATTTACCAAACACTTTTTTGTTCGTGCAATTAACAAAAAATTGCAACTGAACGTTAGGGAACTTATCTTCACCTTCTATTAATCTTTTTCTCCATAATTTTTGTTCCCCCAGGTGGCAAAACAGACTAAAAAATTGGTAGATTTAATTTAATAATTATTGTTCTTATTATTACTTATTACATTAATGAATTTTTCGAGGAAGACACAAAGTTTTCCATTTACACGTTACCTAGTTAAAATTTTCCACAAAAAATCAATACCTTTTGTTTACCTACTTTTAAAGACTATGAAATGAAGACAAGATCAAAGGAAAACAATCATAAAATAAATAATAAATACCTGCTTAAAACCTTAAAAATTATTTTCAGTTATACCTAGTTTAAACGTTACGTAAAATAACAACGGTAGGAACTCCGCCCACAAGCATCATTTTAATTGGCTTATTTTAACCTCATTACGGAATCCGGCGCTGGATGTATTTTTGCACAATTGAATTGACAACTATTATTTAAAATTATAACCTAAAAAGTTGAAACTATAAATACGTAATTTTAGAGAACTGGCAGAAAACGTGAAGAAAGTAATTTATTTTTCTATTTTTTCTTTTGCCAAAAGCTTATTGCTGAATATTGAGGTAAGTATTATATAATGCTTTAATATCTGTGCTTAATATCATAATGAATCTTTCTATCTATAGGTTATCTCATACCTCACAGAACACAAATTATCTCATGTTTTCGTTAAAATAAGTAGATACTCATCACTGCGCATGTCGAGTTAATTTCTACTCACCTCTTTGATATGAGTTAACAGAGTTAACTCTAGAGTTAACCATGATACAAATATACAAGGTATGATATCTAGTGGTTCAAAACTCGTCCGATCTGCGCATGTGACGTCATTGGTGGTATTCTATAGCGCGTTTCAATGTTGATATATAGGAATTTGATATTTATTTGGTCAATTTATTGTTTAAAACTTTTATTTGTTGGTTATTTAACATTATTTATCAAAACAAAATTCAAATCATACATGTATGGCTTAAAATTAAGAATAAATAAATTGAGAATTGTTAAATTATATTTAATTAAAGGGAACGATGGTAGACGTAGACTAGGTAAAATAATTAAGTAATTAGGCAAGGTATAATTATATATAAAAATATAGGTCTATTGTTTTTTAGATTGATAGTAAATTCCAAATAAATTGTAGGTCTTATCAACGTAATCAACACCATAAGAAACATCCACTCTACAAAAACAAAATACCTATTTTATTTATCCATAATACAATCATTCTATCATACAACTTAAAATATGATTTAAATAATATTATGATAGGTACTGTGTTAACTTACTCTTTAAAAACAGTTTCCATTATTTTTTTTCCCTATTATTAATGTGTTCATCCCTACGAGATGCACTTTTTTCTTTATTAAGATTTTGAGGTTTGCTTTGTAAAGGTAAGTTTTTTGACGGAATAGCTCCCTTTTTTAGGGGTTGGTAGTTTTTTGGGGTGTATTCAAGCAACTCAAGTTTAAAGTTTCGTTCATAAGTGAAATGTTTTGAGCAAATACGGGCATTTTTTACGTTGAAATTGTTAACCAGCTTACATAAATATTTCCATTTTGCACTTTCTTGTCTTTTGGAAAGCTAAAGAACTTTATATCACTCGAAAAATGTTTAGTGTTATTGTCAATACCACACCCGTATACAGCACAACGCATTTTAATTAATTTATTTTGTATTTTCCGGGAGAAATTTAAAATTATAACCTGTAAACAATGGCGTCTGATCTCCAGTGACGTCACTAACCACGCCCCAAACATGCGCGATATCTTATCTTGTATATTTGTATCATGGAGTTAACTATGTTAAATTTATGAACGCCGTACTCCGAATTACTTCCGATCATACTCAGATTTCTGAACGATATAGAGTTAACTCTGAGTTAAAGAGTAAACTTTATGAACGCAACCCAGAAGATTTTTAAAAAGTTTTTGAAAAACTATATCTGAAGTAGATACACTGATACTACCATTCAATAAATAAGGTTAACTTATCACACTTCAAACATAAAACAGAAATGCATGGAACTATAGAAGAAAGAGAAGTACTTGGCCACAGGTACTGTATCATAGAACTATGAAATTTATCATTAAAAATTAAGTCTATATGTCAAAATTAAGAATAGATAAAAAGAAGAAAAAAATAAAGATATTCAAGTTCTTAACAAAATATTATTTTTGTGACTAAGGAAAACATAACTTTCAGACGGTCTAAGTTGTTCATCATTCTCTGTATTATCAGTTTGTTACTGTAATCAATTTGTAAGGAAGTGTATTGAATGTTTAACTTGATATTGTTCTCTTAAGATCCTCTTTCTATTCTTTTATAATTCTTTCAGCCTGATGATGGTCCTATAGGACCGAAACTAGTTGCAACAATTAATAAAACAGTTGTGGGATAGACTTTGAGTTTTCTTTGAACCTTTTGTGTTTCAACCCACATTTGAGATATGGATAGCTTACAAGATTTACAGCTTTTAGTTTCTCTCTCAGAAAATTAACATTACTATCTTGCAAATTAATTATATATAATTATGCTAATTAGATAATGATCTGTTCATCTCTTTACTACTAGGCTGTTTTAGATCCATTATAGAGATAATATGTCCAAAAGTTTGGAATATTTAGAAATAATATATCTACGCCTATAGTTTTTTAAAAACTCTTGTTGATATTTATTTTAAAGCGTTTTTAAATCAAAATAATACTAAATTTGATGCGTTTTTGTATTAATTTGGTCATATTTAATTGATTTGGGTGCTTTCACATTATTCCAATATTTGCAAGACAATGTTTCTCAACACCCTAAACATAACCGATAAGTGGCTGACAACAATTTTTAAAAAAATTTACAAAAAAGCATGCTCTGTACCTGTTCACATTTGCTAGAAAAAAACGTGCTGAGTTTAAGAAAACGTATAGAAAGACGTGCTATTAAATAGTAGAATCTCGGCCAAAATGGATTAAATAGGATACAGTGATAGTGCTATCCGTACAGAACTTAATAAAATTGTAATAGTTAAAATATACACTTTCTTATAAAGTGTCTTTTTTTATATAATTACCTTTAAAATAAAAGAAATACAAAGAAAAAAAAAGACATTTAATTAAATTTCATTAGTGCAATTCGTCCACACTTTAATCTTATCGACTTTCTCTGCGCGCCGCCTATTAAAGCTTTAAAAACGGTTCTGACCAATGTCGTTAAAATTAAGGCGTGTTAAAAAGGTAACGCCTCTTTTGGGGTGTGGTTATAAAATTAAATGACATTATAAACGATTAGAATTTCCGATAAATGATTCAACTTTTTAGTAAATGATAACCTTGATTTTTTTTACAATTTTTATAAAACATTCTTCATTTTTTTATATCGAATATGATGAAGAAAAAAAAGTACAAAAAATAAATAATAAAGTGTAGAAATAAAAGTTAAAACGTGATTATTTTATTTTTTTTAATCTATAATTTCTTAAAAAAATAATTAAATAAAATAATTTTTAATTAGATATTATATATTATTTTGTTGCTGCGAACCTCGCTTCGCTCGGCACGCAGTGATAGATTTAAACCTAATAAGATTATACAAAAATAATTAAAATAAATTTATATTAGTCCAAGTTAAATTTGTGAAAGATTTAAATTCAATAATATCGATTAAAAATAATTAAATTAAATAATTTATAATTAGTTAAAATTAATTTGGTGCTGCGAACCTCGCTTCGCTCGGCACGAAGTGAAATATTAAAACATAATAAAATCAAACATAAAATTTATTGAAATAAATTTAAATGAGTCCAAGTTAATTTAGTAAAAGATTTAAATCCAATAATATCAAATATAAAGATAATTAAACTAAATAAAATAATTTATAATTACTTGAAATTAATTTGGTGCTGCGAACCTCGCTTCGCTCGGCACGCAGTGATAGATTTACACATAATAAAATCAAATATAAAATGTATTGAAATAAATTTAAATTAGTCCAAGTTAATTTATTGAAAGATTTTAATACAATAGTATCAAATATAAAAATAATAAAATAAAATAAAATAATTTATAATTAGTTTAAATTAATTTGGTGCTGCGAACCTCGCTTCGCTCGGCACGCAGTGAACGATTTAAACATAATAAAATCAAACATAAAATTTATTGAAATAAATTTAAATTAGTCCAAGTTAATTTAGTAAAAGATTTAAATCCAATAATATCAAATATAAAGATAATTAAACTAAATAAAATAATTTATAATTACTTGAAATTATTTTGGTGCTGCGAACCTCGCTTCGCTCGGCACGCAGTGATAGATTTACACATAATAAAATCAAATATAAAATGTATTGAAATAAATTTAAATTAGTCCAAGTTAATTTATTGAAAGATTTTAATACAATAGTATCAAATATAAAAATAATAAAATAAAATAAAATAATTTATAATTAGTTAAAATTAATTTGGTGCTGCGAACCTCGCTTCGCTCGGCACGCAGTGAACGATTTAAACATAATAAAATCAAACATAAAATTTATTGAAATAAATTTAAATTAGTCCAAGTTAATTTAGTAAAAGATTTAAATCCAATAATATCAAATATAAAGATAATTAAACTAAATAAAATAATTTATAATTACTTGAAATTATTTTGGTGCTGCGAACCTCGCTTCGCTCGGCACGCAGTGATAGATTTACACATAATAAAATCAAATATAAAATGTATTGAAATAAATTTAAATTAGTCCAAGTTAATTTATTGAAAGATTTTAATACAATAGTATCAAATATAAAAATAATAAAATAAAATAAAATAATTTATAATTAGTTAAAATTAATTTGGTGCTGCGAACCTCGCTTCGCTCGGCACGCAGTGAACGATTTAAACATAATAAAATCAAACATAAAATTTATTGAAATAAATTTAAATTAGTCCAAGTTAATTTAGTAAAAGATTTAAATCCAATAATATCAAATATAAAGATAATTAAACTAAATAAAATAATTTATAATTACTTGAAATTATTTTGGTGCTGCGAACCTCGCTTCGCTCGGCACGCAGTGATAGATTTACACATAATAAAATCAAATATAAAATGTATTGAAATAAATTTAAATTAGTCCAAGTTAATTTATTGAAAGATTTTAATACAATAGTATCAAATATAAAAATAATAAAATAAAATAAAATAATTTATAATTAGTTAAAATTAATTTGGTGCTGCGAACCTCGCTTCGCTCGGCACGCAGTGAACGATTTAAACATAATAAAATCAAACATAAAATTTATTGAAATAAATTTAAATTAGTCCAAGTTAATTTAGTAAAAGATTTAAATCCAATAATATCAAATATAAAGATACTTAACTGCTGCGAACCTCGCTACGCTCGGCACGCAGTGGTAGAGTTTATACTATTAACTTATTGCATAAAATATAAATGTAATATCTCAGAAAATTAACATTACTATATTGCAAAGAACGCTAGTTTGGAGGGTCCCAGGACGACAAGCCCGATTAGAAACAGCCCAACCACGTGTTCCATTTGAAGATGGAAGTATTATGGTTTGGAGTGGTATTATGAGGGGTACGGACACCTCTCCTGGTTTTGGAGAGAAGAATCACTGGTGCTGTGTACATCGAGGAAGTTTTAAATCCTGTTGTGCGTTTATTCCGGGGGGACGGTAGGTGATGGATTTGTGTTTATGCATGACAATGCACCTCCACATCGAACAGCTGCAGTACAACATTTTTTGGAAGAAGAAGGAATATCCACATTAAGATGGCCATCAAATTTTCCTGACATGAACGACATTGAACATGCCTGGGACATTCTTAATGTTAGCAGAGCTTAAATTAATTTACGGAGAATAACCTTTTAAGTTATTTAAAATAAACTTCACTTGACATTATTTATTTTACAAAGTGACATATTGACATTCAATTAAAGATATATAATACATCAAAATAAACAGTAACTAGGTATATGTAGAGTATCATGAAATTGTCGATAGTCCAACACCCCTTCTCGACAATTATAAACTTCTATCCTCTTCTAAACCAATACATCTAACAAAATGAACCAATTTTTCTGATCCCAAAGGCTTCGTTAGAAAATCTGCCAACATATTTTCTGTAGGACAATACTCAAACGAAATTTTATTAGTTCGTTTCAAGTTTTTAATATAGTTATATTTTGTTTCAATATGTTTGGTTCTGTCGCTGATTTTCTCACTTTCTAACATTTTTAAACATGACTGGTTGTCTTCGAACATTTTAATACTGTCAATTTTTATCATAAAATCTTCAAAAAGTCCTTTCAGGTATATAGCTTGCTGACTTGCTTCAGATAAAGACACAAACTCTGCTTCTGCTGATGAAAGAGCTACACAGGTCTGTTTCTTACAGCGCCAATCAAAAATTGATCCTTTATAACTAAAAAGATAGCCACTAGTCGATTTTCTATCGCTCTTATCACCTGCCCAATCAGCATCCGCATATCCAAATAGAATATTATCTGTTTCATTAAAGTTTCCTAGCTTCAACTCATAATTAAGTGTTCCTTTTAAATACTTGAGAATACGTTTAAGTTCTGTCCAATCATACATACAGGGTTCACTGACTTTTCTGCCCAATATCGAAGTGGATACACTAATGTCTGGTCTTGTATTAATTGCCAAATAAAGTAGTGCTTCAATTACACTCCTGTACTTATCTTGGTCAGGAAAATTTTCAGATTTTTTATTTCTCAATTTGAAGTATCCGGTGTCTAGTGGAATTTTAGCAGGTTTTGTTTTTTCCAAACTATTTGATTTTAGTAATTTTGATATATATTTTCTTTGACTAATGTAATAAATTCCATTACCATCCCGTCTTACTTGAACACCCAAATAGTTTTTGATTTTTCCTAAACTTGTTAAAGAGAAATATTTTCCAATTTCATCTGCTGTCTTGTTAATTAAATTTAAACTTCTGCATGTGATCAGTACATCATCTACATAAATCAATATGTAAATTGTCTCATCATCAAAATTTTTTATATAAAGACATTGGTCAAAATTACCCCTTCTGAATCCCATTGCTTCAAAAACTTCATTTATGGTTTGATTCCACATTCTAGCTGCTTGCTTAAGTCCATATATGCTTTTGTTCAGTTTACATACTAGATGTTCATTTCCTTTTTCTATAAATCCTTCAGGTTGCTTCAAATAAAGTTCTTCTTTTAACTCTGAGTTTAAGAAAGCAGTTTTAAAGTCGTAATGATATATCTCCATATTATTTACTTCAGCAATTGTTAGAAGCAATCTAAATGTTGATTGTTTGACTACTGGAGCAAATACCTCATCATAGTCCAATCCAAATTTTTGTGAAAACCCTTTAGCAACAATTCTTGCTTTGTATCGACTTACTTTATTGGTACTATCAGTTTTTATTTTAAAAATCCATTTTGAGTCAATTACGTTTTTTTCTGGAGGTAAATCAGTAACTGTCCATGTATTGGTCGTTTTCATTGAATTAATTTCTTCTTCCATAGCTTTAATCCACTCTTTAGCATCCTCTCTTTGCAGTGCTTCATTAACAGTTTTAGGTTCATCTAGAAACTTTTCTCTAGTGTCTTCAGTTTCATTATTACCTAAGTAAGATACAAATCGTGATGGAGGAATTCCTTTGGTACTTCTTTCTGATTTCCTTATATTTTCTTTCATATTTTGTCCCTCATTGTTGCCCTCTATTTCTTCATGTTCAACTAATTCATTATTAATTTTATCAGTATGAGTAGTAGTTTTTTCGCTGTTCTGATTTGTTGAATTTATATAAATTTCAGTTTCTTCTTCAATTTCAGTTTTGTTTTTTGGTTCTTCATTATTTTTATAGAAACCATCATGTGGATTTTCTAAAAATCTCACATCTCTGCTAATACATATTTTTCTTGTTTCTTTATCTAACAATCTATATGCCTTCGATCCATCTTCATATCCAACGAATATATATTGTTTTGCAGTCTCATCTAGTTTTGACCTTTTTTCTTTTGGTACATGAGCATAAGCAATACTACCAAATATTCTGATATTACTAACATCTGGAACTTGCTTATACCATAGTTCGTATGGAATTTTATTTGTGGCTTTTGTTGGTAACACATTCTGAATATAATTAGCTGTAATGGCTGCTTCACCCCAAAAAATATTTGGTAATTTAGCATCTATTAACATACAGCGCATCATCTCGGTAAGATATCTATTTTTTCTTTCTGCAACTCCGTTTTGTTGACTGGAATAAGGAGCAGTCAATTGAACTTGGATTCCTTCTTTTTTCAGAAAATTTTTAACATCTATTCCTATATATTCACCACCTCTATCTGATCTCAGTATTTTAGGTTTTTTGTTAAATTTATTTTCCACATATTTAACAAATTCTTGCAATTTTTCTAAAACATCAGACTTCTTTGAAAGTAGATAAACAAAGGAATATCTGGAATAATCATCAATAAAGGTTAAAATATATTTCTTGCCACCAGGTGTCACAGTTTTCATAGGTCCACAAACATCCGTGTGCACTAGGTCCAATATCTCACTTGTATTTGTAAAAGATTTCTTAGGAAACGGTCTTCTGGTCATTTTTCCTTTGATGCATGTTTCGCAAACCAATTTACTACCACAGTCTTTTAAATTTAGTTTACCGACCAAATTTTTTGTTGCCATATTTTTTATGATGCAGTGATCTCGATGGCCGAATCGTTTGTGCCAAGTATGAATACAATCGATATTACAATATTCTGAAGTTATTAATGCCTTTTGTTGAACTTTAAGTTTATACAAGTTTTCATAGAGCTCAGCTTGAGCTACAATTTTATTTTTCAACTTTATATAACACTTTTCGTTATTAAATTCAACATTAAATCCCAAGCTTGTTAACTTTTTAACTGATAACAAATTTACTTCTAGATCTGGTACATATAGAACATTTTTTATTAAAATTTCTAGTTCTTCTTCATTTTCTAAAATGCAGGTAATTTTTCCCATTCCTATACCTGATGAAATCAGTTTTCTTCCATCAGCTACGACAACATCACTCCTTTTATAAGTCAATTCAGTAAAGAAATCTTTATCATTCGTCATATGACTACTAGCACCTGAATCTACAAACCAGGCTCCATCAGGAGTTTTTTCATTTGTTACGTTAAAACAGACATGGGTTTCATCTTTACTGGAATTATCCTCATCATTATCTGATTTTGCGACTCTTGAGGTCGAAACTCCTTTTTTGTATGAGTTTTTAAAATGATAACAGTCGTTTTTAACATGACCAACTTTTTTACAGAAGTAGCAATATTTTTTACTTTTATAACTGGGTTTTTTATTTATTTTAAGCACATGCTCACCTCCTGTATTTGAATTTTCATTTCTTCTATGGAACTCTTGAATTAATTTGTTTTTAACCATCTCCATTGTCAAATCTTTTTCGGATCTGCTTTCTAATGCTGTGACTAAATGTTCGTAACTTTCAGGCAAACTACACAATAACAAAGCTACTTGCAAGTTTTCTGCCAAAGTTTCACCTAGTCCTACTAGCTGGTTAATAATCTCTAACATTTGTGCTATATGAATTTCCATATTACCATTTTCAGAAAGAGACATTCTGCATAACCGTTTTAATAAGAAAACTTTATTGGTTAAGGTAGGCTTCTCGTATTGTTCTTTTAAGTTTTTCCAAGCCTCTTTGGCCGTTTTAGCGTTTCTTATGTGAATAACTTGAGCGTCTTCAATTAAGAGACCAATTGTAGCTTTTGCTTTATCATCTTTAGACTTCCATACATCAGTTACTGGATTTGGAAGATCTTCAGAAACTACATTCCAAATTTCTTCTTTCAGAAGAAGCATTTCAACTTTATATTTCCATAATTGGTAGTTTTTACCATTTAGTTTTGTGATACAAAATTTCTCCATACTCATAACAGTTTTAAATTTAATTATACCCGATCTGGGCCCATAACCTGTTAGCAGAGCTTAAATTAATTTACGGAGAATAACCTTTTAAGTTATTTAAAATAAACTTCACTTGACATTATTTATTTTACAAAGTGACATATTGACATTCAATTAAAGATATATAATACATCAAAATAAACAGTAACTAGGTATATGTAGAGTATCATGAAATTGTCGATAGTCCAACACTTAAAACACGCATTAAGAAGCGAAACCCTCTCCCAATTGCTCTACGAGAACTGAAAGATGCTGCTCGTGAAGAATGGGAGAGAATTCCGCAAGCATACAGGCCCATGGAGGAAATACTGATTATTAATTTTATTTAAAAACCTTTTAATTTATTTTAAAAAAATAGTAATACATTGTACATTTGTCACCTCAAAAGAATAAATCATTTTTTTTGTTTGTTTATCTGACTTCGAGATTTATTTAGTAATGGTTAGAGTTGTAGCAAAATGATGTTTACTTATATCAAAAAAATTATTAATAAAAATTAATAAAAGATGAAATATTCCAAACTTTTGGACATATGTGTATTAATGGATTATGTTGTTCTTTTAACTCTGCATGTATTGATGTATGCTTTTGATAAAAATTGAATTTTATTGTTTAGAGACCCCAATTCGAATCGAGGAGGAAACGTAATATTAGGATTCATAGAATATCGACACGTTCATAAGACCCAATTGAAAAACGGTAGTGTGGTACCTGATCCTATCACCTATTTGGATGTTGATAGCGGGAGTTTTTGGAAATTTTCAATAGACAAGTAAGAAAACAACGAAATATTCTATAAATACTTGTATTGATGTATCAACAATTGTTTTCTTTTTTTTAGAATAACTTTTACCAAAGATCCAAAAAAGATTTTTACAACATGTAATACGGGTTGTAAGGGTATTGTTGACACAAGTAGTAATGCAATTGCAGGACCTGCTGATGCTATTAACGAATTTCACGATATGATACATGCTTATGAAATTGACGGCAGATGGATAGTGAGTATCTGAAACATTTTCGCATTTCGAAATCAACCATTAATTTTTGTTCATGAAGCCACTTTTGTGGCTCATATCAAATATCAATAAATTAATTACAGTTATGAAAATAAAATACCATAATAAGCCTATTATAAAATGTTTAGCTCTTGATTTGCAGATTTTCTATAAAAAATTGATAATTAAATTCGAGTATTTAATTTTTAAAGCGTTGTGTCTTTGGTAATAAATGTGGCAATAGCGCATTTAAAATTTACTTTATGAACCATAAATATAAGATCAACTCTTGGTGTTACTAATATTGCATTTTTATTATAATATAAAATACTTTCTGCTGCCATATTATTTTAAATTTAAATTATATTTGGCTCTCCTAATGTCAGACGGTCTCCTATAGAGACAAGAACTTTGCCAAATAGCCCTGACAGCCCAGGCCACAAATTATACAAAAGAAAAAGAAGAAATATAATGGTTTGCTTATGTTTGTTTACTTGCGGTAGTTGGTGTTTTAGTTTTGTGTTTTTTATCTTCTATTTTGTTTTATTATTTTGGAGAATATACAAATATATAAGAACTTTTAGTTTATTTATTTATTATTGTTCGTTGTCTAATTTTAGTGTGATTTAATTTGAACTTTTTAAGGATTTTAAGATTTAACTGTCAACTTTTTCTTCTTCTTTACCGGTTATGACATGTATTGGAATTTCATATTTGTTAGTCAACTCCCCTGTTAAATTAAGTTAATGTAATTTAATTGTATATTATTGTTTTCATAGTTTTATTGATTTATATTGTTTAACTTTAGTTGTTCCACCTAATTTGCTTGTCTTTTTTATAATAACTGAATATTGTCCTTATGGTATTCTTATACCCACAGACATCATGATTTTATAACCTAGTTTTGTACTTCTACTTCTACCAAAGAATACACCAACTAACAAGCAGCGAAAGCCGGCGAAAATCCTTTGATGTTTGTAGGGCCAAAATGTATGACCTTGAAAAACTGAAATTGGCATATTTTTACATTTTTACACTGAGAGAAATACAATAAATGTTTACGTATTTAATGGTTACAAGGAGAAAAATAATATACTATTAGTTCTATTATAAGTTCTATTAGTCCCAAAAAGGCAGGGAGCCAATTTGTAACTACAAAACTCTCCAAAAGAGATCCCGGCTAAGAGACCCTCTCCAGGGGGTGGTTCGGATTGGGATGTATAAGTAATAAGGGCGCCACTATCTTTTGAACGCTTTCGATTAAGCAAACAAACTACACAAAAACTAAGGTGAGAAAGATAGAAACACCTTGTAATTACTTTCATTAAACAACAAATAAAGAAGCTACTTAAAACAAAAGACCGACCACGCTACACCCTTAAGAAACAGTTTTTTAGAAATATTGATTATTTATTGAAACTGTAAGTACTTGCCTATAATGAACAGAAAGAAATTGTAAAAGGTGGACTTAATTTTAGGTTTCTGTACTGTCTAGAAGAGCAGCTTCAGCTTCTTCGTAGAGAGATGAAAGTTTCTGGATGTTTCTTTAATGATTCTGACAGCTTGAGATGTAGTAGTTTACTTAACGGCTTAGAAGTAGTTTGAAGGACTGTCTTCACATAGGGACCTTCCAAAGGATGCTTTCAACTTAGCGGTAACTTGGCTCTAGCTTGCGGTAACTTAGCGGTGACTTAGCGATAACTTGGCTCTAACTTAGCGGTAACCTAGCGGGTTGTGTCTTCCGACAGCCAAAAAGGAAATTCCCAAGATGAGATACTTGATGTTTTTCCGACTCTTCAAGTCAGCCTATTAGATCAGAAAGAAAATAAAATTGTCCTACTTGTCTATATATAGTCTTGCTCAAAATGGAAATCGTGTTTGTGTCATTTGTCAGGAAGGATACGTTCGGCACATTCAATTGCAAGCGAGAGGCGCGTTTTTTATTTAGCCTCGTTCAAACAGCTAAATAGTTAGCGTCTATAAGGGATGTCTCGTGTACAGTAGCGTTGACAGTGATTCGGGGTCGGTATCGTTTATGGTCGGATAATTGTGCAAGGTGACATGAAGATAGACATGTTACAAAGTAGTAAGTGTTTTAAGGTATTAAGTAAGGTATATATAGGGTAGCTACCAATAAAATAAAAGGAATGATAAATGATTTTATTTTCACAGTCTTTACAAATGAGATGAAATAGTTATTTTTCGATTTTGTTTATGTTCCCTTTTCTTTTTGTTGTTCAGATCATTATTAGAATATTTAAGAGATTAATAAATTTTTAATCTTATAAATAACTAAATTGCATATTCCAGTGGAAATATATTATATTAAAATGAATGTTTGCCTTGAACATTGAATGAGATGTAAATTTTCCTGATGAAATGTTTTCAAATGATGCTGTAAATACCAATTCTAACATATTTACCAAATTCTACACTTGGAGCTCTTAAGCCTCCAAAAGTACTAGTGTCCTTATTGTATGCTTTAAGATATGTCAAAATATTATCAATATCAATATTCTTTGGTTGTACCAGAATTGACAACTATCTTATTATAATCATGGCGTCTTCAGACATGCGCAAAAATAATTTGATGGAAGCCCTTACTTTCGCTTCTTGTTAGTTGGTGTATTCTTTGCTTCTACTTTCCTATTGTAGGTATGCTCATTTCCCAATAAATCACCCCGTACAATGTGTTCCTTTTAAACCAACGAAAAATTGTGTTAATTTTCTAGGTGGACTGCGATAAAGTAAGACAATTGCCAAAGCTGGATATTTATTTAAATAATGAACCATTTAGATTAGGAGGACCACAATATATTATGAAGGTAAGATATGTATATCAAATTCATGCAATAGATTTGTTGTTATGGTTCATTTGTTTAGAGTTGGCAGCACAGTGAGTTCATTATAAATGCAAATTCTTCAAAGCCCAAGCAAGGGTGGTTTATGAAAAATAACTAAAGGTATAAAAAAAATTTTATGCGACTCATACCATAAGGTATTTCGTCCAAATTTGGGAATCGTATCTACTTCTGCTATAACAGTCATTATGAAACGATAACTTTGCAGTTATCATTTAAAAAACCATTTTTAGTTAACAAATTATTCAATACTTAGATTTTTGGAGTAATTGACTATTGGTCTAACCAGTACGGTTTACTATCGGAAATAAAACGAATTATTTTTTAAAAATTTTTCTTTTTGGAATATATTAAAGCACGTAAAATTGATAATTGAAGTCTTTGTTACTGCGCAACTCAAACATTGGTAGCTACTGTTATAAACGAGGTAGGATATCGGCATGAGGGAATTTTGGCATTATTGTCGTTGACATAGTTTACGTGAAACTGTGCAGTAGTTAAATATACAAATTTAAATGATCTATATCGTGAAAATTGGAGTGCTGGTTTGGGTAACTTTATCGTAGACTACTGCACAGTTTCTGGGAGATAACAGCTCAGTTTCTGGGAGATAAGAGCTCAGTATCTGATAGATACCAGCACAGTTTCTAAGGCCTAGTCTCTGGAGGCTCAATTTTTTTTGGAGAAACGGTTCCTGGGTACCTAACTCACTTCATGGTGATTAAGTCGCCTGGTTTTCACCTGTGGAAACAACAAGCTTCAGTTCCGGCCTTGGTCCAGAACGTTGGACACTTCCTTCAATTAGTCTTCAAGATTAGGGGTGTAGAACCTCTTTAGCTGCTCCTACTACATCACTTCCAGACGAACTGAAGAAAGTGGTTAACATATCAGGTTTTTTTTATGTAAACTAGCCATTTTTGTTCATTATAGTATTTTTTTGTAGGCACTAATTCTACTAACCAAAATTTTCTTATTGCATAATATTTGTGACTCCAATACTACACTGTTTTATTAAATTTGTATTTTCTTACAATTAACGGAGTTTTATTTGATACCCAGAAACTTTGGAACATTTAATCTCTGTTCATTTTAGATACACGTAATAACAACAAGGTTAGCTGTTTTAGATAGTTGATTTTTTTTTAATTTTCTTTTAGGAAAGAAAATTAGTGGCGCCCTAAAATTCTCTTTTTTTGTCGATTTAACGTATATTTTTTTTATTATTCAACATCTTATCAGATAACCAAGTCCTGAGTAAGACTTTTGTTTCAATTACTTTGTCCAAAGTCGGAATCTCTTTAAGTACAAAGAATGGACTTGTCTTCTAATGATATCTCTATTAAAAGTATCGACCATAATGAACTTTTTTCCTACGTGTTTTATTGGTTCACTAACATTTCCCTGTTTTCTCTCACTTAAAAATCGATAGATACTTCGTTCACTAACACCGGTCTATTGGAGCACCTAGTCACCATAACACGAACAGTTGCTGATGCATCTTGATATTATGTTAGTGCATCATGAACATTTAAAACAATACTTTTTTATTTAATGACTTTTCTTATCTGCCAACTCCAAACAAATGAACTATAAAACGAATAAAATATGGACAACTGTTGAGCTTTAGGTATTTATTTGGTATTTATTTAATTTCTGTCACTTAAGGCACAAAATTTAAAATTTTTACGTTAATAAATACTTTCAGAAACCTTTGCCAAGTTCATCTTAGTTCATCGTTTAATCTACTACGTACAATCTAACTCGCATAATTAATATTATATTTCTTAGAACAATAAACAACTGAACAGTTAAACTAAACTTCCACCATTTATTAAATGGTGGAAGTTTAGTTTAACTGTTCAGTTGTTTATTGTTCTTAGTAAGATGAACTTCCAAAAAGTAGAGGTTAACACAATCAATTTCATTATATTTCTTGCTTTATCAATCAAACTTTTTCTAAGAAATTGCTAAAATTGTTTATTTTTAGGAATCTAATTCGACAACAACAACCTGCGTTTCTGCTTTCTCCCCGTATTCAAGTTCATCGACACAAGGAATTTGGGTTCTTGGAGGAGCATTTTTGGCACAATTTTACAGTGTATATAACGTTGAAGACAAAACTATTGGATTTGTTAGAGCCGCTTAATATTTTTTCTCCTTATTAATCATAACTTTTTTATAATGTTTTTAAACAAGGTAAAGTTTTATACGTTAATACAACTTTTATTTGTAAAATATTGTGTGCCATTTTGATTGAAATAAAAAGTAATAAGTAGTATCATAGTATATTTATTTGATTTAAATATTATCAAGTCATAATCAGCAGTGAACTATAAGATAGGTATCGATTTTGTTTATGTGGTTTGCCTGGGTCTAAATGTTTTGTTGGAAAATTTAATCACAACATCTTGAACTCTCATGTTGGGAGTAAGGAATTGCTGCAAGCTATCAACACCCTGTCTAGGCTGTCTGTCGAATGGGAAACCCATTGAACGGCGATCAGGATATAATCTGTCCTTAATTCCACAGAAAGTGTCAGCATCATTGCAAATACCTGAAATATCTTGTTCAACCTGTAAAAGTAATTTATTATACATAATAGAATCAATAAATAATATAGCTGCTAATAAATTTGTTAATACCTAGTTATTTATTGTGAAATAGTTATTTACGTTACAAGTCCGGGAAGTGACTTATTATAATCACTTTACGGACGTGTATCGTACTATATTTTTTTTCATACTGCCTTTGGTTTTAAACGCAATAAAATTTGAAACTGAAATGATGACATATTTGATCATTTTATTAGGAAGTCATGTAGACTGCTGTGGAAAAATTATGTTACTTGATTTATTCTTAACATGGTTGATTTGCTTTAAAAATAAAAAATGAACAGCGGTTACCAAGTAACAATGTAAATAAAGGCAGACACATGGCTAGGAATCTTATATGTAAATAAAAGTTCATTGTTATTAGTTGAGGTTCCAACCGCAAAAAACGCTGGTGAGAAACATCTTATAAATATTAATTGAACATTTAATTTCAGCTGTGCAATCTATGGTTGTCATTAATTGGATGGTTAGATTTAAAAGAAAAACCATTGTCTAGAATTCATGAATTACATAGAGTTTAATTAAATTGATTGTACTAACCCTTAATAAATAAAAAAGAACAGAAAGTGGCACTGCAACTAATATTTCCTAAATAAACTAAAGAAATTAAAAGTTATAAAAATATTACTTATTGTGGAAGTATTTCCAATAAAATTTCAAAAATAATAGCTTCAGCAACATCAGCAATAATATCATTTAAAACACAAAATAATGTTGGTACAAAATTGTTAAATGTAAAAACAAAATTACCTAAATTAAAAAAATCTGGTGTTTACAAAATTAATTGTCCAAAGTGTAATGCTGTATATATAGGTCAAACACAAAGAAATTTTGAAGTAAGATTTAATGAACACTTAAGAGCATATAGATTAAAACAACCAGATAAGTCAAATTATGCAAAACACCTACTTGAACATCCAACCTCACTCTTTCACACCAATGACATCCAAATACTACACATTTGTAATAAAAAACAAAATTTAGATTGAGTCTTTTAAAAAAGCAGTTTTTAAATAAATATTGGAAGTTTTGTTAAAACGAAGAGTTTTTTATTATCCTTAATACATAGAGTTTGTCATGCACATGTAAATAATTTATTGAATGTAATAAATATTTCATGAATATGTATATTTGTGTATTATTGAAGAGACCTGCAGATTTTTCCCATCAAAATATTAATCAAAACCTATTAATATTTAAATACATTTAAGTTTCCCGCTTTATCTTATAGTTCTTGGTTCCAGACGCGAGGTGCCGCGAATATCGTTTTGGTGTCGAGGTTCTAATGGCAGTTTCCGATCTATCTCAGTATATATATATCTCTTATCTATGGGCAGACATATTGAATTTTTCTGCACACACGAAATATCTGCAGAGGAAATGGATCTGAAATTAGATGAAATTGCTGAGAAAACTGCGGAAGCGATAGGGCAAATCAATCCAGATTAAGTCTGCGAAAAGATATGAAAAAGAATATGCGCTGTTTTGCAATTGGCGTGAACAACACAATTTAAAAAGTAGTCCTGATGAAAATGTGATGTTGGCCTACTTTTTGGATGTGGTAAGAACAGTTTTTTTAAAGAATATTCTTTTCAACAGTTTAAATTTTCAGTCAAAAACATACAACCCTTCTTCATTATGGTCCAAATACTCGATGGTAAAATCAATGATTATGGTTAATGAGAATGTCAACATATCAAGTTTCCCAAAGTTGATAACTTTTTTGAAAAAACAAAATGTAGACCATCAGCCAAACCAGTCGAAGGTGCTGACAAAGGAATAAATTGAAAGCTTCATGAGGGACGCTCCAGATAAAGAATATCTATTACTCAAAGTGATAGCATTACTTGGAGGTTGCCGAAGGGAAGAGATCTATAATTTAGAAATTAGTGATGTGGAGGATACGGGTACTCAGCTAGTAGTTAAGATTAACCAGACAAAAACGCATATTCGACGAGCTTTCACTGTGATTAACAGTAATAAGGTTGAAGGCAAAAAATGTTTGTAAATAGTAATGTATGCAATAGCACGGAACATACCCCTGCATCACGGAGTATGCTCTCTAGTTCTATGACACGAAATAAGAAATAAAGTTCAGTCTTTGACAGTTTGTTTTAGAAACAAGTCGAGTATGATTTATTTAACCTCACCTAACCCTACAATAACACATGGCGCATGGTAGTAGGATGGTAATTTGACAAATTATTAGAAAATCTGGGGAATAAAGTAAAAATGTCATAACAAACATAAGTAGCATCACAATAATGGACACCAGAGCAGTGAATCGATTATCGATGGGCGGAAATGTGTAGGAAAATTTGAGAAGATGGAAAAGCAAATTCGAAAACTATATAATTGCAACAGAAATAAATAAAAAATCAGAAGAGATACAGTGTGCATTACTGTTGCATTTAGTGGGTGATGAAGCAATGGAAGTGTATGAAACATTTAAAATTGCAGCTGAAGAAACAAATAAGATAAGACCATTTATAAAAAAAATTGTCGAACATTTCACTCCGAACATACGAAAGGCTTGAAATACTGACCATGAAGCAACAGAAGGAGGAAACAATAGACGAATTTGTGACAAAATTAAAACATAAAGCAAAATCAAGTTAGTTTGGCACGCTGGAAGACAGTTTACTAAAAGACCTGTTAAGGTATATGTGCGATATAGTCCGACGAAATGAAAGAAACATTATTGAAGGAAAATCCAGCAACATTAGACTCAGCAGTTGAAGAGGCTAGAAAAGGGTTAGGTATTGATAAATCAAAAGTAGAGGCAATATAAAATTATAAAGCCCCCAATAATGTCATAGAACTAGAGAGTATACTCCGTGATGCAGGGGTATGTTCCGTGCTATTGAATGCATTAGTCCCTACTTGCTACAATTAATCTTAACCTCACCTAACCCTACAATAACACAAAAACAAGATTGCAAGAATGATCCAAAGGGTCGAAACTTTTGTTGAAGTGCTACATTACAGCCACCTGTCTTCCGCGATTACAGAAAACACTGTAAATCCATCAACAACTCCATTAATACATATTGCTGGCTACAGCAGTTGTACAATTAATGTCAATCTTAAAAACCTAGAATAAAAGCTTAGTTTATGTTGATTCACTTATTATTTCAAACATACTATTTATTATTTATATACAAAGTGACAACTACAAACCCAAAAAATCAAAAGTTTTTAGCCCTGAGCATATTGAAACCTTTATTAATCATTGCACGACATAGAAGATTTGGGAACTACGCTTTTAATTAAATTACCTGATAACAAAACTAATAAACCAGGGTCTATTATAATAAATGAGACTTGTATGCCCTCTTATAGAAAATATGTAGCAAGGGAGATAGATTTTTTAGGGCCTAGGACGAGAAAAGTTTTCTCGTATAGTACGGGAAAGTTCGTTGGCTAGCAACGGACTATTGTACCGGATTAGCGTACTTTGGGGTCAGAAATTGATCCGAGAACATAGCCATTTCCAAGCTATTGCAGAAAAAATGATCTTTTAAAAAGTGTTGATGCTAAATCAGCTGTTATGGTAAAACTTCTAAGGCAGTGATGCCAGTTCAACAAACATGTTAGTAGCTGTAGTGACAAAATATCTTAAATATGGGTGTTTCAAAAAAAGGTAACACCGTCTCTAGGATAGGTAAAAAACTGAAAAATAATTGGGATTTGCTTAGTGAATTTTTTTTCTAACGCCATCCGTTTTCAAGATAAAGGGCGTTGAAGAAAATAAAAAATTACACATTTCTTACGATTTTGCCGAAACTACTGGCACCATTGCAATGAAATTTTATACGAATATGTTTTGGAAGCTGATTTATCCCATGAATTTGTTTTTATAACTGACTCTCATAGAGGGCGCTAGTTACACGATTCATACAACGTATTATTCAACATAACTTTTTTTAGGGTAGAATTATTAGTCAAAACTCCAAGTGAACATAAACATCGTTTAATTCTACACCAAAAAGGTACTCTTGGTAAGCTCGATATTATGTACCGTTTTCGGAATATTTTGATTTGAAAATTATGAAGTAATAATCGCTCCTGGTATAAACTAATGATAAAGTTCGTTTTCTCTAAGTTTGCCATGTAAAATTGACATTTATTGATTGTTATGACAATAAGTCAACAATAAATAGAGTTTTGAAACCTTGTTATTTGTAAAATTAGATATTGTTAAACAAAATGTACTCAAATGTTGAATACACCGACATGTTATTAACTTTAGGCGAGTGTTTAGGAAACTCTAGTGCAGCTTTTACGCGTTATGCAGAAAAGTTTTCTAGAAGAAACTTACCAAGTAAAAAAAAATTTAGAGCAGTTGAACGACGTTGTCGAGAAACTGGGAAGGTAAAACCAAAGAAAATAAATTCAGGTAGACCAAGAACAACAAGAAAAATTAATAAAGAAAATATTATTTTAAATTTAGTTGATCAAAATCCAACATTAAGTGTAAGGAATATGGCAAGACAAACAAATACATCTTCTTCAACTACTTGGCGGATACTTAAGGAGCAGCAGCTACATCCTTACCATTACAGACAGTTCAAGAACTCTTGCCGGACGATCTACCGGTTAGAGTCGATTTTTGTGAAACATTGCGAGAAAGGACAGCCCTCAATCCAAATTTTTTAAAATGTATTCTTTTTACGGACGAGGCCACCTTTACGCGACAAGGTATGTTTAACTCCCATAACGCACACTACTGGGGCCCGATCCTCGAAAATGTCACTAGTGACAATGACAAAAAATGTCGCTAGTCGTCAAATGTCAAATAAAAAAGTCGACCGCAGATACAAAATTGCTATTCTTGAAAAGGTGAGAATATTTAGTAACTTTTTCTATTTATGGTTGGTACTCCCGTTGAACGGGCTCAACAATGGCACTAATAAATTTCTAACCGAATTTTTGTCAAGCCGAAATAGTTTTATAAATGAACCATCACTCAAACTTCTTACAACCTCTTCTTCGTCCTCATTTTCTTCTAAATCATTTATCATGTTCAGAAAGATCTTTAAGTTCATTTTTAATAACAATAAAGCTTGTAAAAACTTTCACCACCACGTAATTAATAGTAACTTTTTGAAGGTTAAAAAAATAAGGTTATCCTTCATGAAAACACCTTTGACAGTAATGCGTCGAATCGGAAAAAAGTCTCTCGCGACTTTAAAAGTCTCCACTACTTTACGAGAGACATTTAATGTCACTTCAACGTTGCCAGTTTGCAAGCGACATTTTTGTCATTTTCACTAGTGACATTTTCCAGGATCGAGCCCCTGGTGTGATGAGAATCCACAAGCCAAAAGGGTATCACATTACCAACACTCATATTACTTCATAATTTTCAAATCAAAATATTCCGAAAACGGTACATAATATCGAGTTTTACCAAGAGTACCTTTTTGGTGTAGAATTAAACGATGTTTAAGTTCACTTGGAGTTTTGACTAATAATTCTACCCTAAAAAAGTTATGTTGAATAATAGGTTGTATGAATCGTGTAACTAGCGCCCTCTATGAGAGTTAGTTATAAAAACAAATTCATGGGATATTATCAGCTTCCAAAACATATTCGTATAAAATTTCATTGCAATGGTGCCAGTAGTGTCGGCAAAATCGTAAGAAATGTGTAATTTTTTATTTTCTTCAAAGCTTTTTATCTTGAAAACGGATGGCGTTAGAAAAAAATTTGACTAAGCAAACCCCAATTATTTTTCAGTTTTTTACCTGTCCTAGAGACGGTGTTACCTTTTTTTGAAACACCCTGTATAAATAGTGTCATATTGCAATAAATACAAAATTATTTTATTGTTACAGGTTTCAATATTTCTATACATAAAATTTGGTTGGTTTATTAGATGAGTAACTTTAAAAAATGTATGACAAGGATCAAACTTATGTAGGAAAAATAGGAAATAGAAGGCCAGTTTTAACTGGAGTAGAGTTAGAGAAAGCTTTAACTGATTATTTTTAAGAAAATCCATTTAACACGAAAAGACATTGAAGAGGCGTAAAAAACTATTGTGAAAATTGTTCGCATTTTATGAAATCCACCTAAATGGGCTGGCATCGTGGATAATGCGCTTTGACAAATTTGACACATGTGACGGTTTGTCGTATTGATTAGTTGAGTCTGGTTAGCGTTTTTTAGCGTCGAGATGCTAATTATGCTCGAGAAGATAATGCGATTTCATCGTCGTGTACAATACAACATTTTTTTCTATAGCAAGACTTCAAGTTCAGGTTAAAAATAGAATTTCAAAGAAAATTGTAATTTTGGGAACAAAAATCGTAATTGTGTTGCTCGGTTGCTAGGAATATGAATTACTCTGTCAACAAATGTCAAATAAATGTTAAATTTTGCTTTTTGCGGATAATATTGTTGGTTTTGTGTACAAAGTACAAAGAATTGACACAAGAAAAGGAAAACCTGCCATCATATATAGAAAATGCAGCGTTGGAAGCAGAAAGTTTATTGTTACTTCTGACGTATTTTTCTGAAATGCCATTGACATTATGGTCGTATTATTCGATGCTGAAGCGTAAGTTGTTTCATTATCTGATACTAAAACCAAGCAGGATAGGTTGTGGAGAAAAGTGGATAGGTTGTGGAGAAAAGTGGAGTGAGTTTCTTGGAACTTTAACATTAGCTATGGAAAAAAATAATGGATTCACGTTAAACTTACTCCGTCATCAGCATAATTGGAAATCATAACGAATAACTCGCATCTAAATCCAGGACTATCGGTATTACCCATCGGAATTAGCATATGTTGTGGCCAACCACAACCACAGAAATTAAATTGAGCCAAGTCGTCACCCCCTTGTGGTCTGCTGGTATCTAAGTCACGGAAAGTCCTTTCGAATGGAATAGTCACTGAAGAGTCAGTTGATGCTCGGATAATAGTATTTTGACCTTGTTTCACTGTAATAAAAATTAATATTTTCAACAATTTGGTGCTCAGTTAATAGTATATTAAATAACGCATTTCATATGGCTTTCTGTTATGACACGAGTTTTTTAAAGAACAAGCCATATGAAATAAGTTGTTTAGGTATAATATTTTTTATATTTTGCCATTTTATCATTTTTTAAATTAATTTATTATTTGTATGTAAATTACGAAAATTTTGTTTTTAAAAAGTATGTTGGTAGCACTGTGTAACTTATAACATTTGACAGTTGTGACATTTAAATTATCAAATTGTTTTAAAATATTTTAAAATGAATAATACACCAATAATAATGCAATATGTAAGTAAAAGATGATATATTAATATTCACAAATACTTTCTCAAAGAACAATATAAAATTAATAAATTGCTATTAGCCACAAATGTCATTGTCAATGGTCTTGTCATTAGATAATTCACTCATGTTGCCAACCATTTAAAACAAAAATTTGCGTTCGTAAAGTTACATTATTACGATACGCAAATGCGTTTTATTATCAAGATTTTTATAATTGCAAAATATAAAAAATTATTTTTTAAAGTTTTATAGAGAATATGTTGGTGGTTACTTAAGAGTAATAAAAATATTAAATATTCAAAACTTACGATTAACTCTGAATCTATCCAGTTCGATGAACATATGCTTTTGGTCTCTGAACAACCATGGGTTACCTCTTTCATCAAATTTGGGTGCCATGAATATTCTACAAGTTCCTTGACGTGCATTACCGTTGTTGTTTACTACAATGCGGTAGTTGAATGGTTGATGATTGAGATGTGTAAATCTTACAAATACAGCACCACGAGGCTGGAAATCCATTCCTCTGGATAGATCGATGTCGGATTGTTGCCAGAAAGTGTTGAAAGTATTACGAGTCTTGCCAGATTCTATCGATACACTATCGACAGTTACTCCTGGATAGTTTAACTAAAAAAATAAAGGCAACAAATCAAATCGAGCTTAATATTAACTTTATAACGTCGTTATAACCTTAGATCATGTAAAATTAAATTTCAGGCACATCGCATCCATATTTTTTTCTCATTGTGCACGTGCAGTACAAATATTATTGTTTATTGGCAGTTTGCCAATTTCATTCCACTTTTTAACGTAAAAACAATTGGAGCTAAGAATTCATATTTACAATTAAAATGTTTACCTGATCTGCTGTATATCTTGGTAAAGTAGACTTAAATTGTTGGAAGATATCGTCGACATAAGCGTGCCATCTGTAGAAAATAGGATCACGCATAGCTGTTGCAGAATCACCCATTACACCAAACGATTCCTACAAAAAAAAAGATGTGGGAGTTTAAAATCACACCAAGTTTTGTTTTAAGTGCACTTACGAGATGCCTGTGGTCGGGATCGTGGATATAAGAAATGAATACATGTCCCATGTTATGTAAATCTCCATACAATTCCCTATTGGGCGATAAAATACTAGCCTCCATCATGTTACCTAATACATCAATTCCTTCAAATTCAGTCAACACAGTGGTGGAACCATCAGGCTAAAATAGTAAAGAATAGGGTTAGGTTAGGTTAAGTTAGGCTCTAAACTAAATGGGTGGAAGTCTACCCTGTTCCCAGCCAAGAAGCCCCTACCTTGGCCGATATTCTGGTCAACGAGTTCATTAGCCGTTTTGGGGTACCGTTAGAGCTGCACGCAGATCAGGGTAGAAATTTTGAAAGCAAGCTATTTCAAGAAGTCTGCAAACGATTAGGTATCCATAAAACTAGAACTACAGCGATGCATCCACAGTCTGATGGAATGGTTGAACGAATGAACCGAACCATTGCAAATTATTTATCGAAAGTGGTCTCAGAACATCAGAAAGATTGGGATAAACATATTCCGCTATTTTTAATGGCTATCCAATCGGCTGTCAATGAATCTACGGGTCAGACACCAGCGAAAGTCCTCTTTGGTAGGGAAAGCAGATTACCTTGCGACTTGATATATGGGAGCAAACCTGGTGAAATAGCGACTGGCGAAGAATACGTCGTAGATCTTCAAAAGAAGATCGAAAATATTCATGAAGTGGTGCGCCACAAACTACAACTCTCCAGTGACCGGATGAAAAGGTACTACGACTCACGAGCAACAGGAAACACTTATGAACCTGGGGAATTGGTCTGGCTCTATAATCCTCGATGGAAACGGGGTGTGTGTCCGATTACCAACCTAAAATAATTATAAATCATGTCAAGTTCCTGTCAAAACCTTCTTCCTCATTCACGGACTCTACCCTTTATGACAAGCAGCTACATCAAAATACATGCATTCCTCTCGCATCTGTCACAATCATCCGTCACACATCTGTCACCCGTTACAATATTTTGTATTCCAACAAGTGGTTGAGTTTTGTATTAAATTTTTACTATAATTTTAGTCTTAATGTGTCACTCCTACCCCACTCTTCTATACTTCCTATTTCTTCTTTGAAACTTAATTGCCTAAAGAATGAAAAATGACTGACTGTGATTCAATTAGGTCAGTCATCCTTTTTTTTGGACCTGTGAGATTCCAGCACTGCTTCTAAGGTTATCTCAGCCATTCTCTATCTACTTCAATTACTTACGTTTATAACTCGTCCAGTATGAATTGCGTCAATAATCTTGTCCCTCCATCTTTCTAGGTCATCAATATCTTGAACTATTTGATCAACTTCTCTTCTGAGATTCGATAATTTTTGATTGGAAACACGAGCTGGCCATGATCGGCTTGATACTAAGCTATCAAGTTTTGGGAAGTAAGCTTCTGGTATAGATTTTCTCCAGTCGATGAATCTTTCTACTCGTTTCAATCCATTACACAATCGTTCGAAGTTGTATCTAAAATTTAATATAAAGTTGTAAAATATAAAACGTGTTTGAGTAGCACTAACCTAGCTACAATTTGCTGATGCATATAGTAGAAAAGTTCTCCACGCCTGTTCTTGTTAACAACCTCCATAGCTGCTTCGAACGGATAAACCAAATGCCAATGCCAATGATGAAGATTAATACCTAAGTCTTCTCTAAAGTAAGCCAAGCGATGTTCAAATTCTAAATTCGAAGCAGTAAAATCCTTCGGAACTTCAATAGGAGTCTAAACATGTTAAACAACAATTATTTTCTGCGAATATACAAAAAATTAGAATCTTACCCTTGAGTTAGTTGGAACTACATTAGCTTCTTCTCTAGCTTGTGCGAAAACCTTGCTGTCCACGTACTTGTCAGGAAAAGATCTGATGAACGATGGCAAATCCACATTTTTAGTGTCTGGTCTGTGTAAAAGAGCAACAGAAAGGGCGTAATTAAATAAGTAAGGGTTCACGCGGTCTCTGGTGTATACAGCCACAGATAAAAGGTCATCAACTGTTACCATACCTAACAAAACAAAAATGGGTGTAAATACATGTTATTAATAAAGTAGATTTACGTTTTACCCAAGTAAATGTTAATAAGTTGTCCAGCAATCTTTCTGTGTTTCGGAATGAACAATGAGAAGTTTTCATCTCTCTTTAATTCTAAAATTGGTCCTAGGGGTGGAATAGAAATCGTAGCAACAGGAATTTTTCCACCTGAAGCTTCTTCTCCAAAACGAGAAACAATTTGGTTACCAACATTTCTGAATTTTTCCGGCTGGAAATCAGGAACATGACAAATGTGTAAAACATATAAAATTAATTTTCCATAATATACAGGGTGTTTCTTAAGTAATCTATAATATTATATGGGGCGCTTCGTTACTCAATTTTAAGACGAAAAGTTCATACAAACATGTGTGATAGGTGTTGTCGTTTATGAGATACAGGGTGTTGAATTTATTGTAATAAGTCAGTTCTGATTGTACGTGAAATTAATTTTTCCCGGTGACGCTACTGGTTTTTAGAAGTAATACGCAAAAACATGCTTATTCTAAGTGGCCTTTGAAATAATGTTGACAAGTGTCAAATTTGAAAACCAACGCAAAAATCGTACATTTTTATTTGATTGACTCTGTGTTTAGTTAATAACTATGCCAGTGTTTACTAATTTTGAAATGGCTAATATGCATTTTTTGTACGGATTAGCGAATGGTAATGCCTTAGAAGCTAGACGTGCGTATGCCCAGCGTTATCCAAATAATCGTTTACCATGTTCAGATACGTTTACTAAGTTACATATTCGTTTACAAGAAACTGGAACTTTTCCTAAATCGAAGAATATTATTGGACGACCCAGAACTGTGAGAAATCCCCAATTGGAAAACCAGATTCTTCAAATTATTGACCAACATCCAGAAACGAGTACAAGAAAAGTTGCAGATGAAGTAAATGTTAGTAACAAAACTGTTTGGAATATTCTAAAAGATAATTTATTGTATCCATATCACGTTCAACGTGTTCAACATTTGTTACCTACTGACTATCCATTACGCATACAGTATTGTCAATGGATTTTACGTGAAATCGCGAACAATCCGAATTTTGTGGCCAATATTCTATTTACAGATGAAGCCAACTTTTCTAGACATGGGATTATGAATTTTCATAATGACCACATATGGGCAGATGTAAATCCACATACCATAAGTGTAAAACGATTTCAACAAACATTTTCGGTCAATGTTTGGCTTGACATCATCGAGGATTATTTAATTGGACCATTTTTCCTTCCTGTACGGTTAACCGGTGAGACATACCAACATTTTCTAGAAAATGAACTTCCACTTCTTTTGGAAGATGTACCTATTATTATTAGAAGACGCATGTGGTTCATGCATGACGGAGCTCCTTCACATTTTTCAGTGATTGTACGCGAGTTTTTAAATAATATTTTTCCAGGCCATTGGATCGGACGAGGATCTCCACACCCGTGGCCCCCTAGATCACCTGGACACAATCCTCTGGATTTTTGTATGTGGGGATATTTGAAATCGCTTGTTTACACAACACTGATATTAAACGTACAAGATCTTCAAAATCGTATCATAGACGGCTGTCATGTTATTCGTAACAATCCTGGTATCTTCGAACGTATTCGACAATCCATTAGACACCGAGCGGATTCTTGCATTTTAGCTGGAGGTGGACATTTTGAACATTTGCTCTGAAATGTATTATTTTTTCTTTATGTTTAACACATGTTGCTTGTAATAAAATAATAAAAAAATATAAATCAGTAGCGTCACCAAGAAAAATTAATTTCACGTACAACACCCTGTATCTCATAAACGACAACACCTATCACACATGTTTATATGAACTTTTCGTCTTAAAATTGAGTAACGAAGCGCCCCATATAATATTTTAGATTACTTAAGAAACACCCTGTATAATAGACATCCTGTAAATTTCAATTTCAAATTAATTTTTAGTTTTAATCTATCACCACCTTTTCCAATTTTACTTAAAGATTTGTTTTTTGTGGAAAATGAAAAAAAAAACACTAAATTGATAAATTTTCAATTATTTACCCTTGGCATACCATTGTTGTTAATGTATGATCTTTTAGTTTGCCTGGGGCTAAAAAGTTGGTTAAACAGTTTTTGAAATTGACCAAATTTCGTTCTTGATAAATTCTAGCTGATAGTAATGAATTTTTTTTGCATTCATCAGTAGCAAAATTCATTTTTGCTAATTTAAATTGTATTAATTGCTGAATTACTAAATAACAATTGTTGCTAATTTACGATGTACCACAATACGTAATTAATAAACAATAATTTCAAACTGTCAGTTTCTGACAAACCAATCATGGCCAACAATAATTATTGGTAAACGTTAAAATATGTACCAAATTAATACTTTGATGAAAAAATAAAAATATCTAGAACACTGATAACTTTAGGTATAGGAAGTCCTTTAAAATACTTGAAGTATGATATTAGTACTTTTAACGATATAAAATACGGGGTGTTCTATTTAAAATTACCAAGAAAATAATGCACTTGCATTTTGACTTACCCTGTATTTGATTTATCGAATATTATGAAAACGATTAAGTTTTATAACTTTTAACAATTATTAAAAAACTATGGTTGCAATAGATCAATGTTCCTATACTCCTTTTTTAATTATACAGGGAGTTAAAACTTGATACGATTTTCAGGTAATATTGGTTATAACTTTTTAAATACACGGTATAACATAATAAAACTTTACATTGTTGATGATGTGGAAGTGATGGAGATTTTAAATTTAAAATAAAATACAAGTCTTATGGAGCACCCTGGAAGATTGTAAAATTTAAAGCTGCGGGTAGTGAAATGAAAAAAAATAATGCAGGCGTAGATACACGTTTCTATCTCCTTAGGCTTCGTCAGTGCTGCATACCTAAGGGTCATAATACTAAAAACAATGAAACAAGGAAAGGGAGTCAACATAAGGTCAACTGCACATTTGCGGTTTCAACAGGAATTACCGATTGTTTGTCAGCAAAATTCCAATATCGCCACAGAGGCAGATGTCACGCTGGTGTAGCTATATCTGTCTCAGTGGGCATTATATTTTGTTTCAAATCAAACCTTTATATAAATAAACGAATAAATATATATATATAGAAATTAATTAATTACCAGATATTCCTTTGGTACATCGAAGACTGTTTTGTCATCCCCTTTTGGCATAATGACCAATTCCTTTGGCCTGTCAAAAAGTTTGACGAGATTATTTTTTGTGTTACTCATAATGCTGATGTGACACTGAAACTGAAAGAAAGAAAATTCATTGTTGGTACATTCTGTAAAGCTGAAAGAAATGTGCAATTTTAAGATGTAAACATACAAAACATATCAGAGTTCAATTTAATAAACAATAACTTTGTAAAAAACGTAGTTGTACCTTTTCTTGAAGGTATAAATAGAGTTTTTTTCTAAGGTTAGAAAAATAAGAAGTGGGAGCAGTAAAAGAATTCGAATTTTTGTATAAGCTTTCCCTCTGTTAAAAAGGAGTTACAAGAAGAATAGTGCAGGGTATCATAATTTTGTATAAAGAACATAAGAACATTAAATATAGAACTATTTATTTAAAAAATTGCTTTTTTAAAATCATTGACAGCTGTTTCGCTAAAAACTAGCATTGTCAGATTGACATATTGAAGTTACATTTTGTTTGTTTGTAGCTAGGTACCCGATGTTGATTAAGTAGTTAAGACTAGACCAAGTATGGAGGTAATAAGACATAACATTATTAAAGCCTAGATTATCCTAGATGTATTTCCCTCTGAGATCAGTTTAACCGTGCAATGATATAGAAAAACCAGGAAAAAATTATATCATACTGATCTTTACAATAACTTAATATATTTGTGTTTTACACTTACGTTTATCTATGTATAAAATGAATATTCAATCAAAGTAAATAATTTAACTTCCAAGATTTATTTGTTCATTCAATACTTTAAATTGTTGATCTACTAGACGTCTTTTTATTTCAAGTTCTTCAAGAACATCTAAATTTTGTTTTTATCACAAATTTGTAGTATTTGAATGTCATTGGTGTGTATAGTTCGACTCATTTTGTATGTTTTAAAACACGTTTCCAATACAGTTTAAGACATAAGCCAAATACATAACGTGTTAACCGGAATAATATACCTAACCAATAATTAGATTGAGACTCAAATAGGGAAAAGTAGGTAATGCAAAAGAAGAAGTAAGCTGTAGAAGAAGATATGATATGTTCATGCTGCGGAAGAAAAAAGTCATTCAATGAAGAAGTAGTACTTAATAAACGGAATTTTCCATGAGACATGGTCAATACTGAACATACGCTATCTGTATATGAACAAGAACGAAACATAACAGCAACAATATAATAATTTACATAAAGTAAAGAACCGAAAACGGTCATAGAAATAATTCCAAATTAATTGTCTTTGTCCAAGTCTAGAAATCGTAGAGAAAAGCAGAAATAAAAACAGAACTTGCAAGACATTGTCCTATCAGTTAATATAAAATATAACATAAAAAGATTTTATACATAAATATAAAGTAATAGTTGGTTAATCTGATTTGTAAGAAATAGCAATACCGGGTGTCCCAGAAGTTTCTGACCCATATTAACTGCAAATATTAAAAACCATAGAGAGGTGCGGTTTTAGAAAATGTATAATTTGTTAAAGTTTTGAAGAAAAATAAGTGAGTTATTTGATTTTTTAGAATAGACTGTTATGTAGGCATTTACGGGTTTCAATGTAAAAGTAGGCTTTGGGATTTTTATAGCTTCAACAAACTGACACAACGAACTGTCAAAGTAATTGATTGCGATTGGTTTTCAACTTATTTTCAATAATGGTGCGATTTAGTTCACGTGAAAAATCCAAAACTGTGTTATTGTGTGCTAAGTATGAATCAGTTGTTACAACCAAAAGAAGGTTTCGTCAGGTATTTAGAAAACATCCACCTTCAACAAACATCATTAAAAAATGGTAGGTACACTGCATTTCTACAAATTGGATCTATGGAAAGGAAGAAATATCAAACACGTAATGGTGATATTTTTTTAAATAGACTCTTACGTATTCAGGAAACATTACAAAAACATAATAATCGAATATCTCTTCCAAAGTATCATCCACAACTGGCATTTCAAAATCCGAAGTTCAGAGATGTATGAAGGTATTGAAGTTAACTCCTTATAAAATACAGATACACCAGAAAATATATGAAAGGGATTTTAAAACCAGAATTGTTTTTTCTGAGACATTACTAGATTTATTTAGAGAAGTACCTGATGTTTTACTTATAATGTCAGATGAGGCTGGATTTCATTTAAACGAGAGATGTAATAAATATAATTGTCGCATATGAGGGTCTGAAAATCAAAGGTAGTTGAGGATTACAAAAGAGATTCACTAAAGTTGAACGTTTGGTGTGGCGCTTTTAAAGAAAAAAAATATATGGACCGTTCTTCTTTCAAGAAACTACAATTACTGGTAATGTCTACACACACATGTTACAAAATTATCTATATCCACAACTGGAACAAGATGGCATAATAAATTTAGTTTACTTTCAGCAAGACGGTGCATCACCACACTTTTCACTTGTGGCTAGAAATTCTTTAGTAGAAATATTTTGAGATAGGTGGATTAGGAGAGCTGGACCAATTGAGTGGCCTGCTCACTCACCAGACTTTTTTATATGGTCTTTTATCAAAGATATGTGTTATAATCCTACTCCAGAGACTCTAGAATAACTGAGATGTTACATTGTCCGAGCATTCCAAGAAATTACCCCAGAAATGTTGCGAAATTATTTTCAGAACTTTTTATTTATGTTACAAAATTGTATAGACCAAAATGGACAACACTTAGAACATCTTGAGGATTTTTATTGAATTAAATAATTTATAAAGTTAATTTTTATTAAAATTTGGTACATATCTTTCAAGTTTGTGTTGTTATTTTCTTTTGTAATTTTTTCTGTAGATATCTCTATCTAACAAAAAATTATCATTAAAATCCAAATAACTCACTCATTTTTCTTTAAAACTTTCACAAATAATTCATTTTCTTAAAAGGAAAGAGTTCGTCTTTCAAATAGAATAAAAATATATAGGGTGTTCCATTAAAAAAATCGACGATATTTGCATTTAAGTTTCGATATATTTACAGTTAAAATAGGTCAGAAACTTCCGGGACATCCGGTATTATTAAAACAAAGTTTATTAGAATCAGTCCAGGATTTAATAGAAATAACAAAGAAATTTAGGAAACCAATTATTTAAGTAAGAGGTATTTTTAAAATGTAACAAAATAGTATACAATATCGCACTCTTAATATAATAATTATTACTTACCTATAAATAATTTCAAAAACTTCAAAACACTATACTAACAAATGTTGTAAGGTGCTAAGAGTCGAGTAGACTGAATTATTGTACAAAACTTTGTGCTTTTATACCAAAATGAATTCTATGATTTTCGAGCTACTTTTATCACAGTGGTTTTTGAAAATACAAAATAACATGTCTGTCTACAAGTCACACGAATATTTGCGGTTTCGAACCAATAAACAAAGTTAATAGTAAACATGAACAAGATATCTTATCAAAGTATCCATAACCATCGTAATAAATTATTAGTGAACTAATAGAAATAATAATTTATGCAACTTTTATAAAATTAATTGTATTAACCTTTACTTTGTGGAAGTCCATCTTATTTTAAGAACATTAAAAATTAAAAATTTTTAAAACAAAACTTCCACTTTTTATTGAAAAAATTGTTTTTTTTTAAACTAATGACAGCCGTTTGGGTAAAAATTAGCTTCGTCAGATTGACATATTTAAGTAGTGTTGAGACTAGACCAAGAAGTATGGTAGTGAGATTGGGATCGTTTTTTAGAATTTCGACATTACTTGACATTATGAAATCATTCACTTTAGATTTATAATCTTCTTCATTTAAAATTAAAATGATCCAACTTAAAAATTTTCTAACCAAATAAGAGATCATAAATGATTCAAATTATCTGTTTAATGACCATGATAAAAAATACCTAATTAATAAAAATCCTCAATGTCCAGAATTATATGGAACTACTAAATTACATAAAGAGTCAAAACCAATTAGACCTGTAGTTTCGTATGTTAACACTTCTAATACTAAAGTAGCTAAAAAATTAAATAGTATCCTAAATAATTATGGTTACACATCTAAATATTCAGTACAAAATTCGTTAGATTTGATAAATAAATTAAATAAATGTAATTTACAAAATAATACTAAATTCGTATCGTTTGATGTAACTAATATGTTCTCTAAAATACCTCCTAAAGAATGTATAGTTCTAGTTAAAAAGCTATTAGATGAAAGAAATATCCATCCAGGTATAATATCAGATATAATTGACCTATTTAATGTATGCATTAGCCAAAATTATTTTACGTTTGATAACAAAGTATACAGGGTGTTTCAAAAAAAGGTAACACCGTCTCTAGGATAGGTAAAAAACTAAAAAATAATTGGGGTTTGCTTAGTAAAATTTTTTTCTAACGCCATCCGTTTTCAAGATAAAGGGCGTTGAAGAAAATGAAAAATTACACATTTCTTACGATTTTGCCGAAACTACTGGCACCATTGCAATGAAATTTTATACGAATATGTTTTGGAAGCTGATATATCCCATGAATTTGTTTTTATAACTAACTCTCATAGAGGGCGCTAGTTACACGATTCATACAACGTATTATTCAACATAACTTTTTTTAGGGTAAAATTATTAGTCAAAACTCCAAGTGAACATAAACATCGTTTAATTCTACACCAAAAAGGTACTCTTGGTAAAACTCGATATTATGTACCGTCTTCGGAATATTTTGATTTGAAAATTATGAAGTAATAACCGCTCCTCGTATAAGTTAATGATAAAGTTCGCTTTTCTCTAAGTTTGCCATGTAAAATTGACATTTATTGTTTGTTATGACAATAAGTCAACAAAACTCTATTTATTCATGGGATATATCAGCTTCCAAAACATATTCGTATAAAATTTCATTGCAATGGTGCCAGTAGTTTCGGCAAAATCGTAAGAAATATGTAATTTTTTTTTTTCTTCAACGCCCTTTATCTTGAAAACGGATGGCGTTAGAAAAAAATTTTACTAAGCAAACCCCAATTATTTCTCTGTTTTTTACCTATCCTAGAGACGGTGTTACCTTTTTTTGAAACACCCTGTATATTCAAAATGAGGGTCTTCCAATGGGAAGTCCTATTCCTCCAATTTTAGCAAATATCTTTGTGGATAATTTAGAAAACCAAATCTTTAATTCTAGTTATAAAAACAATATTATATTTTGGTATAGATATGTTGATAATGTCTTAGCAGGTTTTGTAGGTAGTGAACTACAATTAGATATATTTTTTAATTATAAAAAATCCTAAAATTAATTTTACCTTAAAAGTTAAAGAAAATAATTCAATTAATTTTCTAGATTTGAGAATTGAAAAAGTTATTAATTCATTAAATTATTCAATATGCAGAAAACCAACACAAACAGATGTAACCATACCATATCATTCAAATCATCCTATATCACATACATTAGCAGCTTATAATTTTATGATACATAGAGCATTTTCAATTCCAATGAACAAAAATAATTTTAATAAAGAAATTGAGATTTTAAAACAAATAGCTACATCTAATGGCTATCCAATACGTTTGATAAATAAATTAATTAATAAGAAAGAACAGAAAATGTCAGTCCAAATAATATTCCCTCAACAAACTAAAGAAATTAAAAGTTATAAAAGTATTACATATTGTGGAAATATTTCTAATACAATTTCAAAATAAATATCTTCGGCAACATCTGCATTAATTTCATTCAAATCACACAATAATGTTGGTAAAAAATTGTTAAATGTAAAAACAAAATTACCTAAATTAAAATAATCAGATTTTTTACAAAATTAATTGTCCAAAATGTAATGCTGTATATGTAGGTCAAACACAAAGAAATTTTGAAATAAGATTCAATGAACACTTAAGGGCAATAAGTAAAGGACTGTAGTACTTAGTACACACTTTGGATAGAATGGAGAAAAAGAGAGAAACTTTTACTTTTAATAAGTGTGTATATTAATAATTTAAAATTTCATAGCTAAGCGCTTTCAACCATAAAATAGGCCATCTTCAGAGCTAAATGTCAAGTTAAATTTTTCCCAAGAGAAGATCTTCAAAACACACTAGGACATATCAAATACGGACTTATTAATTAATAACTTTGCATTCAATTTAATTTTATACAAGGTGTTTCTATCTTTTTCCCTTTAGTTTCCTTTTGTTTATATTTATTGCTTTTTAACTGTAAACGAATAAAATATAATGGCGCCGATTAACTCTTATATTCACCAATCCAACCTATAGACAGCATTAACTTAGAGTCGAATCATTCCTTGGGATGAATCTCTTAGCCGGGCTCTACCAGGAAGGCGTTGTTATCGTTACAAAATTGGCGCCCAACGTGGGGCGTTTCCGGCTGTGTTGTGTTCATTTTAAGGGTTTTGTTTCAGGTGCGTTCTATTGTAAGGGTTAGGTTTAGTAGCAGTGGGAAGGGAATGTCTAATATACTGTGTCGGGGTTGATTTTAAGGTTCTTAATGACTGTAATCTAAAGAAAGGTAGCATGGCAATAGACATGTTGCACATTTAGTTGCAAAAAACGAAGAAAAAAACTAAACAAGCGGTTCTTATGGCAAGTATAAAAACAAAACATTTTTGCACAATGAATTAAACTTTATAATCTTTATAACTTTTAATACACGTTAGATACCTATCATCAAATTTTGCAAAATGTTAGAAAAATTTGGCTGATTATCTATTAGATACTTATACACCATAAAAATAACAAAAAGATTCGCCTAACATATCGTTATAATATACCATGAGTAATATTTAAAAAGACATTAAAAAAAATAATTATTTTACGTATCGAATCACAAAATCCATTATGATATTTTAATCAAATAATTACAAGTTTCCACTTTTAGTATCATTCAATTATTATGGCAATCGTAGTAGATTAATGACAGGTCTACTTTTATAATTTATCACATATTTATATATTAAATAGGTACCTTGATCTTCTTTATAAAAACTTCAGAACTTGACATCAAATAATATTTGTCTATGTTTAAACTCAATTTTAAAATGTATTTAGCCGTGCTTTTTGTTTCCTATTTTTTGGTTTCTGGTATGTATTCATGTTTATCGATAACTAAATTTTAGTTAAAAAATATTTTAAATTAAGGTAGGTATGTCAATTAATAACCAATTAACAATTGCTTATTGTAGCTTTTTAAAAGTAAGGTTTGAAAACATCACTTATTTAAGTGGGTAAATGGTTTGAAGACCTAGGGTTCTTAACCATATCAGCAAATTGATTGCAATCTTCACATCTAATTTTTTTACTGCATTGAGGTCGAAGCTAAGTAGAATTTGTAACCCTTTTTAGTCCCAAAAAGGCTAAGATACCCTCTCCAGGGGATGGTTCGACTCCAAGTTAATGCTCACTATAGGAAGGATTGTGATGTATAAGTAATAAGGGCGCCACTATCTTTTGAACGCTATCGATTAAGCAAACAAACTACACAAAAACTAAGGTGAGAAAGATAGAAACACCTTGTAATTACATTAATTAAACAACAAATAAAGAAGCTACTTGAAATAAAAACCGACCACGCTAACCGTTAAGACTTATAGTCTAAGGTATATAAATGAAACTGTTTTTTTAAAAATATAGATTATTTATTGAAACTGTAAGTACTTGCTGATAATGAACTGGAGTTGTAAAAAGTGGACTTAACTTTAGGTTTCTGTGCTGTCTAGGAGGGCGGCTTCAGCTTCTTCGTGGAGATATGAAAGTTTCTTTATTGGTTCTGGCTGCTTGGGATGTAATAGTTTTCTTAACAGCTCAGAAGTGGTTAGGTTAGGTTCCAAAAGCGGTAACTGGGCTCTAAATTAGCGATAACTTGACTCCAACTTAGCCGTAACTTGGTTCTAACTTAGCGATAACTTGACAATAACTTGACTCCAACTTAGCGGTAACTTGGTTCTAACTTAGTGATAACTTGACTCCAACTTAGCGGGTTGTATCTTTCTAAAAGTTTTATGTATGTGAGAAGGAATCATGGAGGTATGGGCGTTAGTATTGGACAGACTTTTCAAATAGGACAGCAAATTTCTAAATTTCAACAAATAAATTGTCTTATCTTCAAGTTTTCCAACACAGCGTCCATAAATATAATAAACTAATTGAAAATTTAAACAATATTGAAAATTATTAATGTACAGGACGGTGAAGCCGGTCCTGTTCTTTATAATGCAAAAAAATTATCAATATGCTAATGTGATTTGAATAAAAAAGGTATATATTTAACTAGTTCTAGTAAAACTTTGAAACAATCATATATTTGTACTAAATGCATATTTGTGAAAAATTGATTTTTTATAACATTAAAAATATTACAGTGAAGTGGTTTTTGTTTAATAACCATTATTGATTATTTGAATCTAAAGCAAGTTTTAATAGCGTGGTTGAAGACTACGAACTTAAAATTTGTCAATAATTATATAATTATATAATTTTATCTTACGGAAAATATGATGTCTAGCTGTTTACTGATCAATTGTTATATCTTGTCTAAAAGTAATAGCTTACCTTGAACAATTATTGAAGCCACGTGTTCGAAAGCACGCTTCTGATACATTTTATTAGTTTTCAAATAGTATGTGTACAAATTGTGTGTGAATTGTGTAGAAAATGTTTTTTATTATAATTAAAGCATAATTATGTAACTAGCAATGAAAATAATGGAAAAAAGTCTACATACCAACAACCAAAAAGGAAATTCACAAGATGAGGTACTTTAACGTTTTTCTTCAGACTCTTCAGTCGGCCTGTTAGTCGATGAAAGGAGATATGGTTGCCTTACGAGTCATTAAATAGTCTTGCTCAAAACGGAAATCGTGTTTGTGTCATTTGTCAGAAGAAATGCGTTCGTTATTCAATTGCAAGCGAGGGACGCGTTCTTTGATTGGCCTCGTTCAAACAGATAAATAGTTAGCGTCTATAAGGGGTGTCTCGTGTACAGTAGCATTAACAGTGAATCGGGGTCGGTATTAACGGTAATAATAGCGGTATCGTTTACGGTCGGTAATAGTGCAAGGTGACATGACGATAGACATGTTACAAATTAATCATTTGCAATGTCTTGACGTTGTGTTGGACTTCAAAGCTGCTTAGATTAGTAATGAAGTAAAATTTACTTTATTGTAATTTATAAGCCTCAAGGTGTCTTTTCAGTTCTTCTGATAATGTATCAATTACTAGAAAAAAAGTATTTATTCTCAAATTTTTAAGACCATTTTTTTGTTGCATCTCTTAGCCGGTATTTGTCTTACCAGAAAGTATTTGTGATTAAGTAGAAAATAGTTTTTATTATTTTAAAAATATTCTGATAAATATAATAAATATATTTCCCAAAATATTTTTAATGTATTCTAATATCGTTAACAATTTAGTATTGACTTGTATAGAAATAAAAATAAAATTAGTAATAATTTTTTATTTTCGCAAAATAATTTTATTACAATTAGCAGTCAAATTTATTTTTTCTGTTTCCCCAATCATTTTTAAAATGGATCTATTGCATTCTGGTGTCCTGGGAGTAGCTTCTGTTGTTAGAGGATCATCAGAACAATGAGAGATGCTGGTTTCTGAAAAAGAAATATTAAATATTATAAAACTGAGTTGTCAATATAAGACTAATAATTAGAAATTGAGAGTAAAATTGTAGACTAAACTATAACAGTAGGTATTTCAACTTCCCTATTTGTTGAATAATGCGAATCTGGAAGGTGGATGCCTGAAAAAAATTATGTAAGCTCTTGTTATTCAAAAAGTTTTTGCTTTTGTTCACAATGAAAATTTTAAAATCATTCCCTTACCTGGAAGTTTTAGAGTAGGCAGAGCATCTAATTTTAAATCTGAAACATTTCTATTCTGTGAGAAAGAGCAGTGTTTTGTAAAGTGGTCAATGCAGATTCTAAAGGACCCCGCACTTTTCTTATGGAAACGGGAGCACCGTCAAATTGTCTGAATCCTGATCAAAAGTCTCCATGGGCCCAACCTTATCATATGGCTAGATTTTGAGATACAGGGCGTTGAAGTTCATAATCTCGACTTTTTTAAAACGGTCTCCAAAAAGTTGCTCTTAAATATTTTTTGATGTTACTGTCATATACAGTGTGTAAAAGCCAAATGGAATAAATTCATTATTTCGGTTACTGTACATATTTATAAAAAATCCCGAAACACGTCAAATTTAAATTATAACTTGACATTCTTTAACGTGAAAATGCAACCCCTATCTTCAACCCCTTGGAATGACAGGTATAACCCCCAATTTTTTAAATGGGAAGTATAGGCTTGTGATAATATATCATTTGAAAGGTCCCTTCATTATCTACAATACAATCAAAAACTAAAATGTAATGCAAAACGTAATAAAATGTAGAACACGAAAAAGAACTATAAATGTTAATGAAGTAGATGTTCAAAATGTTCTTAGCGAACGTCTTGGCAACATCATAATCTCAAATAAAACTGTCTTCTAACATTATTGAAAGTTTCGCACACATTAGCATGTCACAGTAAAGATCTGGTTTTTTAAATCGAGAAATAGTTGGTTTAAAACCGAATTTTATAGTGAAATTTATATGGATTTGTTCCAAAAAATAAACCGAAAAAAGTGAGTGAAATATTAAAGATGAAAATCTTCAGCTAAACAATATATGGACCAAAAACCAGGTAACACAATAATAATAATAAAATATAAAAACTATACAAACTCGATACTTTAAATACATAAAAAGGCTATACTAATTACTTACAAATTATTTTGACAATAAATAAATAGCACGGGGGAATACTGTAAAATATGAATGAAATTTCAAATAATGATTTACTTGCCAAGTTAGAAGCACTCATAAATAATAGATGTATCGAATTAAAATCGGAAATACAAGCAATCAAAGATGGATTGTATGAAAAAATAACAAATTTGGAAGAAAAATATAATAGTTTGAAACACAAAATTATCGAAGTAGAACGATTTAATAAAAGAAACAATATTGTCATTTTTGGTATAGAAGCTAATAAAGATAATGTACTTACAGTCACTATAGAAAAACTTAACGAAGTGTTCAATTTTAATATTTCCGAAAAAGACTTAAACAATATATACATTATCGGAAAAAAAGGTACGATCATCATCGAGTTCACTTCATACTTACAAAAACAAAAAATTTTTCAAAATCTGAAGAAATTGCAAGGAACCGGTATTTCAATATCTCATGATTTAAGCCCTGAAGATCAGACTAAAAATAAAATTTTGGTAAAACATCTAAAGAGTGCCAGATTAAGTAATTATCAGGCGTACATAAAGCATCATAAATTATATGTAAACGGTGTTCCATATACTCCGGAAGAACTAGAGAACAGCAACAAAGAATTCGAAGCAGAGTTAGTTCCAAAAGCAAATAGTGCGCCACCCACACCAATTGCTAACCATCAAAAACAAAACAATAAAGAACACGAACGAAATACACACCTAGAAAGTTCATTAAACATAGAAGGATCTGTACAAAAGGAAACTATCAAGAGCGCTAAACAAACATCAGTAGAAGTAAAAGAAAAATACGACAACCTTTACGCCTCAAACCCATAATACAGTCAAAGTTGGTCGTTCTACAAGAAACAACACAGTTTTAAAAGAAGAAAGGGAAATTACAGGAAAAGCAAAAAAGAAACACCAAAATAAACCTTATTCTACAGCGACTCCTAGGCACTCATATATGGACTTGAATGAATAAAAGGGTGGTAACACTTTCATAATTTTAATTTGTGTTTTTTATGTTTTGTTATGTATATTAATGGCGTAAAAGTGATTTTTTTATATATATATTTTGTATTGGTTCTTTATTGTGTAATAACAATGGATCAATATATTCGAGATTTTGAAACTCCCTCAGTACCATCTTTCAATCTTGATACAATTGATGAATGTTCTCAAACACTGAAAGTTAATAAAAATAATGAAAACTTTCAAATTCTGCATTTGAATATTCGGAGTATAAATAAAAATTTAGATGAGTTTTTAGCAACTTTACATAGTATTAATTCTAGTATTGATGTCATAGTTTTAAGTGAAACTTGGGAAATACTTGACTCAACCATATTTGGTATTTCTGGATATGATTTAATTTATAACGATAGTCATTATAACCAAAACGACGGAGTAGTAGTATATGTAAAGTCATCCTTAAAGTACAAATATGAAATTATTCATTTTTTCAACAAGATAAATGCGGTGCAAATAAAAATAAAAATAAAAGGTGAAAAATTAGTTAAGGTAACATCCTTTTACAGATCCCCCAGTACCAAAATTTTAGAATTCAATTCCAGTTTATATGAGTTTCTATTGAGGAATGATTCAGAACCAACTGAATACAGTGTGTTTGTAGGAGACATAAATATTGATTTATTACAACCTGATGAGGATTCTACTGCCGAATACTTAAATATTCTGAGCGAGTATGGATATATCTCAACTATTAATGTGCCTACCAGGATCCAGGGAAATAGTAAGACATGTTTAGATCATATTTTTCTGAAAACTGGAGTTGATAATCTTGAAAATATTATACCAATAGTTTTAAAATCCTCTATTACTGATCATTACATAACAATTCTACAAATAGTAATAGGTAGTGGCACGAAAAATCATCATACTAAGTTTAAAAACTTTATTGAGACAAATAAATTAATTTATACATTTCAAAATATCACATGGAGTTCGGTATATTCATTGCACGATCCAGAAGCTGCAACAAATGAATTCATTAAGATAGTCAAGAATAACTTAGATTTGTGTACCAGGAAAAAGCAGATACGTAGAAAACATGATAAAATATTCCCTTGGATCACAACCGCGTTGCTTAATTCTGTAAATAAAAAAAATAAAATGTATGCTGAACTTCTAAAAAATCCAAATAATATTATCCTAAAAAGGACCTACAAACTCTACCGAAATAAACTAAATTCTACTATTTTAAAGGCAAAATGTTATTATTATCAAAGACAAATTAACAAAAACAAAGACAGTAGTAAAAATTTATGGAATGTAATTCAACAAATCAGTAAGACAAAAAAACAAAAGGCAGAAATTGATTGTATAAAGGATGTGGATATGGATACATTATTAACGGAAAAGGTGGATATTGCTAATGAATTTAATAAAAACTTTAGTGAAATCGGCAAAAAACTGGCAAAGAGAATTAAAAAAATAATCTATTTACACCTAATATGCATTCTGTATCCAACTCATTTGTATTTGCGCCAATTGAAAGTACCGAAATAAGAAATGTTATACTTAATTTAAAAAATGGTAAGGCAGTCGGAATTGATAGCATTAAAACCGAAACAATTAAAATAATCTCTGATTATATAATTAATCTGACATATATTCTGAATGAGTGTATAGAAAAATCAATTTATCCAACAGCATTCAAACACGCTATTGTAACTCCTATATATAAAAAAGGTGATGTAACTGATACTAATAATTATAGACCTATATCATTAATCACTCATTTCTCTAAAATATTTGAAAAAATAATTAAAGCTAGGCTAGCTTCTTACTTAGAAAAATATAAAATACTTTCAACACAACAATTTGGTTTTAGAGAATCAACATCCACGCAGGATGCAATTATTGAGTTAACCTCAAAAATAACTAAATCCCTCAATGAAAGTAAACCATGTTTATGTATATTTATAGATCTTTCTAAAGCATTCGACACGGTTAGTCATAATCTGCTCTTACGATCGTTGGAAAATATTGGCATCGAAACAAAACACTTACATTTTTTAAAAGCTATTTAACTAACAGACTTCAGACAGTGAGAGTAGATGGTGTATTGAGTGATGCACGCATTATGGAATATGGAGTACCACAAGGTTCAGTTCTTGGGCCTACCTTATTTAATATATATGTCAATGATTTATTCTCAATGAAGTCAGCCGGAAGCATAATAGGTTTTGCAGACGATACCGCTATATTTTACAACGCGACCAATTGGGAGGAACTAAAAACGATAGCTGAATTTGACTTTTCTGAAATAAATTATTAACTTTAAATGTGAATAAAACAAACTATCTACCATTTAGTTGTTATTCCTCAGGTACTCCTTTCTTTAATAAACTAACCATTTCACCGTCTATTTCTATTTTACCTGAAACAAAAATTAAGTACTTGGGCATTATCATAGATCCTCACATGAAGTGGAATCTACATATAAACTATATAACAAATAAATTGAGAAGTATATTATATAAATTCAAAAAATTAAAGCAGCTTGTACCTACTGAATACTTGAAAACTCTATACTTTGCACTAGTAGAAACTCATCTTCGATATGGAATTTTAGTATGGGGTGCAGCTTTTAAAACTCATATTAATTCCTTAGAAATTATGCAAAGAAGATTTTTAAAATTAATACTCTCAAAGAGTTCATTATATGCTTCTGACAGTCTATATTCAGAACTTAAAATTTTAGATATAAGACAATTGTTTTATTTATGTGCATCTACTAGATACCACTGTAATAAAAAAATTAATCAACTTCAAAATCATCATTATAATACCCGTCATAGACAAGATTTTATTCTCCCACTAATGTACAAAACCACTACACAGAAATCGTATACTTACATGGCACCAAAGTTATATAATACCATTCCAGATGATATTAAGTCTATAGGTAGTCTTCGTTTTCAAGGCAGAGTTAAAGAATTTTCTTTTCCATACAGACAGAACACTCATTAATAATTATTTTTAAACTAAATTAAAATATTTTACAAAAATTTATCCATTGTTACATTAAATCTATGTTGTATTTGTGTCTATTTTATTCTGATGTATTTGGTATTTTAGGATATTTTTATAAATAATATATTATATATATTTTAATCGAAACAAGTGTTTTTCACTTATCGGTGTATAAACTTTATTTATCAATAGTTTTAAACTAAATTAAAAGTATTTTACAAAAATTATCCATTGCTGCATTAAGTCTATTTTGCATTTGTGTCTATTTTATTCTGGTGTATTTGTAATTTTAGGATATTTTTATTAATAATATTATTATATATTTTAACCGAAACAAGTGTTTTACACTTATCGGTGTACAAACTTTATTTATTGGTAGTTTTATATGTAATTGTTAAAATGTTATATTATTTAAATAAAGTATTATTATTATTATTATTATTTAACACATCAGGCGTGATCGACCTAATCGCAAGTGTTATTCGTTCTTTCAAGTCATTTAAATCAGAAGGTTTAGTTTTGTACACATGGCTCTTCACATATCCCCATAAAAAGAAATCTAATAATGTAAGATCAGGTGATCGCGCTGGCCATTCAATCGATCCTCGCATCCCTATCCACCGATTGGGAAATATTGTATCGAGGTACTGCCGGACATTAAGTTTGTAATGTGGTGGTGCTCCATCCTGCTGAAACCATATCGTATTCGCTGGAACTTGAGGGTTACTTGGATCAGGATATAAATTTGCCAACGTTGGAATTACATCATTTTGAAGTAGTGCCAAATAATTGTTGCCATTCAAGTTGCTTTCAATAAAAAAGGGACCAATGATATTGTTTCCTACAATCCCTGCCCAAAAATTAACCTTTTGAGGGTATTGAGTGTGTTCTTCTCTCATCCAGTGAGGATTTTCCGTGGACCAGTAGCGGCAATTTTGCCGATTAGCATGACCGTTAAGTAAAAAAGTACAGTCATCAGAAAACATAACGTCTTGTAATTGGATAATATTGTTATCCAACATGTCCATCATTTCCTCACAAAAAAAAGTTCTCCTATCAAAATCGTCTTCCATGAGCTCCTGAGTAGGTAATCATCTTATACGGATGCAATTTATTTTCTTTTAATATGTTTGCTATCGATGTATGGCTAGCATTGAATGTAGTGGATGCCTGTCTACTCGATGTATGTGGGTTTTCCTGAAACTCAAGCAACACATCTAATTTGAGTTTATCACTCAGTGCATTGGCAGCTGCTTTTTTATCTGCCTTACATGACCAAACTCGCGAAACTGCTTTTCTATTTTACTTATTGTTCCTTGGGATATAGGCGGTAAATTAGGAAATTTCTCATGAAATAGGCGAGTTACTTCCTGTTGTCTTACGGATGTTATCTCCGTAACCAATCATTTGTAAAACTGTTATTTTATGCATTTCCGTTAATCTAACCATTTTTCAGAATTGAATTGACCAAACTTTATACTTAAATTACAACAATGACAACTTAAATAAAACAATTTACTACTGCTTGTTAAAATAGCGTTGCCACGGAAAAGTTTTTTAATGGTTACCATCTAAAAACCACATTGCTATGGTTTTTGTTCACTTTCTCATTGTCAAGACCTAAACGGGAAATAAGTTTTAAGTATATTGTAATAAGTTTCGAGTATATTTTAGCGAATTTCGGTAACAACATGATTTTAATTTTTTTTTGTTAATTTTTGCATCAAATTTAAAAACAATAACATTTTTGAATAGAGAATGAAGAGACCTTTCAAATGATATATCACAAGCCTATACTTCCCATTTAAAAGATTGGGGGTTGTACCTGTCATTCTAAGGGGGTTGAAGATAGGGGTTGCATTTTCACGTTAAAGAATGTCAAGTTATAATTTAAATTTGACGTGTTTCGGGATTTTTTATAAATATGTACAGTAACCGAAATAATGAATTTATTCCATTTGGCTTTTACACACTGTATATTAAGACAAAATACATACTTAATAGAGAAAATAAAATATCTATGGTTTACAGGGTGATTCGTGCTTTCACAGACCTGTTTTTGTTAAAATACGTATTTTTGCAGTAGAAAAAAACATCAAATATCATTAAAAAAAATCACCGTCAAAGTTTCTGAATATTGGATATCTCGATGTCCTCGTTAAAAGTTCTTATAGGTAACTTTTCTGAATATTAAATGTTTAGTCTGTAAAATAACATTTTTTTGGTAATACATTATAAATACAAAATAAGAAATATTGTAAACTAAATATTTTTACACACTGTGTTAGATTATATTGCAACCTAGTATTATTGGGTGGTAGTATAGTTTTTTATCTACAAGTGGCAAAAAAATTTAAAGAAATTAGCCTCCGTGTTGGGAGTTTGAGCATTTTTAAATAAATCAACATTTTGAATGGATTGAATTTTAAGTCGGTGAGTGCATATTAAGCATTGTAAAGATCAGCAGGATATAGTTTTTTCCTGGTTTTTCTATACTACTACACAGTTATACTGATCTTAGAGGGAAGTACATCCAGGATAATCCCTTAGGGCTTTAATATATTATCTAATCAACATCAGGTACCTAGCTACAAACAAACAAAATGTAACTTAAATATGTCAATCTGACATTTCGTTCAACCGTTTAGTTTGCTGTTGTTAATGTAAAGCTTTATATTGTATATATTTTTAACTAAATCGGGTAAATTCTAGAATAGTGCCCCCAAATGAATTTCGACAATTTTTTGCACAGCGTATGTATGGGTGGGGAAATGATGGAAAACCTGCAAATTTTTCCGCGGAAACGTTTTTCACTACATAATTTTTCTTTTTAAATAATTATTTTTAGTAGATGACATCCATGTTCACTACTACTTCTGCGCATGCGCGAACTGATTGCTCTTGTTTCCAACGATCTGTCAAAAATTATTCAACATGGCGGCTGTAGGCAAACAATAGTATTGTTTTGTATTGTTGTCATAGTTCTTTCTTTATTTAAGTTGGTGTAGAAGTTTTTATTGTTGAGAGAATATAGTTTTTGTGACTTTATAAAATAGATTTTATATATTATTTGGACTTGTTAACGTTATAAGTTGAAAAATGCCTGTTACATGCCTTGTGATTGGTTGTGGAAGTAGATCAAACAAGGATGACTGACAAAAACCACGTATAGAATGGTTTATGAAACTTTGATTATATGCGGTATGTGACTTTCACAGTGTTATGTTCTAAGGTTTGCCCATAGACGCCATCTTTATGTCACGTTATTTGGAAAGCCTTATTGAACAGTTAACCTATTAACGTTTTACATTTTATTATAATTATAATTATAATTATAATTCATAAAAATGGATTGTGCGTCGACATCATCGTCGTCATCTGCTCCTTCTAGTCCGGTAAGTGAAATTTGTTGAATGATTGCAAGTTTTATTTCATTTTTTATGTATTTAGGTCATGAATCTACTGCGGCTAGCTGCAATTTTAGGAAACCTTAGATGAATTGCCACAGCATTTACAACGGTGGGGCTTTATTCCCCAGCAAGGGAATTATAAATGTCCAGCGTGTGGCAATTCGTTAACTTTGCAGAGGATGCAGGATAGGTAAGACTTATATATTCACTATATTTGTTGATTGCTTACTGTGTTGTCATTTTAGAATAGATGGCTGGATTTGGCAATGCAACCATAAAATATCTGTCCGGAAGCATAAAGCTCAAAAGTGCGCGACGTGGGTGGAATTTAGGACAGGAACATTTTTTGCGCGGTCAAAACTGCCCCTACTGCAGATCCTCGGGTTCATAAATTTGTGGGTCAAATGCATACCTCTAGCAGTTATTTGCGAGGAATTGGAGCTCTCCCGCCAGACTGGTGTGGATTGGGCTTCATTTTGTCGCGAAGTCTGCTTAGAGTATTTTATGCACCGACCCACAAAATTAGGCGGCCCAGGAGTTGTAGTCGAGATAGACGAATCCAAATTTGGGCGAAGGAAGTACCACCGGGGACATCGTATCGAGGGGCAGTGGGTTTTTGGAGGTTTCGAGAGAGGCTCCGGACGGGTATTTATGGTGCCAGTGGAGCAGAGAGACACGGACACCCTCATCCCCATTATCAAGAAATGGATTGAGCTCGGGACAACCATAATCTCCGATTATTGGAAAGCCTATGATGTTCTGGGTCAAGAAGGGTATGAGCACTTGAAGGTAAGCTGTAGCGATTATAGAAATTTGATAAAAAATGAATACGGTGAAATTAGACAGTAGTGAGTAAAGCGGCCATTATTTACCTGGTCAGACAGAGGTTAGGTTAGGTCAGGTTAGGTGAGGTTAGGTCGGGTCAGGTTAGGTTAGGTCGGGTTAGGTTAGGTCGGGTTAGGTTAGGTTAGGTTAGGTTAGGTTAGGTTAGGTTAGGTTAGGTTAGGTTAGGTTAGGTTAGGTTAGGTTAGTTTAGTTTATGTTAGGTTAGTTTATGTTAGGTTAGGTCAGGTTAGGTTAGGTTAGGTTAGGTTAGGTTAGGTTAGGTTAGGTCAGGTCAGGTCAGGTCAGGTTAGGTTAGGTTAGGTTAGGTTAGGTTAGGTCAGGTCAGGTTAGGTTAGGTTAGGTTAGGTTAGGTTAGGTCAGGTCAGGTCAGGTTAGGTTAGGTTAGGTTAGGTTAGTTGAGGTGATTTTAGGTGAGGTTAGGTGATTTTAGGTGAGGTTAGGTTAGGTTAGGTTAGTTGTGGTGAGGTTAGGTTAGGTTAGGTTAGTTGTGGTGAGGTTAGTTGTGGTGAGGTTAGGTTAGTTGTGGTGAGGTTAGGTTAGGTTAGGTTAGGTTAGTTGAGGTGATTTTAGGTGAGGTTAGGTTGGGTTAGGTTAGGTTAGTTGAGGTGATTTTAGGTGAGGTTAGGTTGGGTTGGGTTAGGTTAGGTTAGGTTAGGTAAGGTTAGGTTAGGTTAGGTTAGTTGAGGTGATTTTAGGCCAGGTACATGTTTCTTAAAAGATGTCGGGTTTTACAACTCGATCGTACAATTGAATTTTTCCGATTGGCGAGCGAGTTGTATAATCCCTTGGTTGGTCGAGAAGATTTGAACGAAGATCGGTCCGATGATGGGGATGATGAAGACTTCTAGATGCGTCCCCATTTAATTTAATTTTTTTTTAATTTTATTAGAATTACTTTGATTTTTTTTGGTTAGAATCATTTTTATTTTGTTATCATTATAATTTACGTTATCCTCCTTTTTTTCTTAAAATTATTATGTATCTGAAATTATTTATACATATTACTTCGAATGTTTTTATGTGTATTAAATAATCCGTTTTATTTTTTACAATTACTGTAAATTTGAATTCAGCGATTGAAATTATTACTGTTATTTTTTAAATGACTTTTTTTTCGTACTTTACTATCAATAAACACACTTTACATTATATGTGTTTTTCCTTTAAATGCCTACATTTATTGATATAGTCGTTGGCGTTGTGATATAGTATTTATGTAGTTTCAGTACGTGTCGTTAAGTGACCTTGAACCTATCGGATATCGCACATAACCTCTAAATTTTGACTCTTTTTTTTAATTTTTCCGCGAAAATCGGCCTTTCCGCGCGGAAATTTTGATTTCATTCCATTAAAAATACCTCAAAAAGGCCCTATGCAAAAAATTATCGAAATTCATTTGGGGGCACTATTCTAGAATTTTGCCAAATTTACTTTAGGTTGTAATGGTGCAGCTCCTATTGTTCAAACCCCCCAAGGTGCAATACAAGGCTACTACAAACAATCCTACAATGGTCGAACGTTTTCTGCATTTGAAGGAATACCTTTCGCCAAACCACCAATTGGAAATCTTCGATTTGCCGTAAGTGTCTCAGATTATTCTCTTTTTCTAATCTGTACTTTTTTTCTTATTAATCACTGTTAGGAACCAGAACCCTTTGGAAACTGGAAAGAAACATTGATGGCTAATACCACTTATGAATGTGCATGTTCCTTTCCTGTGTTCGGTTTAAGAGGTAAGATTCTTTTTTATTTTTATATAACTGACAATTCCTTGGCTGTTGTGGTCTTACTTGGTAATTTTTCCTAAAAATTTTACCTGCGTCTGCATTTGGAAGATGTTACCAAAATATTCCACGGCAGAACAATCCGGAAACTACCAGTTATAGTCTCTATATAATTACAGCCTCTATATGATAATTTTAGGAGTTGAAGATTGCTTATATATTTATGTATACGTACCTTTGAAGGAAATCACTGGCGAAGAGAAATTGAGTGTAATTGTTCACATACACGGTGGAGCATTTATGGTTGGTTCCCCACGATTTATGGCCGGGCCTGAATATTTAATGGACAAAGATGTTGTTTACGTTTCATTTAATTATCGTTTGGCAATTCTAGGTATGTTCTAAATTCATGTTAAAGATTTTTATTTACTAAGACTAATGAAATACCGCATAGCAATGAGAGGACTCTTATGCGCTGGTAAGTCTAGCTGTACAACATTCGGAGAATGGGAGCATTAAAAGTGTAGTTCAGCTTACATTTATCTGCAAGAAGACAACTTTGCAAAACAGTTACAATAACGAAATTGATTGTGTTAACCTTTACTTTTTGGAAGTTCATCTTACTAAGAACAATAAATAACTGCACAGTTAAACTAAACTTCCACTATTTATTCGAGAAATTCGCTTTAAAATTCAATTACAGCTGTTTCGCTATAACTAGCATCGTCAGATTGACATATTGAAATTACATGTTGTTTGTTTGTAACTAGGTGCTTGATGTTGATAAGGAGTTAAGGCTAGACCAAGTAAGGAAGTAATAAGACATAACAATATTAAAGCCTAGATGTTATTAGCCCTAAGGGATTATCCTGGATGTATTTCCCTCTAAGATCAGTATAACTGTGCAATGATATAGAAAAACCAGGAAAAACTATATCATGCTGATCTTTACAATAACTTAATATATTATTTATGTTACAATAATGTCTTATCTATGTATAAAATGAAGACTCAATCAAAGTGAACAGTTTAATAGTGGAGAACTTCCAAGATTTATTTGTTCATTAACTACTTTAAACTGTTGATCTTCTTTTAATTTCAAGTTCTTTTAAAAAATCTAAATTTTGTTTTTTATCACAAATGTGTAGTATATGAATGTCATTGGTGTGTATAAGTGAGTTTGGATGTTCCAATAGGTGTTTTGCATAGTTCGACTTATCTGGTTGTTGTAATCTATATGCTCTTAAGTGTTCATTAAATCTTACTTCAAAATTTCTTTGTGTTTGACCTATATATACTGCATTACATTTTGGACAATTAATTTTGTAAACACCAGATTTTTTTTAATTTTGGTAATTTTGTTTTCACATTTAACAATTTTGTTCCAATACTATTTTGTGTTTTAAATGATATTAATGCTGATGTTGCCGAAGATATTATTTTTGAAATTGCATTGGAAATATTTCCACAATATGTAATACTTTTATAGCTTTTAATTTCTTTAGTTTGTTTTGGAAATATTAGGTTTAGTGAACCTTTCTGTTCTTTCTTATTAATTAATTTATTTATCAAATGTATTGGATAGCCATTAGATGTAGCTATTTGTTTTATGATCTTAATTTCTTTATTAAAATTATTTTTGTTCATTGGAATTGCAGTTATTTATTGTTCTTAGTTACAATAACATCTTCCTAATTGGTCACCAACTTGCAGCGGGCACACCAATAAGCCATAGGCCGTGATGTGTACCTTTTTCCAGAGGCCATCGCGCTGCAAGATTGGAGTGGTGACAATTTCAAAACTAGAAAGACAATTATTGGGCTACATTTTTATTTACTCACTCAAGATTGGATTTCATCCAGGTTTCCGTCGAGAAAGAGTTTGGAGAGGTGGAAAGTCTAAGACATCTCCAGGATATTCACAAGTACAAACTTTTAATGAGAATAGTTTTGGCTCTTCAGAAAGTAGTTTGTTGTATTTGATTATTCTGTTGAATATCAACCATCCTAATAGGTTATATCTATCCTAACCTAACCTAACCTAACCTAACCTAACCTAACCTAACCTAACCTAACCTAACCTAACCTAACCTAACCTAATCTAACCTAACCTAACCTAACCTAACCTAACCTAACCTAACCTAATCTAACCTAATCTAATCTAACCTAACCTAACCTAACCTAACCTAACCTAACCTAACCTAACCTAATCTAACCTAACCTAACCTAACCTAACCTAACCTAACCTAACCTAACCTAACCTAACCTAACCTAACCTAACCTAACCTAACCTAACCTAACCTAACCTAACCTAACCTAACCTAACCTAACCTAACCTAACCTAACCTAACCTAACCTAACCTAACCTAACCTAACCTAACCTAACCTAACCTAACCTAACCTAACCTAACCTCACCTAACCTAACCTAACCTAACCTAACCTAACCTAACCTAACCTAACCTAACCTAACCTAACCTAACCTAACCTAACCTAACCTAACCTAACCTAACCTAACCTAACCTAACCTAACCTAACCTAACCTAACCAAAGTGTATCCTAATAGGTTATATCTCTGGCAATTAAACTTTTTAGGATTTTTAAGTACCGAAGATAACGTTGTTCCTGGCAATAATGGGTTAAAGGACCAAGTTATGGCTTTAAAATGGATAAAGGATAATATTAGGTATTTTGGTGGAAATCCTGATTCCATTACTTTAACTGGAACTTCAGCCGGTGGCGCTAGTGTTCACTACCATTACCTGTCTCCTTTATCAAAAGGTAAAGAATGTTTTATTTAAAAATTTGCAGCTCATAATAAAATTTTTCTACTTTAATTATAAGTAATGGTCAATACGTAAATGGTCAGTGATTTGTGTGTCAGTGAAAGCTCAGTAGATCTATTATACAGGGTGTTTCAAAAAAAGGTAACACCGTCTCTAGGATAGGTAAAAAACAGAAAAATAATTGGGGTTGGCTTAGTGAAATTTTTTTCTAACGCCATCCGTTTTCAAGATAAAGGGCGTTGAAGAAAATGAAAAATTACACATTTCTTACGATTTTACCGAAACTACTGGCACCATTGCAATGAAATTTTATACGAATATGTTTTGGAAGCTGATATATCCCATGAATTTGTTTTTATAACTAACTCTCATAGAGGGCGCTAGTTACACGATTCATACAACGTATTATTCAACATAACTTTTTTTAGGGTAGAATTATTAGTCAAAACTCCAAGTGAACATAAACATCGTTTAATTCTACACCAAAAAGGTACTCTTGGTAAAACTCGATATTATGTACCGTTTTCGGAATATTTTGATTTGAAAATTATGAAGTAATAATCGCTCCTGGTATAAACTAATGATAAAGTTCGCTTTTTCCATGTAAAATTGACATTTATTGATTGTTATGACAATAAGTCAACAATAAATAGAGTTTTGAAACCTTGTTATTTGTAAAATTAGATATTGTTAAACAAAATGTACTCAAATGTTGAATACACCGACATGTTATTAACTTTAGGCGAGTGTTTAGGAAACTCTAGTGCAGCTTTTACGCGTTATGCAGAAAAGTTTCCTAGAAGAAACTTACCAAGTAAAAAAACATTTAGAGCAGTATCAGCTTCCAAAACATATTCGTATAAAATTTCATTGCAATGGTTCCAGTAGTTTCGGCAAAATCGTAAGAAATGTGTAATTTTTTATTTTCTTCAACGCCCTTTATCTTGAAAACCGATGGCGTTAGAAAAAAATTTTACTAAGCAAACCCCAATTATTTTTCAGTTTTTTACCTATCCTAGAGACGGTGTTGCCTTTTTTTGAAACACCCTGTAGTATAACATACAAAAAAGTTATTTGTAAAAATTGGATATGGCTTTAAACTCTCCATTTTTCCCATTAAAAGTTCTTAATTTTCTCATTCCGCAGTCACACTGATGCATTTTGTTCATTACTCGTACATCATATGTCATCCCCATCATTGTTAACAAACTGAGCCATGTTTGAACCCATTGTTATGCTTGTCGATGTACCTACTTTGAGAACTGCGATATTGCCGATATTTGCCGATGTATTATGTCAAAGTATCTTCACAGCTGTTTTACTTACTCAGAACGTTTTGACATACGAGCTCTTCGTTTTAACAAAACTTCCAATATTTATTTAAAAAATTGCTTTGTTAACCTTAATGACAGCCGTTTCGCTAGACTTAGCATCGTCTAGCGAAAGTTTTGTTAAAACGAAGAGTTTTTTATTATCCTTAATTAATAAAATGGTTTTATTTTCTATGTTTTATTTAAATTATTTTAGGTTTGTTTCATAGAGGTTTTTCTCAAAGTGGAACTAGTATCGCTCCTTGGAGTTTAGTCCAAAATCCCTTGAAAAAAGCGAAACAAGTAGCGGCTCACCTCAATTGTCCAGTAGATTCCTCCAACAAAATGGTAGAATGCCTACGTAAAGCAGATACCAGACATTTATTTGCAGCAATGTCAAAGCTATGTCTCTATTTGAAAGCAATACCTTTAATAACATTCGGGCCTGTAATTGAAAATGGAAATAATTCCTTTATTAATGAACACCCTTATAAATTACTTAAACAAGGTAAAGTTTACGATGTTCCATGGATAACATCTAATGTTAGGGATGAAGGAATTTTTCCAGCTTCAGGTGATTATTTTTTAATTGTTTTCTAATTTTAAAATTCACTATTTATTGTAATTTGTTTGGCTGTATTGCAGGTTTATTATTAATTCGTGGTATACCGGAAATTAGTAAAAAATGGAATGAAATTATGCCGTATTTGCTTGAAATGTATGAAACAGTAGAGGAGTCTGACAAAGTGGCTGTTGTGGAAAAAATTAGAAGATACTATTTTGCTGATAATCCAGTTAACGAAAAAAACATATATACTATGGTGAAAGTACGATAGTTTTTATACGCAATTTTCAAAAAGAGAACTTAAATTTTTGTTGATTATGCTAATTATTCTTAAGAGTTATCAACCTGATGAATTTGATGAAAGAGCGTAAATTACAACTAAAATTGTTTTTGCTATTATATTACCATTTTTCAAAATATACATCTACATTTTTTAAAACATAAACTAAAGTGATAAATGTACAAAATCACACACCTTAAATTTTTTAAAATGTGTGAGGATAATAGAGAAAAAAAAATATTGAAAGAAATTAACTTTTGCCTTTTATATTTCAAGATTAGAGAACAAAAACAAACATTAATAACTGAAAATCACTTTATTGTTTTTCAAAATATTCCCCATGAAAATCTATACACTTTTGCATGTGTTTGAACCAATTGTCGAAACACTTTTGCTACTCTGATTGAGGCATCTCCAAAATATTCTGAATACAGCAACCGTTTCTTCAGGTGTCGAAAAACCTTGACCTCTCAGTTTGTTTTTTACGTAAATTTTTATTTAAATTGGTCTATAAAAACTTTATTTGCATAAAAATTGCAACTTTTACCTGTTATATTACTGAAATAAGTTCAAGTACAAGAACGTTACTTAAACACCATTCTATCAAATATACTAGCGGCCGTTTGCACCGACTTTTTTTTAAGGGACAATTAAACTAACGGTCCTTTAAAGTACTCTTAACGGTTTTTTTTCATTGCACCAACTTTAAGGAACCCTTAAACATCGATTAAAGCAGCATTAGCTAAAGGGCCAAATTCGTAAACTTATTTTATATATTAACCTCAAGTATTCTGCAAATGACAGATCTCATGTGGTTAGAAGATTTTTGTTTGCAAGAGTATGTGGAGTATACCATAGATATAAAGAGTATACAGACCTTTTTTATGTGATCTGGTGTACAGACTAAAAAAAATTACGTAAAATTTGAGTTCTTTTGTGAAAATATAGTGTTTAAGGATTAAAATTTTCGTGATTTTGGAAAATGGACAATTTTGATGAGGCCATCTTGGTTGAGGATATTCTATACGACGATTTAGAAGTCCTAGATTTTGTGGATATGGGTTACCCAAGGCAAAATATTGTTAGGCCCAATTATTATGAAGAAATGTCTAAAATGGACTTCTTTAAACGATTTAGGTTAACAAAAAATACGGTAATGACTCTTCTAACTCAAATTGAAGACCAATTGGAGTACCCAGATGATAGGTAAGTAAAAAATGTAAATATTGAATTATCTTTTAAGACGCTTCTGTCCAACAGTAAAACTACTTATAAGAATATGCAAAGTATGAGTTTTGCTTATCCCATAATGATTTTTCTATTTTAGGAACAGCCTCTCGCCTATGAATCAATTGCTTCTTACGCTCAGGTTTTATGCCAGCAGTGGGCAAGTGAGCAAGAAAACCTTAAAAGAAATTTACTTACATTAGAGAAAAGTAGTATATTAATAAAAATTAAATCAATTTATAATTAAAACGAAAACCACAATAATTGTCACTGTTATAAAAACTTTCAGGTTAAAAACAGGGTTCAAACGGAAGAACACAAATATCACTAAATCATTGCGACGTTGTCGAATTGTAACGTAGATAAAGAACACATTAGTAAAAGTTTAGAAACATTGTTTCGGGGCAAATCATTTGGAACTTAAGTAACCATTAAAATTAAAGGTCAATTAGTTAAATGTCCCTTGAAAAAAAGTCGATGCAAACGGCCGTAAGTGACATAAAAATCCCTACACCCAGTTTAAATGATTTTATTTTAATGAAATTTAGTGAATTTATTTATTTTATTAAAATAAAGAATTGATAAAATTTTTAGCCTTATCAGTTGAAGATTCCTGTTTTAATACTGCTTTTTTTGAAATCCACTAACAATCCAAAAATGAATATTGTAGCCGTAGTAAAGATCCAAATTTTGCGGATTTTGGTTCTTGACATTCTTTACGATTGGTTACGATGTCTGGGGTACGGAGACCTGTACGATTTTGTCAACTTAGTGAGTTTGATAGGTGTCGTATAGTGGGAGTTCGGGAAGCTAGAATTCTCTTCGGGAAATTGCAGGTAGAGTTCAAAGAAGTGTAGACACCGTGGTTAGATGTTGTCAGGCATGGCTTCGACAAGGCCGTACGCAAAGAGCAAGGGGCTCTGGACGCTCTCATAGAACAACAGACCGTGAAGATCGCTGCCTAAGATTATTGGCTTTAGGGGACCGTTTCTCTACTACCAGGTCCATTGCAAATGAATAGTTTGCAGAACACAGAAGACCTATTGGTATGCGAAGTGTTTACCGACGAATAAGACGTTTTGGCCTGTTTTCAAACTGACCACCGACGTAATCATCTTGAGTGGTGCAGAGAACGGTCACTCTGGAATCAGGAATGGAACAGTATTGTCTTTAGTGACGAGTCTCGATTTTGTTTAGGCATATTTTTCCTACTTGCCTTAAGACAGCCATAATCATTCCTTTGCATAAAGGAGGTGATAAAGATCAAGTTTCTAACTATCGCCCAATCGCGCTTCTTCCTACGTTATCCAAGATCATTGAAAGGTTGGTAAAAAAAAGGCTTCTTTCATTTGTGAGTAAATACAATATTCTAGCTAAAAATCAATTTGGATTTTTAAGTGGTAAATGCACAAATGATGCAATGTTTTCTCTTTTTAATAATGTCTACTCCAGCTTAAACAATCAACACTCTACAGCTACAATATTTTGTGATTTCTCAAAAGCTTTCGATTGCGTGGATCATAAAATACTACTTAAAAAATTGCAGTACTATGGATTTAGAGGCACCTCGATCAGGTGGTTCGAGTCCTTTCTTAGTGATAGACTGCAGCTTGTACGAGTTGATGAATTAAGGTCTTCATGCAAGCAGATAGAATATGGGGTTCCACAAGGTTCGGTATTGGGTCCTATATTGTTTTTGCTATTTATCAATGATATTGCTGACTTGAGCATCGGCGGAAAAATTTGATTATTCGCAGACGACACTAGCTTTTCTTGGAGTCACCCGGATATCACCGAACTGCATAGAATCGTTTCACATGACTTAACCATCATCAAATCATGGTGTGATTCTAACCATATGTGTTTGAACGTTTCTAAAACGAAAGTTTTACCATACACATCTGCAATTCAACCTATTATGTTGAATAATTCTACTATAGAGGTCGTTGACTCTGTGAGATTTTTGGGACTAGTCGTTGACAGCTCTCTAAAATGGGATGTACACATTGACGCTTTGTCAAAAAAACTAAGCTCTTCTTGTTACGCACTGAGAACAATATCTAGGGAGCTTCACCTGTCAGCTTCCAAAACAGTCTATTTTGCCCTCTTCGAGTCACATTTCCGATATGCACTTCCTTTTTGGGGTACATGTTGTGTGACTCAATTTGAACGTATTTTTAAATTACAAAAGAGAGCTGTTCGGTATACGCTGAAACTAAGCAGTAAAACTCACTGTAGGGAATTCTTTAAAAAACACTTCCATCCCTATTTATCTTTGAATCCATTTCCTTAATTCGGAAACATTTGCCTGAAGTCTCAGACAGACCATCTCATAACTACCCTCTTAGAAGTGCAGAGTATGACCTTTATTTACCAAAACCTCGCACGAAACTAATCAAAAGCTCTATTTTTTATAACGCTAAGAAAATGCACAACAATCTACCCTTAGAAATAAAGTCCATTTCATCAATAACCGCATTTCGTATCGCTTTAAAATCATACTTGGTGGAGAGAGCTTTGTATGCAGTTGACGACTTTTTTACATAAATTATTTTGGACCATCTCACGCACTGGAAAGTTAATTTGTGATATTTATCTATTTTGTTGTTTGTTGTTTTTTTTGTTGTTACTCTGACTAAATTAAAATTTTAAATTTTAATTTTTTTATATTACTTATTATTTATCAGTCTCATTGTATAATGTATACATAAAGTATACATTTATTTTATTTTATTTTTTATTATTTTTTTTTAATTGACCTTTCGCAATGTTTTATATTGTGAAGTTTTATATGTTTGTATGTTTTATGTTTTATTTACTTGTAAATACTCTTGTATTACTGTTTTGTTCTATGTGATTTGCTTTTTTTTTTTTAAACAGCTTTGTCCACAAATTTAAAAAAATTTTTCGACAATAAAGCTTATTATTATTATTATTATTATTATTATTATTATTATTATTATTATTATTATTATTATTATTATTATTATTATTATTATTATTATTATTATTATCATGTACGATGGTCGAGCGAGGGTTAGAAGACGACGTGGTGAAAGGAGAAATCCACGGTTTTTTGTTGAAAGGCATGTTCATCAAACTGTTGGAGTTATGGTTTGGGGTGCTATAGCTTATGGTTTGAGATCACCTTTAATCTTCATCAGAGGTAACATGAACGCGCAGCGTTATATCCAAAAGATTTTAGAACCCCATCTTTTACCCTATCTTGAGACCCTGGCAAATCCAACTTTCCAACAAGATAATGCCCGACCAAATGTCGCAAGAGTCAAAATAGACTTCTTTCAACATAATGATGTCACATTGTTACTTGGCCACCAAGATCTCCCGACTTATGCCCAATTGAGCACGTGTGGGAGATGATGGACAGGAGATTGCTCAATTTGCAGACTCTAGAAGAACTTCGAGGGGAGTTGGTGGTTGCCTGGAATGAGATACCACAGGAGGACATTGACCACCTGATCAGAAGCATGCCTAGGAGCGTTGGAGAATGCGTAACACAGTAACATATCGGGGTGCATCCACACATTATTAAAGGTAAAAGGGCTTTAAAGCAATGCAATCATTTTGAATTTTTTATCATTTACTTATTATGCTTCAGTAAGTACTTATACAAAATTTTATACAAATAAAATCATTTAAACTGGGTGTTTGTGAATTTTTATGCCACTTAGTATATTTTTAATTTGTACGAAAGGAGTTTTTAATAAATTTAAATCTTTTAGTTATTTAGCGACAGGTTCTTTTTTCACAGCGCTGAAGAATCAATAAGATTACAATCACGAGCAAACAAGAGTCCAGTGTACTATTATTTTTGCTCTTATGTACCGACTAATCCTGCAATACCCACTTTTGGAATGAAAAAAGGTAAATATAAAATTAACGTCTTTTTTAATTTAAATATATTAATATTATTTGTAACGTACATCCATACACAGATGATTTTTTGGCAACCATGGTGTGAACTCTGTAACAGAATAGAAATAATCCATAATCCAGTCAAAATAGACAAAAATAAGTCATAACTTAGCCAAAATTCGCATAGAGCTGAAAATTGGCAGAGACGTTAAATATCTCATTATAATGTCAAAAATCCCCTTCGATCCTCCTTTTGCAAAAAATTCAATTCAAGGTCAAACATACAAAATTACGGTTTTTTCCATTTTTCTTGGAAACGGTAGACCAGATAAAAACAGTTCAGAAACTTTTTCTCGTAAGACTCACCATTCGTGAGATATCGCGGTTTTAAAAATTACAAAATTCATATTCTACATATTATGCACACATTTCCACACCACCTATGAGGTAATGTATTTGGCGCATTTTTTTTAACGTGGTTTTCCCAGTAGGTATACTCCACGATCTATTGTAACAAAGAAAATTTGATCAGATGGTATCCTATTGATTGAAAGAATGGTAATAATGCTAATTGTTTCCTTTTAAATGTTATTATGATAGATAATTGTCTAATTCTACTTCGACAATTATTTCTTCATTTTCTTCTTCTTCTTGCAGAATTTCTGTTCTCTGTTCTAAGAAAAGGGATGCATCAATTGTCTCTTCATCAACATCATAAATATCTTCATCTGTTGTATTTAATTCAATATTGGTGCAAGTCTGACCCTGACAATTAATGCATACTGGTGAACAAATTAAACCCACTTTTTGACATCCACAATTCTTACTACAATCCGTCTTGCAGTTTCAAAAAATAGTATTAAACAGTTTTTCTGGAGCAGGCGGGTTTGGATTGGTTCCAAATAATTATCCGTTAATTTCCAACCCCATTCTTCTGGGTCCAGCTCATTGCCTAGCCACACTTGAACTTGATAATACACACGATACAAGTGTTGAAATGCAGAAGCAGATGTTGGAGACAGACAAGACAACTGTAGGTACTATTTTATTGTTCCATGCAGATTTTACAAACCTTAAATATCTATATTTGACTATGGAATCGATGCTAAGTCTAGCGAAACGGCTGTCATTAAAGTTAGAAAAGCAATTTTTTAAATAAATATTGGAAGTTTTGTTAAAACGAAGAGTTTTTTATTATTCTTAATAAGATGGACTTCCAAAAAGTAAGGGTTAGTACAATCAATTTAATTTAAATACTGCTATTTTACCTCTTTTGGAAATTGCTGATGTAGTATCGCAACCTGCTTTTGCATGTAAAAATAAAATATGAGCTTGACATTTCGGATATGCAGTCAGACTTTGTGATGAATATATTATTGATCGTACTTGAGCTTTCCCAGGTTTCAAAAAGTAAATAATTTTATCATTTGGCGTCCGTGCAGTCAAAAATACCAACAGATTGCATTTAAGTGCATATTATGTAGAATATGAATTTTGTAATTTTTAAAACCACTATATCTCACGAATGGTGAGTCTTACGAGAAAAAGTTGTAGAGAATTGTGTGATCTACAAGTTTTGTCTGACCTATTTTCACGATAAAATTTACCGTTTCCAAGAAAAATGGGAAAAACCGTAATTTTATATGTTTGACCTTGAATAGAATTTTTTGCGTAAGAAGGATCGAATGGGATTTTTGACATATCAATTATAATGAGATATTTAACGTCTCTGCCAATTTTCAGCTCTATGCGAATTTTGGCTAAGTCAAATATCTATTTTAACTGGATTAAAAGGAAATTTCTTGTAACTATTCGGAGATTTTCGAGTAGTTTTGCATGCATATTCGGAAAATAGAAATAGAAACAACTAAAAAGGTCTGTCTATGGCTGATCTGTGGTTTCTATGGCGCAAAACATCAAATAAATATTCTTACCGTAAGAAGGTTTATGTCGTAGGTACAATAAGCATTGTTGGGTTATTGTTTTTTTTACATACTGTATGGTAAAGTGCCATGTCCCGGACTCAAACGAGTTCGGGAAATGGCACTTTACGGTACACTTGTACTTTACAGTACTCTTCAATTCTCCCAATGTTGTTTGAAATAATAAGTGAATCAACATAAACTGAGGTTTTACTAGAGTTTTTGAAGATTGACATTAATTGTACAACTGCTGTTGCCAGCAATATGTATTAATGGAGATATTGATGGATTTACAGTGTTTACTGTAATCACGGAAGACGTGTGGCTGTGATGTAGCACTTCAACAAAAGTTTCGCCCCTTTGGATCATTCTTGCAATCTTGTTTTTGCCTTCAATCGATTCTTCTATATACTTTTCTGCAACTGAAGAACTCTTCCATCCACCGTGCTGTTTTAGAACTATAAGGTCAGCTCCAGCATTGGCCAACAACGTTGAGGATGTTCTCTTGAAGCAATGACCTGTATACTGTTCTGTTTAGTTTAGTTTTAAGAACTCAGCTATTTTCTTAGGTGCTCCGCCAACAGTATGTATACCAGCTCTTTGAGACAGACATTTTCCTTGTCTATAACCCACCAAAAGAGCTTTTAGGGAGACGTGTTGCCATAAATTCACATATTTTCTAAACACATCCAAATAGTGAACCTCATCACTGTTAATCACAGTGAAAGCTCATCGAATATGCGATTTTGTCTGGATAATCTTAACTACTAGCTGAGTACCCGTATCCTCTACATTACTAACATCTAAATTATGGATCTCTTCTCTTCGGAAACCTCTAGCAACTCCAAATAATGCTATCACTTTGAGTAATAGATTTTCTTTATCTGGAGCGTCCCTCATGAAGCTTTCATTTTGTTCCTTTGTCAGCACCTTCGACTGGTTTGGCTGATGGTCTACATTTTGTTTTTTCAAAAAAGCTATCAACTTTGGAAAACTTGGTAGGTTGACATTCTCATTAACCATAATCATTGATTTTACCATCGAGTATTTGAACTATAATGAAGAAGGTTTGAACGTTTTTAACTGAAAATTTAAACTGTTGAAGAAAATATTCTTTAAAAAAACTGTTCTTACCACATCCAAAAAGTAAGCCAACATCAAATTTTCATCATGACTACTTTTTAAATTGTGTTGTTCACGCCAATTGCAAAACAGCACATATTCTTTTTCAAATCTTTTCGCAGACTTAACTGGAATGATTTGCCCTATCGCTTCCGCAGTTTTCTCAGCAATTTCATCTAATTTCAGATCCATTTTCTCCGCAGATATTTCGTGTGTGCAGAAAAATATTCAATATGTCTGCCTTTATGTACATTGTTACTTGGTAACCGCTGTTCATTTTTTATTTATAATGTAAATCAACCATGTTAAGAATAAATCAAGTAATATAATTTTTTTACAGCAGTCTAAGACATGACTTCCTAATAAAATGATCAAATATGTCATTCCAGTTTCATATTTTATTGCGTTTAAAACCAAAGGCAGTATGAAAAAAAATATAGTACGATACACGTCCATAAAGTGATTATAATAAGTCACTTCCCGGACTTGTAGGGTAAATAACTATTTATTAGAAGTTTTATTTTTCATTAAAAATGAGGAAGTGTTTTATTAATTTTTCTTGCAAATAAGAAATTTTGTTTGTCATATTCTTGTCAAACAAAGCCTATCTTTGGGTTTATTAACGTTTATTTTGATTTTATCACAACTACCTACCTAATATTGTCTAAACTCTCAGGAAGTTCTAAGACATTTGTCGTGTGTCTTGGAAGTCTCCTTTCGATACTCTACATTTCTCTTCAATCTTCTTCTTCTGTCTCTTCTATAATATTCGCTATTACCAAATCCATTTCACTCAATTAATTGAAATTCTATTTTTACCTGAACTTGAAGTCTTATACAAACGACGATAAAATCGCATTAACTTGTCGAAAAACGCTCTTGAAGGTAAAATACAATTTTGTCGCCTTGTACAATAAATTATTACTGAAGATCCAAGCGATTTTCTATCAAAAAAATACTCTCCCAAAAAACTTGTCTATAACAATTTGAATTATTCTATTGCAGGTGCGGGTCATGGTGATGATTCTGCATTAATATTTAAAGTTCTTTCTATACCAGCTAAACGAGATAAAAGAGATGAACAAATGATAAAGGTTTTTACAGAATTCATTACATCATATGCAAATACCAGGTAAGCAGATTACTTATTTATATTCTTTTTGTACTATCGGTTTCAGAATAGCATATACATTTTCAAACTCAAATCGCTTACAATGAATTAATTTTAAGGGCGGCCTTAATTTTAAGGACGGCCTATTTATTGAGTATAACCAATCACGGTTTAAATAATAATAAATTTGAAATCAGTTAAACAGTTGTCCACGCCCATATCTTTAATGTTTGCAGCATAAGGTATTTTATTGACAAATTGCCTGTCCCTCTGTCCCTTGTAAATAAACTTAATCCCCAAAAACCATTTAATGTAGGCGTTTAAAGGGCGTTTAAAGGGCGTTTTTATAACTTCGGTAGGTAAACGAAATTCATATTTAACATGTATATTGTAACGTAATCAAATGGCCTTATTAGAAAATTAAAATATTTAACAAGAGAATCTTATTAATCAATTAGAGGGAAGGTAGTTTATTTAAATTTAAACAGATAAAGGAATGTAATAAAATTTAAATTATATTTCCATAAATTAAAATTGTCAACAAATCACCTGTTACATAATATGAGATTTAATAATATAAGATTTACCATACAGACGAGTAGGTTGATGGTTTCTATGTATTATCTAAATATGTATTCATGATGCCTATAACAAATTATTCAAAATTAGTACTTATAAAGCTTTCACTGAAATTTTGCTTACATCTAATTATACAATCTGAAAAATAAAAAGATAAACAAATAATGGGGTTATGAATTAAATGACAGTGACATCAATTGTCGCCTGATATAGGGTAGCTTCTAAAGAGATGTTTTGATATGTCAACTATGACAGAAGAAAAAGGTTAACGTAATTGACATGAATTAAATAATAAAAGATGTGATACAAACAAATTCCAATTTAGAAATATAAGATGTAATGTTTCCTATTCTCAAAACAAAGCTTTATTAGATATTATTAAATTTATTTATAAAAAACCATAAGGTTAATTTGATTGGACAATGAATGATATAAGCATAATTAGAGATATAGAGGGCGAATTTGAATATAAAAAAGAAAAAAAAAAAAAAAAAAGGAAAATCGGGGTAGTTATTGATTTTTAAAAAGGGGAATTAGTAATTTTTTGGTTTTGGAAGGAATAAAAGGTTTTTTTGTTAAGAAAAGTTATTAGAAACAGATTAATCAAAATCATATATGAAATTTTGTTAAAAATTGTAATTAGATAGTAAAATAGTGATTTGTGACCAGTGTAAGTTACTTTTTAAAAGTTCCCAAAGTAAAAGGTGGATCCTGAGTGATCTTCGTAACATCTTGAACCGGATTCCACGCGGGAGGAAAGCAGGAGACCCACACGAACAGTCAACCACAGTCTACAAAACAATATAAAGGTATTCATATTGTTTTAAAACATCGAGGCAGTATCAAACGCTATTAGGAGAAGTAATAAAAAGGTATTTAATGAATTCTTGTTAAATAAACTTACCAGTGTGTGAGAAACTAAATTTTCAATAACGCTTAGTGATCTATCGTCCATTTTTTTTTTGTAACTGTAATTATAGAAAGGACTACCAACTGTAAAAATTAAAAAGAACTCACACATAATTGTTATGTGAGTTGCATAATCAATTGTAATAGTATTAGTTTCATTAGCGTGAATGTGTGATGTATGAAAGAACATTTAAACGATCATGAATTTGTATTTGTATAATGAAATGTGTTAATTTTTTTTGAAACATTTATGTAATAAAACATTACATTGAATTTGGTTGATCTGTTTTGCATTTAACAGTAAATTTAATTAAAAACTTCCATTTTTTTTAACATAATAATAATAATAGAATAAATCAACAATTGATATAGGGCGTTCAAGTAACTACAATAGTAAATAATAATAAATTATAATACCTAGAGCCTGTGAACCCACAGAACCCTGAGAAGGAAAGTTTTTATTTGTTTTAGTAAATAAAAGGTTATGTTAGTGTCTGTAAAAAAATCAATTATTCATGTAAAATCAAATTCATTATAACATAACAAAATAAACATAAACAAACACACACATAAACATAACAATATGCTATTCTAAAGCCGACTGTACAGCCCTTCTTAAACAACATAGGAATGGCAATTTTTAAAACGCCTACATTAAATGGTTTTTGGGGATTAAGTTTATTTACAAGAGACAGAGGGACAGGCAATTTGACAATAAAATACCTTATGCAGTGTTATATCTTGTTTTTTAAACATTACTGATACGCCTATGGCAGGTACTTTTAGTTTTTGTTTATTGTAAATTAAATATTTAAATAGCCAGTTTTTGTATGATGTTTCTCTCGTCTTTTGTACTTGGTTGAAAATAAATGAATGTGTGATAGAAAGTACTTTACTAACAGTTATTTAAAAACCGAACACTTCTTCAAATTAAGAAAACTACTTATTGTTACTAAAGTTAGTAGCAAATATAACATGCAGCAAACATTAAAGATGTGGGCGTGGACAACTGTTTAACTGATTTCAAATTTATTATTATTTAAACCGTCATTGGTTATACACAATAAATAGGCCGTCCTTAAAATTAATTCATTGTAAGCGATTTGAGTTTGAAAATGTATATGCTATTCTGATGCCGATGGTACTTACCCTACGTTTATTTTAAGGGACTACCATCCATTTTAATTTTTCACGTGTCTTTTTACAAATTTTGTTTGATTTCAGTGAACCTTCTTTTAACAACAAAAAATGGTTATCAGTAGTACCCGAAAATAAAGTAATTAATACTTTAAAAATAGATTCACCAACAGAAATAGAGATGATAGGCATGGAAACAATAGGGGAAAAGGGTTTTTGGGACAGTTTACCTATTAAAGAAAATGGAAATTTATTTCCTGAATTGAATTAGGTATCTAATTGTTAGTGAGGGTTTAAAAATATGGTTATGTAATTTTTAAGTGCTATTATAATAATTTAAACAAAAATATATATTAATTTGATTATAACAGAAATAAACATCCTTTCAAAAATGATTTTTATTGCCATTATTTTGTTTATTTATCTTCAAACTAACCGTCAGGTTTGCCTTTTTTGTGAAGCCAATATGTAATTTGTTTTATTTGGGTTGGAAATGAATATCTGGGTTGGCTTTCGATTGACTTTTCTTAAACTTATTTTGACATCAGCATCTTTCGTTAGAATGGATGTAATATAATTAATAGAAGCCAGTGGCGTAGCTACAAATTTTGGGCCCCCGCAATGAAAGAAACGGGTCTGTTTCGTCGTTTTTTAATTTTAAACTGTACAATTTCGCGCGATGAGAGCCCAAGGCCTTTATCAGCCACTTTATGTAGTCGCCGACTATATCGGACTAGACCGTCGGTTACAAAGTATGCGTTTTATGAACAAAAAAGAAGAAGTGGCGTCATGAATTTTTGCGGGAACAAGTGTTGTTGTCCCGCCAATTGAGAAGTAGATGCTAGAGATTGAGTGTGTGTGTCCACAAAAAAGTAAAGTAATTTTTGGAGCAGTTAACAGCCTAGAGAGAGTTGGGGCCCCAGAATTTACACGTGGTGTTATAATTACGGTGTGGACAATCTACCTAAACCAGACATTAAATCGAGGCGGACAGAGTCGACTTATTTCAAGGTAAGTGGTTTGATATTTGCGCGGCTTTGGGTCTCCCGATTTAATAAATGTTTCGGGAATAAATTACCAGCAATAATTACGAAACAGGGTCCCCACCCAAAAAACGTCTTTTGGGAGAATATTAAGAATACCAGAATTTTAAATAAATTATTTATTTACATAAACATAAAAAAGATTCCTTAAACACAAAAAAACAAGAAAAAAATTAAAACTCAAAACAACCTATAAATTTAAAAACTAATTGAAATCACAATGTGCTTTTTTCACGCTTTTATATCTGCAAACTCAGAAATTGCACTGTCTAAATTCATTTTTGACGCTACATTACCTTCAATGGCTAGTAAAGATAAGTTCTTTAATCTATTTTGGGACATGCTATTTCTTAAATACGTTTTAATCATTTTTAATTTTGAGAATCTTTCCTCAGCGCAAGCTACTTTTACCGGAAGCGTTAAAAATAATAGTATAGATGATATAATAACAGGAAAGCTGGAAGACAACGTACTATTTTTTAGAAAAAACTTTAAAAAGTCGGTTATATCTAAGTCCTTTCTTTTTTCTAATATTCGGTTGGCCGACAGTTCAACTGAAAGCGTGCTTGCAATATTAATATTAATATTTCCTCATACAATTTTTGTAAATTATAACTTTTTTGTAATATTTCTTCTTTCGTTAACGTTATTAATACAGGGTTGGGATAAAGTATGGAACCAAGTAAATATCTTTTAAACGAAAAGAACAATATTTATGAAAATTTGCAGGTAAGTGCAATGGAACAAAACGCATCTGATACTAATATACTTCCGGTTTAACCGGAAATGCCATCAACATATTTAATTTAAATGGGACACCCTATATATTTTTACAGAGCTTGTTATTTTGAATTCATACATACTGAGTTTAATGTAAACAAATTTGTAAAAACAAGGAATATAGCACTTTAACCAATCTCTTTTGAGTTTTTTGCATTAGAGCAAAAACTATTTAGATAAACTAATTGATGTTGTTTGTATGCATAGTAATAAATAAACAAGTACTGTTTAGTACGTCTTTTGTTCTTCAAGTGTCAAATTCTAATTGACGGAAATAAATTGCACAATTTAGAATGGTTCAATTAAGTGAAAAAGAGCGTATTAAAATTTTAATGATGATCGGTTATGGTGATCGTGTTAGAACTCATGAAGAAGTGTGTCATATTTTTAATAATTTGCATCCGGAGAGAAATCCTATATCACGCTCAACAGTAACTAAAACATTACAACGTTTTAATACTACTGGGATGGTAAAAAATTTGCTAAAACCTGGAAGACCGCGGACTGCAACGAACGAAACTGTTAAACAAAATATTGAAATCGATTTAGAAGAATCACCTCAAACTTCCACCACAAAATTTGCCACAAAGTGAAAAGTATCATCCGTATAAGGTACAGTTGGTTCAAGAATTGTCATACGATGATTTTGACCGACGGCTGGAATTTTGCGAACGGCTAATGGACATCTGTAATGTCGACGAAAATTTTGCTTCTAGCATAGTTTTTTCCGATGAGGCAACTTTTTGTTTAAATGGAACAGTTAATCGCCATAACTCAAGGTATTGGTCAAATGAGAATCCTCATTGGATTCATGAAGCACATACCCAGCATCCACAGAAGTTGAATGTTTGGATGGGAATTGTCGAAAATAAGCTTATAGGCCCATTTTTTATCGACGGAAACTTGAATGGTGACAATTACTTGGATCTACTGAATAACGAAATTATTCCTGCACTTCAACAGAATGGGCAATTACCACAAAATATTTGGTTTCAACAAGATGGAGCACCTCCCACTATGATAGACGGGTTAGGGATTTTCTGGATGCGAATTTTCCAAATCGATGGATTGGACGTAGAGGATTCATAGAGTGGCCTGCTCGTTCTCCGGATCTTAGCCCGTTAGATTTTTTTCTTTGGGGTTATCTAAAATCACGTGTATACGTTAGACGACCAACAAACTTACAGGAATTGAGACAAAGAATTATTGATGAATGTGAACTAATACGTGGAGAAGTCTTGGAAAGAGTGACTCAAGAATTTGTTAATAGGATGGCATATTGTCAGCAAATAAACGGCGAGCATTTTGAACATTTGAAGTAATTTTGTTTCTCATTATTCTAAAATAATGAAATGTACATCTATTTGTACTACTAACAGTGAGTCATTCCTCGTTTTTACAAATTTGTTTACATTAAACTTAGTATGTATGAATTCAAAATAACAAGCTCTTTCAAAATCTGTAAAAATATATAGGGTGTCCCATTTAAATTAAAGAAGTTGATGGCATTTCCGGTTAAACCGGATGTATATTATTATCAAAAAAATGTACATCAGATGCGTTTTGTTCCATTGCACTTACCTGCAAATTGTCATAAATATCGTTCTTTTCGTTTAAAAGATATTTACTTGCTTCCATACGTTATCCCAACTCCGTATATGCGGGACTAGAAAACTAAACATATTTGTAATTTTCATTAAAGATTGAAAACGTGTGCTTAACTGAGATGAGGCAATATTAATAAATCTATAAATATTTATTTTAAAATACTGCCTCTTTGGTATTGGCAAAGCTCATCAAAATGTGTTATTATTTAGGGTTGTCGCTTGTTTTGAAATAAACAAAAAATAATGGTTTAAATATTTTTATTTTTAAATTAACATGGTTCAATAATTATTAAACACAAAACATGAAAAAGTTTTTGGCAAGTATTAACTATACAAAATCAAATCCAATTAATTTAAAACCTTCAGACTGGTAACAGACTGGCTAAAATTTTCAGCACGTTTTCTTTTGTCAACGGACATTTTGGATAACTACTAGAACATTTTTCTTCGTCACTTGTTCTTCCTAATTCGGCAGCTGCCTTTATTGCTGTCCCATCAAGCATATAAGAAAATAATGTGTTACTGGAAACACACAAAAAAAATATATTTGGTAATTATATCTACACAATCTATCTATCTATCGAACATACATGGATATGTTAAAAAGATGATTGGTTATGGAGTTAGAGTGAGGACTCAAGCAGAAGTTCGTAATTTATTTAATGCCAAATACCCCAAATTATTTCATACATTTGCATCATACTGTATATGTTGATGTGTATATGTTATTATATAATGTTATCTATTGTTGGGGTATATTTATAATCAATACCTACCTTTACAAAACCTCAAAATTAAATTCTTATGAAAAACAAACAATATGTACACTATCTAATTTTATTTCGATAATAAATACTTACTTCACCACCGATGTTATGAATTCTTCAAAATTGGAAGCTTCACCGGATTTTAAATTTTTCTGTGCACCATTTACGTAGGAACAGACAACCCGTTGCATACATGAAGTACTATCTATGTTGTGCGTCTCCAAAGAATTCTCAATTCTAGCCAAAACATCGGTAACTGACGACATTTCATTTTCTAAACCTTTAAAAAGTAATCATTGAAATTGTACTAACTTTCACTTTGTGGAAGTGGTACTTACATATTTAGTACCTAGATATAATAAACAGCAGTTCATCCCACATTTTTTGTGCTTTTTTAACTACATTTTGTGCTTCTTTTGATTGAGTTTTACATTTTATGTTTACATAATGGACTCGGAAAGTGTGTCGTCAAAATTTGAGTTCTATGCTGTTGAACGGCAACATTATAAATCTCCAGAAATAACTTTTGTTTGAGTTATTTTGTTATTATTATACTTTAAAATATAACGGAAGTATCATAATTAAATACATATAAGCAAAATCTTTCCAAATTCGATTTTTAGTACTATTTTAGTAAGTATTCTTAAAATACATGACAATGCACAACTTTGAAGGTTATGTTATAATATTTTTACGTAAATTGTTCGTCTATACTTCTTACCAAACCCTTCTTTCAGTTCGTCATAGTTTATTCATTTCTTTCTAACACATTAAGTTGTAGCCAACAGAAAAAACGGTAGTTCCGTGATTATTCCTCAAACAATATCAAAACAATGCAGAGCTTATGAGTAATTAACGTATATTCGCGTATTTTGAATGCTCCCAACTTCTAACCAATCAATCATGCAAATTAAAATATTTTGTCGCAGAATACTGTAATGCAAATGCCCCTTTACAGTGTCAAACACTGAAGTGTCACAATTGTCGTTCAGGTCAGTATTTTACGTTATTTTATGTGTTAAACACGCTATAAAGTGAAAAAATTAATTTTATATTCATTATATTCAAACAATCTAAAATAGTTTATATAGTGTAAAAGTATCAACTTTTTGGCAATTATTTGATAACTTTTCCATTTTTAAGAATCTCATAAATACTAATGTTTTGTTTTTTAAATCCAAGGTGCAATAAAAGTTAGTTTCATAATTAGCTGAATACGATCCTGGCAACTGTCAAGATTTGCATAGAACTACATGCAATAATACTCAACATTCCCAAAATAGTGTATGACGTCACAAACTATGACGAACTGAAAGAAGGGTTTGGTAAGAAGTATATCTACTTTAGTGATATGTAAATCATATGAATGAACACTTACCAATAAAAAAACAGTAATTAACTCCCAAAAATCAAGAAAATTCAATAAAATAATCAATAAAACCTTTAAAACATACCATAAAAAAGTTGTTTGGAATCATTTGGTTTGACACTTACGTCACTACTTTTCCATTCCATTGTAAATGTTAATCTGACGATGCTAGTTCTAGCGAAACGGCTGTCATTGTGATTAAAAACCTAATTTTTTAATCAAAGTGAAAGTTGAATTAAAACGAAGAGATTTTTATTATTCTTAGTAAGATAGACTTCCAAAAAGTAAGGTTTAATACAATAAATTTAATTAAAACATCTTTAAGAGAATAATTAACCCGATTATATAAGAAGTTACATGAGAAAAGGTGTAAGGCATCCCAAAACATCTGGTTTAACCAAGAATGTCTCAAGACGAATTTAATACCCAATTATGTAAACGTAAAATTTAAAACTCAATCAAAAGAAGCTCAAAATGCAGTTTATTCATTTATTACATAGATTTTCTTTAAAATTAATTTTATCCGTGTCAACATCAGATTGACAGATCGAAATTACCTATTTTATATTTTATAAGTATTTGATATTGAATAAAATATCATTACAGGATAGTCACGTAATAAATTATATTACGTGCTACTATCCGGTAAAATTCCATTTTCCGGATTGAAATCAACTACGTAAAGATACGTTTTATATAGGGTACAGTATGAAATAAAAGTAATTAATATTCTGAAACAGAGCTGGGAAAGTTTATGAAGATGAAAATCGCAGCCCAGTTATTATCTTAGATCAGTTGTCAATTTATGCCATTGAAGCAGATAATTATTTTTAATATTATTAAATCTACTAACTTCTATATCCACCATAACCTCCCCCAAATATATTCGCTAATTTGGGAATAATCAAAACCAAACCAAGTCCCAGGATAGCTCCCAAAGCAACTCCTCCAATGTCAATTTTCATGGGACTAATAGCATAACCAACACCACCTCCTGGATATTGAACTCCACCATTACCACTGGTCCCATATGTAGTTGAGATTGGAATTATACCAAATCTTGATTCTTTGCTGTCTTTTCTTTCTGGTTTCGTACTATTTTGCCCTTTCACCGGATAGTCATTAAGATTTGATTCGTAATATCTATTAGCAGGCTCGAACCCTCTACAATAAATATAACAAACTTACAGTAACATTCATTATAAAAAATTCAAGAAATTAAGAAAGGATTTAAACTTAAAGTTTATAACAATTAAATTTGTTTGGCAAATACACTTCTCCAAGGAATTAATGTACCACTTCAATAAATCAATTATATTTGTAAACAGGTAAAGAATAAAAATTGAAACTTCCCCAAATTTATGTTAAATTTTATTAGTAATTATAGCAATCTGTCCACTATCATTCAGGTTGAGGAACAACAGGAAAAAAAATAAAAAATAAAATTCTTACAAAATTAATGATAAGAAAAGCAAACTAAAATATGAATAAGGTTTAATAACGAATGTTACTACGTATAACAGCCTCATATCGTCGGCCCATACTTGAAAGATGACTTCTTTATGTTTATTTGCAATTTTTAAAAGAAAATTTCTCTTATCTTCTGTAAAAATGCATCCCCTCTTATTATTAGTCGTATTAGTACTTTCCATTTTTCACTTTGATCAAACCCAAGTAAATTAGACACACCAAAAAACTTCGGAATCAAAACAAAGCAACTTTTCTGCATAAAGTGAGGTTATATAATAGACCTTAACCTCCAGATATCGACCTAACTGCCAGTTGAAAGTTACAGATAAATATTTGGCATTTTAGCTGTCGGATAAAGTTAACCTGTTGTTGATAAACCGACCTTTCCAAAATAACAAAATAACTGGTAGTTAAGCATTAACTGACAGATAAATTGCTATTGATAAACCGGCCCTCATTGATTTTAAATTGTCTTTACGATTGATAAATTTAAATTTTTTCTAATAAGCAGAAAAGTAGCTAAAAATGACATCATCCTCTTTTTATTATAAATAAATTAAAGATGACTGGTCAACTTCAACACCATCGGGAAATATCTGGGTGGAAATAATTGTTGACAGAATTATTGATTGACTAATAAGGTGTTTCCAAAAATCTTCAGATTTTATACGTGTAGATTTTTCCTTAGGAGTTATTATGCAGCATTGCGTTTATGGACGACGGCGTTGCCATATCGGCATGTTCTTCGAATTTGGTTCCAACTGGCGCGGGAATATAACTTGCCATTGTTTTACTATTATGATTTAAATGTTGACTAAATTATTCATTTGAAAATCGTTTAGTGAGTAATTAAGAATATTTATAATTATGCTTTTAGATAAATTTTACGTGTTTAAAGGAAACCAAGGTAACCAAAGCGGCAACAGTGTTGAATATTCGCCCATAGTGACAATTACAAACCAAAGAAATCAAAAGTGTTGTCACTTGAATAAATTGAAATTTTTATAACTCAAGCACCAGATAAATAATTAATTTAAAAGAAGTTGGTTGTTTGAGTATATTTATTGAATTTATTGTACATAAAAAACTGACGTTTAAACTGAATTTAAGCCCTAGGCGAGGAAAAATTTTCCTGTACTGTCCGAGAAAGTCCGGGAATGTGGCTTTTCCTACGAGGTCTACATACTATTTTTCCGAAAATCGGGAATCGTTAAAATTACGGTAAAATATTACTAATCATGTTAAAAATTTCAAATCAACATTATTATTTTTCCCTTAAATAAAAGAAGCCATGAACATTGTTTCGTAACTACGAAATTTTAAATTGTCAAACTTGACGAGTGAAAAGTTTATTTGTGGCGTCTTTCCAAAGTGTTGATTTTTTAACGTTTAAAAAGCCAAAGTAACGTGTAAAATGATGAGTGATGTTGACTGTTCCATTTCTGGAACCCCCCAGAACTCACAGAGGCAGTGAATGCTGCATCATTGGAATTTTGGAATAAGTTAAGCGTACTTACAGCATTGCGATTTTTACAAAATTTTCAGAAAATGTCCAATGTTCAGAAAACATAAAATTTTTTGTCGGAAACGCACGATTTAAAAAAAAAAAAACAAATCTTACGATTTTCATGACAATATGCATCTATTGCCATGTTTCTCAAACCATTGTGGATGTGCGTTGACATGCGCAAATGAAAGGGCGTCATCATCGATATGTCGCGGTGTTGTCAAATTGTAAAAATATACAAAAAATTGAAAATTTTGTTAAAAAAATTAGGTTTTCTGAAAAATACACCTAAAATAGAAAAAAACTCAATTGTTAGATTATAAAAGGATACGTTAGAGAAAAAAAGGTTAGAAAATAAACTATTTGTATATTATTCATCATTCAATTCGTTCTGAAAAAGACTATTAAACGAAACAAAACCTTACTAATGAGCCGTCACGGATATTCACAGCAAATCCTCTTCCCGACCCCTAGCACAGATCAATGTGTAGTGATTATATAAATCGCTCAGCTTAATATCTGAACAATAAAACATATTGAAACATTCATATTTTTTTCACTAAATAAAATCCAACTTGAAAAACAATATTGAAATAAAAAAACAAACATTGTGTCCGTTGTCAATAGCGCTGCCTTTGACAAAAATTATTATAAAAAAAAATAAAATGTCATTATTGAAGTCCAACTAGATCCTCTAGCTCGTCCTCAGGGATTTTTCGTATTTTTTCAAAAACTTGTATAAAACATCAACTGACGGCTAAAATAGAATGTGGCAACGTCGGATTGTCATCTCGCTTCTATCATAAGCCTTGTATCCAATAATCATTTTTGCAATAGTCAGCGATATTATGACTCGACTGTCTCAAGGTCATAAACTGAAATAGCACAATCTGATTGGTTGTGAATAATTCATGAAAGTGTATTGAAACACACGTATATACTGTCAGAGGAAAATAACAAAAATGTCAGTCAAAACAAGAGTGTAATTTTAAAATTTGTGAGTTAATTTTTAGATAGAAATAAGTGTTTTCGATAAAAATGTTGTACAGAAAACTGATCAGTGGATGTTAAAGAGTATATAAGCAAAATTTGAAACAAATCGCAATGCTGTAAGTACGCTTAACTTATACCTAAAAATGCAACTTCTTTCTCGGAAAATGTTGTAATGGCATACTTCTTGGAGCTTGTTTCCAAGATGAAACCTTCAACTTTATGATTGAATTAATTTCGTGATTTTTAAAGTATTTAGTGAATGATCCAGCGAAATTGTTGTTTTAATCTACATTATTTAAGGTAAGCTATCAATCAAATTTAAAATTAACATGAAATTCCGTGGGTCGCAAAGTACAACAGAACCGGGCCAATCATTCAATGCTGAAGGCAACCCTTGCAATTAGACATGATGTGGATATATCTAAATATTCAAAACTTCGGGCATTCCTGGAACGGCAAGCACATGCCTATAAGCCAAAAAAAATCCAAGACTTTAACTAAAAAAGAAATAAACAAATTTATTCAGGAAGCTCCAGATAAGGAATATTCAAATTATATTTGGATTCTTTACATGCTTATTTATTGTTGTAGGTAGCTGTATATTTGGAATTTCCGGAGCTTGCAGAATGGACCAGCTGGTTAAAATGACTGTATAAGATATACAAGACCTACTATCTAAACTTTTTGTTACTATACCGCAAGTATGTCTCTTTAAGACCATAAGAGACATGAATATCACTCGGTTTTTTTTAAGTTTTAAAATGAAAAAGGTTGTAGGCAAGTAGTAGGAATTGACCAATTTAGAAACATGCCTAAAATAGTGGCCAGTTATTTGAATTTTCCATACTCGAAAGAATATACCGGCCACTGTTTTCGTCGGTCTTCTGCCACAATGCTTGTTGATTCTGGTGAAGATATTACTAGTTTAAACAGACTGGGTGGATGGAAATCAACAGACGTCGCTGAAGGATATATAGAAGAGTCTCTTACGAATAAAGAAGAAGTGACACATACAATTTTCACAGCAGAAAAAAATCAAGAAAGTAAATCTTATATTTCTAATACTGCAGTAACGCCCAATATTAGTTATTGTCATACAAATAAAATTATTAGTTTGGAACATATTCAACAAAATAATGCTATTAGTTCCCAAATTCTTCAGTTTTCAATACTTGTACTAATTGTCAAATAACAGTAAATATAACAAAAAATAAGCAATAATTTTAAAATTTAATGTTAACCTTGTTTGTGCTGAAAGTTTTGAAAATAAAATTGTTTAGGAAAAAACCTGTTCGCATTTATGTTCTAAAGTTTACTGTATGGAAATAACGTTTCCTTACAATACAGAAATTAATATTTCCTTACTCTGAAAAAATAAGTATTCCGAAATGATTTCAAAATAAATATTTTTTGATAGGTATTAATCGGTAAAAAGAGGTACTAGAAAACCCACAATTAAATTTTAAAAACTCAACGATTTTGTTAACTTGTCACAAGGTTATAATGTAGATAAATTATTAAAAAAATGCGCATTTAAAAATTAAACGTAATTTCTTCTAAGTATTATTTCCAACTTAGTAAAAAAAATATATTTTTTCTTACCCATCTTGCATATTATATATTTTGGGATTGCCGCACACCACACTAATTAATAAAATAAAAACAAACAATGACGGAGAATTCATTATTGAAAATATTACTGAATCAACTTATGTCGATATATGGTATATAGTCTAAAGTGCGACAAACTATGACAATTTTGATGTTTTATACACTTGTTTGAAACACTGAGTGAACAGAAACAATTGAAAATAAGTTTAGTTGGTTTATACGAAGAGAATCTTCACTTTCTTCCAAGTTGCATTTAATAATAATGCGTAATAATGTCATAACTATGAAGTAATTCCGTTAACGTTTGAATATAATTGCAGCTATCTACCGTGTCTTTATAGTGGGTTTATTTTAAATAAAACAACTTCCTTTAAGAAACTATTTCAACTTTTCAGGAGTGAAGCTGAATATAAGGAAAGTTAAAAACTAACTTGATGATTGGTTTCGAAACAGCTACCGCTGTTTTGTAATTTATTTCATTTAATGATGAGCCAAAATTGTTGAATCTTTAATAATATAATTATACAGGGTGCAGGATTAGTGCAAGGAACTCCAATTCTATATACGTATCTATATATTTATGTGGGGTGATAATTACACCTGTCATATGTCTAGTTTAAGACATCATCGGGTTTCAAATCAGACAGATCCTCATCTTATATTTCTGGTGCTCCTAGAAATCTGTGACTAGAATTCTACAAGGAAGGGCATTCCACAAGATGGTTCTGGTCCCAGATGTTGGGGTTTCAACTCCTTTTTTTGCCAGCTAATTTGCTGTTTCGTTCCCTTTTATTCCTATGTCCTGGGACCCATAGGAGGGTGACAATGTTCTTCTGGAAAATTATAAACAAACTATAGTAAAAGCCAAATAAAGTTGCGTTCACGTCATCATTGTGAACATTTGCAGTGTTGTCAGATTGTTCATGGAGTATGAAAATTAGAAAATACATATCGTCTACTATATACTTGGTTGGTGGATTATTTCTAAAAAAATGTTTAAAATAAATGACATTATGTATGATTATATCTGTATATTTTCTAAGAAACGATGTGCAACAGTTCTGTTTTGAACATCGTATGTTTTTTTCTGTCAACCACTCCTCAAAAGCATTTTTTGACCATCCTGTATTCGAAGTTTTATGCAATAGCATACTGTGATAAGCTGCATTATCAAGTACAATTAGAGAAGGATTCTCTAAGTTTTGCAGCAACTGATATTCAAACAATCTTAAGAGATTCTCCTGGTTCATTTCCCAATAATTATAATTACTAAGTTGAGTTATTCAACAAAATATTGCTTCAGCACCCTTTATAAATCCGTTTTCATTTCCAGCATGTATTATAATATATCTGCAATGATAATATTTAAATGTTCCTATAACAATCTATGCTAATATATCTGTTTTCGTATTTTTAACACTCTTTACATTTTCATTTTGCCAAGAATGGTCAATGATGCCATTTTGAAATATCCCAGGTTCATCCAGAAACACGAATTGATATATACCTTCATCCTCCGCTTCTTTAAATCTTCTCTCAAGAATTGTGCTCTTTTAAAAACAACGTTAGGTAATTCCATAGGTCCTTGTCGTGGATTATACTTCATCCATTTAAACCCAAGTTCTTTGAGCAATCTTTTTAAAAAAGTGGTACTACTATTAAATAATTATTTATCCTTCAATTGGAACCACAATGATTAAACCGTTACATGCTGTTCTAAAAGCATGCAGAAATAAAATTATGTTAAATGTTAAAACCAGACTCTTCGGCCAATTTTCTAGGATCTTAATTAATGTGGCCTTCGGTCTCTTCAGTCCTAACCTTATTTTCATAGTTCTTTTTTTGATTAGCTACTGACTCTGTTTGGCAAAATTTTCTCACTAGCTCTAACACGTATAAGTGATGCAGTTGCTTGTCTTCATAAAGCTGATTAAATAAATTCGCCGTTCTTCTCGCATACTTCCCGTTTTCAAAAAATATAGAAATAATTTTGACTCATTCTTCAACAGAATTTAATATTTTGAAAGTATTCAAAAATAGGTAACTAAACTAACAACATTACTATCAAATTTCTAATTGTTTTCCAAATTTGTTTTTATTTACTTCTGATACGACATAAAAAATGACAATCCATAGGCGTTACGTTACATTTTTAAGAGGTGTCGTACTTTAAATGAATTAAAACTTTTTTTGCAACAAATTCTTGCCTACTTGCTTTAATATTTAAATGCAAGAAAAGAAAGTTTCCTAACATATTGAATAATTATATAGTGGGCATACTGCGAAAAGTGACCAAGTCACATTTTCTTAAATTCGACTTATTGTTACAAAGTGACTTCAAAAGATCATATCTTTATCAAGAACAATTATTCACCAAGTCAAATTTTAATACATAATATGTATTAAAATTGAATTTTTGCAAAATGTGACTTGGTCACTTTTCGCAGTATACCCACGATATATTTGAAAATGGTTTAACTTATGTTTCAAAAGTTTTGGCACAAACTAAATTTAATATAATTGATCAAAACTTGGAAAACATAAATTTAGCTTGTTGATGTTACTTCATGTTAGTTGTCATTTTGAGATAAAAAAGTCTAGACGGAAGGTTTTTAGCGAGATTGATATATTTTTAGTTTTATTTTTAAAAATTGACTGACTTAAGTTCTGAAGAGAAGAAAATTAAACATGTTAATGAGAAAGTTTTACTTACATATTTTGAGGGTAAGAAAGATCTAAAAGTTTCCACATTAGGGAAACTTACTCAATGTTAAGGTCTGAATTAAATTTGAAAAGGACTATTGATATTAAAAAAATATACAAATTTGGTAGCATATATTAAAAGGCAAGCGGACGGGTACAGGACTAAAAAGTCAAAAATTTTTATTAAAGAAGATTTTGCCAGTGTAACCTGATAATTGGAATGGCAGGAGCATGCAGAAGAGCAGAATTAACATTTCTTCCAGATGAAAATGTTATCGACAAAGGAAGCCATTTTCGTGTTGATATTCTACCTTCAAACATAAAAGTTATACAGCAGTTTGCAATTACCTCTGGAGAAATTGAAAATACGAATCTTGTTGAAATATTAAGAAAATATATTAAGTTGCGTTCCCAGGATCTTAAACACAACATATTTTTTATAAAATATGCAAATGGAAAATGTACCAGAAATCCTGTGGGAATTAACACATTTAGCAGTCTGCCGAAAGTTATTGCACAATCTCTTGGTCTTTCAAATTCTGTTCTATATATACTGGCAGACAGTGGCGCTGATATTTTAAAATTAAAACGGTATGGAGGCTGGAAATCTACCTCTGTTGTGAAATGATATGTTGAAAATTCCATAAATAATAGAAAACTTATAGCGCAAGAAATATTTGGTGAAACATCTAATGCAATGTGCGCCGCTTCCCAAATAATAGCAAGGTCGAGCAATGAAAAAATATGTTGTCGGGAATTAATTTGAATAACTGCACTAATTGTATTATCAATATTTATAATAATTAATTAATTAATAATTTATGTTTTTAACTTGTATTATAACAGTTTAATAAATAGAATAATTCTTTTTTTCACTAATTTTGAAATACATTTTTTATATTTTGCACTTATAAAAATCTTCATTATAAAACGCATTTGCGTATCGTAATGTAACTTTTACGGACGCAAATTTTTGTTTTAAATGGTTGGTGACATGAGTGAAGTATCTAAAGGCAAGACTATTGACAATGACATTTGTGGCTAATAGCAATTTATTAATTTTATATTGTTCTTTAAGAAAGTATCTGTGAATATGAATATAATATTTTACTTATATAATATATTATTATAGGTATATTATTCTTTTTAAAATATTTTAAAACATTAACATTTGATAATTTAAATGTCACAACTGTCAAATTTTATAAATTACACAGTGCTGCCGACATACTTTTTAAAATAAAAATTTTCGTAATTACATAAAAATAAAAAATTAATTTAAAAAATGGTAAAAAGGGCAAAATATAAAAAATATTATAAACAACTTATTTCATATGGCTGTTGTGACACTCGTTCTTTAAAAAAATCATCGCTTCGCGATTCGTTTTTTAAACTTGAACTCGTGTCATAACAGAATTCCATATGAAATGCGTTGTTTAATATATTATTTCGTCACCAATTACATAAAATTTTCCTTAATGCAACTAGTTACACAAAGTAAGACGTTTCATAATGTCAATCAGTTTTAAAAAGTGTCACTTTGTATGTCAAAATTAAAAAAAGTATTTTTTTTTAGTTTTATTAATAATATGGACTTCCAAAATTAAAGTTTAATACAATCAATTTCATAGTTTACTATTACTATTAACATTGTTACGAAATATTTAAGTAATGCGAAATGACTAATTACACGTTCATCGCACTTTTGGTTAAATAATTATTGAATTATCAAGATGTGCTCACTATAAAATAAAAAACTATTGTCATAAAGCATGGAGCATATACGTCGGTACTTTAGAATCATTTATAATATGTTTAGCTTATATAATTCACTGTCAGGCAAAACCAAACATTCTATATATTAATATCCAAACACCTTTTTTATTTTTACATTAGTATTTGTCGCTTCCAAAGAAGGCATGTCTCATTTTATCAAAATTTATTTAGCTATTGTTATTTTGATCGTAATTAATTTTTCTTGTACGAGATGTTGGAATACTACTTATGATTTTATGAGTGTAAAAAAAGACTCGTTTAAAACTAAAAGTGGACGGTTATTAAGTTTTGATACCACTAATGGAGATTTAATGGTAAGTTATAATTAAATACACTTCTTAAAATACTATGACGTTTTTCTTTACATTATCAGAAACGTCACTGTTGCCATTGTTAAAGATAGGTCAAAGTATTTTATCCAAACAAACGTTTGCCTTATAGTTAATAATTTGCATTGCAGTAAACTCTGTTTATAGCAAATTGTTTTTGTCATTTTTTTTTATTTTTATAAACTATCTCTTTAACCAAAATTGTAGGAATTCGAATTCAAAATACTAACATTCCAGTCGCTTAGAAGTGTTTGCAGTGACTTTAACATTGTTAAAGTGGATCTTTTCCCATGACCTTGAACCATATACAAACGCAATACATCAATACATTAAATAATACGTAGGTCGTAGATTGATAGTTTAATAAGAATATGGCTAAAGTGACGGTGGACGTTATTTATTGTTGTATTAAAGCTGGTGATAATTGTAAATATTTTATAGCCTTTTAGCAATATGCTACCTAAATGTTTAGTTTAAAAAAAATGTTAGTATACCAGAGTTTAATGGAGCTATTCTTCAAACTTGCTATTAAACAAATGTACTTGTATAATATTTAGTATCAATTATTAATTTTGTCACTAGAAACTATGCAAATCAGAATTGCTTTGTTAGGGCTATGGTTGCAACCATTACTATAGGACAGTCCCACCCACACAGTTTAACTTTGAAAAATAAATGGTTTGTAAAAATAAATAATTGTTGCAGAGTAAAAACACACAGGACACAGTTTATTGAACACAACAACAACATATATTTTAATCCTTGACAGTTTTATATACGATTGACAGATTTCTATGTAAACAAAAACAAAAGACAGTTTCAGGTTAACTACATTAATATTCTATATTTTGAACACTTCTCCTCAATGAGTTAATTCTGATCAATTGGTGCTCTGTAGACCCAGTAGAGACACACACTTTTCATGCTTCAACTTCGTTAGTCCTTCAGTTAAAACGTCAACAGGCATTTCATCTGAAGCTAGATGTTCTACTTCGATTGCTTGACATTCCACGACAAAAATTATAGTAAAGATTTAATATGAAAAAATACCATATTTATTTCTTATTTTTGTTTATTTCATTAACGTTTTAACCTTATTTGATGTTTATTCAATTGTAGTGTAGTAACAAAACTACTCTAACTTGAATATATTATTATTTAAATACTCATTACAAAATCCCTACAGTTACATTTTACCCAAAAATAATATTTAAATAAATTGACAGTTACTTTGTTCGTACATATCATATAATGTGTTCCGTACTGCCATCTTAGCTCCCTCAGGTAGATCAGTTGTTTTACTTTTAGAACGAGGTCTGCTTTTGCCTGGACTAGAAAGAATTGGATTATTTTCTTTTCTTTTTTTTTAAAGCATATACTGTCCGCCGAGATATTTTCAAAGCAGCAGCTACCCTCTAACATAAAAAATTGATTAATAAAAGTGTATTGTTAAATAATATTTATTTGACTTCTTAAACACTTGAAATTGGTTCCAAAGGTCCCTCATTTCTTTTTTCTAACTCAAAATACTCCAACAAATTCTGGACCAGCTCCTATGCTTGCGAATTCAACCTTTTTCTAGGCATATTCTAAAAATGAAAACTATTTATGAATGGTTCTGGTTATCCAGAAAATTAGGTCCATATTTTCTACTTTGGTGAAAGCAAAACATGTTTCATATAATTCAGTTTGATGGAGTTCTATCCAGAATCATAATGATATGTCAATTTAAGGTTAGTTTTCATTGCAAAATAAATTAATAAGAAGTAGATAAATAATATTTACTTACCACAATTATTCGAACATTCAGGTATAGGTTAGTTGTTAAAACAACTTTTTTTGAAATAAATTTATATGCAAGGGGCAATAAAATGGATAAAAATCTAAAATAAAAATGTAAACAACGTATTTGGTCTGTCAATTTACAAATTCACGAATAAACCACAGAACTTTCATTGTGTAGGTTACACCTATCATCGACATTCGTCATATGGCTACCTCTGTTTGTTATATTATGCTGTATTGAAACAAACGGTTCAATTTTGGGGTTTTAGTTTCTGTGAGTGGAAAAGAGACGTACTACAAAAAGTAGTATGTTAATAATTTCAGCCATGGGAAAAGATCCAGCGAACGAACTATACCTACAAATTTTTTGCTTAATGAGAAATCCAATGAAATCAATTAATTTACGATGTCGGTCTGTTTCCAAGCAACAAGCTTTCGAACAATTATCAATATAGAACAAGAACCCGTGAACCCCAGACCTTCGTTATTTTATAAAAGCTGAAAGTTTGTCAGCGCATGCTCCCAACACAGGTAAGAACAATGGACTATTATGAAGTTTGGGTTACCGTGGCTTTGGCAGGTAAACGGTACTAAAGGTGTGTAAAATACCGATCTAAATTCATCAAATAATAAAGTGTGATTTTTTGGTATTACCTTCAAAATATTATTAAAAATCACGTTATTGATTGCCAGACACTTAACATCGTGGCAACCCCTTGCCAGACACCCCTAATGTTCATGAAATTATAATTCTACTTATGTTATAGAATAAAAGCTGATTTTTATATATAATACTTAGGTAATAATTAGATGATGTTTCCTCATCAGCCAGATCAGCCAAATCTGTTTGCTTAGTTCGTAAATCTAACTTTATCTCAAAGCAGGGACTACTCCATAGATACCCCACGAGAAACTCTGATTTAGATATTCATTTGACTATGCCCACCTCTAGTCTTACAAAACATTCTATTATTTATAATGCAAGACCATAATACTATTGTGATAAATCTTAAACTTCTGAATGACATGTAATATGTAGTACGAAGTATTTCATAATTATTTTTTAGCTAGTAAGTAGTAATTAAGAGTGAGTTAAAAGGAGTGATATGTTTATGTTTGTATGTTTACATTTAAATCATGCATATCATTCTTTTTCATTTTTGTTTGTGTGTATTTATTAATTTATTTAAATGATTTTTATTGTGACCGATCAATTATTGTTAATTGATATTTAGATATTAGGTTATTTTTATTTAGCTTTGTACATAACATTTGTTAAATTCTGCTTGAAAATAAAGCATATTTTTCTCTCTTTCTCTCTCATAAGGCTGTTTGTTTGGATAAAATGCTATGACTTATGTCAAGCAATAGTAACAGTGACGTCACAATAATGTGGCGTATAAGACAACTAAAAAAAAAAGAATCTTGTTAACCATCAAAACCAATCTATTAAAAAAATGAACGCTTCCTAATACAACTACTTTTTTCCACCGTAATATACTGACAATATACTAATATTTTGATACTTTCTTCATTTTGTAAAATTGTTCTGAGAGTGAGAAAACGAAATGAGTATTAGGAAAGCTCCAGAATGTGTATTGATGAAGTGGTAGTTTAATTTGTACTGGGTAGATTATTCACTATATAATTTTCATGAATTCTGTGTTTTTAGATTAATTTGGAATTTAATATTCCGTTCATTGAAATTCCGATTCAAAAATCCGTGAATTTTGCCAAAAATATGGTGGCCAAAGTAAACTTACCTTCACTCATTCTCACCGGATTGATAATATTTATTTCCGCAATTTTTGTACCAGCTGTGTTGGCGTTTATCGGAAAGAAGTTTTCTTTAACCGACCAGTTTTTTAATTCCAGCAAATCTGGCGAAGCCTACAGAGGTGAGTGACTTACTTAAATAATTTGGTTACATACAGGGCAACAATTTTAAATATGTATAGGTACAAGTAGTTCACACAAAAATGGATAAGAATGAGATGTTAAGCCGATATCCGTTTTCTGGTATCTTATTAAAGTATATTTGCACTACTTTGCAAAAATATATTTAAAAAAATTTTGAATCAAATATTTTGGGCGAAAACTGGAAATTGAGAATTCCTAAATGTTTGCAACTTTCACTACAGATACGTCACTAAGTCATATATGAAGTAAGCCACTTTCTGATTTAGATGTTTTATGAACTTATAGCTAATAGCCAGTTACAAAAAGGCCAATCTAATTTTAAGTTTGAAGAATTTTCAAAATATATGAGTGTTCTGTATTTACATTTTTCTACAGCTAGGTTTAGATAACTTTTCTCCACTTTTTTTTCAAATTTGAATAATTTTATCATATACGAAGGTTGCCTGACAAGTTTCCGACCTCAACATGAAGATGGCAGCGCTCGTAAACAAAAGTTGGGGAATGTGTTTGCGCATGCTTTGAAAGGTACCCACTAAAATTTCAGCCATTTTGGACGCGCAGTTGTTGTTTGACAATCATTTAAGTCAGTCGATGTGAGTGTTTTTATGAAAATGGAAAAAATCGAGTATCCAGCTGTCATTAATTATTTGTTTTTGAAAGGCAATACGCCTACGCAAATCAAAGACGAGTTGGATGCTGTGTACGGGAACTGTACCATCATTTACCACCATGAAATTTTGGGCTGCTGAATTTAAACGTGGCCGTACCAGCTTGGGTGACGATGAACGTTCGGGACGTCCAAAAGCTGCAACCACTGACCATAATATCGCTCAAGTTCACCAAATGGTGCTAGACAACCGTCGAATTAAAATTAGAGAGATATTGAGTCTATAAACATGTCCAAAGAACGTGTTTGTCACAAATTGAATCAAGATTTAGGCATGAGAAAGTTGTCCGCGCGTTGGGTGCCGAGTTTGCTAACTTTGGACCAAAAACGTATTCAAATAAACAATTCCAACTCTCTGTTGGCGCAGTTTAGGCGCAATAAATCAGAGTTTTGGCGCCGATTAATTACTGTAGATGAAACTTGGATACACCATTATACTCCAGAAACAAAAACACAGTCAAAACAATGGACTGCGAAGGTAGAATCGGCTCCAAAAAAAACAAAGGTTGTTCCTTCGGCTGGTAAAGTGATGGCAACTGTTTTCTGGGATAGTCATGGAGTTATCTTAATCGATTATCTTCAAAAAGGAAAAACCATTACAGGAGCATACTACGCATCATTACTTGACAAGCTGAAGGCAGAAATTGCGGAAAACGGACACATTTGCAGAAAAAAAGAGTTTTGTTTCATCAAAACAATGCGCCGTCTCACACAAATGTTAGAAAACGTTGTCGTGACAAGTAAACCAAACGTCAAATTTTATTATTATAAAAATTTGGCGTGTTTTTCAAATAAATTCTTATGTTTAAACTACCTACTACAATAATTTAAAATATTTTATAACATTATCTGACCTTAAGTAGACTGGATGTTTCTCATTGGTTGAAAGAGATCTGTACTTGCTCTATAACGGATTTTCATAGAACCTGACTTCTGACGCTAGTATTGTTAGCGTTGATAGATGTTTGGTTGTTAGTTTTATTCCGGGATATAATTGTTTTTCCCAATGGATTCGTGGATACAGTTTAGTGATTTTGTGTGTTATTACAGTTCCTTTTTTTAATTTCTTTTGAATGGTGAGTACACTTTACTTTTTAATACACTCGAAAAATACTATTTAATTGCACACTGTCACTATTTATACTCCTAATCAACACTAGAACTGTTTCTTTTTCAGTCACTATTCATTGACTGACCATAGACTGACTACCAATGATATACTGACTCCTTTCAATGATAAACTGATCTCAACGACCTCTACACAAGTCTTTTCATACCTTTCAAAGTTTCCAGAAGTTTCTTCGAGGTTCTATTGAGCTAAACGTGTTCCAGAACACTATATGCATCCCTGTCTTCCCTATATACCACTAGACATACCAATTCTATTCACTGTGGAACTTTCTAGAACACAACCAGTACAAATATATCTGTCTTCTTTTATCACATTGCATAATTAATTTTTAGAAATGTCTAGACAGTAGGGCACATGTTGCATGCAGAAAAAGTGGAGACGGTAGGTACCCATAATCATATCATTAATTGGACTCATCCCTAGAAGTTTTGAAAACGGTTCAAAAAACAAAAAACACTTCTATATTACCATCAACTGCTAATTCAGTGCAAAATTCTTTTGGTGATAAAAATAATACTGCTTTGTTTTGTAAACCTTTTGATATATTACCGTTATACAATAATTTACAAAATTAGAATTTCCCTACTGTTCATACATTACTTTTTGCCTTTTCCCTTACCTTTCCCTTTACCTTTTCCCTTGCCCTTTCCTTTGCCCTTTTTATCGCCTTTTTTACCTTTTTTACCTTTTTTAACCTCAAAATCTTTAGGATCATATTGCGTATCACACGTAGCATTATTCCTTTTCTTCTTAAACCTCTCTGGATGGATAATACCAGCTGGAGGAGTAAATTCTATATCCAGTTCGCTATCGCTTGAATCTGACGGATCGTCGCAATGACATAATTTCGATTCATCATCATCTTGAAACATAAATAAATAAATTAACTTGTATTTAAAAATTGTATCAAATTAAGGCTATAAATAAACATTGTATAGCATTTTGCAATTTTCAGAAAATGAATTTGTATATCATATCTCTGCAGGAGAAAGGGATACATACTCTTCAGGCTACCGATGACGCTGACATCCTAATCGTGAAGACTGCTGATGAACAATCCACTCACAACTCTGTGGCTGTCGTTGGTGAGGATGTAGACCTTGCTGTCTACTCCTGCGACCCGAGATATCTTTATGCTGAAACCCGGAAAACCAAAACAATAGTACTATCCACACAAGAGATGCAACACCGTAGATTTGAACACATCTTGTTCCTTCATTAAATTACCGGATGCGACAAAACTTCTGCTACTTTCAGGAAAAGCAAGGTGGGCTTCTTTAAATTGTACTTGGAGTCAGAAATCTTCCAGCAAGCAGCAATGACATTTTCTAACCCCTCCTTTACTTACGACCAGCGAACGTACCACCAAATGCAGCAGAGGCTCGGTAATGAGCTGCTTCCTCAAGATTGTGGGTGGAAACGTGTAGGAGACACCCTGGTGGCAATTACAATGGAAAATCTACCAGCAGAGGTTCTTTTGAAAACTATATTTTGCCGCTGCACCAAGGATTGTGTAATTGGAAAATGTGGATGCCGAAAAGCGATGCTCACCTGTTCTGCAGCGTGGGAAGTGCCTGAACAGTGGGCCTGTTGACGATGAGGACATTGAAGACGATGTAGAGCCCATTCAGCAAGAGCCACCCGCTACTAAGGAAGAAGATGCCATGAAAGAACAATCATTGCCTGGGCTCTCAAGTTCAAAGAGGATGAAAATTTGATTACTTTTATAGTTGAGAGTAAAACATTAGGAATATATTGACAACAATGGGGTTTACAATGGACTAGTTTAGTAGGATCATATTAATCAAAATGATAGCAATATATATTCAGGATAAGATACCTACTTACTTATATTGGTATTCATTTTGCAAGTAATTTTTCTCATTTCGTAAAATTTAGCAATAAATAATTAGTAAGTTTTAAACGTAACGCCAACTAATAACCAATAATGAAGTGTGTTTAAAAGTCAACGTTGTCACATTTTAGCTACGTTCGTTTCAAGTATTCTCAAAGAATTGGCGGCACAAAACACCGTGTTCTCTGACTAACTGATTGTACCAGTTGACAAGATATATGACAGGAGAGAAAATCGTGTTTATCTGTAATAAACAAACAAGACCCCTTCGTGAGGGTGATAGAATAGAACAGCCAATAGAAAGTGCGCGTGGTTCTATTGAAAATGCCAAAACCGTATTCTTGAAATTCGTTCTCTCACTGTACCGATAGAAGGGTTGCTCCCCGAGAGAACAATTACTTCTATTTGTTATTTTTGAAGGAACCGCTATAACACCAAGAGAAGGTGTTAGGGATTTTTATTTTCGAACCAAAAATAGTATAGAAGTAATTTCTTTCATAAACCAAACACAACCAAACAACAAATTAAACTAACGAAAATGACAGAATATTTTGTTTAGTGTTTTACTCCTTATTTGATAAAGTGTCAATCAGAGAACAAAAATATCGATATGTTTATCTCTTTTAATGACAACAAATAAGAGAGAGAGATAAGTTTCTCGGTTAATATTAAAGCATATCGACAACATCGCAAATTTTCTACCAATCTTATTGAAACACGTCACTTACCACTTATGACGTATGTAACCATTAAATTTAAATTTCAAAAGCCGATTATGGCTAGAGGATTAATTTTATAAAAATTTTATTTGTACAGTTGAACCACTAAAAACCTATTTTATAAGATGCAAATATAAAAAAAAATCACTAAACTAGTCCATTGTTGAGCAGTGTATTTTAGTGTGAAAGTAAATATAATAGTTTATATTTTATGTATTGAATAAACGATACACTTACCTTTTTTGGCTTTTGTAATTTTAAACTGCATTGGAGTACAGTCCATGTATGGATCCTCGTTTTCCACCAGAGTTTTTGGATCCTTTAAGGGATTCATGGTAATGAAATAAGCACCATCTTTCTTTTGAATATGCAATGTCGGTCTTGGTTTAATATTAATACTATCCGATGATACTTGTCCACCACGGACACCTCCTCGGAAAGGAAATCTCGGAACTTTTAGCATTCCTAGTCCTTGGGCAGTTCTATGAGCTTGGATCCGATCCGCTATGGTCTTTTCAATAGCTCCAGGTCGCCAACCTCTTCGTGGCTAAATATAAAATGTTTAAAGTAGTGTAAATTGAAACAAATTACGAGTACACCAATGAGAATTTTAAAATGATTACCTTCATATGAAGTAAAGGTGTGTACACGTTCCATAACCACCCCATATAATGCGGTACATTTCTTCTAGGAATTACACATTCTCTATGTCCAATTTTTACTCCCGGATATTTATCACCAAGTGAGTAAACAAATTTGCTTTTCTTTTTTCTTTTTTTAGTTACTTTACCACTTTCATCAGTGTCTGCTCCGGTAGATTTTCCTCCCTGGAAAAACATTACCCCTTTGTATTTAATTTCTCAATTTTATATTATTTTTTTGTTCTATATAATTAACGTAAAAAAAAATTTTATCAAACTCCCTTAGTGCAGTTCGTCCACACCTTAATTTTATCGACTATTTTCGCGCGCCGCCTATTGACGTTTGAAAAACGGTAATGGCCAATCTCGTTAACATTAATGCGTATTAAAAAGGTAGGTGTTTATTTTAGGTAAGGCCCCTTCGGAGGTGTAGTTAAATAAATATGTACGTAGTAATATATTTGTAGAGTTTCTTATAAAAAAAATATAAAAATTTAAATCAGCATTTTGGAGACGACATAAACGGTTAGGTTCCTATAATTAGGGCAACCTCTAATTTTTATAGAACATTAATTTTTTAAATTCACATTTGTTGAAGAAAAACAAGTAAAAAAAATAAAATAATATAAAGAATAGAAACAATAAAATTTATAATGATTATTATAATTTTTAATATTTTTTAATCCACATTTTTTTGTTTAAAAAAATGAATTGAACATTAATTTTTTTTAATTTGTTGAAATTAATTTGGTGCTGAGAACCACGCTTCGCTCGGCACGCAGTAATAGATTTAAAATCAACATAAAAATAATTGAAATAAATTTAAATTACTCCAAGTTAATTTGGTGAAATATTTAAATCCAATAATATCAACTATAAAAATAATTAAATTAAATAATTTTTAATTAGTCGAAATAAAAAAATAAATTTCAATTATTGTGAAAAACTAGCAACTGCTTTAAGAATTTACACAAAAATTTCTCCCATATCAATGGCGGTCAATCTTTCTGGTCTAAATATGGCGCGTCTAAAAATTATTAATTAATTATTTAGATCAAAAGTTAATAATAATAGACTGATAATAAAGCAAATGTTAATTATTATATTGTGCAACAAGTGCGAAAATTTACCCTCTAGAATTTCATTCTTTGACCGTCTCTCGTTCAGATTAGATCGGCTGCCAATATTTTAATAGTGCAGTAAATTTAGTTTCTTTTTTAGTTAATTTTAGATTGTAGTTATTAATTATATTATTTTAATCGTTTAGCTAATAATAGACAATAATTTGTGGAAATATTTTGTTTAGTTAGATAGTAAGATAATCGTAGTAATAAAACTCAAAGTCTATCCACAACGTTTAATAGTAAGGTTCAAAAATTAATGCAACATGTTTCGGTCTTCAGACCATCATCAGGCTATAATGAAAACAATGGTATCAGGAGAATCAAAAATAGTTATAAAAAGAGCGAATGATGTCCGTTGTCAGATTACATCAATGATTAAAGTTAAAACATTTCAAATATGACAAATAATTACAAATAGAAGTAAAATTCAAGTTTAAAGTAAAAAGTTAAAGGTACATGATTTTGTAATAAGTAAAACTATGGCAAAACAGCAAGTTAAATATGTCACATACTCAATATAAACTCACCTGTATGTGCAGAACGTAGAAATTGTAAATAATTTAAATTTAAAACTTAAACATTCATGGAACTTCAGAAGTTATAAAGATAGAGAATGATGGGTGTGTTGGTTAAGTTAAAGTGGATAGAAAAGTGGGACCAAATTCATACTAAGAATGTTGTATACCAGAGGAAAATTCAAAAGTTAACAAGTTTTACATTACTAAAAGAAACAAGAAGGAAGAAACACGTGAGGAGGACAAAAGGAATGATTGTAGAAAACAATCAAAAAAAGGAGAGAGTCATGACAGAGATTCGATCTCCTTATAATCAAGAAGACAGAATGTCCAATATTACAATTTTCTTTAAAATTCTATTTTTCACCTGAACTTGAAGTCTTGCTATAGAAAAAATGTTGTATTGCACACGACGATAAAATCGCATTATCTTCTCGCATTATAGCGTCTCGACTGATAAAGTACAATTTTATCGTCTTGTACAATAAGTAACTAATATTTTACAATAAAATTATGTTATTTTTAACATAATTTGACTGGACTATTAATATACTATAGCTTTGACATAAAATCCATTACTTCTACAATTGTCTATCAAGTTATATCATTCTAATATTGGAAAAAGATTGCGCCAAAAACGTTTAAATGATTGTATTCATAAGAATTTAATTTGACCTCTTATGACAACTGTCATCATTTTGATACATCGAATTTTGTTCAAAGCTTTTTATCATTTGCATTCAAAAGCTCGTTTTTTTTCAAAACCTCTTATTTGTTGTTTTCATTTTACGGTAAATACTAAATTAACTTTAAACACGATATTCACCAATATACACCAATTTAACATAAAGTTAAAACGTTATTAAGTAACAGAGGTTCGACAAGTGTTTATGCAACCGGCCCTTACAGTATTATATAAAAAAAGTTCTTTCCTATCATGAATGTTAGTAAACTGTATCTTCCTAGTAATAACAATAATAAAAATCGATCTTCGATTCTAAGTAATAATAAAAGCAAACACTAATGTGTTAATTGAAAAAAAATACCTTTACAACAGTTTCTGTACCAGTTTGAAGCTTTTCGCTTTTTAGATTAGCATATGGACATTTAGGATCTCCACAAATATCATCTCTACCATCGTCTCCTCCACCGTTTCTTCCTTCTTTGTTCTTTTTATTAAAATATGGACAATTAGGATCGCCACAGAAACTTTCACTGCTTTTATCTTTATATGGACATTCAGGATTACCACAAATATCTGTAAAAAAAGCTAAATCTACAGAAAGTTCGAAATATCGATGGAAATATTTGGAGGTTAATGAATGGTATATTAAGTTTTACCTTCCTTTGTTGAAAAAAAATTTGAAACAAAATTATGTATTTTAACAATATTATTGAAATAAGACAAGGAAATAGGGGCATTATGCTGTAGTTGCCGAGTATTTTTTATTTAAAACCTAAATATCACGAACAATGAAATATCTATGGCAACATTGTCATTACAATTACAGTTTCTGGTTTCCTAGTTTTCTACCTAGTACCTACTTTTCACATCTTCCGCTAGATCGCACCATAATCGATTCACCGCAGTATGAAACCATCTATTGGGATCGCTACTACATTTTTAACAGGTGCAATGAAGACTTTCACTTGCAGATATTTTAAGGAACACCCTATATATTATGTCACTATTAAATATATTATTAACATGCCCTTTATTTATCACTTAAATAATTAATATGTTGCTCTTTAAATAAGACAATCTAATGTAAAACAAATAATGTGCCAAAATTTTCGTATGAAAGCCTCAAAGACGCCAATAATTTTTCTTATTAACTTTTATTACTGTCAGGAATTGATTGGAAAGTCAGGAAGTTTATATTCAACTTATGTCAAGAACAACAAACAGAAATAGATAGATAGCACCATGAATTTTTTGATAAATCTCTTACTTTAAATTACATTTCTTCCGTAAAACTAAAAACCAAGTAGATCGACCCCGTATTTGTTTCAGTTGTAGCAAAGTTTAGGGTTTCTTCATTGTTAAAGGATTAGCAGATAAGCAATAACGCAATGAATGCAGTGGTGTGTATTTTGGGAAAAAAATACGTTTTAAATTATAATATAATAAAAAATGAAAAAAAATAATTATTGGAATACATTTATTACTTACATTTTAGTCTATATCCGACTCGGAAGAGGAAGAATCGTTGTTGACATTAATAATAATAGGGTCGATTAAATCATCACAAATATTGTCAGTTTTCCACATATTTGCCTCTACTTTGATAACATGCTCAATACAGTTTGTCCAATTTTCCTTACTAACATGACTTACAGCACTCTCAAACAATTTCAAAACATCGTTTATTTTAAAAGTAGTATTTTTTTCCAACTTCTCCCTTTACCTGAGCCCATATTAATTCTATGGGATTAAGTTCACAATGATAAGGGGGAAGTCGAAGAACTGATATACCACGAGAAGAAGCCATTTCTTCTACAATGTAGGTTTTGTATTTATTCTTGTTCATTTTTGCAATTCTGTAAAATTCTTTCCTTAGTGGATCTTTTTGAAAATTAATATTTTTCGAAATAAGCCACTCCAAAAGCTCTGCTTTACGCCAACGACTTGTGGGCAATGCTTCTCGTAACCGTGAATGGTAACTTGCGTTGTCCATAACAATAACAGCCCCTTTTGAAATCAGATCCAACATTTGAACAAACAATTCCTCGAAGACATCCCCATTCATATCTTCGTGATAGTCCCCCGTGCGTTTTGAAATAAAAGTTAATAATCCACCATCAACAAAACCTTCAGAACTTCCAACATGGACCATGATAAGTCTTTTTCCTTTTCCAGATGGTGGCTGCAAACCTAACGACAAACCTTCCACGAATGCCTGCCTTCCGCTTTTAATGTTTTCATCTTGCCAAGATTTGGAAACTGTATATCCAGCATTTATCCATGTTTCGTCTAAGTAGAAGATTTTCAAATTTTGTTCTCTGGCATTTCGAATGCTTCTTAAATAGTCTCTTCTCCAAAAAACTATTTCCGGTTTATCTATCAAGAAAGATTTTCTATTATGTTTTGTATATCTGAAACCCACATCTTTCAAAAGTTTGCATAATGTCATTCTGGAGAATTTTGTATAGTCCGTATCTTCCTGCCTTAGTCTTTGCTTTAAAGACTCATCGATCTCAATTGGTTTTCGGCCTGTAGGAGTTTTAGGGGGTTGAAGAGTTCCATTCTTGCTTTCTTTTAGTAATCTATAAATTGTTGATTTAGCAACACACAACATAGCAGCCGTTAATTCCACAATATCATCAACACTTGCACTTGGATCTTTGTTTTTCAATGATATATAACAATTCAATATCAGAGTTTTTTCTAAGAAAACTGGGTTGTTTGGAAAATCCCTCTCAATAATCGAATAATCTGTAAATAGGTGTAATCGTATTAAGCCGATTACAGTAGGCCACTTGCCATTTAAAATTTCTGAGAAAAATGCCCCAAACACTACATATAGGAGTAATACAAATAAAAAATATTCATATTGCTTCTTTGAATTTAATAAAAATTGTAACGATATCTTGCTATCTTTACTTTAATTAATTTTTTAAAAATATATTTCATTGTAATTTATTTGTGACAATATTCAAAGTTTTAATTAATCTTCTTACAAAAAGAACAAAAATATATAAAATAATTATTGTTACAGATTGGTTTGTTTTCTATTATGAATAAACTGTGTTGCCTTACTTTAACAAACTTACTAAAATTTATGTACCTCTATCACTTTTTTTTATTAAAATTAGTATATCCCGTTACCTCTGACCTAAATCGTATATTCTTTAGCATAGCTGCAACTCATTCGTTCAAGACAAAATGTACCTTACGGTATACCCTCTTAAAATATATTTTGGTACGTCTATGAAATCTACTTAAATGAATAATTTATTACTCCTTTCTATATAGACTATAATGACGGTGATAAAGATTTGATAAGAAGAACTATCTACGAAGAAAACTTGGTGCCTACTATCAGATCATTGCAAATAAGACTAAGGAGCTCCACTGAGATAAGGATATCAATTGGTAACCTATGGACACTTTTATCCAAAATAGGTTTCAAATAATGCAAATTTTCCAAAAGGCAAGTTATTATGGAATCCCAACGGATTAGGCAATGGCGTTTTGAATATTTGACTGCTATAAGTGATTACATGTCTTCACAAAGACCAATAATCTATTTGGATGAGACCTGGTATGATACCCACGATACGCCGGCAAAAGGATAGACCGATGGAACAGTAGGATGCCAATCAAAAGTTCCATCGAACAAAAGAAAACGGATCACGATTAGTCATGCTGGATCAGAAGATGGTTGGATTCCAAATAGTTTGGGACAGCATCATTAAGACCTAGCTTTATCACTCTAATCAATTACCGAGTATATAAAATAATTTCTAATATACAAATTACCTGAATCTGAGGAGGTTTCTGAAGTGTCGATACATTGGCACGTATCACGATCTTGATATTTCGCAAAGGGACATTCTGGATTATCACAAACGTTATCTTGTTTTTTAGCTTTAGCAAATGGACAAGATGGATTGCCACAAACGTCATTTTCAATTTCGGATTTTTCAGCGTATGGACATTCAGGATTATCACAAACGTCTGCATTTTTAGATTTAGCAAATGGGCAAGAAGGGTTGCCACAAACGTCATTTTCACTTTCGGATTTTTCGGCGAACGGACACTCCGGATTATCACAAACGTCTTGTTTTTTAGATTTAGCAAACGGACAAGACGGATTGCCACAAACGTCATTTTCAATTTCGGATTTTTCGGCGAACGGACATTCCGGATTATCACAAACGTTATTTGGTTTTTTTGCTTTAGCAAATGGGCAAGAAGGATTGCCACAAAAGTCATTTTCAATTTCGGATTTTTCAGCAAACGGACATTCTGGATTACCACAAACGTCGTTTTGTTTTTTAGCTTTGGCAAACGGGCAAGAAGGGTTGCCACAAACGTTATTTTCAATTTCGGATTTTTCGGCGAACGGACAAACTGGATTTCCACATATACTGCCCTTTTTCTTTTTAGCGCTTGGGCATTCCGGATTACTACAAACGCTGGTTGACTCGGGTATTTTTTCGGCAAACGGACATCGAGGATTATCGCAAATCGTGTTTTTCTTTTCAGCAAAGGGGCAGTTTGGATTTCCACAAATACTAACTTCACTGCTAGATTTCCCACATTTGATTTTACCTTCGGAATTTATTAAAAAATTGTATACAGGGTGTTTCTTAAGTAATCTAAAATATTATATGGGGCGCTTCGTTACTCAATTTTAAGACGAAAAGTTCATATAAACATGTATGATAGGTGTTGTCGTTTATGAGATACAGAGTGTTGGATTTATTGTAATAAGTCAGTTCTGATTGTACGTGAAATTAATTTTTCCCGGTGACGCTACTGGTTTTTAGAAGTAATACGCAAAAACATGCTTATTTTAAGTGGCCTTTGAAATAATGTTGACAAGTGTCAAATTTGAAAACCAACGCAAAAATCGTACATTTTTATTTGATTGACTCTGTGTTTAGTTAATAACTATGCCAGTGTTTACTAATGTTGAAATGGCTAATATGCATTTTTTGTACGGATTAGCGAATGGTAATGCCTTAGAAGCTAGACCTACGTATGCCCAGCGTTATCCAAATAATCGTTTACCATGTTCAGATACGTTTACTAAGTTACATATTCGTTTACAAGAAACTGGAACTATTGCTAAATCGAAGAATATTATTGGACGACCCAGAACTGTGAGAAATCCCCAATTGGAATACCAGATTCTTCAAATTATTGACCAACATCCAGAAACGAGTACAAGAAAAGTTGCAGATGAAGTAAATGTTAGTAACAAAACTGTTTGGAATATTCTAAAAGATAATTTATTGTATCCATATCACGTTCAACGTGTTCAACATTTGTTACCTACTGACTATCCATTACGCATACAGTATTGTCAATGGATTTTACGTGAAATCGCGAACAATCCGAATTTTGTGGCCAATATTCTATTTACGGATGAAGCCAACTTTTCTAGACATGGGATTATGAATTTTCATAATGACCACATATGGGCAGATGTAAATCCACATACCATAAGTGTAAAACGATTTCAACAAACATTTTCGATCAATGTTTGGCTTGGCATCATCGATGATTATTTAATTGGACTATTTTCCCTTCCTGTACGGTTAACCGGTGAGACATACCAACATTTTCTAGAAAATGAACTTCCACTTCTTTTGGAAGATGTACCTATTATTATTAGAAGGCGCATGTGGTTCATGCATGACGGAGCTCCTACACATTTTTCAGTGATTGTACGCGAGTTTTTAAATAATGTTTTTCCAGGTCATTGCATCGGACGAGGATCTCCACACCCGTGGCCCCCTAGATCACCTGGACACAATCCTCTGGATTTTTGTGTGTGGGGATATTTGAAATCGCTTGTTTACACAACACTGATATTAAACGTACAAGATCTTCAAAATCGTATCATAGACGGCTGTAATGTTATTCGTAACAATCCTGGTATCTTCGAACGTATTCGACAATCCATTAGACATCGAGCGGATTCTTGCATTTTAGCTGGAGGTGGACATTTTGAACATTTGCTCTGAACTGTATTATTTTTTCTTTATGTTTAAAACATGTTGCTTGTAATAAAATAATAAAAAAATATAAATCAATAGCGTCACCAAGAAAAATTAATTTCACGTACAACACCCTGTATCTCATAAACGACAACACCCATCACACATGTTTATATGAACTTTTCGTCTTAAAATTGAGTAACGAAGCGCCCCATATAATATTTTGGATTACTTAAGAAACACCCTGTATTAAATATGGAGAACGTTCGACATGCTTATAACGTTTTTTGCACGATTGATACCATTGTAAATTAAAAAATTAAACATTTTCGTCATATTGACTAGTTTCATTCATTTTATTAAGATGGATACTTTGGTTGTTTGGTTTGGTTTGGTTTGGTTGTATTTTTCAGTCGTATACGAGGTATGTTCAAAAATATGAATTTTACCAAGAGCAAAGTACCTCAATTTTTTATAATATCGAAAACTGTTATCAAGAAAATTTATTTAAAATTGTAAACTATATCTAACAAACATTTAACTCATTTGTTATCAAAAATTTGATAACCTTTTAGTTTCCAAACTTGACTGTTGCAGCATTTTGTTGATGTTTTAAAATAATTCTTACACATAACAACGTTATTTATTTTACAATCTAACATGAATAGCAATTATAACAATAAGTTGTTAAAAATATTTGCAAAAAATATTAAGTAATAGATTTTCTTCGATCAAACCGCCCTTGCCTCAACGTGCCCACCTTCTCTTTCAATACAAGTTTCCGTTCTACGACAAAATTCTCTTAACACATTTCTAATCATGTTGGGAGTTATAGTCTGAATGGTTTCCATAATAACCCTTTCCAAATGTTAGACGTTTGGAAACGGCCCTTGTTTGTATACATTCTCTTTCAAGTAACCCCAAAAGAAATAATCTATCGGGATTAAATCTGGCGACCTAGCTGGCCAAAAAGTCTCTAAACAAATTATCCAGAAACTGCCTTACTTCCAATGTACTAGGACATGTATCGCCGTCCTGCTGGTACCATATTTGTTGCCGTTCATGTAGCGATAGGTCATCAATAAAATCAAACACGTGAGTTTGTAAGAAATTTAGATAATTCTGAGAGGTCATGGATTGTCGAAAAAAAAATGGCCCAATTTTTTTATCTTTGTAAATGCCACACCAAACATTTGTTTTAAATGAATATTGATCATCACGAGTCCTAATTGTGAAGTTAGGATTGTTGTCACTCCATCATCGACAATTTTGAGAACTAACCGTTCCATTTGAATTAAATGTAGCTTCGTCTGAAAACATTATTTTTCTAACAAAAAAAGGATCGTCTTCAATTTTTGCTTGAATAAGAAAACAAAATTCTATTCTCTTATCGTAGTCTCTAGGTTTCAATGTATGAATAAATTTAGGCTTATATGGTTTAAACTGATTTTCCTTCAAAATTTTTGCAATTGTACTTTTACCTGCATTTTGCAACAACAATGCCCTCTTTCGTAGAGAACATTTAGGATCTTGCACTGTATACAGGGTGAGTCATAACTATTGGGACATAGACTAAGGACAGGTTATTTGGACCAAAATATGGCTATTGGGCCAAATATGCCTTAATATAATGTTGCTGAGAAAAAAGATACAGGGTGTTAAAGTTAATTTTTGTTTTTCGTTTTTTGCTAATAGTTTCCCTGTATATTTATAAATTAATATCAAAATTGGCACAGAGGCATAATCTTAGATAAGAAATAGTATTTTATTTACAATTCCACTATCAAATACCAAACTAATAAACAAAGTTGCAACTAACGTAAGGTTTCCATTTCTTCATTAGTAAAATGATTTGTGACGAGGCATTTCAATCAAAAAAAGTAATGATTACTTTTAAAAAATGCAACATTACACTACACTGTCACATCAAAAATAATTTACTCTGAACAAATGACATTTACCAACAACAATTATCTGACAGTGCAAAGCATACTTTTCATAAATGAATTAATATTTGAAATCCTTTTTTAAGACTCTAAGCAGTTCGACTGCGTTTTTATCGAAAACGGTTGAAATTATCATGTTTAAACAAGAGTACCAATTTTACGTAAAAATGATGTTTACGTCATATTTTCTAATAAAAATTACTAAAAAATTTCATCAGAAAAAGTTTAGACTCAATTTGATCATTAGGAATGATCCACGTGGCGCCCTCTATGACAAAACGTAAAATTGTAAATAAAATACTATTTCTTGTCTAAGATTATGCCTCTATGCCAATTTTGATATCAATTTATAAATATACAGGGAAACTATTAGCAAAAAACGAAAAACAAAAATTAACTTTAACACCCTGTATCTTTTTTCTCAGCAACATTATATTAAGGCATATTTGGCCCAATAGCCTTATTTTGGTCCAAATAACCTGTCCTTAGTCTATGTCCCAATAGTTATGACTCACCTTGTATAACATTACATCTAATTTCGTCGCCTCATTTGCAACGCGTTTTTCACGTTTGTTGCTGAATTTATTTTTAACATCTCCGTAGACTTTCAATTTTCTCATAACTGTTGTATGTTGTATATTTCTTCCTTGATGTCAGTTATTAAATATTTCAGCTGCTTCCCCATACGTTTTATAATTATCACCCACAATTAGCACAATTTCTATTTTTTCTTCTAAATTCAATACCACCGGCATCTTTAATTAGAATTTATTGTAACTGTCAAATATGTATTCTACGTTTAATGTCAGATATGTAAATATCATAGCAACTTGATTAAAAATGTACTTATGCATTTATTACTGTTGTAGGGTAGACATGCAATAGCAAAATGTAGAAAATCTCCATTTTAAACATTTTGTATACATGGCTGTATATTTAAACATGTAGACTTCTAAATAAATTTTCTTGATAACAATTTTTTGAGGTACTTTGCTCTTGGTAAAATTCATATTTTTGAACATACCTCGTATACGACTGAAAAATTTTAATATCTGATGGTTGCCGAAAAAATATTGTGCAATACTAGGAATACTACCATTGTATGCGATTCTGCAGGAGTTTCTGTTAGAAGTGAAACCACAGCCCAAACAAGTGGGATTTCATTAAATTATTTAAATTATTTCAATATTAATAAATAAACCGTTAGTTTTCTTTATTCTTTCAAAAAATAAATTAAAATTAAGAGAAATTTTAAATCGACGGTAAGTGAATTACTTACCGTCGAGTTACTAGTAAATGTCACCTACTGACGTAAAATCTGTCACAGTAAACAGTCAAAAATGATCAATCGTGCAAAAAAAATTATAAAATAGTATTGGTTTTATCCTTAGAACAAAAAGAAACAGGAAGAAGTATATGCAAAATGACCTTGAGTCCAGAAAGGAGCTTGCATATGGCGGCCAATTGTCAATTTTAATTTCCGTTTCCATTGACGTACCGTAAAAAAATAAAAATTACATTAGGTTTTTTATTTTGAATAAAATTCAACCAATCAAGTGTGTAAATACAATAAGTGTTGTAAGTTATTTTGTAGTTATAACAACCTAATGATACGCCTATGCGCTCATTTTGACATTTGCATGCAAATATTGCTTTGACAGCACGCTGAAAACACAACCAATGGCGTCATAAAAGAAGCTTCAAGATGGCCGACTTCCGTCGCAAATTTTCCTCAAAGTTAATATATGACAGACTCTTTCCTGTTTATTTTTGTTCTAAAGTTTTATCTAATAAAACATAATGTGTAATAGCACAAAGATAAAGTTACATAAAATAACTCACAACCTAAATAACGCTAATGATTAACGTTAGTAAGATTGATGGATATACTACTAAAATGTGAATTTTGCAATAGCCAACCTTTATTTAGTTTCATTGGATATTTAGGAGCTGAAGGGCAGCTGGGATTACCACAATAGTCAGGCACATTTCCTTTCTTGGATTTTCTGAATGGACATTTCGGATTGCCGCAAATATCTGCAAAATAAACTTTTTTTTATTGGTGCCCTTTTACATTGTTCCACCATAATACGAGACACATCAAAGGGTTTAGGAAATGAATATAAATTGTTTTCAAAATTACTCAAATATACCTAAATATTTAATACTTTTAATACTTACTATCATCTTTTTTCCTGAAAGGACATTTGGGGTTATCGCAAATATCTTCATCTTCTTCAGATTCGCAAGTAGGATTTAAATTCCCTTAAACACAAAGTAATTAAAAATAAAGTTAATAATAACAATAATAATAATAATAATAATAAAGGTCTTTATTATTCCTACAATTTGTACTACATTCGTCTGTATGAAATTTTTATTATCTAAATGTGAAAATAAAGGGCAAAGCTCAACTTCTGCAAACAAAAATAAATAAGTAAAACTAAATAAAAACAGAGATATTTCTATGGCAAAGCTGTTTTTCCACTTAATCCTATTATTTATTGATCTATGTCGATATTTTGTGTTAAGCCCGTTTGTAATTATCAATGATTAATTACAAGTTTTAGTCATTTTTTTAGGATCCTGAATAATTGACAAATACATATACATTTTGTGTCAATTTTTTTGTCAATTTTCAAATCATCAAAACTTGTCCTATTTCTCTTCAATTTTGATTGACGTGATATATTTATAGAATCGGTCTTATTTTCTATCAATTAATTGACAGATTAGAGCAAAAATATAGGGTAATTTATACTTCAATGTTGTTAATTTTTTCAGAAATTGGTATAACTGATTCTGTAACATAACCTCTATTTTAGTTATTGTTATTTGAATAGAATAGAAAGTTATTGCGTTATTTGTTACTTGTGTGTATATAAGGTGAGAATCGTAAAGTAATTTGTAACCTGCAAAATAAATACATGAATAGTAAAGTATGTACATTTAAAACGACTTCTATGTACCAACCTGCTGCTTGTAGAGATAGTGTCTTGCATCTGAGATTCCTCTTTTTCTATATCATTTTTAACCAAACAAAGTAAAAACTTAAATTGTTCCTCTGATAAGCGTAAAAATTTTTAATAAGAATCTGGATCTTGTACTGCCAGTTCTTAATTGAGCATTTTAAGGGTATCCAAGCCTTTTTTACTTCTTCTTTTTAACCAAGACTTTCGTATTACTCTGCTCTTGATTATAGCTTTTCTTTTTCTTGCAATATTAATAATTACTATATTTATAACAGCTGCTGTACACCGTAAAGTTAATAGCATTAACAATAGCACAGTACACATAAAGTACCTTAGCTAAACACCATTTAAAAGTTAAGGAGGCTCCCGCCTACTGCAGTGCGCATGATTACATCCTAAATAAATTATTAAAACTTTGAACATTGCATACATTTGATTTTATTGTTTCAATGTTTATGGTCCTGAATTTAGGATCCTAAAAAATTGACTAAAACTTGTAATGAATCATTGATAATTACAAACGGGCTTTAGATTACAAATGTATTAAATAAATAAATAAATAAATTTGATATAGAAATAACATATATTAATATTATTGTTTGCAGAGAAGATATTTATTAAATTTGTATTTAAATTGTATAGGATTTAATAATAATATATATAAAAGGTTCAAAGAAAAACACAAAGTCGATCCCACAATTTTAATTTAATACTGAAAGTTACTTGCAACTAGTTTCGGTCCACAGGACCATCATCAGGCTAAAAATACAATACAATGTCAATTTTGAAAGGAAGACAGTAGTAAGACTTAATGTGATGGAAACAAAAATCAAGACTATACAGTAAAATAGTTGTAGGTGAATTATCAACCTACAACTCATAAAAGAGACAACCTCAAATTATATTAATACATATAGGTAATAAAGAAAAAAAGAAGCAGCTTAAACCAGCAACACAAAACCAAACACCAAAAAAACCTGTAGAAGACTTAAGAAAAAAAGATATCAGCAAAATAAGAAGCCTTCGTTCCACCCAAGAAAAATAAACTTAATTAAAAATATTTTTAAATAACATTAAATTTTAACGGTTTTTAAAGCGTTTTTCCAATCAATAGATAGTGTTAACTTTTATATATATATATATTTTAAATTGTGTCTATAATTGTATGTTCGTATTTGTTAATTAAAAGAATGGATCAGTATTTACGCGATTTCAGAGTTAATACAGTTGAAACCTACTCTATCGACACAGTTACAGATTGTTCTGAGATATTAAAGATTAATAGTAAAAACCAGAATTTCCAAATTTTGGGGTTAAATATACGTAGTCTCTGTAAAAATTTAGATGAATTCAAAATCCTGTTACAAAGTTTGGAATGTGATATAGATTGTTTAATTTTAAGCGAAACTAGAGAGATTATAGATCAAACTCTCTTTAACATTGAAGGTTATACTCTACTATACAACGAAAGTAAGTTCAATCAATGCGATGGAGTTGTAGTTTTTATTAGATCAAATCTTAGCTTTACATATAGTATAGTAGAAATTTTTAACAACATTAATACATTGCAGATTAAAATAAAACTTGAGTCAAATATCAATATTTTAATTACTGCTTTATACAGATCTCCTAACTCTAACGTAATAGATTTTATTGAACATTTAGAAAACTATTTAAATAAATACAACGATAATACGAAAGATATATGTATTTTTGTAGGGGACATCAACATAGACCTTTTGAAACCTGACGATAGAATAACTTCTGAGTATTTAAATGTACTAAATGAAAATGGTTACATCTCAACAATAAATGAGCCAACAAGAGTACAAGGTAACAGCAAAAGCTGTTTAGACCATATATTTATACGAGCTAAACACAACTTTGATGAAAATATTATACCAATAATTCTTAAAACCAACATCACAGACCATTATTCAACGATTCTACAAATAGTGTTAGACAAACAAACACATACAAACAACAAAGATAAAATTGTAACATCTATTAACGACGCAAAAATTAGAACTACATTTCAAAGCATAAATTGGGCACCCATTTACTTAACTACTGACCCAGACACTGCAACAAATAAGTTCATAAAAACAACACTGGAAGCCATAGAAAAGTGCACTGAAGTCCATTACAAAAAAAGGAAAAAAACAAAAATAGCTCCTTGGTTAACTAATGGTCTATTAAATTCAATTAACACAAAAAATAAGATGTTCCAAAAATTGAAAAAAAAGTCGGAAAACGTTCAGTTAAAAGTTCAATACAAAAACTTCAGAAACAAACTGTGTACTTTAATAAAAAAAGCTAAATTTAATTATTACAAAAATAAAATAGAGGAAAACAAAAGTCATGCACAAAACTTGTGGAATATTGTAAAAGAAATTAGTCATACAAAAAAAAGTAAATCGGTTGTAGAGAGCATTAAAAATGAGTTAAATCAAACCTTAACAAAAAAAATCGATATAGCTAACGAATTTAATAAAAGATTCAAAGACGTCGGTAAGAAACTGGCAGAAAAAATCAGATTTGACAATGATTATGTGCCCATGCGTAAACGTATTCCTAACAGTTTCTTTTTTGCTCCTATTGATGAACCTGAAATAAAAAATGCAATAAGTGACTTAAAAACTAAAAAGGCAGTAGGCGTAGACAATATCAAATCTGAAACAATAAAATTAATAGCAAGCTATATTTCTCAACCGCTAACACATATTTTTAATATGTGCATAAATCAAGGAGTATACCCATATAGTTTTAAAAAATCAGTAATTATTCCACTACATAAAAAAGGAGATCTTACAGACGTCAATAATTATCGGCCAATTTCCTTGATAACTCATTTTTCTAAAATATTTCAAAAAATAATTAAAAATCGTTTAGTTTCCTACTTTAATAAATATAAAATAATATCCAACAACCAGTATGGGTTCAGGGAAAATATGTCAACTCAGGATGCTATACTAGCCTTAACATCTAAAATAAACAAATCTCTTGATGAAAGCAGGCCATGTTTATGCATATTCATAGATTTATCTAAGGCCTTCGATAGTGTCAGCCATCGTCTACTCTTGCAATCTTTGGAGGATGTAGGAATTCGAGACAATTGCTTGAAACTTTTTGAAAGTTATTTATCTGAGAGACAACAAACTGTGAGAGTGGACGGTGTTGTCAGTGACAGTGAAACCGTTGAATATGGTGTACCTCAGGGAACAGTGCTTGGTCCCATACTTTTCAGTGTGTATGTCAATGGTTTGTTTTCATTGAGAAGTTCAGGCAGTATAATAGGTTTTGCAGATGACACTGCAATATTTTGTGAATCAGATACGTGGGAAGAATTAAAATCTAGAGCTGAAACCGATTTCTGCCTTATCAAAAAATGGTTAGAGCATAAATTACTTACAATAAATACTATTAAAACTAATTACTTACCCTTCTCTTGTAATTCTTCTGGTTCGCCAACATTCGACGGACTATGGATAAATGATAAACAGTCTTTTGTAATTTCACCCGTTAACAATATAAAATACCTAGGTATAGTTATTGACCAACATATGAAATGGAACTCACACATTTCTTTTATAATAAATAAACTAAGAGTTATATTGTATAAATTTAGAAAGCTTAAAGATGTATTGCCTGAACATTATATGAGAACATTATACCATGCTTTGGTAGAAAGCCACCTTAGATATGGAATCTTAGTATGGGGAAGTGCGTTGAAAATGCATCTACAACCACTAAAAGTTATACAACGACGTTTTCTAAAACTTATCTATTCTAAAAAATCTCGCTATCCATCTGATGCTCTATACTCAGAATTGAAAATTATGGATGTAAGACAATTATATTTCTTTCACTGCAATACTAGGTATCACAATAAAAAACAATTTGCACAGCATCCATCGCACAACTATAATACCAGACAACATCACTCTTTATTGTTCCTCTAATGTTAAAAACGACTACTCAACATTCTTTCTTATTCCTCGCACCGAAACTTTATAATAGCCTTCCAGAACAATTAAAACAAATTAGAAATTTAAATATGTTTAAAAAATTGCTAAAAGAATACATTTTTCAAAAAAGCAGGGATACTATAAATAATCTGTTTTGATCTATAATCTGTCTACTTTTCTTTTCCTAATATAAAATAAATAGTCAACTTAAGATATCTGATGTTTGTATAAATTTTTCTTAAATATTAATAGCTTATACCATCTTATATATAAATTTTAGCGCATGTATGTATCTGATCCAAAATCTTTTAATCTTTTATACTTATTTTTTTATATATTCTTATTTATAGATAAATTAATAATAAGTATCTCAAAACAAGTGTTCATTCACTTTATGAGAAATATCATTTTCTGCTGAAACAAGTGTTTTGCACTTATCGGCATCTAGGCTTTATTTACTTTTTTATATGTTCAACTTTTTCTATTTTGTAAATTCGTAATTGTGAATAAAGCAATATTATTATTATTATTATTATATGAAAATCTCCAAAGAGATAACCGCATAGAAATATAAAACATGCAGCCAAAATGATAATATTGTATTGATGCATCAAACCACAAGAGATGAGTAAAGTACTTAAGAAAAATCAAGAAATATATAATATCAAGGAAAGTAAGTTACAAAATACTGATCAAAAAAGTGAACATTATAAACAATTTGACTTGACTAAACAAAGCAATGCAAAATTTAAAAAAATTTTAATTTTTAAATATCAAATTCAAAAATTACAGATATCTTCAAACTTACTTATAATTAATATTTAATAGAATACGGTGATATTGTATCATATTACGAAACTCAGACAAAATACTCTTTTTTTCTTCTTCGGTATAATCTACTCGGGTTCATACGTTTTGTTTGTAACGGAGTTATACAACACTTTGTAAAGTTTAAGGCAATTTCAAAATATGGACCCTAAAGACATCTACTATTTTTGTTAATAACATTTTTTGATGTCTTCCAAAAACAACCCATATACCGAACTTTGTCGTAAGGTTGGTACACCCTGTAGATATTCAGGAACCTATGTAAAAAACTATATTGTAAACCAGAACAGCTGATTGATGTAATCGCCTATGTTCCATATTTCGCCACGCAGTATCAGCTAATTTGTGAGATATTCTTTCATATAGTAATTTATAGACATATTTTTCAAACCTTAAGTTAGAGTAACATAACTCATTAACAATTTCTAACGGATGGTTATTGACAATATTATTAATTTTAAACTTCAACAGGTTGAACACTATAATAAATTTGTGTATCATCTGCATAAAGGTGTACCTTACCTACAATGTTTTAGGTATTTTAAAAGAGTAGATGTATTGATAGAAAACAACAAAGAACAAAGGGTAAAGAATGGATCTATTAAACAAATCATTTTGTATTAATAGAACAGCATCTTCACAAAAGCCTAAATAATGTAGAATATTTAGTAATAGTGATAGTAATCTAGTTTATCGTATCAAATGCACGACCAAAGTCCAATAAAATTAATGCTGTACATAAGCCTAGATATATTGATGATACAATGTCATCCAAAACATTAACAAGATCAGTTGTATCACTATAACACTTTTGAAAACTTGTCTGAATTGAAGGAATTTGTGAAAATGTGTTTATATGTTCTCTAATTTGAGCCTCAATGGCTCTTTCTAGAATTTTAAAACGAGTGTTATTGATCATTAGCGTGGTCAAAGTACACAAAATACTCGTAAAATGCTGCAAAAAGTACAAAAAATTTGGAAATTCATATTTAGGTATTTAAGAGGATTGTGCTTAATATGAGAAAATGTTTACGAATTTAGGTAAGCAATTTTCCGGAAAAACATTGGTCGAAAATTTTTTTATTTGTTTTTTCACTCTAATTGTTTAAATAATGAAAATGCAGAAACATGTTTAAATCAAAAATTGTAGCTAATGCATTTACCTTCAAAATTTGTTTGAAAAGTTTTCTGATATTTTTATCAGTTTTTGAAATACACCAAATTTTTCTAATACTACTTTTAAACATCATCAATTTTCAAGTTTTTAATTTTAAGATAGTAAATATACAATGACCCGTAGAAAAAATTGTTTCAAATAAAAATTGCTATAAATGAAGGTATCTAAAATTATATAAAATAAATTTTTTTTGTAATAATTTTTTAATGAATTATAACCGATTTTCCACATAAGAAGTCGTTTTTTTACTAATTCTTTCTACTAAACATTGAGAAATTAAACAATTTAATTATTAAACATTGTGTACATAAAAGATGATGGTTTAATCTAAAAAATTTATTTGAAACTTTTTTTTGTAACTAGATTTTCCGAAAAGATACATACGATTTTCCAAATGCTACCGTTGAAATAAGCGAATTCTCGAAGTTTCATTTATAATTTTAATTAGTATTTATGACGACAAATATATTTCATTTATAAGGTATTGTTGTTGATCAATATGTTCAGAATATCCCGTGCTTTTTTTATCATTAAATTGGTTTTTTATGAAAATTCTAACGATTTTCCACGTAAACCTTCTTTGACTATTATATATTTTTGCAATTTTTTGGATCAAAAAATTATAAAAATTAAAAATAAAATTATTCCATGAGATAAGAATTAAGGACCATGATACTACTACACGTCAACTCGTCTGCTTCTACAGAGTAAGAGCATGCGCGGTGGCTGACAGCGCGACGGCACGGAGAAGCAGCTGCCAGCGGTTTTCTCACCTGCTTTTTCACCTTCATTCGTACCCCTTCTCTTTCGTACCTGACGCATAGGTGTTATCGCGATCGCTTCTCTATACAATTATTATCAAGCTGGCAAAAATCTGAATAATCTTGTAGGCACTGAAAACAGTTATGCTAGATTTTCTAAAAGACGTCTGATTTTAGCACTTATTATAAATAAATGTCTATTATTTAAAAAATTTGATATTAAAAGAAAAACTGTATAATAGTTTTGAAAGTATATACTTCAAAGTATTTACAGATAAAGTTTCATTGAAGTATATTAATTTGGAAAAAAGATATAATTAAATAAAGTTTGAAAAAAACGATTGAAATTAAGCATGTAAAAAACAGAGATTTTTAAAAAGCATTTGTTTAAAAATTTAACCATTTTTCGCTTTGTTTTTGTGATAATAATGTTCAATGATCATTTGAAATGTTAAATTTAAAAGGAATTTTCGCTGCGACAATAATTAATTAAATAGGAAATATAATTGTTTATTGACGTTTTTCTGCTCGTTTTTTTATGAATAAATGGATTTTACAGTTAGAAAATTTACTTTTTTAAACTTGAAAGTAATTTTTTTTAAAGTTGAGGTCTTTTTCTACATTTTATATTACTTTGTCTGTTTGTTCAGTGCATCACAACCTTTAAATTATTAACTTTTAAATCGAGCCTTCAATAAATTCGGCTCACGGGACGTTCGCGCGCACCCACGAATCATAATTATATCTCGTACACTTTTCAATTTACAGAAAAACTTTTCAGACAAATTTTGTAGATAATTGCATCTGCTACAAATTTTGATTAAAACTTTTTTCCATATATTTATTATTTAAACAATTAGAATGAAAAAACAAAAACAAAATTTTTCTCCCGAGAATTTTCCGGAAAATTGCATACCTATTTTCGTAAAGAATTTTTCATATTAAGTAAAACCCTTTTAAATACTCAAATGTGAAATTACAAGATTTTTGTCTTTTTAGTGAAGCTATATGTGTACTTTGACCACGCTACATGCTTTTGAAAGATCGATCATGTTGAAATTTACCTTTATTCTTCTGTTCCAAATAAGGACAGACTGTCTTTTTGAATGGACAGATGGGATTGTCACAAGGACCTGGCAAGGCGTATGGACAACTTATACTTCCACATGGACCTCGAGGTTGTTGTTTAGGTGGGGGGCATTTTATAGCTTGAAGATCGGGTGGTTGGTAGGGACAATTTGGATTTTTGCAGGTTTCTGTCGGTAAGGGTTCAGGACAGTCCCAGTGAATGGGTGGCAAGGGAGGATCCGAGGGATATTTGCATTTTGGATGTCCACAAGAATCGGCAACCGGTGCTGGGAGAAACATTAGTTCCAAAGCTGCATCATCATCAACCAATCCTGTAGTATAAACATCAAAATTAAGAAGGGTATAATAAAAATAGATAGAGAGTTAGTAACCTAGTTTGTATTTAGCATAAGCACATTTTGCGCTGCCACATCCGGCAAGGAACGATTTTTCCGTATAAGGGCAAATGTCTCGCTTACATGGGATGTCTTCGCAGCTTTCTTCTTTGGGAGATGGAGGTGATTTCACATTCTTACAATAATCTTTACAATGATCTTCTAGTACATTTTGAGCAAATGGGCAAGTTGCTTCTCCGCAAGGCCCTAGTATAGAATTTAACAATGTTAGTTATACTTTTATACTAAAAATCTAAATACCGGGTGTCCCAGAAGTTTCTGACCCATTTTAACTGCAGATATATCGGAACTTAAAAACCATAAAGAGGTGCGGTTTTCGAGGAACAATTTCTTCACCCATTTTTCTTCAAAACCTTAAAAAACTTTAAGTAATTGTACAATAAGAAACAGTAGATTCTACACTCTAAAATATTACGATTTAACCCAACTTACTTTAATAAAATGTTGATATTAAGAAAGATACAGGGTGGTAAAGTTGAAATTTAAAATTTAATTTTTCGCTATAACTTACATGTTTAGGGATATTTATTTACAAAAATTTATAAGTAGAGGTTTTGAGTATGAGGAAGTATAATTTGATGCATAATTTTGGTGTATCTCATAGAGGACGCCACATATGCCACATATTTGACATAAATTTGCGCTTAACTTTTTTGCTCTTCGACTTAACAATATTTTTCTGATAAAATGTGAAAGATACGATATTTCAACAAAAAAAAGGTGTACCTGTTAATAACTTCAAAACTGAACAGTTTTCGAGATAATCGCATTTTACAAATCAGCTGAATAACTCCGTGTAACGCAATTATTCCAGGCAACGAAAGAAAAAGAAAAAAACATCAATAATTATAAATTTTGGTATGGAATATTTTCAACTAAAGTTGATAGTTTCCAAAACATTAAAGAAAAAATACTATAGGCTATTATTTTTTTACATACATCATTAAGATAATTAATAATCTGTTATTGGATTTGACATCAAACATTTAACATTTGATATTAAATTAAAGTCATAATAATATCATATTTTATTTTCAATTGAAATTAAGAAATAGTTTAACTGAATAACATAAAACTTTTTATCAAAGTAAGTGTTCGATATGTCCACCATTTTCTTCAATGCATTTATCAATGCGTTCCATAAAAGATCGTCTCATATTAAATAGCATCATTGGTTGAAAAGAAACAGTTGCAGCATTTATTTCTTCCCAAAGTTGGTTGCGAGTGTTTATGACATTTTTGTAGACATGTTGTTTCATTGCTCCCCACACACCAAAATCGAGCGGATTAAATTCTGGGCTACGTGGTGGCCAAGGAAAATGACTACCACGACCAATCCGACGTTCAGGAAAGTTGTTATCTAGGTATGTTCTCACTGCTCTCGTATAATGAGGTGGTGCACCATCTGCTACGTGCTTTTTCTTATTGAATTTTTAAGGGAAATAACCAGAAGTGGAGCACGAGCAAAATGCTCGGCTAAACTCAGTATGGGCGTGGGTACGCTTATTATTTAATTTTTTTAACGGGCGCCACTGATTTGAATCCACAGGCCCAAGTCAGGAAGCCTCCGGCTGTTATTGGTTTTGGTTTTTCCCCACCCAAAAGAAACAAGAAAAGTTTAGTTAAAATAAAACGCAAATTTACCCCAATACCTATATAATTAAATAGATTTAACAAGAACAAAAAACTTCAAGAACCAATTACAATTGTTGACCAATGCAAGAAGCTTTAACCTCAACGTGTACACGTGGAGTTTACATTTAATGCTCCACAAAATGTATAATAACCAATGATGGTAAATTAATTTGTTTATAATGTCGTAACGAGCTACAGATATAAAATTGAATATCAGTATGTATCAGGATAATATTAAATAGTTATACAATAATATGGTTTTGTTGTAATTTTTTTTATCATGCAAATTTCACCGTAATAGATATAACCACAGTAGAAATCAAATAACAGTGACAATAAAATATAATAAAATATTAAAAATGCTTATCTGGTAGTCCCAAGACTGAACCGGAAATTCCAGCACCATCCAATTACTTGAACCCGGACTCCAATGTTGTAAGAGTGGTCCAAACCAGAATAAATTAGCCAAATGGTACTCAGGGCTCCGTAAATAAAAAATAAAGAAATCCCAGTAAGAAGAAACCGGTAAAAAGAACCCTCTAAAAAAAAAGAGGGTTTTTTTTGTCTTAAATGAAACCAAGATGGACTTCTCTGATAGCTGAATCCTCTTTAGAGTATAATTAGGGTGCAGAGCACGGCCTAAATTATTTAACACAAAATAGTGGTGTAATAATCCAATTTCTTGAAAAGGCACAACGGCAACACAACTTTTAAATAAACCCACTACTTTTCTATCAGAATATTTTAACATAAAAGAACGAAAAATTTGGCAGAACTCATTATCTAGCTTCGATAAAGTTAGTAACAAAAAATTAAATGACGACAGTGGACTTGTTGGGACATCTATATTTAAATTTACCTAAAATTCTATTATTTTGTAGTGATAGCTATATTTTTAAATTAATTATTAATGGATTTCAACGAGGTGGTAGCAGGTACTAATGCCATAGTCGTACGGATTGGTTTTAATTTCGAACCATTGGGACTAGCAGATTAAAAATAAATAAATAATGGAAACAATAAAACAATATAGTAAAATATTTACGTAACACATCTTGCATGAACCACATATTTTGCCTTAAGTTTAATGGCAAATCTTCCAGCAAATCAATAAAATCATTTTGTAAAAAATGTAAATAGTTATCACCATTTAAATTACGAGGTAACTCGCATGGCGCTAAAAAATGATTTCCAATGATTCCACACCATACGTTTACTTTGAATTCATGTTGAAAATGCCTTTCTCTTTTAACATGAGGATTTTCAATATCCCAGTAATGATTGTTCCTTAAATTAAAAACCCCACGGCGTGTGAATGTAGCTTCGTCCGTAAATAATATTTTATCGACAAATGAGTGGTCAAGATTTTGCCTGTTTCGGATATCATTTGCAAATCTGCATCTTAAAGGTAAATCTGTTGGCAATAGATTTTGTACAGGTGTAAAGTGGTAAGGGTGAAAATGCTCGCGGTGTAGGATTTTTAAAATTGAAGTTTTGCTAATTCCTAAGCCTGAAGAAAAACGTCGTGTACTTACTTGAGAATCATCGTCAACGCGAACCATTACTTCATCTTCTAGATCAGGCGTAATCATTTTCGGTCGGCCTAAATTGTCACGTTTAGGACGAAATGAACCACTTTCGCCTAAATTCCTAAATAGATGTTTAAATGTTTGGTGATTCTGTCTGGGTATCGTCTTAAATATTCCCTTTTCGCTGCACGCCCGTTAAAATTTTGCTGACAATAAACAGCAATCATATCTCTCATATCGATATTTGAAAAATTATTATGCCTCGGCATTTTCTGCTTTTGTTTAATAAACCAAAATTAACTAAATATTACAAAAGCCACTCATTTATTGACACAATACTTATTTGAAGTTGTCAACATCATTAGTGACATCAGCCTACTATGTTAATGAAACAATACTTATTTAAGTTGTCAAAATCATTCGTGCTATCAGCCTACTATGTTAAAATTTGCCGTAATAAATTAAATAAGTCTGGGGTTGCTAATGATGACATCCAAAAGGCTCTAAATGAAGCATTTATCAGTTATTCAGTGCTTTGACGCACAAATATCACAACTAAGAATTATTATGTAGCTGATTCCAATAACAGATTATTAATTATCTTAATGATGTATGTAGAAAATAATAGCCTATAGTATTTTTTCTTTAATGTTTTGGAAACTATCAACTTTAGTTGAAGATATTCCATACCAAAATTTATAATTATTGATGTTTTTTTCTATTTTTCATTCGTTGCCTGGAATAATTGCGTTACACGGAGTTAATCAGCTGATTTGTAAAATGCGATTATCTCGAAAACTGTTCAGTTTTGAAGTTATTAACAAGTACACCTTTTTTTGTTGAAATATCGTATCTTTCACATTTTATCAGAAAAATATTGTTAAGTCGAAGAGCAAAAAAGTTAAGCGCAAATTTATGTCAAATATGTGGCATATGTGGCGTCCTCTATGAGATACATCAAAATTATGCATCAAATTATAATTCCTCATACTGAAAACCTCTACTTATAAATTTTTGTAAATAAATCTCCATAAACATGAAAGTTATGGCGAAAAATTAAATTTTAAATTTCAACTTTACCACCCTGTATCTTTCTTAATATAAACATTTTATTAAAGTAAGTTGGGTTAAGTCGTAATATTTTAGAGTGTAGAATCTACTGTTTCTTTTTGTACAATTACTTAAGGACCACCCTGTATAGTGTTCTATTAAAAAAATCGACGATATTTGCATTTAAAAAACACCTTTTTTTTAATACATACAAGATTTTACTAATTAAACATGTATAATGACAAAAAAACTTTATATAAAGAGAAATTGTTCCTGGTTTTTATGTTCCGATATATTTGCAGTTAAAATGGGTCAGAAACTTCTGTAACTTCAATGACTGCAGATTAATGGAGAATTCCATCTATGTTAAGAATGTAGACGCAAAATTTTAACACCCAGAGTTGAGATTACCGAACTACCGGAGTACTCCAGTAATTTACTGTACTATAAAAGAAATGAAAATAATAACAACCTCGGAATATTATTTATAATAAATAAAGCCATAATTAAACATGTTCAAATTATCAAAGGTATATCATACTTAAAATAAGAAGAACATCAATTAAAATTATCCAGGTATATGCCCCCATGACAGCTTATGATGCTGAATACATCGAAATATTTTATGAAGACATCTCAAAGACTATGGAAGAACATAAAAATCGCCTGACACTAGTAATTGGAGATTTCAATGCTAAACTCGGCAGAAAATAAACTAAGGCAAAATAAAGAGAAATATAAAGACCTATTAAAAAAGAAATTTATCCAAAAATTAGACAGTTATGATAAAGACATAGATGAAATAGACAACATACTTACAGAAACACTGGTCACATCAGGAGAAGAAATAGCAAAAAAATATGTAAAAAACTATATATCAAAAGAAACAAAGAAGCTTATGGATAAGAGAGATAAGAGAGCTGAACGAAGAAGGTAAAAGGAAATCTATAGAATATGTAAAAAATAATAAAACAATAAGAAATAAGAGAAAAGATTAAGAAAGAAAAATACGGTATCTGCCAAAATAAACAGTACCGAAACAGAGAGTGCTGTGGAGTTGTTTTTGTAACGCTCCTTTCACACAATACGATTTTGGTCGTCCGGTAAAAAGTCGGACGACCACATTCATTAGTTAAATACGGAAATATATGAAATCTTTCACACAGGACGACAACGACTTTTTGTCGTGTGATATCTGCTGTATCAATTAAATCCAGTGGCACGTAGAAAATGGCTGAAAATATCGATGTTGAATTTCTAATTTCACTAGTTGAAAGTAGACCAGTACTCTGGGATAAAACCCTCGAAATTTACAAAGATCGAAATTTAACTAAAAATGCGTGTCGTGAAATTCTCCTGGAGGTAAAACCAGATGTTGAAGAGCTAGAGGATAAAGAAAAAAACACATTTGGTAAGTTGCATTTTTACAACATTTCTATAGTTTGAATACAATTTCTCTTTTTTGTATTTCGCCGTTGAAGAACAGTCTTCAGTTTGTCGTGTAATTCATCGAAGGAACTCATTGACATGCGGAAATAATTAAAAAATTTGGTTTGGTCATTTCTTAAATCTTGAAAGAGTATACGAAATAATCCTGCTTCTTCTCTCTTTCTATTGATTGGATGCATCCAATGTAGTCGATTACGTCTCTGCCTTTTTTTACGACGATAAATTAGCCACAATGCCATAATTTTTGCCCGATTCGATGCGACGCCCTGCGCTCTCTACGACATTATGATAAATACTAACGATAATATATCATTGTGTGTGAAAGCAAGTGAGTACGATAAACGGTCGTCCGACTTTTTACCGGACGACCAAAAATCGTATTGTGTGAAAGGAGCGTAATATGGATTTGTCATATTTGACTTAATTGTCATTAGTTCATATATTAATAGTACGCTGCAGTTAAATTTGATTTAAAAATGGTTCTAACAACGGAAGAAAAAGTGTTTTTGGTAGAGCATTATTTTCGTTCATACGGAAAAGGTCGTAATGATGGTCCAAGCTTAGAACAGGTGTCAACCAAATATCACCAAAAATTTAATAAAGCAGCTCCTAGTAAAAGTGTGATGTTAGCTGTTGTTGAAAAATTTCGTCGCACTGGTAGTGTATTGTGTCAACGTAAAGGTTCTTCAGGTCGTCGAAAAACAGTAACAGTATGCACTAACGAAAATGAAGAACATGTTTTTAACCAAGTTGTGCAATCACCTCAAAGAAATCTTGTAAGAACTGCATGTAAACTCAACATTAGTGAAACGTTTTTACGTCGCATGTTCAAATCAATTGGTAGTTATCCACACCGTATTCAAGTTGGACAACGACTAAATGCTGCGGACAAACGTGCAAAAGAAATTTACTGTGGTCGCATGTTGAGTTTCATTTACTAAGATCCCGAATTTTTGAAAAACATATGGTTTTCAGACGAGAGTCACGTTCATCTTAGCGGCTATATTAATCGACAAACAACCAGATTCCTTGGATTTGAACGTCCTGATGTCATTGTAGTAGAGAAACCACTCCACAGTCTTCGAGTTACCGTTTGGTGCAAGGTATCTGGTAATGGAATGCATGATTGGTCCTTATTTCGTTGAAGATGATAATCAGAATCCACTTATTGTCAACCAAGAACGTTATAGAGAGAAAATTATTACACCTTTTGTGAGAGATCTAAATAACTTTTACCGTGCACGAAATCTACAGTTTCGCACACAATGGTTCCAACAAGATGGTGCAACGAGCCATACAGCTGTGCGCACCTTAGACTTACTCCGTCAGCATTTCGATAATAGAATAATTTCTCGGGGAACAGACTTCGAATATCCTTCTCATTCACCTGATCTGACGCATACATTTGGGGCATAATGAAGGAAAAAATATTTCATTCGGAAAATCCGCCGGCGAATATTGCCGAACTACGGGAAAGAATACAAAATATTTTTCGGCAGTTCCATCAACCACTTTTTATAAATATGTTTATTTACTTACAAAATTGATATGAAGCTTACATTACAGAAATTAAAAATTAATTATTATTTTTATTTTCGGTTTTGTTTATTTTGGCGGATACTGTAATACAGATTTGAAAGATAATTGAGTTGGAAAAAGACGATTTTTTAACTAGTTAAAATAAGAAGAGTTAAGCTGGCATGGGCGGCATTTGGCAAACTAAGCTACATCCTTAAAAACAAAAGATATCGACAACATCTTAAGACCAAGATATATAATTAATGCATACTCCCTGTTCTCAAAAAAAAACGACAAAAACAATTTACTGATAGCATGAAACGTATACAGTGCGGTCCATATGTATGGAATAAATTCATTTGTAGCGTTATGTACTATATGAAAAAAACCTGAAACAGGTCGATTTTTATTCTTAAATTGACAATTTACAGTATGAAAATATTATCCCCCTCCAGCACCCTTCGGAATTATAAGCACCCCCTCGAAAATTTTAAATTACAAAGGGGGTCGTGTGGCACCTCGTTGGAAAGGGATTTTAGTCCTCTGTTCAGCAATATAAAGTTTTTTAACTGAGAAAATTGATTTTTTAAGATGTAAAATTTTTATAATGTCTCTAACACAAAACTTTACGTAGAATGAAGATAATAATGTCACATAATGATTAGAATGTGTTTTTCAATGTATTTGACACTTAAATTAAATGTTCAAAATGACCACCATTCACTTCTTGACAATAACCGAGGCGATATTGGAATTCTCGTACAACATTTTGTATGACCTCGGGGGTTATTTTGTTAATTTCTTCCGTTATCCTAACTTTTAAATCAGCAATATTGTTTGGTCTATTGAAATATACTTTAGATTTTAAATAACCCCATAAGAAGTAATCGAGAGGAGTCAAATCGGGGGATCTAGCCGGCCATTCGATCGCCCCACGTCTTCCTATCCACCTCTTGGGAAAAACCTCGTTTAAATAATTTCCAACAGTACGTGCAAAATGCGGTGGAGCTCCGTCTTGTTGGTAGTAAATAGATCGATCTATCTCATTTGGATGATTAACATCAGGAAAAACTCTTTGTAATGTAGGCACTAAAAAGTTAATCAAAAAATCTAGATAAACCTCACCAGTAACTGTGCCCTCAAAAAAATAAGGGCCAATAATTTTATTGTTAATGATACCAGCCCAAACGTTAACTTTTTTAGGATATTGAGTGTGAGCCTCACACATCCAGTGAGGATTTTCTCTGTTCCAATATCTACAGTTCTGTTTGTTAACCGTTCCGTTTGAATGAAACGTCGCTTCATCAGAAAAAACTATTTTGTTTATGAATTGCAAATCTGCGTTCATTCTATCCATCATCAATTCACAGAATTCTTGCCTTCTATCAGGATCATCTTCATTTAACTCCTGAACCAACTGAACTTTGTAAGGGTGGTATTTTTCTTTATGCAGAACTCTCAAAATATATGATTTACTTACATCATTGTCGGCGGCAAGTTTTCGAGTTGTCTTATGCGGATTTTCCTCAATCTCTAGAAGTACATCTAACTTTTTTTCATCAGTAAATTGAACATTTCTACCTGGTTTTTCAATATTTTTTACATGTCCAGTTTCACGAAACTTTTTTTCAATTTTGCTAACTGTAGACTGCGAAACGTGTTGACCAGGGTATTTATTATTAAAAATTTCACAAACCTCCTTTTGAGTTCTGGTTTTATTACCACAACCGACAACCAATCATAATTAAAATGTCTATTCTTTGAGTCTCGAACAAATGAGCCACAATTAAATTTAATACGCGCACAAATATTATACTGACGTCTTTTAGTAACTCTAGACCAAACAATATCGCCTCGGTTATTGTCAAGAAGTGAATGGTGGTCATTTAGAACATTTAATTTAAGTGTCAAATACATTGAAAAACACATTCTAATCATTATGTGACATTATTATCTTCATTCTACGTAAAGTTTTGTGTTAGAGACATTATCAAAATTTTACATCTTAAAAATCAATTTTCTCAGTTATGATTGCACCAAACTTAAAAAACTTTATATTGCTGAACAGAGGACTAAAATCCCTTTCCAACGAGGTGCCACACGACCCCCTTTGTAATTTAAAATTTTCGAGGGGGTGCTTATAATTCCGAAGGGTGCTGGAGGGGGATAATATTTTCATACTGTAAATTGTCAATTTAAGAATAAAAATCGACCTGTTTCAGGTTTTTTTCATATAGTACATAATAACGCTACAAATGAATTTATTCCATACATATGGACCGCACATATATTTGAAATACTATTTTTGTAAGCAATTTTCTGATATTTAAAAAACATCTACGTCAATTGTTGAGCAGTGTAGATAGATATCAAATTGTTGGAAAATATTTATATTGAAGCTAGTTTTAGTATTAACATATTTATATATCATCTATACCTGAATTTTTCTAGTACTGGGAACATGCATGATTTTCTAAATTATTCTGTCGTTGAACGAAAAAAGTAAGGATTAAACTTTTAACTAAAATCTATCATACCCAAAGCTTTCTTGTATGCATTTACAATTTGATCAAACTGATCCATAATCGATTTACATTCCGTAATGGCAGATTTGGGGGCAAGATTTGTTACTTCCACTGTACCTCCACCTCTCAGTCGATTGTATGTAGATGGAAGCTGGTACTTTTTTAAACTGCACGTAAGTATATTGCACTGATTTATGATGCTGTCGCAGTCATTAAGAGCAGCTAAATGTGCATCAGTAGTGGGAACTCCTCCTCCTCTAAGTCGAAGTATCGGTGATTTCTCTGAAGAATAAAAAATTCAGTAATATTAATTCTTATACTAACAGGTCGTGTTGAAATATTTTTTTAACCATGAGTCGCATTGTACTCATACTGGAGGCTTTTCTTGAACAAGAAAGGAGAAATTTAGTAAAAAATACATCGCGATTAAGACGTAATAAATAAATAAAGATGTATTTAATTATAGTATATTTGTTTGGAGTTGGCAGTACAGTGAATTCATTATAAATGCAAATATTTCAAAGCTCAAGCAAGGGTGGTTCATGAAAAATAATTAAAAGTAGAATACATTTCTATTGAAACATATTCATAGTTGTTATTTTTCAAATGGTCCACACACTGTAATTAGGGATTAACTAATCCAATCAAATTACGGATTCAAATTTTAACAGGATATAGTTTAGACTTTTCTCTAGAAGATAAGTTTTATATTGTAATAAAAGAGATATTGGCGTTTAAGTGATGGTATGTTTTGAAAAAGTTTGACAATTTGTGATCACGAATTTTAACGCCAGAAGCTTAACTCCTAAAGATAGCATTTATACAGGGTGTTTCAAAAAAAGGTAACACCGTCTCTAGGATAGGTAAAAAACTGAAAAATAATTGGGGTTTGCTAAGTAAAATTTTTTTCTAACGCTATCCGTTTTCAAGATAAAGGGCGTTGAAGAAAATAAAAAATTACACATTTCTTACGATTTTGCCGAAACTACTGGCACCATTGCAATGAAATTTTATACGAATATGTTTTGGAAGCTGATATTATATCCCATGAATTTGTTTTTATAACTAACTATCATAGAGGGCGCTAGTTACACGATTCATACAACGTATTATTCAACATAACTTTTTTTAGGGTAGAATTATTAGTCAAAACTGTAAGTATATACATTTTGTTTAACAATATCTAATTTTACAAATAACAAGGTTTCAAAACTCTATTTATTGTTGACTTATTGTCATAACAATCAATAAATGTCAATTTTACATGGCAAACTTAGAGAAAAGCGAACTTTATCATTAGTTTATACCAGGAGCGATTATTACTTCATAATTTTCAAATCAAAATATTCCGAAAACGGTACATAATATCGAGTTTTACCAAGAGTACCTTTTTGGTGTAGAATTAAACGATGTTTATGTTCACTTGGAGTGTGGACTAAAAATTCTACCCTAAAAAAAGTTATGTTGAATAATACGTTGTATGAATCGTGTAACTAGCGCCCTCTATGAGAGTTAGTTATAAAAACAAATTCATGGGATATATCAGCTTCCAAAACATATTCGTATAAAATTTCATTGCAATGGTGCCAGTAGTTTCGGCAAAATCGTAAGAAATGTGTAATTTTTTATTTTCTTCAACGCCCTTTATCTTGAAAACGGATGGCGTTAGAAAAAAAATTTACTAAGCAAACCCCAATTATTTTTCAGTTTTTTACCTATCCTAGAGACGGTGTATAGGTACTACGATTTAATGACTTTTCTTAGTTGCCAACTCCAAACAAATAAACTATAATCTCTAATACGTTTTTTTTTCGACGTTCAGTAATTGATTGCTAATCACGAAATTTTACATAAGTAATTAGACTGCAGCCCTTAATGTTTACTGTTTTTAAACATTTTACTGCCAAAAAGGTAGATATACGTAATGATAATTTACCATCTGACTCCTGATATTTATGGAAAAATCGATTTGGTGTTACTGGATGATTAATACAACCTCCTCTTAATCGCTGACAAGTACAGGATGGTTTAGATTTCTTTTCCATTTTATATTCGGAATGATAATGATCTGCTGGAGGGTAGTAAGGTTCGTTGATATTCTTCGGTCTTCTAAAACAACCGTACGGTCCATAGTGTTCAAAACGGCCATAGGTGTGGCTTAAGCCATAAGTAATAGGCGGTTCTACAATACTATAAAGCGTTCCCAAACCTGAAAAGACAAAATTTTATGTATTTTAAAAGTATAATACTATATTCGTCACAAAAAGTATCGCGTAATTTTAAAAATTGAATTATGGTGTAAAATAAAATATCATATTTTTCAAAATGTTTTAATATGAGTGTATGGTATCCTTTAGATGTATAAAAGCCCGAACCTTTTTGTTGAAAAACAAAAAATGAATGAATTTTTATATAAATCCTATTTATATTATTTGTATTTTAAAATTTCTTGTGTGCAGTACGTTTGTTTAATTTTTTATTTGGAAGTGTCTAGAAAAATTTTGTTATGCTATCTTGAAAAAAACATTTTCTTCTAGATAGTATTACAAAGATGATTAAAATTTGTTTTTTTTTAGTTAAATGTGTCCCTTCCAAAGCTTCGTACAAGTTACAAATAGTTAGATACCAATCGGTGAAAGTAAATACCTATACAAATATTGTTCTAATAGTTACCTTGTCCTGTAGCAAGTGGACCAATTCCATATTCTTTGAATTTGATAGCTGCAGGACAATCTTTAGATTGGCATAATTTGTTATTAATTTTTTCTGCCGTTAACATGGCATCATCACCGTTTTGACCGTGAACTTCTACTTTGTCCGAAAAAGCCTAAAAAACGTCAAAATTAAATGCATAACATAAAGTACGTTTCAAAATAATTCGTTGACTTGGTACCTGCTCTTAACTGCTCTTAAGGGATTACTAATAAAAGCTGGTTAATATTTCTTCGAACTTTGGCCGTAAACCGGTGAACTATTTACATAAAGGTATTATTTATTTTTGTCCAGGAAGATATAGGTATTTTGGATTTTTTATTTTTAAGGTAAAATTTTAAATTATTATTACTGACCATCAATAGTAAATCATTAGTAAATGATTTTTGATTTTCTTAATCATCTTGGAAGAGAAAGTGGGAGTTTCGGAGTAATTTGTTTTTAAAATTCTCTCCTAGAATTTTAGTTTGTACTAAACATTATACTCTGAAAGTAATCTTGTGTTTATAACTAAGTATGTGGCGTCCTTGGGCAAAAAAAGTGCATTTATCGCCGGATGCGAAACAAATTGTGAAAAATGTGTTTGAAACATTGAATAATCGAGGTTATAGTGTAACCGATGCAGCAGAAGAAACATGTAAGTTAACCAAAACCCCAATATCCACAGTAAAAGATATTATCAATAAGCCAATAAGTAAACGAAAAAAACGAAGTGACGTTAATAATACCAAATGTGTTGATGAAATACAAAAAGATATAATCCGACGAATGATGTATGTCCTATACCAAGAACAAATGATACCAACCCTAGATTGTATAAAAAAACGGTTATTTAAAGACGACACGGGAATTATTTGTAGCCGTACAAGTTTGTGGAGAATTATTTCTCAAATGGGATTTAAATATTGTACCATTAATAAAAGACAAGTAATAATGGAGTCATATCGTTTACGAATGTGGCGTTGTCATTACTTACAAGCTATTCAAAAATATAGAAGTGAAAACCTTTCAATTATCTACCTCGACGAGACATGGTATGACACCCATGATACTCCAACGAAGGGTTTAGTTGATTCATCGGGAAATTGCAAAACAAAGGCTCCATCAAATAGAGGACAAAGAATTACAATAATACATGCCGGATCAGAAACAGGTTGGGTTCCAAACGCTTTATTGTTATCAGCAAAGAATATTAAAGATTCAAGTTTAGATTATCACGAAGATACGACAGCAGAACTTTTTGTAGATTGGTTTGAGAATTATTTATTGCCGAATATACCGGAAAAAAGTATAATTGTAATGGACAATGCAACTTATCATAGCCGTCAATTAAATAAAATACCAAATAGCAACAACAATAAATGGGAAATTCAAGAGTATTTGTTAAAAAATGACCTTTATTTTGAAGAATCGTACACAAAACGTGATCTCTTACAAGTTGTAGCAGCGTTCGGTATTGAAAATGAATACGTTTGTGATACTATTGCTAAAAATATGGGCCACACAGTGTTACGGCTTCCCCCATATTATTGCATGTTCAATCCTATAGAACACATGTGGCATCAGCTAAAATCCAAAGTTAGATCGGAAAACGTTTCACCCACATTAAACTCAAGTGTTATAGAGTTAATCAGAAATGTGACAAGTAATATTCCCATTGATAGCTGGAAAAATTTGATTCAGCATGTTATTAAGGTTGAAGGTACATATCGAAATGTTAATGTAACTGTAGCACCCTTAGTTATTAATTTAAATGAAGACGATAGTGATACTGAACTACATTTAGATTAAATAGTTGTAAATAATGTAGAATTAGTTCATTTGTTTAATAGCAATTAATAAATAAAGTTAAAATTTGTTTTTAAAAAATTTCGTGATTTTTTTTTACAAAAAAAATTTAAGTTTTAGTAAATGTTAACTTATTTTTATTTAAATCAATTTTTTGGGATACCCTGTAATACAAAATATTTTTAAAATGTGGCCATCATTAAACTACATCTTTTTTATTTGAAACATTTTTTGACAACATCTGCCAATTAGATGAAATAGACCAAAGCGTATACGTATACGTAAGTTTTAACAGTTTTGTTTAATTTCAATTAATAAATAAACTTAAAATTTGTTTGTTTGTTTTTAAAAAATTTCGTGATTTTTTTTACAAAATAAATTTAAGTTTTAGTAAATGTTACTGAGTTTTATTTAAATCTATTTTGAAAACCGGATTACGGATCTGTTAATGTTTATTGTACAGTGAGAAATTTATAACCTTTCATTACTAATCCCCTAAGGTCAGGTACCGAGTCAACGAATTATTGTGAAACGTACTTTACACGCAAGTCTGTATATTTTTATGATTTTAAAAGTGGTTGACCTAGTAAAAGAACGCTCCCTTGAAAAATTCAAAGGAAGATAGGACGAAGAAAAAGGTTGCAGACCATCCAAGGAACTTCTAAAGTCTCCACTGACCCTTGTCACTTACGAAAGCAGTAGATAGGCAACACCGGTTCAGTGACATGGCGGAGGCGGTAACATGGGAATCTCCATAAGAAAATCATCAAAAAAGCAAAGGTGTAATAACGTCGAAATTGGCTAATTCAAGGTCACACTCGTGAGTTATCAACAGACAAAAGTCTGCCTCCAACGCGACGTATAAGGTCAAAATGGCATTAACGGGTGGCAACAAGCCAACGCAGTCCAAAGGACAGGTGGGCGAGCAAAGGCCAACAAACAAATCACGTGACACACATTCTGTGACGTCACTCACAAGTCGAAAAGGCCGAGAGAGCTGAAGTAGCGAAGCTACTGAATCCGCCCTTTGCGCATAATTTTCTAGGACCTTTGACCCGTACCATTGATATTAAGAAATACCTTGTTATTCAGGGTTTTCTTATCGGGTATGTAGAGAGTGCCTAAATGGCGTGGTGCGCAGTATACCTAAAGGCGTCTTTTTCATATATCCATTATTGAAAATTATGCGCAAAGGGCGGATTCAGTAGCCTAGCTACCTCGGCTCTCTCGCTAGTAATGCCTTTTTGACTTGTGAGTGACGTCATAGAAGGTTGGCCTTTGCTCGCCCACCTGTCCTTTTGACTGCGCTCTTTTGACCTCATACGTCGCGTTGGAGTGTTCGTTGCCGCCCATTAATGCCTTTTGGGCTTTGTGCGCTGGTGGTGTCTGGCCCATAAGGATGCTGGGAATGATCTTTTCCGTTACACCCAGTATACACGATGATGACGTTGACTTCTTGTCTCTCTGGAGATGTCTTCTTGTAAAGCCTCTTCTTACACCTACCATTCGACACCTTTGCCGTTACACCCTGTATACAAGACGACGACTTCTTGTAAAGCCTCTGGAGACTTCTTGTAAAACCTCTGGAGACTTCTTCATGTTTTTTGACCTTACTTGTATACGTCGCGTTGGAGGCTGGCTTGTGTCTGTTGATCACTCACGAGTGTGACCTTGAATTAGCCAATTTCGACGTTTTTAGACCACAGATTTTCTTGTGGAGATTTACATGTAAAAATGAGCGTTGTTGCCTATCTACTTACAGTAATAAAAAATCGACTCACAGTTACTGGCTTTTTACTTTTGTCCATCGTGAGGGTGACAATCGTTTCCTCGTCCTTAGCCATAACTTCTGCTTTCATCATATTTAAAAAATCAAAAAACTTATTTTCTGGTGGACGGTAGACCATGGAAACAATGTCGAACCCGCTTTCGTGACCACCTAGATCTTGCGTTCGTTTTGTAGGACTTGTAGCTAAACAAACCATATCTTCCGTGTCTGGGAGCAATGGAGAAATACTTTGTTTCGGTTCTGTGTATTTACTACCAAAAAGCTCTGTCCACGATAATTTTGTAGTGCTTACGGTGCAAGCCAATACAGGATTGTAAACACAAGCAATGGGAGGGACAGCCTCTGCAGTAAAATTGTACCTATAAAAAAAATTGATTTGGTTAAGGTTCGGTTAGGTCAAACTCAAATAAGTAATTATAGTTAATTTGTTTGGAGTTGGCAGCACAGTCCATTCATTATAAATGCAAATCCTTCAAAGCTCAAGCAAGGGAGGTTCATGAAAAATAACTACAAGTAGAATACATTTCTATTGAAACATAGTCATAGTTGTTATTTTTCAAATAGTCCACCCTGTAATTAGGGATTAACTAACCCAAACACAAAAGAAACCCTAGATAATATTGTCACAACATGTAGCTGAATAGATCCCATGACCGTATAACCGAAGTTTTTTAAAGCACAATTCAAATTAAAGTAAAATAAAAATATGCTATATTGTAAAGAATATTATGATTTCAAATATTGTTTATTGATTTATTTACTTATAAATTTAATTAATATTTGATATTGTTTAAATGTTCTAATAGTAGCAACAAGATCTTTTTCTCAGGGGTGTTTGCTTATGCAAGTTTCTATTGGATTATTAGGTAGAAGGTATTTGAATAAAATTGATTAATTACAATTACAAATTTATTATAAGAGTTAAATGAAAACCGTAATGAAACTAATTAGTAAAATATTAAAAAGAAAGGCATTTTAGTAACTATAAAAGAACTTACTGTCGAATTGTCGAATTAAGTTAAATTAACCAATGTTATCTAAGTAATAGCAAGTAAGATTATCAAATACACTAATTATTAAATATCAAGAAAATTCCTTCGTTTTTAAATTATAAAACTTAACTAACTGCTATAAAAATTTTGAAAAGTTTACAATTTTATCTGATCTTGATGTATAGTCCTGCTTCCTGATTGGTGGAAAAAGTCTGTAGTCGCTCTATGAAAAACGGATACGAACGAAGTGATACGTGGAATTTGCGAATCTGGTAAAATGTCGTGTTGTAAGACGTTTGGTTTCTTGAGTGATATTATCGTTCTTTGTTTGTTCTTCCAAATTGGTGTAGTTTAGTGTTTGTTGGATTACAGCTCCTTTAATTGTACTATTAATAGTAAGTACTCTTATATTCTTCTTTTTTATCAACCGAAAATGTTTTAATTTCACTTTTTGATTAGTTTTTAATGTCACTTTTGGCACTTTGTTTTACTTTTTGATTGTTTTAATTTGTATTTTTAATGTCACTATTTAATACTTTGTATTAACCACTTTTAAAAACTGTTTGTTCACTTAGTTCTAGTTGACTGTTCACACTCACTGATCTTCTCTGTTTGACTTCCAATAATAAACTACCTCTTACGACCTCTGTTCAAGTCTTTTTATAGGTTTCAAACTTTCTAGAAATTTCCTGAATTATTATTTGCTAAGAACACTATATGCCTCTCTTTCTTTTTTAAGTATGACTAGACATTCTTACTTCGTCTATCATCGATCATTCCAGAATAAAAATATAGTAAAAATATATCTGTCTCCTTTTTACACATTATATAATCAATTTTCGCGAAATTTCTAGTAAGTTTAAAATAACATATTTATGTACTAAATATAATATTGATACATTACATAATAAAAAATTATTTCTAACTTAAAATTCTCTTACAAATACACAAAATATATAATAAAATAATACAATATAATAAAAATTATTGGATTTAGTTCTGTTGATAATGCTCATTATACTATTATAGAATATTTAATTATTACAATATATTAAAAAGTAAGAATTAAATATAAATTAATACAAAAAGCATTTACTCCTTTAATTGTCGGCTTCCATTTCGTCGTATTCATTCGACGATGAGTCAGATTCGTTGCCTGGTCCAATAGGAATTACAATGGGTTCGAACAGTTCTTCAATATTAATATCAACACTTCACAATCGTTCTTCTTCTTCATTCTTCACATAGTTTATGGCATTCGTCCAATTGTCCGTGTTACATTTCCAAAAGAATTTATCAAAAGTTTGTAGCACTTTAAAAAAAGATTTTCAGATTTTTTGATATTTTATATTATAGGCAACACAAATTACCTACAGGTCTTATCTTTTGTCCAGATGAAAACGCAGGTGCTAATAATTCATGGTCATTTGAAGTTTGGTTTTCGGTTAAGTAGGAGTTTAACTTGTGGTATTGGTGCTTATACCGGCAAAGTTTTTTATTTTTGCCAATTCCAGTACTAACATTACAGCCTCCGATCATGAATGGAGTAACCCTTTCTTTCTCAGAAGAGGTTAAGTACCTAGGAGTCATCCTTGATAGGAAACTTACGTGGAATGCACACCTCACTCATATTACCACAAAAGCAACAAGGGCTTTCTGGATGTGCCGTAGGCTTTTTGGGAAAACCTGGGGTCTGAAGCCAAAAATGATCTACTGGTCATATTTAACGGTTGTCAGACCCATTATCACTTATGCTGCGATGGTTTGGTGGACCAAAACAAAGCAGCAAAAGGCAATAAACGAGTTGCAGAAGGTGCAACGACTTGCCTGTATTGGGATCACGGGTGCTATGAGATCGTGTCCTACCGGAGCCTTAGAGGCAATGCTAGACCTTCCTCCACTACATTTACATGTACAGAGGATCGCTCTGGAAAATGCCTATAGGCTGACACAGACCAAATCTCTGAAACCCGGTGACTTAACAGGACATCTTGAGGTATTAAGGGCTGTAACAACCCAAATCATGAAGATGCCTACAGACGTAATGCCTGCAAAACAAGATTTTGAACTCGCGTTAGATGTTATTATTAACGACCGCGAGTTGACAGAAAACGAAATCGCTCAAATCACAAAAGGTGCCCTCACTTATTATACTGATGGGTCAAAAACAAACGAAGGAGTAGGAATAGGGATCACAGGTCCTAATATTAGGATATCCGCAGCCCTTGGAAATGCTCCAACAATATTTCAAGCAGAACTATTAGCAATAGAATTCTGTGCCCAAGAGTGCCTAAGAAAAGGCCTCAACACAGCAAGAATATTTATTGCATCTGATAGTCAGGCTGCTTTGAAGGCTCTGAAGTCCACAACCTATGAGTCAAAAATAGCCTGGAATTGTAAACAATCCCTTAAACAACTGGCTAGTCGCAACAAATTAACGTTGCTATGGGTGCCAGGGCATAAAGGAATTGTCGGAAATGAGATTGCCGATAGTCTCGCAAAGGAAGGAGCTTGTGCTCCTTTTATCGGACCTGAACCATTTTGTGGCATATCAAAAAGCCGCATAATGGAAGAAGTTCGAAAATATGAAAAGGAACTCAGTGCAGCCTACTGGAAAAATTTTCCAGGTCAAAGACAGGCAAAAAGGTTATTACGACCCTCTGCCCGCTACGCGAAATTACTCTTAGAGCTTCAGAAATCTGATCTCAGAGTAATCACAGGAATTCTCACTGGACACTGCTCACTCAGATACCATCTCTGCAAAATGGGCATATTGGACAGTGGGACATGCAGATTCTGCGATGAGGCAGATGAGACGTCAGAATATATTATCTGCAATTGCAGAGTAATTGTTCGGCAACGCCATAAATATCTGGAACAGGTATTCCTTGATCCTGATCAGATTACAAAACTAGCTCCAAAACGGATAATGGACTTTCTTAGAAGCCTAGACCTTTTGGACTAAAATATAGATGTAGGGTATACACAAAAGATCTTATAGGTCGCAGTGTAGTAAGGTCAACTGGGCCAATCGACCCCTTCTGCAATCTACAATCTACCCACAAATTTAGTTTTTTTGGATACCCTTTTACTAGAAAAGGGTTTTACGTAGGAATCAAAATCGTTGATCCTGTTAGTAGAGTTTTTAAAATTCTACCGTTTTGTTTTTTTTTGAATGTTGTTGAATAAAAGAAAAACCGCTAAACCGTTTATATGTTGGAAAATATCAAAAGTTCAAGCTGGTTGTTAGTTTTGGTACTACTGAATTAAGAATATATAAACCGCCCAACAAAAATCCAGACTATAAAGAATTGGTATCAACTAGAGGTGTCGGATAGTACACAACACTCATGGAACCTCAGGAAACAGGAGAATAAGGCCAGATTTTTTATTTTTTCATTATTTAATTAAATGCTATATTGCGATAAAACAGTGAACCTAATTAATTTTTAATTTCCTTTCAATGTCATTGTTTACCAATATGTTGGTATTTATTTTAATGTAACCTGTAAACTGCAAGTGAGGTGCACCCCAATTGAGGTATTTAATATTATTTCTGATTGATATTTTATTTAATATAATTAATAGGTACATATTTTCATTTGGTTGTCTACCTTTAATGGCAAAGGTATTATTTTTTATTAGGATATTACCCTAACGTATTATTTTAATAATTTTAGTATTTAACTATGTTTTTTTAAGCAATAAATTAGTTGTTGAGCATTAATTCCTCGTTTTAAGTATAACCGGATATAACTTCTTAAATTTCATCAAACAAAAAAAAAGAAAATTGCCTGTTTGTGTTTTCCGCAATTTTTTAACAAACTCACTAATTTTTTTCTTTAATTGCAGTGGCGCCCTTATGGTACACTCCTTACCTTCCTCTTATATGCTTCGTGGTAATCTTGGGTTGACTTTGATACAAAGTCTAATAACCCCTTTTCTACAAAACCATGTTCACTGCCAATGTTGCGATTATTAGTCTGCGATCTTTTCCTCGAGGAGCATTTAATCCTGTTGAACATCCCACCTGACGGGAATTTGAAATATTGGTGTTCATTCATGTTTTAGAAACATTGTGTCCTTCATTCAATCATGTTTCATCTAAATAAAAGATAGTTCTTTCCTCGCTCCGAAACTTTTTAATACTTCTTAAGTATTGTGTTCTCCAGCAAATAATTTCTTCTGTCTCATTCAAAAATTTTTGTTTTTTATGCGACTCATACTTAAAGCAATTTCTTTTAGGAGTTTCCATAACGTATTTCGTCCAAATTTGGGAATCGTATTTTCTTCTAGAAAATCTAAATTTTGTTTTTTATCACAAATGTGTAGTATATGAATGTCATTGGTGTGAATCAGAAGAACTTGAAATTTAAAGACATCTAGCAGATCAACAGTTTAAAGTAGTTAATCAACGAATAAATCTTGGAAGTTCTCCACTATTAAACTGTTTACTTTGATTGAGTATTCATTTTATACATAGATAAAACATTATTGTAACATAATGTAATATTTAAATATTCGACAATAGTATAATGACAAGAAAACAATACAAGAAATAAATGATGATAATAATAATAATGAGTATAATATCAACAGAGGTTGTTTAATTTAACTAAATCCAATAATTTTTATTATATTGTATTATTTTATTATGTATTTTGTGTATTTGTAAGAGAATTTTAAGTTAGAAATAATTTTTTATTATGTAATGTATCAATATTATATCTTGTACATAAATATGTTATTTAAAACACTGGAAACTTCGCGAACATTGATTATATAATGTGTAAAAAAAAGACAAATAATGTGTAAAAAGGAGACAGATATATTTTTACTATATTTTATTCTGGAATGATCGATTATAGACGAAGTAAGAATGTCTAGTCATACTTAAAAAAGAAAGAGAGGCATATAGTGTTCTTAGCAAATGATAATTCAGGAAATTTCTAGAAAGTTTGAAACCTATAAAAAAAGAGGTCGTAAGAGGTAGTTTATTATTGGAAGTCAAACAGAGAAGATCAGTGAGTGTGAACAGTCAACTAGAACACATCAGGACTAGTATTAGAATGTCACATGGCCCTTACGGAAGCCTGCTACAACAATGTGGTTACTCTAGGCTGGATAAAAGGTCATGGAATTTCTAAAGGCAACCGCATAGCTGACTCGTTGGCTAGAAAAGCTGCCTCCCAAAGGCTCTTGGGACCCGGTAGTCTTGTCAGCTTGCCGGCATCAGCGGTGGTTGACCTAGTAAAGGAACGCTCCCTTGACAAATTCAGGGGAAGATGGGACGATGAAAAAGGTTGCTTACTATCCAAGGAACTTCTGAAATATCCGAATAGCAAAGCAGCCAAGAAATACGTGGCCATGACCAGAAAGGACCTGCGGTTGGTCACAGGTATACTTACTGGCCATTGTCATTTACGAAAACATCTAAACAGGTTGGGTTTATCTGACAGCCCACTATGTAGAGGATGTGAACAAGAGGATGAGACAGTTGAGCACGTCCTTTGTGAGTGTCCGGCACTCTCTCTAACAAGACTTTCTGTATTCGGCGAGAACTGGCTAACACATGCCAACTTGAGGGAGCTGCCTACAGGCGACGTCATCACCTACTTTAAACAGGTAGGATGGTTGACGAGCCAATAGGTTAGGCTCAATCTCAGAAGGACGCACAATGGGCCAAATGTGGCCTAAGTGCTGTGGGGCGACCCACCCTTCCAGAATTACAGATACAGATAGTGTTCTTAGCAAATGATAATTCAGGAAGTTTCTAGAAAGTTTGAAACCTATAAAAGACTTGAACAGAGGTCGTAGGAGAGAGTTTATTATTGGAAGTCAAACAGAGAAGATCAGTGAGTGTGAACAGTCAACTAGAACTAAGTGAACAGTTTTTAAAAGTGGTTAATACAAAGTATTAAATAGTGACATTAAAAATACAAATTAAAAAAATCAAAAAGTAAAACAAAGTGCCAAAAGTGACATTAAAAACTAATCAAAAAGTTAAATTAAAACATTTTCGGTTGATAAAAAAGAAGAAGAAGAAGAGTACTTACTATTAATAGTACAACTAAAGGAACTATAATCCATCAACACTAAACACTACAATTTGAGGAACAAACAAAGAACAATAATCACACAAGAAACCAATCGTCTAACAACACATTTTACCGAAGTCGGAAATTCCACGTGACACTTCGTTTGTCTCCGTTTTTCAAAGACCGACTACAGACTTTTTCCACCAATCAGGAAGTAGGACTCTACATCCAGGTCAGATCAAATTGTAAACTTTTAAAAATTTTTGTATTAATTAGTTAAGTTTTATAATTTAAAAAACAAAGGAATTTACTTGATATTTAATAATTAGTGTATTTGATAATCTTACTTGCCATTACATAAACAACATTGGTTGGTTTAACTTAATTCACATCAAGTAAGTTCTTTTATAGTTACTAAAGGCCTTTCTTTGTTATATTTTCCTAATTAGTTTCATTATTAAACTTTTAATATTACTGTTTTAATTTAACTATTTTATAATAAATTTATAATTATAATTTAATCAAATTTTTCATTCACATACACCTAATAATCCAACTGGAAACTGGCGTAACCAAACACCCCCTGAGAAAAGGATCTTGTTGCTACATTACATTTTAAATAATACCAAATATATTAATCAATAAGTTTATAAATAAATAAATCAATAAATAATCTCTCAAATCATAATATTCATTACAATAAATATATTAAGTTATTGTAAAGATCAGCATGATATAGTTTTTTCCTGGTTTTTTTATATCATTGCACAGTTATACTGATCTTAGAGGGAAATACATCCAGGATAATCCCTTAGGGCTAATAACATCTAGGCTTTAATATTGTTATGTCTTATTACTTCCTTAATTGGTCTAGCCTTAACTACTTATCAACATCAAGTACCTAGCAACAAACAAACAAAATGTAACTTCAATATGTCAATCTGACGATGTTAGTTATTAGCGAAACAACTGTAATTGCATTTTAAAACGTATTTTTCGGATAAATAGTGGAAGTATAGTTCAAACGTTCAGTTATTTATTGTTCTTATATTAAAATATGATGATTAAAAGAAATTTCTTAATACCTACCGATAAAAATAAGTAAGTGCGCTACTGATTTAAAGTCTTGTTTACAACATACTACTATTTAATTCCTTTTCTTAGCTACTAACTCCAAACAAATGAACCATAAAAATTGTATTTCCAGCACTCAATAATAAAGTAATACTATTTACCTTTCACATTTAAATTGTTCATCGGTCTTGGCATTCATAAATATAGCACCTCCTTCACTTAATAAACCGAAATACGTTTCAACTCCAAGTCCCATACACGACATTTTAATAACCAATTTTATCTGTCCAACTTTCTTATTAGACGTTGACATTACATCGAAACATCCTTCGTAATGGACACTTTTGACCACTCCGATAACTTCGAATATGTCTATCATATCGATGATTTCTTTCTTCCAAGGCACCTTGCACGTACCCACCGATCTTCGTAATAATCTCAAATCAATTTCCAGATCCGTTTGTTTCATGCTTTGAATAAGTTGTTGAGAGTTGTGCGCAAATAAGTATGTTTTTCCCATATCCATTTTGTAAGTTCCATCCGATGGTATTATGTCTAAAAAAAGCGTAAAAATGTTAAATTAGAAAAATTAGACTGTTATATTAATATATTTAGGGGGTGTTAACATCTAGTTATCGGTCAAGTTCGAAACTCTCGAAGCTCTAACCGAAAGATAAACGTATAGTCTTCCCAATATTAATTGCTATAAAACCTTTTAAAAGTGTTATACAGAGTGAGTTAGTTTACAAGGCTTTAAAGTAGAAAGAATGGCATGAAAACAACATGTCCTGTTAAACATCCACTCTGTATCGTCGGAACTCAAGCTCTCTCTAGACTGGTAGTTGTACAGCGCGAAAACAAGAGTGGGGTACGCACGCGACTTGTTGACGGCTTTTAATGGTCCGCTGTATTCTGTTGCGTGCAGGGCTCTCGGGTTGGTTTTTTGCGCCATTTTTTTTATAACTCATAAAGTCGGTGTCTAGTGCGGTGGCGGAGAGTCCAGATTTTTATTTGGGGCAGTTAAGTATTAACTTTGGATATATCTTTGTTTCGGTAATTCATTTTTAATAATTGGTTTACGTATTGTAATTTTTCCCCATATTAATTGATAACCTCAAATTAGTTACATATATTATGGTAGCGTTTTGGAGACCTTTTGAATCAGAAAATGGAAATCCAGATCAAAATTAAATTTCAGAAGATATGATATCGCCAACAGGTGAGGTTAGTAGCGAATTTTGCAATAAAGATTTACACATTCAGTGTCAGAGGATTATTTTAAATATGTATCAGTGTTTGAAAAATGAAGATAATAAAACATCAGATGCGAATTCGGTGTTTTCCATTCTTTTCAAAATCATGCAGGAAGACAGAGCAGCAATCAATTACCCCAAAAACCAAAAAAACTTAAATTAAAAAAATTTTGTAGCATAGTTATTCCATTCTTAAATTCAAATTCAAAAATTTGCCGCGTAAACGACTGTTGACGTCACTACTCATATGTGTCATTGAAAGCGCCATCATTTTATTGTAAACAGTGTATCTGCGAGATTGTGCGAAGTTTTTTATTTATATTTATTCTCTCTTTTCTTTATTTTTTGTTGAATTTCATAAAAATAAGTCAGTTAGACATTTTTTAATGCAAAAAGCACAATATAAGTATTTACGCTGTTGCTTTTACATTTCGAAATTCAGCTGCATTGAAACCTAACCTAACCCAACCTAACCTAACCATGAAAATGTCTAAGGATGGTAAATTGTTTGACAATGCTTTCACAAATCCTACTGACGACATTTTATGATTGCATAACACAAATAAAACCAATAATTCACAATAAAATCAAAAATAAAGGCCGGTTCATGCAACGAACATTATAATTCCATTAACATTACATTATAATTACACTTTCAATAAAAAAATGTTGTCGTTCATGCAAGACTTCATTACATTATAAATTCTGTATTAGCGCATGCGTATATTGTCCACTATTGACACTTGAAACTTATGTTATGTTCTATACATCTGCTACAATATTCAAAAAGTTCAAGTTTTTATACTACTATTCTATTTTTGATTTTGTTAAAATATTTTTTATTGCTTTAAAAACCGGCCTTCAATATCAACATAACCTAAACATAGAAATTTTGACATAAATACGAATTCACATTTCCATGCTATCGTACTGCGCATGCGCTTTTACTGTTTCCACTAAGAATATAATGTAATGTAAATGAAAAGTTGAAAGTTCCCAACTTCTTAGTGGGCTTAATGTAATTGTAATGCCCTAATGTGTTGCATGAACGCCTCCACTATAAATTGGGTGCTCAACTTTTCTTAATGATAATGTAATTATAATGAACGTTGCATGAATCGGCCTTTAAAGTCCAACTCTCTCAATTACCACACATTAAAAAATGTAAACAAACTGTCATCGATATGAGTTTTGACGTCACGACCGTTTCGACTTCTCTATTTGAATTTATCGATTTTAACTTACTTTCAATTTGATATTATACAAAAAATAACCAGAATTGTTGCGTTGTAATGAGTTTAGGATTAAATATTTATAATTTACTGTATAGTTACAAAGGAATTTAATTGATTTATTTCTAATGAAAACACCGAATTGTTGAGCAGTGTAGATAGATATCAATTTTTTTTAGTGAAATTTTATTATAACGGCTGAATATTTCTTAATGAAAAAAATACAGTATTTTTAGAATAGCACAAACTATATTTGATCAAACTTTCAGCTCAATCGAACCATTTTTGTAAAAGAAAAAAATTAAAAACAAAAAAAAAGGTTTTTTGGATTTTTTTCGGAAATTTTTGAGGTTAGAGCAAAAATAATGATTACAGAAGTTGTAGATTTTTTTATTTTCAACTACTTTTTCATTTGACTTTTTTCAATAGGATGGATTATTTAGTCACAAATCGAAAAAAAAATGGGGCTTTGTTGGACATTTCACTAATATTTAAATGGTAAATTCAACCGATAGTTTTTTCTTTGTGCCCGACACAGCCACAGCTATTGCTATTACTGACGTTAAGTAACGCGTGTCTTTTTGTTTTCGATAAACTCGTTTAAATATCTTATTTCCTAGTTTTTAATTTATTCTGACAATGAATAAAATTGGCGTCTTAAAAAGCTCTTTTAGTGGTTTTTCGCTAGAAGAAAAACACTACAAATTAAAGAATTAAGCCGGCCCATTCCCGATTTAAAAATTGAAAAACAAAGTGGAAATGGACAAAAATCGCATTTTATTGGAAATAAACACAAGGTTCAACTTCTCTGGACATTTTGGTCGCTTCTAATTTATTTATATCGGAGAAGTTTTCAGCATAGGCATCAGTTTTCCGAGACATTCCTCAATGAAACATGTATTCAATTTTCATTTTTAGATAAAAATATGCTTAAAAATGAATTACAAGTATTGTATCAGAGAGACGAATTAAGTACCACCTCCGGAGCTGTGCCGCTGTCAATTTTATTAAATAAAGAAAATTTAAATTGTACATTTCGGGAAACTCTTAACTTTTTAAGTATCTTGATAACAATACCTATGTCAACATCTGAAGCAGAGCGCTGTTTTTCAATGCTTAAACGGATTAAAACATTCCTCAGAAATACAATGAACAATTATTGTCCTACAACTATTTTTTTAATTAAAATTTTTACCTATTTTGACAGTACCGTGATAAATTTTTGCCTAAAACCAGTTTTTTAAACGATTTTTGGGTAAAAATTTGGGCATGGCACCCCAAAAAAATTTTCAAGCGGGATTTTCACATTTCTTAAAAATCTGGCACTATCATCTTGTATTATCATGAGCCGCCACTGCAATCAGGTAACACGACTGGATTATTCACGCTCAGAAGCGGTTATACTATGAAATTTGACATAGTCTCTTAACCCCTTAAGAAAGGGGCTTTCCTACGGCAGTTGAAGTGAATAGTCATACACTTTTAATTATATGAAGAACAACAAAATACTTTAGGGTACTTTAACTGGTACACACATAAAATTGTCTGCCAAGATCGTTTGTGGTAAAACTTGTAGCAAAAAGAAGAAAGATTAAACGAAAAACATGAAATAAAAAAAGAATCTCTACTTGAAGGAAATACTGAACATTTTCGATTTACTAATATGTTCCAAATTAAAAAAAACTGCCTATTCAAATTATTATATTTCAAAAATACTTACCCGATGTCATAGATGGGGGTAAAAATTCTTCGAGGGTAATATCTAGAAACAAAAATTCTGGACAGCGAATGTGAACCATTATGTCTTGAAGTTTAGGAACGGGATTCTCGGCAGGTTCAACTTTTATTTCAGATATTAGAAATTCCAGCAAGAATAATGTATTATTGCTGGACGACATGTTTAATGAAACAAACAACTATACCATAATTTAAGCACGAAAATTTCAAATGCCCTTTTAGCTGAATTTTGAAAATGTTTGGTGTAGTGACATTAATTTGACAACTCTATAATTTATACATTCAAATTTAAATTTTGATAGTGGGTAAAGTGTAGTTATTAGATTATAATTATCACTACTGTTGTAGTATTTATTTGTTAGGTTGTAGTTACCTACTTATAGGCAACTTGAATTACTTACATGTAAGCGATGTAGAAGTTTCGTTTGTCATATATCGTAGGTTAGGCATAACATTTTTATGTAATAACTAGGTGTAGATAAGATTGCATGAAAAATGTTAAAAAACAAAAATATATACAGAGCGATCCGTTTGAAATAACAAAGTTCATTAGATTTCCAGAATCCTACTACAATGTAAACACTACCATAAGCTCGGCCGTATTACAAAATCGTAAAATATTAAAATTGAGGCGTTCCACGCATAAAACTCACTCTGTATAAACCTTTTAAAACCACATTATTAACTGCTTCTAATTATTATTATCATAATATTCTAGATCTCCATCTGGACGGAACAGCATTCTGGAGATATGGTACAATATTAGACGGTATATTGTTGGAAAACCACATCGACTCAACATCATGTTTTCAAAGGAGTATTTGCCATGTGGTCCACAAATCAAAAACTGGTGTTCAGAATGAAAATCCAAACAGTATGGATAAAATTGTAGATGGCATAATAAGCAACGAATGGGTTATCCATAAAATATATAATACCTCTATTTACGCAGCCATCAAAAACGGTTTGAGTAGTGGAAAATGTAGCGAGGAATACAGAAGTTGCAAAATTCCTCAAAAATTAATTAACACTTTGGTTAAAGATGTTATACATTTTTTCGTAACTTAGATACATAAAAATATACTTGGTCAGTATAAATTTAGGTGCACGTCATCAAAGTGAACAAATCGTTTGGCTTCCTTTGTTCGTTTGCTACAATCAGTATCTTTTTCCACTGTAAATTTATAAAATATAAGCTCCAAATGAACGTAACTCATGCTTAAATATTTTATATATTGGCAAAATTGCGCTAGGTTGCTCCCTTCAAACATGGCACAGTCAAATAAAAAGAAGAATGTTTGAAAAACTTCTTTTAAAATTTATTAGATTCCAATACTATTTTAAATGCTTGGCAACATAGTTCCGTTCTAACAGCTGTGACGTGCACCTATATTTATACTGGATAAGGTATATAAAGTTTGTTTAACCATAATTTGCCGTTACATTGTGCAACTTTATCTCTCATTCATGAAATGGATGAGAGGGAATTATGATGTTATTAACGTCTATTTTATTTCTTACTCTTGACAGTTCACTTGATTTTAATTTTGAGGTTGAGTGCAAAATAAGAGAAACGTAAAACAGTAGAATATCGCACCGATTATGACGTAATTGCAAAGGATGGTTGAACAAACGATACATATGTGCTCTTAGATTACCTTGGAGTATTTGGATTTTTTATTACACCAGACTCTAAATTGATTGTACTAACCCTTACTTTTTGGAAGTCCATCTTATTAAGGATAATAAAAAACTCTTCGTTTTAACAAAACTTCCAATATTTATTTAAAATAACATATGTCAATCTGACGATGCTAGTTGTCTAGCGAAACGGCTGTCATTGAGTTTTTTAAAAAAGCAGTTTTTAAATAAATATTGGAAGTTTTGTTAAAACGAAGAGTTTTTTATTATCCTTAACACCAGACTCTATTTTTAAATAAAGAAACTTTATCTATTTGTTTGTTGTTTTTTAAAATCTGTAAATGTAGTTTTCCAATATTGATTAAACAAAATGGGATTATCCAAAACAAGAAAAATGAGTCTTCATTTACACAAATATGTGACATTGTTATTTGTTTTTTAATGTAAACAATAAAAATTTTTAATAGGTTTAGTTACTAATTATTATAGACCCATCTCGTAAGTGGCCAAATTTAATACTCATGCGCGAACCAACTCCCACTCTCGTAGTTGCCCTTAAATGTTATTGCCCCTTATAAAATTGTGTTGGCAAGCCTATCAATCCGTATATTATTATTATTATGCATAAGACCATACAGTTCGTTCGCTGGATCTTTTCCCATGGCTGAAATTATTAACATACTACTTTTTGTAGTACGTCTCTTTTCCACTCACAGAAACTAAAACCCCAAAATTGAACCGTTTGTTCCAATACAGCATAATATAACAAACAGAGATAGCCATATGACGAATGTCGATGATAGGTGTAACCTACACAATGAAAGTTCTGTGGTTTATTCGTGAATTTGTAAATTGACAGACCAAATACGTTGTTTACATTTTTATTTTAGATTTTTATCCGCATTTTATTGCTCCTTGCAAATAAATTTATTTCAAAAACATTTGTTTTAACAACTAACCTATACCTGAGTGTTCGAATAATTGTTGTAAGTGAATATTATTTATCTACTTCTTATTAATTTATTTTGCAATGAAAACTAACCTTAAATTGACATATCATTATGATTCTGTATAGAACTCCATCAAACTGAATTATATGAAACACATTTTGCTTTCACCAAAGTAGAAAATATTGACCTAATTTTCTGAATAACCAGAACCATTGATAAACAGTTTTCATTTTTAGAATATGCCTGGAAAAAGGTTGAATTCGCAAGCACAGGAGCTGATCCTGAATTTGTTGGAGTATTTTGAGTTAGAAAAAAGAAATGGGGGACCTTTGGAACCAATTTCAAGTGTTCAAGAAATAAAATAAATATTATTTAGCAATATACTTTTATTAATCAATTTTTTAAGTTAGAGGGTAGCTGCTGCTTTGAAAATATCTCGGCGGACAGCCATATCATTTTGAATTCAATGCTATTGAATTACTTTGGGCAAATTGCAAGTCATATTATAATAAATATATTGGTAAAGATGGGTATTCAGATAGTTCAGTTATAAATATGTGGAAAGAGGCACTGGAACAATGTATTCCACAAATTTGGGAAAAGTGTGTTAGGCATACCCATGGAATCATACAAAAGTGGTATGCCCAGAGCAGAATATTGATGATATTGGCATTCAACCAATTTTAATAAATATAAATGCTGGTGACAGTTCTGATTCTGAATATGAGGAAAATTACATAAAATTTATTGTATATATATTTAAGCCTTAAATAAACATATTTAAAATATGAATTATTTATTTTTACAACCCATTTATTTTTCAAAGTTAAACTGTGTGGGTGGGACTGTCCAATAGTAATGGTTGCAGCCATAACCCTAACAAAGCAATTCTGATTTGCATAGTTTCTAGTGAGAAAGTTATTATTGATACTAAATATTATACAAGTAAATTTGTTGAATAGCAAGTTTGAAGAATAGCTCCATTAAACTCTGGTATACTAACAGCTTTAATACAATAATAAATAACGTCCACCGTCACTTTAGCCATATCCTTATTAAACTATCAATCTACGACCTACGTGTTATTTAATGTATTGATGTATTGCGTTTGTATATGGTTCAAGGTCATGGGAAAAGATCCACCGAACGAACTGTAGTTAGTTTATTGTTTATTTTATTTGAGAGGATCTGTATTTTGTTTTATGAACCATCGCAGTATTTTTATTGTTTTACGCACTATTAAAAATAAACGAAATAAAAATTGGAACTTCTTTGTGGTTTGTGGCCTGAGCTGCCGGGGCTATACGGCAAATATAAGCTAGCTTTTGACAGCTAAAAGGATTTTTTTTAATTAAAATTGTGGTATTCCTGGGTAATACGTTGTGTTCTATGGTAAGAAGTAGTCATATTTTAGCAGTGGAAGGGGAAAATTCAAAAATATTCGCGCATGAGTATTCAATAAAAAGATAGGTCTATTTGCATTTTGGTTTACTCTTTAAAACCCTGATTAGAGTTATCCAATCAATTAACGATCGATAAGACTAAGTTCTCACGTTGAAATAATCACTGCTTACAAAACAATTTAACAACAGGACATGTGCAAATTGTTCCGAACCTTGAACCTACGAATATTCTTTCTTCGTAGTTTTGAACCAACGATAAAGAGAGCTGGCAATAGGTCATGAACTTGGCTTCATGTACCTACATTAGATCACAGAGAAAAAATATATTTATATATAAGCCTTAAACCTATTCCATCGCAACCTTTTTATATTTATTGTGGTCTTCCAAAAAATAGATTACAGCTTAGAGATTGTATCTTTCAAAAAATTCCTTGCTGTTTAATTTTCCTCTTCTAATGCCAAGCACTTCACATACAATACGTCCGGCTAACCTGACAAAAATTTATTTAAGAGTGTCCTTTTCTTTCTAAGGTTTTTATTATTTTCCAAAATATATTCCATAATATAGAATTATGTCATAAGACCTTCTCATAGATATGCGCATGTGTTGATGTCAAATAGCGGAGAACGTTAATTACGTATCGTGTTTGCGTTTAATAACCACAAGATATACGCATCCTTCATACCTTACGTTTACGGTTACGTTACGTCTATTGCCATTGCATAGCCTTTAGTGTGGCTAGAAACTAAGGAAGAAGTGGACTCTATTTTTATATTCCGAAAACGAAGAAGAAAATGTTTCCAAATATTCCTTTTTAAATATTTAACCTCAACCAGCTCAACTTTAAAAATACATCAAAAATGTCTAAAGCTGCTGCAAGATTAAAATCGTTAAAAAAAGTTACAGAAAAAATTCAGCATGGGAAAATAAGTACAAACATACCAGCTGGCATGGCAGCTGCAGGTCCACCACTTGGTCCAATGTTAGGTCAGGTACATTTTATTCATTAAACCAAATTAATAATTCCCTCAAACATGTTTTTCTTCACAGAGAGGAATAAATATAGCTGCATTTTGCAAGGACTTTAATGAAAAAACCAAAGATATAAAAGAAGGTATACCTTTACCAACTAGAATAACAGTAAATCCAGATAGAAGTTATGAACTAATAATAAATAAGCCTCCAGTAGTATATTTTTTGAAACAAGCTGCAGGAATACAAAGAGCTTCTATGGATCCAGGTGAGTAATTATTGTGTTGAAATAGAAAATTTTGATGTTCTTAGAATTTATTGATTGATAAATTTTATGTTTTCCTTATATTCATATTTAAATTGGTATAGTTATTGTCATTGAAAAATAAATTATTCGTTAGGTAAAGAAATAAGTGGCAAAGTAACACTTAAACATGTTTATGAAATAGCTAAGATAAAACATACAGATCCCACCTTAGAGATTAAACCATTGGAAGAAGTCTGCAAAATGATAGTAGGAGTAGCAAAATCTTGTGGTATTGAAGTTGTTAAAGAACTAAATGCTGAAGAATATGGAGAATTCTTAAAACAAAGAAAACTAATAGTTGAAGAACAAAAGAAGGAATTACAAGAAAAGAAAGAAGCAAAGATGTTGAGAACAGGATAGGAAAATTGAGACACTTTTTTGCTTAGTAGTGATTTATTATTTGTGTAAATATCATTTTAATTGCTATAGTTAATGATGTTCATAAAAATTATATGAATGAATTGAAAGTATCTAGCATTGATTCACCCAACTTATAAAAAAAGTAAGTTTTTTTAACAATTTTTATGTTTTGTTAATGGCTTCTATTGAAAAACCCAACGGGGTAAATGTTTCTATAACATTGTAATATTGTCCACGACATTGGAATTTTTCTGTAGATTTATGAGGTAAGTGGCTTGTTTTTTCTTGGAATCAAAAGTGGAATTACAAAAAGTTTTATAAGCTTATTTATTGCAAAAATTAAATGTAAACATAATGCTTATAAAATAATAGCAACATAATAATTAAAATATAGAAACCTCCCTTCGTTTTAGATGAAATAGGTGAAGCAAAATTACACAAATGTGTATTACAAAAACAAGTTAAACTTTTAACTCCATCCTTGTCAGATCTTAAACATCCTGTCTGCAACACATTATTTTCTTTATCCCTATCATATGTACAGCCTCTAGTAGTTATAGCAATTCCTTTTGACATTTTGAAGCTAATAAAACAGAACTGTCCTCTTAAAGGAGAGCATTTAAATATCAATCCGAATTTTACAGTGTATTGTATTACATTGAAAAAATTGAGATCGCATTTTGGATAAATTTCTGTAGATGTTGAATTGCATTGGTAACAATACAATTCTGTAGCTCTTTCTATAGCCGGTGAAAAGTTGTCACTGTTAATACTTTTTATATTTGACTGTAAAAGTATTAAAGTAAAAATTAAAATAATTTTATGCATATTTTGTTAACACAAATAACCAGTTTATGTTTTTGTAAATGTTCTATGACTTTTCCCTTAAAATAAATGCCAATTGGGGAATGTCAGATGTAATATTGTGAATATTATTCAAAAAAGGTAAACTCACTGTAGTTAATGTTTTGGGAAACTATATTGGAAACACTGCAGAAACTTTAAAAAAGTTCTACTGTCATCAAGGTCGTTTTACAAGTAAATATGCATTAGCGTCTCTTACATTTGTTTAAAAAAATGCATAAAGCAAATATATCGCCATATTATTAAGAATACTGAAAATCTCGAAATTTATGCAATATATTCAACTCTCTATTTTATAAAATACCTTTTATGTAAATAATGATTTACTCTTACTGCTTAAATTCAAGCCTAAAAAATATTTTGTTACAGGTTTAGAAATGTATTTTAAAGGTATTCATTTCAAACCCCCTGAAAATGATACGACACTGGCTGTACTGTCTGACGGTTTACCTTATGATACAAAACAATAACTACTGCTTGCAGTCTCTACGTTCTATTCTATTCTTCTGAGTTATATTTCGTGCATGGAGCTCTAGGCTCATTGTATCCCCCTGAAGTGATCATACCAGGTTCGCTTCCTTCATGTTTTCTAGAATGTCCCTGATATTCGCTTTCACGATTTCCTCTGACTCAAGAAATTCAATGCCAAAGTGTCTCTGTGTAATCCACTTAAGGCTTGGACAGTGACATATTATGTGAAGAGGAGTTTCATCTTCCTCACCACATTTTCTGAATAACGGGTCCTCGGCAAGTCCCATTATGTTCATGTGTTTTCGGAGATGGCAGTATCCTGTAAGCAGTCCCACTGCCTTTCTTAGTTGGGTTCTACTTAGGCTGAGTAGTTCTGTAGTTTTCTTCCTGGATGGACCTGTTATGAATAATCTGGATTGCCTGAGTCCAGGCAGTTCCATCCAGAGTTTCTTATGGTGTTCCCTTAACCTTTCCTCTATTATTCCCTTTAGATGTCATTATGAGACCCCACATGTGGGGAAAGGTCCGATCAGGGTTCCTTCTGAAGCTTCCTTGGCTAGGAGGTCAGCTTTTTCATTTCCAAGGATCCTTGTGTGTCCTGGTACCCATTCAAGGATAACCTTGTGGCGTTGTGCCAGTCAGCTACAGTTCCTTGGCAGTACTTCACTGTTTATGACGCAGTGTGTACACTCTCTATTGCTTTGAGAGCTGCTTGGCTATCACTTCTGATCCTGACAGTCCTGTTAGGGACTGTCTCGTTCAGGATGATTTCCGGGCATGTATTGATGGCAACCACTTCAGCTTGCAGGATAGTATCTACTGAGCCCAGGTTGAGACTATATGTCTTCCCTGTATTTTCATTGTAGATCCCAGTGCTGGTGCTTGTTTTGGATCCGCCTGTATACCAGATTCATGTTGTTTCCTAATCTTGGTTAAAAGAGAGTCATTAGTTATACAATCGTTCTTAAAAAAAAAGTGTACAAATGGAGAAGATTATAGACAATCTGCACCATTTCACAATAATATTATATCGGTAGAGGCTATTGATTTCACTCCCGCACCACGAGAAGATTTGAAGACAAGTTGCACCTTTCCACAATCACGTAATTTCCGGTACAGGCCATAGTTTTCACTCCCGCATTACAATCTCGCGTCCCAAGAACGTGTACGGAAAGCCGCATGGGTCATCCAACCTCCCTTGAGGACATCGCAGATCAGCGTACTTAATGAGTGGTTGCTGAGTCCTATTCTGTCGACGAAGCGGTTATTCGATTGGCACCAACCGCCTTTAGCTCCATTTATGAGGGGGAGCACCATTATATTTTCACCGGGTGTTTCGTTTGGATGTTTTGTATTAATTCTGGCTTGTCGTAGTGGGCCTTTTTATTTTGGTAAGCCTTCTCTAGAACATCCGGGCCTTCCCAATGGATCCCCACTTCGCTAATTATGACGTTGGGCGCCAATTTGTGATATGATTTTAATGTTGAGAGTGAATTTATAAAAATATTTAGTTAACTTTTTAAAAAATAACAATATACCAAAAGAAAAAATGTAATTTACAATTAAACAACCATTAATCTTAATTTCGTCTTTAATTAGTTGTAAAAGATATTTGAATAATTAACAAAATTTATAAATGTTTATCACAGCAAAAATTATGATAGTTAAATACCTCGGCTAGGGGTGTGTAAGTTCATTAGCTCTGACTATAGTACAATATTTGTTTCTTTAAGAAATTATAAGGGCGCCACTGAAATCTTTTTATTTTTTATGATACTACTGAAGAAAGTTGTTTTAAACTGAGTTATTTAAATAAGTATCATTATATGACAGAAATATGTCAGAAAAAACAGTCTATGAAGTAAAAAAAAATGAAAATGTACTGTATTATATTCCAACTTTCTGTATATGACAGTAAACCAATACAAGAAAATGAAACTGGGAATAATTATTAAAACCTCTTGAACCCGATAATGGCAACTCATTAGTACACCTCGTAGCGTAGCTACTTTGAACTTCCAATTATAATTATAGAGAGCGTATTCATTATTTTATTATTAAGAATTCTTTCGGAAAGATGGAGCTCGCAGTACTAATTTAATTTAATATTTAGGATACCAGGTGCTTAAAATGTTAACTGGTACTGTTACAGGTTATGATGGGTGCCCCTACCCTAGTATAAAGTGCATCATACTAGGTTTAAGCCCCCACGTATTGCCCACAGCTCTTCTGCATTCCCAGAGAGTTCTTAGGCCTTTATCTGTTGTGTTTGTAATGTGGTTGGAAAGGGTTAGTTTGCTATCTAGAATTACCCCTAGATATTTGACTTCCCCTTTAAACTTTAGCGATTGGCCCCACATACGAAGTTCCTTCAAGTCATGGTTCCTTCTATGGGTGAAACGCTATCACGGAGGTTTTTGCCGGATTAGTTGACTGCACCATTTTTCAGTAATCCTCTGTGCCAGCTGCATTCTCTCGGACACAGTGGCCCCGAATTTATTACCGTTTACAACTATGCTGACGTCATCAGAAAAGGCTTAGGCAGTCATGGAGCCTACACAGGAGCTCGTCAACCACCAGGTTCCACAGAAGAGGAGATATCTACGAAGATGTCCAACCATCCCTCTTGTTTTGACTGTTTTCTGTCAAGCTTTCTAAAAGAGTGAGAAGACAACACAGGACTTAACGTAGACTTGACCTTTGAATCATTGAACAAGAGGGAGTGTTATGTAGTTTATGGAAATAAAATTTCCTAATGGAAATATTTCTGAACTGAAATTTAAAGTCCCTGGCCCTGTGCATCATACTTATGTTTTTATTTTTTTTAAAACTATTTGATTTAGCATAATTTTTTGAATATGAATTTGAATGGGGTACTGAACACTCACTAAAAAAAGCAATTTAAACATAATTTGTTAATAGTTATGTGAATTTTAGACTGTAATCAAATATAATTATAATTTTGGAGTCAATAATAATAAAAATATTATATTTTAAAATGTAAGTACAATTCCAAACAAAAAAAATATGGCGCCAAGAGATTACTCATAATATGGTGGACACAAAAATAAAATTTAATTTTAATTCAAAATAAAATAAAGATTGCAATATGAGAAATAATAATCATTTTATTCTTTCCTGAAGTGAAATTATTTTTTATTTTAATATTTTTTGGGTATTTGCATTTTGAAAGATAACTAAATTTTTGGTGACATGATGTTGGTATGACATGACTGTCACTGTGACGCTTATGCTTTCGTGACATACTAAAAACATGTACATTTATTAATCTTTATTGGTGTCAATTCGCTGATTAAAATTCTTATTCGTCAATATTGACAATAATTAAATTTGAATACTTGTCAACCATCTGTCAATATCAATACTAAAAGGTTAAGCGTTGCCAACGTTCAAAAACAAATTTACCTAATCTTTACACGGTATGAGTCATCATCAGTTTTACTTTTGCCTATTCGATGGCGCTGTAAAATTTTTAAAATTAATTAATTCAAATTTGGATCATATTTAACACGCAAAAACTTATTATTCTTTCTTCTTTCCATCTTTACTTTCTATATTTACACGAAAAAAAAGTGTTCGGGTCCCCATTATAATATTTTATTAAAACCACGGTTTTAGGAGAATTACATCAAGACACAAAGATTAAAATTTTTTATTCCAACATCTCATAACAAACGTCATACAGATCTATTTATATTATAAAAGATTAACTTAAAACATTTTACTTGATTATTGAACACCTCTATTTAAGTAGAAAAGTAATCTGCATACCTAAAAATTAAAATTTTAAAGTGGTCCTGTTTGAACGAACAAAATTAAATTAAATACCTACTATGTACAACATCCAGTTCAGTTTTACATACATCACAATGCAAGATCATCACTTTCATCAAAATTATCTGTGCTAAGATTTTTGTCTCTCGGTACATAATTTGGCATAGACATAAATTTGATAACTAAATAGTCTCGCAAACACCAAGGAGTAAACTTAAATAGGGTATGGTAAAACCAATATCTCCAATTTTCATTTTTATAAACGACACAAGGTTCTTCATCCAATAGAGCTTTTTCATATTCTGTGTACAATCTAAAAGTGGTTAAAAAAAGTTTCAAAATGTATCTAAAATTTGAATGGACAGATCATATATACAGTGTGGAACCCACTTATGGAATAAAATTATTTGTGGGGTTAGTTTAGAAGATTATAAAAAACAATGGGGCCCGTCAACTTTCAAATTCAAATGCGAGCTTTTTAAAATACATTTAAATGTACAGGGTGATACACGCAAGTCTGGCATCGTTAATGATCTATGTTTTTAATGAAACACCCTGTATATTTTTATGGTTTTAAAAGCTCCTTAACAATACGATCTCAACGAACCATACTATTATGAATTGTACAGGGTGAAATTTTGAAATTATTTATAATTTTGTTTAAGATAGTAAATACATAAAATACTTGACATAATTGATTTTTTACATTAAAACAAATGCTCAAAATGTTCTCCACCTTATTATTGGCAATAACACAGTCTCCTATAAAAGTCGTGCCGAACTTTGTTTAAATTAAGGTGAAATATCCCGTGTTTCTTTGAGGTATGTACTGTTTAATGCTCTTTTGAATTTCACTATACTGAATGATATCTGCATCATCCACAAATATTTTGAAAAGGGGCATACTCAAATGGAGTGCGACTCTACGCACTCTACAATAGAATGAAAATAGAAAGGAAGAGTAATTAACGTTCCTGCTGACTATGTTGAGATTGTCAAAACTGCCAGAAAGGTGCCAAGACCCTATTTTGTAGAATACCTACAGCAAGACTATTTCTCGAAATAAAATTTTTTTAATCCGATTCGGCCTGGGTTGAAAGTTGGAGATCCCACTATTCAAGAGATTAGGGCTCTGAAATACAAAGGATCCATTCAATATAAAATTCGCCACTCTGATAGTTATAAAGTTCTACCAGTTAGGCAAAAAAGAAATGCGAACGAAGTGCCCTTTCACAAATTACCCAATTTAACAGTTCGGCTGAAAAGTCCCCGATCTGACCTATAGATGACGACACTAGAATTAAATCCATTTCATTTTTAGATAGTATCAACCTTCAAAAGATTCGTGTAAAAATTTGACAGCTGTCGGACTATTAGTTTGTGAGATATTGCATTTTTAGTGAAGCAACTTTTGTTATTTTCAAAAAGATGGAAAAAAAAGAATTTCGTGTGCTTATTAAATATTGTTATTTGAAAGGAAAAAATACAGTTGAAGCAAAAGCTTGGCTTGATAATGAGTTTCCGGACTCTGCGCCAGGAAAATCAACAATCATTGACTGGTACGCAAAATTCAAGCGTGGTGAAATGAGCACCGAAGACGGTGGACGCCCAAAAGAGGTGGTTACCGACGAAAATATCAAAAAAATCCACAAAATGATTTTGAGTGGCTGTAAAGTGAATATGATCGAGATAGCTGACACTCTAAAGATATCTAAGGAACGTGTTGGACATATCGTTCACGAATATTTGGATATGCGGAAGCTCTGTGTGAAATGGGTGCCGCGCGTGCTCACAATCGACCAAAAACAGCAACGAATTGATGATTCTGAGCAGTGTTTGCAGCTGTTAAGTCGTAATAAACCCGATTTTTTGCGTCGATATGTGGCTATGGATGAAACTTGGCTCCATCACTACACGCCTGAGTCCAATCGACACACACAGGCGAATTTCGAGAAATTCGTGGCCAAAATATATTATGGGGTAATATGGGGCAAAATTAAATTTAAAACTTCTGTTAATAATAAAAAAACTTGAAAAACACATGTTCTTTGAAAAATTATACTGGGTTTAAACAAAAAAGGTTAAAATACAAAAAACCAAATAATTGCGAGAAATTATATACTTTGATGAAATTATCAATAGAATTTAAGTTTTCTGTTGTTAATGACTGGCATCCAATTGCCATTCTCACTTGGTTTTGTAAAAACTCATATTTCTTCTTAAAATCTCGTGAGTGATCGCTTTGAATAAAGTCAACGAGTTGGCGCCTCGTTAAAGATATAACTTTTGGCCGAGGTCCTGCAACAAAAAAATATCAATGAGTAAAAAATGTATTGTTTTTTTTTATTGATTTTAATTGAATCTTTTATTTCAAAAACCAGTTAAGCAACAAAAAATCCAAAAGTCAAGTGCAAACTTTACATTATTTTTTACATATTGTCAACATAACAAAAGTTGTATGCGCATCAAACAGTTATACAAGGGGATAACTTTCAATAGAAAAACATGTCAATTTTCTAAAAGAGAAATTCTTTGGTTGCTTGGAAGTTTTCTTTGATTACTCAAAACCAACAATATTTCGTTTGACTGGTTTCTGAAATAAACGATTCAATTAATTTATGGCTTACTATAAGAACCCATATTGGTTTACAGACGCATGTTTACAAATTATTCGTTTGTATTTTTTTGTGACACTTTGTATACATTGCATTTTCAAAGTAAATGCCCCACAATATTTTTAATTTGTTCTCTACCATTGTTGTAACTTTACTTTTTCTTAATCTTGAATAAAAAACTCAAAACATTTATTATAAAGACAAAATATGAAAATTGCCCCTCTTGCTTAAATATTGACTTTAGTAATTTTTGAGTATTGGTAGATAATAAAAAATTAATATTTCCAAAAGGGGCAAAAAGGGGCAAACTATTTAAACTGGATAAGAATATACACATCCTTAGCCAAAATTTCCCGAAAAGATTCTTAGGTGCGAAGACATTCCACCCTACTTTTCTCTTTGGTGAAATAAATATAAACATTTATTTTGTAATTTTTTGCCTTATGTCTATATATTTACGTGTATCTAATTTCGCTATTAATCTTCGACCCTGTATATGGTACTAAAATTATCTACTTACCACTAGTAGTTGCCTCCATAATTCACGAAACGAACTTAACACTGCAACTATCTTCAAATTTAGCTCAAATATAAGGAAATTTTACTGCACAGTTGAATTAAATATCACTGCTTTCAACTAACGTCAACTTTAGAGAGATCCACACCGTTCATTGTTACCACTACCTGGAAAAGAGTTGGTATTCGGACATCCCTCACCTTTTATGCGTTATGTTGTGACAGAATTGCCTGGGAAACCCTAATTTAATATTTTGGAATTTTGGCCACGAATTTCTCAAAAGTCGCCTGTGTGCGACAGTCAGCTGAGTGGACTGCGGCCGGTGAACCGCCACCAAAGCGTGGAAAGACTCAACAATCAGCTGGCAAATTATGGCCTCAGTTTTTTGGGATACACACGGTATATTGTTCATCGACTATTTGGAAAAGGGAAAAACAAACAACAGCGACTATTACTGTGCATTATTGGAGCGATTGAAGACCGAAATCGCGAAAAAACGGCCCCATATGAAGAAGAAAAAAGTGTTGTTTCATCAAGACAATGCACCGTGTCACAAATCATCGAAAACGATGGCAAAATTGCATGAATTGGGCTTCGAATTGCTTCCTCACCCACCGTATTCTCCAGATCTAGCCCCCAGCGACTTTTTCCTTTTCTCTGACCTGAAGAGAATGCTCGCGGGAAAAAACTTTGGCTCTGATACTGAGGTAATCGCCGAAACTGAAGCCTATTTTGAGCACAAACGGAAGGAGTACTACAAAAATGGTATCGAAAAGTTGGAAGGTCGCTATAATCGCTGTATCGCCCTTGAAGGCAACTATGTTGAATAAAAAAAATAAATTTTGTCAAAATATTGTGTTTTACTATGGTAGACCGGGGACTTTTCAGCCGACCTGTTACATGAAGATCCTCTAAAAATCAAAAAGGAGAAATATAATCATCTCCAGTTTCTAAAGATGACAATGGAACAAAATTATTATAATTTCTATGATAATCTTAAACATGATTAGTCTTTTAAAATTGTTTACTGTTTTCTGTTCATTTAGTTTGGTTGAATCCTTTATTACACAAAACAAAGAATTTATGTTTTTAATTAATACATAAAATTTGATGAAAGTAAAAACCTTTATTACTCAAAATTTGCCCCAAATTGTACATGAATTTGAACTGAAATTTGCCCTATCTCCATTATTTATCAGCAACATAAAAGGTTAATAGTTCTATTGACTTATGCTACCTCATAGGAGACCTTTCAAATATGTATATCCAAAAAATCTCATGTGACTAAAAAAAATCAGTTTTTTATATCTCATGTAAAACTAGTGTTTTGTGAGTTACAGATTTTTCATATGAAGCCAACAACAAGAAAGGCACTGCAAATCACTGAGGAAACCATAAAAAATAGCATATCTACCAAAAGTCTAAAAATACTCTTGAATGTAGTCAAAATCAAAATTAAGAAAAAAATAGATGTTTGGATTCTGTAACACTAAGTTACCAAACAAACTATTTTAGCTCTAACACAAATACTAGATCAAAGATTAGATTATAATAAACCACTTTTGTCTGTGAAATTGCTCTAAAAATGACTTGACCTTAAGACACAAATATTTATACTGGAGAGATCAAAGATTCATTTACACCTTGACTCTGGAAAAGATATAAACAAGAGAATGTTACTTCAAAGACATCAAGAAAAGTGTGAACTGCAAATCATATGGGGAGATTAAATACTTGCCAATAGACATATTTCAGTGGTTAGAAGCTAATTATAATTAGAAATTTAACAATAAACTTATGATTAATAAACATACTTACTTGGGATCATCAACTTTTACAGGTGTCGAGGGTGGTTTAATAAATGACAAATAAATATTATACCGTTTAAAATAGTCACTGTAAAAAGCATGTTGTTCTGGAGTGAAATTATCATGCATTTCTTGAACATACTGTAACTGTTTTGCCATTATGTTACTTTGTAAGGTAAAAGAACCAGGTATAAATGTAATAACTTTTACTCCATATTTGTTCATTTCAACTCTAAAGCCATCATTAAAAGCAGATAGTGCTGCTTTAGTTGCACCATACACAGCTAAACCAGGAAGGGATGCTTGTGCACAGTGACTAGAGACTGTTATTAGTCTGCCTAATATAAAATTGGAATTAATAGAATTATTGTACAAAAATAGGTATATTTTACCTCCATGTAGTCTGAGAAGTGGACAAAAAGTATTGGTAAGTCTTAGAGTTCCCATCAGATTTACCTCTATTTGTTTATGGATCAAATTCTCAGTTAACCATTCAAATTCACCAAATATCATAGCACCTGCATTATTGATTAGAGCATGAAGGGCTGAAAAACGTATTTTTAAATTTGAAAATTTGAAAATAATTGTATACATACAATATCCAGAATTTCTTGTTAAAAAGTGTTCAATGGTTTGAACAGCTGCATTAACACTAGTTGTATCAGTTATATCTAGTTGTATTTGAATTATATTTTTTCCATATTTTTGTCGAATTGCTTTACATCCTTTAGAATCTAAACTTAAAAACCCAGCGATTACTGTAAAACCCATATCGACGGTGTGTTGAGCTAAGGAAAAGCCAAGACCCGAGTCGCATCCCGTTATAAAAACTACTTTTTTCTTGCTGGGCTGTAATTGTTTACCATTTCTTTTATTAATATATACGACACTTGCAGTTGTAATAGCAATAATCGTTAAAGAACGTATACTATCATATTTATGAAATCCTTTTTTGAGAAGATAAAGGATTCCCAAAACGCCGGCTCCGAGTGCTGTATACATTTCGTTAAGTATTTCAAAAGTTATTAAAGAGTATTTGGACACAATACTCATTCTTTTTAAAGTACTGATATAAAATATTTATAAGACGAATTGACATCCTTGTTGCACCATATCAAAGTTGTTTTAATCGATATAATAGTGTAATCTTCACAATCAAATTTTGAAATAACTTAACCTTAAAATGACATCAAAACTTCTTTTTTATATAATGACGCTTTCCGATTTCCAAAATTTAAATGAAAATCATAGATAAAGATAACCTGTACATTATATGAAAATATATTCTTATATTATCCGTTAAAACGAAAAAAGAACTTTTTCCATGTTAAAAACATTGGAGTTTAATCTTAATAAAAGTGTTAACACAAGATAGCATAGCGTTTTCTTTTGAGAACAGAGAAACGCACTGAGTGTACACTAAGAGCGAGTTCTGTGTTCTTTCTATTGAGGGTGTGTTCGGGGAGCACGCTATTTGCGCCATTTGGCGCTATCTAGTACTATTCCTTGTTTGCGTTATACGGCTCTTGGCGCTACATAGCTCGAAAGCGTGCTCCCCGAACACACCCTGAAATGTCATTGTCATCTGATTGTCATTCGGGAGAGCAATCTGTCACACATGTTCTTTTGAACCAATGACACTAATCTAAGGAGGAAAGATATAGTTTAGTTGTTATTTATTTTATTTAGTAAATATAGAAAGGAAAAAGATTTGATATATCCGATACCCAAAAAACATACCTACTAGTAGAATATTTAAATAAAAATCACCACCAGTAAGTGAAAACTTTTTTCTAATGATTTCATAATGAAGGATTTTGTAAAAAAATGGGAAATAAGCCAAATTCTTAAGATCAGTATCTAGCTCTGGGCTCCTTATAAGACACCTAACATCTAGCCAGTTTTTTGCTCAGTCGGAACATTTGTTGAAATTGATATTGTTGATCAACTCTTCAATAATGCCTTTCATCTGAATCTAGTTCTTGCTGTTCCAAATTCTCGATAGCTTTTAAAACCACTAGTTCATCCATTTTTTTTTCTTAAATCAAAACTTACTTTTTATTTAAATAGGGTACTTAAATCTTTAATCAAATGAGCAAAGTCAACCCCAATGATAACACAGGTAAATAAACAGAAAAAATCGGAGTAGTTCAGAACGGACAGAATAATAAAACAATAAGGACCCAGGAACACTAGGATAAAACATAGGAAATGAAAGAACTAAATATTGACAGAAAGGAGAAAGATTAAGAACTGGGAGCTTCATTTATTTCTTGCAATTTCTTGGTTTCTTGTACCCAATATTGTTATTTCCATTTATTTTTAACCCATAAATATGCTGAAATAGTACAAACAAGTGATACTATAGTAGTTTTAGTTTGTTTATTTGGCTCTTAAACCAACGTAATTCTCAAAATAAAAAAAATATATAAATAATAAATACTTTAATGTCAGTATATACGTTTTGTTCAAATATCTACAATATTAGGACAGATACATTGCCTTATGTAAGATATAAAAAGCAGCAGAACAAAATATATTTCACTCTCAGTCTGTCAATTTGTTCGGCTAAAATGACAATGTTTATTCATAATAGACAAATATTTATACAATTAATAATGCTTAAAGGGTTAAAAATATATTTCATCTAAAATTACAATATTTGTTAATGCATCTGTCTAAATATAATATTTATCTAAATACTTAAAAACCAATTTTGTCAATTTGAAGACATTCTTTAACAAATTTCGTGTTTCCTCTTAAACGTAGAATATTATACTAATGTAAAAATAACGATTCGATTGATAAAATTATGTAAAACATATCAACAAAGTATTGTTAGGTGTAAAAAACTTATTTAAATTATTGAGCAGATACTTAGTAAATATACACAAGCGAAGCTTTAGAATTATTTCATAAAATAAAAATATAATTATAAATACTGGAAAATAAATAAAAAAAATATTATAGACTGGGCCAAAACAATCGGCTATTTTTGTGAGAAATTGTTAGTATTAATAAAAAATTTCATGAACCTTTCCCATAAACTAACAAAATTATCTAAGAATATTCTTGCAAACAATTAAATTCTCAATTCCTCATAATCAAGCTTCAAACAATAACATACTTTTTTGAAGAGAATTTTTCATGAAATTTTTGTCATTCCAAACAATATTCTAAATGTACTTTTCATAAACAATTTATTGATTTTGATTGACTTATAAAGTACATAAATCAAAATATTTCTTAATATAATTAATCTAAAAACCAAAGCTGCTAAAAATTAAAGCCAAATGGCCTGGAATTCTTAAAAAAACTGCGTTTACGTTTTCAGTGACGTATTCATAATTTTGGTACATTTTAGAAGCTGGTATCTTGTAAAAATTCGAAGACTGTTAAGTCAAAGTTTTGATTCATTAAGATTATACCAGAAAGACAACATCGTTAATATTTATAAGTAATGTCATCGTTCCTGCAGTGCAAGAATAAAAATTATCCGTCAAGAATATCGTCGGCTAAATGTTAACCTGCTAACTCCAATTTTAAGAATTTCGACATTTTTTTTAATTTGGAGACAAACAGAAAAGACTGGCATGTAAACTCCTGGACAAAATTAACGCACCACTCAATTTTTTTTAAATTTTAAGATAACGATCTGCTTAAGGTTACTGTGTTTTTGTTACTAATACGGATAGATGTCTGTTGATAATCTTGACACCTGCTGTCAAAATTTCGTGTGACAAGAGCATAATTATTGTCATAATTTTACATGACGTACGTTCTTTTTCACACCATGTATTCATCAATGATGGAAGTGACGTCACTCTTTGATGACTGAATTGTTGGAGTCACCAGTGATCCATCTCCATACATCGATGGAATGGGTTTGCAACTCGGAGTAATAAGTAAGCAAAATACTTATTACTCTGAGGTTTGCAATTTTGGTGCACAACACAGTAATAAATGAACGCGGGGTTACGTCAAACTAGATTTCACCAAAGAATATATGAACGTGGTTGGTGGATTGATGGAACCACCGGTGAATAAAAGAACGTAACTATGGTCTCTAAAAGTTGAGCACATTGTTGTTAGAAAAATCGTTGATTAACAAAAGATTTCATTTGCTAGAAGATGTTGTGTTGTTAATAGTATTAGTTTTAAGAGTTTTAGTGTTAAAAAATGAAACGTCGCAGAAATTTATCGGTTAAGGACGCAGTAAAGGCATCAACTTTACTGGAAGTGGGACATTCTATGCGCTATGTTGCGAATTTGTTAGGAAATCATTCGACTATAAGTCGCATGGTTCAATGCTTCAATCAGACAGGATCTTACAATCGCAGACCAGGACAAGGGCGCAAACGGTCTACGAATGCAAGAGATGACCGCTTTCTGAGGCTATCTGCTCTTAGAAGAACAGGTACAATGTTAAAAAATGAGTTGGCAATTGCTTCCAATGTCCTGATATCATCTCGAACTGCGAGAAGACGTCTAAAGGAAGCTGGATTGAGCAATAGAAGACCAGCGAAAAAACCTTTGCTAACCAGGGAACACAGAGTTGCAAGACTACGTTTCGCTAGAAATCATCAAAGCTGGATGGTTGATGATTGGAAGAGCGTTTTATTCTCAGATGAGACTAGAGTCAACTTAAAATCTTCGGACGGGCGTGAGCGTGTCTGGCGAAGGCCAGGAGAGAGAGTTTCAAGATGCAATATTACTCCAAAAATTCCATTTGGTGGAGGCACTGTTATGTTTTGGGGAGGAATTTGTTTTAACGGTCGTACAGAGTTGGTGCCTATTCGTATGAGATCCATGAATGCGGATTATTATCTCGAACATGTCATAGTTGAACATGTGATGCCGTTTGTCCCCTTCGTGGAGCCTAATTTTGCATTCATACAAGATAATGCCCGTCCCCACGTGGCTAGACAAGTGATTGACTATTTAAATGCAGTTGATATTCAGTTAATGGAATGGCCAGCCAACAGCCCCGACTTAAATCCATAGAGCATCTATGGGACCCTCTTAAAAAGAAAGTTCGCAGTCATAGGCCCTCACCTGTCAACCATAATCAACTGGTAGACGCAGTAATAGCAGAATGGGAGAATATCCCCCAAGATGTTATCGAAAATCTGATCTCCAGTATGCCAAGGCGAATGGATGCAGTAATAAGAAGTAGAGGAGGCCATACACGGTACTAGAATCGGTTGAAACTCGCTAATTTATGTGTTTAAATGTTTTATGTGTAGTTCATGTTTTGCGAATTTGTAGCATTAGTAATAAAAAATTACAAAATTACTCAAAATAGGGTCTTTTCTTCACAATTTCAGTTCAAAACAATTGCTCTGCTTTATTTACAAGTTTCTATGAAGCTATCAATTATATCAGTCGCATGAAAGAAAACTTGTGCTTGTGCAAAAATATGGCACTATTCAGACCAAAAAAGGATGAATGCGAAACTTGCAATAAATTTAAGGAAGGCTGCATATCAGAGGAATATTTTAACATGCATATCACAAGAAAAAAGGAACTAGAAAACGATAAAGAAAATGAAAAATTTCTTTACACTATTGATCTTCAGGCTGTTTGCTCTCTCCAAAATCTAATATTAGCAGCTTTTATTACAAAACAAAATTGTGCGTTCATAATTTGTGTTATTTTGATCTTAATAATAAAGACGGATTTTGAAGAATTCTCATCTTGCTTTCATGTTTTTATTGAAAACCACGTAATTCCATTAATTGATGAAGAGAAAAGAAAAATAGTTATTCGGAGTGACGGCTGCGCGTACCAAAATAGGAATAGCGTCCTGGCTAATGTTGCTATTAATTTGACAAAACAATATAAAATAACTATTGAACATAAATATCTTGAAGTCGGACACACTCAGATGCCAGTTGATTCAATGCATTCGACTATAGAGCGTCGTGTGAAGTCAAGAAGAATTAACCTTCACTGTAGAACCTAGACCATATAAAGTAAAATATTTGGAACACACTTTCTTTAAATCCTTCAAAAACATTGAGATGGTAAAAAGTATCAGACCTGGAATAATGCCTGGAGATGCTAAGGTAACATAAATTATTTTTTTCTTTATACTTTGATTACCATCATAATTTTTTATTTTAGGTAACTGATATTCGTGGTTTGAAGTATACACCCGAGGGTGGATACTTCTTCCTCAGCGAAAACAACTCGTTAGTACAAAAACATGGAATGAACTGGATACTCTACATCAAAATAAAATTGCAATCTCAGCCGGAAAATATTCTGATCTCCAAAAACTTAAGTCAACTTTGCCAGCAGACTACCATGACTTTTACAATAATTTGCCCCATGAATAATTATGTTTTAGTAAAAATTGTTGTTTAGAATTTATTTTAATTTTAAAATATTGTATTTTATTTTTAACAGGTCGGCTGAAAAGTCCCCGGTCTGACCTATAGATGACGACACTAGAATTAAATCCATTTCATTTTTAGATAGTATCAACCTTCAAAAGTTTCGTGTAAAAATTTGACAGCTGTCGGACTATTAGTTTGTGAGATATTGCATTTTTAGTAAAGCAACTTTTGTTTTTTCAAAAAGATGGAAAAAAAAAGAATTTCGTGTGCTTATTAAATATTGTTATTTGAAAGGAAAAAATACAGTTGAAGCAAAAGCTTGGCTTGATAATGAGTTTCCGGACTCTGCGCCAGGAAAATCAACAATCATTAACTGGTACGAAAAATTCAAGCGTGGTGAAATGAGCACCGAAGACGGTGAACGCAGTGAACGCCCAAAAGAGGTGGTTACCGACGAAAATATCAAAAAAATCCACAAAATGATTTTGACCGTAAAGTGAATATGATCGAGATAGCTGACATTCTAAAGATATCTAAGGAACGTGTTGGACATATCGTTCACGAATATTTGGGTATGCGGAAGCTCTGTGCGAAATGGGTGCCGCGCGTGCTCACAATCGACCAAAAATGGCAACGAATTGATGATTCTGAGCAGTGTTTGAAGCTGTTAAGTCGTAATAAACCCGATTTTTTGCGTCGATATGTGACTATGGATGAAACTTGGCTCCATCACTACACGCCTGAGTCCAATCGACAGTCAGCTGAGTGGACTGCGGCCGGTGAACCGCCACCAAAGCGTGGAAAGACTCAACAGTCAGCTGGCAATGTTATGGCCTCAGTTTTTTGGGATACACACGGTATATTGTTCATCGACTATTTGGAAAAGGGAAAAACAATCAACAGCGACTATTACTGTGCATTATTGGAGCGATTGAAGACCGAAATCGCGAAAAAACGGCCCCATATGAAGAAGAAAAAAGTGTTGTTTCATCAAGACAATGCACCGTGTCACAAATCATCGAAAACGATGGCAAAATTGCATGAATTGGGCTTCGAATTGCTACCTCGCCCACCGTATTCTCCAGATCTAGCCCCCAGCGACTTTTTCCTTTTCTCTGACCTGAAGAGAATGCTCGCGGGAAAAAAATTTGGCTCTGATACTGAGGTAATCGCCGAAACTGAAGCCTATTTTGAGGACAGACCGAAGGAGTACTACAAAAATGGTATCGAAAAGTTGGAAGGTCGCTATAATCGCTGTATCGCCCTTGAAGGCAACTATGTTGAATAAAAAAATGAATTTTGTCAAAATATTGTGTTTTACTATGGTAGACCGGGGACTTTTCAGCCGACCTGTTACTCCAAGTCAATATTGTTCAGATGATTAAATAAAAAAACTGCTAACTCCTTTTTTATGATTGTAGAAATTAAATTAGAAATATTGCACACATATTTTTGTGAAAATATGGGTTAGGACAATGCTGAGATATATTCTTTTAAAATATATTGTCATATATGCTCGTTTGTATTGGTCAATACAGTTTTTTCTTTCTCCTGAAAAATTGAGCTTTTGTGAGTTGGCAGGTTAACACATTTAGCCGAAAATATGAGAAAATGTTTTTAAGTTAAACTATTCTTTAATTTGTGAGCCATATGTGTATCTATCATGGGTGTATTTAGGAATTAAATTGTAAACAGGTTTTAATAAAACATGTCCCGTAGCTACTTCTGCCCCACCTTACTCTACCTTGATCTAATTTGTTGTTTTATTTTGTTATCAAATATTTGCTTCACGAAGTTTATAAATTTAAAGAATCAAGTTTCTCACAAATCGATAGAAAACTTGATAGTGCAGTCGAATTACGTGAAAAAGTGACCAATTTATGACTTAAGTCCGAATTGAGGTAGCTAAGTGGAAAGGGGTAGGTTTGATAATTACAAATCGAAAGGCGACCATCCAAGATCTTAGATGCGTGCGAGGGGTGCGTGGTAGGGGTGGAAAGGGGGTGAAAACGGTTTTTTGCAATTTGCAGAGTAAATACGCATTTTATTGAAAAAAGTTAAATGGAAAAGTTGTAGATAATAAAAAAATCGACAACTTTTGTCTGAAACATTTTTTCACATAACCTAAAAATAAAGGCTAAAAAAGCGAAAAACCATAATTTTCGTTTTTTATTTTTTACTCAGCGAAAAATCAATATTTTGTTATGAAATTCAGTACAGTGATAGCTTTTTGTATCCCAAAAAAGTAGAATTTTTTTTTTGCGATAACTCAATTTTTTTTCGACATATTAACGATTTTCGAAAAAAAGACCTCATTTTGTAACGGCTCCCAAGGTCCGAATTTTTATTTTAGACGCCTCTTGAAGGTCCCATTTTTTTCGTAATGACTTTAATTTTCATATACAATAATAAAAAAATACTACTCCTAGCAAAACAGCAGACTGTCTGGAATTAACTGAAATATTTTTGAGAGTAATATAACGTGTAGAAGGGTAGGAAAAAGATACGAGTGAAAAATTATGAATTTTTCAGTTTTTTCGATTTAAAACGATTTTTTTTGCTAGGAGTAATATTTTTTTATTATTGTATATGAAAATTAAAGTCATTACGAAAAAAATGAGACCTTCAAGAGGCGTCTAAAATAAAAATTCGGACCTTGGGAGCCGTTACAAAATGAGGTCTCTTTTTCGAAAATCGTTAATATGTCGAAAAAAAATTGAGTTATCGCAAAAAAAAGATTCTACTTTTTTGGGATACAAAAAGCTATCACTGTACTGAATTTCATAACAAAATATTGATTTTTCGCTGATTAAAAAATAAAAAACGAAAATTATGGTTTTTCGCTTTTTTAGCCTTTATTTTTAGGTTATGTGAAAAAATTTTTCAGGCAAAAGTTGTCGATTTTTTTATTATCTACAACTTTTCCATTTAACTTTTTTCAATAAAATGCGTATTTACGCTGCAAATTGCAAAAAACCGTTTTCACCCCCTTTCCATCCCTACCACGCACCCCTTGCACGCATCTAAGATCTTGGATGGTCGCCTTTCGATTTGTAATTATCAAACCTACCCCTTTCCACTTAGCTACCTCAATTCGGACTTAAGTCATAAAAAAAAGGTAATTCGACTGCACTATGACGGTAAGTTATTTGCTGTCGATCTTGTTTAATGACGTGATTAATAAAATTATGAACCGCATCTTTGACTTATCACTTAACACTATTTAAATTTTTACTTGAATGTGTATAATTATTCCTAGGTTTAAAATTACATCATACAGATTGCTATTAACTCAGTCAGTTGTGTCTTCCGAGGTCCACAAATACAACTTTTTACTTCCCTCCTTCAACTTTATAATTTCCACTAAAATTAATCGAGACAAGCAAACCTTTTTAATCTATTTTGATTGCAACCGATTAAATAACAAATTCCTATTGAATAAGTTTGAAACTAATACGATTTGATGATTTTACATCCAATACTTAAAATTCAAAAAAGGCATTCACAGAAGTTAAACAATAGTTTTGCTAGTGAGCAATATTCTGTTCCTAGTAATAACAGCTAAAGATTCCGTATATTATGTACAATATTTCGATTTACCAAAGAAATGTTACCGAATCTCCAAATTATTTATTATTACTTAATAAATTGGCCAGATAAAAATAATTTGGAGACTTATAACAAGACTAGATCTAAGTATCTTAATAGTATTCAATAAAATAATACAAGACAAACATATTTAAGCGTGCTGCAGTAAAATTTCCAATATACAGTTAATTAAATTAAAAAAAAAATTGAAGCATACCTCGACCTAGTTGGTAATTTAACAAAAATCTTACACATACCCCAAGTAACTTAAATTTTGCTCCCAATATATTTTTCCCCGAAAGCTAAGATCACAAACAGAATGAGATTGAAGGTTATGACTATGTTCGTTTAAACAGCAGTCAAATTTAATGTTAAATATTAGCAGTGAATTATTTTTTAACACTATTTACTAATTTGACTGCTGCTCGAAATATCCTGAAGTAATTCACAACATTTGTCACTCAGTACACAACAGTGAAAAAGAGAAAAATATATCTATATATTTTATAATACTTTTTTATACAGTGAGATCAATAAAATTGATGAAATATTTTGAGAAATACCGATAGTATTAGCACTTAAAAATACTAAACACACTAAGCTGCTTTTTTAAGACGCAAAAAAAAGAAAAGAAGGAAATGGGACATGTCATACTTGAAACAGATTTAACTTAAGATGAATACGATATCAAGATGATCATTCTACCAACTTTGTTGAACGCCTCCATAACCTGGAGGATGCATATTGAAAAATTCAAGCCAGCAAAACATTCTGCCGAAACTCATTAGAAACAACCAGAGAAATTATCAAACCTAATTAAAAAAATTAAGATCTACTCCAACATAGACCAACACTTCTTGGTTGTACGGAACAAGAAACTTCAATAAAAGAAGACATTATGGAAGCCAAAGTAAGGAGCTATAACTGCCAGATGCACCGTTTGTTGGTTTGGCAACATTGCATTTTAACCAGAACTGAGAAAATTAACCCCACTTTTTTAAAAACTTGAAAATAAACAACACAACTCTAGAACGTTACAACGATATTTTATAATTTTTTTGGCAAAAGCAAATTTTGGTAGCTTTTTCTGCTATCGTACCTATCAGTCATTACGGCTAGCCCTACGCCCTACAATAAAAAAATGGCGACAAAGCAGCCTGAAAGGACACCAAATTTTTCTCCAGGTGAGAAAGAATGCCTCTTCAATATGTGTGTTCGGTAAAAATATAATTTGTTGTTGTTGTTTTTAATAAGTAAGTATATCTGAAAGAATAATAATTTTTATGGTCTTGTTTTTATAGGTTATAAACCCACTAAACGCACACTTAAACGTTCGTCATTCTAGGATCGAGTTAAACCAGTTTAATATGTTCAGTGCATAACAAAAATTTCATTTAGGCAGGATTAAGAGGATCATCGGGATTAAATGAGTACGGTGCATCTGGCGGTTTGAACTCCTATGTAGATTACGTTACTGGACTACAATATAAACTCAAAACTAGGACTCATGACACGAATATCACGTGAATAGAAGAAAGAAGATGATTCACTGACAGCACGGTGTGCTGATGACAAAAAATAAGAACTAAAAACTGACTTTAACTTTAACACTTCAAGATAAAATACTAAGGAAACAACTTTGCCGAATTACAGAAACAAGAAATCAAGGAGGTCAAAGCAAGATTCGAAGAACTATAGATTAACCCTTAGAAAATACCAAAGGACTTCAATAGACACTCCAGGCCAAAAAGATAAACAATGAGACTTTCATTTTCAGACGTGATCTATAGCCAACAAGACTAAATGTTACCATAATATTACAAGGTTGTATGTAACATTTTCTAACTTTTTATGCTTTTCAGTATTACAAAGTTCTATGTTATTGAAATGAGTCACAGCGATTTCTGCGATCTCAAAGATTTAATTACACAAATGTGAATGAAAGATCTTTATAAATCTCACAATGGTAATGTAGTTAAAACTTCCGATATTAAGGTTTTTAAAGTCCGTGAAAATAGTCCCGGATTTTTCTTTTATAAAACTTCCTAGGCAGAAGATGATTTCTCAAGTGTTTCTGTGATCTCGAGACGAGTTTCAGTCAATCCTGCTAATATTGTCATCAAAAAAGTGTATAAAAAAGGACTCGGGATTGCTGATTCAAAGAAAAATGTGTAACATGTCTGTCGTCATGCCACCTTGCACTATTACCGACCGTAAACGATACCGCTATTATTACCGTTAAAACCGACCCCGATTCACTGTTAATGCTACTGTACACGAGACACCCCTTATAGAAGCTAACTATTTATCTGTTTGAACGAGGCCAATCAAAGAACGCGTCCCTCGCTTGCAATTGAATAACGAACGCATTTCTTCTGACAAATGACACAAACACGATTTCCGTTTTGAGCAAGACTATTTAAAGACCCGTAAGGCAACCATATCTCCTTTCATCGACTAACAGGCCGACTGAAGAATCTGAGGAAAAACATTAAAGTACCTCATCTTGTGAATTTCCTTTTTGGTTGTTGAAAGATACAACCCGCTAAGTTGGAGTCAAGTTATTGCTAAGTTGGAGTCAAGTTATCGCTCATTTAGAGCCCAGTTACCGCTTTTGGAAGGTCCCTATGTGAAGACAGTCCTTCAAACCACTTCTGAGCTGTTAAGAAAACTATTACATCCCAAGCAGCCAGGACCATTAAAGAAACTTTCCTCTCCACGAAGAAGCTGAAGCCGCCCTCCTAGACAGCACAGAAACCTAAAGTTAAGTCCACTTTTTACAACTCCAGTTCATTATCAGCAAGTACTTACAGTTTCAATAAATAATCAATTTAAAAAAAAAAACAGTTTCATTTATATACCTTATACTGTAAGCCTTCAGGGTTAGCGTGGTCGGTTTTTATTCCAAGTAGCTTCTTTATTTGTTGTTTAATTAAAGTAATTACAAGGTATTTCTATCTTTCTCACCTTAGTTTTTGTGTAGTTTGTTTGATTAATCGATAGCGTTCAAAAGATAGTGGCGCCCTTATTACTTATACATCCCAATCCTTCCTATAGGGAGCATTAACTTAGAGTCGAACCACCCCCGGGAGAGGGTCTCTTAGCCGGGATCTCTTTTGGAGAGTTTTTTAGTTACAAATTGGCTCCCTGCCCTTTTGGGACTAAAAAGAGTTACAAATGGAATACTTTCACTGGTAGAAAAAAATATCATACCAACCTTTTATGCTGATTTCTATAAAAATCTCTAATCATAATCACATTTTTGTTCTATAGCTATATTTCTTGTTCCTATTTCAAGTTTATATGATTTTCAATAAAGTTTTTTGAAATTTCAATACTTCACTTTGTTTTATTTTATTTTTTTCTATGATTCTTTCATCAAACTTTTGTGAGAAAGACTGTCACATTTTCTGTTTTTTTTTCCAAATTTGACAGAATATTGAATCAAACATTGATTTTTTTGCCTTCAAATCACTACTGCTGTATTATTCTTTGTACTTCAAGATACTGTTTCAGTTATTATTGTGTACAAACCAAAATGTTTAATTCCATTTTCTGTAAAACTATGTTCTGAGTTGTGACGGTTTTTCTGGAAAGCAGCGATATGCTTCCAATCTTCTTGAACTAAACATCACACATCGATTCCTTGAAAAAGGGCATAAGCAAAATGAAGGAGACAGTATGCATGCTGGTATAGAAAATGCAAAAAAACGAAAAGGTGCGATTTACACCCCTAGCCGATGGATTACCTTAATTAAAATGGCAAAGGTAGCTGACAAACCCTTGAATGTGAAAGAAATATCTCAAGTAGATTTTTATAACTTTTCGGATATTGTATGGAAGATTATGATGTCGGTAGTAGCAGCAACGAAGATGACACTGATAGACTATTTTGAATGTATTTTTTTGTTTTCGTGATAAAAAAATTACCAATTGTTGTATCTCCTATTTTTCACAAGTTAAGTGCATGGAAAACTGCAGTAAGTATGTTTAAAAAACATCAAAATAAGACATTTTTATAAAAACTATATACACTATGCTTTTCTATGCTCCCTCTTAGCCTACGTACCAATTTTGATGTAAATTCTTCAGAGAATTTACGAGTTAAATATTATCCATCTCTTAAATTAATCTTTAACTCCATTTCTCCATTTGAGTAAAATTGACTTATAGTCCAGGCGTGCTGTACTTTTAGACGGAAATTCTGATACCTGGAATGTAACAATTGGAGGTGGTAAAGGGGCTTATAACACATGAAAAAAAAATACATTAACCATTTCAATTATGATCATAAACTTTTTAGGGGTGAAAAAGAGTGAAAAAGGGATAAAAAACTGAAGTATTGCTTTTTGCGGCTAAAATTGACGTCAAAATGAAAAGTGCCCAATAGAAAAGTTGTAGATCATGTAAAAATCTAAAACTTTTCTTTTGGTAATTTTCTCACATAATCTCAATTTTTCGAGGAAAATGGAAAAAAAACGATTTTTCGTTTTTAATTTTTAATTTTCCAACGGATTCGTCAATCTTGGTGAAACTTGGTGAAAACTTACCTTTTTATGTCCAAAATAACCTAGAATTTTCTCAACCTTGTAACATAATAATTTTCCGAGAAATTTGATTTTTCTGGAAAAATCTCTTTTTTTTCAACTGTAAAGTTTGCTCCGAAAATATTATTGGAAAAGATTTTCCTGGGTCTCATTTTTTTCGTTTTTAAGTCTACTTTCACATGAAATAAAAAAAAATACACCTCTCATTAAAAAATGTGCTCAAAAATGAATAAAAAGCAAAAAATAAATTTTGCAACAGCTAAATTTGCAATAATTGTTAAATTTTTGTTATAAAATATTAAAATATGCAAAAGTCGACTCTTGCATTACATTCTACGGGAAAAATTACAAAAAAAATGTATTTCATCATTTTTAGTTCATTTGCAATGTTATTATAAACACTCAAGTCTATTAATGAAATTAATAATCCGAGCGGGGATTTCATGGTTTTTACTATTGTTGTATGCTGATTTGTTTATATTATAAGGTTTTTCATGAGATAAATCGATTTGTTGATATTACAAGGCCCAAATACCCTTCCATCAGAGCCCTATAGCCACCTTTCATAAGTGACAAAGTGTAGACATGACAACTCTAACTAGCCTAGGGGCCTAGGCCTTTTGTTTTCTCTTTGACCTTGCAACATTTCAGTATACAAAATGTACTATCATTCGTAACTAACAAAATATTGTCTTTTCAATATATTTTTTAATTACAATTACGAATTACTTAAAACCGAACGATTATTATATTAAAAATAAACAAATTATTCCAAAAAGTCAAAGAAAATTGAAATTTTGATGAAAATTGGGCTATAGGGCTCTGAGGGAAGGATATTTGGGCCTTGTAATATCAACAAATCGATTTATCGCATGGAAAACCTTATAATATAAACAAATCAGCATACAACAATAGTAAAAACCATGAAATCCCCGCTCGGATTATTAACTTCATTAATAGACTTGAGTGTTTATAATAATATTGCAAATGAAATGAAAATCCGACTAAATAATGAAATACATTTTCTTTTATAATTTTTCCCGTAGAATGTAATGCAAGAGTCGACTTTTGCATATTTTAATATTTTATAACAAAAATTTAACAATTATTGCAAATTTAGCTGTTGCAAAATTAATTTTTTGCTTTTTATTCATTTTTGAGCACATTTTTAAATGAGAGGTGTATTTTTTTTTATTTCATGTAAAAGTAGACGTAAAAACGAAAAAAATGAGCCCCAGGAAAATCTTTTCCAATAATATTTTCCGAGCAAACTTTACAGTTGAAAAAAAAGAGATTTTTCCGGAAAAATCCAATTTCTCGGAAAATTATTATGTTAAAAAGTTGAGAAATTCTAGGTTATTTTGGACATAAAAAGGTAAGTTTTCTCCAAGTTTTACCAAGATTGACGAATCCGTTGGAAAATTAAAAATTAAAAACGAAAAATCGTTTTTTTTCCATTTTCCTCGAAAAATTGAGGTTATGTGAGAAAATTACCCAGTGAAAAGTTTTAGATTTTTACATGATCTACAACTTTTCTATTGGGCACTTTTCATTTTGACGTCAATTTTAGCCGCAAACAGCAATATTTCATTTTTTACCCCTTTTTCACCCCTAAAAAGTTTATGATCATAATTGAAATAGTTGATGTATTTTTTTGTCATGTGTTATAAGCCCCTTTACCACCTCCAACTGTTACATTCCAGGTCTCAGATATTCCGTATTTTTTATTTTTTTGGTACAGCACGCCTGGACTATTACAGTCTTCGTCGAAATATAGTTGCTATCGTGACCTATCAATAATATACTGATATAGAGAATGTGATTTACCAGATGTTGTTGACTTTAGAGCTGTTTAACTCAAAATCTGGTTTCTGTGGATTAACTCTTTTTTGCATAACACCATCCAATCAAGGGTGGAAAATGAAGCCATTTTTTTTTAATTGATTTTTGTCAAAATAAGAACAATATCACTTACAACCTTGTAGTATTAGGGTGACGTAATATCAAACCACCATACGTTGAAATCTAATACAAATTAAAATTTTAGTTTGTGCTCTAGTTTTATAGTTTCACCGATGGTGAGTGAAATTTTTATATTAAACTTGATGATAAAGATTAGCAATTATTCAAATAAAAATTTTAACAAACTGGACCACTATATTAGTCGGCAGAGGGTTGAACATTTTAAGGGCAGTAAAATATAAATATAATACACCAAGTAAGAAATAAATAAGAGGATTTAATGAAAGAGAAACCCAAGCAAATATGATTGATGTCCTCTCTCAGATGAATTGGTGGATGATCCAGACTACCGGCCAACCACTTTTATACTTTCGCAGTTACACCAATAATCATTAGATCTACTAGTTTTTTTCGTTGATATACGTCGATAAATTATTTCTATGTGATAACGGTATGCGCAAAATCATCGACAATCGTGACTATAACGTTAGATGCAGGTACACCTCTTAAAAATAAAAAAATAAAAATAATAATTATCAGATCTTATACGTATGCTGTATAAATGCGGTCTTTAAGCGATTGCTATCTCTCTCATGTCTGCAATGCCGTTGTCATTTCATCGTGAATGGCTGCCAATTCGTGGATTCTCGAAGCGAGTTGTTGATTTAACGTTAAAAGAATGTGCTTTTGTGATTCGTATGTGCTTTGGGCGATTTGCAGTTCGGATTGTGTCAAATTGATTGTGCTCTGAAGTTCTTGGTTTTCCTTCTGTAGCAGCTGCAATGTAAATGAAGAAACATTGAACGACAACATACAGAAAATTCAATTAATATTCTGAAAAAGTACATAACATTTTTTTAATCTCAAAAATAATTGATAGAATCGTCCAACTTATAATAATTATTTGTTGGTTTAAATTTTACCTAAACAATGCATATTTGTTATAGTTCATTTGTTTAGAGTTGGCAGAACGGTGAATTTACTATAATTGCAAATCCTTCAAAGCCCAAGCAAGGTTGGTTCATGAAAAATAACTAAAAGTAGCATACATTTCTATTGAATATAGTTGTTATTTTTCAAAGGGATTAACTAACCCAAACACAATAGAAACTCTAGATAATATTGTCACAACAGGTAGCTGGATAGATCCCATGACCGTAGAAGCGAAGTTTTTTAAAGCATAATTCAAATTAAAATGGTTCAAAGAAAAACACAAAGTCGATCCCACAATTTTAATTTAATAATGAAAGTTACTTGCAACTAGTTTCGGTTTACCAGATCATCATCAGGCTAAAAATACAATACAATGTCAATTGAAAGGAAGACATTAGTAAAACAATCACATTAACACCGATATTCTTAGTTCCGTTCTCAAACATCCCTCGACTCAAACTCATTCGAGGTCTCTTTGAGTAATCCCTCAAAGCAAGTTCAAGAATGGTATTCTTAGTTGACATATTTAGCGTACTTGAGAATTCCTCCACAGAGGCCGAATCGAGGTGTGACGTCATCATTTCGAGGATTTACGTTGGCCAGTATGGTTAAATTTATAGCACTTTTCTACTCCGTAGTGTTGACATTATTGTATAATCCGCCAAGACTGTCAAATTGGTTTGTAGTTTGTGTATTTTTAATTTTTGAGTGTATGATGATATAATTTGCAAATATATTTATAATTTAAAAAGTAAAGGAAATGGCAGCACGACAGTTTTTTAGTGAGTCAGAAAAGTTGTGTTTACAAGAATTGATTATAAAATATAAACTTAATTCAAGTGCCACTGAGAGAGCAAAACTACGAACGGGCTCAGGCTAGAGAAGTGGAACTCCACAAACTCAAGCTGGTAGAAAGAAAGTGAATGGTGAAGGCTGATGAAGAAAATTACAGAAGAGAAATTATAGAATGTCAGAGTGCAGAAGAACTGCTTCGTTGTAATATTGCAAATCGTGGTATAATGTGGAAATTTAATAAATTGACCTAGTTTTAGTGTCAGCTGTTTCGATATCCTAGCCACTATCTTAGAAACTGTAGGTTGACTTAATTTGTGAAGGTCTCCACAGTCCATCTAGAAAGAAAATAAAATTTTGCATAAAATAAAGTTCAGACAAAATTATTGATTGAACTCAAATATACAAAATAAACTTACCTGAATGACATTTCTCAAATATCGTCTTGCCGGATAATAATATGGATTTTCATATACATAATCAATAAAATCCTCAAAATCCGACATTTTTTTTAGGAAATAATATTGCAATAATCGTTTTCTTATCTCGAGGAATCCTTAAGGTGCGTAGCGATCTACCTTGAGTTTGATAGTTCTCCACTCGACTCAACCTCCACTCGAATGAGTAAATTCTCAAGTGAAGGTCATTTATAACGACTAATCATACGATTTTGCTCGAGAAACGTTGAGTCGAGTCGAGGAAATCTGGAGGAAACAACTAAGAATATGGGTGTTAATGTGATTAAGTCTTACTACTGTCTTCCTTTCAATTGACATTGTATTGTATTTTTAGCCTGATGATGGTCTGGTAGACCGAAACTAGTTGCAAGTAACTTTCATTATTAAATTAAAATTGTGGGATCGATTTTGTGTTTTTCTTTGAACCTTTTGGAGTCTACCCACATTAGAGAATGGATGACTTACATGATTCAAATTAAAATAAAAATTAAAAGTAAAATAAAAATTAAAAGTAAAATAAAAATATGCGACACATTAAAAAGTAAGAATTAAATATAAATTAATGCAGAAATCAATTACTCCTTTAATTGTCGACTTCCATTTCGTCCTATTCATCCGACGATGAGTCAGATTCGTTGCCTGGTCCGATAGGAATTACAATCCTCGTGGTAATCTTTGGATGACTTTGTTGCAAAGTCAAATAACCCATTTTCTACAAAACCATGTTCACTGCCAATGTGTGCGATTATTAATCTGTGATCTTTTCCTCGAGGAGCATTTACTCCTGTGGAATATCCCTCCAAAAATGCTTGACGGGAATTTGAAATGTTGGTGTCCATCCATGCTTTAGAAACATTGTGTCCTTCATTCAACCATGTTTCATCTAAATAAAAGATAGTTCTTTCCTCGCTCCGAAACTTTTTAATACTTCTTAAGTATTGTGTTCTCCAGCAAATAATTTATTCTGTCTCATTCAAAAATTTTCGTTTTTTATGCGACTCATACTTAAAACCAATTTCTTTTAGGAGTTTCCATAACGTATTTCGTCCAAATTTGGGAATCGTATCGTATCTTTGACCATAATAGACTTTTTTCCTACGTGTTTTTTTGGTTCAATGAAATTTTTTTTTCTCTCACTTAAAAATCGATAGATACTTCTTTCACTAACACCAGTCAATTTGGAGCACCAAGTCCCCCATCACGAACAGTTGCTGATACATCTTGATATATTAGTGCACCATGAACATTTAAAACAACAGTTTTTTCTCTTTGAGAAAACGCACTTTGTTTTAAATGAGTCACTTGTACTGCAACAAAACTCGAACCATTATCACTACCGAAAAAGTTCTCGGAGTAAAATAATAAAAATATAGATCACAATATAAACCACCAACACTAACGAGTACCACCTATATTCTTATGTATTAGGATATAAACAAATCCTCAATTTATAGACTAATAACGTACCTGTTTTTCCAATTATACACATAGGGTTACCTTAATCCCTTAACACCCCCAACGACCACAATTATTCTCGTTAAAATCGAAAAACAAAATATTCTAAACATCGTATTATTACTACTTTTAAGACTTAATTACTTTTCTTAACTACCAACTCCAAACAAATGAACCATAACTCTCAGAATGACATAAAAATAAATCTTTTAATTATTGCCGATTAATGCGGTTTGGATAATTTAATCTTCTTAGTTCTACATACTAGGAAGACTATTCTATTTCCATTCTTTGGCAAGTTTTTAATAAATTTTTTAAACATTGGAGTATTTTAATTAATACCAATGAAACTAGAAATAAATGGTATGATAAACAAATTAACTACTACAAATACTATTTTTAATGTCTAATCAATTATAAAATAGTATATTGTGCAACAATCGTGTGAACACTCGTGAGAAAAGTGTAACTTTTCCACCGTGTTGCACACCATACTTTTTCTACGGCTGCATATTAATAATAAAAATAAAGAAGTGAATTCATAACATTTTATTATTATTATTGGTTATAAAATAAACGGCACATACTTAATACAAAAAAAAACTAATTTACTGCAATTTTGTATAGAGATTCCTGCTATTTCATTTTTTTGTAACAGCAGCTATCAACTGTAGGAAAAAATCTACCTCATGGCTGAATTCCCATTTAAATGTACGTGGTGTGGGAAAAAACCCGTGAGGTAGATTTTTTCCCACAGTTGATAGCAATACGTCACTTTGTAGTTCTGTCAAATGTGTCAAAAGCACCACATTCCATAGCAGCCGTAGAAAACACAAATTTATACACTTGATATACTAATTTTGAAAATCTTTATTATAAAAAAAAAGAATGCAATAGCAAAATTCAACGGATATACTTACTTGAAGTTCAGTCGATGTATTATTTAAAGAAAGCATTTTAATTTCATTATTTTTACTTTCTAATTCGGATTCCAATTGTTCCACTCGAATTCTTAAATTCTGAATTTCTTTTCTAAGCTCGTCCGCTAAATCTCCGCCACCTTAAAAATCAGAATAATAAATGTAAATTCCCATTTGATAAAAAAGTAGTAAAGGGTAAATAGTCAGATTATTCTGTGAATTAATAACGAACAATTAACATCAACACAAGGACAATTACTAGTTAGTCAATTAAAAGTTTTAGTGTAGTGGTAGCATAAACTTTGTTCGGTATCAATATCGCCAACAAATCTAGAATTAGCACATTAGGAAAGTTTTAGGAAAAAGACACCAAAAAAGTGTTTGTCGGAGACAATATAAAACCTACAGGGAGCGGGAGATATTGTTATTAAGAGCATTAATCGGGCATTAAATCCTGTTCCTTGCTTCTTCCTTCCTTTTGGTTCTATTTTTGAAGTTGTTTGATTGCGGTTTTCACTATCGCGTTCAAAATAATTTTGTGAAGACTGCTCTGGTCGTATATTTTTTAGATAATTACATATTCAGAGTTAGAAAATTACATCAACTGTGACCGGTGCAATTCCCCAAATTTTCATGACCATATCACATGTTTGATCTCTTCTTAAGTTGTTCAAAGTCATCTGTCTCTTCCACAAGAATGGTCTGAAGAAAGTCGCAAGCTCTTAGAGCGATAGTGAAATTTACAGCATTTTCTTTTTCTGACCATCCCATGACATTTTTCCACCGAAGGTTGGGGCCTTCCAATTTTGGTTTCTGCTACACTTTTATCATTTCACCATCGTTTTCCTCTTCCTGGTCTTCCAATCTATGTAGTTCTCTTTTTTCTATGATTCATTTTCCTTTCCGTTTCTTTTATTTTATTCTCCAGCGAAGAAACATCTGAAATATCTCTGTTTTCCAAAGAAGCAACTTTAATATGCAAAGATGAAATTTCAAAGGAAACTTTATTTTCCAAGGATCAAATTTCAGTAGAAACCATAGGTATAGAAGACATGAAAGATGAAATATCATCAGCAAATAAAATTCTCCCGGGTCCAATCCTTCATCCTCTATCGCTCCACCAACTTCGACTTCCTTCCTGTAGTGTCCAATTCATGATTTTCAAGTTGACGACGCATGTGTGCCACTTTTAAATCACAAAGTTTTTTGGGCATTTACATTATTTATTTGTATATCCCACTTCTGACAAAATATTAAGACATCTTAAGAGAGTATTACTCGAGTTTCTGAGGGAGGCAGCGGTGCGAGACAAGGGAGAAAATTTACAAGTAAGATTTTTGATTTTGGAGGCCTTTAAGGCTAGCAGTAATACCCTCTTAACTGATTACTGAACACAAGGGTATATATACGCGAGGCACTGGTTCTCGTATATTCCAGAAACATATCCCGCCTAGGTTCTTTTGCGTTCGGGAAGCATCTCGACGGCAGGTTGGTAGTTTGGCAAATTACAATTTTTATGGGAGTATTATCTTCCGTGTTCTCTATTGCCACTCCTAATGCTATATTTGGATTCATTTTGAAACTAGCACTAAACAGTAATACTAACGAAAAAAATAATACTAATAACTAGCAACTTACTTCTAATAAAACGTAATAAATATAAATTTTAACTAAATTTCAAGAATCTCCTTTATACAAAACTATCGACAAAAGTCGACACTGATATTTCGCATTCAAGATTCATGAATGGAGCCCCAAAAAACAATTCCAACTAGTTAAAGAGGTCATTTGAAAAGTCTACTACACCTATAATAGATGAAAGTAAGAAGACCACACTATGCATTGGGTTTGAACAACAGGAAGCAACTGTAGAGCAGTGTTATCCTACTTTAAAGATTTCTGGTCAATTCTAGCCAACATAAGAGAGACTTCCCTCAAATATGTTGTTGGCTACTTCAAACTAATAGATCAAAGAGCAAACTGAGGTGGTTAACTGGGTTGGTCAGGTTTTTAAAAACCGTTAGCTTTATTTCTTTAGGCTTTACAAATTACAATTAATTTAGTACACTTTTTTATACACTTATTGTCATACCTTTACTATTTTCTAAGTCAGTTTGATATTTAGCTTTCATCCTCATATTTTCTTCTTTAAGACTTGCTAATTGCCTCTTCCATTCGTCCACGTTTGCAGTACTTTCTTGAAGGGCGCTTGTTAATCTTGCGTTATTACTTTTTAAGGTCGCTAATTCCACTTCCCATTTACGTGCATTGGCAGAGCTGAAATTAGAATATTACATAACAAGTGTGGAAAGTGATATATGACATGAGGAACGTAAGGAGTGCAAGAAATACACTTTCCAACACGTTATGTACACGACTTTTCCTACAACCCCAATATTTTTTTATAATTATGGATTTGTTAACCTTATTTATAAAATCAAGTTGAATTGTTAATGTTAAAAATTTTATGATTTAAACGACCTCAAATATTGCATGGAAATATAATTAATTAAATTCAAATAACCACCTTTCTCAAGAATTATTAACATGAAAATTCTTTTTTTCTTTTATTAGCTGAATGAAATTTTTTTCATGGGATTTATAAACATTAAAAGTAAAATAGTAAAATTTATTTTACCAAAAGACAGTATTTCTTGATCAAATTGCACCAACAAAAGTGATCTATTCACAAAAATTAATAGTATTTTATTCATTAATCTTGCTTAAATTATTATATTCTGTGCATTTTTAAAAAATATCACATGTATGATATTGCCTCTTCTTTTCTTATTTTTCCAAAAAGCGTATGATATTACTAATTTTCAAAGTGTCAAAACTGTGTGTAAATCTAAAATAATAAAAGTGTTTTAACGATATTAATATCCAGTTATTCAAGGTCATACATTTTTAAACTGTTGAAAATTACTACAAATGTATTATAATATTTTGTGAATCCTGAAATAATTTTAAAAATACATAAGCTTAAGATTTATTTTAACTTATATATAATACTCAATGTCAAGAATATTTAAGAAGCATAAACAAATTATGTAATCCTGATGTTGTTTTCAATAGACTCAAAATAAGTAATAAATTTAATAATAAAAACTTACCTTTGTGCCAAAGCCAGCTTTAATCTGTCATTCTCATATTTCAATTGTGTGTCAATAGGACTAGTATTATAAGATCCTTTATCAATTTTTACTTGGTGACTAGGGCTTTCATTGCTTTGTATACCAGAAATTGAATGGCTACGTGGATGTGGTAATTCTTCTTCATTTTTGTTATTGGCAGTGGATATTAAGGAATTGCCTTAAAATAATCAATTTTTTATTAAAACGATATTTGAATAGTCAATGTAATGAAATATAAAGTGTACCTAATATAATGTTATTATAAAGAGTTATTTTTAACAAACCTGGTGGTTCTAGCAAATTATCAGTAGATGAATCTGCTGCAGCAGTAGCAGCTCTAGCACTTATTGGACTGGCATTTGCACTTGTAACTGGAGTAACCACAGATCCTCCATTGGAAGTAGCTTTGCTTATTGCTGTTCTTGTTGCTTCTTTAACTTCATTAAATTTATCAATAAACTGCAAATAGATATTTTTAAAAATAATAATAATAAAAAGAGATTTTACTACCTTTTGAAGTTCAGCTTCTGAAGAAAATCCTAAACCATAAACAGTATTAGCTCTAACATCAGACCACTGTCCAAACTTTTGAGAAGTTTTGGTAAAAGTCATATTATGGGTAACAGTACTATTAATTACAGCCTTTTGTCCTTCAACACTAATAATTCTGTATAAGCTTCTGGAGGAATCATAAAAAAAGGATACACTGACAGCTGAACTAGAAGCTGGCATCCAGGACCTCTTGGTTTTCGGATCAATGTGAAAAACGTGAGCTTTACATGTGAAAATAGGTTGTTCACTAAAACAATAATTTGTTAGTAATAATTTGACCTTTATCTAATGTTTATCAGTAAGAAAACGTTTTTTAAAACTATATTTACGGTTAAACTAATAAGGAATAAATGTAAAACTTGCCCCATAGTGTCTTTTCCGGAAGTCATTTAATTCAGAAAAAGGGATTCAAAATAATTTTTACAATTTCAGTAACACCTTAACAAAATTTTTCGGTCCTGTCAATTTTGTCAACTAATTTGACATTTGATACACTCTTGAGAGGCGATTTCGTTCCGCTTTGGTTAACCAGTTGGTAGGCCCTACGTCACCGGTATGACGTTTGGTTCTCAGTTGATACAGCTGATTGGTGAAATTGATATTTAGGCTTAATCTGCGCCCAGCGGGATGGTAGATTTATTTATTTAAATTAATTTATTATTTTTATGTAATTTTCGAAAATTTTGATTTTAAAAAGTATGTTGGTAGCAATGTGTAATTTATAACATTTGACAGTTTTGACATTTAAATGATCAAATGATTATGTTTTGAAATATTTAAAAATGAATAATACACAAATATAATATATTATATAAGTTAAAGATGATATTCATATTCACAAATACTTTCTTAAAGAACAATATAAAAGTAATAAATTGCTATTAGCCACAAATGTCATTGTCAATAGTTTTGTCATGTTGCCAACTATTTAAAACAAAAATTTGCGTGCGATCTATAGGGTACCCTTCATAACCTTTTTCCATAACATATATATTTATTTATTATCTATGTCCATAACTGAATAGAATCAGAGACAAGATAGAATACTTGAAATTCTTATTCTAACATGGAAGACGTAAGGTCCAAGATAAGAGAACAAATATCCAATTTTAGTTTTGAAGCACTCTTAAAATTAAAAGAGCAAGTTGGTTCGAAAACCTTTAGTAAAACAATACATGATAGTTCATTCACAAAAAGTAAAACCAATCTTAAAAGAGCTAATAAGAATAGACCCAGGGAAGTAAGTTCTAAAATAAGGCCACATAAATTAAAGTCTGACACTAATGTGGTACATGTTGAAAAAAAACCAATTGCAAGAGATCCTCGATTTGACCCTTTATGTGGTACATACGAAGAAGAAACATTCAAAACAAATTATAGTTTTATAAATGATTTACGTTTAAATGAAAAGCAACAACTTGAAGAGGAATTAAAAACATGTACAGATCCAAAAAGAAAGCAAATTATTAGAAACTTATTACAAAGAATGGTAAGATTTTATATATATTATTTTGGAATACTACAATATTTAATTAATTTTTTCTAGAATAATCAATTAAGAGAACACAAGAGGAAAACTATGGAGAAACTCAAAAAAACTGAAAGAGTTAATGAAATAAAAGAGAAACTTAAAAATGGAGAAAAACCACATTACAAAAAGAAATGTAAGTGTAAAAAACACATTGTTTACTTATTTAATTTATTTAACATTCTATTTTCATTTTAGCTGTTGAAAAATTAGAAAACTTGATTGAAAAGTTTGAGCAACTGAAAAAAACAAATAAATTACAAAAACATATAGAAAAAAGAAATAAAAAAAATTCAAGCAAGGAAAAGAAAAACATGAAAAATTCAAACTTTTAATTTTTAAAAAATCCAGTTTCTAATAAAATTTTATATTTTGAGTTTTGTTTATTAATTATTGGTTATATATAAATGAAGCAATTGGTATAATATAGGGGTGTATCTAAGGTTTAACATCAGCACCCACTTTCTGTTAATCTTTTAATAGAAATTCTTGGGAATTATCCTAGATAGCATTCTGCTTGTGCTGACCTATTAAAATTCCAAAAATTTAGACTAATTTAAAACAATAGACTAGAATTTTATACTCTTAATAAAATCATAGAAAGTGGGTGAATTTTTATTTAAAAAACCAGTAAGTCAAGTGTGTAATTTTATTAAAAAAAAAGTTATTCTACCAAAAAGATAAAACCTCCTCTCAACTTTACATTTATAAATAAAACCATATGAGTTCATGAAATTACATCGTTTTTTTTTAAATTTACCGCGTTTTACATACTTCTCATTTTCAATTATGACGTTTGTAATGTCACTTTGCTTTGCATCATAAAAAAATATGCAAAAGCAAAAGTCAAATATTTATTCACAACAATTTAGTTAATGGAAACAGTAAATTTGAATTAAAGATGTCTCTGAAACAAGATGTAAAGCAACTAATCAAACCCTACTATATATTTAATATTTTATTGAGTATTTCCTATGTATCCCTTAAAAGAATCTCCGGGGTGTGCAACTATTTATTTGCCACCGATAATTGTGAATTTGAGAGTGTAAGTATATGCACTATAAATATAAGATGTTTAATTCATGTATCAGCAATTATTTTATATCCAATTTTTTAAGATAATTGTCTATTTTCTCTTTGTATAAGTTTTATTGGACCCTACTTATTGCTAATATAAATTTTTCAAAAGGTTCAAAGGAAACTCAAAGTCTATCCCACAACTGTTTTATTAATTGTTGCAACTAGTTTCGGTCCTATAGAACCATCATCAGGCTGAAAGAATTACAAGAAAATAGAAAGAGGATCTTAAGAGTATTGTACTAGTTGCAACAATTAATAAAACAGTTGTGGGATAGACTTTGAGTTTCCTTTGAACCTTTTGTGTTTCAACCCACATTTGAGATATGGATAGCTTACAAAATTTATAAATTTTTCATTTTAGAGAGAAACTGAAATATTATTTTTTCTTATAATAGTAATAGCAATGCGAACTAGGAAAGCAGGTAGTGTTTCTATGATTAACTATTTATCATCTAGTTTTATTTATACCAAAGTAGCCAATTTGATATTATGGTTTAGTGCTGATATTTTAATGGGTATGGTGTATGGAATAATCTTTGTATGTAAGTATATCCAATTAAATAGTATATTAAATTAAAATAGTTGCTTTTATTTATTTTTGCCACGTTCTATTATCTTAATTGGATATTTCCTGTAAGACATGTATTATATATTTAATATTTTATTAATTTGTTGTTCTTTTCTTTTCCTGTTAAAGAAAAATTAGTCATTTTAGAGTTGTTTAAAGAATTTATAAATTTCTGAAGTCTCTTTATTTTTTAAATTATCTATTCAGGCTATTATTTATTTTGTTAATTTGAATTTCTGAATTAAATTGGTAAAAATGTGTGCAATTAGGTTAAAAATAGTTACATTTAAAGGTTTTTTTAGTAGGAGCACTTCTAATTCCTGAACCTACCTACAGTGGTCCAGATAAAGTGATTTATTTTAGAGGAGTTCAAGGATTGGAAGAGGAATTACAGGGAGATAAAAAAATAACATGGCTAATAACTTTTTATACTGCATGGAATCCAGCATGTGTTAATTTTGCACCAACATTTGCCAAACTTAGTACAGAATATGATTTGGAAAATCTAAAATTTGGTAAGGTAGATATAGGACGATATCCAGATGCTGGAAAAAAATTTAAAGTAAATGACAGCAGTATGAGTAAACAGTTACCAACACTTATTTTGTTTGAGGAAGGAAAAGAAGTGGTAAGGAGGCCTATAAGCGATAGTAAAGGAAAGTTTATTCAATTTTCTTTCTCCGAAGAAAATGTTGTACGTGTTTTTGGGTTAAAAGATCTGTTTATTAAATGTAAAAATCAAATTAAAAGTACATCTGGCAAACCACATAAAGAATAAGTGTGACTTTTCAAATAATAATTGTAGATAATTAGATCTGCTTGTTATGAATAGTATTTTTTTGGTGAAATACCAGAAATATTTGGAGATTAATGAAAAAACATAAGAAACAATCTTGTTTTGGTGCTGTTTGTTTGGATTGATATTTTATGATTCCAGTCACAATGGTAGACATACCATAAGTGGTTTTGTTTTTTGTTATTGTTACTTTTTAGTTTAAGTGGACTGGATAAAATATTTTGTCTTATACAGTGTATAATGTATTTTGAATTTGTATAATATGCTTTTTGGAGAAAAATCAATATAACTGAAGAATTACTTGTTTTATTTTTACCCATAATTTGATATATTGGTCCTGTGCCTCTTGATGGCCTCGTTTGCTCCTCGGGTATCATGACGAAGAATGTCGAAAATTTAACAGTCGCAGGAGTGGTTTAATCCTCGCATTTACTCCCGTTCTGTCATCCCACACTTCCGCCCCGTTCCCGTATTGTGCTTAATCGTCCTACCAATTTGGACCAGCGGTTGGAAAAACTAGAGTAGCATTGCCAGTTTTTCCTACAAACGATGCCATGAGCTCTGACACCTCGGGGGAACACCCGTAAGAGGAAAAAAAAGCGAGTCACGACGCTAACGCTATCGAAGCAGCTACCAACCATGCATTTATGTTATCGTCAAGGACGACCCTTACTGTAAAATAAATGCTGACAGGGAAGGTCTTATAAAGAGATAATTGATAGAGGCCCTGAATAAAGCCCTAACGTATGCCTCCAGCGACAAAACGAAACCACCATGCTTAGGTCGTGGTCGCACTCTGGTGAAATCATCAGAGTAACCTGCGACAATGTCGTAACTTTAGGGTGGTTAAGAAGAACATAATATAGTATAACTAAAATAAGTTGCTATACAAAGGGTACCGCCTAGCGGCAAATTTTGGTTTGTCGGAACATTGTCTCCATAGGCGTGTATGTTACAAATATTGTCGATCACATAATCACATTTTTTAAATTTGTCGTTACCTTTTCCGGACTAATGTTGCTATTTTTCATAAATTTTAAACAGGCACCCGGACCGAAATGAAATAAGGGTTCCGGTACCACGTTATGTGCAAAATTTCGGTTCCGGTTCCAGAAAATAATTTCGGTCGGTTCCAATATTTTCTATATTTTTTTTCGGTCCAAAGGATTCCGATAAGGGTTCTTCAACAGTTAACTACTTTTTAATGCCTGACTCGTTATTATTGATATGGATTAGTTAATAATTCTAGATGTTAAAAATGTTTTCATTTTTTATCTGTTTATTGTAATTTTTACATAGCTTGTTTTGTAGTATTAATATTCAACATAATTTAGAACATTAAAATTAAAAATTTAATGTTCACGTTCACCTATGTAGTCTATTTTCTACCTTTAAATTTGTTTGAACATTAAATTTTAAATTAAACTACAGCATAGGTACTTTTCTTTAATCTATCTATTTACTAAAAAAGGAATTTAGGAATTTTGAAAGGAAAACTCAACATACAGTTTTTAAACATTATCGCGGTACTCTGGAATTCTTAATTAACACCATTATTCAAACTTACACAAGATTTTTAACAAAATAACTGTTTAGTGTGCAGTTATGGTCCAATACCCTCTAACCACCGACTTTATAGTAAAAAGTCAGTGGTCAAATATGTTTACGAATTTATCCAATGGAAATGTAGGTAAAGAACCGAAAATAGCCGAAAAAACCGTTTTATTTTTAGCGGTTCTGGTTCCGGTTCATCTTATGTCATACATCAGGGTTCCGGTTTCGGTCCACAATAAAAAAAAAACGGTTCCGGTCCAGTTCGATCTCGATCAATACCGGTTCCCTGATTCTAAAATATCTTCCTTCTTTGAACTAGAATTTGGAATTTTATTTAATATGAATGATAGGAAGCATTGTACATAACGACTACTGAATTTGGAGGAATGTTAGGAAGAAGCTGCTCTTGAAACCATTTTTCGAATAAATCTGCAGTCATATCCTCATGATAGTCGGCTCAACATTGCTTAATATTTTTCGCAAACAGTAGTAACGCATTTGGTACAAAACCGTTTTCACTTCTGGTGTGAAGAAACTGCACTTTTGAGACTGATCTACCCAGCCATACTGAACAATATCATGTGTGTCAAACCAAGTCTCATCTAGGCAAGTATACTATATGCCTTTTTAATTCACGATACTTCCTTATTTCCTTATAATCCTCTTCCTTATAATCTCGTAATTTTCATTTTAACGATTTCTAAAGTCAGTACAATATTTTGTTAATACAAATTATAAATCATTCGCTCTATAACATCTTTAGTAGCATCGTCAACATTTGCAAATTTTGTTTTTCCGCATCCGCGAATGTACTATAACGTCACCGCGCGTAATAACCCGAGAAATAGTGTAAATAGAAATTTTAGTTAAGGTATTAATTCGCTTTATTATAACCGCATCTGATTTTTTATTATCTTCATTTTTTAAACACTGATACATATTTAAAATAACCCTCTGACACTGAATGTGTAAATATTTATTGCAAAATTCGCTACTAACCTCACCTGTTGGCGATATCATATCTTCTGAATTTTAATTTTGATCTGGATTTCCATTTTCTGGTTCAAAAGGTCTCCAAAACGCTGCCATAATATATGTAACTAATTTAAGGTTATCAATTAATATGGGCAAAGATTACAATACGTAAATCAATTATTAAAAATGAATTACCGAAACAAAGATATATCTAAAGTGAATACTTAACTGCCCCAAATAAAAATCTGGACTCTACGCACTAGACACCGACTTTATGGTTACATAAAAACTGGCGCAAAAAATCAACCCGAGACCCCTGCACGCAACAGAACACAGCGGACCATTAAAAGCCGTCAAGTCGCGTGCGTACCCCACTTGTTTTCGCGCTGTACAACTACCAGTCTCGAGAGAGCTGGGTTCCGACGATACAGAGTGGATGTTTAACGGGACAAAGAAGTTGTTTTTATGCCATTCTTTATACTTTGAAGCCTAGTAAACTAACTCACTCTGTATAACACTTTTAAATGGTTTTTAGCAATTAATATTGGAAAGACTATATCTTGATAGCAAAAAATTCGGAAAACTAATAAAAGGGTCAGTAGCTCGAGACAGTTTACAATGATCCGCCTTGTATATATTCAGTCCAATACTAAATTTTGGAAAAATACCATTTGAATAAATGTATAGGGAAAATCACTGTGTGTCTCGAGCTACTGACCCTTACTTTTTAGTTATGCAAGTTTTTTGCTTTCAACTTAATATATCCATCTTCAATGATGGCGATCGACAGTGTGTCTCAGAAGAGAAACTGCCCAAGAACGACGGCGAGGCCAACCCAGCCCCAACCGAGGACGAGGCGATGGCCGAAGAAATTAAAAAATTGATAAAATTTGTTGTACCAACCCTTACTCTGTGGAAGTTCATCTTATTAAGAATAATGCAGGGGGGCGACTAAACATCCTACTGTTAACATAGAGTAATCGTTATCAAAAGTAAGTAAAAAACGATCAGTTAAATACTTTTTTATAACAAAATCTGCAAGATAATGGTTGCAAACGGAAAATGAAAAATCTCTTATGACAATTACGCGCACGTGCCCTCTGTTTGTTTGGATAGATTTTTATGACCACGCCTCGAGTGACGTCAGACTTAGGTAGTCCATTTGTGTTACAAATGAAAGTAATATTATCATCTTGGGCAATTTCTATCAATTTTTGATACTTGGTTTGATTGTAATTTCTTTTCATGTCCAAACGATTTTCATTATTGGAAAAATTGTTTCTTTTGCTGTCAAAATACCATAAAGTTGACAAAAATCTTCGATTAGGATTAAAACTAGAGGAAATTAAATTTGTATTGTATTTATCTAACATGTTTATTTTATACAAACAATATCCAAAATAAAAAGGTTTACAAGAGTATTTATTTTATCAATACAACTATCAGAAGTTGAAATTTTAATTTCCAATCCCATTTTTTCAATTGTATTTTAAAGACAGTAAATGTGGGTAATACAAAAATTCAAATAATAAAGTATCTTTCACAAAATTTTTATCTTGAAATTATCTCCCAAACGGATACAAACAATATTTGCACGTAAAATTGCACATGATCCCTTGGCAACAAAAAAATTTATAGCTTGATTGCAGTTAACATTTCTTAAATGGGTAGTCTTACTGGGTAGTCTGTCACTTTAAAAGTGTACAGGCATTTTATATAAAGCTTAACAGGTTTTTTTAAATCTCAGTCCTACACCGGTTGATTTACTTATCAACAAGTGACATTAACACCAGCGTTATAAGCGACGATAGTCACATGATCCAATTTCCCTGGTAAATTTTGAACTTTTTCTAAACCTCTCTTTCGGCGTATTTTCTTCTCTTGACCACTAACTTCCACCAAAACGCCGTTTTTATTATCGAAATACAAATCTTGGTCCTCGAGGGTATGACGTTTGGCAGACGTTATGCTAATTGTATAACTTATCAGATTTTCGCATAGTTGCTTTGCTGTCGTACAAGGAGCTTCTTTACCTGAAATAAATTAAAAACCAGAATTTAGTAAGAAGATCTGGGCAATGGTAAATTGAAACTTCCCTAACAAGACTCTACTAACCATCTTTCTATGGTAACTTGTAACATGATATGTTAACTAAAAACGTAGTATTTTTAAATTAATTATATGGCTAACACTAACACCATCTATTATATAGAGTTCTTAACATGTTAATTATTATAAACGATTCCTGTCAGTAATTCCAACTTTATACACGATCTTTAATGTGGCTTAATCCAATACCTTAAACCACGATTCATTCTTTTATTGTCATTGGTGTTATACACAGGTATGTTTTTTGATTTTTATTTTTGGTAAAGATTTTAAATATAATTTCTATAAATCTTGACAGTACCTACTATATAATCAGATGAGAATTTTCACATTAATAATTATTTCAATTATATTTTGAGAGCAATTTAAAAGTAATAATTGTAAATTTTTTTATAAAAAAATACAAAATGGCGAGTTGAGTACTTTTTTGGAATTCTAATTGTTATATTAATTTATCTTTTGTTACTACTGTATTTTCTGTCATATATCCTAATGATAAATGTAAATTTCGGAATACGCTGTTTTGTACTTTTTGTACGGAAAAAAAAATAAACGAACACGTGGCTGATGCTGACAATTTTTCACAGCAAAGACGTTACAAAAGTTAAAAGACGTTACAAATTCCAAGTTAAAAGACGTTACAAATTCCAAGTTAAAAGACGTGACAAATTTCAATTTAAAAGACACTACAAATTTCAAAGACATTACACTGATTGGTTCTACATTGGTGGACGGTTCATCAGACCAACCTTTTACTGGACCAGCCCTCTCCTGGATCAACCAACGGATCCTATGTAAAAAAAGATAAGTCGACCAACGTAAATGCATTTATAATATTATACAGCTGTCTCGTTTTTCTTTATTTCTTAAACGTAATATAAAAAATCATTTTAGTATCGTCAACTGTATTAGAATAAGTTTTTGTAAAGAACTGTTTGCGGATTAATTTTTTATAACGTATTCTCAATTTCATTTATTTAAGCACCAAGGAAATCTATTTATCTTTTGGTACATTTTCATATCATTTTTTTATCTTCATAGACAGTTTTTTCTGACATCTTTCTGTCATCTTATGATACTTATTTAAATAACTCAGCTTAAAACAACTTTCTTCAGTAGTATCATAAAAAATAAAAAGATTTCAGTGGCGCCCTTATAATTTCTTAAAGAAACAAATATTGTACTATAGTCAAAGCTAATGAACTTACTCACCCCTAGCCGAGGTATTTAACTATCATAATTTTTGCTGTGATAAACATTTATAAATATTGTTAATTATTGAAATATCTTTTACAATTAATTAAAGACGAAATTAAGATTAATGTTTGTTTTATTGTAAATTACATTTTTTCTTTTGGTATATTGTTATTTTTTAAAGGTTAACTAAATATTTTTATAAATTCACTCTTAAAATGTGAATCATATCACAAATTGACGCTAAATGTAATAATTTGGTTACAAATTGACGCCCAACGACCAACTAATATTACAAACTGGACGGATATTGTAAAAAAGTTATTAAGTACGAGGGTTGCCTTTTATATTTCGAAATTTGGCAACCCTGGTGTTGCAATCTGGCAACTGACAGCTCTATCGTAAAGTTGGACATTTTTGAGGTTGTACGTACTCAGAACGTTTTGACATACTGTTTATCGATATTCAATCGTGGCCGTAGTTCACTTCAAGACGAATTTGGTGCAGGTCGTCCAACATCAGTTGTTTTTACAAAAACCATTGATGCGCGAAGGTAAGGCAGTTTACCTTCGGTCTCTGAAGAAGATAACTTGGTTATCGAAACTGGCGTCAGTCAGTTAAAAGTGTGTATTGGTGTAGTGGTAGTGTAAACGGTTTCGGTTTTACTCTAAGGGGCTAAGGTAGCGCCATCGGGTCTTTTCCCATCATCTCGAGCTAGGCCTAGGGGCTTCAAAACTGAGGCTGTGTTGGAGGAGGAAAGTGCTCTTTGAATTATTAAATTTAACTCATTGTAGCGCGAATATTTTCCTGGGTTCTTCTTGCAGCTTAAACCGTGATAACCATAGCCGCATTCGTCAACTTGGGATTCGTGTGCTTGGAAAATTTTACATCCTAGTCGTAATCCTATACACGTCTGGAAAGTTTGGTTATCGAGGAAAGTACCGATATTTGGCGATGGTATGGCGTGTACCCAATCGCTAGAAATGTTGGTACGGAACTGTAAGAAGGCGTGCTTGGTCCTGCAAATTTGTAGGTATGATTTCGCTTTCGAGTATGCGAGCAACATTGATGTTATACCATAGGTTTTGTGAGGCAAGGCCAGGAGATCGGGTGGAGTTAATTGCGTCCCATGCTTCGAGAGCTTCAGATAAACTGACCTCATCATCGGTGATGTTCAATAAGCGAAACATGAGAACAGTAGCTGAGCTAATGAATGCAGGCAGAGCAATATCGGAGATTTTCCTTAATCCTATTCCTCCGCCTTTGACAGGGAGAGAGGCTTGACGCCTCCCTCCTTATTTCGTCGAAATAAAGGTTGAAAATGTTTTGGAGGATGGTTCTTAGTATCTAGTCGAGTTCAGTTAGAGCGTCTTGAAGCTTTCAAAGAGGGCAGGTTCTGATGAAATAGGTCAATTTAGGAACGAATAAACAATTCTTCAAAAGAGTAAGCAACGTGAGAATTGATGTCTTTAAGTCTAGATGTTAGGAGTTTGAGCTGTTCAATCTTTTTAGAGATTTGGGCAGATAGACCTTCTTCGAGCAATGAAGAACCGAGTAATTCAAGGTTATTTTTGGTCATGACTTTAACTCCCGGGCACACTTCCTGGAATTCTGTAGGACTTTTTGGTCAATGGAATTTGAGCAGAAATATAGCTTGCATTTGCTGGGATTAACACGTAGGCCGAGTTTTTCTGCTTTTGATATTACTTCAGCCAGATCTATGAGTACTATGGAAGGCTCATCACCTAAAGATTCGTCGTTGAGAAACCATGCATTTAGTTCTGACTTCATTGATAAGACGATTGGCTAGATTGTCAGGCTTGTTGGACGCCGACTTCCGGGCTAAGAATTGAATTATTGTAAAATATTGGAAGAATTTCCTGATTTGCATTTGCACCAAAGATAAAGTTAGAGAACTTTGTGATGGCTTTGAGTGCCCTTATTCCAGCATCTCCAGCAGATCTTGAAGTTATATCCTTAAGAAATTGAGGGCGCAAGCCATCTATTCCCTTTCTTAATATCCTCGTATCATAGAATGTAAAGATCTCCCGAGCCGTTGGGTGGTTCTAGAAAGATCAGTTGGCGAGAAGGAGAAGGTGCTTTTTTTGTAGTTGGGATAATGTTTCTTCGTTTTCTGCTGCTAAAGTATCTGATGAACTTAAAATACGAATTGCTCCAGCAACATTAAAGTCTACTACCTTTGCTTCCACGATTTGAGACAACGAAGAAGAATTGTGTTTATCTTTCTTTTCTGGTATCAGTTCGAATAAGGTATGATCGCTTTTCGTGCTACTGAAATAGTATCTAGTAGTGAAAGCGACATATTCACCGACGACAATGCAAATTATTGTTCAATTAACCCTAAATCCTGGGAATGTGCTACATTTTACTACACATTATTTTTTCTGAAATTACATTTGGAGCAGAAAGTAGCAAATGATACTTTTCACCCCTATTTTTAATAATTTGCAGAACTACAACATAACTGTAAACTATTTACTCTATAAAATGTACTTAAATATTAGCGGACACCGTTTTTGATCCCCTAAGCCGAGAATAATTTTTCCCTCGCAGTACATATTACTAAAATACTAGAATAACATATTTCGGAGTCTGAAGCTGCTTCAAGAAAATAGACATTCCCAAAATATACTTCAAAAAAAATGTATTGTCAACAAAGTTCTGTATATTTTTAACCAAACAATATCTTAAATCATCTATAATAAAAAAAAATGTATACCTGATAACCCATTTTTCAGTATATCTTCCATCAGTAACAACTGCAGATCATATCTCTGATTAGGAGTTATGTAGGGTAATCCATCTTCGTTTCTTATTATTGTCTTAGCATTAGAACTTCTAATATCTATCGTTGTTTTTGACCGTAAAAATTTGTAACCTGTTTCCGATCTCTTAGTCGTCAAATTTAATGTTTCTTGTGCCGTTTTTTTGTCTTCCATAACAGAGGAATTAGGCTTAGTTGGTGCTTGACAAATATCGGCAGCATCTCGACTAGAAGCTTGGTTTTTTAAACTACCACTTTTATTTGTTTCGACAGAGGGTTCCTTACCACCTAAAAGTATATAAATTCATACTTATTTTAGTTTTACTTGAGAGAGTATTGCTCGAGTTCACGAGTTTCTGAGGGAGGCAGCGGTGAGAGACGAGGGAGAAAATTTACAAGTAAGGGGTGTGTACATCTTACCCACTACTCGTATATTATCGAAGAGGGTTTGTTTAAAATATTACAACGGCTTGATCAAAGTATTGTATATTCTATTTGGAATATAGGTGCATTCATTTTAGTGTGATTTGTTTTTGTTTTTAGTGTGTTGGTCGTATATTGAATATTTTGCTAGTTATTTTTTGACTTTTGTGATTACTTTCGAATATATACATCAGGTAATTTTTTTTAACAAACAGATGAAAATGTGCTTAATATATTTTGCGATTCAGGTAATATCTGAAATGTCTCCAAAGAAAACCAGTGAACCTGTTCACCAAAGAGGAAGTAAATCCCAATTAAAGCTATCGACAAGAAGGTATAAGAGAAAGTGTTTTCCAAAAAAAAATCAGGTAAGTCAGTTATTTGCCGTAAACATAAATATTTTACTTAGAGATAGGGATATAAAATAACATAATGGTTAGGTATTTTTGTTTTTAGGCGAAATTTTACTTTGGTGATTGATGAAATGACTTTTTTGAAAAAACCTAAAGCTTTGTCTGAGGTTTGAAACATTGTTAAATGTGAAAATTATGAGATGTAGTTTATTTATTGATATACATTTTCAGTTTTTAGGAGCAATTCCGGATGACATTACCTCTAAAATGTCTATATTCTGCTAGAAATATAACACCCGAAGAAGGAATTCAGAGAAGAAGAATTACGTTTTGGAACAAGACGGGTGAGATAAACAAAAAATACAAATGGTTTTACCAAATCCAAGGGCAACTTCATGTTACCAAGTCGGATGCCTGCGTTTGGATCCCACTTGGACTAAAACATGAAATCATTTCAAAGGATAACCATTCTTGGATTAATAATCCGTCTATTACCAGAACTAGTAGACAGTCGTAAAGCCAGAAATATGGAGATTCGTAATCCAGTTTATGTAACGGAAGCAATTATAAAAGAAATCTTTAAAGTAAAATGTTTCAGTTGTTTTATTTTTATTCTCCCTATTAACTTATTTATTTAATGACTTACACCATACATACATTATCTCAGGTGGTATTGATGAAAAAAGTAAAAAAATATTACTTTTTAAAGATCAAAACAAACATGCAATTGTTACTGAACAACTGTCGAAAAAACTAAGAAAACAGAGTGTGTTCTCGTTAGACAAACAAAAAAGTCAAGAGATTCTTTTTGTTAGCAACTAATAAGAGATTAAAAATCGAAGGAATGATCCATAACTCAAATGTGGCTTATATAAAATATCAATAAAACACAAAGTCAAACAACAACAAATTTAATGGTGAAAATTATCAAATTTGCGACTAGTTTCGGTCTTAGACTATCATCAGGCTATCATGCAAAAAAAGATACACTCGTACAAAATTAAAATTAAAAGTTACATCAGTAAAATATATATCAAAAATATAAAAATCTACGGGGTAAAATAATACAAACAAATTTATAGTTAAAAAAGACATATAGGGGAAAAAATAGAGGGACAAGACAGGATTTTATTTTTTAATAACAACTAAAAGGTCAAAGGAAGGACGTGAAAAAAACGAAGGGATTATAACATTGTCATCGGAAGAAGAAAAATTTTAATTTTGTACGAGTGTATCTACTTTTGCATGATAGCCTGATGATGGTCTTAGACCGAAACTAGTCGCAAATTTGATAATTTTCACCATTAAATTTGTTGAAGGTTTGATTTGGTGTTTTATTTGATATAAGAGATTAAAAAGCTGATTTTTATTTTGATAAAAAACAGTGGCGTGCCATTTTTTAATGTAATAAAATTATATTTTGGTCAATATCAACGGTTCAAAAAAAGGTAGATGATTAATTTTTCATTTAATTTTAGAAAAATTCATCCTATTTTAAAATATATAAAAATGAATGTACCATTACATTTGATTTTTTGAAAAAATCTCAAAAATTGGCTACCATTTCAGTTAACGCCATCTAGCGGCGAAAACGAAAATCAAAAACTCAAAACCAAATAAGCATTTTATAGTGTAAATTATGCTCTTTCATATGAGCCCAAATTTGTTGAGATTGGTCAAGCGAAACGTGAGAAATCTTGGTTTGTTTAAAAAAACAATTGAACCTCCCCACCGCTTTATTGTGATAGATAGAACAAAACGTTTTAGACAAAAAGTATGGGGAAATGGTCAGTAAATATGAAAATGATATCATCGATATACTTTCATTATGCAAAATTCTACACAAATCCTATTTTTCTACTTGGTGTTGGTTGTTACGCCCTCTAGCGGACGTTTGACAAACTCGAAAAAAATTTACAGCAATTTCTCTTGGAGAATTTTATCATGATTTTTTTTCTCAAATATATACGACCAATATGTTATGAGATATGGCCGCTCGCTACCCTTAACTGATTACCCTGTATAACTTCACATAAAAGTGATTGTAGACTTATGAAATCCAACAGTGCTTTGTCAGAACATGTATTAGTTGCAGACCATAACATGGTTTTTACTAACGTAAAAATATTACATAATGAAAACAAAAATTAACAGAGACTTTTCTTAGAAATGATAGCAAAGATAGAAATATTCTAAATTCACAAAATTTGTTAACTTTATATAAACATACTTACTTTTCTCACCTTTAGGTGTTTCATCTAACGAATTCTGGCTCATAAAAGCTGCTATAAGCGGATTACTATATTCGGAACCAATTTCCGAACATTTTACATCCTGATCAATTTTTAATTGATTGACATTAGTACTAACGGAATGTTGGACTGGGGAATCATCTTTATCTTGCACCACGCTCTTTTTCACTGAAGATGTTGAAAACTTATCAGATTCAAAGTTATTTCTTTTATTCGCAGAAGTAGACACATTTTTGGTTTTACATTTTCTAGGGGGTTTAATGGGAGGTTTTTGTCCAATAGATTCTGTTTGCCTGACAGGTTTTTTACCAGATGGTGTAATGTTTACAGACTCTTGGGACCTTTCTGGTCTATCTCTAATACTGGTAGATTTTTGATGATTTTTGGTATTGATAGCAAACTTACAAACGTTGGGATCAAAATTATCTGTTAAACCATCACTAGCAACCATAACAATGTCACCTTGTTGCAATGTTGTTATTGACAATGTGAGATTGCTAAGTTCTGGATTGATACCGTCTACTGGCCCTAAAGCTCCTAAAGCGTCTCGCATATCTCTGTTACAGTTAATGTCGTGGGAACCTGAATATTGAAATAAAAACAAAATATTAAAACACTTGTGGTGAGAGGACTTTAAACACAATTTATTTACAAATTGTTTGAATATATGAATTCAGCTGGTTACAAGTTACTAACTTTCACTTTTTACTTTTAAACTTCACAAAGGTTGAAGGAACACTTCTACTCCAAACGCGAATGACCAGCCTTATATACAAAATTTTGACATCTCGATTTTTCTTAAAATCAGAGACAACCAAGAGACGCCCAAGTACATGTTAAATTTTTGTTCTACAGTAATGAATTGGTCCACTAGAACCGGAAAGTGAGTTGAGATGGCGCTCGCGCTTCTCGGGAAATTTAAAAAAGCGCGGGAAAACCTTTTTCGTTTATTTTCTTAATTCTTTCATTAAAAATTAAATACAAAACTAAAAAAAACATAATTTTTCTTGTACAATTTTCTTGAACAATTGTAAAAAAATATGGCAATGATGGAATGTTAACGTTAGACAACTTATATTAAATGTCAACGTCGAAACAGTTTATTGTCATAAAAATCGTGGTACATTTTTAGTTCCATGGGAAGAAATAATTCTAAAAGTGAGGTTAATCAATGGTTTATTAACATTTATCGCAATATAAATTAAATTAGCATATAAAACTCAATTTTACGCATATAATTTGAGTTAAAATATTATAAAAAGTAAGTTGCTTTAATTTTCAAGTTATTAAATTTCGAAATTCGTGTGTATCTATTGTTCATCGGAACCGTTACACAGTTTATAAATAAGAACTTAAATTATTGAACTTATTCTAAAAACGCCACAAAAAACACAGTTAATACAACTCTTCAAAACAATAATGCCGACTGAATACTTTGGCAGTTGGCACTTCACATTTCACATTTACCACAGAATATCAAACAAACTTTATGTTCTAAGGTTTGCCGTTGTGTCAAAAATTCCATGCTCCTAGTGCCATCTGCGCTTACTTTCCAAAAATAAGACAGAGATGTGACATTTCATAAACTTGTGAACTAAACAATGATAGAGCTAGCAGGACTATTTTATTGGACAATCGAACAAAAATGCTCATGTACTTGACCGTCTCTTTGGTTGTCTCTGCTAAAATCCAAATATTACTAGAATATTCTCGAATAACTACCAATCTAAAATAATTATATATCATGTCAAGTTCCTGTCAAAATCTTCTTCCTCATTCACGGACTCTACCCTTTATGACAAGCAGCTACATCAAAATACATGCATTCCTCTTACATCTGTCACACATCTGTCACCCGTTGCAATATGGTATCTTGGGGCAAACTTTACTTAAAAAAAATATGAAACTTACCTTTAGTGAGCTCCCTTATTCCATATTTTCTAGAATAAATATAAGCCAAAGTGTCGCCCACATTGCAAACACAACACACATACTCCATACTAGTTTCTATTTTATCTCCATTGGGCGTTTTAACTTTCCTTTCCGATTTCTGCTTCAACGGTAAAACTACCGCAACAGTCAACGTTGTCAGCATACCCTAAAACAATACAAATACTAAAATATTCACATTAAGGGTTTTTTTACAATTCTCACGTACCTTATTTTCCAAGATGAGATCATGAGCACAGCTAAAAGCTCTCAGAAGACATACAAACACCTCTCTTGTACTACTAATAAGATTTACTTTTTCGTCCAATATTGCATTTGATAAAGAACTTTGATCTGTCTTTATGGTAAGATTATCAAAGGGCTTTGTGTCGTTAAATATTGTTTTATTTAAATAATGTAGGCTACCGTGGACTGCCGATTTAGCAGCTATACTGGCCTTTTCTCCTAAAATGAAATAGAGGGTTGAAAATTTTATCACAAGTTTCTTATTCAAAAAAGGTTTGGTATAAACTGGTCTCCCTTTATAACTTTTATGCTGTTCCACTTCAAAGATGAATAATTCGATTTTGTAGAATCAATAAATGTTTTAAGGCCGGGCATTGGCAGTGTATTTAATATAGGCAAACGCGACGTCCTTTCAGTAGTATACTAGATATATAAAGTTATTCAATAAAGAATTTTGAAGCACAAGGAATCATCCAGAAAAAATTCCCGAAATATGTCTATTTTTACATTTCATAAAATGATTAATATCTCACTTAAACGTGATATGATTTTAAAAATATTTCTTCTTTGAATAGATGATATATCTACTCATAAGTCAGTGTTTTTAAAAATTACAATAAATTCGTTTTTTTCCTTAAAAGCTCTTTGAAAGTAATTTTTAAGAAACCAGAAATGGTGCCATTTTTTTACAAATTTAGGCAACTCCTTTGTCACATATAAAAAGGAATCTTAAAAAATTGTTCCCAAATTAGTGTGAGCATTGTCTAATTGAGGGCGTTGTGATAGAACATCTATTAAATCTTGTTTATCAGGTCCGCATTAGGAATTTATCAAATCTTTATTTAATTTAATATACTAAAATATTAATACTATAATACAGCGTGTCCACGGATGGGGTATCCTATAGGTGAAAAATGTTTAAATATCTATTAGTTTTAGTGAAAAATGTCATTCTTGATAAAAAGTTTTGCTTGTTCTGAAACACCGTAGAAGATAGATTTTATAATAACGAAAAGAAAGACACTTGTGCCAGAGATCCATTTTATTCTAACAGAGTAAAGTACCTGCGATTTTTTTCTAGAGAAATTTTAACCCTCTATAAGTATTTTTACCATAGTCCAAAGATATTCTAACAAGTCTGGTAACTCCTTTGATGTAGTAAAATTTGTCGCTTTTTTTGTGAGCGGCCGTAAATCATCGGTACAATAGCAAAAATACGTTATACGAGGGTCAATGGGGTATGTTTATTCGAAAGTGTGTCTACGAGGGTTAAGCGTGGGGTGTTTTGATCACATTCATTATTTATATTTTTGTATTATCTTTTATTGTGATTATTACATATAATATTCTAATAACAACAATGAAGAAACTTTTCGTTGTAATAACTAACAATAATTACCTTATTGCTTAAATCAGGTAAAAGGGTAAAATACTTAAAAAGGGAATTCAGAGAAAAGACACAATGTTTAAGGCTCTTTATTTGCTTATGTTGAAATATGTTGATTTTATGTACAATAGTTTATCTCTGTTAAAATATTATATTATTTATAGTTAAGATTATTTTGATTGAAAAAGTGAAAGTTTCCATTTATTTTAACATTTGGTAAACATGTTGCAAACCTTGTAAGGGTTTATCTTTGTAGTAAGAATAAGGGTACTCGAACACAGTAGTAAAACTCAGGTAGACTTGCTTACTCTATTCTAAAATAAAGTAACAATTTTCGTGCAATAAAATCTTCAATTATTTCATAAAAACTAATGATATCGACATCCATAATCTCAAACTCTTACTATTATCATTGTTTTCAATTATTACATATTTTGCAAAATTTTTTATTTCGGATGTTCTTTATTTAAAGGTTGATCTTTTATTTGTCGGTTTACAAATTTGATTGTATAGTAGATTCGAACTCTTGTAAACAATGAAAGTAAATAATGTTTATTGCCATATGGGAGGGAGAATTCTGCATTGGAAAAATCTTTAAAAAATATGTTTCCTATACCATCTGTATACAGTAATTATTAAAATTCAAAACAAACATATTCTCTGATCTTATTAAATACTCTGAAAAATTATTGGGAGGTACTGTTAAGCCATCAAAAATATTTTTACTGTGACTGTAAGCTTTGAGTTCACAAAATGAAGTAGAATTGTCTATTTCGGATGATGAACAATATTGTAAACAAGTTTGACAAGAATGTTACAGAGACATCTACGTAAAAAATATCCACCAACATAAACCAGTGCATTTCCTTTCTCTGATATCAAGTTCCTATAAACCGTTGATCAATTTTTATAATAGAAATATTTTCTTAAGTTTTTTCCTGAAAACTTTCAATATTTTTCAATGACTTTCAATGTTATATTAAGCAAAATATCGCCACACTGTATAAAATTCTTGTGTCACATGATTAACAGTCATTGTAAAACCAGAACTCCAAGTTGGTATGTTTAGATTTCCTTCTTTAGTAATTACCCACAAAAAGATGGTTGCAAGAGAAATGAAACAAATATTCCGGGAAGCAGGAATTAGTTCAAATATTTTACTTTATCTTTTATCTACGATCATACTATGAAATATGCACTTCAATCAATATAACTCACCCCAATTCACTCCATCTGCAACTGCCAAAATAGCAGAGTCCTTTCTGGCAATTATACCAAAACAATCTGCAATGGGATTTCCATTTTTATTTTTCGTAACTTGATTTCTGTCATAAAGAGAATCGGACAGTCCATAAACGTATTCGGATTTCCGACGCCATTCTATGGGAAGCAATAAGTCGTCATTTTGGTTTCTATCGGTATCTGTAACACACTCATCACCTAAAATAGATTTCAACAGTTTAATTTTCTTTTATTAACCTAAGGTTAATTTATTTACACAAAAACTTTTCTTGGATGAAATGGGCTTTATTAATTATTATAAAAAAAGCATGAATTGCTGTAGTGATAGTATAAATTGTATCCAATAAAGATTTAAATGATTTATTACACTAAGTGACATAAAAATCCGAACACCCAGTTTAAATAATTTTATTTTAATAAAATTTGGTGAATTTATTTATTTTACTGAAATAAACAGCCTTAGCCTTCAGCCTTATCAGTTGAAGATTTCGGTTTTTATACTGCTTTTTTTGAAATCCACTAACAATCCAAAAATGAATCTTCATCAGAGGTAACATGAACGCGCAGCGTTATATCCAAGAAGTTTTAGAACCCCATCTTTTAACCTATCCAACTTTCCAACAAGATAATGCCCGGCCACATGTTCCAAGAGTCACAATAGACTTTTTTTAACATAATGATGTCACATTGTTACCTTGGCCACCAATATCTACCGACTTATCCCCAATTGAGCACGTTTGGGATATGATGGGTAGGAGATTGCTTAATTTGCAACGTCCTCCTCAGACTCTAGAAGAACTTCGAGAGGAGTTGGTGGTTGCCTGGAATGTGACACCTTGTAAAACCTAATATTCTAGCAGCATAAAATTGAGACCTACCGTCTTGTACTAGAGCAATTGCTCGTGCTGCATCAGTAGCCATTAAAACCATGATATGGTGATAGTTCAACAGCAATTATTGCAAAAAAAATGAATATTTGTTATGTAGACAATTTAACTACATTTGACAAGTAATACATATTGACAGTTGTCAAATTGTGAGTTGGCCACAGCACTCTACTAGCATTTTGTAGTTTATTCTCTACAATCATTTAAATAACGATTGTATCTGAAATGTTTCATTTTAACCTACAGGGTGAGTCAAAAGTAGAGGAAAACATTGTTTTCTTTTCTCCCCTGTATATGAGGGGAGTATAAAATTATTTTGAGACGTCAGTCTAATAAATTTAAAAGTACAGTTTCTTATCTACAAGTTACAAAAAATTCAAAGAAATCAGCCTCCGCGTTGGGAAGTTTATTTTTAAATAAATCAATATTTTGAATGGATCGAATTTTAAGTCAGTGAGTGTATTTTTTAAATATATTCTTTTTAAATCTACTTTTTATCATGCTATTATATACCCCAAGGGTCAATTGTTTAATAAAAAAAAATGTTTGAGTAGTAAATTACAAAAATAAAATCTTTTTTGAAAAAACAAGGCAGCATCTACATGCACATAATATTTATAACAAATTATTTTCATAACAAGCTTTATACATTTTATTTCTGCAAAAAACACTTGAATAAAAAAATATTTTAAATGTCTGCTTATAGGACTTATATGAATCACTTAATTTTTAATAAGTTATTTTTTCAATTTAATTTCAAGATTAACAACATAATAATTACAAATCAAAATGTAGATCGACATACATTTTCTTCGGGATGTTGTATATCTCAATGTTAACTGTGGAATAGAGCCACAATAGACTCTTTGTGAGTTCTTATAGACCCACTCATCAAAAATCTAACCTAATTGTGGAACAGCTAAATGGAGTAATTTTGAAAAAAGATAGATAATCAATTATTCAAAAAGCAATTGGTGTTTTTAGATATACTTTTTATCTAAGGCATTTCTTTGGCAAAATTCTAGAATATTACCCCTAAATGAATTTCGACAATTTTTTGTATAGGGCCTTTTTGAGGTATTTTTAATGGAATGACATCAAAATTTCCGCGCGAAAAGGCCGATTTTTGCGGAAAAATTAAAAAAGATAGTCAAAATTTGGAGGTTATGTGCGATATCCGATAGGTTATAGCGTGGCCAGACCGGGTCAAACGGTGCCAAAGCAGAGCATAGCGGGGCCAGACCGGGCCACACGGTGCCAAAGCAGGGCATAGCGGGGCCAGACCAAGCCATACGACGGCAACTAACCTAATCTGACCTAACCTAATCTGACCTAACCTAACCTAACCTAACCTGACCTGATCTAACCTAACCTGATCTAACCTAAGAATTAACAATCTGTTTGAGTAAGTTTAAGTAAAAATAATTATTTAAAAAGAAAAATTATGTAGTGAAAAATGTTTCCGCGGAAAAATTAGCGGGTTTTCCATCATTTCCCCACCCATACATACGCTGTGCAAAAAAATTATCCATTAAGGGGAAATAATCTAGAATTTAACTTACCTTTTGAAAGTCCATCTTATTAAGAATAATAAAAAACTCTTTGTTAGAACTTGTAATTTAAAACCCAATTTTTCAAATAAACATGGAAGTTATGTTTAAAACGAAGAGTTTTTTATTATTTTTAATAGTGTTATATATTCTCAGATTATTGATCCTAACAGAATTTTTACTGTGGTGCAATATGTGGAGAGACCAAAGGTATCTGAAGTAGATAAATGGGTATCTATTTATTTACCTTTCTTGATTCTTTACACTGCTTGCAGGTAAGATCTCCCACTCTTAAAATGCCAATTGATATGTCCAATAGTTTTTGTAACAACTCCCCCAAATTATCTATTTTCAAATGAATTATATTTGGCTGTTTCAAACCATGTGGTTTTCTATAACTTTCAGAACTAAACCTGCTCAATTAATAAGAATACAAAAATTAATCAAGGGGAATGTATCAAGGTCTAATAAAACAGACATTTAAAATTAAAAATTCAAGTAGGTACTGGTGGAACTTAAATAAACTTGTGTTAATCATTTTAAGCTAACAAAAAACGTTCTATTACACATCACTAAGAAAATTATGTTCCTTGGCAGGCATGAAAGAGGCACAAATCAAAAAAATTTTATAACTCATTCTTAAGAAAGGCACAAAAACCTAATATGTGGTAAAATTATTGAATTTTTTTTATTATTACTATTTATTTCATACACTTTAAATAAATATTTACTTTTTCTATAACATTATTAATTTTATATTCAATTACTTTAATTAAAAACATTGAGAGTGCATTTCTTAGAAAATGAATAAATCAATCATGCTTTAAAAATATTTTACCCCTAATATTTGGTCTTTCTATTTGGATAACTTTTCCTCTTTTTTGATGATGAAAGGGGTTACCTTCACTTTTAGATTTAGAAAGATTGAAATTTTCATTTGATTTTTCTGTTTGTTGTACTTCCCTTTTGGTAACTTTCTTCTGAGGCATATTTTTTTTAACATACTCTTCCTCATTTTTACTTTTTACATTACATGTTTTATTGTTATTTCTTACTTTGTTAGTTTTACATTCTATCAATTTCGCAGTATTGTTTGAATAAGAATCTTTATCAATCTTAGTTTTTTCAACTTCAATATTGAAATCCTTGATACTACCTAAACTTTTGCTATGTCTCTTTGGTCTATTAATAACACAGTATTCGTTTCCAGCTACTTTAATAACCATTGTTGTATTATCTATAGGTTGTCCTGGACTGATTTGATTAGGAGATTTTTTTGGTAAAGTAGATTGTACTGAAAGAAACTCATTAGAAGATACCACAACTACAATCCTGCCAATCCACCAAAATGAACTTTATTAACCAGTGGAGGCTCGTGCATTGAAGAAAAAGGGAGGGTAGTCATAAAGAATAGATACACACAGAAAACACCATAGGCACATTTTTTTATGGGGAGTCCCCTCTGACGAGCCGCCACTGTGTTAAATTAATTAATACATGCACAAAATATTACTTAAATGTTTTACTAGCATTAAAAATATGACTTAAATTTTAAAATAACAAGTAAAATGTATAGTTATTATCAAAAAAACTGCTTTATTTTCTTATTAACTTTAAACGTTCCTTACCTGCTTTATATTTTTCAACATAAGTATAACTAAGAAATAATATTTATAAAAATATAACATTTCTGAAAGTCTGAGTATATTTTTAAAATCTATAATTGCAATTAATATATCATAACAATACAAAATTTGGTGGATTGATCATATCAATTTTATAACAATTTTTTAAAACAATTTAAGTATACAACAATTTTGTAATTTATTCTGTAGGTACTTACTATCTGTTTCATCATGATTATCAATATAATCTATATCATCATCCAGGAGTGATAAATGTTTTTCAGTTCGTTTGATAGTGGTTAAGCCTCCATTTGGTCCAGAATAGCACCCAATAACAGTGTCTGGACCATTATCATAATTCCCTATATCATAAGTAGGTAAATCGGTAGGATTTTTTCCATAAATGATCGGAGGGCCTTCTATTATGTTGATTTGGCTTTATAAGTAATTTTTAAATCAGTTCCACAACAAACAAAATATTATTTAAAAACTTACCCTAGTAAATATTTAGTTATAAAAGAGTTCTCGTTAACATTGTGCCTTTTTCTGTGTTCATTATGGAAACTTAGTTGCCTAAAATAAGTAGAAACTCTCTTTCTTAAAGATGGCATAGTTAAATCCAACTAATCTTTTGCTAAAACAATAAAACACCTTGTAAGTACTAATTTGAATTATCCAAAACTAACTTCATTTTACCTATTTTGATTAGTGATTTTGTATGATGTTTGTTTCTCACGATATCATTTTAATCCATATAAAATTATTTGTTCAAAACTTGTCAAATCATTTATAAAAATTAACGGTCACACCCAAATAAATATCTTACAAATTTTGGGAACTCGGTTTTAAGGTTTCAACAAATGTTTTCCTAACTGTTTTATACTTCTTCTTCTTTTTCGTTGAATTGAAAACTTAGTTTTGTTGAATAGTCCAATATAGGTAGCTGAATAATCGAAAGGTTTATAGCGTTTTCTTTTGAGATCACCAACCAAACCAAACATAAAATTATGATATATTTTTCCTAAGATCGTCTGTTTGTGCAAATTCTAATAATGCAACACAAAATACATATCAAATTCCTTTTAAAAAAGCTTTTTGTTTGGTGGTATATGGAATATGATTTGGGTTCTTCTTTGATTAGAAGAATTATGAAACTGTTTAAACAAAAAAATATTGATTGTTCTTATTTGTTTCTTTAATGAACACCACAAATCATCTAATGAACACAATTGAACATTTAGGCAGCGGTGGTGCAAGACCTAAATTGTGTGTGGGCGAGATTTCTTTTGCGAGGTCCGATTCTGGTATACCCTGGTGGTGCTAGAAAACGTGTTAATACATTTATAAGTCTCAAAATTGGAAATATTTTATTTATAAAAAATGCTGCAGTAACATAATTAACATAACTTGTTTACATTTTGAAAGGTACTCGTTTCTAACAAATAATATTAAAAAACGAAAGAAATTTTCTGCTTTTTGCTTTACTAAACTCCATAATTATTTTTTCATAATTCAGTTTTGATGCAATTTCTGCTTCAACCGATAATACCGCCAAAGCTGAAAGTCTTTCCTGGCCCATTGTGTTTCTTAAATAGTTTTTTATTAACTTCAACTTAGGAGAGAAGCTCCTTTTATCATTTTATTATTTATTAACCCTAATAGTCCAGTCGTGTTACCTGATTGAAAAAATAAATGTTTTCTTACAGCACAATTTAGTCAAAGACATCATAACTAAATAAAAAAAACATTCCGAACCAAAATCGTCTATTAGGCGGTATAGGAGGGGTGGTTTTTAGGGGAGGAAATGGTTTTTTGCGTTTTGTGACTAAATAATGCTCCTATTGAAAAAAGTCAAATGAAAAAGTTGTTGGAAAAAAAAAATGTACAACTTATGTAGTAATCATTTTTGCCCTAACCTCAAAAATTTCCGAAAAAATTCAAAAAACCGTTTTTTTGGTTTTTAATTTTTTTCGTTTCCAAAAATGGTTCGATTGAGCTGAAAGTTTGATCAAATATACTTTGTTCTGTTCTAAAAATACTGTATTTTTTCATTAAGAAATATTCAGCCTTTATAATAAAATTTCACTTAAAAAAATTTGATAATTTTCAATCACCATTTTGAAACATTTTTTTTATCAAAAAAGGTTCTCTGACAGCTCATTTTTTTCGTTTTTTGTCTATTTTTAAGAAATGAAATACAATATATGAGTTTAATTGAAAAAACTGAAGAAAAATTGAAAATAAACAAATTATTGACATTTTTCATTACACTATGGGTTATGGCATCACTGTATAACAAAAAGAAACACGATGTAAAGTTATATTTCAAATTAGAATTATTGCCACCAACAGCTGGAGCAGCAGAACAGCATTGTGAGTTACAGGAGTTTATTACCAGCTCCAAACATGGCTAGGTAATAAACCTGGGGTTGGAAAATATCCGACGATATTATGAAGCCATGTATGACCACCGAAAAATTAATACCGGAGAATCTTTTAAAAGCAATTTGTTGCAGCTGTGAGAAAGGCTGCCTTTCTGCCAACTGTAGTTGTAGGAAACATGGGCTACGATGCACAGATTTATGATATAATTGTAACGAGTTGGGCAACTCATTTAGAAATCGATGAAGAAATTGTTGGTTCACCTCAAGAACGATAAACATTCTTGGGTTCACCTGAAATTGAATCTGATGAAGAAGAATCATCTAACTTCGCCAAAAGAGCAAGGTTTGAAATTATTTAAACATGATTTTCAACATTTAATTGAAAAAGTAATTAGAAGATGGAAACAAAAATTTTTTGGTTGTTACATTTTTAAGTTAATTCACTGAACAAAACATAAAATGTACATAAAATATTTAATAAAAAAACTGTTGGAAAGAAAGAATGCTTTCTTGATTCAATTTCAATAAGAATTGTAAAAAATATTGTAAAGAAATAAAAAAATATATGATGAAAAATATAAATAAAAAAAACTACTAGGACTTATTTAAATAAATAAAAACAATTTTTCCACCTAAATAATAATCCGTTGCAGTGAGAGTTCATTACCTAGCCATGTTTGGAGCTTGTAATAAACACTCTGTAATTAACAATGCTGTTCTGCTGCTCCAGCTGTTGGTGGTAATTTTGAAATTTGATTTTATTGTGGCTATTTTATAACTTTGATATTGTAAATCATGTAACGTTACATCGTTTTTCTTTTTGTTATACACTGATGCCATAATACAAAGTATAATGAAAAATATGAATAATTTGTTTATTTTCAATTTTTCTCCAGTTTTTTCAATTAAACTAAATATTTTTTATTTCATTACTTCAAAATAGACACAAAACGAAAAAAAAAGAGCCACCAGAGAACCTTTTTTGATAAAAAATTTTTTCAAAATGATGATTGAAAATTATCAAATTTTTTTTTAAGTGAAATTTTATTATAAAGGCTGAATATTTCTTAATGAAAAAATACAGTATTTTTAGAACAGAACAAAGTATATTTGATCAAACTTTCAGCTCAATCGAACCATTTTTGGAAACGGGAAAAATTAAAAACCAAAAAAACGGTTTTTTGAAATTTTTCGGAAATTTTTGAGAATAGGGCAAAAATTATTACTACATAAGTTGTAGTATTTTTTATTTCCAACAACTTTTTCATTTGACTTTTTTCAATAGGATGCATTATTTAGTCACAAATCGCAAAAAACCATTTTCACCCCTAAATACCACTCCTCCTATATCCCCTAATGGACGATTTTGGTCTGAATGTTTTTTTTATTTAGTTATGATGTCTTTGACTAAATTGTGCCATTAGTTTGCTGTAAGAAAACATTTATTTATTTGACCATTTTGAACTGCTATTATTTCTCCTGGAATAATTTTAAACAAAAATAAACTTTTAATCAATAAAGAAATTTGACGGCTGTAGGGGAGACCGGGGCAGTTACGGACACTTTTTGTTTTTAGGTTGTATCTAACTTTTTAGTTTCACAATGAATCGAAATGCGGATAAGTTGGTTGTATTCTTTGAAGTTTTGCCTTTCCATCATTGTACAGGTGAACTGTAAATATTATGTAGTTTTTTAATAAAAAATGTTTCCGTAAACACTACATTTTTCCCGGGGCAGTCTTGGACAATGCAAATAATTGTTTATTATATTCATGATTGTTTAATTAGCAACACATAATTGATTAAAAAGCTATTGTACATTATAACAATCAAGTTTCAAATCGAATTTGATCATCCCTTATTGGGTCCTTGAAGTTCCTTTCACATGCAGCGCTTTTGGTAACTTCAGTTGAGGACCTCGAAACAATTGAAATGTCTGCAATATTTGGGAAAAAAATCCGTTGTTACGGTGTTTTCTAAAGAAACTTACTTCAATTTCCTGGTATGAGTTGAGCACTTGCTCTACGTTTCGGACGCGACCGAAACTGCGCCGACTGGCGTGTCCGTAACTGCCCCATATGCTATTATAATAAATATCTACTTCTGAAAATTTTCCATGATGCTGAAGCCATTGGCCAAGAAGGCTATAATGCGTATATTGAATGCACTTCTACAAAGCATGCAGCAAAAATGTAAATTTTTAACTGAGAAAGTTAAGAAACGTTAACATAGACATGTTAAAATATTTATCTAATATAATGCCAACAAATAATTGCACAAAAACCACTTTTTATTAAGAACACTAAATAACTGCACAGTTAAACTAAACTTCCACTATTTATTCGAAAAATTCGCTTTAAAATTCAATTACAGCTGTTTCGAATATATAGTGGAAGTTTAGTTTAACTGTGCAGTTATTTAGTGTTCTTAGTAAGATGAACTTCCAAAAAGTAGAGGTTAACACAATCAATTACTTTTTATTAAGCTTGATATGCACACTATTGTTGTCTCCGGCATTACAAAGAACACAGAATATGCATCTGTGATGATAGGACCGTAGGTAACCACAGAATATGAAATAATAACTTTAGACAAGGAAAGAGAGAGGACGCGTAACCCGAGTCGTGAAACTGTTACCACTTGCCACATAATCGATGTGGTCAGTGGCGTAACATAATGTTTACAATACATTTTTCCCACATAATAGATAATAATTGTATGTTTCTTAGATACAAATAATAGGTTGGTATCAAAGGAAGAAAGTGAATAAAATTCAGCAATGGTACATATAGGTACATTTAATAGGTATGATAAAACAAAAAAATCATATTTATATTATAAAATACTAACTATATTATATTAATCAAGGAATATATAAATATCAAATAAAATTTACTAGTAATTATAAAAAATCTTTATTTGTTATGAAAATATTAACATAATTAATCTATAACTACCTTAATATTAAATAAATACTTAAATTAAAACTGTTTATTTGCTGATATTAATAGTGATGTTTGACTATAGAACATTTTTGTTCACCATTTAAACCATTAGACAAAAATAGCCAAGTGGAAGCTTCCATGTGTCATTAATTGCAACTATCATTAAAACAACAGCTTCTTTGGCTAATTCATTTGAATCATCATCCAAATCAACCCCAAAATTGACTAACCGTGGAAACTTTTACCATTCCATACCAAGTGCTGCCGAATTGACATCTCATCAATGATAAGAGAACAAAGTAATGGTTTATTTGAATTTTCTATAAGTTTACTCAGAGTATTGAATGATTCAATTGTGAAACCAGGAGCTGCATAGTTTGCAGCCATCTCCCAATAGTGCTTCTATGGGACAAACACGTTTCAAATACTGTCCTGATATACTTGTAAGCTTTGTAGGAGAGAAAAAATTTAAAGTCAATGCAAATTTTCGTAATTAAGGTGGGTATTTTTTATTTTTAGACATTGCATTCTTTGTAACAATTGCTTATTTACACTACTCACATTTTCTAATAAAATGGCTTTTTCATTATCAATCAAGTTCTTATTTTTCAAACTGGTTATTAATTGTTTAAGGGAAACAACTTTTCTTTTTAGCCTGTTTATAGATTGTTTTAATACCCTAATTTTTCTAGTCTTCTCTTCTAATAGTTTCTAGAAGTAACTTCCATTTCAGTATTTTTAACCAGGACAGTCAGCTGTTGGGTTTAATGACTGTGTTGAGGAAGTAGAAGGACCAGGTTCTGTACTCTGAATATATTCGAATGGTGCTCTCTATTTGACCTAGAAAAAACAATATTTTTATATAAATATTTCCAATTCACAAAAAATTTAAATTATGTTTTACTTAGAACTGCCAAGGTGTTTTATTGTTATTAGTTATGTAGGTACATACCTTCCTGGGTTGCAGGTATGTGGGCAACTGATGAAAAATTATTGGAACAGCTTTATGGAGCAAATGTAGTCTTGAATTTACTTCAGTTTTATATAACCAACATTCCTCAAAGTGTTTTGACCAAAGCCTATCATTTTTAGTTGGTTCCCAAATCCTTAATTTTGGTGTTACCTATCCATAATATGCGTTTTTCTACATCTGTAGGAAGGCTGTAACAAAAAATAAAAAGTTCATAAAATACCTACATGTTTTTCTAGTGAAAATTCTCCTATTTTACAGTGAATAATTCTTTTGTCGTTTTGAGTCAGTCCTTTTTGCATTAATCTCCTATTGAAATGAATAGCTAGATTTATTTGGAGAAACTTAATTAAAAATTGTTTACCTACGCCATTGGTAAAATGGCTGTTTTGAAGCAAGAAAATATATTATTTATGCAGATTTAGAATGAATATTATTAAACCGCGTTATCCAAACACTATAATTAGATGAATTAAAGACTGAATAATTACATACTTAAATATAATTACTCAGAGATAACTCTTTTATCTTTTAAAATAGAAAAATCTACAAAGGTCATTGTATATACAATCGTTTGTTTACCTGTAAAATGAAATTCCTATCTCCTTTTCTCGCTGCGACTTCGGCATCCGTAAGCACAATAATTCACCATTATTCAGTTCAAAAATAATTCACAATCTCAATAATTTTCACTTAAAAATTCACAAATAAAGCACACGCTGTATTCGCTTTGTTTGCCACAGAAATAATGGCGGCTGCTAAAAATGTGTCACAGAACGCAAGCTCAAAATAAAGCGAAGTGCGGTATCCATATGCTTTCCTAATCTAAGAATATAACGCTGTCCGATACTGCCCTGTGTCCGAAACTGCCCCGGTCTCCCCTATAATCCTATACCAACAATCAGTCAGTGAACCAATTTAGACATTTGTATGTATAGAAGATTTTGTGTTGTCTTATTTTGTCAATCAATGTCAATCAGTCACATTCTGTAATACTTTCAGAATTTCATTTTAAAAAATGGAAATGGATCTTCTTCCCTTGATTCCAGAAAATTTAACTAATCATGAAGTGGCGCCCAGCATACGGGCACAACTTCAAACCGAGTTAAATGCAAATACGTACCCCAAAGATATTGCAGAAAATTACATTCAAAATTTCCGCATCCACGAAGCAAAACATTTGGTGGAAAATGCTAAATCAGTCATAGATGTGAGTAAGCAGATAATCGTATTCTACAAGAATAATAAAAAACTGTTCGTTATAACGTAACTTCCAAGTTTATTTGAAAAAATTAGGTTTTTAATTACAATGACGGCCGTTTCGCTAAGATTTAAATGGAGGATGAATACATTGCCAGGAATATTTACTTTTTATTTTTTTATTATTTTCTCAGATTTATTTAAAAGCTGATGCAGATATCTACAAAACACATATGGCTTCTGTAGATATTATGATCCAACAAGCCAAGTATTTAATCGATAGAGATAAAATTAATGCAAGCGATACTTTGAAAGAAATGATCAAATTGAAACGTTGCGATTTATTTAAAAAGCTGGAAGTTGATTTTGTTAAAGAGTATAACTTAATACAATCATCCGATCTGCTACCAGATTTAGTTAAGAGATATCTAGGTAAGTTTTTCAAGTATAACTCGATATCTACAGGGTGTTTCAAAAAAAGGTAACACCGTCTCTAGGATAGGTAAAAAACTGAAAAATAATTGGGGTTTGCTTAGTAAAATTTTTTCTAACGCCATCCGTTTTCAAGATAAAGGGCGTTGAAGAAAATGAAAAATTACACATTTCTTACGATTTTGCCGAAACTACTGGCACCATTGCAATGAAATTTTATACGAATATGTTTTGGAAGCTGATATATCCCATGAATTTGTTTTTATAACTAACTCTCATAGAGGGCGCTAGTTACACGATTCATACAACGTATTATTCAACATAACTTTTTTTAGGGTAGAATTATTAGTCAAAACTCCAAGTGAACATAAACATCGTTTAATTCTACACCAAAAAGGTACTCTTGGTAAAACTCGATATTATTTACCGTTTTCCGAATATTTTGATTTAAAAATTATGAAGTAATAATCGCTCCTGGTATAAACTAATGATAAAGTTCGCTTTTCTCTAAGTTTGCCATGTAAAATTGACATTTATTGATTGTTATGACAATAAGTCAGCAATAAATAGAGTTTTGAAACCTTGTTATTTGTAAAATTAGATATTGTTAAACAAAATGTACTCAAATGTTGAATACACCGACATGTTATTAACTTTAGGCGAGTGTTTAGGAAACTCTAGTGCAGCTTTTACGCGTTATACAGAAAAGTTTCCTAGAAGAAATTTACCAAGTAAAAAAAGAATTTAGAGCAGTTGAACGACGTTGTCGAGAAACTGGGAATGTAAGACCAAAGAAAATAAATTCAGGTAGACCAAGAACAACAAGAACAATTAATAAAGAAAATATTATTTTAAATTTAGTTGATCATAATCCAACATTAAGTGTAAGGAATATGGCAAGACAAATACATCTTCTTCAACTACTTGGCGGATACTTAAAGAGCAGCAGCTACATCCTTACCATTACAGACAAGTTCAAGAACTCTTGCCGGACGATCTACCGGTTAGAGTCGATTTTTGTGAAACATTGCGAGAAAGGACAGCCCTCAATCCAAATTTTTTAAAATGTATTCTTTTTACGGACGAGGCCACCTTTACGCGACAAGGTATGTTTAACTCCCATAACGCACACTACTGGTGTGATGAGAATCCACAAGCCAAAAGGGTATCACATTACCAACACTCATTTAAAGTTAATGTTTGGGCAGCAACTTTAGGTGGTAACAGATTAATAGGTTATCATATTCTACCTGGAAATTTAAGTGGTGATATGTACCTTGATTTTCTAAATAATCACTTATTTGAGATATTAGAAGATTTATCGATAAATGAGCGAACATCATTATTTTTTATGCATGATGGAGCTCCACCGCACTTTGATAGAAGGTGTCGTAATTGGTTGAGTAACAATTTTTGGAATCGATGGATTGGTAGAGGTGCAGAAGCTCCGATTCATTGGCCTCCTCGGTCATGCGATTTTAATCCTTTGGACTACACAGTCTGGTCGTATATTAAGGAAAAAGTCTATGCTACAGAGGTAAATTCTCGTCAAGAATTAATAGACAGAATTAAACGTCACTTTAATGACATCATAGATGATCCCCAACCGTTAAGAAGATTAATGGATTCTTTAAAAAAAGGATAGACTTGTGTATTCGTGAAAACGGAGGACATTTTGAACATTTACTCTAATTGAATTTTATGTTATGTTCTTTGTCTTTATTTTAATTTTCTTATTGTAAGTTTTTTTAATTAATAAATTTATCATTAACTTATACGAGGAGCGGTTATTACTTCATAATTTTCAAATCAAAATATTCCGAAAACGGTACATAATATCGAGTTTTACCAAGAGTACCTTTTTGGTGTAGAATTAAACGATGTTTATGTTCACTTGGAGTTTTGATTAATAATTCTACCCTAAACAAAAGTTATGTGTAATACCTTGTATTTATCGTGTAACTAGCGCCCTCTATGAGAGTTAGTTATAAAAACAAATTCATGGGATATATCAGCTTCCAAAACATATTCGCATAAAATTTCATTGCAATGGTGCCAGTAGTTTCGACAAAATTGTAAGAAATGTGTAATTTTTTATTTTCTTCAACGCCCTTTATCTTGAAAACGGATGGCGTTAGAAAAAAATTTTACTAAGCAAACCCCAATTATTTTTCAGTTTTTTACCTATCCTAGAGACGGTGTTACCTTTTTTTGAAACACCTGGTATAACTTAACACCTATAAATTATACGAATTCTTCCCTGTCCAAAAAGTAGAAGTGTAAGTTAATACGGACCTCGTATCTAAACCCTAATGGCCGTCTCAAGGTTAAATAAAATTAAAAAAATTAAAAGTAGAAAATTGTTTCTACCTGCACCCAGGGTAAAGAAACTTAACAGTTTCTATACCAAACTTGACCATTTTCTATGAAAAAACAACTACTTCCTGGGCTATATGCCCCAACGGACATTTAATTACATTTCAATAGAAAACGTGATGCGACAGACTTCGCCGATACTTAAAACCATCTCTATCGATTTGCAAATCAACGGGTAAGTAGTTCTTCTTCTTTGTTTGATGAACATTTTCCTTTCAGATTACAGAGATAAATATGATGTATTGTGTACAACTTGTAATAACAGAAAAACCAAGGCTAAAGAAGGTAAAAAGTAAGTAAACAGGCTTGATGATGGCATATTTCTTTATAGAATTATTTGCCGTGCACTTTTTTCCAATTTAGATTAGCGTCTTTTTTTCTTAAATGTAACATTCCACATTTGAAAGTCCGGTCTTTCCTATTTATAAATATACTAAGTGACATAAAAATCCGAACACCCAGTTTAAATGATTTTATTTTAATTACATTATTTAATTTAATTAAATAAGCATTTCAATTTGTTTAATTATCTTCAAAAACGTTTTGGAGCTTGTTTGCAACACCATGGTGTGTACTTTGAATACATGTATAATAAAAATTAATTCATAAATACATTTTTAAGCCTCCTTATATTTAATTACTGTTAGTTTTCTTTTTTATTATTATCTGTTGGGTAAATATTTTACAGTTTTCTTATATTGCTCATTTAATCTATTGCGCGAATTCAAAATTTACCGAAATTATTTCTCTTTTATTAAAAGCAAAAAAAACTATAGGAGTGTAATAAGATAATAAAATTTAGCTTTCGTGTATATGTGGCAATGCTGTCAGTGGGAGTGTACTACAATAAAAATGTAAAATTTCTTTATTTTTAGAAGTAAACGGTTTAATTACAATTTACAAGAACAAACATTTATATTGGACAAAAAATACCCTAAATGTTTTGAAATTACTCCAAGTAAAGTTGTATTTCATAATTATGAAGTTAATCGGATTTATCAAGTAAGACATTTTATTTCGTAAATATCCATCAAACATCAAACAAATATAAAGTTTTTGCGATTCTTAAAAAACGTTCCGGTACAAACTATTTTTAATTGCTCGATATTACAAAATCACAATGAGTAAGTAGATATACTAGGAGAGTTCTAACCCACTAGAGGAGTGGGGGTACCTCCGTATATACAGCATAGGAGTTCTGGAACGGTTCTGAACTGTGGTTCTGAATTGTGGACCAGTTGTTTATTTGGAATAGTTGTGTTATATTATGATGATTAAATAATTGAGCGACTGGAACGAATTTTATTGGAATTATTAAACCACTGGGCTGCTAACGAAGGATTATATAATGTTATGAATGGGTATTTAAACTCGCGTCGCGTATTTTGATCGTTTTCATGGAATTTGGTCTGTGATAGATATCTTGTAATCATATACAGGGTATGTCGGGATACTAAACAACTTTTTTGTATTTAAAATATCAATTTGATGATATGGTACGGGTTAGATACGGGATATATACAGGGTTTGTCGCGAATTAGATCGTCGAAATATCGAATTATGATCATTCTTAATACGCAAAAATGGCAAAAATGTCGGTACGGGGGTATGGTCGTTAATTAAAAATGTCAATTCGTTACGTGGCAAATAAAAATGTTTATATACGTGGGGGGTATGATGGTTCTCCATTTTCTGATCGAACAGTAATTCTCTCTTTATACGGGAATGAATTAGGATGTAAAGTTGTGACACAACGATTGTCAAAAGGGTACCAATTATTCGATGCTATGACGTCATCACACATATTTTACAAGGGTCATGCGATCGACAACGACCAGTTACATTATGTCTTCAGAAGAGCACAGTCATGGAATTGAAGACATTGCTTTTTATGAAGATAAGAGTAAGGTTATGAAACAAACTAGGGAAGCAAGAACAACGTGGAGCAGTCTAAATTGGGATTGTCGTAAATTACCGAAAACTACTTATCCGTTAAGACGTATTCAACCATGTTTAATAGAACTGAAGAAGAAGAGAGCATAAAAAATGAAATTAATAATGTTTTTGCCATGTCATGTATAATTTTAGCATCTGTCTTTGTTTTAATTTTAAAAATTATTTTAAAAATTGTTAAACGTAAATTTGAATCTTCGTGTAATATAAAAGTTGATGAATAAACAACTTGTTTTATTTCTAAGTAGTGGTGTATAAAATAAAAACTCATTTGTGGTTAAGGTTTATTTATTTTATGGTAATACAGTATTCAAAAACCAGTGGCGGAGACGTTGTACGTTTCGTTCGGTGCACGAATATAGTCCAGAGGTGTGACAGGGGTTTGGATCCTTGGCAAAGTTTACTGTTGCACACGGTGTACCATCGAACTTGCCGACTTCGCAAATGTGAGGAAAAACGTTGAAAATGTTACATTTATTTTGCAGAAACTTGGCTTTTTGTTGACCACGAACGTAAATGTAGTCTGCAGCATACAATAGCTTGCTTTCCAATATTTCATTAACTTTAGAATATTCTACATCTCCTGAAGAGTATCGAATTCCGTGCACATTTTTTTCCAAGTAGGTTGCAGTCTTTTTGTCCTCATTACTTAATGTAGAAAACGGTTGAGGTGGTAAAAACATGTAATGTGAACTTTTGAAACCAATTTCTATCGTTAGTTCTTTGACAACGAAAAATCCATCTACGACAAAGCCTTGAATGTCTACAAAAGCTATTCTCATGTTGACGTCTGCTCGAACACTAACTCTAATCAACGTCTAGTTTAAACTTTTAACAATTTCGGTGAGGGGGAAGTATTCCATTACACAATCCAATCATGAATTATGATGCAATAGACTTTGGTATTTTCGGGAAAGCCTATGTTTGCTTCAATATCAAGTTTCACATCGACTGTGGACGCCTTCATGCTTTCTTCCTGTTTGGAACAATCGATAACAAACAATGGCCGTTTCTTGAAAGAGGAATAATCCAGCAGGGGGCGCTTCTGTGTGGAGTTCGCGTAGTTGGGATAGAATTCAATATAGTTAAAATATGCTTCATTGTAGTCAGTTTTACTAAAATCCAATTGCATTCTTTCATTGGGCCAAAATTCACCATTAAGTGACAGTCTTATACTTTGTACATCTGCATTGTCAATAGCGCTTTTCATTGATAACAATTTAAATTGGTATACCCATATTCAATAGGTAACGTTTCTTCAAAAATATCCTCTCTAATTAGGGCCATTAAAAGAATGGGATAATTATCTAAAAAACTGCGTATTTAATATACTATGCACACATTCAAAGTAATTTAATATATTTATTATCAGCTTGGTTCTCTACAACAAAAAATAATATAAATTGTATATATAAATTACAAAATAAAGCTTTAAAAAACCCTTTTTAGGTTACCATGTTTCCAACCAAAATTGCTATTTATATAACTAGTTGCATATAGTGAAGAGATATCAAAAGGCCTCCTTTTTTTTTTTTTTCCTGAGGTGAAAATCTTCGTAAGACATCTGGGAGCGTATCCCAGGTGTGCAGGATTCCACCAGAGTAAGATCGGCGGCACTCGTTATCCCCCTTTAGGGAAGACATCGAGCACCGCCGGCCTCAATTCCAGTGACCTACCTGCTAAAAACACCTCCTCTTCCACCAGTTGTACCTAGGACTGCTTTTTCAGCGTTACATCAATATAATTGACATCACTTGCAGAAATCGAATTTCAACACGTTAAGAGGCCACAGGAAAAAATCGCAAGGAATGGTTCCACCAGAAGAACGGTGCAGGCCACAATATCTTAAATCATTATTGTAGCTATTACCATAACTTGTGATTAAAATATATGTAAAATTGAGGATAAAATAAAGATTATAAGAAGAGGCCACAGGCGGTTCTTTAATAGCCATCAGGCGACAATTTCCCAGAAACAGAAAATACTATACGTACTCAACTCAATGGGTGACAGCTGGGTTTGTAAGCCAGACTAACAGACACCTTAAGTTATAGTACTTCTCCCACATTGTGGTACCTGTCGTATTTCTGTGTAGAAAAAGTCGACCGCCCCTTTTATACTATAAGGAACCTTAGACTTAGACGATTTACAAATACTGGGACCATAATAAAGTAACTCAAAAAATTATGCATAATATATTTATCGGGTCTAAAAAATGCCAAAATATTATTATTTTTAAGAAAAGTTTAATAATAACCTAGAAAACTCAACTTTCCTGAAAAATTCCGAAATACTATTTTGGGGCCCCCTATATCACAGCTCTTGTAACCCTCGAGATACGGCATATGGGGGTTGAAAACAGTGTTGAGGGGGAAAGGACAAGGTCCCCTATTTCTTTATATTCTTTTATTGTCAATATACTGGTGAGAACATGAAGATTTTGAAAAAAATATCCATTTTTCATGAATATACATTTAACCGGAATTTTAATTGGACAAAAATTAATTTTGTACTCACCCTGATAATAAACGACGTTAGTCAGTGCAAGCACTGACCAAGTGGCCGTTTTGAACCGCCCTTTAGCTACACTGAAATCATCTGCCTCAAAAACAAACATCAGAAATATCGGGCTGTCTTTTCTTCACTATTTTCTTCGAATTTTCAATTGTTTGTCAAATCTATCAATCATTTAGTAAGTATCTGCCAACTGTTTAACCTGAAATAATCTTTCAAATTATTCTCGTTTAATTTTTTCATAACAAACCAAACAATTTCTGTATGTAACCTTCAAAGAGTTGTATACTTTGGATTTAAAACTTCTGCAAACAATATATATGTGTATACTAAAATGTAAAGCAGTTACCTCCTGAAAAACAGTCTTAAGAATTAGTTTCTTAACAGTGCCTCTAATAACTCAAAAGTTTATAATAATGAAAAATATTGCGATTACATAAATATTGCAACAAATAATATATATACAAAGTATTAGAAATACTATCCCAATGCTACATAAGTACATGCTTCCTCAATTATATATTTTCCCAATCCAGATTAGTACCCACCATAACATTCCCGCATCACTCCAAGCTCCACAATACCATTTTTAAACTTATCAAAGCAGAAAAACATGCGTTTAAAAAAAATTACCTTGTATAAAACGATAAAAGTGTTTTTTATAAAGATATACTTCCTTTATATCTGAAATAAATATAAATTTGTTAACAAGTACTTATAGAATGGCGATGTGTATTCAATTTCAAAAATGTTGGTTTCTGTGGTACATTTGTAAAAAATGGTCTGCATTTATCTTGTACTTAGTTTCATCTGAATATCTTCCATATTTATATCTGCAACTGATAAAAACAACAAAAATAATTTAATATCTTTCCATTTTATTTGGTGAAACCTTTAGATTTGTTACCTTGTATAGAAATATAAAGATTTTTTCATATAGACTTATGTTCTTGATACCTAAAAATATCTTTCATGTTCTTTATAATAGACCTGTAATTAATAAATCAAAACAATAATTATTTGCAATGTCTTATCATCATATAAAAATGTAAAAACCTACAATAAAAAAAGTTACCTTTTATAGAACAATCATTCTTCTTTTAAAACCTAAATTTCTTGATACCTAATAACTTACAATGTTTTAAAAATTAAAGAAATCACCAGACGATGAAGTAAACCAGAGTCACATGTCTGGATATATCCAATCAAAGACGTTCCTGTAAAATTCTAGAAAGCTGTTTTACAAATTAATATATAAGATCAATAAAAAATGTAATTTTTAACTTGATATTACCTGAAGCATTGTCCCAACAGCACTCCTATGATACCTAGCAGGAATATTACTCAATGATTCTGCCTCATGTTGTTTTCGATGTCTTAGTCCCAATCCAATTTTCTTTTCGCAGGATATAACAGAATCTCCAATTTTCTTTTCTTGCTTTCATAATCTGCAAACATTTTTTCACTTTAGATTATCACCCAGAAAAGTCTTTGTTTATTACCTTTTGCAAAACAAGTCTCCAAATGATGTTCAGATTCTACCAGAAGAATATTGTTTGGAAGATGTTGTGGGGTAAAATGAAGTTAAGTTTTGATATTTTTAGGGAATAGATTTTGATGTATGGTAACCTAAGGTTTTTGTAGACTAAATATACTTTGTATGTAAAATAAAGGGTAAAATAAAGGATAAAATAAAGATTATAAGAAGAAGCCACAGGCGGTTCTTTAATAGCCATCAGGCGACAATTTCCCAGAAACAGAAAATACTATACGTACTCAACTCAATGGGTGACTGCTGGGTTTGTAAGCCAGACTAACAGACACCTTAAGTTATAGTACTTCTCCCACAATGTGGTACCTGTCGTATTTCTGTGTAGAAAAAGTCGACCGCCCCTATGGAAGATCACGAGTGGAGGGATGAACTGCCCAAGCTGTAGAGATGATCCAGTTAAAAATGCTCGTGCATACGAGAGCTTAAAGTTTACAAGCTGTTCAAGTTTACTGAATCTTTAAATTAAAGAGATGCTTCTAGTTTACTGAATTATATTCCAACTGTATATGACAGTAAACCAGTAGAAGAAATGAGACTGGGAATAAATTCAGATTCTACCAGAAGAAGTATGGATAACTTGCAGATTGGGTTCATCTTAAGAGGCGGAGGAAATGAGTTTTATGAGGAATAATCCTGCAGTTCGGGTGATAACAGATTTTCAGTTTGAAAGGGTGAGTTTTTCTTAGGACAAAATTAATGCTGATGATGGTCGACCAAGTGATATTGTCGTAAGAGATAATGGTGATGTGCTACTTAGATTTAGAGGACACTTTTTAATGATCAAATTGAAACTATTACGAAAAAGAATTTATGCTGCCAAAGCATTGATAGTTTGCAAAAAATTTTGTAATAGATTATTTCAATTTTTTTATTTCCATATTATCATTATTGCTAATTTGTTTGACATTAAAAAATATGAACAATTATTATTAATATGTTCGTAAAAAAATTTCCAAGTTTTAAAAATTTTGTTCATAATTTGACAGCGTTATTGTTGTATCAAAAATGTAAAAATTAATTAAAAAATTATATAAAACAATAAAGGAAATTGTTTTTTTAATGTTGTGTTTGTATATTATTTTGTTATAAAAGATACGTTATATAAATAATAATTTTAAAAAGCCATAATGGATTTTCTTTATAAAATGAAATTTACAACATTTTCAAAGGCATTATTTTTTAATTGTTTCCACCTTGTATACAAGGTGTATATATATTTTATAAAAATATCCTTTTTTATACAGATTATTAAAATGTTTCAAAATTTGAATTTAAATATGAAATATATCATTTATATAAAAAAACTTCATTAATCTCCAAGTAAAAATTAAATTTCATAATATTTTTTCTAAAATATTCTTTTAATTCTATTAAAAAAATATCTCAAGTAAAATAATAATATAAAAAACCCTAAAATAATTTTTTTTTTATAAATTAACTCATATTAAACATATTTACGCAATAAAAAAACATTTTAAATAAAAATAATCACAGATAATCATTAAAATTCCCATTTTAATGCACTTACCTTTCGAAAATCAAATTCTGGAGATGATCTCGAAGTAAATCAATACAGATAGAAATTTTTTTTTAAATACTAACGTTTCATGAATAATTTGATAGCGCTATTACTATATCAGAATTGTAAAAATTAATATTGATCTAGCTATATTCACAAAATTATATAGAACATTAAATAAAATGTAATTTTTTTAATATTGGTTATTAAAATGCTTCAAAAATTAAACATAAAGATAAAATATTTCATTAATAAAACAAAAATTTTATTAATCCGTTAAATAAAGATTAAATTTCAAAATATTTTTTCTAAAATGTAAGTTTTACTCTATTTAAAAAATACTTTAAGTGAACTAATAATTTTAGAAAACGCACAACATATTTTCTTTATAAATTACCTTAAAATAATTATTTTTAAACAAATTTACTTTGTAAACAATCAACCTTTTCCAAAGGTCTTATTTTTTAATTGATCCAAAATTTCTGTTTATAAAAAAAACTTTCACCGCATTTTTAAACTGTTTTTTACAGCCTGCCAACTATTAATATACGGAAATGTACAAAATTATTGCAGTAAAAATAACAACAGAAAGTCAATTATATCATTTGAGTTCCCATTTAATTGCACCTACCTTTTGAAAATCAAATTCTAATGACGATCTTGAAGTACATCGTAAATCGATACAGATAGAAAGTGTTTTTAAAGACTCACCCTGTAACAAAAGAAAGAAATAATTAGTTTATTCGAGTTAAGATTTAAGTACTGTTATTATAGATTGTTGTGAATTAGTTTTGAGGTACTTTAAAAAAATAATTTTACTATTTTTTCCAAATTTAATAACTGTGGGTTGAAATGTTTTGAATGGGCTACTTAATAAAAAATGTATCAGTTTAAATTTGGATAAAATCAATCTAACTAAAGTATTTTTAAAATATTATAAAACCGATAATAACTGATTTAAATAGGAAATTATTTCGTTTATTTTTGACCACAGCGTATTTATTTTACTATTAAAAACTTGCTGGTTATAATTTTAACAGTGTATCTCATTTATAAAATATATATTTATGTCACTTACCCCTTTTATTATTAAAAATAAGCCCAACTGATGATCGTGGAGAACGCCCTTTGAAGATCTGACGAAAGTTTCTTCAATACTCACCTGTAAAAAATAGGAACTGATAATTAAAACTTATAATAATAATAATTTTGTTTCAATATATACAAGGTGTCCTAAATTATATCAGGAATGTATGTTTTGCAAGGTTTTTAACAGAGATATATTTAAAGTAAAATTAGCAAAATTTTAAAATATAAAAAGTGTAGGTACCATTTTTAAAATAAACAAGTTGGTATTACATTTATTTGATGAGATAACCTTGTTTTGTAACAAAAAGAAATTATTTTATAATATAACATTTTTCAATAATCACTCTGTATGTCGCTAAGGCGAGAAATTTATTTGACTGGGAAAATGTAACTTAAAAGAAAAAGGGAAAACTTGAAATCTTAACTACTTATACAGTATGATGCAAATGTATGGAATAAATTCATTATTTCAGAAACGGACGACTTTTAAAAAAAATCTAAAACACGACAATTTTAATTTTTGAATGGCCATCAACTGCTATAGATGAGTTGGACATTACATCATTAGTGATGGCGTAATGACGTCATTGACGATTTTTTAAATACAAACGGAGGTCACGTGACAGCTTATTTGAAAGTTCTCCTTATCGCCTTTGCCACAATGTAATCATTTAAATATTTATTTCTACAGGGTTAAACAAAATTATGAACTTTGTTAAGTAACATGGAATTACAATAAATATTCATTCACTGAACTAAAATACACTAAGGACCGCCACTGGGAATAAAACAAAATAGTGTTTATTGTTGGTTTCAAAAAAAAACTACATTGATAAAAACAATGCTACTCGGAATTATTTTTACAAAAATATTTAAATCAGTATTGTCATTGACTCGTCTTTATTCGTCAATGATCTGTGAATCTGTCAAGTTTTTTGCCGACGTTAATAACAGCATTTACAAAAATGAAACAGAAACAGAACGAATCGAGATTTTAACCATGATTGGTTATGGAGATAGAGTGAGGACTCAAGCAGAAGTTCGTAATTTATTTAATGCTAAATACCCCAATCGCGATCCAATTACTCAATCAACAGTAAGTAAAATTGAAAAAAAAATAGAGAAACGGGCCATGTTAAAGATCTTCCCAGAAGTGGTAGAATATCAATATCCTAAGCCAAAAACTGGACGTTGTACTGGTGTTTCAAGAAAATCCTCATACAGACATGTCGATATTGGGAGAAGGTGAATGTTTGTGCCGGCATTATAAACAATCAAATGGTAGGGTCATATTTTTTTGAGGAAAACCTAACTGCTGCTAGTTATCTAGAATTTCTTTAAAATTATCTGTTGCCACAGCTGAATCATCTATTTCCAAATAGAAATGATTTATGGTACCAACAGGATGGAGCTCCTCCACACTATGGCGTTGAGGTACGAAATTACCTTAATAACGTTTTCCCAGGAAGGTGGATAGGTAGAAGGGGGCCTATCGAATGGCCACCAAGATATCCAGAATTGACTCCGTTAGAATTTTTTTGAGGGGATATTTAAAGAGCAGAGTAATCAAAATCGACCGAATAATGTAGAGGAGTTGAAGGAGCGAATCCGAACGGAAATTGCACAAATAACACCTGAAGTCCTCGAAAACGTTAGGAAAGAATTTACTGCTCGTCTTTCTCATTGTATCATTGCTGAAAGTCGGCAATTTGAACATTTGTTGTAATTTAATTGTATTTAAGTAAACATTTATTCTAAGTTAATTGTATTAATAAACCAACAGTTTTGGTTAACCCTGTAGAAATAAATATTCAAATAATTACATTGTTGCAAAGACGATAAGGAGACCTTTCAAATGAGCTGTCCATGGCGTCATTACACCGTCACCAATGACGTAATGTCCAACACATCTATAGCAGCTGATGGCCATTCAAAAATTAAAATTGACATGTTTTAAGATTTTTTTAAAAGTCGTCTGTTTCTGAAATGTATTCCATACATTTGCATCATACTGTATACGAAGATAACTCACTCTTATATTATTTTACTGTAATTTTATGTATAATTATTGCAGAAAAAAATATATAAGATTAGTTACTATATTTTAAACAAACAAAATATGACCAGTCCACCTGCTGAGGAAATAACCCTCTATGTGCGATAGATGCATAGTTTGCTCAATACGTATCATATACGTTACTTATCAAATAAGAAATTTATAATATATTTATTTTAAAACGAGTTTAATAAATGAAATGTGCAACTATAAAAAGACAATAGTCGATATTGAAGGTTTTTTAATACATTTTATGGAATTTTTACCTCTAATAAAAAAAAAGAATGGTTATATTCTAAGTAATAAGGTTTTTAACCATACAAATATATTAATTTGAAAATAATTGTTTTATACCGGTAAATCAGTAACTTATAATTAAGAATAGTTTATGCAATCATTAATTTTTCCAACTCTTAAATCTAGAAAATTAATTTGAATTAATTTCTTCAATTTCTAACGGAAAATGTACTCCACATTATTTCAAACAAAAACCGGCTGATAAAACGATCTTTTTTCTCTTAAATAAATAAAAAATAATAAATTAAATAAACTCACCGATTGGCCAGTCATCATCTGCTTTTCAACCATCACTTTTTGAACTGCCATTGTCAACATTCACATATTTCAGTTTTAAAAAACACTAACACTGTAGTTTTTCAATAACCGCACAAACACTATTTAGAAGAAAAATCTGTATATATACGCGTACTTAAATCCGTAAAAATACGTTTTTATTAAATGTATACCGGCTAATTTCCGAATAACTTTTGTGTACTACCGATTCCACCGCCTGCACAAAAGGTACTGACTGATACATCTATAAGTAAAAATGATAAGACTATGACTGTACCTACCTATAAAACTAGTTGATTAATCATATATCGTTAACTAATTTGATTAAGAATAAAATACTTTCTAAACGACAAAATTATTCCGAAGGGAGTTACAGTCTTAAAAGAATAAGATAAATTCAGAAAAACTGTTATGTAGCATAACCTTATTTCTGAAAAACAAAATTAAATAAGGTTCTACAAACACAAATTGTTAGAATTCACAACAGTTAACGATATAAAATAAATATTTAAAAGAAAAATGAAAATACACTTTTTCATTAAATTTTCAAACATATCAGCATATTTTAAAAGTAGTACTGCACAGCCAAATGTAAAATTGCAAAACATCTTTTTGACAATGATTCAATTTTTCTAAGGAATAAAAAATTGTTATATTATATCTGTCAACTTCAGTATCATAATAAAATAAAATTAATAAAAATTTATTATACATACCGACGGTCGAAAAAAATACAATACAGAGTTTGAGACGCATCAATTTCTTTGCTTTTTAATTTTCGCTTACGTGGACAACTTTTCATAAAACAGAGTTTTTCTATTGTTTCAATGTGTTTTCTCCTATTAACAACAATAAAATCATTAATATAACAAAAATGTGTTATAAAGTTTTTATAAAAATCCAGTCACTATCGACGTTATTTCAGGAGTTTTATGGGTTATATTTACTAAATTACATTTTTTGATAACGTAAATAGTTGAGATTTTAAACACATACTGCACGAAACAAATTAAAATTTTTCAATTCCGCTCACTTCAATCTGTTTATTATACTATGGAAGTTACTGACTTCCTCACGTATTCTTTTTACCCTTTAGCTACTCTCGCACCATCTACTATTTGCTCTTTACCGCTGGACAGTTTTTCGACATTATTCCTATTCAAGTTGGTCCTCCTTACCTCTACCCAATATAATATCTAGTAAAGTACGTTTCAAAATAATTCGTTGACTTGGTACCTGCTCTTAACTGCTCTTAAGGGATTACTAATAAAAGGTGGTTAATATTTCTTCGAACTTTGGCCGTAAACCGGTGAACTATTTACAGAAAGGTATTATTTATTTTTGTCCAGGAAGATATATTTTAGATTTTTTATTTTTCAGGTAAAATTTTAAATTATTATTACTGACCATCAATAATAAATCATTAGCAAATGATTTTTGATTTTCTTAATCATCTTGGAAGAGAAAGTGGAAGTTTCGGGGTAATTTGTTTTTAAAATTCTCTCCTAGAATTTTAGTTTGTACTAAACATTATACTCTGAAAGTAATCTTGTGTTTATAACTAAGTATGTGGCGTACTTGGGCAAAAAAAGTGCATTTATCGCCGGATGCGAAACAAATTGTGAAAAATGTGTTTGAAACATTGAATAATCGAGGTTATAGTGTAACCGATGCAGCAGAAGAAACATGTAAGTTATCCAAAACCCCAATATCCACAGTAAAAGATATTATCAATAAGCCAATAAGTAAACGAAAAAAACGAAGTGACGTTAATAATACCAAATGTGTTGATGAAATACAAAAAGATATAATCCGACGAACGATATATGTCCTATACCAAGAACAAATGATACCAACCCTAGATTGTATAAAAAAACGGTTACTTAAAGACGACACGGGAATTATTTGTAGCTGTACAAGTTTGTGGAGAATTATTTCTCAAATGGGATTTAAATATTGTACCATTAATAAAAGACAAGTGATAATGGAGTCATATCGTTTACGAATGTGGCGTTGTCATTACTTACAAGCTATTCAAAAATATAGAAGTGAAAAACTTTCAATTATCTACCTCGACGGGACATGGTATGACACCCATTATACTCCAACGAAGGGTTTTGTTGATTCATCGGGAAATTGCAAAACAAAGGCTCCATCAAATAGAGAACAAAGAATTACAATAATACATGCCGGATCAGAAACAGGTTGGGTTCCAAACGCTTTATTGTTATCAGCAAAGAATATTAAAGATTCAAGTTTAGATTATCACGAAGATACGACAGCAGAACTTTTTGAAGATTGGTTTGAGAATTATTTATTGCCGAATATACCGGAAAAAAGTATAATTGTAATGGACAATGCATCTTTTCATAGCCGTCAATTAAATAAAGTACCAAATAGCAACAACAATAAATGGGAAATTCAAGAGTATTTGTTAAAAAATGACCTTTATTTTGAAGAATCGTACACAAAACGTGATCTCTTACAAGTTGTAGTAGCGTTCGGTATTCAAAAAGAATACTATTGCTAAAAATATGGGCCAAACAGTGTTACGGCTTCCCCCATATTATTGCATGTTCAATCCTATAGAACACATGTGGCATCAGCTAAAATCCAAGGTTAGATCGGAAAACGTTTTACCCACATTAAACTCAAGTGTTATAGAGTTAAGCAGAAATGTGACAAGTAATATTCCCATTGATAGCTGGAAAAAATCGATTCAGCATGTTATTAAGGTTGAAGGTACATATCGAAATGTTAATGTAACTGTAGCACCCTTAGTTATTAATTTAAAAAATGAAGACGATAGTGATACTGAACTACATTTAGATTAAATAGTTGTAAATAATGTAGAATTAGTTCATTTGTTTAATCGCAATTAATAAATAAAGTTAAAATTTGTTTTTAAAAAATTTCGTGATTTTTTTTTTACAAAATAAATTTAAGTTTTAGTAAATGTTAACTTAGTTTTATTTAAATCAATTTTTTGGGATATCCTGTAGTACAAAATATTTTTAAAATGTGGCCATGATTAAACTACATCTTTTTTATTTGAAACATTTTTTGACAACATCTGCCAATTAGATGAAATAGACCAAAGCGTATACGTATAAGTAAGTTTCAACAGTTTGGTTTAATTTCAATTAATAAATAAACTTAAAATTTGTTTGTTTGTTTTTAAAAAAATTTCGTGATTTTTTTTTTAAAATAAATTTAAGTTTTAGTAAATGTTACTGAGTTTTATTTAAATCTATTTTGAAAACCGGATTACGGATCTGTTAATGTTTTTTGTACAGTGAGAAATTTATAACCTTTCATTACTAATCCCCTAAGGTCAGGTACCGAGTCAACGAATTATTGTGAAACGTACTTTAAATGTGTTTATTTACTTTTTCCAGATTAATTTACGTCCTTTTTATCTAATAAAGTTAATTATTTAAACATTTAGAATATTTTTATACTCGAGATACTTTTTAAGAATACTTACATAGCTGTTTAAACTTGTAGATACAATCGAAACGTACAAAAAGATACTTTTTACTTGTTCTGTAACTTTAATTTCACTTCAGTCACTCTACAAAACCGTTTTTAATATTTAGAATGCACTAAATGTTAATATTACATGATAAACCGCTCATTAACACCAAATTAATCAATAAAAAACAACAACATTGTACCTCACTATACTAAGTCGACATTTTTGAAACTTTTTTTTAAACATTTGAACATGCATCTGGCTGTATGCGCTTTTAAAACTCTTTATGGTCGTGGGAAAAATATTGTACATAAATCGTTGGAAAGAAAAATTCATGTGTCGTTATATTTCCACACTCTTAGCTACTCAACTCAACATGATTTATTATTTTTTGAATATGTTTTTAGAAAAAACTTAAAATTACGAACAAAACTTCCAATTTACAAGCGTTTGGATTGGCGAGTTTTCCAAAATTGTCATGTTTTGACGTAATATTTGATGGAAACAATCGGAAACTAGCCTCTGGAATGTCTGTTTATGTCACTGTGATTTTTAAACCCAAAATCTATAGACCACTTGAAGATAATTTTGTAATTAAGAATGAACTAGGTAAGTAAAAGATAAAATCCGTTTCATTATCTTAGGCTGATCTGATATTGAAACTACAGAAATGATGAAACGTTCAATCAAATTACTACACTGCTCAACAATGGACTAGTTTAGTAGGATTATATTAATCAAAATGATAGTAATATATCTTTAGGATAAGATACCTACTTACTTATATTGGTATTCATTTTGCAAGTAATTTTTCTCATTTCGTAAAATTTAGCAATAAATAATTAATAAGTTTTAAACGTAGCGCCAACTAATAACCAATAATGAAGTGTGTTTAAAAGTCAACGTTGTCACAGTTTAGCTACGTTCGTTTCAGGTATTCTCAAAGAACTGGCGGCACAAAACACCGTGTTCTGTGACTAACTGATTGTACCAGTTGACAAGATATATGACAGGAGAGAAAATCGTGTTTATCTGTAATAAACAAACAAGACCCCTATTCTTCACGGTGATAGAATAGAACAGCCAATAGAAAGTGGGCGTGGTTCTATTGAAAATGCCAAAACCGTATTCTTGAAATTCGTTCTCTCACTGTACCGATAGAAGGGTTGCTCCCAGAGAGAACAATTACTTATGGTGTTAGGGATTTTTATTTTCGAACCAAAAATAGTATATAAGTAATTTCTTTCATAAACCAAACACAACCAAACAACAAATTAAACTAACGAAAATGACAGAATATTTTGTTTAGTGTTTTACTCCTTATTTGATAAAGTGTCAATCAAAGAACAAAAATATCGATATGTTTATCTCTCTTTAATGACAACAAATAAGAGAGAGAGATAAGTTTTTCGGTTAATATTAAAGCATATCGACAACATCGCAAATTTTCTACCAATCTTATTGAAACACGTCACTTACCACTTATGACGTATGTAACCATTAAATTTAAATTTCAAAAGCCGATTATGGCTAGAGGATTAATTTTATAAAAATTTTATTTGTACAGTTGAACCACTAAAAACCTATTTTATAAGATGCAAATATAAAAAAAAATCACTAAACTAGTCCATTGAAGTGGATATTACAAAAAGCTGTAATTATATTTATATCATTGGTTAATAATAAATCAAAATTGGATTAAATAAGTTACAATCTTTATTCTTTCACGTTACAATATACCCAAAAAAATTAAATAAACAAATTTTACATTAAAAAAAATAGTTACAATAAAACAGAAAAAATTGAAAAATGTTAAATCATTTACTGCGCAGGTCATAAAGTCCTTCCACGAAAATTAATATCCTGTGGGTCCATCCCTAACTTTAGGGATGTCACTCTATTTGACATGGTCCTTATTAAATTATTAATAAATTCTGAGGAGGTATGTTTTAGTTTTTTGATAAATTTCTCCGTTTTGTATCTAGGTAATTATGTGGAAATTCAAATTTATTGCACAAGAGACGCGCCCGAATTAATTTCATGCATTTTTAAATCCAAAACCAATTTAGTGGAACACAGTAAACTGTACTCTAGATTTAAGGAAAAACGAAGAGAAGCCTTGAACTCCACGATAGACTGTGGTAGCTGTCTTGTAAGTCAGTACTTGCTTATTTCCATAATTCTGGAAAACAAAGGAATATCAAGCAAGTTTTTCTTTATTACAGAAGAAAGCTGGATGTCTAAGAAAATCAATGTGAGTCTACTTTGTTTATTTAAATGCCCATTTAAAGAAATATTATAGTAGTTTATATTGTCCTTATTGGTCTGTTGATGCTCCATTTCTACTTGACATCCAATGTTGCCAAATCACTTATTAGAAACAAGTTAACCGGAAATTTGTCTTGATCAAATAGTGATTGATGCCAAAAACTTCTTCGAAATGAATACTTCATCTCATCAATAGACATAGAATAATGCTGGAAGTTCTTGATAGTTTATCAAAGTAGTTGTATAAGAATACGTAATTTCATTTAATGTGTTTATTACGTTGTTTATTCGTTATTTTCATTACTTTGTAAGTAAATTTTTGCATTTTTGCCCACCCTGTACCAATTTGAAGTAACATATTATTATACATTTTTGGAATCAGCTCAGCAAAAGCAATTTGGAAATTGAAAAAAGGGGGGGTTCAATTTGAAAAAAATGGTGATGACGTCATTACACGAAATTGGTTCACCCTGTATATTAGATTATGATTTGAAACAATAGTAAATTGAAATAAAAAATCGACCTGTTTCGGGAATTTTTGATTTTATTGTTCATTCAGCCAATAATGAATTTATGCGTTACTTTATGGACGCGCACTGTATATTGTTTGAATTTTAGGATATATCATCTTGCATGGAGCTGTGTAAATCGGAATTTTGGATTTATCCCACGTATTTTAAAATAAAACAAGGGGAAATTGTAGAAATTAATATAATATTTCAACCTACTAAGCCCGGACTTCATTTGGAAACATTATATCTAATGTGCGACAATAATACATTTCAACAAATTGAATTGGTAGGGGATGCCATTGAATTTTCCAAAGGATTAGTAGAGATAAAAGTAAGATTTTTTATTTATAAGCTTTGTTATAACTGACACTATCCCTTCCCCTGCTAATAATTATACTCGAATATAAAAATATCCGGATACGCTTCATCACTGTTTCAATACTTCATTCTTTTATACGTTCATTATACAGGGTGTTTCAAAAAAAGGTAACACCGTCTCTAGGATAGGTAAAAAACTGAAAAATAATTGGGGTTGGCTTAGTGAAATTTTTTTCTAACGCCATCCGTTTTCAAGATAAAGGGCGTTGAAGAAAATAAAAAATTACACATTTCTTACGATTTTGCCAAAACTACTGGCACCATTGCAATGAAATTTTATACGAATATGTTTTGGAAGCTGATATATCCCATGAATTTGTTTTTATAACTAACTCTCATAGAGGGCGCTAGTTACACGATTCATACAACGTATTATTCAACTTACCTTTTTTTGGGGTAGAATTATTAGTCAAAACTCCAAGTGAACATAAACATCGTTTAAATCTACACCAAAAAGGTACTCTTGGTAAAACTCGATATTATGTACCGTTTTCGGAATATTTTGTTGACTTATTGTCATAACAATCAATAAATGTCAATTTTACATGGCAAACTTAGAGAAAAGCGAACTTTATCATTAGTTTATACCAGGAGCGATTATTACTTCATAATTTTCAAATCAAAATATTCCGAAAACGGTACATAATATCGAGTTTTACCAAGAGTACCTTTTTGGTGTAGAATTAAACGATGTTTATGTTCACTTGGAGCTTTGACTAATAATTCTACCCTAAAAAAAGTTATGTTGAATAATACGTTGTATGAATCGTGTAACTAGCGCCCTCTATGAGAGTTAGTTATAAAAACAAATTCATGGGATATTATCAGCTTCCAAAAAATTTCACTAAGCCAACCCCAATTATTTTTCAGTTTTTTACCTATCCTAGAGACGGTGTTACCTTTTTTTGAAACACCCTCTATAGTACAGTTCCTGGGCAGGAAAATCTGATATCACCTCTGAAATCTTATGTACGGCTCCGATTTTTATAAAACTTTAGGATAAGGTACCTTTTACCCTTTAGATCAAAGTTTATATATTAATAATATCAGTTTCTTCCTCTTCTTCACCTAGTATTGGTGGACTGTTCTGGCAATTGTCACCAGAGCATGTTCCACATGTAGAGTTACAAAACAGCCCAACTTTTCGGCAGCCGCACGTTGCACCGCATAATTTTAAAGCTATTGAGTCGATCCAAAAACCATTTTGTAGGGCATTTCAACGGCTACAAGCACTACAAAATTGAATATTTTTGAACTTGTCATTTTTTAGATTTTTAAAGTTAAAGGGCTTCAGAAACATGTCTCTTTGTGTCGATTGCAACATTCTAGCAGCCATAACTCTGTGAATTTTTATCCCACAGAAATGCAAAATAAACAACAAAATATTCAGTGAAGAAAAATCAAAATTTTGTTATTCTTACAATTTTTTTGTATCTTTTATGCTTTTTATGTTATTTTTCAAAATAATATGATTTTTTTTGAAAAATTGAATTGTTTTTTTATTTATTATGTTTTATTTTTAATAATAAATATTCTAAATTGCTGAAACTTATAGGACACATTTTCGGCACCTAAATAAAGTTAATTATTGAAGGATTTGCTTTAATATTACGATTATCAAAAATCCCATCACTTTTTGTGCTCAATAAATAATTTTCTTTTTATAATAACTTTTTTAATTTTTATGCTAATGACATAAAATCAAGTTTATTTTAAAGGTTTTTGATAGTACTTCAAAAATTGTACGAGAAATTTTTCGGAAAAACGGGAAATTTTTTAATTATTTTACGTTAAATACATAACATTTTGTTACCTAAAAAAATGAGGTTATGTTACAACAGTTTTATCTCAGCACCTATTGCACCTAAAGGAATGAAAAAAAACCATGGCACTATATAAACTTTGTTTCTTGTGCAATTTTTTACTTGCTGTCCAAGTTTCAGCTTAATCGGAGTCGTACATTATATTTCAGAGGTGAAATCCCCAGGGACTGTACTAATAGTAGGCATCAAATTTCTGATGCCTACTTTAAGTTTGTTTGTTTGTTTTTTCTTATAGGTACCCCCTGCAGATAACGAAGTATTGTATTATGAAGGATTCATCGTGTTTCTGGACCACGTCAATAATGGCACTCAAAACAATTTCACCATAGAGCTAAGAAATAATAGGTAAAAACATCCTCAGAAGTAAATGTACGAGGGTTGCCTTTTATATTTTGGGATTAGAGAACAAAAACAAATATTCTTCATCGAAAATCACTATATTGTTTTTCAAAATATTCCCCATGAAGATCTATATACTTTTGCATGAGTTTGAAGCAATTGTCGAAGCACTTTTGCCACTCTGATTAAGGTAGGTATCTCCAAAACATGCATTCTGAATGCAGCAACCGCTTCTTCAAGTGTCCAAAAACGTTGACCTCTCCGTTTGTTTTTTACATACGGGAATAAAAAGAAGTCATTCGGTGCCAAGTCAGGACTATACGGTGGATGCCTCATCAAATCGATGTTTTGGGGTACTCAAAAATGTAGTTGCTTGAGCCGATGTGTGGGAGCTCGCATTGTCGTGGTGAAGAGTGATCTCAAATATGTTCAACTTTACGATAGAGCTGTCAGTTTGCCAGATTGCAACACCAGGGTTGCCAATTCCCGAAATATAAGAGGCAAAACTCGTATTAATAACATTAATTAAATACCCGTTATTAAAATTTTCAGTCCATTATCTTTAAACTGCGAATGGAAGTTTAGAAATAACACATCAGAAAATATCAACGATATAGAACAGAATTGGATAACGCAAAAGAATGGTTGTACGGCTTTAACACCCTACGCTACTACGGCGTTTGAATTTTGTATATGTCCAGACGCAAAAGTGACTGGCTATCACAGCATCTTCTTCTGGTAAGTTCATCTAGTAAGTAGAGGAGGAACATTTTAATATTTGAAAACAAAATTACTGTTAATAGTGATATTTTTTGAATATATTATGACCACCATACCTACTGCTTTGTATTCTTTATTTATTTATACTAAGTGACATAAAAATTTGATCACCCCAGTTTAAATTATTTCATTTGAATACAATTTGGTGAATTTTTTTTTACTGAAATAAACAATTGATAAAATTTTCAGCCGTAGTAAAGATACAAATTTTACGGATTTTGGTTCTTGACATTCTTTACGATTGGTTGCGATGTCTAGGGTACGGAGACCTGTACGATTTCGTCAACTTATGAGTTTGATAAGGGTCGTATAGTGGGACTTCGGGAAGCTGGATTTTCTTTTCGGGAAATTGCAGTTAGAGTGCAAAAAAGTGTAGACACCGTGGTTAGGTGTTGTCGCGAGAATACATCCAGCGCCGGATTCCGTTATGAGGCTAAAATAGGCCAATAGAAATATTAGTAGGTGTGGCTTGGATATTTGGCGCACTTTTTCAATTTGTGCTTTCTAGGCTAGAAAGTAAAAAAATATATAATTGCAGTGTAAAAATGTATTATAAAGGTGTATTTTTTTATTATGCCAGGGGATAATTTCAGGTTTTTTTAAAATAAGTTTAATTTAATTAATATACATGTTTTGGTTATCAGTAACTAAATTAAGGGTAAAAATACTGAGGATTTTTTATTACTTATTTTTTATTTCCATCCTCCAACCTCCGAGAGTTGAAATATTTCATAGATTTGGGCAAATTATTGTAGTTTTAATCCACAATGAAATCCAGTTTTTATCAAATATTTATAACTTGGGCATCTATTCCTATCTGCTAAAGCTGTGTTGTCGTCATCACAAGTTAGCTGGATATTGCACTTAATCTAAAATTCCAAAATAGTAGGCACTAAATTCTCAGAAATGACTGTGACGTTTTTGCCTTAATCTGCCTCTTGCAGTGGCGTACGGAAATTATACTAAACAGATGTGGAAAAATTAATTATTTAAAAACTATATCCACAAATAAGAATTAAATTACATTATATTAATTATATAAAAAAAATATACACTGTGTCCACGGATGGAGTTGCTAAGAGGAGAAAAACCTTTATTATTAATGTTATGACAAAGTTATTGTTATAAAAAATTTGCATCCTTTGGAAATAAGATTGACATAAAAAAATCTGAGATCAGATGTACAGGGTGTTAGCAAAGTAATAAAACGTGAAAATGTTTCATGAGAAAAGTAGGCACCATTATTATTATTAATGCAGCCGTGTGCATGAGATTTCGATTTCAGACCTACGTTTATTGGACTAAAACCACTACCACCACAAAAAGTTTAAAATTACTTACAGTATTGTATTATTCATTATCATCTGAAGAAAACTCGTCGGATGATGAGCAACTATCGCGATCGCTACTATTCAAAGTAATAAGAGCACTTTTCCTACCTCTTTTCATAAATTTAATGTTCATTTGCTTTAATGTGCGCAATAAAACACGTCGTGATATTTTGGGCATCGATTCATCGGAACTTATTTCGGCTGCGACTTTTTTTAAAGTTGGGATTTCATTTCGGAAAAAGAACGAATGGAATTTCCTACGAATAGCATATTTGGTGCAATCATCAAGCTGAATTTGTTTTCTTCCTCTAGTTTCAATGTCTTTAGATACATTATAACATTTACCTTCATTTTCTTTAAATGTTTTAAGAATTCTGTGAACACTTCTCGTCGACACTTTAGTTAAATCACTACACAGATTAACTACGTCATTATGCAACATATTCTCATTCCGTTCACGGAGCCCACAATACACATTGTATATAATAGTTTTTTCTCCTTCGGATAAATTTGGACGTCTGCGTTTACTTTGACTGCTTTCACTTTCCATATTGCTCACAGTTCACAGCACAAAATTAAACTGATTTATAATGATATTTCCCTTGTTTCAGTCCTTAAACAAATCCCTTGGTTTTTACCTGATCTGATATGAAATTACCTTTTTTTACTGTTAATCGTTTTCCTAGAAATGTACCTGCCTAATTATTTGACGTCTACTACATTATTACTTCTTACGAATGGATTAAATGGATTAACTGTATAGAAAGTGTATTATTCCTCTTTATGTTTATCTAGGGTAGGTATTATACAAAAATATCATTATTTATTATATTATTGAAAAGGGTATTTCCAATTTTAGAATTTTTACAACAGAAATTCCAAAACTGTCATCAGTGTTGAAACAGACCTAATTCGTTATAACTGTATTATAATAACAGATCAAAGAAAAAAAAATAATATTTACATTACGTATTATTCAACGAATGTTACGCTCATGAATGTTAACCTAACCGTGCTCAGCTGATGAAGCAATATTTATATCTCTCTCTATCTTACGGCAAATTTAATCTACCTCTCTTTTTTCCGCCCCACAAACGTCTCTGTGTACGCAACGTTGCCATTTATAAATTTTAGTCCCAGAATATAATTCAAATTTTTTTATATTTAATAAACATTGATGTTGTTGAATATATTTCATTAGCAGGAAGTTTCTTTAATATTTAATATTTTTTAGTATTTAGTATTTAATGAATAAAACACGTTGTCCGTTATTCTATGACCATTTAGTTGCGTGTGTATGATTTAAATAGAAGATGATAAAATATATAGAAACCCAACCTGACAACAATGTTTACGTTTTAATTCAATAATATTTCTGAGAATTTAGTGCCTACTATTATGGAATTTTAGTATAATCATTTCTAATGCTGTTCCTTCTGTATGTCCATTCTTGTAGAGACGTAATAACTGTTCTCTTACATGATTACTAACTTTCCGAAACCGCAAATAATCTGAATTACCGGATTGTGTGTTACAATAAGAGTTATTTCACAAGGTGCTTCTTGTAAAAGTTGGAATTTTTCTTGTATGCCCATGTATTTTTTTCTAATAAGATGAATTTTTACTGTTAATTTTGAAGGGCAGTTGGTATTTCTCGTTTTAATTTGTGAAGATGGTTCGTAAGTTTTTGAGCACCGAGTAAAGTGGTGACATCTAAAATTAAATTTAAACTTTATATGGTAAATAAAATTTTTTAAATGGTTACTAAATAATTTTAATAAACTCAAAAATTTAATATATTATGTATAGGTACCAATATATATCATTTAAATATTTCACTTAAGTTTAATCCGTTCTCTATCCTCAATAACCGTATTATTTATAACGTATGATGAATTGGTTAAGTTTTCAAACTCTCTCAACCATTTACCAAACACTTTTTTGTTCGTGCAATTAACAAAAAATTGCAACTGAACGTTAGGGAACTTATCTTCACCTTCTATTATATCTTTTTCTCCATAATTTTTATTCCCCAGCCAGGTGGCAAAACAGACTAAAAAATTGGTAGATTTAATAATTAATAATTGTTCTTATTACTACCTATACGCCAAAAATAGATGTTTGATTTGATACTTACATTAATGAATTTTTCATTTAACGAGGAAGACACAAAGTTTTCCATTTACACGTTAGTTAAAATTTTTCACAAAAAATCAATACCTTTTGTTTACCTACTTTTAAAGACTATGAAATGAAGACAAGATCAAAGGAAAACAATCTTAAAATAATAAATACCTGCTTAAAACCTTAAAAATTACTTTCAGTTATACCTAGTTTAAGTTTAAACGTCACGTAAAATATCAACGGTAGGAACTTCGCCCACAAGCATCATTTTAATTGGCTTATTTTAACCTCATAACGGAATCCGGCGCTGGATGTATTCTTGCGGTGTTGTCAGGCATGGCTTCGAGCCAAATTTAGATGGTGAAGACTGTAAAAGTAAAAGAAAGGTGGTAATTTGAATTATGTGAGCCACAGAACGAAGTTTTCCTAATACGCCTAAATAGTGGCGCGAACTGATGACAGAGAAACGAAAATTGGGATAGAGAGATTCCGATACCCCACTACCGTTTAAAATAAGCCCGAGGCTGGACTAAGTACAATCGAAGATACAAGTTTTTATTACCCAAATAAAATTGGAAATTTATTATATTCACAATACGTTTTTTTTTTAAATTAATTTCTTGAGAAAAAAAATCATTTTGCACACATTATAGTTCAAAATAATATTTCATATTGTATAGAGAAATAAAATAAGTAAAAAATTAAAAAGAAACCATTTATTGTTACAAAGTTTTCAATTTTAATTACTTGTACAGTCGACAGAAGCAAACATGGTCCGCGGAAAATATGCCAACTAATTTCAAGGTTATCACAATCAGCCAATCACGAGCCAATGTTAACGATAATATCAATTTTAGTGGCTGCATACGTGAGATGAAAATACAACTACAGCGACAAGGACACGCCCACCCAGGGTTCATGTTTGCTTCTGTCAACTGTAAATGTTATCGATAAAATAGTGAATTACACAAAACTAAAAACTACGGATTTCGCAACTTATACAGGAGAAAATTCAAGTTTTCAATTAAGTTTGTTTCATTTAAATGAGGTGTTATACTTTGAATTATTAAACGATTATTCCACCATCAAAAGATTACCTAACGAAGTTTCCAAATTAAAAAAAATAATTAATGAAATTTTAACCAAAGCACATTTTTTTTAAAGAACAAATGGTAAAGGTGTATATTAGGTCACCCCCCCTAGGCGCATGCGCGAAAATTTCAAATTTATTGATTTTTTAACGAGTTTGAAGTTGCGGTGTTGTCGGCTTAAATAATTTTTCCCTTAAACCGAATAGTTTGGTTTGGGTTTAGTAAATTTGATTTAAAAAAAAGAAGAAGCTGGTAAATATTTAAAGATTAAAGGAGTTTTATTAATCCATAAATAATAAATTATATGCTGAAAGTAGTAATTAAAAATATAAATAAAAAGCGATCTTCTTTTTTTTTATTTTTTTAATTGGCAAATATACCTATAAATCTCTTGCTTCAATGGTATTCTGTGATTTTAATTTATTATGGTTTAATAATATTAAAAATATATAAACTTCTGCTATAAATGCCATAGAAATTATAAAACAGCAATTAAAAATAGGAATAAATCAGCAAATAAAATTAGAAATAGAACATGTTTTATGTTTTCATTCATGTAAATGACATAATATTTACTTATGGGACTTATTTTAATTATGGTTTAAAATTCATTAAAAAATATAAACTATTAATGTAAAGGCAGTATAGAAAATATTAGCAAAAACTTTTGTAAGTGATTCATGTTTATATGAACCTCAAGTTTGAATCCAGAAATGTTTCCAGATGCAAAATTTATTGTTCTGACTCACTATTTATTTAAAAAAACTTATTTTTCCAATCAATATCTGTGTTGATATACTAGCATTGTCACATTGACAAAGTTCTTTGTTTAATTTTCTTAGTATTGATGTTTTAAGGTATTGTGCTTTTATGATTTATTAGTAGGTAATTTATAACTGAAAAGATTGACCAGAGCTGTAAATAATTAATTTTAATGCGAAGAGATAAATTAATATTCTTTAGTTTATTTTTTATTCATTTTATTAAGAAAAGATACAATTAGATAAATATGTTGTAAATAAGTAACAATATCTAATAAAGTTTATTGTTAGTAAAATTTATTGTACTAACCCTTACTCTGTTAAAGTCCATCTTAATAAGAACATTGAAAATATTACTTTTTAACAAAAACTTCAACTTTTATTGAAAAATTTTTTTTAAAATACAATTACAGCCGTTTCGCTATATTATTATTATTATCAAAAGACTTATGCACTTACTCAGCTTTCGCTGGTAATATTTACCTATCCCGAGCGTAAACGCAAATGGGATTAGGCTCAAAATTTACATATTTAAAAATTTCCTAACAGTGTGACATGTGTTTAAAATTGCCGCTTTTTGCAAGTCCATAAAAGTGTTTTTATGAAGATCAAGTTTTTTAAGACTATCTTCAAGACTTTTGGGAATGAGTCCAGTTGATGATACGATGATCGGTACCACCTCCACTTTTTCTGCATGCCACATCTGTCCCACTTCTATGGCAAGATCGGTGTACTTTGCCATCTTTTCATTATACTTATCCAAAACGTTGTTATTGTTTGGAACTGCAACATCGACTAACAGCACCGATTTAGCTTTCTTATCCACTACTACAATGTCGGGTCGATTATTCGTCACCTGTCTATCAGTGATAATGGACCTATCGTAGTAGAGTCTAAAGTCTGCATTCTCGAGCACTGCCTGTGGATTGTATTTGTAATAGGGTGTATAGGTATTTAGCAGTCCATATTTGTTAGCCAGTTTCTGGTGGATAATATTACACAGCTGGTTGTGCCTGCGTAAATAATCCGTGTTGGCTATGGTTGAACATCCTGATGTGATGTGTTGTATGGTTTCCGAAGTTTGTTGGCACCGTCTACACTTGTCCGTTGTAATAGTTGGGTCCCTGATAACAAATTTTTTGTAGTTGTTCGTATTAATTACTTGATCTTGAATGGCCATCATAAATCCTTCAGTCTCTGGGAACAGGGTACCGTCAGCAAGCCACCTATTTGATGCAATTTTATCAATGTGTGGTTGGTTTAGGTCGTGATGATGTCGACCATGTAGAGCTTTTTGGGCCCATTTTACTTGTTTTTCAGCATCTGTTGTTATTTCCAAGTCCATATGAGGGTCTGCTAAATTTAGAGGCGAGTATTTCTTATCTGCTCCTATGACAGACTTATGTAAATTAGATGACAGTGATTTTGTAATAAAGAAGTCTCGTAATCTATTTATCTGTTTGTTATGTAGATTTACTATATCGCATAAAGCTCTTCCTCCCTCCTTTCTCGGTAGTGTTGTTCTAAGCACTGACGATGTTGGATGGTGACATCTGTACTTTGTCATCATAGTTCGGGTTGTTCTCTGAATATCTTCCAATTCGGTTTTTGTCCATTGTAAAATACCGAAAGAATAGGTCAACACAGGTACGGCATATGTATTAATGGCTCGGTTTAGATTTCCTGCGTTCAACTCAGATTTTAGTAGGGAACTTACCCTTTGTGAAAACTCATCCCTGATTTTAGCCTTGGACTGTTTTTGGTCTAAAAATCTGGCTTGTTGAAATCCCAAGTATTTATAGGTTTCCCCATTCTGCATGGCAGCGATTATATCTCCATTAGGTAGCGCCACATCTCCATTGACAATTTTTCCCTTTTCGATGTTTAAAGTACGGCACTTATCTAAACCAAATTCCATGTGTATATCACTGGAGAACCTTTCAGTTATATCCAGAAGATGTTGAATTTGTTGTTGATTGGAAGCAAAAATTTTGATGTCATCCATATAAAGGAGATGGGAAACGGTGTAGTTGGTGTGTCTATTAGTCTTAAGATTGAAGCCATATTTTGTGTCGTTTAGCAAGTGAGAAAGTGGATTCATTGCCAAACAGAACCACAGTGGACTAAGTGAGTCACCTTGGAATATTCCTCTGCGAATAGCAATTTCATCGGTTTTAAAATGCTGACCATTTATATTTAACTGAAGGTTTGTTCTCCATTGTTTCGTAGATGCTTCAAGAAAAGTAACGATGGTAGGATGTACTTTGTAGATGTTTAAAATACGTATAAGCCAGGAATGAGGTACGCTGTCAAATGCCTTAGCGTAGTCTACAAAAGCAGTCGAGATGTTGCGACATTGCTTTTGCGCTTGCCTTAGGATCACAGAGTCAATAACAAGTTGTTCTTTGCATCCCTGGTGACCACGTTTACATCCCTTTTGCTCCTCTGCCAAGATGTTATTTTGGTCAACATGCCTGTAAATTCGGTTAGTAATGCAAGATGTTAATATCTTATAAAGCGTTGGAAGGCATGTGATTGGTCTATACTGCGAAGGATCCTGTGTGTTAGCTGTTTTGGGAAGCATATGGGTTAAACCATGAGTGAGAAAGGCTGGGATTTCTTCTGGATGTTGAAGAATGTGTGTAAATTTTGATGCCATTACCTCGTGTAAGCTGTCAAATTTTTTGTACCAGAAATTTTGGATATTATCGATTCCTGGAGCTTTCCAACTATTAGTTTCTCCTACGACTTGGTTTACTTCAGCTGTTGTTATGTTATCAAACACCATAGAAGCAATGTTTGATTTGTCTGTCTCGGATTCTATCCATGCTGCACCCTCGTTGTGTTTTTGAGGATTGGACCATATTGAAGACCAATAGTCAGTAAGTTCATCCTTACTTGGAAGATTGTGGTAGTTGTTTGTTCCGGCGCTACTAAGTTGTCTGTAGAACAGCTTTTCATTGGTGTTAAATAAGTGGTTTTGCTGTTTTTTTTTTAGTACATTTGACGTAACGAGATAATCTTTTGGATTTTGCCTTTAGCTTCTGCCTAAGAAGGTCCATATATGAGCATAAATGTTCCTTATACCGTGGATGACCTGTGTTTGTTTTAATTTTCTTTAAAATTTTCTTGACCCTATTAATTAGGCGTCTGGACGGTTTGGTGTTGTTGTTAAATTCTGTGAGTTGTCCCAATTCCTTCCTTATGTCATTAATGGACTTCTCAAGTCGCTGTTGCCACCAAGGTTTAAATGGCTTCTGCTTTTCATTAGACCTTTTGTTCGGAAACCGGATTTGTTGATTGTGACTTCGTAGCACTGCAACTGCACCACAGTAGATAAGGGTGTGGATTTCTTCCAGTGTTTGGCAGTCCTTAGCACGATCATTGAAAAGTAGATTAAAAAGTGCAAGAATCCTATTGGTGTTCTTATTTGATCTCAGTTTGGGCAATATTGGTCGCTGAATTGGGTTGGTACCATCAAATTCTGCTATTGCTTTAGAGAGTTCGGCAACAGCATTTTCGTGTTCGTCTGTTTGTGTGTCATTATCTATGTTTTCGTTTTGATCCATGTTTGGTGTGTCCTCGCTAGTGTGGTCATCAAGTCTTATATTATCCAGCTGATCATTTGTATGTTGGATTACATTATGATCGATTTCTGTTTGGAGCTCAAGAAGTACTTCACTTCGTATTTGTTGCAATAGTGGACCAGGTAGTAAATTGTTTTTAATAATTGTTCGACGCTGGTCAGCAATACGTTGCTCCGTAACATGTTATTATTATTATTATTATTATTATTATTATTATTATTATTATTATTATTATTATTATTATTCACAAAAATGTGGTAACGTAGCTTAAAATTCAAAGTTTACCGCTCGGTTACTGCTCTCGTCGACCAATAAAATTAATTTAAGAATTCAAATTGCCGCATGCGCCAAGGGGGGGTTGACCTAAAATACACCTTTACCGAACAAATTGTACAAAAATATTTATACGATGGTATAAACTAATAATTATTGTTTGTGATAACACTCACCTCCTTTTTTCAACAACGATTTCTTCAAGAAAAGTCTAATAAATAAATACACAAACCAAAAGTACCCACACCTAACCCACCCAAACAACCATCAAAACAATGACAACACGTGCATCACAATTTTTACTCGGAGTGTACTACAAAAGCTAGATGGATTCGCCGCTGAGGGCGCGTTTATCAGCCTTTTAAATTATTACAAATAATTCAAATCTTAGGTATCATTTTCTCTAAAACTAAGTAAAATTTTTACTTGAAAATTTCAGTATTTATTGATAGTATCATGCCCCACAAGCTGTGCATAATTTTACATTAAATTTGTTTAAATAAATCAAATTAAACGTTGTATCTCAAAGAAAAAAATTGATATAAAAAAATGTGCGTGGGCTGTCGGGTATGATAAACTATTCTCACTCCAAAAATTTGGTGTAAATCGAACAATGAACACCGACGAAAAATCTTCCTAAGTACAAAATTTAAGGTTTATTCGCCATAAACATGTCTGCACATTTTAACAGGGGCGGTCCTAGGGCGGTGCGAGCGGTGCGACCGCACCGGGTGCCGTCGTAGGGGGGGCGCCGAAAAGGCCCGAACGCGATTGCGGGATGGGGTGAAATTTTGTTTCGTTTCGTTTCGTCAGTCACTCGGCAACATCGCCTCTTCACGGACGAATGTATTTGGTACCTAACCTATTTACTTGGGTATCGTGACGTTGTTGTATGACTTTTTTGCGAAAACTTTATAATGGTCCGGCTACACACAACGTTTTGCCTGAGAGCATACCTGCAGAGACTTGTTTGCGCAAGTAAGAGCGTGCGTGTAGACGGCAAGACGGTATCACGCGTCATATAAACATCGCGCGTCTTGCCGTCTATAGGCACGCTCTTACCTGCGCAAACAAGTCTCTGCAGGCATGCTCTCAGGCAAAACGTTGTGTATAGCCGGACTATTAGATTATTGTTTTTCTGTTGATTAGTTTTAGAAAAACGTTCCATTTGTTGCGGACACAGTTCAAGTATTGGCTTACTTGGAGGTGAAGTTAGAAGTATAATTTTGACTATGCTAAAGTCATCTAAATACTTTTCCGTCATACTGGACTGCACTCCTGACGTAAGCCACATTGAGCAACTATCATTGACAGTCCGTTTCGTTGACACTAATGACGAAGAAGTTAAAGTGCGTGAGTGCTTCTTAGCTTACAAACCGGTGAGTGATTTCTCAGGAGAAAGCATTACTGGCCTTTTCCTTGATAATATTGTACATGAATTTAATTTAGACATGAACGACTGTCGAGGTCAATGATCTATGGTCTTTTTTGTATGACATCAAAATTATTTGCGATAAATCTTTACTGAAAAAAGCGTGTGCAGACTTGCAAATTATGTTAACTGATGGGAAAAAAAATGTGATGTCACTAGTTGCGAACTGATTGAGGAATGTTTGAGCCTGAACTCATTATTAAGTAATTTTGAAATAGAAGGGCCACTAAAAGTTCTTCAACTCATAAAGAAAAATGATTGACAGGATATGTTTCCTAATGTGTGGACAGTCCTTCGGATTTGCTGACCATTCCAGTGACTGTAGCAAAAGGCGAACGAAGTTTTAGTAAACTGAAACTCATTAAAACGTACTTGCGCTCGATTATGTCTCAAGAAAGGTTATCAGATCTCGCCATTTTATCTATTGAAAACGATATTGCCCAAGGCTTAGATTACTCAGACTTGGTGAAAAAATTTGCTAGCTTTTAACCCTTTTTTTTCAAATAAATGACTAAACATAATATATTTTCAAATCCAAAAAATATACTGACACGAAATATTATTTGGTGTATCGTTACGTTGCAAGCGATCTTTTCTAGGTGAGGCGCCCCTTACCTATTAAGTACCCTATCTACCTAAGAAAGAGCTTTATTTTTTGTTAGGAGGGGAAATAAGGCGCCGCTATGAAATCTCGCACCACCTAAAAAATAAGCTAGGACCGCCTCTGCATTTTAACTTTCCTTTACTACACTCAGGTGCAAAAAATTCGATCCATACGATTTTTTCAATAAAAAATTAAGATCTTTGGATATTAAACTTTAAAATAAGTTATAGATTGAAAAATACGTATCGAATATCAATAAAACCCATAGTTTACAGAAAATAACTCTTTATTTTATAGAGCCATTCACCATAATACAGAAAATTGAAAAATGAATGAAAACTTCTTGAATAAAAAATGGCAATACAAAAATGTGGTGTATGCAATGATAATTAATACCTAGTGTTTCCTCCTCGGGCCCTTATAACATCTTGAATACGGCGTGGCATCGAGCTAATCAACCTATGGATGTCAATTTGGTCCAATTCTCTCCATATTTCCTGAAGAGCCGCACCGAGCTCAGCCAGGTTGTTTGGACGAGGTATTCGTGCTCGATATTGCCTTCCCATTATGTCCCACATATGCTCAATTGGATTGAGATCAGGACTGGAAGCTGGCCAATTCATACGGACAATTCCCACCTCTTCTAAATAGTCATTGACGATCCTAGCACGGTGCGGACGCGCATTATCGTCCATGAAAAGAAAATTGGGTCCGATGAACGGGGCAAAAGGTATCACATGCTCATCAAGAATGGTCGTTATGTATGTTGCACCCGTCATAGAACCGCCATCCACGATAGCTAGGTCAGTACGAGCTTCGTAACTTATACCACCCCAAATCATCACTGAGCCTCCTCGTTAGCTTATTGTTTCTGCAATATTGCACTGAGCAAATCGCTCTTCTTGCCTCCGCCAAACTCTTTCGCGGCCGTCTGGTGACCTCAAGCTAAACCTGGACTCGTCTGAGAACAATACACTTCGCCAGTCTGCGTTATTCCAGTTTTCGTGTTCTCTTGCAAAGGCAAGTCTAGCTCTGCGATGCTCTACGGATAATAGTGGACATAGGGCTCGTCTTCTGGATACTAAATGATCTTCAGCAAGTCGACGTCGAACTGTCCATCTGCTTACATCCACATTTTTCACTTCATTCAGACGATTGGCCAGTTGAACTGATGTGTTATGCCGATTTCTCAAACATGAAGTTACCAAAAATCGGTCATCTCGTTCGGATGTTGCCCTTCTACGACCGGAACCTGGCCTCCTTGTGAAGTTGCCGGTTTCATTGAATCGCTAAACTGCTCTTTGAACCGCCGAACGACCTAACACATCAGCTGCATAATACTGGGTACGGCCATCTTGAACTAAAGCCACCGCTCTACCTGCATCCGTCGAAGTTAAGAACATTTTATTGCAATTAGAATTAAGAATGCAACGCGGTTTGACACTACAGGATCACTAAGGTAACCCGGGTTGAAATAAATGCAATAAACAATGATTTATCTTTTCGCTTATCGGAATAATTTTTTCAACAGTAAATACACAAGAGCTTTTTTTTTACCGGAAAATTTTTCGATTCATCGAAAGATTTTGCCAATCAGTAATATTACGAAAAAAACTGAAATGATAAAATCGCGAGACCGAAGGTCGAGATGAAGAGAAAAATTTATCCATTAAAAAAAAGATCGCGTGTATTTTGCTAAGATAAATTAACGACTAATTATATAAAGAAACAATAAAATTTATTCATTCTAAAACAATTAAACTCAAAAAACTGAAATTAGATAAAATCGCTCGACCTTCGGTCTCGCGATTTTATCATTTCAGTTTTTTTCGTAATATTACTGATGGAAAAATCTTGAGATGAAGAGAAAAATTTATCCATTAAAAAAAAGATCGCGTGTATTTTGCTAAGATAAATTAACGACTAATTATATAAAGAAACAATAAAATTTATTCATTCTAAAACAATTAAACTCAAAAAACTGAAATTAGATAAAATCGCTCGACCTTCGGTCTCGCGATTTTATCATTTCAGTTTTTTTCGTAATATTACTGATGGAAAAATCTTGAGATGAAGAGAAAAATTTATCCATTAAAAAAAAGATCGCGTGTATTTTGCTAAGATAAATTAACGACTAATTATATAAAGAAACAATAAAATTTATTCATTCTAAAACAATTAAACTAGTTAAAAGAACAGTTGTTAAAAATACAATTATTAAATATTGGTTGGGGAGTACTGATTTTAATGTTTTCTTCTCGTGTTTCTACGTATGTTGAATATTCTGTTTCCGAGGGTCTCAAATTATTTATAAGTTGTTCATGGTGTTCGGGGTCAATTTGGAGGTATGGTTTAATCGATTGTGATGACGAGTGTCCTGTTATCTTAATAAGCTGTTGATCCTGTTAACTCCTGCTTTGGCTAATTGGGAAACTGCGCTGGCACGATTTGAATGGTTAGTAACTTTATTATTGATTATGTCCAATCCAATTTTTGCAGCAGAATTTTTTGTCCAAACAGATATGGTATTAATACCTAAAGGAATATTTTTGTACCAACCTTTAGAATTTTTATTTTACCAAAAAGGATTTGGAGTTAAAAATAATCGGTCAGAAGTAATATGTTCATTTCTTTTTTCTACTAGCAAATGGAATAGTTTTACAGGGCAAATACTTTCGTCACTTTCATTTCTAGTCAACCATTTGCTGTCTGTTAACTTTTTCGAGTCGCCTTGTGCCGTTTTCGAAAATATGGTGTTATATTCAATCCTACCCGTAGGAAGACCATTTTGGATCTTTTCTACTTTAAAATAATAAATTTTGCAATTAACAGCTTCTCCTCCTCTCCAAGCCAATTCGTAAGAAGCTATATGAAAGAATCTTTTTTGCAGCCCTTCAGGTTCATTTATATTCCATAGTGTTGCCATTTTATTATATTTTCTTTGTCTATTGCTGAAGAACACGTCTTTCTTTTTGTTGGAATCAATTGAAGTTGTTTTCTTTTGGCATTTCTAGCATCCCGAGCTTCTTTAAAGGTTATGTCTGTAAAAGGATCAAATTTCAAACCATATTCGTTAAAATATTTCTGTTGTAACATTTTAGCAGTCGTGTTCCATATTGTTTTGACCGCAAATTCTTTGTAATCTTCTCCATTCTTTTTTTCATATTGAAAGCCCAATCTTTTAATATTTTTGCTAGATCTTGTATTGTAGTATTCTCTTCCAACTTATAATTTCGGCTTTGACAAAACTCCAAGAATTGTTTCCATATTGATGACTTCGGTATTGACTCTTCAATATTTTTTGTAATTTGTTCATGTGAAACCTCTCCAAATCGGTTCATACTTTATGTTTTTTGCAAAGAAAAGGTAGTATTGTTTTATATTGTTAAATTTGACAATTAAATACCTGTCAACAATAATGCAAAATTGATACACACCTACTAGATTGAGGAACATGCGATAAAAAAAAGCGATAAAAAAGGATGCACCTTTTTTATCGATGTCAAAATGACAAAATAGTTTGTAGGTATATGACATTTTAACATTGGAGTTAATTTATCAAATAAAAACATAAATGCCTTTGTGATAAAAAATGCAGAACTAATATAAACATTCGAGTTTATTTCGGATATACGAGGGCATACCTAAAAATACATATACCATACAATAACTTGAGAGTCGCAAGACTTAAAATAAATGAGAAAAAAGAAATGGATCGAATTTTTTGCACCTGAGTATATTATTATAGTTTTGGTTGACATCTTGTATAAATAATGTTTGAATTTGTTTTAGTCTGTATATTCTCGATATTCCTTTAACGAGTCTAAAAGAAAACGAAGATTTCATCGTTATAGAACGAGATACTAGAGACGATATTTGCGGAAAAGTTATAGAAGCTAAGGTATACAGTGTCTCAACATTATTTTGAAAAAAGTTTAAACGTTTCAATGGATTTTAGGAAGTTGATATTCTTTGTGCAGAAATGGAGGTGTGTATGTTCATTGAACTCGAGAAGAATTTAACTAAGTAAGTTTAAGTAGTTATTGTCTGGAAAATGGATTAGTTTTGGATAATTTTATTGTTGAATAGCACTTGATTGATAGGCTAGAAAATTAACTATACTATATTTGTTTGGAGTTGGCAGCACAGTGAGTTCATTATAAATGCAAATCCTTCAAAGCCCAAGCAAGGGTGATTCATGAAAAATAACTAAAAGTAGTATACTGTAACATTTAAATATTTGACAATAGTATAATGAGTATAATATCAACAGAAGTTGTTTTATATTACCTGAATCAAATAACTTTCATTATATTATATTATTTTGTGTATTGGTAAGAAAATTTTTACTTAGAAATATTTTTTATTTTGTAATGTATCAATATTATATTTTGTACATAAACATTTGAAACTAACAGAAATTTCGAGAAATTAATTATATAATGTGAAAAAAGAAGACAGATATACAGGGTGTTTCTTAAGTAATCTAAAATATTATATGGGGCGCTTCGTTACTCAATTTTAAGACGAAAAGTTCATATAAACATGTGTGATAGGTGTTGTCGTTTATGAGATACAGGGTGTTGAATTTATTGTAATAAGTCAGTTCTGATTGTACGTGAAATTAATTTTTCCCGGTGACGCTACTGGTTTTTAGAAGTAATACGCAAAAACATGCTTATTCTAAGTGGCCCTTGAAATAATGTTGACAAGTGTCAAATTTGAAAACCAACGCAAAAATCGTACATTTTTACTTGTTTGACTCTGTGTTTAGTTAATAACTATGCCAGTGTTTACTAATGTTGAAATGGCTAATATGCATTTTTTGTACGGATTAGCGAATGGTAATGCCTTAGAAGCTAGACGTACGTATGCCCAGCGTTATCCAAATAATCGTTTACCATGTTCAGATACGTTTACTAAGTTACATATTCGTTTACAAGAAACTGGAACTTTTGCTAAATCGAAGAATATTATTGGACGACCCAGAACTGTGAGAAATCCCTAATTGGAAAACCAGATTCTTCAAATTATTGACCAACATCCAGAAACGAGTACAAGAAAAGTTGCAGATGAAGTAAATGTTAGTAACAAAACTGTTTGGAATATTCTTAAAGATAATTTATTGTATCCATATCACGTTCAACGTGTTCAAAATTTGTTACCTACTGACTATCCATTACGCATACAGTATTGTCAATGGATTTTACGTGAAATCGCGAACAATCCGAATTTTGTGGCCAATATTCTATTTACGGATGAAGCCAACTTTTCTAGACATGGGATTATGAATTTTCATAGGTAATGACCACATATGGGCAGATGTAAATCCACATACCATAAGTGTAAAACGATTTCAACAAACATTTTCGGTCAATGTTTGGCTTGGCATCATCGATGATTATTTAATTGGACCATTTTTCCTTCCTGTACGGTTAACCGGTGAGACATACCAACATTTTCTAGAAAATGAACTTCCACTTCTTTTGGAAGATGTACCTATTATTATTAGAAGGCGCATGTGGTTCATGCATGACGGAGCTCCTCCACATTTTTCAGTGATTGTATGCGAGTTTTTAAATAATGTTTTTCCAGGCCATTGGATCGGACGAGGATCTCCACACCCGTGGCCCCCTAGATCACCTGAACACAATCCTCTGGATTTTTGTGTGTGGGGATATTTTAAATCGCTTGTTTACACAACACTGATATTAAACGTACAAGATCTTCAAAATCGTATCATAGACGGCTTTAATGTTATTCGTAACAATCCTGGTATCTTTGAACGTATTCGACAATCCATTAGACATCGAGCGGATTCTTGCATTTTAGCTGGAGGTGGACATTTTGAACATTTGCTCTGAAATGTATTATTTTTTCTTTATGTTTAACACATGTTGCTTGTAATAAAATAATAAAAAAAATATAAATCAGTAGCGTCACCAAGAAAAATTAATTTCACGTACAACACCCTGTATCTCATAAACGACAACACCTATCACACATGTTTATATGAACTTTTCGTCTTAAAATTGAGTAACGAAGCGCCCCATATAATATTTTAGATTACTTAAGAAACACCCTGTATTTGTCCTAATGAGCGCTAGAAAAATCCACAATTAGACGAAGTGAGTATGTCTAGTAGTATATAGGAAAGAGAGATGCACATAGTGTGCTAGAACATGATTAATTCATAAAACCTTCAACAAATTTCTGGAAGGTTAGAAACCTATAAAAGGACTTGAGCAGAGGTCGGTGGAGGGAGGTATATTATTGGAAGTTAGCCATAGAAGATCGGTCAGTGTGAACAGTCAATTTGAACAGAGTGAACAAACAGTTTTTAAAAGTAGCAAAAATAAAGTAGTGACATTAAGAATACAAGTTAAAAAAGTATTACTAAAGTAATAAAAAATTAAAACAAAGTGCTAAATAGTGAATTAAGAACACAAGTTTAAAATTATTAACACAGTAATCAAAAGTATAATTATTAAAAACATTTTCGGTGTATAAAAAAGAAGAAATTAAGTGTACTTACTATTTATAATACAATTAAAACACTGAACTATATCCATAATTCGATTTGGAGGAACAATTATATTACACAAGAAACCAAACGGCTAACAACCACAATATTTTGCCAAAGTCGAAGATTCCATGTATACCTTCGTTGGTTTCCGTTTTTCATAGAGCGACTACGGTTTTTTCCACCAATCAGACAGCAGGGGTAGCAGGACTCTGCATATTAAGGTCAGATAACTTTGTAAACATTTTGAATTTTTGTAGTAGTTAGTTAAGTTATATAATTTAAAATAAAAGAATTTATTTGATACTCAATAATTAATGAATTTCAATAATAACTTATTTACTATTGCATAAATAACAATAATTAATTTAGCACGATTTCAACATCAAGTAAGTTCTTTTCTAGTTAATAAGAGGCCTTTCTTTTTTTCTATTTTCCTACTTATTATTTTATTAATCATTCAATATATTACTGTTTTATAATGAAATTGTAATTATAATTAATCAATCTTTCATTCATATACCTACCTAATTGTCCAACTAGAAGCTTGCAGAACATAACCACCCTGAGAAAAATATAATACAATACATTTCTATTGAAACATAGTCATAGTTGTTATTTTTCAAAGAGTCCATCCTGTAATTAGGGATTAATTAACTCAAACACAATAGAAACCTTAGATAATATTCTGCTATAACAGTCATTATATTAAAATATAATGATTAAAAGAAATTTCTTATTATCGATATAAATAAGTACGTGCGCTACTGATTCAGGGTCTTGTTTACAACATTCTACGATTTAATGATTTTTCTTAACTGCCAACTTCAAACAAATAAACTATAATATAAAAATATTGCAGTATAGATTCCGGATTGCCATGTGTTCCACCAGACAGCCCAACCATTGTGACATCGAATATGGCATTCTCTTGTCCCTTCCTTACTTTTGGAATTTTGCCGGTCGGTCTTCCAGTCGAAAAAATAGTTTACATCAAAAATAATTCTGATCGAAGACTACCGTGGAAAATATTAGAAGTTAAATATAATATAGATGCATCACCCTACATGGAATTGATCAAAGATAAAGAAAACTTGAGTTGTTCTAATGGACTGTGTAATTCCGGTGAATCAAAAAAGTTGTTTTACAGAATAAACGAACCGGTACGTAAGAACATTGTTTAGTCCCCTCGTAAGGTTGTTTAATCCAGGGGTTCTCAACCTTTTCAACGCTGCGACCCCCTTTTTAGGTTGAGAATTTTGGCGACCCCCTTCTTGTAACATCGTAAAGTAAGCCTTTGTATGTAAAAAGACAGCAATAATGGACTAGTTTAGTAGGATCATATTAATCAAAATGATAGCAATATATATTTAGGATAAGATACCTACTTACTTATATTGGTATTCATTTTGCAAGTAATTTTTCTCATTTCGTAAAATTTAGCAATAAATAATTAGTAAATTTTAAACGTAGCGCCAACTAATAACCAATAATGAAGTGTGTTTAAAAGTCAACGTTGTCACATTTTAGCTACGTTCGTTTCAAGTATTCTCGAAGAACTGGCGGCACAAAATACCGTGTTCTGTGACTAATTGATTGTACCAGTTGACAAGATATATGACAGGACAAACAAGACCCCTATTCTTGACGGTGATAGAATAGAACAGCCAATAGAAAGTGGGTGTGGTTCTATTGAAAATGCCAAAACGGTATTCTTGAAATTCGTTCTCTCACTGTACCGATAGAAAGGTTGCTCCCCGAGAGAACAATTACTTCTATTGGTTATTTTTGAAGGAACCGCTATAAAACCAAGAGAAGGTGTTAGGGATTTTTATTTTCGAACCAAAAATAGTATAGAAGTAATTTCTTTCATAAACCAAATACAACCAAACAACAAATTAAACTAACGAAAATGACAGAATATTTTGTTTAGTGTTTTACTCCTTATTTGATAAAGTGTCAATCAGAGAACAAAAATATCGATATGTTTATCTCTTTTTAATGACAACAAATAAGAGAGAGAGATAAGTTTCTCGGTTAATATTAAAGCATATCGACAACATCGCAAATTTTCTACCAATCTTATTGAAACACGTCACTTACCACTTATGACGTATGTAACCATTAAATTTAAATTTCAAAAGCCGATTATGGCTAGAGAATTAATTTTATAAAAATTTTATTTGTACCTATTTTATAAGATGCAAATATAAAAAAAATCACTGAACTAGTCCATTAGGTTTAAAAAACATAAAAAACACTATTCAAAACTATATAAAAACGTTAGTGAGCACTAATTTCTTAATAATGAATAAACGATCCGGTAATAAATGTAATGAAAGTCATTTTAATTATTTTCAATTGTTCAATAACAAAGGAGGTAAAGACTGTGCGCAGTGTAGTATTTACAGAACTGACGCGTGGTTTATTTAAAGCCGCGGAGACAGCCTTTTTTTTAATTATAGTTGTATTTTAAAATAGTATTGATTAATTGTAAATTAATTAAATATATTTATTGTATTTAACAACTCAGTTTCTAAAAAGTACATTGTCGCTTCATTTGATATTCGCTGCTCATATGGTATATACAGTGTGTAAAAGCCAAATGGAATAAATTCATTATTTCGGTTACTGTACATATTTATAAAAAATCCCGAAACACGTCAAATTTAAATTATAACTTGACATTCTTTAACGTGAAAATGCAACCCCTACCTTCATTTGAAAGGTTTCTTCATTCTCTATTCAAAAATGTTATTGTTTTTAAATTTGATGCAAAAATTAACATAAAAAAATTAAAATCATGTTGTTACCGAAATTCTCTAAAATATACTCGAAACTTATTACAATATACTTAAAACTTATTTCCCGTTTAGGTCTTGATAATGAGAAAGTGAACAAAAACCATAGCAATGTGGTTTTTAGATGGTAACCATTAAAAAACTTTAAAGAATTTCCGTGGCAACGCTATTTTAACAAACAGTAGTAAATTGTTTTATTTAAGTTGTCATTGTTGTAATTTAAGTATAAAGTTTGTTCAATTCAATTCTGAAAAAAATGGTTAGATTAACGGAAATGCATAAAATAACAGTTTTACAAATGATTGGTTACGGAGATAACATCCGAACACAACAGGAAGTAACTCGCCCATTTCATGAGAAATTTCCTAATTTACCGCCTATATCCCAAGAAACAATAAGTAAAATAGAAAAGCAGTTTCGCGAGTTTGGTCATGTAAGGCAGATAAAAAAAGCAGCTGCCAATGCACTGAGTGATAAACTCAAATTAAATGTGTTGCTTGAGTTTCAGGAAAACCCACATACATCGAGTAGACAGGCATCCACTACATTCAATGCTAGCCATACTAGGGCTCGGAGTTTTATTCGAATAATTCGAATATTCGAATATTCGACTATTCTAAATTTGAATTTTTTGTTATTAAAAAAATTTGACTATTCGAATAATTCGACTATTCGAATAATTCGATTAATCGAATATTCAAATAATTCGAATATTGACTATTCGAATATTAAAATTATTTGATTATTCGAAAAATTATCGACTATTTGAATCATTCAACTTTAATTGACTACTCAATATTCGTGTTTTTCGTACAAGTTTTTTTGCTCAGAAATTAAGTTTAACTCGGACTAATTTTGTAAGTTGCTCAGGACGAAAGTCCTGTTTTCTTGATTCACAAAATCCTAAACCTGTTTGCCCATTTTCAATGGGGTACGTAATAATTATGTATACAAGAATATGAAGGTACGCGTAAAAAATAACATAACTAAATAAATAAAAAAATAAATGTTAAAAAACTTTGTTTTCTTAATGTAAATTTGTAATATTTAAGTTTACAAGTTTACATTGTTTATCCTGTAACTTAGTTCCTCATTATTTTCTAATTTAGCGAATTTGAACTATTTGTTTGTTATTTTCAAACCTTTTTGTACGTTTGTAGGAAATGTTATTTTTTGAGTTTATTTGTTAAGTTCTTTTGTTCAAGAGTTTTTACTTGTGTTCTATTTTTAAATGTTTATTTAATAGATTTAATGGTATGTTCTATGTTTTAATGTACCAATTATTTTTTGATAATATAATATTTGAAACAACGTTTTCGTTGTTTAAATAAACGGCTGTTTAAATATTTGACTACCAACCTAATTGATTATTGGAATATTCGAATAATCGAATTATTCAAAAATTTTAATTGCAATTAATGTAATAATATATTTATGTATGTAATATATAATATATAAAATTATTCGAATAGTCGATTATTTGAACTATTTGAATTATTCGAATATTCTAATAGTCGAATTATTTGAATTTTTCGAATATTCGAATTATTCGACTATTCGAATATTTGAGTTATTCCAATATTCGAATTATTCGACTATTCGAATAATTCGAAAAACGACTAATCGAATACAAAAATTTCAGAAATTCCGAGCCCTAAGCCATACATCGATAGCAAACATATTAAAAGAAAATAAATTGCATCCGTATAAGATGATACCTACTCAGGAGCTCATGGAAGACGATTTTGATAGGAGAACTTTTTTTTGTGAGCAAATGAAGGACATGTTGGATAACAATATTATCCAATTAGAAGACTTTTTGTTTTCTGATGAGTGTACTTTTTTACTTAACGGTCATGCTAATCGGCAAAATTGCCGCTACTGGTCCACGGAAAATCCTCACTGGATGAGAGAAGAACACACTCAATACCCTCAAAAGGTTAATGTTTGGGCAGGGATTGTAGGGAACAATATCATTTGTCCCTTTTTTATTGAGGGCAACTTGAATGGCAACAATTATTTGGCACTACTTCAAAATGATGTCATTCCACCGTTGGCAAATTTATATTCTGATCCAGGTAACCCTCAAGTTCCAGCGAATACGATATGGTTTCAGCAGGATGGAGCACCACCACATTACCAACTTAATGTCCGGCAGTACCTCGACACAATATTTCCCAATCGGTGGATAGGGAGGCGAGGATCGATTGAATGGCCAACGCGATCACCTGATCTTACATTATTAGATTTCTTTTTATGGGGATATGTGAAGAGCCATGTGTACAAAACTAAACCTTCTGATTTAAATGACTTAAAAGAACGAATAACGCTTGCGATTAGGTCGATCACACCTGATATGTTAAATAATGTTAGAAGACAGTTTTATTTGAGATTAGATTGTTGCCAACACGTTCGCGGAGAACATTTTGAACATCTACTTCATTAACATTCATAGTTCTTTTTCGTGTTTTACATTTTATTACGTTTTGCATTATATTTTAGTTTTTGATTGTATTGTAGCGAATTTCGGTAACAACATGATATTAATTTTTTTTATGTTAATTTTTGCATTAAATTTAAAAACAATAACATTTTTGAATAGAGAATGAAGAGACCTTTCAAATGATATGTCACAAGCCTATACTTCCCATTTAAAAAATTGGGAGTTGTACCTGTCATTCTAAGGGGGTTGAAGGTAGAGGTTGCATTTTCACGTTAAAGAATGTCAAGTTATAATTTAAATTTGACGTGTTTCGGGATTTTTTATAAATATGTACAGTAACCGAAATAATGAATTTATTCCATTTGGCTTTTACACACTGTATGGCCTGAGTTTTTTTTTCATGTAGGTATCACCATTTATCACTTGGACCCCCCCAGATTCGTCTCGCGACCCACCGGTTGAGAACCCCTGGTTTAACTTATTAATATGTTTGTTTTTAGAATCCATTAAGTTTTGTTTCCATCTTAGTTCTTATATCATTAGATACAACGTTTAATGCAAAAATTGAAGATATTTGTATTGTAACCTATGAAGTTATTAATTTTAACATTAAAATTAAAACGAAAAATGCAACTTCGCCGATTCTTTGTCCTCTAGAAATTGTATACAAAGGAATACCCATTGAGTTAAAATTTTCTGTAGAAAATCTTAGTCCTCTCATAGGTAAGCTATTTGTTTTGTTTGTCTGATAATCAGTTTATACTAAGTTAATAAAAAATTAAAGTATTAATAATTATATAATTAAAATTCGTTAACATTCATTTTTAACTGTTTAAGTGTTTAAGTAAATATTAAAAACGCCTTAATAAAAAATAAATATTAACTAATTATTATTAAAATATCGCTGCACCATTTTTTTTATTTTTAAAACATGTCTTTTTAATTTTACGTTGAGTTAAATTTTTTTTCTTAAATTAATTCACAAGGGTAAATGTGAAGTTAGCATCAAATAATTAAGCACAACGTCACTTGCACTGAGTTTGTTTATAATTGGTATTTGTTCATTGTTGATTTGTTTGTGAATTTATTTTGTGATATTCCGTATACTGCTTTTTATTATAAATAGAAAAATGGCATCGTTTGTGTAGGCAAATTCAAATAATTTACCTCATTTGGATATATTTATGGTTCACGAATCATAAACATAAACAATTCAAAAGTCAACTTTCAACCAATCTTCTATGTACGCATACGACTTTTGTTGGAATCTGTCAAAAAAGTACCGCAGCTACTTTTAATTCACCCTTGTGACGTATTTGTACGTAGTGTTGCATACATTCTGTAAATTTTTTTAATCGGTTTTTTCTGTTAAATTAGAAGAAAATAAAAAAGTAAAATATATTTTCAATATTATATTATCTCTAGTTTCAGAAAAAAAATAAAAATGCGGTCTTAAATTTTTACTTAAACACCTTATTGCGTTCAAAAAATATTTTGACTATCCAACCCTATTGCTTTTGTACCTGACTCATTTTTGGACGCAGTTCGGGTGCGCCCTATACAGTGTGGAACAGCCAAATGGAATTAATTCATTATTTTGATTACTGTACATATTTACCGAAAATCTCGAAACACGTCAAATTTGAATTATAAATTGGCATTGACATTTAAAGTGAAAATGTGATCCCTACCTTTAACCCCCTTTAAGTGACAGTTACAACCCCCAATTTTTTAAATGGAAGTATGGACTTATGATATTTCGTTTGAAATGTCTCTTCATTCTCTATCCAAAAATCTTACTGTTTTTAAATTTATTGCAAAAATTAACATAAAAATATAAAATATCTGATATGTAGGTATCTAATATTTAATTGTTTATAACGTATAAAATATGAATGTCATGACGTAGATGTTCAAAATGCTCACCGCGAAGGTCTTGGCAACATTTTAATCTTAAATAAAAATGTCTTCTAAATTTAATTAACATAACAGGGGTTAAAGGTAGGGTTCACACTTTCACTTTAAAGAATTTCAATTTATAATAATTTAGCAAAAGGGAGAAACCTAGAGCTCAATGTAAATAATTATGTAATGATTTTGGAAACTTGAAGAAGGGTTGAAGAACCCCTGATATAGATTTATCCAATAAGAAGAGATCTATATAGTTAGAAATAATGTTAAATCGATTACAAAAAAAAGGTTTAACATTATTATATAATATAATATATAATGAAGTGTGTTTAAAAGTCAACGTTGTCACATTTTAGCTACGTTCGTTTCAAGTATTCTCAAAGAACTGGCGGCACAAAACACCGTGTTCTGTGACTAACTGATTGTACCAGTTGACAAGATATATGACAGGAGAGAAAATCGTGTTTATCTGTAATAAACAAACAAGACCCCTTAGACAAGCAAGACCCCTATTCTTGAAGGTGATAGAATAGAACAGCCAATAGAAAGTGGGTGTGGTTCTATTGAAAATGCCAAAACCGTATTCTTCAAATTCGTTCTCTCACTGTACCGATAGAAGGGTTGCTCCCCGAGAGAACAATTACTTCTATTGGTTATTTTTGAAGGAACCGCTATAACACCAAGAGAAGGTGTTAGGGATTTTTATTTTCGAACCAAAAATAGTATAGAAGTAATTTCCTTCATAAACCAAACACAACCAAACAACAAATTAAACTAACGAAAATGACAGAATATTTTGTTTAGTGTTTTACTCCTTATTTGATAAAATGTCAATCAGAGAACAAAAATATCGATATGTTTATCTCTTTTTAATGACAACAAATAAGAGAGAGAGATAAGTTTCTCGGTTAATATTAAAGCATATCGACAACATCGCAAATTTTCTACCAATCTTATTGAAACACGTCACTTACCACTTATGACGTATGTAACCATTAAATTTAAATTTCAAAAGCCGATTATGGCTAGAGGATTAATTTTATAAAAATTTTATTTGTACAGTTGTACCACTAAAAACCTATTTTATAAGATGCAAATATAAAAAAAAATCACTAAACTAGTCCATTATCTACATTGAGCTCTAGGTTTCTCCCTTGGCTCTTTCAATCTTCATTCTCCATTTTATCCTTTCTTTTTTGTTTTTCAATGTCCAAAACAATTTTTTGACTCCCATTACATTTTCCAACTTCATCTACAGTTCTTTAACTTGGTTTTGATCATCGGTGGTCACCATATTTGGTATAAGTGCTTATAAATAAAATTAAAATTAAATTTAATTTCAACTGCAATGCTTGCAATCGTTTTGGAATGGTTCTTTAACATTATATTGTATTTAGCTTTAATAGCCTGATGATGGCCGTATTGTAGGCCGAAACTAGTCGCTTTTGTTTACAACAAATTCATATAGCAATAAATATTTTGTGACATTGACATTGGTTTTTTCCTTTCTTCATTTAAGAAGAGTCACATTCGAGAGATGCATGATTTGCTTCATCCTTTGAAATGATTTCATGTTTTAGTCCAAGTGGGGTCCAAACGACAAAAATGCCAGCATCGGTCACATGAAGTTGCTCTTCGATTTGGTAAATCCATTTGTGTTTTTTGTGTATCTCACCCGTCTTGTTGCAAAACGTAATTTTTCTTCTCTAAATTCCTTCTTTGAGTATCATATTTCTAGCAGAATATGGACATTTTAGAGGTAATGCCATCCGGAGTTGCTTCTAATCACTGAAAATGTTTATCAATAAATAAACCACATCTCATAATTTTCACATTTAACAACGTTTCGAAGCTCAGACCAAACTTTAGGTTTGTGTATACTTGTGTGAATTGTGAATTGAGCTTGCCCATGAATAAATAAATACATTTTTAGGTTTTTTCCAATTTCTTAGTCCGATTGGAAGAGATATTGACGACATGGTGGTTAAACTGAAACCATCTTCATCGGTAATCAATCCTTATAAAACGGTGGATATTACGGCTAAGTTATTATGCACAAAAACTGGTTCGTAAACATGGCCATTATACGGTGACATTTTTGGTGAATTTAATTTGTTCCTAGGTCTTCTCGAAGATTTTTACATACCATGTTTTATTGGTATGGGTCAAAAACCGTTGATGATGAAAGTTGTTTGCATGGTAGAAGGTCCCATGTTTAGTTTTTATCTACCGCTAAGCAACAATAACTTCAAGCAAGTTTTTTGGCCCAATACAACGAGAGGTGCTGATTATTGTTCGTGTAAAGACGTAAGTCAACTAAATGGTACCTTAATTAAAAATTATCTTTTCACTTCTTCTCCAGAAAATATTCTTCTATTTGTTGAAATCTCTTTATCGGTTATACAGGGTCCGGTAAACCTCTGTCGTAGTTCTATAACATGTAATATTGGTCTTTGAAGCAGTGATTATCCACCTTTGATATTAAGTGAATACATCCTACTTAGATTTTTACCAAAAATGTGTTTTTTTCAAATAACTTTTAAACGGCAAAAATAGCGACGGTAAATAGCAAAGTTGAAGGGGATAAAAACCAGTATATTTATACAAGATGTTCCATTTGAAAAAACTGAAAAAACTTCAATTTAAGTTTTTAGAATGTACAATTTATTCAAGACCATCCAGTCTAAAAAAATCTTGTACATTGGTAATTTGAAAGCTTTATCTTCAAATCCCATAAAGTTGCCAATTCAAATTTTTTGCGAAAAAGGTGGTTTTCTCCGAGATATCTGGGAGTTTTACAAAAAAAAATTTGGGAATGTATAGTACTATCTATTTCGGTTGGATGAAGACACCATACAGAATTTAAACCAGAATACCATAAAGTGGTATACGGACGGTTCCAAGCTAGACGAGGGAACAGGGATAGGAGTTTTTGGACCGAGAGCCAAATTCTCAGAAAGCTTGGGCACATACCCGAGCATCTTTCAAGCAGAAGTCTGCGCCATCGAAAGATGTGTGGAATTCAATATTGGAAGAAACTATCGCAGACAAGAGATTGTGATCATGTCGGATAGTCAAGCACCCATCAAAGCGCTGAGTTCAAATATAATCAGTTCGAAGATGGTTTGGGAATGCCTAGGCAAACTAAATGAACTAGGCCAGAAGAACACTGTCACCCTCCTATGGGTCCCGGGACACATAGGAATAGAGGGGAATGAAACAGCAGATAAGCTGGCAAAAAAAGGAGCTGAGACCCCACATTTGGGACCAGAACCATCTTGTGGGATCAGCAGTAGAGTAATCTTAGGAAAACTAAGGGAGGAAATGGAGAAAGAAAAATCCGAGTACTGGAATCAACTGGAAGGATTGAGGCAATCTAAGATACTACTGGGGAACTATGACCAGAAGAGATCTCTTAGCTGCCTCAACCTCAGTAAAAAAAGGCTCCGTATTCTAACGGGAATACTAACCGGGCATTGCCGGTTAAGAAGCCACATGAAGAAACTAGGGTTAGCAGATGAAGCAAAGTGCAGATTCTGTGAGGAAGAGGATGAAACCTCAATACATATACTCTCAGAATGTCCTGCCTTGCAAAATTCTAGGGCTAGATACCAAGGTGCACATGAAATAGAGGAAGGGGATCTACCTGATTTGAAGCCCGACGATGTCCTAAACTTCCTCAGGAAAATAGGACTCGAAGAGCTGCTATAAATCTAAGAAAACATCAGAACATGGCAAGTAAGGGGGGACACAATAGATCCTATGGGTCGCAGTGTAATCATCACCCCTAACTCATTCATACAACTATTTCGGTTTTAAAAATGTGGAAAAAAGTATGGCATTCCAATTGAAAAAAGTCAAAAAGTCAATGGGGTTTATTTTACTCTATAAGAGAAAAAATCTAAAAATATATTTTTGAGATAGCTCAGGCAAAAGACAGTCAATAAGTGTTAGTTTTAGTTCATAAAATAATAAAATAAACTTTAAAGTTCAATTCAAAGTTTTCATTTTTTTATATCTGTTCTTTATCACGATGAAATAGTAGCCGCCATGTTATTACGTCATTCGGCTGTGTAAACTAAAGTGACAGTCACAAAATACTTTCCTAATGTTTAGAAGGTGGCAGTTTTCAACTGTCAATTGTTCGGTGTCAGTAATCTGTAACCTATTTGTTGCAGTATTATAGTATGTACAAAAAGTACGAGGAGTATCATAAACCCTAATTAAGTATGCAAAACCTTTACAGGGAGCACCATGAAATTTTGTGTGTATTTTGGGAAAAAAATACGTTTTAAATTATAATATAATAAAAAATGAAAAGAAATAATTATTGGAATTTATTACTTACATTTTATTCTATATCCGACTCGGAAGAGGAAGAATCGTTGTTGACATTAATAATAATAGGGTCGATTCAATCATCACAAATATTGTCAATTTTCCACATATTTGCCTCTACTTTGATAACATGCTCGACATAGTTTGTCCAATTTTTCTTACTAACATGGCTTACAGCACTCTCAAACAATTTCACAACATCGTTTATTTTAAAAGTAGTATTTTTTTTCAACTTCCCCCTTTACCTGAGCCCATATTAATTCTATGGGATTAAGTTCACAATGATAAGGGGGAAGTCGAAGAACTGATATACCACGAGAAGAAGCCATTTCTTCTACAATGTAGGTTTTGTATTTATTCTTGTTCATTTTTGCAATTCTGTAAAGTTCTTTCCTTAGTGGATCTTTTGGAAACTTAATATTTTTCGAAATAAGCCACTCCAAAAGCTCTGCTTTACGCCAACGACTTGTGGGCAATGCTTCTCGTAATCGTGAATGGTAACTTGCGTTGTCCATAACCATAACAGCCTCTTTTGGAATCAGATCTAACATTGGAACAAACCATTCCTCGAAGACATCCCCATTCATATCTTCGTGATAGTCCCCTGTGCGTTTTGAAATAAAAGTTAATAATCCACCATCAACAACAAAACCTTCAGAACTTCCAACATGGACAATGATAAGTCTTTTTCCTTTTCCAGATGGTGGCTGCAAACCTAACGACAAACCTTCCACGAATGCCTGCCTTCCGCTTTTAATGTTTTCATCTTGCCAAGATTTGGAAACTGTATATCCAGCATTTATCCATGTTTCGTTTAAGTAGAAGATTTTCAAATTTTGTTCTCTGGCATGTCGAATGCTTCTTAAATAGTCTCTTCTCCAAAAAACTATTTCCGGTTTATCTATCAAGAGAGATTTTCTATTATGTTTTGTATATCTGAAACCCACATCTTTCAAAAGTTTGCATAATGTCATTCTGGAGAATTTTGTATATCTTCTTGCACTGATGTCATAATTTTGTCAAGTGTTGGAATTTCCTTTCGTAAGTAAAATCCATGGACTTTACGCCTTAGTCTTTGTTTTAATGACTCATCGATCTCAATTGGTTTTCGGCCTGAAGGAGTTTTAGGGGGTTGAAGAGTTCCATTCTTGCTTTCTTTTAGTAATCTATAAATTATTGATTTAGCAACATACAACATAGCAGCCGTTAATTCCACAATATTATCAACACTTGCACTTGGATCCTTGTTTTTCAATGATATATAACAATTCAATATCAGAGTTTTTTCATTTAAAGATAATGGACCTGTTTTTGGTCGTTTAGATGGTCCTTGGTTTATCGACATTGTTTGGTACTTGCACAATTAGATTCAAACAAATGTTTTATATATATTCCAACTGTTTACAATATTATGAAAACTATACAACTTCATATAACTTTACTCAAAGAACTAATATTAAGTACTGATTTAATGTACCTACTTTCTTTTAAAATAATATTCCCGATAATGTTTCTAAGAAAACTGGGTTGTTTGGAAAATACCTCTCAATAATCGAATAATCTGTAAATAGGTGTATTTGTATTAAGCCGATTACAGTAGGTCACTTGCCATTTAAAATTTCTGAGAAAAATTCCCCAAACACTACATATAGGAGTAATACAAATAAAAAATATTCATTTATTGCTTCTTTGAATGTAATAAAAATTGTAACGATATCTTGCTATCTTGACTTTAATTAATTTTTTAAAAATATATTTCATTGTAATTTATTTGTGACAATATTCAAAGTTTGAATTAATCTTCTTATAAAAAGAACAAAAATATATAAAATAATTATTGTTACAGATTGGTTTGTTTTCTATTATGAATAAACTGTGTTGCCTTTCTTTATCAAACTTACTAAAATTTATGTACCTCTATCACTTTTTTTTATTAAAATTAGTATATCCCGTTACCTCTGTCCTAAATCATATATTCTTTAGCATAGCTGCAAGTCATTCGTTCAATACAAAATGTACCTCCTTGTCCTTTCTATATAGGCTATATAGTTTTGGAACCTACATAATTTTATTACCTTAAAACCATGAAAGGCGGATTCGTAAACGTTAAGATAATACAAATTTACCAAGAATAAGTTCTTTGATGGATGGTAAATTCTTTGCTGCGAATCCAGATTTTTGTTCTGTAATTCTCTTATATTTATAAAAAAACCAATTAGACCAATTAGATTACTTGTTTACAAAGCGAACTGACATCACGACCACAGAGTACATCATTTTCGTCAAATTGCGCTCGAAATTTGAAAATATAAATTTTAAATGCATTTTTAGGGTACTTAGCGATTGAATACACATTTTTTTAGTAGTTTGTAGGATCTAATTGAGACACTTTTTAAAAATTAGTGTAACACCCTGTTGCCTGGTTTACTAATGGACCACCTTAGGTGTGTTCGGTTTTAAAAACTGGGAGCCGAGCGAGTAGAGGCAGATCTAATACCACGTGACCATCGAGGCAACGGGGCGAAAATTATTTAAAGAACGCTCGATCTGGAATAAGTTGACATTTGTTACAGATTTGTCACAACAAAACAGAACCTAGTTTTAGTACAGTTTAGTGTTTAATTATTCACGTTATTTTTCGTAAAAAAATGGCAAATGCTGAAGTAGGGATTATTATGTCAATGAAAATGTGTTGGGATCAATAATTATATTATATTCCTAGGAAGTATTTATTGACACCCACTACAAATTTAAATATATGTATTAATTTAAATACACAATACACTCTACTTGCTAGCATTAACTACAGAACAGTATAAACCTAACCAAATTCTTTGACAAGGATAAATGACAATTAGGAAATCTGTCTGATCCTTCTCTTGATCTCGGAGCTAATAGATTACATCTTTTACCTCGCTCTAGCCAATACCGAACACAAAGCAGACGTAACGGAGAAAACCGATATGAATTATCGAACGCTTGCCGAGCAGAGCGAGCAACTCGAGCGTTCAGATATGTATTAAACGAACACACCTATTATATACACCTAACCTAACCTAACCTAACCTAACCTAACCTAACCTAACCTAACCTAACCTAACCTAACCTAACCTAACCTAACCTAACCTAACCTAACCTAACCTAACCTTTTGAATAAATATCTAAGTTATACACAATAAGAGTTATAGAACTACGACAGAGTTTTGCCGGACCCTGTATGTAATAATAATAATCGAATTTGGTTAAGTATTCAAGGAAAGTCTTATTCAATTTTTAGTACTTAATTGGAGCAGAAGATTTTCCCGAATTAAAAACAGAAACCAATCTTAATCCTTCTATAATTAACACACAAACAATTAATAGTGTTATCAAACCAACATTTTCTGAGGTTCCTTTAAGCATGCATTATGAAAACGATGATATGGTAAGATTAAAATCACTTATTATTATATTAGTTTATTTTAAAGTATTTCATTATTATTATCTTTAATAGAATTCGAGTTACAAATACGAAACAACTAGAGCAAGTACTTCTAGTTTAAACTTGTGTTACGAAGAAACAAAACTGGAAAGTATTTTAAGAAAAGAGTTCGAAGGCAAATTTTTGCATGATGATGTTATTGAAGTACGCAATGTACCTGCTTTTACTCGTAAGTTTCGTTAAAATGAAGCTCGTTAACGAAAACAAATAATTTTTGATCTTGTATAATTTTTAGCAACGAATGTATCGATCTTTATAAAAAATGTGACTCCAATATCTGTAAGTTGTAATGTCGAAGCTAATAATTTCCCCATTAACAAAAATTTCGATTGTGTAGCTATCAGGCTTTGGTTGAAAAAGAACGGTGAGTATCAAGAGTACTAGTAGACATTATCACCGTACATATAAACAAGTCTTTGTTAACGTTCGGTGACATTATGGTGAAAAAAATGATTGACCCTGGGTCTATATACCTACTGTGTTATTTTTAAAATGTGACATAAGGAAATTCGTGTTAAATTCAGGCCGACATGATATCTTTTTTAGCAAGTTGAATGTACCTAAGAAAACTAAGAACATAATTGAAAAGAGCGTTAAAAAATAAGTAAAAAGCATTATGATTTTTTTAAAATAAAGTTTAATTTAAGCAATCATAAATTAATAAAGTGAATTTATTTTCTTTTTAACAACTTTATGTAATAATTGCCCAAGCAACATTTATAGGTAAAATAACTAAACTTTAACTTAACAGTTGACTATTAAGTAATATTTACTAGTTGCTATAACCTAAAAATAACTACAGAAATACCATTATTTTACTAATTTGGGGAATAGTTTATTTCGTTTTTATGACCACAAACTAACTTTAGAAAGATACTACATTATTACGTTATTCTTACGGTATTAAAACGTTATAAATAAGTTAATATTACGTTAGTATTACATCCTTCGTCTTTCCCGTTAAACATATATTATTTATTCTTTTAACTTTATCACCAAAATGTCGGAGTGCAACTTAAACTTATAGGTATAAAGCAAGAATGATAAACATTTACCAGGATTGCTTAATCCCATAAGACGTACGTTCGCCAAAAAATCGATCGTACGTGGTGGCCTGTGACGTCACTGCAGTCCTCGGCCGTATTTTTCCTATCTTGACAGTGCATTTTAGGTCGTTTTCAGTCGTCGTTTTTAGATCTATTGTAAAAATATTCAAAATTTTGGCTGGTATTTATTGTGGATACATTAGTGTACGTTGTATTTTTGTGAAAAATATTTAAAAAACTGTTCTTTTAAACTCTAGTTCGGACTTTTAAATTTCATGTGTTACACTGCTTGGCTGGGCATTGCTTGATTAGTATCGTTGAGTGTCAACGTTAATATTCAATAGTGAATACATTTTTTATTTTACGTTTTTAGTGAGATAGTTTACTTACTATTTTTTTAGTATGTAGTATTTTTTGTTAATTTTAAATTTGTAATTAAAAATTCTTTATAGAATACATATTATGTCGCTCCATAAAAGATTCACGGATTGTACTAGTAATATGCTGCAAATTGTTATGTTTATTATGTTTCTTTGTTTGTCAAAAAACACTAGTTTTAGGTATGATTTTGTGTAATAATAAATTTATTTGAATGTATTTTTTAAAATAAAAATAGAACTAAATATGTTTGAAACAGTGTTTTCTTTACTCTACCTATTTCCCAAATAATATTCAATACATTAATTAAATATAAGTATTAAAACGATTTTATGGGAATATTTATTATAAATTATAAGTGTTTAATCTTAAAAATCCAAATAATGGTAAGTTATTATTTCAGAAATCATAAAAATACTGTCTAATTCCTATTATTTCCATGCATTTATATGGTAAACGTTATAATGAAGGACTGCAGTGACGTCACAAAGCTGGCGGACAAATCAGGCCGATTAGGCAATCCTGGTAAATGTTTATCATTCTTGGGTATAAAGGTTCTACTTATAAGTGATTTCAAAAATTTGGTATTTAATATATTAAGATTGCCTTTATAACTAACAGAAACACTTGCGCAACATGTTTTTCTGATAAAAGTAGTTACAATACTTATTTAAAAATGATGCGCCTCCTGAATTCGCCAAATTACGGAAAATTGTTCATAATTTTATTTTCATTTTTGTTTAAAAAATTAATCAAAAATTCATGAAATAGGTATTCTTAGAAGCATAAATTATATAAGGCAATATAATTTTTCAGTAATATTTTCTATGATATTTTATTTTTTTCTCATATTTCTACTTTTTAATTTTTTTTGTTCTATCTGTAACAAAATAAATACTTAAAACCATAAGATATATTTTAAAAAAGAAGAAGTGTGGTTAGATATGTCAAGAAATAACAGGTGATGCTTTGCCGGTTCTTGTAATTATTTTATTTAATACATATTATACGTGGTTATACTTCAAGATAAAAACTGTGATTGAAAGTTGGTATAAGATGTCTTTTACAATCGTATCAACAATTGAAAGAAACGGAATCTATTAAAAAATTTTCACATCATCATTATTTTCTTGGTCACTTAAATAATTATTAAAACTATCAATATCTTCACCAGATTCTTTTCCGTGTAATGTAGATTCTTGAATATTACCAGCTTCATTAAAACACTCATCTACATTTCTATTCCGAAGTTGACCACTTACTGAATTTTCAGTATTTTCTCTCCTTTTTAATTTCAATTTTCTATAAAAAGTTGTAGAATAATAGTATGACTTTCGTTTTTTGTAAAACATTGACATGGACGCAGAAGGATTTTCCATATTTAGTTTGTTGAACTTTTTATCGCACACGTTTTATAGAAATAAATATGGCTTACAAAGACTGGATGGTCTGGATGTTTGTTTCTAGAGTCAACCGCCAACCTCAAATTTTCGATATGGTAAACTTAACTTTTCAGTAATTTTAATTCGTAAGTGTTACTTTAAAGTAAAGTTTTGTTTTTAGTTTGGGTAAATAAAACTTATAAGTTATTTATATAGTCTGTTTTACGAATATATTCTTTTAAAAATTACGAAGTAAATTAAACAAATTTACGGTAAAAAAGCTGTTTTGACAACTTGGTAATATGACCTATTAGACATAATTACTTGTTAGTTTCAATATTAACGTAAAATTTATGGTTAAAATAACTTTTTAGTAGTTAAAACAAATAGGTAATACTGATTCGTAACCATTACGTTATTTTAACTTTATTATTCTACCAATCGGTGTTTTTACTTATAGGTAATTTAAGCATGTAAAGTTGTAGTATTTATTACTTTATTTTTTACCTAAAAGTTTTTTTTACTGACAACGTAATATTTTGGGGCATTAAACCGTAATTCTTACTTTTTTAAGTAGTAAATACTTAAAAAATAGTTTATTTTACTAATAATGTTGCTTGGGTGAGTTTAATAAAATATTATTATTAAAAAAAAAGATAGTAAATTATAGGATTCGAACCTGGGTAACTTCAATTTATAAACAATATTTGACAACCGCTGTCGCCCTGCGCTACAGACGCTTCGTTAAGAGCAATTATAAAATGTTATTTTAGTGAAAGGAACATGTACAATTATAAATTTTAGTTTTTTTTGCCTGAATTTAACACGTATTTCCCTACATCACATTTTAAAAATAACACAGTGTATACAGCAAATAAGATCAGATAAGATGAAATAAGGAATAATATAAGAAAGTTAAACATTTATAAACCAACTGAAATAACAATTAGGATAAGAGTTGAGCAAATTTTCACTCTTATTTTATTTCTTACTTGAAGATGGAAGTACGCATGAGCAGAAAAATATTTTTAAGAAAATAAAAACGACAAAAACAATTTGCTAAAAACAGAGTTTACTGATATCATGAAACGTACACATATGTCCAAAAGTTCGGAATAATGGAATATTTCATCTTTTTATTAATTTTTATAAATCATTTTTTTGATATAAGTAAACATCATTTTGCTACAACTCTAACCAATATTAAATAAATCTCGAAGTCAGATAAATATACAAAAAAAATGATTTATTCTTTTGAGGTGAAAAATGTACGATGTATTACAAATTTCTTAAAATAAATTAATAAGCAAAAAAAGGTTTTTAAATAAAATTAACAATCAGTATTTCCTCCATGGGCCTGTATGATCAAGCTGGGCTTGCGGAATTCTCTCCCATTCTTCACGAGCAGCATCTTTCAGTTCTCGTAGAGTAATTGGGGAAGGGTTTCGCTTCTTAATGCGTGTTTTAAGAATGTCCCAGGCATGTTCAATGACGTTCATGTCAGGGGAATTTGATGGCCATCTTAATGTGGATATTCCTTCTTCTTCCAAAAAATTTTGTACCGCAGCTGTTCGATGTGGAGGTGCATTGTCATGCATAAACACTGGGCTGTTTCTAATCGGGCTTGTGGTCCTGAGGCCTTCCAAACTAGCGTTCTTCACGAATCAGAAACCAAGCCAATTCTTGATTCATCAGAGAACATCACGTAATCCCAGTTAGGACCATGGTGTAACATTTCTTGACCCCATTGCAACCTTACATTTTGTAACCATAATTGGTCCCAAAAAGGCAGGAAGCCAATTTGTAATACTAATTACTCTCTCGAGAGCTGTCCTGGCTTATGAGACCTTTTAACTCAGGAGTGGGTACGCTCCAGCTTAGCAACACTCTGTATATAGGATATAATTGATGAGTGAGGGCGCCACTGCTTTAAATTCGACAAAATTTAATAACTAGGTGTAAAGCAGAACACCTTATTTAATTTAAAGTTTAACTAGAAAGAAAAAATGAATATTAAAAATATTTTGACTACTTTAACACAACAATAAAAAAACTAAAATACTGATACCGATAGGCAACCACACACAGCAAATCTGTGGGTTTAAAACAAACACTCAAGTAAGAAATTCAAATTTATTTTGCCACAAAAGGTTAGGTACTTAGCTTAGGGTTTCGAATTTCTCCCACAGCGGTATGTGTACCGATTCGGTTGGTTACAGATGTTGGCGACTTCTATAGGAAGGCAGACCTGGGGGACTTCTCCGGAGAGTTAGAACTTCAGGTGTAGTCAGCTGGATCGGTGCTTTATCGGTAACTTGCTAATAATTTGCGATAGTTTCAACGGTAACTTGGAGCTAATAGTTTGCGATAGTTTCAAAGGTAACTTGGAGCTAATAGTTTGCGATAGTTTCAACGGTAACTTGGAGCTAATAGTTTGCGATAGTTTCAACGGTAACTTGGAATTATTTTTGAGGTAATCTGGAGTTACATTTGACGGTAACTTGGGGCCGTATACATCTGTGAGAGAATAGTGTATCAGGAAAAGGAGTATCAAAAAATTATGGAATATGAAAATTGTTGGAGAACGGACGGCAATTGAATTTGATTCCTCACTATTATTTTATTTGCCGGGCACTCGACAATGTTCATATTTTTATTATTTAACAAATGATATGAAATAAAATAAAATATGTGTGATAATGGTTAAACTAAAAAATTAGGAATGATTAATAGTGAGTCGTTACTAATCAAAACTTGGTTCAATTTATTATAATCTATGTTCTGAAACGTGTGTTCTTAGTTTCTAATTAAAAAGTCTTATTTTTAATAAAAATATTATAAATTGTATATGTCAAAAGTTGCGTTATTGATTGTTAATTTGTTTGAAAGTATTAGATACTATCGATCACTGAATATATTGAAAATACATGCATTTCGGCATGCCGGCACGTGGCTGAATAGCAAAAAGGTTAAATTAATGAAAAGTATTATAAAATATATATATTAAACGTTAAGTTATTAATTATTAGTTCATTTAAAAATATTAAATAATGTCGATTATTGATTGTATTAAAAATACATGCATATTAACATGAATTGCCACGTGGCTAAATAAAAAAGGTTCAATTATGGCTTTAGTTATCTATGGAAATATCTAGAAATTATTATTTTGAAATGCTGTTAATATCTGTGTTCAACTGAGTAATAAAGATAAATTGATAAATGAATTAAAATGTCTAATAATAAAAATTTTGTACTTACAACGGCTAAGGTAAGAATTCGTTAATACGCAAAATGATGTTCTTTCTTTGAAGGCAGAATGCTAAAGGGAATAGTTCTCTCTGCGTTACAATTATATTAACGGTTCATTTTCGTTAGGGGAGGAATTCGAGCTTTCTGATTGGTTAGTTTTTAACGGGTTCTCAACGTTCAAAAACGGTTGTGTCTATTGGTCGTCCGAAAGGTATTTTTTTAATGGTTTGAAGTCGTGGAATAGTGAAAAATGTTTATCATTTATGATTAAGTGCAGGATTTAATTATACGTGTGATTAAATTAATTTTACGCTCGGAACATTTCAATGAACATGTTACAATTTGTTTGTTGAGAGGTTAGTTTGGGAACACGTAGAGGTCTTCTGCGCTACAAATTTACCGCATTTAATCTTCGTGTAATTGTTTGCCTTAAGATATTCAATCCTTCAAGTCTAGAAATTTCTCTGGATATGCCACTTGTAGATTCCTGTCGATTTCTTCGAGCTATCAATGTTATCTGCCGCTCTTGTGCTGCTGTTGTACTTCGACTTCTGCCAATTCTAGGACGATCCTTCACATCATTTGTGTCCTGGATTTTTTTTAAATTTTTGATACAGCATCCTGAGTAACACCAACAATATTCGCGATATCACTTTGACTAAAGCCCTGTTGTAATAAAGCAATTACTCTAGACCTATTAAAATATGATATCATGTCTCTGGGCATTTTTAAACAGCTCAAATGAAATTTAAACAAGAATTGGAATAATGTGAAAGCACCCAAATTAATTAAATATGACCAAATTAATACAAAAACGAATCAAATTTAGTATTATTTTGATTTAAAATCGCTTTAAAATAAATATCAACAAGAGTTTTTAAAAAACCATAGGCAATATTATGATTTCAGAGATTATTTATTGATTGATTAATATTATTTAACAATTTGATTGATTATTTAAATGTAATATAGCAACAAGATTTTTTGGTTATGCAAGGTTCCAATTGGATTATTAGGTAGGTATTTGAATAAAATTGATTAATTATTATTATAAATTTATTATAAAATAGTTAAATTAAAACAGTAATATTGAAAGTTTAATAATGAAACTAATTAGGAAAATATTAAAAAGAAAGGCCTTTTAGTAAGTATAAAAGAACTTTCTTTTTCTTATTTTTCCTAATTAGTTTCATTATTACTGTTTTCATTTAACTCATAATAAATTTGTAATTATAATGAATCAAATTTTTAATTCATATACACCTAATAATCCAACTGGAAACTTGCATAACCAAACACCCCTGAGAAAAAGAAGTTCTTGCTACTTAAAACATTTAAAAAAGAATTAATCATTCATATAAATAAATAAATCAATAAATAATCTCAAATCATTAATATTCATTACAATATATTATTTCTAAATATTCCAAACTTTTGGACATAATATGTGTATATTTAAAATATTATTTTTGTACACAATTTTATGACATTTAAAGAATATCCACAATGTATATAATTTCTTAAACTAGGCGTGAACTTATTTTGATTGGTAGATGAAATATGGAAAGATCTAATGGGCACAGAATACGGCATCATAGTACAACCCGAAATCGATCAAAATGAAATTAAAACATATTCGATTACAAAATTGGATTTATGGATATACGCCAACACTTTTGGAATCTATGCCGAAGAAATCGTAATTGAAATAGCCGAAATACCAAGTTACTATTTTTCCGTGTTGATAGAAGTTGTTGGATGTCCCATACAAATACCATTCGCGCTGAACAGTGTAACTAAAAAACCAACTATAAGGTAAATTTGTATATTCACAAATCGTCATTATTCTAATAATAAAAGAAAAAACTTTTTTCCGCAAACGTCAAAAAAAGTAGACATTATTAACGTCAATTCATGAAGTTGAAGTATGATTCCACAGACGCCACTTTTTTGTACGGCCGTGAGCGGCCAAAAAAGGTAGAATTTTTAAGAGGGAAAATAATTATTAGTTGAACTTTTAAACTTTATTATCGATAAGAATTATTAATAGTAAAATTACAGCTATTTAAGGTTGCACCGCACTGAGAAAAATGAGGCACTATAAACTATTGTGCATGCACACTTTTTTCAACAATCGTGCCTACACATAAAGTTATTCTGCCGTGGTGCACATAAAATTATGGTTCCTCCGCCAATTAGCGACGTCACAAACTTATTTGCTGCTCGCACTATAAGATATAGGTCAAGGCATCATATTGTATAACTCTAATGAACGAAAATATAAAGTGCACTGTTTAAAATACGTAATTGACAGCATTTTATATTATAATGCATTCATAATCCTATTATGTGCCTTTGCATTTTACTTTTTGATGCGTACCAGGTCGTACCCTATAATATATCGTGCCTGCGCATGATATTATTTGCTGCTGGAAGCATATCTTTATAAGCGACTGCACTAAATTTCATAGTGCTTTTTTAGCTGGGCATGATCCTTTTACGTGCCCTAGTATTTTTTTCCGCACTATTTAATATCGTGACGGGATTGATATTTTTCAGGATCAGCACTTAATCTCTACACGGTATTTTCGGACGATTAAATAAATAATAAAGGGTGTAAGAGACAACTTTCCGAAAACAATGTCTTCAGATCATCGTCCTGATTTTTTTGTGGGATACAAAAAAAAACTTTTGGCTCTTCATACAAACTGATTTGTTTTATTTGTATGGAGAGTCGATTTTTTTCTTTCGTTTTCGACAAAAAATTCTTGCTGTACGTTGTTTGGGATGATGGCCTACTAAAGACATTGTTAAAAATTCGAAAAGCTTTCCCTTACATTACACTCTGTATAATCAAATAAAGTGTTCGGAGAGGTATTCTGTGTCAGTCAGAAAAGATAGGTAAAACAAAAAAATTTGGTAGTTTTTTTTGACTTCACCGAAAAATACTCGTAGTGAACGATTTGTTTAAGGAGAGTCAAAAAAACGCCCGATTTTTTGTGTAAAATTTTTTTTTTTTGTTTGGACTATCAATTTTGACTGAAGATACCTACCTGTCCAAAGACTAATCTGATTATGAATATAATTTCACCGTTTAGAAACACCGTGCAAATATTTGTTGCTAATCCTAAAAAATATCCACACATGTCACAGTACAGTGCAGAAAAAGTGCTGAAATTCACATAGTAATAATCTAATCACACAGAGTCTAGAGCAGGTATGTATGTACTATGTAGGTAATTTAAAAAATCTTAAAATCATACAAACATTTATTTTCCATAAGAAAGTTAATCTTAATCTAGATTAAACATAAACTTAATTAAATATAACTTTCTCAGTAACTCGTCCATTTCACACAACACAACACAGCAAAATTTAATATAGAAGTATTGAACGACACTCACGCGCGGAGGTCACAGCACAGAATGGTGTGTGGTGTTTGGTTGGATCCGGCGGCGCGGTGGTGTCGATGTCGGCGCGCGCGGGGACAGATTCCCCCCCGGATTCTCCCGATTTGTTGCATGCATGTAATGTTTATATGCATACGCACCATATTTTTTTATGAATTCTCAAAATGCACGTAATGTTTAGTGCATACGCACAATACATTTTAGTGAATTTTCAAACATTTTTGTGCTAAGCAATAATTTTTTCAACCTGGCACGATTCTTCAACGTGCATACGCACTAAATTTTATTGTTCCTCAGGATTAATGAACTTATTATGCAAATAATCGGGAATGTCACTATAAAATTTTCTGCGTAGTTTTAAATATATACATGCATTGCATCGAATTTTATGGTGCAACTCTTTGCACCGTAATTTTCTATGCAAAAAACTATATTATATGGTGAATTTAAGACGTCATAATTTATTGTGCTTTGATCACTGTAAATTATGATGTTAAATCCATAATTTTACTATGCATAATAGTTCTTGCACGATAAAAGATACGACATTTGAACATAAAGTTTTGATGAGGTTTCTTGCACAATGAAGTTTAATGCCCTGCAGAATAAATATACATTCCTGTCACTATTTAGAGTAATGCGCACTATTTTATTAGTTGTAAGCAGAGTATTTCACAGTGTTTGCATAATATTTTATTACGTCGACTTCAATCCATTTTTCTCAGTGCGCACATATTTAATGCAGTACCTGATTTATTCACTTCCAATTCAAGCGAATTTTGTGCAGAGTTGAAAGAGTTCATCGACAAAATTTCCTGTGACTCCTTACTTGTTGTTGCTTCTGTTACATCAACGTCGACATAATTTCGCTCATGAGAAGCTGCATTCAGGTACAGTGAAGAAGAATTCGACATCAAGATTTTTCTGCAGTTTGTTTTTTATTAGACAAAGAGTCTTCAATGTATCCTTCAGCGACAGTGCTCGACCTCCAACCTCCATGCCGTTTCAAACAAGTAATATCAGCTCCTCCATCCACAAGCAAAGTAGCTGAAGTTCTTCTTAACGCATGGCCGGTGTAATCTTTTGAATTCGGTAGTTTTAAATAAGTTGCTACTGTTTTGGGTACGTTACTAATTGTATGAATTTCCATGACCATGCGATAACATTTTCCCTTTTGAAATTTCAAAAAAAATCGTCGGCTTTCCATAGCTTGTGGACGTAAAAAAGTATATTTTCTGTAAAGATTTATATATTTTTCTCCGATAATTGTGAACGATCGTGGCTTTTTAGATTTACTATCAGGAATCTTTATATGAATAACAGATCCTAAATCTTTTATATCGTCTATTGTCATGTTTACCATTTCATCGCATCTACATGCTCCAGATACGCCCATTATTAGAACAACCTAAAAGTAGTATGTATATAAAAACTTGATTGTATTTATGCAGGTTAGAATATTATAACTAACTTTAATTCCTAGATATTGCTCATCAGGTGCATTATTTAAAAAATCTTCAAACTGGTCTTTTGTGAATACCTTTGACATTTTGGGAGTATACCCTTCATTCTGCTTCTTCAGATAAGCACGTAGTTTCATATATTTGCTAATATCTAATCCATGTTTAATATTCAGTAATGATTTTATCATGGAATACTGAGACCACATTGTTGAACTTTTCATTTTTAATTTAGTTTTCATTTCAAAAAAATAATCTAGTAGCACATTTTCCGAATAGTCTGAAATGTTTTTATCATTGCACCATGTGAGAAATCTTTCGTAAGCATGATTATAAACTCTACTTGACTTAGTTGGAATTAAAACATTCGTAGCTGCCTTAGCAATGTCAACAACGTCGGGCGGTGTACAGTTGGGTTCTGAATCCGACATAATATAATCTAAAAGAAAATTTCAGTACACCTTACTACAACAAACGAAATTTTGATGCTCAAGTACTTACCAAAAATGCACAGTCTAATTGTTGCTTTAAATCACTTACAATATTTCTGACATTGTAAAATATTATTGAACTGTCAAATTTGTTTTTGACTTGGCAATCACAAAACCAGTAACCACGGAAATGTAGTGCGCAGTTTTATAATAATTATTATTCTCTGAATTTATCAACTTCGTTGCGATCATTTTGAATTTTTATTTAAAAATTAATTAGTTCTATGGTCTGGATGCCGTTTGCGGAAAAAATAGCATGTTTCATTCGGAGCAAAAGCACTTTTTGTGGCTCGTCTGAAATTGTCGGCCTCACTAACGTTCGGCCATCAAACATTCAGACTCGCCACAAAAAGCAGTCTACATGACTTCCTAATAAAATGATAAATATGTCATTTCATTGCGTTTAAAACCAAAGGCAGTATGAAAAAAAATATAGTACGATACACGTCCGTGAAGTGATTATTACGGTACTCGATTCTTGACTCGGCTCCTTCGTCGCCTCGTCCATAAACATCAATCTCGTACCGTAATAAGTCATTTCCCAGCCTTGTAACGTAAATAACTAATCACTTAGGTTTGGTACGATAGCCGTTAATTTACCGGAAGCAAAAAGACAGATAAAAATAACAAATGGTAGTTCGATACCGGTGCACATTTCATGGCAGTGCTGTTTGCACGACGAGCAGTGTTTTAATAGAACAGCGATTTATAGTTCTTCTTCGCAACCCAAAAAAGAAGAGTTTAATAAAGGAATAGAAAATGAAATAATTAGCGAAGATAATTTTGGTAAAACTTACATTTTATCTTTGCAACTAGAAGAAGAATATAGCAGTGAACAATTCGAAAAAGAAATAATGGTAGATACATATTTTGATGAAGTTAGCAAACAATTCCTAGAAGTGAGTAGAATTATTGTAGTTAATATTTATAATAATAATAAACGACTATATTGTTTCAATAATTTAGTTGTGATACAGTAAAAAAAATTAAAGATTAACAGAAACAAAAGGCGAAGTTCAATTTTTAGGTTGGGTGAACCCTTCCTAAAACTTGTTTTCCACTTAACCTAAATATATTACAATAGCCTTTCATAACATAGTCCTAAAAAATATTTATATTTATTTAAACCTTATCCCCACTTAAGCTTGTTTATAAAAAAGCAAATTGCTGTAAGCAACTTTAAATTTTAACAAACTGTATATTTTTAAAAGATCCGGTATATCATTATACAGTGAGCATATCTGATAGGTATAACACCGCCTGAAGATTTCAAGTCTGAAAGGAGGAGGTGAAAGTGTTCCTTTACGTCTTACATTAATATTGTGCACATCTGTCAGGAAAGTTATTTTTTTATGTAAATAAGAGGGAGTTCTATTAATGATTATTTTATGAAAAAGTACGGAAGCATGAAATAATCTTCTATTAGTCATATTCAACCATTTTATTTCTTTCAGTTTGTGCGAAATATGTTCCCTTCTGCAAATTCCATAAATATATGAAACCTAAAAAACAATTTTGCACTTTTTGAATCTTCCATTGATACACTTTAGATAAAAAGGGGCCATAAATTGCATCACCGAAATTAAATGTGGAAAGAGAACCGTATAGGGATTTAAGTGTAGCATATGCCTTTCTTAAAAGCTGATTAATGTGTTTTTCAAATTTCAAGTTAGAATCCAAAATTATTCCTAAACTTTTAGCTTCATTTACTTTCTCTAGAGAATTTGTACATTATTATCAATTTCATCCAATTTGCTTTTACTACCAAAAAGTAAGACGTTAGATTTTGAACAATTAATATTCAAGCAATGTTTTTCGGCATTGGTAATAAAATTGTTGAGATCTTATTCATTCACTTTACTGCAAGCCTAATTTATCACATCAGGGGAAAAGCTAAAATAGATCTGAGTATCATCCCCATAAAGGTGCATTTAACAAGATTCAAAGTGTATAGAGTAAACAAAAGAGGTCCCAGAATAGAGCCCTGATGAGGGATGCCACACTTTAAATTCAGATAATGAGAGGATTCTCCATCCACAACAACCATTTGCTTTCAACCACGAAGGTATGACTCCGAAAGAACTACAGCAGGTTTAGAAATACCCAAATACCTCAGAATTTCCAACATCAGATCATAATTAATTGTATCAAATGCTCTGCTAAAGTCAAGTAACACTAAAATTGTACACTTTCCCTGGTCAACAGCTCTCACAAGGTCATCAGCGATATGGAGAAGAGCTGTTGTACAACTATAATTTTTCCTAAAACCAGAGTGAGTTATGGGAAGAAGGGAGTAGTAATCCACATATTTTTTTAGTTGAGCCTCCATAGCTCTTTCGAGAACTTTAAATAGAGTAGAATACTAATTGGACGTAAGTCCTTAAATTCAAGAGGATTTGATGTTTTAGGTTTTACTATGGCTCTTTTCCATTTTTCAGGAAAAATGCTATTAATTAGACAAAAATTAATAATTTGAGTTATGTAACGAACTATGTGTGGGCAGCATCATTTCAAAAGAGTTATACCGTTATTACTAGTAATAACACAAGAATATGTATAATAGGCGACTGGACTAATATTGAATAATTGACTTTGAATTACATTATCGTATAATTACAGAATTTAACTAATTTTTGCATCTCATCAAAGCTATTGCGATTTACAAGCGTATTCGTTGTTCGAAATCATGAAATTTCATAACCTATTTTAAACAATCCATGACAGGGCGCAAATTTGTATTCATGTTAACGTCACTTGTTAAGGGGTGTCCTTATTGGTTTGTTGATGTTCCATTTCCACTTGACATCCAATGTTACCAAATGAACTATTAAAAACAAGTTAACCGGAAATTTGTCTTCATAAAATAGTGATTGATGCCAAAAACTCCTTTGACATGCATTCATCTTATTAATGGACTTATGATAATCTCAGAATTAGCAGAGTGGGAAAACCACGAAATTGATTTTTTACCCTCTCTAAATATTCGTTAAAAATTTGGCAACACGTTATGTTATTTTCTTTTTTTCTTGGTTGAGCAGTGTGGTGCCATGTTGTCACGTTAATAACGCTAAAGATCAAATATTATGAGCACATCATCATTGTATCTGAGAGAATAGATAACAGTTTAGTAGTTCACTTCATAATTAATGTTCAAAATATCAATACATATTTGAGAATGAATTGTGATTATTTCCTGAAACTCAATGAAATTTGCTGATTAATTTTGACAAGTGGCAACCGTGTTGTTCTCTTCCCCTTCTAATTAAATCGTGACGTCACTTGCTATGTGCGGCAAAATTTCGACCGTTTGAATATTATTTTGACTTTATTGGTGATTTAGAGTTCGTATGATCAATAAAAAAAATAAAAAAAATATTAAATCGTCTAATATTCATGTATATTATTTAAATATAAAATAAAAAAAATTAGTCCACTCGCCTACTGTTCGAAAAAAGTTTGATAACAGATTTCAAAAGCCTATGTTGTTAATGTTTTTGCTAATTATAATTAACAGTAATTTTTGGTAGGTATATTAGCTTCTATAATTTAATTGACATTTTCTTCAGTATTCTGACCAAATCTTGACATTTCTGTTATTAAAATCTCTATGGTAAATGTATACACAGATTTTATAAGAAACAAAATTATGTACCTATAGTAAAATTTATTTTTTCAGATCACATCTAGAGAAACGCATCTCGAACCATTTTCCAGTACTTTCATAGATATTTTAATAAGACCTCAAAGTTTCGATAACTATAACGAAAACATTGATGTTAATTATGCACTATTTGGATATATTCAGTTAGATCGGAATTACATGTAAGTTTTTTAATTTAAATACACGTTTTTATTAAACCGTTTACGTAATCTGCTATGCTATATTTGTTTGGAATTGGCAGCACAGTTAATTCATTATAAATGACCAAGTAAAGTTGGTTGAAATGAAAAATAACTAAAAGTAGTATGCATTTCTATTGAAATATAGTTATAGTTGTTATTAGAGACAATAATAAAAAACTGTTCGTTTTAAAAGAAGCAATTTTTTAAATAAATAGTGGAAGTTTTGTTATATGTTATTTCTCCTAACAACTGGGAATTCTTCATCATTATCACAGCTTGAAGAAAGCAATTTTGAAGCAAGCAATAGTTTTTTTTTATTTTATTCTTAACAGCATCAACCACTCTGGGTTATTAGCTGTACTATCATTGATACATATGGTTACTTAAGTCTAATAGTATTTTGATTATTACATAAGTTCACATTTAGGTAACAGTATCATAATTTACAAATTAAGAATGGGGTTTACAAAATGTTAACATAGTCCAGGCGTGCTGTACTTTTAGACGGAAATTCTGATACCTGGAATGTAACAGTTGGAGGTGGTAAAGGGTCTTATAACACATGAAAAAAAAATACATTAACTATTTCAATTATGATCATAAACTTTTTAGGGATAAAAAAGGGTGAAAAGGGGATAAAAAACTGAAGTATTGCTGTTTGCGGCTAAAGTTGACGTCAAAATGAAAAGTGCCCAATAGAAAAGTTGTAGATCATGTAGAAATCTAAAACTTTTCATTCGGTAATTTTCTCACATAACCTCAATTTTTTGAGGAAAATGGAAAAAAACGATTTTTCGTTTTTAATTTTTAATTTTCCAACGGATTCGTCAATCTTGGTGAAACTTGGTGAAAACTAACCTTTTTATGTCCAAAATAACCTCGAATTTTCTCAACCTTGTAACATAATAATTTTCCGAGAAATTTGATTTTTCTGGAAAAATCTCTTTTTTTTTCAACTGTAAATTTTGCTCGGAAAATATTATTGAAAAAGATTTTCCTGGGGCTCATTTTTTTCGTTTTTACGTATACTTTCACATGAAATAAAAAAAATACACCTCTCATTTAAAAATGTGCTCAAAAATGAATAAAAAGCAAAAAATGAATTTTGCAACAGATAAATTTGATATAATTGTTAAATTTCTGTTATAAAATATTAAAATATGCAAAAGCCAACTCTTGCATTACATTCTACGGGAAAAATTACAAAAGAAAATGTATTTCATTATTTAGTCGGATTTTTATTTCATTTGCAATATTATTATAAACACTCAAGTCTATTAATGAAGTTAATAACCCGAGCGGGGATTTCATGGTTTTTACTATTGTTGTATGCTGATTTGTTTATATTATAAGGTTTTTCATGAGATAAATCGATTTTTTGATATTACAAGGCCCAATAGCCACCTTTCATAAGTAACAAAGTGTATACATGACAACTCTAACTAGCCTAGGGGCCTAGGCCTTTTTTTTCTCTTTGACCTCAGTATTGAAAATATACTATCATTCGTAACAAACAAAATATTGTCCTTTCAATATATTTTTTAATTACAATTACGAATTACTTAAAACCGAACGATTATTATATTAAAAATAAACAAATTATTCCAAAAAGTCAAAGAAAATTGAAATTTTGATGAAAATTGGGCTATATGGTTCTGATGGAAGGGTATTTGGGCCTTGTAGTTATCAACAAATCGATTTATTTCATGAAAAACCTTATATTATAAACAAAGCAGCATACAACAATAGTAAAAACCATGAAATCCCCGCTCGGATTATTAACTTCATTAATAGACTTGAGTGTTTATAATAATATTGCAAATGAACTAAAAATCCGACTAAATAATGAAATACATTTTCTTTTGTAATTTTTCCCGTAGTCGACTTTTGCATTTTTTAATATTTTATAACAAAAATTTAATAATTATTGCAAATTTAGCTGTTGCAAAATTCATTTTTTGCTTTTTTGAGGTTATGTGAGAAAATTGCCAAGAGAAAAGTTTTAGATTTTTATATGATGTACAACTTTTCTATTGGGCACTTTTCATTTTGACGTCAATTTTAACCGCAAACAGCAATATTTCAGTTTTTTACCCCTTTTTCACCCCTAAAGTTTATGATCATAATTGAAATAGTTAATGTATTTTTTTTCATGTTTTATAAGCCCCTTTACCACCTCCAACTGTTACATTCCAGGTCTCAGATATTCCGTATTTTTGATTTTTTTGGTACAGCACGCCTGGACTAACAGTGGTTTTAGTTTGTTTAAAACATTATGTCTTTCAAATAATTAAACAATTGTGTAAGCTTACAGTGTGGTCCTAAGAGTGCTTTCTACTGATAGGTATTGAGTGTTTTTGTCTTTCACTATTGTATTTAGGACACTCTATTAATATATGTGTTACATTTATGTCGCAATTACACAGGTCACAAATAGGGCGATTAGATTTAGAGATCAAGTAGCTGTAAGTCTGCTATGCCCTATGCGTAGTTTCTGCTCTTTATTTTTATTTAAATTTTGTTTCATAGTAATAAAATAATTAATACAATTACAATTAATACATAGATCGAGGAAAAATACAATTCTATCCTACTCGCCAAATTTTCTCTAGAAACTGCTGCCGCACGACCAAGAGAGCTCGTGGTAAACTTTTTGCATTTTTCCCAATGGAATTATTATAAACAGTGGCGTAGGAATCCACCGGGGCCACCTGGGCAGTACCCCGGGGCCCCCCGAGGTAAGAGCCCTCGCGAGACTCCTGGGAAAAAAGGAGGGTCATTGTCTAGTTTATGTACTTCTCGAATTTAAAAAAACTAAATATACGTAAAGTACGTTTCACAATAATTCGTTGACTCGGTACCTGACCTTAGGGGATTAGTAATGAAAGGTTATAAATTTCTCACTGTACAGTAAACATTAACAGATCCGTAGTCCGGTTTTAAAAATAGATTTAAATAAAACTCAGTATCATTTACTAAAACTTAAATTTATTTTGTAAAAATATCACGAATTTTTTTAAAAACAAACAAACAAATTTTAAGTTTATTTATTTATTGAAATTAAACAAAACTGTTGAAACTTACGTATACGTATACGCTTTGGTCTATTTCATCTAATTGGCAGATGTTGTCAAAAAATTTTTCAAATAAAAAAGATGTAGTTTAATCATGGCCACATTTTAAAAATATTTTGTACTACAGGGTATCCCAAAAAATTGATTTAAATGAAACTAAGTTAACATTTACTAAAACTTAAATTTATTTTGTAAAAAAAAATCACGAAATTTTTTAAAAACAAATTTTAACTTTATTTATTAATTGCGATTAAACATATGAACTAATTCTACATTATTTACAACTATTTAATCTAAATGTAGTTCAGTATCACTATCGTCTTCATTTAAATTAATAACTAAGGGTGCTACAGTTACATTAACATTTCGATATGTACCTTCAACCTTAATAACATGCTGAATCGAATTTTTCCAGCTATCAATGGGAATATTACTTGTCACATTTCTGATTAACTCTATAACACGATCTAACTTTGGATTTTAGCTGATGCCACATGTGTTCTATAGAATTGAACATGCAATAATATGGGGGAAGCCGTAACACTGTGTGGCCCATATTTTTAGCAATAGTATCACAAACGTATTCTTTTTCAATACCGAACGCTGCTACAACTTGTAAGAGATCACGTTTTGTGTACGATTCTTCAAAATAAAGGTCATTTTTTAACAAATACTCTTGAATTTCCCATTTATTGTTGTTGCTATTTGGTACTTTATTTAATTGACGGCTATGATAAGTTGCATTGTCCATTACAATTATACTTTTTTCCGGTATATTCGGCAATAAATAATTCTCAAACCAATCTTCAAAAAGTTCTGCTGTCGTATCTTCGTGATAATCTAAACTTGAATCTTTAATATTCTTTGCTGATAACAATAAAGCGTTTGGAACCCAACCTGTTTCTGATCCGGCATGTATTATTGTAATTCTTTGTCCTCTATTTGATGGAGCCTTTGTTTTGCAATTTCCCGATGAATCAACAAAACCCTTCGTTGGAGTATCATGGGTGTCATACCATGTCTCGTCGAGGTAGATAATTGGAAGGTTTTCACTTCTATATTTTTGAATAGCTTGTAAGTAATGACAACGCCACATTCGTAAACGATATGACTCCATTATCACTTGTCTTTTATTAATGGTACAATATTTAAATCCCATTTGAGAAATAATTCTCCACAAACTTGTACGGCTACAAATAATTCCCGTGTCGTCTTTAAGTAACCGTTTTTTTATACAATCTAGGGTTGGTATCATTTGTTCTTGGTATAGGACATATATCGTTCGTCGGATAATGTCTTTTTGTATTTCATCAACATATTTGATATTATTAACGTCACTTCGTTTTTTTCGTTTACTTATTGGCTTATTGATAATATCTTTTACTGTGGATATTGGGGTTTTAGTTAACTTACATGTTTCTTCTGTTGCATCGGTTACACTATAACCTCGATTATTCAATGTTTCAAACACATTTTTCACAATTTGTTTCGCATCCGGCGATAAATGCACTTTTTTTGCCCAAGGACGCTACATACTTAGTTATAAACACAAGATTACTTTCAGAGTATATTGTTTAGTACAAACTAAAATTCTAGGAGAGAATTTTAAAAACAAATTACCCCGAAACTCTCACTTTCTCTTCCAAGATGATTAAGAAAATTAAAAATCATTTACTAATGATTTACTATTGATGGTCAGTAATAATAATTTAAAATTTTACCTGAAAAATAAAAAATCCAAAATATATCTTCCTGGACAAAAATAAATAATACCTTTCTGTAAATAGTTGATCGGTTTACGGCCAAAGTTCGAAGAAATATTAACCACCTTTTATTAGTAATCCCTTAAGAGCAGGTACTGAGTCAACGAATTATTGTAAAACGTACTTTACTTGCAAAATAGTTAGATATTTTAAAATAAAAGAATAAAATCAATTAAAAAATTTGAATTCACCCAAAAGCAAGCAGAAATTTTTTTTGTAGTAGGGGCCCCGTGAGTGGACTTGCCCGCAGGGCCCCCGGATTTATCGCTACGCCACTGATTATAAATATGTTAGTTTCATTGTTTTGGATAGTGAATTTGCGCTTAAATAAATTCTATGAAGGAACCTTTTATCTAACTTTCCTGTAGCGCATTTTGATCATTCTGAAAGTTATCAATTTTCTTTCAGGAAAAAACCTAACTACTTTTTAAGAAAACTCTATCCCGATATCAATCCAATCCAACTGGAAATTTTTACTCGTTTGGAAATACCCTCAATGATTATAGATTTGCGTGGAAAACATGATTTAACCTTTGAAGTAAATGTTAATGACATTTTATTCGGAATCAGTTCAGATTCTAAAGAATACGCGGTGGTCATAAATACGAGTGCAGTAACTTTTGAAACTGAACTAACGTTAGAGTATCCGTTTTACTTTAGAATGTCTAAAAATGGCCCAGTTCAAACCAAAAGAGTATTTTTAAAGCCGCATGGTGTTGTCGAGGTAATAATTGAAAAAGTCACATTTAATGAAGGCATCACAATGTTGAAATACAGTGTGGAAACCACTTGAATAAAATTATTTGTGGGGTTAGTTTAGAGGATTATAAAAAACGCTGGGACCCGTCAACTTTGAATATCAAATGCGAACTTTTTAAACATAAATTTAAATGTATTTCAAAATTTCACCCTGTATAATTCATAATAGACCCTATATCCTATATGTTATAGTTCGTCGAGATCGTATAAGGCCGCGACGTCCTTTCAAAGAGCTTTTAGCAAAAACTATAAGGCAATGAAAATTGAAAAAAAAATCAGTAGTATACTAGATATATAAAGTTATTCAATAAAGAATTTTGAAGCTTGAGAGTACAAGGAATCATCCAGGAAAAAATTCGCGAAATATGTCTATTTTTACATTTTATAAAATAATTAATATCTCACTTAAACGTGATATGATTTTAAAAATATTTCTTCTTTGAATAGATGATATATCTACTCATAAGTCAGTGTTTTTAAAAATTACAATAAATTCGTTTTTTTCCTTAAAAGTTCTTTGAAAGTAATTTTTAAGAAATCAGAAATGGTGCCATTTTTTTACAAATTTAGGCAACTCTTTTATCACATATGAAAGGAATCTTAAAAAATTATTCCCAAATTAGTGTGAGCATTGTCTAATTGAGGGCGTTGTGATAGAACATCTATTAAATCTTGTTGATCAGGTCCGCATTAGAAATTTAGCAAATCTTTATTTAATTTATTATACTGTAATATTAATACTAATAATATACAGCGTGTCCACGGATGGGGTATCCTATAGATGAAAAATGTTTAAATACCTATTAGTTTTAGTGAAAAATGTCATCCTTGATAAAAAGTTTTGCTTGTTCTGAAACACCGTAGAAGATAGATTTTATAAAAACGAAAAGAAAGACACTTGTGCCAGAGATCCATTTCATTCTAACAAAGTAAAGTACCTGCGATTTTTTCTAGTCAAATTTGAATCCTCTATAAGTATTTTTACCATGGTCCAAAGATATTCTAACAAGTCTGGTAACTCCTTTGATGTAGTAAAATTTGTCGCTTATTGTGAGCTGTCGTAAATCATCGGTACAATAGCAGAAATACGTTATACGAGGGTCAATGGGGTATGTTTATTCGAAAGTGTGTCTACGAGGGTTAAGCGTGGGGTGTTTTGATCACATTCATTATTTATATTTTTGTATTATCTTTTATTGCGATTATTACATATAATATTCTAATAACAACAATGAAGAAACTTTTCGTTGTAATAACTAACATTAATTACCTGATTGCTTAAATTGGGACAGGTAAAAGGGTAAAATACTTAAAAAGGGAATTCAGAGAAAAGACACAATGTTTAAGGCTCTTTATTTGCTTATGTTGAAATATGTTGATTTCATGTACAATAGTTTATCTCTGTTAAAATATTATATTATTTATAGTTAAGATTATTTTGATTGAAAAAGTGAAAGTTTCCATTTATTTTAACATTTGGTAAACATGTTGCAAAACCTTGTAAGGGTTTATCTTTGTAGTAAGAATAAGGGTACTCGAACACAGTAATAAAACTCAGGTAGACTTGCTTACTCTATTCTAAAATAAAGTAACAATTTTCGTGCAATAAAATCTTCAATTATTTCATAATAACTAATGATATCGACATCCATAATCTCAAACTCTTACTATTATCATTGTTTTCAATTATTACATATTTTGCAAAATTTTATATTTTGGATGTTCTTTATTTAAAGGTTGATCTTTTATTTGTCGGTTTACAAATTTGATTGTATAGTAGATTCGAACTCTTGTAAACAATGAAAGTAAATAATCTTTATTGCCATATGGGAGGGAGAATTCTGCATTGGAAAAATCTTTAAAAAATATGTTTCCTATACCATCCTGTATACAATAATTATTCAAATTCAAAACAAACATATTCTCTAATCTTATTAAATACTCTGAAAAATTATTGGGAGGTACTGTTAAGCCATCAAAAATATTTTTACTGTGACTGTAAGCTTTGAGTTCACAAAATGAAGTAGAATTGTCTATTTCGAATGATGAACAATATTGTAAACAAGTTTGACAAGAATGTTACAGAGACATCTACGTAAAAAATATCCACCAGCATAAACCAGTGCATTTCCTTTCTCTGATATCAAGTTCCTATAATCCGTTGATTCAATTTTTATAATAGGAGAAATATTTTCGTAAGTTTTTTCCTGAAAACTTTCAATATTTTTCAATGACTTTCAATGTTATATTAAGCAGAATATCGCCACTATCGTCCATAGAATATACTATCTTAGAATATCTTTGGACGATGTTTTTAATAGTGGAGTTTTACTGGAATCCTTTACTAGATTTTTGGATTAATAAGTAAAAAAAAACATAAAAAGGTCGAATATTAGTTCTTAGTGGATCTATTAATCGTGTAATTTTTTTAATCCATTTAAAAGGTAAAACGTAGTTCCTTTTAATTTTTTAAAATGAACTGGTATTTACTGCTGCTACTCATTTATTTTAAGTTTATGCATCATTTTCTTAAATTTTTTTACTAAAAAACTTGTTAATCGAATTTTTGACCATTTTAGTTTTTCCAGTTCGTTACTTTGAACTTTTGGAACCTATTTCAGTTTTTTTATGAATATGTATAGGTAATGGTAACCGAATATATTTAAACACTTAAGATTTTTAAAATAATCCGCTCAACTGCTTTTTGGTAAATTTTAATTTTTGTTTTCTTTTTCTTTCCTTTTTAAAGAGCTTTTCAAAATATTGCATATATGAATATGTATATCGTGAGTTTTTAATGACCATCCGGTATGTAGTATAAATATTTTCCTTCGCTGTTCGGTCCTTACCTACTCGTTATTGCTTAGTTAAGATAAACAAATGAATACATTTTACACTTGAAAAAACTTGAATGATTGCCTTTTTAAAAATAATACCCCAATAAATATTCTATTTATAATTTTGATTTGAGAAAAAAAAACGTATATAAATAAAAATATTGTGTAAAATCTATAAATTAATATCGTTTAATGTAAATACAAATATCCAATTCGTATTTAACAAAATCAAATATGTTTGTTTTAAAATTAATCCAGCCTTGAAATTTTTAAAGAAAACTGATATACTCCAAGAATGAATATAATTATTATTTCGTTTATCGCGTAAGGTCATTGCAAGAGGCAGCACCTCACGGGTACACTTATTCGCTCTCTTTTTAGGACGTTTTCTCACTCTATGAAAACATACAGGGTGTTTCATTAAAAACATAGATCATGGACGATGCCAGACTTTTGTGTATCACCCTGTACATTTAAATTTATGTTTAAAAAGCTCACATTTGAATTTCAAAGTTCAGGTTGAAGTTTTTTATAATCTTCTAAACTAACCCCACAAATAGTTTTATTCCTAAGTCGTTTCCATACTGTATAAGCTGTAATTGTATTTTGTTGGAGCTATAAAAAAAGTAAGGATTTTATAACCTATGTAACGGACAAGTTCTTTATTCTCCGATGTCGACGTACTCAAAAGCTCCAATATTACTCCTTACTGTAATGTTTATTTTTTGTAGTTAACTATACATTGCCTATTGGATCCCAAAGACTTATTGTGCTTGAGTTCTTTGTTATACAAAGACGAAAGTTACAGTACAATTATTCAAGATTATAGTCCAAAGGTAATCAACTTTTCGGACAATAATAATATAATCGATACAGACGAAAAGATCATTTTTATCACGAAGAAGATTAGTGCTTATCAAGTTAATAATAATTATTTGGAGGTAAACATATTCGTTTTAAAATATTTTTATTGTTTGTAATGTGGTAAGCATTTGTACAATTCGATTCCGAAAAGGATTAAAGATTATGAAGGATTTATTATCATGTTAGACATCAAATTCAAATTTCAGAAAAATTAAGCAAATTTAAATTTTCTTATTCGAAATTCCTTACCCAACTCTTTCAGTCCTTAGCTCTTTCTTATTATAAAACATTTTTATCTCTATATCTACAATCTGGTCTATTTTTTTCTAGGAATTTCTTTTACTATGTTATTCTGATATTCCAACACTTGATGTTGGAACAAGGGGACACTGTCTTTCTTGTTGATGTGTTGAAAACGTTTTAGTTTTCAATTTTTTTTTTCAATTTTTTTTATTATATTTCCCTTTTCTTTCTTTTGAAGGTCTTCATTTTTTCTTTTAACATTTGTTCTAAATTTCAACACTTAATTATTTTTCATTGTCTACTCTGTCAAGCCATCTATTCCTGGGGCCTTCCTATCCTTTATACCACGCCCTTCCTTCTCTATTTCTTCCATCTCTACCGGCCTTATCCCCCTTATTTTACCTCTCCTATTGAAATCCTGCTCTACCCGAATGATATTATTTCCTACTCCTTCTCCCACATCCAATAGTTTTTTAATAATTTCTTTCTCCCAATCCTCCTCTAGCACCGTATTCCTAAATCCTCCATTGTTTTCACTGCTATCTCATAAGCCGTAACCCATGGATTGTTGTTCAATTCCCCCAGCAGCATTTCCCACTTACCTCTTTTGGACCTTCCGCTCAAGCTCCTTCTTTTTCGTCTTCTATCTCTCCTTGCCCTTACATTTATCTTTTATTCTTAACATCCTTATTCGTTCTTTCTAGCACTCCTTCCACAACTTTTCTATTTCCTCATTCCACCAATACACGCCTGTTGTCACACTTCACGTTCCCTTTGCAGCCTTCTATCACTTCATACAAATCATTCACATCATGCCTGAGTCCTCTTTCTATTTCCTCACCTACTTTCTTCCTCCAACTTTGCGTTCTTCCTTCTACAACCTCTTTTTCCAACTTCCTTATGTTTCTCATCTTAAATTTTAATACCGGGTGTCCCAGAAGTTTCTGACCTTAAAAACCATAGAGAGGTGCGGTTTTCGAGGAACAATTTCTTTTTATATAAAGTTTTTTTCAGTATACATATTTAAATAGTAAAATCTTATATAAGGTGTTTAAAAAGAAAGGTGTTTAAAAAAAAAAGGTGTATAATTTGTTAAATTTTGAAGAAAAATGAGTGAGTTATTTGATTTTTTAGGATAGGGTGTTATGTAGGCATCTACGGGTTTCAATGTAAAGTAGGCTTTGGGATTCAACAAACTGACACAACGAACTGTCAAAGTAATTCTTTGCTATTTGTTTTCGACTTATTTTCAATAATGGTGCGATTTAGTTCAAGTGAAAAATCAAAAACTGTTTTATTGTATGCTAAGTATGAATCAGTTGTTACTACCAAAAGCAGATTTCATCAGGTATTTAGGAAACATCCACCTTCAAAAAACCGCATTAAAGAATGGTACACTGCATTTCTACAGGAAACATTACAAGAACATAAATCGAATATCTCTTCGGAAAGTATCATCCACAACCGGAATTTCAAAATCCGAAGTTCAGAGATGTATGAAGGTATTGAAGTTAACTCCTTATAAAATACAGATACACCAAAAAATATATGAAAGGGATTTTCAAACAAGAATTGTTTTTTTTGAGACATTACTAGATTTATTTAGAGAAGTTCCTGCAGTTTTACTTATAATGTCAGATGACGCTGGATTTGGTGTGGCGTTTCTAAAAAAAACATATATGGATCGGTCTTCTTTCAAGAAACTACAATTACTGGTAGTGTCTACACAGACAATTACCTATATCCACAACTGAAACAAGAGGGCATCATAAATTTAGTTTACTTTCAGCACCTATACACTATTCACTTGTGGCTAAAAATTCTTTTACAGAAACATTTGGAGATACTTCTGGGATACCCGGTGTAATAGCTACTTCGAATTGATTTTATTAAAAATTTCATTTTATTTTCCTATTGTGATAAACTATAATATTATAAATAATCTGTTAACAGTAACGAATTTATAATTTTATCTACTCTGTTATGGATGGTAATAAAATGCAAGTAAATAAATCTAATAAACTAAAATATAATGCACTTACCTTTAAATTTTTATGTTTTCAAAACATGAAGCAAAAAATCTAGCAACAAGTAGGTAGTAAGTGATTAAAATATTACAAATACCCATTTTTTTTGCAGTGGCCAATAAAACTGGGTCTCTACTATCCTAATATATCTGTGAAACCATCCACAATTGAATTTGGTACTGTTTTAATAAATCAGACATATAAAGATATGATTACTGTTTTTAACCATACAGGTAAGATAATTATTTCTTATTTCTTTAAATTATGTCATCTTTCTGCACACAGATAAATTTATTTTCTAATATATAAATGTTCAATATCATTTCCATTTAATAATATATAATGTAATGTTTTTCTTATTCATACTGTTTTTGTAGGTGTGATAAGTTATACACACTTTATTTACTAAAACACATACTTAAATTAATTAATTTATATACACTCGGTATATCAATCGTAATTTATTTATACTACTGTATTATAACACTCATTTATATACACTTTTACTTTATTCTTCGCTTTCCGCGCTTCCTGAGATCGTTAGATAATAACTGAACTCATTCGTCTCTCGAACCGCCGAGAAAGTTCTTTTTTCTAGATGATTCCACGTTCCGAAACATTCGAGTACAATGCCGATAAAACCGGCGTATGAAACCCAGCTCATTTATAAATTTATAAATAAAACTCTTAAACACAATTAATTTGAATTAAGAACTCTACAGTTGCGTATTTTTATCACAGTATTTAATAATCATCAGTGTGAAGTTCAGCTTCTGCTGCATATATGAATAACAGCTTTTGTATAGTTGCAGCTTATTTAAATTTTTGAATGATTTCAGGATCCATAATTAAATTTGAAATTTGTAAATCATCAAATGCAAACTGTTTTGTGGTAAATCCACATCATGGGGAAATACCAGCCAGCACAGGAATAAATAAACAAAGTGTTAACATTTTCATTTATTTTTCTGCCAAGTAAGTATAACCATTATTATTAGAAAGGATACGAATTCTGAACGACATTTCCAACCATAAACTTAAATAACGTGGTTAATACCCATTTGTACCGACTATTTTAAGCCGAGCTTAGGGTTAAGGGTGTTGTAAATAGTTATGATAATAAAGTTAGTATTTGATAGTTGCGTTCGGTATTTATATCCGACCAGTCAGACTTGTCAAAATCATTCGTTTATTACATCTAGATGTAGGGGAGGTAAATCTCCATCGTTCGGCAATTTTAATCGGAGCAATCGGTTTATGATCTTGGTAAAGGTGTATTTTAGGTCACCCCCCCCTAGACGCATGCGCGACAATTTCAAATTTATTGATTTTTAGACGAGTTTGAAGTTGCGGTGTTGTCGGCTTAAATAATTTTTCTCTTAAACCGAATAATTTGGTTTGGGTTTAGTTAATTTGATTTAAAAAAAAGAAGCTGGTAAATATTTAAAGATTAAAGGAGTTTTCTAAATCCATAAACAATAAATTATATACTGAAAGTATATAAAATATAAATAAAAAGCGTTCTTCTTTTTTTTATTTTTTTTATTGGCAAATATACCTATAAATCTCCTATTATGGTTTAATAATATTAAAAATATATAAACTTCTGCTATAAATGCCATAGAAATCATAAAACAGCAATTAAAAATAGGAATAAAACTAGAAATAGAACATGTTTTATGTTTTCATTCATGTAAATGGCATATTTACTTATGGGACTTATTTTAATTATGGTTTAAAATTCATTAAAATAGTTATTTGTGTACCAAGGCCGTAATGTTGATCTTTTTTGGCCGAATCTGAAATTTGCGGCCGAGGCGTAGCCGAGGCCAAGCAAATTTCAGGTGAGGCCAAAAAAGATCATACGGCTGAGGTGCACACAAAATTTTTTAAGCGAGTGTCTCATCAAATAGGTATCAACTTTTTTTTACAATTTTGTTTCTAAACAGAGACGAAACTGGAAGATTAGATTCAAATTTTTATTAACCAAATGAAAAGTGTATTATTAAGTAACAAAGATGTGTACAGAATTACTTACAGTAAGTATGATAAACAGAAGTTGGGTCATAACGAAGTTAATAAATTAGGGCATTATTTGCTATTAATTGTTATGTTAAATGTACATTTACTACATTTTGAAAATGTAATACCACTTTTAGACATGACATTGTTAACAAACATTTCATTTTCTTGATTTTCCGTAACAATGGTTCTTGCTGGAAAGCTGCTTACTGAAGTACCATTTAATTCAATTTCTTTGGAATTATTTTGAACAGAAGAACGCATACCTAAAGTACCTTCTCCTCCTGCAAATTAAGTGTGTCTAGTAGGCCGCCTTCATAATTTGACAATCTTAATATCGGACGTGGAAATAACTCAAATAAGCAAATTAAATGTGTCTAGTAGGTTGCCCTCATAATGACTTTGTTTGCAAAAGCGGCCGTAAAGTAAAAAAGCGGCCGTAAAGTAAAACAGCGGCCGTAAAGTAAAAAAGCGGCCAAAAAAGATACACTTTAGGGACGTTAATAGATCCGTAAAACTTCATTTTTTGTGACACTCGCTTAAAAAATATAAACTATTAATGTAAAGGCAGTATATAAAATATTAGCAAAAACTTTTGTAAGTAATTCATATGTTTATATGTACCTCAAGTTTAAATCTAGAAATGTTTTCAGATGCAAAATTGATTGTTCTGACTTACTATTTATTTAAAAAAACTTAATTTTCCAGTCAATATCTAATTTGTCTAATTTATAAAAGAATCTACGTAATTTTCATCTTTTCAAGGTCTTTCACTCAGTTTATTTTTTCACAAAAATGTGGCAACGTAGCTTAAAATTCAAAGTTTACCGCTCGGTTACTGCTCTCGTCGACCAATAAAATTAATTTAAGAATTCAAATTGCCGCATGCGCCTAGGGGGGTGACCTAAAATACACCTTTACCATGATCTTTTAACTCCGAGTATTTTGGCAGCTCAAAGAAATTAATCTGAGTTTGTGAGGTTAGGTTTTATGTTTAAGAACTTGTATTTTTTTTTTATAATGGAGAGTAAAGCGCGTTGTCATATCTAAATTTTACGTTACCAGTTTATAGCAGAATCAAATTATAGTAAGCAGTAGTGTTGTAGGTTGTGGCAAATTATAGATAATACACAATACTAGTACGATTAAAAGGTATAATTTATGACCAAAATCAGTAATGAGCTTGTAATGAGTAACACATACATTTCCTGATTACTGATCAGTGAAAATTCATTATTTTCTGTATAGTGTTAGGTATTTATTACAACTAGTGGCAACGCTGTACGCAACGATATTTCTGTCTTTGTCACTTTACCGTAACTTGTAAATGCAAGCACGAGCGTATCATTGGTTTGTGAATTATACAGTATGAATTGTACGTTTTAGAGATAAGTTATTCAGCATCGAAGTGTTGTGTTAACAATAATTGGTGAAAGTAATAGTGCTAATAAGTGTTTAATTGGTAAAAATAATATTGTTAATTTATTTGGTACCTACTATAATTACCACGATTATTACTCCGTTTTCATAAGGCACACCTAATGACTACAACGATTAGATAAATTACGATATTGCAAAGTTTTAATGGAATGTGAAATGTGTATGAATATTTGAAACAATTGTACTAAGAATTTTTCTTTCCTGCATGTATTTTTGTGTTTTTGAGTTTTTTTTTCAAAAGAGAGAAAATAGTATATTGTATATCTAGGAGTAAAAGCGATTTTCTATTTAAAATTGTGTGCTTTCCTAAAACGTCAAAGTGACAACTACAAACCCAAAAAATCAAAAGTTTTGAGCCTTGAGCATATTGAAACCTGATAATAAAACTAATAAACCAAGGTCTTTTGTAATAAATGAGACATTACGAGTATGCCCTTTTATAGAAAAGAGACAGATTTTTCTAGATTAAATTTATTGTACTAAATCTTACTTTTTGGAAGTCCATCTTATTAAGAATAAATTGAAAGGGAAATCCATCTCTCAAATGTGGATGATGTAGATAATCGTAGTAATAAAACCCAAAGTCTATACACAACGTTTAATAGTAAGGTTCAAAAGTTAGTGCAACATGTTTCGGTCTTCAGACCATCATCAGGCTATAAAGAAAACAATGGTATCACGAGAATTGAGTTTTATTACTACGATTATTAAGAATAATAAAAAACTCTTCGTTTCAACGTAACTTGGAAGTTACGTTGAAACCTTCCTATGGTATTTTTTCCAACAAGTTTTACTGTACAGCGACTCTTTCTATAGGTAAGAAAGAATCTTCGCTTCTTTATTCCAGCAATGCTGCGTACTTTTTTATTAAATTTAAAGCGCCTAAATCTTCTTCAATGATAGAAAAACTTTTTGAAGTTGAAGTTTTAGTTTCTGGTACCTTTATAACCAAGACCGTTCCTCTATCTTCAATATCATCAATGGTCATTTTGACCAACTCATCTCGTCTTAAACCTCCAAAAACACCCATTAACAATATGACTTTGTGTACCAAGTAGATATAATCAGGAGCCTTCTTAATAAATTTTATTATTTGTTCTCCTTCCAAAACTCTAGACCTCTTCCGGACATATCCTTTCGACTTAACTTTGAAAAAAGATATGAGACGATGGTATTGCGAGATGTCTATATTTTTATAGACCATTAACGTAGACCTTAGGGTAAAATACTTGGTCCAGAGAGAGTTCGGACTGTATTTTTCCGACTAAAAATATTATAATTTGTTAAACATATGTATCTATTAAAATAAAATCAATAACTTACCAGTTCCTGAAAATATGCCATTAGAACGGTTTCGGTTATTTGAACAATAAGGCTTTCCAAATCACGTGACATAAAGATGGCGTCTGTGGGCAAACCTTAGAACATAACACTGTCAAAGTCACAAACCACATAATTTGTGGCTCAGAACCGCAGGCACACAAAATAATTTTACATCATCCCTGTTTGATCTACTTGCACCTTAGACCATATACAAATAGACTGGGTGTGACGTCATTTTTCTGAACAATATACTGAAGCCAATATTATCTCTCTTTGTCGCATGAAGTTCGTGGAGCTACGGGATGAGGTGTGTGGGCGGTAACAAGGTCTTAATATAATAACACAAGGTTTTAACTCTAATTAAAATTCTTAAATCATAACTTTAACCCAAAATTAATACAACAACGAAAACAAGACCACAATTAGTTTATTAACAGGGTAAGATTAATGTTTACATATGATTCGGAATGTTCCATGCTATAAGAAACAGTGCAGTCGAAGATATACGAAAACAACCGAAGAAGTTTTATTCAAACGTGGATTTGTTTGTAAACATATAGTTATAGAACACAACAAAAAGTTATTTTGGCTTCACAACAAGGACAGAAAATTGACGTCTACTTGTATATGGTCTAAGACTTGCACAACCAATCACAAGGCATGTAAAAGGCATTTTTTCAACTTATAACGTTAACAAGTCCAAATAATATATAAAATCTATTTTATAAAGTCACAAAAACTATTTTCTCAAAACAATAAAAACTTCTACACCAACTTAAATAAAGAAAGCACTATGACAAAAATACAAAACAATACTATTGTTTGCCTACAGCCGCCATTTTTGACAGGTCGTTGGAAAGCCCAATTGCGTTGGCATCTTTCCAAATACCAAATATGCCATACTCCCGATCATACTGTTTCGGCAAAAGATTTTCGGTCGCTTTTATGACATTTTCTCTTATATTTTGTGGAATTTCTTCCATTTTAAGCAAATATTTAAACAAAAAATGCCAACTGACAGAAACATCAAAGTCGAACCAGAGTTGTCTCTGGTCAAACTTAAATAATCACTGCAAGTCACTTGATAAATTTCTGTAGAATTATTTTTGTTCATAAAAATCAATTTTTAGGTAAAACATAAAGCATTGTATGCACCACGGGCATTGTTAGACTCTAATACCCATCAGGCGGAAACCTAGCCCTCGGGCTACTATTTCCACCTGCCGGGCATTATCGTCCTTACAATGCCCTTCAGAAACAATTTTAATGCCAGTTGGGCAGATTGACCAATTGAAGTTAGATTTTGTTTATTTGTAGCTATGTACCTGATGTTGATTAAGTAGGTAAGGCTATACCAAGTATGGAAGTAATAAGACATAACAATATTAAAACCTAGATGTTATTAGCCCTAAGGGATTATCCTGGATCTAAGATCCTTATAACTATGCAATGATATAGAAAAACTGGGAAAAATATAATGTTGATCTTTACAATTTACAATAACTTTATATTTGTTTTACACAAATATCACATAGCTACCTTGAAAACCTACCTATTTGAAATTTATTGACTGAAGCATTTTTCTTTTTTAGTGAATGCAGAAAGTATTCGGAATCTATAAGAGTGATAACGAACATTCCCAATTATTATACAGAGATTTATCTAAAAGGAACTGGTTCCATTAACGAAAGATTTTTAACAAATTATCGGGTCTAATATGGAAATATTGTGATTTTTTAAAATATTGTTTAAATTTGAAATAAAAGGTTCAAGTAATATATACATAAATATATTGTCTTATATTTACAAAGTATATTTTTCTTAATAATAATTTCAATATTTACAAAATATACTAACATCTTCTTTTGGAACTATACCTTTCTTCACTTTCCGATCTCCTCTTCTTTCCTCTATGTCTCTTATTACTGTCGTCACTATCTGAACATATCTCCTTGTTTTTGTAACCATTTTTATCTTTATTTCTTATCCATTCTGATCTTTTGTTACTACGATCTTTACTAACTGAGCGTCTTTCTCTACGATACTTTCCGTTTTTTTCTTCACTGTCTGATCGTTTTCTGTTGTTCCTTTTGTCGCTATCTTCTTTCTTGGTATATTCCTTTTTGTATTTCTTAATGGATTCCTTTTTGTATTTTTCACTATTTGAAGAATCGCTGCTGCTATCACGTCTAGACTTCTCTTTTTTCGTAGATTGTTTTTCCAACTTCTCCAGTTTTCTATAACAAAACATCAAATTAAAAAATCAAGAAGTCCGTTATCAGTATCTAACAGAAAAATTCCACAAAATGTATTGACAAACATTAAAACACCATAATTATTTTTGTTATGGAAGTTTTAGTTGGAGATTTACAGAAAATATTACAAAGAAGACATGGTAGTGTAATAGTTATGAAGATAAAAATATATTTTGGTCATTTACTATAATGTTAGGTTACAATATTAAGAGCCCTCTTGCTCTTGTGAGTGCTGCTTCTCCGGTGTTTTGTCTGTGGTCGATTGTTGACAACTGACAGCTAACTTACTTTTGAAAGACATTAAGGTTCTGTGTTCGACAATGGACTGGGAAAGTGTGACGTCAAAATTTGTGTTCTATGCTGTTGAAATGTGAAATGTCAACGAAATGATTCCAAACGGCAACATTATAAATATCCAGAAATAACTTTTGTTTGAGTTATTTATTTGTTATTATTATACTTTGAAATATAACGGAAGTATCAAAATTAAATACATATAAGCAAAATCTTTCCAAATTCGATTTTTAAAGTACTATTTTAGTAAGTATTATTAAAATGTATGACAATGTACAACTTTGAAGGTTATGTTATAATATTTTTACGGAAATTGTTCGTCTATCTACTTTAGTGATATGTAAATCATATGAATGAACACTTACCAATGAAAAAACAGTAATTAACTCCCCAAAATCAAGAAAATACAATAAAATAGTCAATAACACCTATAAAACATAGCATAAAAAAGTTGTTTGGAATCAATTGGTTTGACACTTACGTCACTACTTTCCCAGTCCATAGAGAGATATTGCAATAACATCTGGCAGTATTAAAGACGACTTCATTTTAATAGTGACGCATTATTCTGTGATTAAATAAAGATATATTGCACTTAGTTGTCATTATTCATAATATAACCTAACATTTGACAAGTAAATTTACGTGAGGACTTGCGCCCACGGAACAATAAGTCACTAGTTGACGTTAGATCAAAAAATGTAAAATACTTTTTGTGTTCTGTGAGTATGAAAGTATTGGCAAATGACAACTATCTTTTTAGAAACTTGGGTTTTCTTTTCAGATTAGTGCAAACAAAAAAGAGATTGACAGAAGCTGTGAGTTTTGCTTCTTGTTAGTTGGGGTATTATTGCCCAGAACTTTTAGTTTACATACTAAGTTATCTGTCAATATCAGTTAATCAGTTTTCATTTTTGCCAGCTTTTGCTTCTTATTAGTTGGAATATTCTTTCCTAAGAATAGCCAATACTAGATTTGGGGGTATCTATTATAGTTTCAAGAGTCAAGACTCGTGAAACTAAGCTTTGGTAACATTTTTGGTATAAATACAGGTGATTATCGATAATAACAATTTCAAGAGTTGTATTCGTAAGACTATACAACAAATAAAATATTACTGAACTAAACAATAAGTCATTTATTATTGAAATTAAGGGATTTGTTATTTTTAATTGCTTCCTCAATATTTTTCGAAAAAAACGTTCCAAAACGCGACATTTTGTAAATTTTTCTGACCTTTTCGCGAACAATAATTTTTTGTTTGGCGCATAACTATGGTTATCAAAACTGCGCGTGTGATTATCACTTATTAGTCATAAATATGGTTATTGATAGCTAAGCATCAATAAAAATATGCATTTAATATGTTATGAGTTGTAAAATCTTGAATAATATCACATTTCCATATCATTCACACTAACAGTATAAAAAAAAAGATGAAAATTTAGAAAATCAAGTATCAAGAGTCTGCTTTTTGTAATTTGTAGCAGTGTTGAGATTTTAATGAAAGATAAGTTCAAGCTTTATTCCAACTATGCTAAGTTGGAATAAAGCTATGCTATGCTAAGATTGAGTAAGCATTCTTGCTCAATCTTTTTTATTAACACTAATCAACTTAATGATCTTGAAGCCATATTCTAAATATATGAAAAAACTCTATTAAATCTATTTTAAACAGAAAAAAAATAAACCACAATTAGTTTATCCTATTTGGAGCTACAAATCCACCAGTGATTTTATACCCCTCTTCTTAGTTCAGTGTAAAAATAAGTAAATAAACCAATTAATTAAAAAAATAAAATTTAAGAATTTTAAGTATCATACCTTAGTAATGCTTTCTTTTGCTTCTTTGTAAGTGATTTTAGGAAAGAAAGTTCTTCATTGTCCTCCTCATCTTCACTAATTAAAAGGTGCTTATTTGCTTCCACTGTATTCACATGTTGTTTTTTCAAAGCCAAACCATCATCCAACATTTGTTGAACCAATGACTTCTGATCCATTACAGTAGCACTCTCTAATGATCTAGCTGCACTCATGGACAAACTGTACATTGGACACTCTTTATCTGTAATATTAATTTAATGTTAAATCATAAAAAGTACCCAGAAGAAACATTATTTTATTTCATACTATACCCTAAAATGCACATTTATGTACTTGATTTCAGTCCAGAAAATAGAATTTTACTGGATAGTAGTATGTAATATATTTCATTACATGCTACCATCCTGTAATGAAATTTGACAGATTCTCACTTGTACTGTAAAAGTGTACTTACCAGACTAGTAACGTAAATATCTATTTCTTACCTGTATTAATATGGCCCCATTTATGACATTTAATACATCTAACATTTCTGACTTGGATACCAAATGGTTGATCCCGAATTTCTTGATCTCCTTTGCAGTAACTTTCTCTGGGTGCATTATATTTCCTTTGCCACTCAAATTTATACTCAGGTTCATCATCTTCTCGTTCTCTCTCTTTTCTAGCACCAGGAGGAGGTTCATACATAAAACTTATGCTAAGCTTATCTTTACTTTCCTTACTGAGCATAGCTTTATTATCGTGAAGATCTTGCTCTTTTTCATATTGTTGGCGAAGTTCTTCTTGTTTCTTTTTATATGCTTCAGCTTTTTGTTCTGCCATCCATACCTATAAATAAACAAAAGAATATAAGAGAAACGGTTAGATTAAATTAAAATAAATATAACGTACCCTTTTCAAATTATCTCTTGATGCAGGATGGAAGAATTTCTTACACATATAATTATTAAATCCTTTGCCCATTTTGCAATATCAAATATACTCCAATAATAGCAAATGATCAGTATTACTCTTCACTACTCAATACCTTATTTATTAATTATTTATCTAAAACTGCAAAGACCTAAAGATAAAGACCAATCATACAAAAAGTACAAAAATAATGTAAATAGCAATCAAAACCAAACAATGAATTACGATGAACGATGAAATATGAAATTATCAGCTGTCATTTCGTTAAGTCAAAAGTCAATGTCAGTCGTCAACATTAGCGTTATAGAGGAAAATAGCTGTTTAGCCAGCCACACTACATACTTTAGCATATTCATAATTTCTAAATTTTTAAAATGAAGATGTAGGTAATACTTTAGAAACGTATAAAGTTTAGTTGGGTAAAGGTGTATTTTAGGTCACCCCCCTAGGCGCATGCGGCAATTTGAATTCTTAAATTAATTTTATTGGTCGACGAGAGCAGTAACCGAGCGGTAAACTTTGAATTTTAAGCTACGTTGCCACATTTTTGTGAATGAAGAAACTGAGTGAAAGACCTTGAAAAGATGAAAATTACATAGATATTCTTTCAAAAATTAGACAAATAACTTTGTGAATGTAACAATGCGAGTATATCAAAACAGATATTGACTGGAATATTAAGTTTTTTTAAATAAATAGTGAGTCAGAACAATAAATTTTGCATCTGAAGACATTTCTGGATTTAAACTTGAGGTACATATTATAAACATATGAATCACGTACAAAAGTTTTTGCTAATATTTTCTATACATTAATATTTTATATTTTTTAATGAATTTTAAACCACAATTAAAATAAGTCCTATAAGTAAATATGTCACTTACAGGAATGAAAACATAAATCATGTTCTATTTCTAATTTTATTTGCTGTTTTATTCCTATTTTTAATTGCTGTATTATGATTTCTATGGCTTTTATAGCAGAAGTTTATATATTTTTAATATTATTAAACCATACTAAATTAAAATCACAGAATACCATTAAAGCAAGAGAAGGTCTTATTGCCAATTAAAAAAAAGACCGCTTTTTATTTATATTTTTAATTACTATTTTCAGCATATAATTTATTATTTATGGATTTATAAAACTCCTTTAATCTTTAAATATTTACCTGCTTCTTTTTTTAATCAAATTTACTAAACCCAAACCAAACTATTCGGTTTAAGGGAAAAATTATTTAAGCCGACAACACCGCAACTTCAAACTCGTCTAAAAATCAATAAATTTGAAATTGTTGCGCATGCGCCTAGGGGGGTGACCTAAAATACACCTTTACCTTTAGTTGCCTACAATAAGCGCTTCCAAACCCTTTTTGCGGCTGAACATAAACCTTATTCTACGGGTACCGGAATACTTATATTAATAAAGACCGAATATATCTGTTCTGTTGTGGAAAGTAGAAAGAAAAGAAGTAGAAAGTGGAAAGCAATCCGAATTTGAATATTTTTAGTAAACTGAAAATTTTATATAAAAAAATTTAATTTAGATATAATAGATTAGATTAGATAATAATATTTACAAATAAGACTCAGATATCTTAAGTTATATCTAATGAATCATACCAGTACAGAATATAATGTAACACTGTTTTTTGTTTGCTTAACATTTATTTATCAATGGATGCAACAGTAGCGGTTAGCGAAATGAATATTTATACAACTGGTCATTTCTATATAGGATTGTGTTTGGCTTTATGTTCATCCATGTTCATTGGATCCAGTTTCATTATTAAAAAGATTTCTTTAATAAGGCTAAGAAAAAGAGGCGTTAGAGCTGGTGCTGGAGGTTTTGGATATTTGACAGACTGGATGTGGTGGCTAGGACTGCTCTTAAGTAAATTATTTATTTATTATCTAAACAAATTATATATTTACTCTTTTTAGTGGGAATTGGAGAACTTGTAAATTTTGCTGCTTACGCTTTTGCTCCAGCTTCACTAGTTACACCATTAGGGGCACTTAGTGTACTAGTTTCAGCTGTACTAGCTTCAAAATTTTTAAACGAAGAGTTAAATATTTTTGGAAAAGTAAGTAATTGCATGCTTCTACTCTCTATTTTTTACTTTTAAAATCTAATCTTTTAGTTAGGCTGCTTGCTTTGTGTCTTAGGGTCCACTGTGTTGGTTATACATTCACCCAAAGAGGACATGGTTTCATCCATAGAAGAATTACTAAATCAGGCTCAGAACACTGCATTTATTAATTTTGTAATTACTATGAGCATGATATCATTTTTAATATTATTTATTATTGGCCCAAAGTATGGCAGTCAATATGTAGCAATCTATATATTACTTTGCTCATCTATTGGTAGCTTAACTGTAGTGACTAGCAAAGCACTAGGATTATCTATAAGGGAAAATACAGGTTTGTACCTTTTTTTAATTAATTCTCATTTAATCTAATCAAAATGTTAAATTTAAAATAATTTGATTGTTTTCTTGTTTCAGTTAATAATAATGTAATGAAGTATTGTTTGCCATTTGCGTTATTTTTGATAATCTTGTTTTGTATATGCATCCAAATGAATTACTTAAACAAAGCACTCGATCTATTTAATACTAGTGTTGTTACACCTGTGTATTATGTTATGTTCACCACACTTGTTATTATTGCATCATCAATATTGTTTGAAGAATGGAAGAAAATGAGTGGTACAGATATATTAGGAGCATTTTGTGGATTTCTGGTTACTGTTATTGCTGTATTTTTATTACAGTATTTTAAGGACACTTCCATTGTACAAACACATCAAAAGACAAATTCTAGTCAGTATAACAATTTTTTACCTAGGTCTGTTTGAATGATAATATTTAGAATTTAATGGAACACTATCTTTTATGAGTTAATTAAATGAAGTTATCTTGTAACAATAAAATAAAATTCATTAAAGCATTTTAAGGGGCAGACTCTACTCTAAAGGGGTATAATTTGTGAATTTTTTAATACTTTGACATTAAATGAAAGAAATCCATAATTCTAGTAGATGTAAGTTAGTTTATCATCTAAGAAAAATAAATTCTTAGTTAGAAAGGATGCCAAAAAAATAGCACTATGGCAACAATTTTAGCTTCTTCACAATTGTTAATTTGTTGGAACTAATTATTAAAAAAATTATCAATAAATCTTATAGAGGCCATAGAGGGGCAAATGTGGGTCAACAAAATATAAAAGTCTAAGTCTTTCTGTTTTTTTGATTATCATAAGTTTGGAGTTCAGAGTGGTGAATCTGCTGTTATCCTGTAGCTAATTTATTCTGTAGCTTATCGGGATTTTCATGTAAATTTTTAAAGATTTTGCTTACAGATAAAACCGTCTATAGTTCGTTTCGGTCAGGCAGCAGCAGTTGTAACTCTTTTACTATTTGGAATTTCAAATTTTTCCTTAGGGAAAACTATAGGTCCCTTGAAAATATGTAAAAAATCGATTTTTTTCAGACTAGAATGATTTTTACTTTAGTAAAATTAACTCCTAAAAGATAAAGTTCCAAGTTCAATGAATTAATTGTGTCAAAATCGGTTTATTAAAAAGTGAGTTACTTGAATAACATTTAAAAATGTATCAAAAACATGGTGAGAATTTATGAAAATCTTTGTGTAAACAAACATTTAATAAAGTATCAAGGGATTTATTGTACTAACCCTTACTCTCTGGAAGTCCATCTTACTAAGAATAATAACTACTATTCAACTATTCATCTATACTTAACTTCCACGTTTTATTAGAAAATTCACTTTTAAATTACAATTATTACAGCTGTTTCGCTAATAGCTAGCATCGTCAGATTGACATATTGAAGTTACATTTTGTTTGTAGCTAGGAACCTACCTAATGTTGACCAGGTGGTATTAAGGCTAGACCAAGTATAGAACACAAAACACGCCGGAATTGGAGATGCGACTATTTACCATCACACAAACTAGTTGTGCGCACTACTGTTTCAGGAGATGCTATCGTTTACCTAAGCGAATACCGGAAATACTACAGTTTCTTATTCGCATATCTGCTGAACTAATGCACTTACACTTACGATCATTTACTACAAGAAAAAGAAGAGTTTTATGTGTGGTATAATGAAGTTAGCCTAAATTTGACCAATTGTGGAGATACGACAGTTTACCTCTATGCTACTGATATAGTCTTTGAGACCTTGCCGTGGTTCCTAATTTTTGGGGATCAGGAAGATGATCAACAATGTCAGTTTTCTCCACTAAATCCTTGTTCGGAGTAACAGAAAAAATAAAAGTATTTCCGCCCCCTTTCTTTTTCATAAATTTAATAAAGTATTGTGTTCCATCCACTTTCTCCACTTGTCCAACGACATGCTTAACCGTTTTTTGGTAGCATATTTTACTAGAAAAAAGCTTTGTTCTTTAGGTCCAAGTTAAGGTCGGCTGCTTCCCAGCGAGCACAAAAACATCTCAGAGATGTTGAAAGTACGACATTTCGAGAGATTTAACATCCACTGCGATGTTTCGTTCACACATGAATAGTACGTTTATAGAACAGCCAATGTCCGCCGCAGGCGGCGATTTTCAGGATATCCCTGGAATGTCACAAAAAGAACTCCTCCTAAGTTTTTTTGATAGCCTTTTCATAGACACAACAGAACATTTTCAAAGCGTTTTGCGTACATCGAATTGCTTTAAATAAAACTTTCATAAAGATCACTTTGTGAAGCCTTTTGTTGTTTATTCAGACATTTTGTTGGAAATAGTTTTTTCTAATTTATCTTCAGATGTTTGGAATCAAAATACAAAGGATGAAAAAAAACATTTTAATATAAAATCGAACAGGTACAAAATAAATAAATCACAAACTCTTAAAACACAAATCAAGCAACATTAACATTAGATAAATAATATACCGTAAAACGGGGCTACTTGATAAACTTTTTCATCTTTTAGATCCTACCTCGTTGCAACAAAGCTACGTTCAGGGAAACAAAAATTATTTTAGATTACTTTGGGGTAAGGGCTATCAGGTGTAACACTTGAAAAAAATCTAACCCTTGCCATACCAGAGAAAAAAAATTTGAAACACATTTTTTCAAGTAGCCCCGTGATGGGGCTAAATGATATTTGTTTGAAAACTGCATCTAAAATACAAGTATACTCACAATTGAGGCTACTTGAAACGTGGAACATCGAGAAATCAAGCAGTTTTTACAAACTAAGTGAAAACTCTTAGGGAAAATAAAGAAAAACAAACTTGAAACACAAAATATTGAAATATCAATCATTTTTCACAAACTCAGTGAAAACTCTCAAGTAAAATAAAGAAAATCAAATAGGTAAAACGATTCTAAATTAAGTCTTTAAATTTGATTGGTCCTCTTCTCAAAACTTCGTATTCGAGTAGCCGTTTCTTTATTTCCTTTTTTTCGACGATACCGATGTCTTCAGCCATTGGAAAAATGTAAGCACCTTTAATCTTGTCGCTCATTCTTAAGAAACTACACAGGTAAGTGTCGTTTTCTTCGCAGTTTATAATTTTTGCGGCATATTGTTTATTCGTCCCAGTTTGAGTTTTCATTTCGACGTAAATGTAATCACCTGGATTGAAACCTTTCATTTCGGCAGAACTGTCTGCAATAATCGTAGAGTTGTCTATTTCTTCCAAATCAGAAAATGTTTCAGGCTCTAGATCCATATCGCTATCAACTGTAATTTTTTCTTCACTAATGTCGCTCTCAGAAGAAGACGATGGTAAATAAGTTGCCTTTCTTTTTTTCTTCTTTTTGATCTCTGAACCGGACGGTATCTGGACGGCTAGGTCTATTTGGGAAACATTGTTATCTACGACAGGAATGTCTTTTTGGTTAATAATTTTACCTGCGACAGCGAGGTCTTCTTGTGTAATACTCTTACCAGCTTCCACCAACAACTTTTTTTTTCTACCAACAGAAGTTGCGGTTTTAAACCTAGATTGTTCGAAAACTGTCTTTAGTGAATCGACAATTTCTGTGGCTTGTTGTAAATTCTGTTGGTCTGTTTTAGGCAACCTATTTAATACTTTGTACCTATCTAATGGCCATATACCAGTCGCTTCAAATCCTGACTTGATATTTTGTTCATTAGTGGTTGAAACTGTGGTTAGTGCTTGTTTTAAGAGGCGGGGAAAAACTTCTTTTCTGATGGTTCCCTTGTTATGTTTTTTCCACTCTTGTAGAATCTTCTTCCACGCTGCCTTTATTGGTCTAAAAACGCTTACATCCAGTGGCTGTGTCAGTTGAGTACTATTAGGCGGTAGAAGAATGAAGCGAATATTATTCTTGTCACATGTTGTAATAACAGCAGACGACAGAAGGCTAGCCAGGTTATCGCCAATAAGAACTTTAGGGCCAGGTGGTAAAGTTTTGAAATATGGAAATACTATTCTGTCGAACCAGTCTTCGAAAATACTGGCATCGAACCATCCAGATCGTGAGCGATTATATCTGGCATGAGAAGGTCCGTTTTCTGTCCAAGTATTCCATAGGTGATCAGCTTTGTATACAATATAGACAGGAAGCATATATCCTGAAGCTGTACACGAAAACATCACTGAAGTTGCTGCCTTAGACGTGTCCATAACCTTCTCAGCTCTTTTAGAACTCTTGCGAACAACTACTTTTACACGGCCAGGATCGTCCGTAAAATTGGTCTCGTCGTAGTTGACGATTGCCTCTGGCAAAACATCCTTCATGCTCTCTGTTAAATGGTCAAAATATTTATTAATTACTTCCGGAGAAACTGCAGCCCTACTCTCTTTAATGGATTGCGACAGTCGTTTCGAAAGTTGATCTTTGTGTCGAAGTAAAAATTTTTGTAGCCAGGTTTCGCCTGGTCGGTTGATCCGGAATTGCTTCACTTGTTTTCCCAATCGGTCAAGATAAGTTTTTACGGTTTCCTTAATGTCATCTGAATCGCAGGGATAACCCCAGTCTGCGGCGATACTTATCACATGAGCCAGATGATTTTCTTCTTCAGCTGATAAGGCCGGTTGGGCCCCAACCGATTTTGTGTGCAAGCCCTTAACTTTTCGATATAAAGTTATGTAGGGAATCTCGAATTGTTCACTCAAATCTCTTAAGTTTCCACCCTGCCTATATAATTGTAACGCACGTTGTAGTGATTCTTCATTGTAGTCTCGATATTTTCGACTTCCTGGCTTTCTTTTGTAAATTCGCACCATTTTCAAGTAACCCCTGAAAAGACGATGAAAAATAAAATGCTACACCACTGGCTACTGAAACACGAATAAATTTTTTTGAGGTTAGGGTGTCAAAGGAAATACTCATTTCTTAATAAAAAAAATTGTTGCTGTGTAATATTACTCATATGTGTCTTTGTGTAATAGGAAGTATACAGGTATACTTACCCGTTTTACGGTAAAGGAAAAAATACACATGTGGAATAAATAAAACAGGTACAAAAAGAAATAAACAAATTCATGAAATAAAAACGAAATAAAATAAAAATTCTACTAGGTACTATACTATTATAAACATCAGTCTGAGCTTATTTATTTTCCTTTTCTTTTGTCTTCTCTCTCCTCTGCTTACTATGCCGAAACCATTCCTTAACATAGAATTCGAAGTCCTTTTTAGTCACGAACGATTTCTTATGGACCACATCTGCAACGATTCAAACGAAAATATATAATGGAAAAGATGATTTTTTGCAAGTAGCATATCTGGGAAATTGGCTCTATGAGTTTTACAAACATATTTATTTCGAGCTCGGCATGCATACTTTTGAGGTTATAATATGATGATAATTCATGTAATACTTACTCGTATCAGGAGATTTGCCTCAATATGAATGTCCAATCTGCTTCTATTTTTATTATTATTAACTCTATTATTTCACACCACAAATTTTCTTGAAATTTTTGGTCACGCTAACAAATTAATAGTATATTATAGTCTTATTTGTTCTTTTCTTTTCTTTGTTCACATTTCACCTCACAATCACAACGCAGAGAACACAAATTACACCGTGTCACTGTCACGTAAACCGTAAACCACACCCTCAACGCGTGTTTTTAAGCCTCACGCGCGGCAAATTCGAATATTGGATAACGTCTTGTGTCAAAATAACGAAATATATATAAACCTCTCGAATGAACATCCCCACGGTAACATATTTTTGACCTCTTCAGTACCTCTCAGTATGCATACAGAGAAATGCCACAGGAAAACATAAACAATACGTCCGATATCCTCCTGAGACCTCTTTGGGACGTGCATATTTCGTCTCGAGGAAACATCCACATGCCAACATTTTCTAAACATCTCAAAACCTCCCAGGGATGTTTGTGCTCGCTGGGTTTTTCTTCATACCAATCCTGTGTTACGGTTATATACTATGGATCATTACTATTTCGTTTTTTTTTGTAACTAAATCCTTTAAGTAGTGATTTCTAATATCAATATGCTTAGCCCTTTTTGAATCTTCATTGCTTTTTGCCATTAAAATTGAGCTTTTGTTATCACAATACAATAGTGTTTCATTATTTTGTTTGAAATCGTTTAAAATCCCCTTTGGATTAATAAGGTCTTGAGCACAATTGGCCTCTGCTATATACTCAGCTTCTGCTGTAGACAACGCAACACAATTCTGTTTCTTTGAGGACCAAGTTATTGGGTTTCCTCCATATAAAACCACTTACACTTATGCTCTTCCTATCAATTTTATCTGTGCCCCAGTCAGCGTCTGAATATCCTTCCAATTTTAGATCAGTATATGGACTTTTGAAAAATGTAAATCCTAACTCTTTAGCACAAATCATCTCAAGGAAAGATAGCCGACTCTCTCTTTCCCGCTTATTCGAAATTGAACATCAGCGCCTTGAGCGGTGCGTTGCCGAATTAATACTTTTGTACGGCTAGTTGCATACCTCCTGAATTCAAGTTTAAATACTTAAATACTTTTTATACTTTTATAATTTACCTAACACGAAAATAACAAAAATTTAATGAATTTGAAAATCATCAAATTTGCCATCATAGTGTTAGGTAAATTAGAGAAGTATAAAATAAATAGGTACTAGAGATTAATATAATAAAAACAAACAAATATTAATTTTTTTTATTTATTTGTTTGCATCAACTACCAATGAGCAACACAATTGCTACAACTTATATTACATTCCAATATGTTTTAAAGAGTTTATAACATTTTCAGTCCAATTTTCATCTAGGATTGATGTTAAACAATTAGGGATGTTAAAGTATATTCTAGTATTACTTAAAAGATGTTTACATTGAAGGAAAGTAAAATTACTCAATATTCCAATTTATTCTACCTGTTATTTTTAAAGTAGAAGGCACTGACAATAACTGTTGTTCTCTTGCACCTTTCTGGAAGTTGATGGCATAATCTCTTTCCTCTGAAGATGATCATTCTAAAATTACAGGAAATTGTTAGGAATTACAAGCAGATAAACCAATAACAATAATAATGGCACAACAAAACAAACTCAGTTGTGTTATAACAAGAAATAACCAATACTTTTAACTCCAAAATTTAGATAAAAAATTTGAACATACCAGGAATAATTGTTGGATTTGCTGTGGCCTTCAAATTTGTTTTGTTATGATATGATGAAAACTTATCCTCATTACTAAAGTGCGTGTCACACACCCTGTACATATTCCGTCTTTTGTTCTTATCCATATCTAATAACTCCAACCTGTTAATTTGAAGACACTAGACTTTTTGTAGCTGAAATTTAATAAGTTTGTTAATAAAATATTAAAGCAAAGCAGCTTATACTATTTTTATTGACATACTGACAAATAAAGGTGGAAATCCACTTTTATTTAAATTATTACTTACTCAATAAAACAACGTCTAACTATAAAGTTGTATTTATACAAATTGTTTTAGTCATAAGTATAAAAAAAATCATAAAACAATGCACTTCGTTTTTGCTTATCATTGTTGTTAATTGTAGGCTTATGAATATGTTTATATTTAAGACTAAAACATTCTGTATAAATCCTCATTTTGTATATAATAAAAGTAAATAAAACCTTACCTCAAGATCCTTGGACAAAACATGTATTTTAACATATATTTGCTGGTTAAATTACAACCAGGAAAACAACAACGTTGAACCATAATTATTATCTGGAATAAAACACTCGGTAATAATAGTAGTACTAATAAACACTACCACAAAGCAAACACTTCAATATAAAATTAAAAATTGTTTTTCCTGGCTTGACTACTTGTTTTATGGCCGGTCAGCTGATGGACGGAAACAATTCGTGGCGGCAATTTTGAATATTGCTACACTAGCGCCTTCAGTGATGCGTTGCCTAACTAAAACCTCAGACCTGTCAAAGCGTGGGGAGTGAACGGGCCCTCTTTAGCTCCTTGTAGGTACCTTAAGATTCTTTTTCCTGCATCCCAAGTCTCTTTTGTTGGTCTATCTAGAAATCTACTCAGGTACGAGACTAAATGTAATGTCAGGTCTAGTGGTGGTGGACAGATACATCAGTCCTCCTATAAGTTGCCTATAGGGTACCTCTATAATTTCACTTTCAGGGTTATACTGAAATCATTTCTCAATTGGCGTTTTTCCATTGCATTCGTCCCTTTACCTAGCTACAAACAAACAAAATGGGTACATTCAGGAGGTCCCAGCCGCTAGATCTAGCCACTCAGCATGCTGTGGCCGCTGTTAATAAGCGCCTTCGTTTCGCCTGAATGCGTGGCTCACTGAAAGCGGAACAAAAGTCAAAACATTTGAAAACATAACCCAATTTTTATTTTGGTTTTTATATGTCTATTGTGTTTATGTACAAAACTACAATAATTATCTTCAACTATCAATTGGATAAATCTTAACCCAACAATCAACACCTTAGAATATAATTAAGATCTACATAACCCAATTTCGATATGTTATTAATGTCAAAATCGTGATGCGCTTTTTAGAAAGCGACAAATTTCTACGCTGAGCAAAACAGTCAGCCGCTGTTGAATAGCTTTCAAGCAGCGCTACATTCAGAGAGACTCCTTACTAAGCGATCTCAGCCGCTGGGACCTCCTGAATGTACCCATTGTAACATCAAAATGTCAATCTGACGATGCTAGTTTTTAGCGAAATAGCTGTCATTATTATTTAAAAGCGAATTTTCTAATAAAAGGTGCAAGTTAAGTTTGGACGAATAGTTATTCATTATTCTTAGTAAAATGGGAGCTTCAAAAAAGCGTTTCACCCCCTTACCTTAGTAGTATTTTTTATTTTAGTTGTTTTGATTAATGAATTATTTTGTTTATAGAAAATTGTAATTTTTTAATTTTAAAATCGTATCACAAATATAAAATCATTTATATCAATGAAACACAAAGTCAAACCACAACATTAACTTTATTCAAATTAGTGAAGAGCGACTAGTTTCGGTCTTAGACCATCATCAGGCAAAAAAATACAAAGCAATAGGTCATATATACAAATAATGTTGTGGTTTGACTTTGTGTTTCATCGTTATCAGCCACATTAGAGTTGTGGATTACACCTTCGATTTTATAAAATCATATAAACATATCTCAGTTTTTCCTAGGAAACCGTAGACTTTGATAAAATTAAGTCATAGAAGTTATCTCTTTTGGAAAAGACATCCACGGGTCCTACGGACTTGTGATTTTATCACATTTCAGTTTGTTTTCGTATTCTTGCCAAATAAAAAAGTTTTCTTGGAAACTAAAAATTTATCGATAAAATTTTAAGGACTCGTGGTATTACCATTGATAAATCACAAATTTTACTCGTATCTACTGGAATTTAGTAGTAGGTCTCTAAAATATTGCTCTGGCAGCTTTGATCACAAATACGAGCACTAAACCATATTTTCAGTATAGAAAGTAACAATTAATTTCTTATTAGAACCATTTTTTTTAGCTAGAATCAATTTTTAGCTAAATAGGGTGAATGAGCCGGTTGTCGGCCACTTAACGTAAACTTTGACTTCATTGGTTTCTCTCACCTTTTAAACATTACAATTTTTAGTATTATATATTATCAAGTGATAGCTGAATATGTGAAGATTAAAAAAAAAATATGGAAAATGCTTTAGAAAGACTGTAATTTTACAATTTCACAATTTGTTCTAAAAGTGCTTTTCGACCAGTTTTAGGCCTACATATGCCAGTTACCGGCCAGATTTAAACCGATTTTTGGCCAGTTGGCTAAAAATAGGCCAATTGACGGCCATCTCAAGTCGGCACAGAATTTTTATATTTTGTTGAAAATTTTGGCCTTATAGAATAACATCAAAAAATTATTTTAAAAAAATATATATTACTAAACAATAAATACCTACTAAAAAAATAAGTAATACAACGAAAACATAAATGAAAACCAAAACGTCCTTTTTAAGAGTAGGTAGATAAAGAAAAGGTTAAAATAACGAAAACATAGGTAAATGAAAACTAAAACGCCAGTCTAAAAGTGAGTATATAGGTAGATAAAATGTTAAAAGGTACACAAATCACATTTGTAGTTTTTAGAGGAAGCTATTTCATAGGATACATCGAGAAATTCGGTACACTTTAAATGGTACCAGCTGCTACAGTAATCGCAACCAATATTTTTGTCGAGATCATCATCAGTGTCACTATTTAGGTCATCTTCACATAAAGTGCACTTTTCCTTCTCTTGTACCATATTTTTTTCTTCCTCATCTTTATTTATCACAGAATCATTATTTATTACTGGCTCTTCTTCGTTTATCACAGTATCATCATCTATCAATGTTTCTTCATCTTTATTCTCTTTATCTTTGAAATTCGCCATTTTTCTTTTCATAGTTGTCTTTTTCCTCAAAATTGCTTTTTTACTTTTCAGCAGTTCTTTTTCTTTTTTGTTAGCTTCCCTTTGAACCTTTCTTAGTTGGATCTTTTCAAGTTTCTTATTTTTTTCCTTCTCTTTATTTAAATAATAATCTCGCCAGGCTTGAGATGACATCGCACTAGGCAATTTTATTTTCAATGTTTTTGCTTCAGCCTTTTTAAGGGGTTCTGGGAACCGTAAATGTGTTTCAAATGGGTCTCTGTTTGTTTGAAGCTCTTTAAGGACCTCGCTATTTGAATTTTTTGTTTCCATTACTTGATTATTTTCTTCATTGTCATCTTTCTTGTATTCAACTTGCTCTTCGTTAGGCCTCTTAGGAAGTTCTGTTCTCGTTTCTTCTTCATCTACTTCTTTCATTTCAGAATTATTTTTGATGGTTTCCTGTTTTTTATTTTCATCTTTTTCATCTTCTGTTTTCCATTCAACTTCACTTTCGATTTCGGGAAGTTCTGCGATGACGTCTTTTTCAGAATTACTTGTGCTTGCATCATTATGGATGCTAACATGTTGAAGAGAAGATTCTTCCATGCCATCCATTTCCAGAGAAGTAGAACAAATTGTGATAGTTTGAATCGGAACTATAGTTAAATTTTCCATTGGAAGAATTGTCCCTACTGTAACTTCTTTTGGTTTCAGTTCATTAATCTCATTGTATATGACTTCTACATTAATTCCATAGGAATATAATTTTGGTTCAATTTGTCGGATGACGTTTTCAGCAATCTCCAACTCTGCAGAATTAACAGGATGCTTTGTCTGAAGACTACGTTGATTTAAAGTATTCTCCAAAGTGTTTCTTACACACTTTGAGTAGTCCACTGCTTCCGAGCTTAGGGGGAATAATCCACATTTGCGAAAACCATTTTTTATTTGATCAGTAGTATTAATCCCCTGTAATGTATCTTTAAAAAGAGAACAGAAATTTAATTTTGTTACAGATGAATTAACATTCTCCGGTCGATTTAACCATTTCCTAACTATAGTTCTCCACTCCTGTTTTAGAGGTCTAAAAACGCTCACGTCAGCAGGCTGCAACATGTGAGTGGTGTTGGGTGGTAGCGCGTAAAGGATAATTTTATTTGCATCGCAAAATGTACTTAACGGGAGAGACATGTGACTTTTGTGACCATCAATAAAAACAATAAGCGGCTTAGGGATTTTTTCTTGTATCACCCACTTATGGAAGTCATTTGGAATATATTCAAAAAACGCGTCTCCCGTCATCCAGCCCTTATCAGATTTCCCTAATGTCCATGTTGGAGGCATGCTCTCAGCTAATGCTCTTGGAGGACGAACGTATGGGAATACGACAAATGGTGGACATACTTCCCCATTAGCATTAAAAATTAAAAATACACTAATGTTTTCTTTTTCTTTTCCACTAGTAATGGTAAAGAGGTTTTTCCAACCTTTAGGAGCTGAAACTTTGCCTGTTTTTGGGCAAAGTGAGAAACCTGATTCATCTCCATTAAAGACTCTTCTTGAGTCTTGCATAACATCAGTTAACTTATTTTTTTCTAGGTAGTTTTGAAGTTCTGTGAACCATTTTTTTATTGACTCCTCCGTAACTAATGCACGAGCTTTATTAATGCTATCTGCTTCCCTTAGGGAAATTTCCGGATGCCGCTTCAAAAAACTCTGGTACCACTTTTGACCAGGTTGCCGATTAGGAAATAAATGGAGCTTTCCTGAGTCTTTAGCAATTTTAGTTACTGTTTCGATTAAATCACTTTTTTTATCGGGAAACCACATTTGGCTATATCCAGTAGCCAATTTACAATTTTTTGTTCTCCTTCCCATGTGAGGATTGGAGATGGTCCCGTCCTCCTTATAACTTTTAAAGGAGTTTTATCTTTTAGTCTGTCTTGCAGGGTGGACCGTGGAACTCCAAATTGTCTGCCAGCTTCTCTTACCCCCAGATTGTTTTCTCTAATTTCATGCAGTGCCCTTTTAAGAGCTTCATCAGAATATGAAAAAAACTTTCTTTTACTAATTTTTTTTAGTGGCTGCTTTCTAACTTTATCTATATTTTTCTTATGATCCATCTGAAAAAAATTCAGTGATTAAATTGCGACCGAAAAAGGACCTACTTCTCGGTCACCAAGAAATACATGTTTTCCAAATGGTTGGACGAAAATTGGTGTATTCTTCACCCTTTCTCGGCCACTGACTTTGCGTCCTGTTTTTACTTACTGTTTTTGCAAATTAAGTGGCCGAAAACTGGCAGTTATGTTCACTATGGAGTTAAAAGTAATCAGAGGAAATAAGAGAAGCTCATCTACAACATTAATATCAAAAAGAGATAAACATATTTATAACATCTTTACCGGTTGTCGGCCACCCGGCCGATAAAGGGATATATGGGTTTTTAAGCATCCCATTACTCGGCCACCTAACCTAATAAACATTTTTGAGTAAAAGTGAACTTTTTCACGATAAACTAAAGGATAAACATGTATTCTTATAGCTAATTGGTAAAAAAATGTCATAGGTGAAATAGATTCATTTTTACTTACTATTTCCCAGCGATGGTACAGCTACAACTTTAACACTTTTTAACTGCTATCAACAGACGGCCATTTTAACATTGAAATTTTAGTTCTAACTTCAGACGTTATATTACAAAAATTGGCGCGAACGTATTAAACCGTTGTCCGACAAGTGGTATATTTTTGTTGCAACCAAAGTATGAAGAAGAACACTATTACATTAATTTTAATGCAAAGTGGCCGAAATATGGTAGTGGCCGGCTAACCGGCTCATTCACCCTACTTCAAATTTTATATATATATTTTATATATATATTTTATATATATATTGAGATGATTTTCTAATTTTCTCAATAAAGAATTAAATTTTGAATTTTAATTTTTAAATTACTAATTATTTATAGGGTAGGGTTCCAACATCAACTTTATTTTAATTTTTTTTATTATTTTGAAGTTTTAATAATTCCAAAGTCAACTAATGCCTAACAAATTCCTATCTGCTACCTATCTAGTTTTAACTAATTACTTAACTATTTTAACTAATTAAACTAACCTTAACTACCGCTTATTGTCCTTTAATTCCCAATATTCTTTTTCTCACTTCTTCTACGAACACCAGGTTACCATCACCTTCCCCAAAGGTCCACTTTCCAATACTTTTATCTTCCTATTCCTTTTTTTTTATTTTCTTACTTTAGTTTTAATCAGTTTATATTTTTATTATTTATTTTCTGAATAAATTTACTATTCAAGTAAATATTAATATTAACTTTACTTTTCTCTTCTTTAATCTCCTACTGAAACGTCAAATTAATTCTCTCTTCATAAACTGGAACTGCTTTACTATTTAAATAAACTTCTATAACTGGTTTCTTTTTATTTATTATTGATTAAACTTCTTCCTCTAGACTTTTTACTTTTTAAATTATCTATTTCAACTCTTTGACCTTTTTAATTCAACCATCCAAATTTAATTTCTTTCTTAACTCTCTTTACTTTTTTATTCATCCATCAACTCACTGTCAAACTTCCGATCCTCGGCAACCAACTTTCTTACTCACTATCACTACACTTCTTATCTACACTTAAACTATTACAGAATTCAAAACATTACAAAAATTTTCTTAACCTAATAAATTATTTTTTTGACTTTGACATTTTATTTGAATTTGTGACATTTCCGAAAATAATAATAAAACTAAAATAAAATTTGATGTGACCCTTAAATATACCTTTTCAATATATTTTATATTGTTACGTTCTAGGGGTTCAAAATAAAATCACTGCTGAACGAAAAGTCTAATTATTTATTTACACACTACAAACTAAACGAATTATAACTAACTAACTAAACTAACTATAACACACTAATTTATGTACAACAATTAACTTCGATTTATATTCACTATTTATTTTCACTTTGTAGATCGCTCAAATATTTTAACTGTCACTGTAAACTTTTTACTTTTCTTCTTCCGGTCCGCCGTATCTCGGCTTATATACCTGTCCACCGCTTCGATAAGATCTTTCTCGACGCGCGTAGAAAGGAAGGAATGTTCTCGATTGTACGCGCAGTGACTAGACTTCCGGCACATCTTAAACCTTCCGGGAATCAGTTATTTACCTATCAGGGCGACAGGGGCGTACTATGGGAGTCTCGCTCGTTACAATATATTGTTGTCAATGATCTACTATTTACCGATTCATGTCTTCTGCTAAAAAGTTGAAAAATTAGTCCGTCAATGTGGTCTTCATCGAAACTATGTGAAGCATTTGAACAACTAACCAAACATTCTAAAGATGGGGTGCATTCCGTGAGGTAAAATGCCATAAAATTTTACGATTGTTTGAAAGTATTTTTTAATTCTTTGTCAGCGCCTTTCTTAGGAAATACTGGGATACAATAGGGGTTAGCTAGAAATTGTATCGAAATGTTGATATAAGCTTCTTCTTAGTCATATTATTTAGTGTATAGTTTTTTTGATAAATTTTATTTTACATTTTCTTGGCTTGTTTAAAGCAAACTGTTATTTTCTAGTCTTTCTAGCTACACTGCAAGTTAAATTTAGTGTAAAATAAAATTTATTTTGTAAATATTATTAACAAAAGGCAGCTATACTGTAGGTATTTTAAATTTATCTGTACAACTACTTGCATTTTTTTAGTTCGAGATGAACTTTTTATTACCAAATATGTATTTATTTTTTTATCTTATATTGTGATATTAGTACAATAAGACAATATGACATATCTGAAACGAAGTTTTAAACATTTTTATGAGTTTTACAAGAATCAGTGTTAAATAAAGTATTTTCTGTTTTTTTTTTTTAATTTATCCTATAATCCCTCATTGATATTTATTCGGCTTTTGAAAAAGTACAAGACAAACGATAAATATAAATATTTGAAACAATATTTATGGAAGTGATAAACTTAAATTGTTTTGGGAGTAGGTACCTTAATATTACCTTAATAACTTTGAATTGGAATTTTTCTGACTGCACATAAAGTTGAAAATATACACCAATTATTTAATAATTTTACCCCCGCCTCGCCTTCAATTTACTTTTGAAAAAGAAAACAACCATACTATTAATTTTCTTGATATATCGTTAAAATATGATAATAGTGGTAATTGTTGCCGTTCAGACTATTCCCAGATAGCACAAATGTTCTCAGAATAAACGTGCGAAAGTTGAATATTCTAAAATATTCTAAAGAATATTTATAGGATGTTCCAGTAATATACCAAATATTCATGGCATATTCTGAACTAATATTCTAATGACATTCTTAAAAGTTATTCTCAGAATGTTCTCCAATAATATTATAAAAATAATTTATGAATAATATAATAATATAAAATAATAAGATGAAATTATTTTTTTAATGTAAAAGAGAATATCTAAAGAAAATTCCAAGTAAATATTTTAAATAATATTCTGGAATATTTTAAAGAGTACTTACGAACATAGCATGTTCCAGTAATATATTATGTATTACTAGAAAGTTGTTCTCTCAGAACATTCCATAAACGTTAATCGAATGTGGAAGTCAGTCCTCTTTGAATATTCATAGAACGATCCAGTAATATATAAATTATGTTGTGGTTATATTATAAGAATATTCAAACGTTCCAGCAGATGTTTCTGGGAGTATTCTAGTAATATTCCTGTGCTGTCTGGGTTTAAATTCGACAAGAAGTTGTTAAAGATACTTACTTTTCAGTAGATTAATTTAACTTACCTTTCAAACAAGGGAAAAAATTACCGCCCGATGCTGTTTCCAACGTTATACCTACAACAAAAAGTATTGCCAAATAATGAGACCTTTCAACAAAAAGGCACAAGAAGTGGAAGAGCAGAAAAAACAGAAAACAAAAAGTTTGTGCAACAAATCATCGAAATAAAGGTGAGTATGAATATGAAACTTGCAACAATATTTAAACTAATAGTATATTTTTTATTGTTTTAATTATAATAATTAACTATGTTTAATAATATTTAATTATAATAATTGGCATTTTATAATTATCAGTTTTATTTTCCTTATTCCAATCATTTCGAAAAAACAAATAAAACTGATGACAATAGGAAAGTTTTAATGGAGACGTACGACACATAAAAGCGAAGGGAATGGAGTATTTGAGTAAATTAAAATAAACTCGTGGACAAAATTAACGCACCACTTTATTAAATAAGCACAAGTTTTCTTTCATGCGACTGATATAATTGATAGCTTCATAGAAACCGTTAATAAAGCAGAGCAATTGTTTTGAACTGAAATTGGGAAGAAAAGACCCTATTTTGAGTAATTTTGTAATATTTTATTACTAATGCTACAAATTCGCAAAACATGAACTGCACATAAAACACGTAAACACATAAATTAGCGTGTGTCAACCGATTCTAGTACCGTGTATGGCCTCCTCTACTTCTTATTATTGCATTAATTCGCCTTGGCATACTGGAGATAAGATTTTCGATAACATCTTGGGGGATATTCTCCCATTCTGCTATTACTGTATCTACCAGTTGATTATGCGGTTGACAGGTGATGGCCTATGACTGCGAACTTTCTTTTTAAGAGCGTCCCATAGATGCTCTATGGGATTTAAGTCGGGGCTGTTGGCTGGCCATTCCATTAACTGAATATCAACATCATTCAAGTAGTCAATCACTTGCCTAGCCACGTGGGACGGGCATTATCTTGCATGAATACAAAATTAGGCCCCACGAAGGGCAAACGGCATCACATGTTCAACTATGACATGTTCGAGATAATAATCCGCATTCATGGATCTCATACGAATAGGCACCAACTCTGTACGACCGTTAAAACAAATTTCTCCCCAAAACATAACAGTGCCTCCACCAAATGGAATTTTTGGAGTAATATTGCATCTTGAAAATCCCTCTCCTGGCCTTCGCCAGACATGCTCACGCCCGTCCGAAGATTTTAAGTTGATTCTAGTCTCATCTGAAAATAAAACGCTCTTCCAATCATCAACCATCCAGCTTTGATGATTTCTAGCGAAACGTAGTCTTGCAACTCTGTGCTCCCTGGTTAGCAAAGGTTTTTCGCTGGTCTTCTATTGCTCAATCCAGCTTCCTTTAGACGTCTTCTCGCAGTTCGAGATGATATCAGGACATTGGAAGCAATTGCCAACTCATTTTTTAACATTGTACCTGTTTCTAAGAGCAGATAGCCTCAGAAAGCGGTCATCTCTTGCATTCGTAGACCGTTTGCGCCCTTGTCCTGGTCTGCGATTGTAAGATCCTGTCTGATTGAAGCATTGAACCATGCGACGTATAGTCGAATGATTTCTTCCTAACAAATTCGCAACATAGCGCATAGAATGTCCTACTTCCAGTAAAGTTGATGCCTTTACTGCGTTCTCAACCGATAAATTTCTGCGACAATTAATTTTTTAACACTAAAACTCTTAAAACTAATACTATTAATAACACAACATCTTCTAGCAAATGAAATCTTTTGTTAATCAACGATTTTTCTAATAACAATGTGCTCAACTTTCGGAGACCATGTAAAATTATGATAATAATTATGCTCTTGTCACACGAAATTTTGACAGCAGGTGTCTAGATTATCAACAGACATCCATCCGTATTAGTAACAAAAACACAGTAAACTTAAGCAGATCGTTATCTTAAAATTAAAAAAAAAATTGAGTGGTCGTTAATTTTGTCCAGGAGTTTACTATAGGGAAGAAGGACGGCCGATTGTAAACTGCGTTGAAACTCCACGATGAAATAAATAATACTAATTTTGTCAAGTGGTTGAACGAAAAATTTATTTCCAATGCTCCCAAAAGAAGCTTATTGGTATTGGATAATGCATTTTACTATAACACATTGTTGGATATCATTCCAAATTTTTCATGGAAAAAGACGCCATTTTAAAGTGGCTTACTAAAAGAAATATCTTTTATCAAACAGTCGACATAAACAAAATTATTTACAATTATAAACATTTCAAAACAAACGTTATAGACAACATTCTGGCAGAACATGATTTCGTAACCATACAACCCTATCATCCAGAATTAAATCCTTAGTGAGGAAATTCTTAAAGCCTTAGTGAGGAACGAAGTAGCTGCTAGCAACGTTACGCCCCAGAGAGAAAGTAATGGGTCTCTTTCCTCTGTAATATTTGACTGCAACTGACACAAAATTTAAAACTTATTGTGTAGTATAACTTACTCTGTTTGTAGTTATTAATTTTAAATATACAGATAATACTGGTTACTAGCATTATAATGGAGAATGGAGAACAAATTAAATAAAACACAACAAAAATACGCTATGTATAATAATTGCTCTCATAGCAACTTTCAAATAACAAAACTGTATACAACTCAAATAACAATAATGGCTTAGTAAATTAATGTACTTTGAGACTTTAGAGGTAACATGAATAGGGCTTTTCCATAATACTGACCACCAGTCTACTGAATCATCTCATAAACAAACACTTTATTTATAAAATATCATGGCAAAAGTTTTGAAAGTGCTGACTGTACAGTCTATATAGAAAGGACAAGGAGTAATAAATCATTCATTTAAGTAGATTTCATAGACGTACCAAAATATATTTTAAGAGGGTATACCGTAAGTACATTTTGTATTGAACGAATGAGTTGCAGCTATGGTAAAGAATATACGATTTTGGTCAGAGGTAACGGGATGTACTAATTTTAATAAAAAAAAGTGATAGAGGTACATAAATTTTAGTAAGTTTGATAAAGGAAGGCAACACAGTTTATTCATAATAGAAAACAAACCAATCTGTAACAATAATTATTTTATATGTTTTTGTTTTTTTTTTGTAAGAAGATTAATTCAAACTTTGAATATTGTCACAAATAAATTACAATGAAATATATTTTTAAAAAATTAATTAAAGTCAAGATAGCAAGATATCGTTACAATTTTTATTAAATTCAAAGAAGCAAAATAAATATTTTTTATTTGTATTACTCCTATATGTAGTGTATGGGGAATTTTTCTCAGAAATTTTAAATGGCAAGTGGCCTACTGTAATCGGCTTAATACGATTACACCTATTTACAGATTATTCGATTATTAAGAGGAATTTTCCAAACAACCCAGTTTTCTTAGAAACATTATCGGGAATATTATTTTAAAAGAAAGTATGTACATTAAATCAGTACTTAGTATTAGTTCTTTGAGTAAAGTTGTATGAAGTTGTATGGTTTTCATAATATTGTAAACAGTTGGAATATATTTAAAACATTTGTTTGAATCTAATTGTGCAAGTACCAAACAATGTCGATAAGCCAAGGACCATCTAAACGACCAAAAACAGGTCCATTATCTTTAAATGAAAAAACTCTGATATTGAATTGTTATATATCATTGAAAAACAAAGATCCAAGTGCAAGTGTTGATGATATTGTGGAATTAACGGCTGCTATGTTGTGTGTTGCTAAATCAACAATTTATAGATTACTAAAAGAAAGCAAGAATGGAACTCTTCAACCCCCTAAAACTCCTACAGGCCGAAAACCAATTGAGATCGATGAGTCATTAAAACAAAGACTAAGGCGTAAAGTCCATGGATTTTACTTACGAAAGGAAATTCCAACACTTGACAAAATTATGACATCAGTGCAAGAAGATACAGACTATACAAAATTCTCCAGAATGACATTATACAAATTTTTGAAAGATGTGGGTTTCAGATATACAAAACATAATAGAAAATCTCTCTTGATAGATAAACCGGAAATAGTTTTTTGGAGAAGAGACTATTTAAGAAGCATTCGACATGCCAGAGAACAAAATTTGAAAATCTTCTACTTAGACGAAACATGGATAAATGCTGGATATACAGTTTCCAAATCTTGGCAAGATGAAAACATCAAAAGCGGAAGGCAGGCATTCGTGGAAGGTTTGTCGTTAGGTTTGCAGCCACCATCTGGAAAAGGAAAAAAGACTTATCATTGTCCCATGTTGGAAGTTCTGTAAGTTTTGTTGATGGTGGATTATTAACTTTTATTTCAAAACGCACGGGGGACTATCACGAAGATATGAAAGGGGATGTCTTCGAGGAATGGTTTGTTCAAATGTTGGATCTGATTCCAAAAGGGGCTGTTATTGTTATGGACAACGCAAGATACTATTCACGGTTACGAAGAGCATGGCCCACAAGTCGTTGGCGTAAAGCAGAGCTTTTGGAGTGGCTTATTTCGAAAAATATTAAGTTTCCAAAAGATCCACTAAGGAAAGAACTTTACAGAATTGCAAAAATGAACAAGAATAAATACAAAACCTACATTGTAGAAGAAATGGCTTCTTCTCGTGGTAAATCAGTTCTTCGACTTCCCCCTTATCATTGTGAACTTAATCCCATAGAATTAATATGGGCTCAGGTAAAGGGAAATGTTGGAAAAAAGTACTACTTTTAAAATAAACGATGTTGTGAAATTGTTTGAGAGTGCTGTAAGTCATGTTAGTAAGGAAAATTGGACAAACTGTATCGAGCATGTTATCAAAGTAGAGGTAAATATGTGGAAAATTGATTTAATCGACCCTATTATTATTAATGTCAACAACGATTCTTCCTCTTCCAAGTCGGATATAGAATAAAATGTAAGTAATAAATGTATTCCGATAATTATTTCTTTTCATTTTTTATTATATTATAATTTAAAACGTATTTTTTTCCCAAAATACACACCACTGCATTGCGTTATTGCTTATCTGCTAATCCTTTAACAATGAAGAAACCCTAAACTTTGCTACAACTGAAACAAATACGGGGTCGATCTACCTGGTTTTTAAATTTACGGAAGAAATGTAATTTAAAGTAAGAGATTTATCAAAAATTTCATGGTGCTCTCTGTAAAGGTTTTGCATACTTAATTAGGGTTTATTACTCCTCGTACTTTTTGTACATACTATAAATATGTTTAATTTTTATGACACACTCGGATCAAACAAAACTGAAGAATATTAGTTAGCCGACATAGTCGGAAGGTAGTAAGGTCCTATACAGGAGGCTACCCAGGTATAGTTGTAGGGGCGGAGAGAATCTACTTGTTTTCATTTATTTCTTTTTTTATGGTGGCAGATTTCTCTCCTCAAGGTTAGAAAATGTTAGACATACATCAAGGCCCTTTTAAACCTATGAAAATGAAATAAAACACACCCAGCATTCTTATAAAATCTATAAATTTTACTAATAACTTATTAAGGTAATATAATACTCAAAATTAGTCAGAATTATTATTATCAGATATTTTTTAACTTTCAGAAAATTGCGTACAAAAATAATATTTTTAATATACGTTTCAGAATATGGGAAAACATACCTTAGCAATTTATTAATAATTTAATAAGGACCATGCCAAATAGTAATTTTCGTGAAAGGACTTTATGATCTGTGCTGTAAATGATTTAACATTTTTCAAATTAATATCTGCGTGATGAATAATTAACTAAAACTTAAAACACAAAAAATATAGGATCTTAAATTGAAAAAAGTAATGAAAACATCATAATATATTATTGTTCGTTTCGATAATTTCACTTAAAGATATCCATAAAATAAAAACAATAAAATCTTATTTCTAGTCCCATCCAGTCAAAAACTATTTATTTGACGATGTAATTTGACAAAGATCACAGCCTGATTTTTCGGTTCGTTGATAAAATTTATCAATCTTTACAAAAGCATGTAAAGAGTAACCATTTTAATATTTTTTTATCTTTCCAGTTAGGATATTAGCAGCTTGACAAATTCTGAAAGAAAAAAACAGCGTATAAGTTAGAAATTTAAGTAAAATATAAATGTGTTAAAAAAAATAAAGAATATAGAGAACTGAAAAGCAAATTGATTGTATTAAGAACATTAAAAATAAAACTTTTTATTATGTTTTTAAGGTTAAAAAATCAATTTTTTGAATAAAAAGTGGTTGTTTCTGTTATACCTTCATAGTTTATTCTTCCATCTTTGTCGGTATCGGCTAGTCGGATAACTAGGTCTAATTGGTGATCCGTCACAGCTTCCCCTATCATTTCCATGGCGGTTTTTAATTCATCTTTCGTTATGTAACCATCTCCATCTAAATCGAATACTTGAAAGGCTGCCTTTAAATCGCCAACCAAATCTTCATCTCCATCTCCCGGACACGCTTGCTGGATTTGTTTAACGAAAGACAAGAAATCGTTTTGGTCTATTAAATTGGATCCTATAAAAGATATTTTTGAAGTGGAAGATACTTCGACACTACATCAAGGGCCGTATTCATGACTTAGGGAGTGAAGTTGCCCAATGACAGAGTAACTAAGTAAAATAAAGATAAAACATTTGTTCTTTCGTGAAACTCTACTCCCTCAGACAAGAATATAGCCACAGGGGTGTAGAAACCTGTTAAAATAATATATTTAATATTATTTCAGATTAGAGACATCGCATAACAACTCCCTGCTAAAATCCTTCAGACCGATCTCTTTTACCCCTTTGGTAGTAAAAATTATTCATTGATCATTTTTTAAATCTTACAAAAACAACTTCAGATGACCTCATATTATTAATATTAGATGGCCACACCAAACACCAAACAAGCTAGAGAGAACAACCTCAGACCTATCTGAAAGCATGTACAGCAGAAAATGCTATTAAAGCATTTCGAAAATGTGGTATATCCATATTTGATGATGATCTATTCCAAGATTTCGAATTTTCTGCTGCTACAGTTTTACAGACTAGCCTTTGGAAGCTGTCGTAAATCGATTTTGAGGAAAAAATCAATCAAATGGAGACTCTTGAGAGTAACATTCAATTAGAAGGAGCAACCAACCTAATGGAAGAAGGTAACAGTCAAATAGGATAAGAGACTATCCAAACAGAACAAGTTTGAAGATTAAGTACCTCCTAAAGATATTTGCCCATTACCTAAGAAGCAACTCACTACAAAAAAAAGTGGAAGAAAAAAAGGAACAACAGCAATTCTAACTTCTAGTCCTTACAAGAACATGTTAGAGGAAAAAAATGAAAGCAGGAAAAGATACTGGAAGCGAAACGCAGGAAACTAGAGAAAAAGAAAGACCATAAAGGAAGTCGTCAGGTTAAGAGTAAAACAAAAATTAATTAATGAAAACGAAAACAAAAATTAAAAAAGATAAGGTGATAGAACAAAGTTCTTGTGAGGATGACAAAGACGAGTGCATATTTTGCGAAGAAGTGTATTCAAATTCTGCTGCTGGTGAAGGTTGGATAATATGCCAAAAGTGCTTAATCTGGGCACACGATAAATGCGCTGGAGTTGATGACAATGAAGCTAACTATATTTGCGATTTATGTAGTCAGGAATTTCGTTTAAAAAAATCACTAAGCTAGATTTTATACTGCTTTTATTTTGTTTTCTGAAATTTGTTTAGAATTTTGTTTTATTTTAAACCAAATAAACTTGTTGACTTTTTTTAAGGAAGTATTTTAATTTTACTAATAAAGCTAGCATGAAATTAGGGGATCATTTTACCTCTAATGAGGTAATCATTTTACCCCACCCACTCTGCAGTACTTTTCAATGACCGTGATATGTCCCACAGAATTAGAAATACATTTTAGAAAATAACGTATTATAAAGTATACAGTGTGTTAAAGCCAAATGGAATAAATTCATTATTTCGGTTACTGTACATATTTATAAAAAATCCCGAAACACGTCAAATTTAAATTATAACTTGACATTCTTTAACGTGAAAATGCAACCCCTACCTTCAACTCCCTTAGAATGTGATATATCATTTGAAAGGTCTCTTCGTTCTCTATTCAAAAATGTTATTGTTTTTAAATTTGATGCAAAAATTAACATAAAAAAAATTAAAATCATGTTGTTACCGAAATTCGCTAAAATATACTCGAAACTTATTACAATATACTTAAAACTTAGTTCCCGTTTAGGTCTTGATAATGAGAAAGTGAACAAAAACCATAGCAATGTGGTTTTTAGATGGTAACCATTAAAAAACTTTAAAGAAATTCCATGGCAACGCTATTTTAACAAGCAGTAGTAAATTGTTTTATTTAAGTTGTCATTGTTGTAGTTTAAGTATAAAGTTTGTTCAATTCAATTCTGAAAAATGGTTAGATTAACGGAAATGCATAAATAACAGTTTTACAAATGATTGGTTACGGAGATAACATCCTAAGACAACAGGAAGTAACTCGCCTATTTCATGAGAAATTTCCTAATTTACCACCTCTATATCCCAAAGAACAATAAGTAAAATAGAAAAGCAGTTTCGCGAGTTTGGTCATGTAAGGCAGATAAAAAAAGCAGCTGCCAATGCACTGAGTGATGAACTCAAATTAGATGTGTTGCTTGAGTTTCAGGAAAACCCACATACATCGAGTAGACAGGCATCCACTACATTCAATGCTAGCCATACATCGATAACAAACATATTAAAAGAAAATAAATTGCATCCGTATAAGATGATACCTACTCAGGAACTTTTTTTTGTGGGCAAATGATGGGCATGTTGGATAACAATATTATCCAATTAGAAGACGTTATGTTTTCTGATGAGTGTACTTTTTTACTTAACGGTCATGCTAATCGGCAAAATTGTCGCTACTGGTCCACGGAAAATCCTCACTGGATGAGAGAAGAACACACTCAATACCCTCAAACGGTTAATGTTTGGACAGGGATTGTAGGGAACAATATCATTGGTCCCTTTTTATTGAGGGCAACTTGAATGGCAACAATTATTTATGTCATTATGTCATATTATGTCATTCCAACGTTGGCAAATTTATATCCTGATCCAGGTAACCCTCAAGTTCCAGCGAATACGATATGGTTTCAGCAGGATGGAGCACCACCACATTACCATCTTAATGTCCGGCAGTACCTCGATACAATATTTCCCAATCGGTGGATAGGGAGGCGAGGATCGATTGAATGGCCAGCGCGATCACCTGATCTTACATTATTAGATTTCTTTTTATGGGGATATGTGAAGAGCCATGTGTACAAAACTAAACCTTCTGATTTAAATGACTTAAAAGAACGAATAACGCTTGCGATTAGGTCGATCACGCCTGATATGTTAAATAATGTTAGAAGACAGTTTTATTTGAGATTAGGATGTTGCCAACACGTTCGCGGAGAACATTTTGAACATCTACTTCATTAACATTCATAGTTCCCTTTTCGTGTTCTACATTTTATTACGTTTTGCATTACATTTTAGTTTTTGATTGTATTGTAGCGAATTTCGGTAACAACATGATTTTAATTTTTTTTATGTTAATTTTTGCATTAAATTTAAAAATAATAACATTTTTGAATAGAGAATGAAGAGACCTTTCAAATGATATATCACAAGCCTATACTTCCCATTTAAAAAATTGGGGGTTGTACCTGTCATTTTAAGGGGGTGAAGGTAGGGGTTGCATTTTCACGTTAAAGAATGTCAAGTTATAATTTAAATTTGACGTGTTTCGGGATTTTTTATAAATATGTACAGTAACCGAAATAATGAATTTATTCCATTTGGCTTTTACACACTGTATACGTTGTACCTGACAAAGTGTAATTCCCATATTTTTAGGGATCGTCTGGAAGAAGTCATATAGAATTAAACTTAAGAGGGATCATTTTTCCCTAGCTCCCCTACATTCTTTTCGTTACCTTTATCAAATACATGATTGTCAGTATGCAAAATGTATTTTTAAATAACCTGCGCATGACTATGTAAAAAAAAGTATTTTTCTAAGCCCTATCTTTAAAGTACCTTGTATTTCACTAGTTTGTAGCTCTTAAAACGGCTGTTTATGGTGAGAGTGAAAAAAAGTGAAAAAGCGTTAAAAAAAGTGCCATAACGTTAACTTTATTTCACGCTTGCCATAAGCCGATGCAATTGAATAGTGCAATTCATCCACACCTTTACTGGAAAAAATATCAAGTTTGCTTTGACTTTGACAGTACATGAACTATAACTCATTTGACGTTAGTTTTTATAAATAATCCGATTTGTCTAAGAGAATTCAGTAGTTGTTCCTATTATTACAATGGATAGTGAAGATTTCGACTTTGAAATAATATGTACCCCCGAAGAAATTATAGAAAAGGCAAATGTGGCCACATTAAATTTGCTGCCGGAAAAATCCAAAGAAAATTATATAAAAGAGTATGACACTTTTATGAAATGGAGAAACGAGAACAATATTCATAGCTTTACAGAGCGAGTACTGTTAGCTTTTTTGAAGAAAGGTCTAAAAAATTTATGTGTTCTACATTATGGTCCAGCTATTCCAAACTAAAGGCAACCTTAATTATTAATGATAACATAGATATAAGTAAATACTCTAAGCTAATAGCATTTTTTGAAACGAAAGTCGGTTGGGTACAAACCTAAAAAATCTAATACATTCTCAAGAGAGGAAATGAACAGATTTTTATTGAGTGCTCCAGACGACAAGTATTTAATGTTTAAGGTAAAAGTTTTAAAAAGTTAATTTGTTTTTTGCTTACATTATTTATAAATTTGTAGGTAACATTAATATTAGGAATAGCCGGAGGTTGTCGACGAGAAGAGTTGTATAAAATGAAAATCGATGACATTGAAAATAAGGGGGAATTTCTACTCGTCACGATTCCAGATTCAAAAACTCATACAAGTCGACGTTTTACAGTTATTGGAGAATCCATTGCAAACATTAATTTTATACATTTATTCCAAAAGTATGCTAATCTGAGACCGAAAAATGCAACCAGCAACCATTTCTTTTTATCATATAGAAACGGCAAATGTACAATGTACAAAACAAGTAGTTGGTATAAATACTTTTTCGAAAATTCCATCGCTAATTGCGAGGTATTTAAATTTACCACATCCAGAAGAATATACAGGTCACACGTTTCGACGAACTTCAGCATCGCTTCTAGTCGATTCGGGTGGAGACATTCTTCAATTAAAGCAACATGGAGGATGGAAATCTACTGCTGTTGCCGAAGGGTATGTGAACAATTCTCTCAATGCAAAAATGAACTGTGCTTCACGAATTTTACAAGGATCTAATGTCAGCAGTTTTTTTAACCTACCTTCAACATCCAATGAGAATCAAGCCGACACGAATTTGACTCTTCCAAATATTCACTATTTAAATGAGAATCAAGCAGAGATGAATTTAAATGTTCCAAATATTCACAATTTAAGTGAAGCTTTATCAATGAATCAAACGGAAACAAATGTGACTGGATCAAAAATTCACATTAATCAACCAAACAATTGCGTTTTCAATATTCACATTGCGAAATAATACTAAAATACAATATGTAGTTGTTAATTTTTCTTAATTATTGTGCACTTTTTCCAATTCATTCTGCATTCATTAGTTGTAATTTACTGAAGGAGTTTAATTAAATTATTTCAAATTTCTATTTTGATTTTATTATTTGTATAGGGCTGTAGAAAAAATATTGTATGCAACATATGCATAAAGTGTCTTTTTTTCACTCATGGAATTTCCGCACTCGCCTGGTGGCTCGTGCGGACAACTTTTCCATTCGTGAAAAAAAGTACCACTTTATGCACTTGTTGCATAAATTACTATTTTTAAATCATTAATGAAGTTCTATTTCACAAATTTCAAAAAATTAAATATTTCAAATTAGAAACTTCGTTTTTAGTATATGGAAAATATTACATTTATCTTTTTATGTAGGTACCTACTGGGTGAGACAAAATTATATAACACATTCATCACCATTATAGATGGTACCTGCTAGCAAATCTTGTTCAGGAAGAAAATAAATGTCTTAATTTTATTATTTTAATAAAGAAACTTCGAAAACTAGCTCATTTTATTCGTTATTTACTTATAATCTCGTTCATACCTGAATGACTGGCAATCCTAATGATTTCCTCAGCTTTTTCATATTTAATGTCGATTCCAAGGTTATTTAACATTATTTTAAATTCTCCCGGTGTAACTTGCCCATCTTGATTTCTATCCAACAATTCGAATGCAATTTTTAAACCTATAAGAGACATGTCGCACATAAATATGAAATACTGAAATTTTTACTTTAACTAATATTCTAATTGCAAAACCTTACTAATATATTTTACTCAAACATTTATTTGATTAGTTGAATGATATAAAAATAATGTTGGATTTGATCCAACATTCTGATTGGAATTTTTCAAGTGGCAAAAGTACCCATGTCTGTACGCGGCACGTAGAAAAGTTATTTTAAAATTATATTTTAAGTTATCTAGTATAAACATTAGAGTATTTTTAGTTCTGCTTATTCTTAATTTTGCTTTGTTTACTTGGCATATTAATTATTACTGTTCACATTTATGTTATACGTTTGTGTCAGCAAGACTTAGGTATATTGCACGACATCCAATATTATTTTGTCTGTACAAATCCCTTGGGAAGGCCCTAACTGTCTTTCAGGTAGTGTTTTGTATTCAGTCAAGTAATTTATTTAAATGTTACAATTCTATTCTATATTTTGTTCAGTGTCGCTATCGCTATCCTCATCTAAATTAAATATAATTGGCGCTATTGATTTTACAGAAAGGTACGTTTTCAACATTTTTAACATGACTAACAGAGCTTTTCCCCGCACACTCGATTTAAGTTGGTGCCACCTAAGCTCTAGTAGTAGAGGTAGTCGTAACACTGTATGTCCCAATTCTTGTGTAATTGTATCACAAACATAGTTTTTTTTTAAGAAAATGACTGCAGCACCTGGAAAAGTTCTTTTTTTGCATAATTTTCGTCAAAATATATGTCATTTGCAGCCATGAAGTTTTGAATCTCCAATTTCGTATTCTTTGAGCCAGGAACTTTTTTTCAATTGTCGACTATGATAGCTTGCGTTGTCCATTACTACGAGGGTTGTCTGCAAAGTTTTCGACCTCAACATGAAGATGGCAGCACTCGTAAACAAAAGTTGGGGAATGTGTTTTCGCATGCTTTGAAAGGTACCCACTAAAATTTCAGCCATTTTGGACGCGCAGTTGTTGTTTGATAATCATTTGAGTGAGTCGATGTGAGTGTTTTTATGAAAATGAAAAAAATCGAGTATCGATTTGTCGTTAAATATTTGTTTTTGATAGGCAATACGCCTACGCAAATCAAAGACGAGTTGGACACTGTGTATGGGGACTCTGTACCATCATTTACCACCATGAAATTTTGGCCTGCTGAATTTAAACGTGGCCGTACCAGCTTGGGTGACGATGAACGTTCGGGACGTCCAAAAACTGCAACCACTGACGATAATATCGCTCAAGTTCACCAAATGGTGCTAGACAACCGTCGAATTAAAATTAGAGAGAGAGCAGAGGCTATAAATATGTCCAAAGAACGTGTTTGTCACATATTGGATCAATGAGAAAGCTGTCCGAGCGTTGGGTGCCGCGTTTGCTCACTGTGGACCAAAAACGTGTTCGAATGAACATTTCCAACTCTCTGTTGGCGCAGTTTAGGCGCAATAAATCAGAGTTTTGGCGCCGATTAATTACTGTAGATGAAACTTGGATACACCATTATACTCCAGAAACAAAAACACAGTTAAAACAATGGACTGCGAAGGGGGAATCGGCTCCAACAAAAGCAAAGGTTGTTCCTTCGGCTGGGAAAGTGATGGCAACTGTTTTCTGGGATAGTCATGGTGTTATCTTAATCGATTATCTTCAAAAAGTAAAAACCATTACAGGAGCATACTACGCATCATTACTTGACAAGCTGAAGGTAGAAATTGCGGAAAACGGACACATTTGCAGAAAAAAAGAATTTTGTTTCACCAAGACAATGCGCCGTCTCACACCTCAGCGGTTGCCATAGCGAAAATTCACGAATTATTGTTTAAACTGCTTGACCACCCTCCTTACTCACCAGATCTAGCCCCAAGCGACTTTTTTTGTTCCCTAAGCTAAAAGTTGCGCTCGGAGGACAGAGACTTTCGTCGAATGAGTAGGCCATCACCTTCGTAAATAACTATTTTGCAGAGAAAGGCGCCGAGTACTATTTAGACGGGTTGAAGAGATGGGAGCATCGCTGGGAGAAGTGTATAGACTTACGAGGAGACAATGTAGAAAAATAAAAATTAATTTGAAGAAAAAATGTCTAGTATCTTTGTTAGGTCGGAAACTTTTCAGACAACACTCGTATAACGCTGTTTGGCGGAACGTTGTGTAACAGACAATTTTTAAATCTTCAAAAAGCTCTGCTGTCGTATCTTCGTAATAATCAACACAAGAGCCCTTAATATTTTTGGCAGAAAGCCACATAGCGTTTGGGATCTAACCATTTTCTGATCCTGCCTGTAATATTGTGATTCTCTTCCTTTTATTTGATGGTGCTTTTGTTTTATACTTATCAGAGGAATCAGACCATCCTTTGGAAGGGGTGTCATACGTGTCAAACCACGTCTCGTCGAGGTAGAGTATTGGCCGATTTTCACACCGGTATTTTCTTATTGACGTTATATATCCAGAACGCCAGTTTATTAAACGTGTGGATTCTATTATTACTTGTCTCTTGTCAATTTTGCGATATTTAAAGCCCATTGCAGACAGAGCTCGCGAAAGAGTAGTGAGGCCACAGTTGATGTGAGTTTCGTCGTCATTGATGAGCCGCTGTTTCAGACTTTTGATTGTAGGGACACGCTGCTTATCGTACATAGTGTAGATTTTACGCCTTATCAAATCTTTTTCCCAGTCGTTTAGACTTTTTGTGATACCGGAATCTTACGTTTTTTTCTTGATTCCAAGGAATATTCAACGATTCGTCTAACTGAAGAGGCACCTTCGTCAAATTACTGGTTACTCTTGCTGCAGCACCCGCGTTATATCCTTACTGAAGTAAGAAACTATACACATTTTTTATAATGATTTTCGTATCACAAGATTCTTCTTTAACAAACCACTGAAAGAAGCAGTATTACTTTTTATTCACGCACGCCACATACTGCCTATTCTGTACGTTGAGGTATAAAATCTTTGCTATTAATGTCTGTAATCACAAATAATTGTTATAAAATTATTGCACGCCGTAGCACAAGTGAACACTTCCAATGAAATACAAAGACTAAAATGAACAACAAGTGTAAGCTCTACAATCCCTCTCTGAGAAACAAAACTACCTGAATCAGGTCCTTTTACATTTATGATGTGCATCTCGGGTCTAATTGGTTTTATTATAATTCTTCAGTCAATACCATTTATTGTGCAAACTACTACACATAAACAAATAATAGGATAATATTCTTCATGATTTGGACCAAAAAGTCTCTCCTGAGAATAACCAGAACTTAACATACCGCCAAAATATCCTTGCTTTTTTTTAAAGAATGTTTATAAAGCACTCTGCTTTAAAACAGAGCAGCAGCAGTAAATTCTTTCTCTTTTTTTTTGTATTCAAAAGACATAAGCATAACTGAGTGAGTACTTGCTTAAAAATTCATCAATCAATGTTTTAATTTATTTTCACACGGTATAATTTTAATTATATCAACCTTTTAAATATACTTTAAATTTAAAAACAATTATATTGCAAGTTTGGTAATAATTAACAATTTTCGACAGCTTTTGTTTGTCTGATCAAATGATTTATTAATTTCTAGGTAGCTATTAAATATAATAATATAATATGTAAATTGTTCATGGAACATATTCATTTGTTATTGAATATTCTGAATGGAAAAAACTTACTGACCTTCTAACTCGTTTTCACTGAATTGTTTTTTAATGGAAGAGCTCTAAAAATAATATAATTATATATGAATTACTCTGACAAAGAAAATTATAACGAACCCTTCTTCTCGACAATTGGTATCCGTCCATAGTAGATTTTGTATTTTCGTATTCTATAATTGATATTAATCACTTTGACTAGCCGTATGTTATGCATTCACTACCAATTCACCGTGCATCATAATTCCTGCCTATTAGCCAAATATTTTTTGAAAATTTTCTGTCACTTTTAAATAATTACGATAAAATTTTCAGAATATATGCGACTGTCGTCACTTAAAATATTGGCACGACGATTGTTTGTTTTTCGCGCTACAAGTTTTACCTGGATGTTTCTAAAATGTTTTATGATTAAAAGGAGATTTTATCAAATATTGATAAGACATATATATTTATTCTGCGTGTGTTATCCTGAAGTGAATAATTTACTGCTTATCACTTTGCTATTCAATAAATGTAAACATATCATTTTTAAAACTTTATCTCCTTGTAATTAAAGTATTAAAATATAAATAAAACAAATATACGCCATGCTATTTTTTTATTATGTATGCTCATTTGTCTGCAAGTAAAGGTATATTATATTTTTGTTTTACGACAAGGTCAACATTTCCTTAAGACACTCATTGAAAATCAGTTACAATAATCCATAATATATAATTTGTAACTTTTTTCTAAAATTCTTTTCTCTCAATATTTACATCTTTTCTAATCGAGAATCCATAGCAGAAGAAAACTGAATTTAACCAAATCCATGCTTAGGGTTAGTTGAAATTGGGAAGAGTTAATAAAAACAAAATATTAGTTATTTATGTTACAAGTCCGGTAAGTGCCTTATTACGGTACATTATGGACGAGGCGACAAAGGAGCCGAGTCAAGAATATCTAATCGAGTAGGTACCATAATAATAATTTCACGGACGTGAATCTTACTATATTTTTTTTCATACTGCCTTTCGTTTTAAACGTAATAAAATATGAAACTGAAACTATTTGATCATTTTATTAGGAAGTCATGTAGACCGCTGTGGAAAAATTATGTTTCTTGATTTATTCTTAACATGGTTGAATGATTGAATTGAATTGAAATGGATCTGAAACTAGATGAAATTGCTGAGAAAACTGCGGAAGCGAAAGGGTAAATCATTCCAGTTAAGTCTGCGAAAAGATATGAAAAGGAATATGCGCTCTGTTTTGCAACTGGCGTGAACAACACAATTTGAAAAGTAGTGCTGATGAAAATGTGATGTTGGCTTACTTTTTGGATGTGGATGTAGTCCTTTCAGCTGATTCCAGTACTTGGATTTTTCCTTCTCCATTTCTTCCCTTAGTTTTCCTAAGATTACTCTACTGCTGATCCCACAAGATGGTTGTGGTCCCAAATGTGGGGTTTTAGCTCCTTTTTTTGACAGCTTATCTGCTGTTAGGAGGGTGACAGTGTTCTTCTGGCCAAGTTCATTTAGTTTGCCTAGGCATTCCCAAACCATCTTCGAACTGATTATATTTGAACTCAGCGCTTTGATAGCTGCTTGACTATTCGACATGATCACAATCCCTTGTCTGCGGTAGTTTCTTCCAATATTGCATTCCAAATAATATCTTTCGATGGCGTGGACTTCTGCTTGAAAGATGCTCGGGTATGTGCCCAAGCTTTCTGAGTACTTGGCTCTCGGTCCAAAAAATCCTATCCCAGTTCCCTCGTCTAGCTTGGAACCGTCCGTATACCACTTTATGGTATTCTGATTTAAATGTTGTATGGTGTCGTCATCCCATTCAGATTTATTACTCAACCTTGTGATGAATTTTCTCACAAAGTTGAATTTCTTTGGCCTATCATCTTGGGGCATTTCCCAAGTTTGATCAAATTGAAGTGATCGAGGTTTTTCCCTGATAATTCCTTCTTTGATCATTCTATATATCGTTTTCTTCCTTACACTTTCTAACAGAATGTGTTTAAAATCACCTCCATTGCAGCAGTGGGGCAAGTTCCCATTGCTCCAGTGATACATGAACAGGCTAGTCTCTGAATCTTCGAGAGATTTTTCCTCGTCGTACTCAGATTAGCCCTTGCTCCCCAAGCCACTGCCCCATATGTGATTATTGGTCTCACTATTGCTGTGTACATCCATTGCAGAATACGTGGGTTGCATCCCCAGTTCTTTCCTGCAATGTTCCTGCACACCATGAGGGCCTTTGTGTATTACTTCATCTTCGTGTTTATTTCAGAGTAACCTGCTATCTAGGATAAGCCATAGATATTTGACCTCTGTTTTCCACTCGACGATGTTCTCCCCTATTCTTATGATTTTTAGATTGGGTTTCTTTTTCCTTGTAAAGGCTACTAGTGTGGTTTTGGTGGGGTTGATGCCGAGTCCCACCGAGTCACACCATTGTTTCGCAATGTTCAGTCCTCTTTGAACAATATCACAGAGGACATTTTCATACTTCCCTTTTGCCAGGATAACCATGTCGTCGGAATACCCTTGACATGGTATGCCTTCCCTGGTCAATTTACTAAGTAGACTGTCCACAGTGAGACTCCACATAAGCGGAGATGCAACTCACCCCTGTGGACAGCCTCTGTCACATTAATGAAGATAGTGTCTTGTCCTGCCTCCATTTCTGCGATTCTTGTAGATAGCAGTGGCGACATCCAGATGGAAGTCGTTCTATCTACTCCTTTCTCAATCAGTGCTCTTTTGACTGCCTCATGTGGCGTATTGTCAAAGGCCCCTTCTATGTCTAGAAAGGCACATACCACGGTCTCTTTTTTGTTCAGTGCGTCTTGGATTTCGTCAGTCAATTGTATTAAAGCGGTTTCCGTGGACTTTCCCGCTTGGTGCGCATGCTGACGGGGGTGCAGTGGCACCTGTTCCAAGATTTCTGTTCTAATGTAGTTATCTACAGCTTTTTCCATCATTTTGAGAACAAACGATGTGAGGCTGATCGGTCTAAGGGATTTGGGGTGCGTAGTGTCCCGTTTCCCTGCTTTTGGGATGAAGGTGATTTTGACCCTTCTCCACGCTTCTGGTATGTATCCCAGTTCAAGGCTGCTCCGACTAATTCGGATCAAGTGTGGAATTAGTGCCTCTTGGCCCTGTTGGAGTAGGGCAGGAAATATTCCGTCCGTTCCAGGGGTTTTGAACGGCTGGAAGGTGTTCATAGCCTATCTCAGCCGTTCCTCACTGCATATGTGCTTTGCCATTGCAGTAGGTCTTTTATCTTTCTCATTTATTTTTCCCAAAGGGACCATTCCTCCGGGAAAGTGAGTTTCTAACAGGAGCAGAGCTCGTTCTTTTTCGCTTTCTGTGAAGCTTCCATCTGGCTTCCGTAATGCCATTACAGTGTCTACTTTTCCTTTGCCCAGACTTTGTGTAGCCTTGCTGCAGAGGGTGTAGCGTCTATTTCTTCGCAGAATTTTCTGAAGCTGTTTCTTTTAGCTTTTCTAATCTCCTTATTATATGTTGTAAGTTTCTCGGTGTAGTTCTGCCAATCTCCGTTACGTTTGGCTGTATTGAAGAACTGTCGCGTTACGGATCTTAAGTTTGACAGATGACTGTTCCACCATATCGCATCTTTTGCTTTTCTAGTCCTTTGGAGAGGACAACTGGATTCATAGGCATCGATTATTGCCTCGTTTAGCTCTATGAGATCGTTTTCTAATGCCAGGTGATTCCTGGTATTTCTTTTAGTCTTGAGACTTCCAAGATTTATGTTCAGGTTAGTGTTGTAATTTTCAATATGCATGCGCATGCACACATCTAGACAACTTTTTTTCGATCGAGCTTCACGAGAACTATTTACCGTGTATTTCAATGTTTCAATGTGAATTTCAAGGCGAAATTCTGATGGGAGTTAATCGGAACTACAGCCTATCTTTTTAATACGTCAAAAAACCCTTTAACTAACTAATAATGGATAATTATCCATATCAAAGTTCCTAATTTTCGGTAAATATTAAAATATTCTATGAAAAATCGGAGATGTGAACGAGATTAACAGTTCCAAAGCCATTTTGTAGTTATTTGTTATATAAGTATTTATAAACCAGACTGTACATGAGAATTGAGGATTTGCTCTTATTTTATACGATTTTGCCACAAGGTAATAGAGGATGTAGGATATCGGAATTTATGAACATATATAATGAAATTCTGTAATTCGAAATACGCTGAAATTATACATTATTTTAAAAAAACTATATAAAAACAGAAGTTTATTGTACTAATTTTTAATTTGTGGTTTATGATAGGATGAAGTAAAACAAGTGTGTTTGGAGTTTTCCAACATGCTGACTAACCTTTTTTTTGGCCCAGACTGCATGGCCCTTATTCTCATCCAATGGATATGAATACTCCTATAGGAAAATACACCATCTTCCTATCGGACTTTCCTATAGGAGAATTCATATCCACCGGATGAGAATAAGGGCCCAGGACTAGAGCAAAAGTTCGGAGGATATGAACAAAAATAATAAAAACTAATTTGTATATTTGATCAATATATATTTTAATAACTACAAAAGTTAATAACAGGTTTAATAGAAGTCAAATGAAAAAAACCGATTTTTATATTCTACTTTAACCTATTAGTAAAATAATATATTTAATTATAATAAACAAATCGAGAATTTTCAGAATGATTTTTTCTAATGACGCAATTAGTAGAATTTAAATTGTTTGTGAATAATATACTGACAATTTATTCATAAATGAGTTGTGATTGACTTTTTAATTTAAAAAAAAGTTCCATGAATATTTTTATGTACCTACACTGTGTTTTTTTACTTGAGTAGGTTCTTCATCTTCCTTTATTGGGTAATATCCAAGGTTTAATTTACCCAGCTCCAATATTTAATCAATCAAAAATGCCTTTAAATAGCTAAAATTATTACACGTTAATTGTAACTTCTAAGATAATTGAAATATTAATTAATAGTTTATTACATTACTAGGGCGAAATATAGCACCAGGCATATGCCGATTTCGACAATCTTACGAGTGTGAAAAATCACTATTATTCCTACGACCACCTGTTTTAATAAACAATATGTACTTATATTTATATCAGATCGAGTATATTAGGTTGTCATACAATGTTTTATTTGTGACTAAGTATATGTTTGAATATTGTTCCCATAAAAAGTGCAAATATTTATAATTACTTTTATAGTGAAATAAAGATAATTAACCTTTATTTGAAATAATTACAATAAAATGAAGTACTTTTTATAGGTACACAACTAGGGAACAAATTGAATTATTTGGAATTATAAAAATTAAGAGCTAACCACTAAACAACAACGTATAACTCTTTTTAAAAATAATTATTGTTTAACCTGTGATCCAAATATTAATAAAAATGTTATTTCATTTTTTTTAACTGTAGAAACATTAAATTTTCTATCCTACAACTTTTACATCAATTTAAATATTAGACAATTTTCTTAATTTGACTCAACTTCAAATTTTGACTTTTAACTTTACTTTTTTAATTGTCTTTTATAATAACATTCCCTCAATTAATAGTTATTTATTGTATACAAGAAGATAAAATTGTACTTTATCTTCAAGAGCGTTTTTTAACGTTGAGACGTCAGTCGAGACGTTAATTATGCTCGAGAAGATAATGCGATTTTATGTTCGTGTGCAATACAACATTTTTTTCTATAGTAAGACCTCATGTGGAAAATAAAATTTCAAAGAAAATTGTAAGAATTGACACAAGAAAAGGAAAACCTGCCAAGTGAAGCATTGGAAGCAGAAAGTTTATTGTTGCCACAAAAATCTAGGATAATGTCTTTTAAAATCAATCCATTACCTCGAATCAAGTGTTTAAGCAAACGAGTACAAGTTGTGATGCTTCAAAAATAGAAATTTCTAATAATGTTAATTGTAAAATTTCAGTTGTTTTTAATCCCTAATTTTATTGAATAAAAAAAGTTCATACATTTTATTTAATCTTGCTGTTAAAGTGTCACTTTACGAGTATCTACCCTTGCAGTTAAAGTGATACTTTTTCTACCCAAAATAGTTGTTATAGCAACATTAATATTAGCTATGGAAAAAAAATTATAATAATCTAACTTCTATGAAAAATTATCCTAAAATGATAACTAGTCAAAATAAATTAACCTACTTAAGCTAATTCTAATACTTACTACAAACTTTTTGTAATTCTTCATAATTTCTATGTCCCTTTCACTATACTATTTTATCTTAATATAGACTGTACCCTGTCTCCACTACCCCTACACCAAAATATACTTTTTTATATTTTGCACTTATAATAATCTTCATTATAAAACGCATTTGCGTATCGTAATGTAACTTTTACGCACGCAAATTTTTGTTTTAAATGGTTGGCGACATGAGTGAAGTTTCTAAAGGCAAGACTATTGACAATGACATTTGTGGCTAATAGCAATTTATTAATTTTATATTGTTCTTTAAGAAAGTATCTGTGAATATGAATATAATATTTTACTTATATAATATATTATTATTGGTATATTATTCATTTTAAAATATTTTAAAACATTAACATTTGATAATCTAAATGTCACAACTGTCAAATTTTATAAATTACACAGTGCTGCCGACATACTTTTTAAAATAAAAATTTTCGTAATTACATAAAAATAAAAAAATAATTTAAAAAATGGTAAAAAGGGCAAAATATAAAAAATATTATAAACAACTTATTTCATATGGCTGTTGTGACACTCGTTCTTTAAAAAACTCATCGCTTCGCGATTCGTTTTTTAAACTTGAACTCGTGTCATAACAGAATTCCATATGAAATGCGTTGTTTAATATACTATTAAATATCTACAAGTATTGTACATTATTTAGAGTAATAGCATGTTCGGCAATACTAGATTGCTCTATGCGCCCATATTTTATATATATCTACCCATCTTTTGGTTTGCGTAACATACTTTTTATCAAAAGGTTCAAAGGAAACTCAAATCATTTTCTGACTCTTAAATGTTTAATGTAGACTCAATTTTAACAATGTTAACTTTATTATATTATTTCAGTTTACTTAATTGTTTGAACAATATTTTGTAATTTCATATCATTATTCATGTTCATTATTTTATTATTTTGATATGGTTTGACATTTGATTGTAACTTTCCATATTATCTGTATTATCAGTTCATTATTGTTATCAATTTGTAAGGAAGTGTATTAAATTTTTAACTTGATATAGTTCTTTTAAGATCCTCTTTCTATTATTATTCTGTAATTATTTCCCCCTGATGATGGTCCTATAGGACCGAAACTAGTTGCAACAATTAATAAAACAGTTGTGGGACAGACTTTGAGTTTCCTTTGAACCTTTTGTGTTTTAACCCATATTTGAGGTATGGATAGCTTACAAGATTTATACTTTTTATCACAGTAAATACAACTAATTTTAGTGCAGGACAATTTTGCTTCAAAATAAAAAAAAATAATATCAGGAAACGAACTGTGACAAGAGGTTAAGAAGAGTGTAAGGAACAAGTAAAAAAAATCGTACCGCAGTTGGTTGTGATACGGTTACTGGCTGTCCCAAGTCATTTTAAGGACAATCAGTAACTAATCTATAAAAATTGACTCGACTAACTCAGAGTTGGTGTCTGGTAGAGTGGTCGTGGAAAAACAAGAAAACAAAAAAAATTTGATTTAGTAGTTAGCTATTATATTATTATTCTGTCAAGGTGGAATGGTAAAAGCAATATTTACATAACTACAATGATTGTTATGGGACCCACGTAGTACTATGTGGTTAACAATTAAAATATTTTCATTTATGTAGGTAAGTATTATAAATTTTATTATTTCTGGTAAGTAGAAAATATGAATTATATTAATAGACAAAATGGTTTTAGGCAGATCAGCTATTGCATTAGCTTTTGGCAGAATACAGTTTTGTTTAGTTACCAGGTGTAGCAATCTCTGGAACAACGTACCAATCCTGGAACTTCCCCCAGGAACAAGACAATGGATGGCAACTATCCTGATCGATGGAAGTCTGTACTTGGTTAATTACAGAAGTAAATGAATATATGAAGGTTTATCTAATCTAAATGTACGAAAAGGACCTGGTCCTGATGCTATTCCACCGAGCTTGTTAAAATATTGTAGCTTTGTTATAGCTCGCCCACTTTACTATATTTTTAATGAATCTTTAGCTTCTGGTCAATTTCCGGACTACTGGAAATTAAGCTACATGACACCTGTTTATAAATCAGGTAACAAACGCGGTATAAAAAACTATCGCCCGATTTCAATATTAAGTGCTATTCCTAAAATGTTTGAAACTGTTTGCACAATTTTCATTTATACCACGAACACTAAGGAGTGCTAATCAATATCCCGAACTTGATTTTTCCACGAGTTTTTTGCAGGTTTAAACGATTAGTGTCAAGTATACTTGGGTAACTAGTTGTATTAGGTATTGATATTTGCTTCCAATTTAATAAATTATTAAATGCCAGAGTATTCTAATATTCAAAGGAAAATACTTAAAATTTACACGTTTCTTAAGATATCTCGGGATAGGAAAAATATATTGACATGCGGTTTTCACCATTTTGTTGCTAATTTGGTCTAATTTTATAATTCATGGTTAAAATTGCATACTAATTAATATTTTTCAAAGAGAACTAGATTAAAAAAAAAGTTTCGCCCTCTAGCGGGCACGTCACTTAGTAGGTTGTTTGGAAATGGTAACTATAATATTGGTGGAAGAAAGCTGTTATCAACAAGACCAAGTTTGCAAAGATCGGTTAAACAGGACCTGACTTACAGACCTTTTTCTAAAATAATGTTCCCACTCTCCCCCACCTTATATTTGAAAAGATAGACTAAAACTTTTGAAACCAAAAATACGCAGAATTGTTCGTAGAATTTGATTATCGCATTAAAAATGCCCTTTAATAAGGCAATTTTTGTAAAATTTTGATTTCTTAATTCTTAGTATTAAATTACGCCCTCTAGCGGTAGACCTACGAGTCTGTAAATAATTTCCAGGTGTTTCTCGAGGCCATTTTTTTTATAAAATTTTTTTTTCCGAAGCTGTACTATCAATGGTTACTGATATATGGCCGAGAACCGTTCTTGTTCGGACACCCGGTACATATGAGGCGCTTTGTGGCAGACGTCAGATTGGATTAATTATTATTTTACAAATTATGGTGTGAAATTTTTAATATTTGGATTCGAAAGTATTTGGGGTTGTTAGAGACAGAAAAAATATCTTTTCATCAAGTTTTATTAAAATTTGTGTTTTCATTTCAAAATAAAAATATTAGAAACGAAGTAATTGAAAAAAAAAACTGTTTTCTACGCTTGATGTTCCTAACTTTTCTAAGATATTCATATCCATGGCTTGTATTTTAATTTTCAAAGTGTTAGTTAGAATTCAGTTTTCACTTTCGTATTGTTTATTTTAGTTTTTCTGCTGTTTTTTGCCAAAAAATGTTTTGTTCATTGCACAAGTTTGTGCATTATTTACCTTAATGTTAATTTTTCTATTTTTTACCGATTACCATTATTTTTGATATGTTAGCATTTATTTTAAAATTTCTCTTTCTAAGTTCCCTGTTTCATTGTTCTAATAATATCATAATATCATCAGCAAAAGCACATTCTAATACACCAATCATTTTTAGTTTGTGGTAACCTATATTTCTTGAAGTTACTTTGCAAGGTTTTTATTATGCCATTCCTAACATAGTTTGCGTTATCTGTAAGTACAGTTGACAGAAGCAAACATGAACCCTGGGTGGGCGTGTCCTTGTCGCTGTAGTTGTATTTTCATCTCACTTATGCAGCCACTAAAATTGATATTATCGTTAACATTGGCTCGTGATTGGCTGATTGTGATAACCTTGAAATTAGTTGGCATATTTTCCGCGGACCATGTTTGCTTATGTCGACTGTATACAGACTATGTATTCCTCTGATTAACTTGGAATTAGAATCGAAAATTAGAATCGAACCTTAGACCTCACGTTCAATAGACTTCTACACTGTCCTTACATACATTTAGTACAAGTATTGATAAACAAACATGTTTGCTTATATTTTTTCATATCAATGGACTCTATAGTCGGTAAAAATATGCCATGGAATTAATTTTGCATTTGCTGTACTATAAAAATAAACGTTTGCAGTTATATTTACGCATTAGGTGGTAAAATATGTAGTTTAAAGTTGAACAATTTTTTTTTATTTGATCGTAGAAAAAGTATAGTGTGATAAAGAAAACCGATTTCACTGCGTGTGTAGCAAATAATACTTTCTGCACTTGTTGCACAATATACCATTACCTCTTTATTATCATGTCACATTTATTAATATTTTTTATTCAAAACAACTGCCAAAGTACTAAGTGTAGCTATTAGCAAAAAAATATTTCAATTCAAGCCCAACACAACGATATACAGTAGATGAAATTGACCTTTACCCTGACGTCACTAACGGTGAACAGTAGTAATTAAGACAAACTTTATCAAATAATACTGTAACCATATTAGTCCCAAAAAGGCAGGAAGCCAATTTGCAACAATATTCTTCCAAAGAGGCAGGGCGCCAATTTGTAACACTAATTACTCCCTCGAGAGCTGTCCCGGCTTATGAGACCTTTTAACTCAGGAGTGGGTACGCTCCAGCTTAGCGACACTCTGTATATAGGATATGATTGATGGGTGAGGGCGCCACTGCTTTAAATTCGACAAAATTTAATAACTAGGTGTAAAGCAGAACACCTTATTTAATTTAAAGTTTAATTAGAAAGAAAAAATGAATATTAAAAATATTTTGACTACTTTAACACAACAATAAAAAACTAAAATACTGATACCGATAGGCAACCACACACAGCCAATCTGTGGGTTTAAAACAAACACTCAAGTAAGAAATTCAAGTTTATTTTGCCACAAAAGGTTAGGTACTTAGCTTAGGGTTTCGGATTTCTCCCACAGCGGTATGTGTGCGGCTTCGGTTGGTTACAGATGTTGACGACTTCTACAGGAAGGCAGACCTGGGGGACTTCTCCGGAGAGTTCGAACTTCAGGTGTAGTCAGCTGGATCGGTGCTTTATCGGTAACTTGCTAATAATTTGCGATGTTTTCAACGGTAATTTGGAGGTACTTTTGAGGTAACCTAGAGGTACATTGGACGGTAACTTCAACGGCAACCTGCCGGTAACTTGGAGCTAATAATTTGCGATATTTTCAAGGGTAACTTGGAGGTACTTTTGAGGTAACCTGGAGGTACATTGGACGGCAACTTCAACGGAAACCTGCCGGTAACTTGGAGCTAGTAATTTGCGATATTTTCAACGGTAACTTGGAGCTAATAATTTGCGATATTTTCAACTTGGAACCGTATAAATCTGTGAGAGAATAGTGTATCAGGAAAAGGAGTATCAAAAAATTATGGAATATGAAAATTGTTGGAGAACGGACGGCAATTGAATTTGATTCCTTACTATCATTTTATTTGCCGGGCACTCAACAATGTTCATATTTTTATTATTTAACAAATGATATGAAATAAAATAAAATATGTGTGATAATGGTTAAACTAAAAAAATTAGGAATGATTAATAGTGAGTCGTTACTAATCAAAACTTGGTTCGGTTTATTATAATCTATGTTCTGAAACGTGTGTTCTTAGTTTCTGATTAAAAAGTCTTATTTTTAATAAAAATATTATAAATTATATATGTCAAAAGTTACGTTATTGATTGTTAATTTGTTTGAAAGTATTAAATACTATCGATCACTGAATATATTGAAAATACATACATTTCGACATGCCAGCACGTGGCTGAATGGCAAAAAGATTAAATTAATGAAAAGTATTATAAAATATATATATTAAACGTTAAGTTATTAATTATTAGTTCATTTAAAAATATTAAATAATGTCGATTACTAATTGTATTAAAAATACATGCATATTAACATGAATTGCCACGTGGCTAAATAAAAAAGGTTCAATTATGGCTTTAGTTATCTATAAAAATATCTAGAAATTATTATTTTGAAATGCTATTAATATCTGTGTTCAACTGAGTAATAAAGATAAATTGATAAATGAATTAAAATGTCTAATAATAAAAATTTTGTACTTACAACGGCTAAGGTAAAAATTCGTTAATGCGCAAAATGATGCTCGTTCTTTGGAGATTGAAGGCGAAAGGGAAGAGTTCTCTCCGCGCTACGATGGTCTTAACGGTTAATTTCCGTTAGGGGAGGAATTCGAGCGTTCTGGTTGGTTAGTTTTTAACGGGTTCTCAACGTTCAAAAACGGTTGTGTCTATTATTGGTCGTCCGAAAGGTATTTTTTAATAGTTTGAAGTCGTGAGATAGTGAAAAATGTTTATCATTTATGATTAAGTGCAGGATTTATTTATACGTGTGATTAAATTAATTTTACGCTCGGAACATGTCAATGAACATGTTACAATACGCCACATTATTAGAAACGTCACTGTCGCAATTGTTACAGATAGGTCAAAGCATTTTATCCAAACAAACTTTTGCCTTATAGCACTTAGTTTGTATTAAAGATTTTTATATTATGTATGTTCTTGTTTGAGAGTTATTATAGTGTTAAATTGACACATTATTATCGTTAAGGAATATTTTGAGTCGTATGTTCTTATTGTTTCTGTTATTTAATTTAAAATGTATACAGGGTGTCCCGAAATGAATGGTCATAAATTATACCACAGATTCTGGGGTCAAAAATATGTTGATTGAACCCCACTTACCTATATACAATAGAGCACCCAAAAAAAGTTACAGGGTGCTAAAGTTAAAAATTTAAATAAACATTACTCTGGCTCTCTTAATGGACACTTCAAGCAAAATCAAACCTTCAAGTACTTTAAAATTCGTTTGATTTGTGTAAAATGTTTAATTGATTTGTTCACATTGTATATTGCATGGTTATTATAATGGTATTTATGAAACAGTAATTATTAAAATGCTCAAGGTTTTTAAAACAAATTGCAGAAGCATATTATAACGATGTTCTTAAAAACAATTTCTAGTGTGCATAAAAAGAATCAGTCCAACAACAGCTCCTGTCAAGTGCTGGTAAATTCGATTAAACAACATGGCAATGAGTATCAAGTGCGGGATTTTTATTTTGGCAGTTTTAAGTTTAACAGAAGCAAAATTGCGTAAGTTTTTAAATTATTTAGTGTTTTTTATGCATTTATTTTTGGTGAATTGTCCGTAAAACGATCTCAACATCAATGTATGCATTTTGAATTTTGGTTCATTTAGGTTTATATAAATAATATATAATTTTATAAGTCTTAAAAATGGTTTAATGGTTAATTTGTTCATCTAGAGCTCACTACATATTTTATATTTATTGTAACTAGAGTTAAGAATAATAAAAAAACTCTTCGTTTGAATGCAACTTCCAAGTTTATTTGAAAAATTATGGTTTAAATTACAATGACGGTCGTTTCGCTAATTAGCATCGTCAGATTGACATTTAAGTTACATTTTGTTTAATAGCCCTAAGGGATTATCCTGGATGTACTTCCCTCTAAGATCAGTATAACTGTGCAATGATATAGAAAAACCAGGAAAAAACTATATCATGCTGATTTTTACAATAACTTAATATATTTGTGTTTTACAATTACGTCTTATCTATGTATAAAATGTAAACTCAATCAAAGTAAACAGTTTAATACTGGAGAACTTCCAAGATTTATTATTGTTGATTAACAACTTTAAATTGTGGATCATTTAGATGTCTTTTTATTTCAAGTTCTTCAAGGAAATCTAAATTTTGTTTTTTATCACAAGTGTGTAGTATTTGGATGCCATTGGTGTGTAAGAGTGAGGTTGTATGTTCAAGTAGGTGTTTTGCATAATCTCACTTCAAAATTTCTTTGTGTTTGACCTATATTACATTTTGGACAATTAATTTTGTAAACACCAGATTTCTTTAATTTGGGTAATTCTGTTTTTACATTTAACAATTTTGTACCAACATTATTTTGTGTTTTAAATGATATTAATGATGATGTTGCCGAAGATATTATTTTTGAAATTGTATTGGAAATATTTCAACAATATGTAATATTTTCATAACTTTTAATTTCTTTAGTTTGTTTAGGAAATATTAGTTGTAGTGACACTTTCTGTTCTTTCTTATTAATTAATTTATTTATTAAATTAATTGGATAGCCATTAGATGTAGCTATTTGTTTTATGATCTCAATTTCTTTATTAAAATTATTTTGGTTCATTGGAATTGAAAATGCTCTATGTATCATAGAATTATAAGCTGCTAATTTATGCGTTATAGGATGATTTGAATTATATGGTATGGTTACATCTGTTTGTGTTGGTTTTCTGTATATTGAATATTTTAGTAAATTATTTTTTTTCAATTTTTAAATCTAGAAAATTAATCTTCAACTTCTAAAGTAAAATTAATTTTAGGATGCAAGGTATTAGTAAATTAGTATCATAAAACAAATAACTACGTCTAATGGCTATCCAATTAATTTAATAAATTAATAAGAAAGAACAGAAAGTGTAACTACAACTAATATTTCCTAAACAAACTAAAGAAATTAAAAGTTATAAAAATAGTATATATTGTGGAAATATTTCCAATACAATTTCAAAAATAATATCTTCGGCAACATCATCATTAATATCATTTTAAAACACAAAATAATGTTGGTACAAAATTGTTAAACGTTAAAACAAAATTACCCAAATTAATGAAATCTGGTGTTTACAAAATTAATCAACCCCTCACCCACTTCGAGCCTTAAAAACGCGCTCAACACCGCCCCCTTGCTGACACTATTAAACGCATTCTCCACATCGAAGAACACTAGTAGTAGTGCCAGCTTCTTGTTTCTCCACCTGCTCTTTTCCGCCAAATCCAGCACCCTACCTAGCGCAGAGATACACGATGACAGTTGACAGTTAAAAATGACAGTTGACAGCTAACAAATGACATTTGACGGTTAAAAAAGACATTTGACAGTTAAAAATGACAGTTGACAGTTAAAAATGGTTCCTTCCATCACCTTACCCATACCACACAGCAGACTGATGGTTCTGTGGTCCCCTGTCCGCCTTCTTCACAATTATCACTTTGGCCACCTTCCATATCTCCGGGAATTCTTCCTCCTTCAGTACTTTGTTAGAATACTCCCCATTCTCCTCCAGTAACCTCTTTATTAAAAAAGTTGGTCCTTGGTACAATTTAACTCCCTGAAACCTCGTTAGGGAACACTGGGGTTCACTGAATCCAAATTCTTCTTTTTCTGAATGTTTTCTTACAAAGACAAAGAAAAATGTAAATGTCTAGGGCATCTCTTATTTTAAACCACTTTCTACTTTCCTCTGTAATCCACATTTTTTGGGTATTTTTAATTACTTTTTGCGCTTCTTTTGATTAAGTGTTACATTTTATGTTTACATAATTGGGTATTAAATTCTTCTTTAGACATTCTTGGTTAAACCAGATGTTTTGGGATGCCTTACAGCTTTTCTCATGTAACTTCTTTTATAATCGGGTTAATTCTTCTCTCGAAGATGTTTTAATGAAATTTATTGTAAAGTACGTTTCACAATAATTCGTTGACTCGGTACCTGACCTTAGGGGATTAGTAATGAATGGTTATAAATTTCTCACTGTACAGTAAACATTAACAGATCCGTAATCCGGGTTTCAAAATAGATTTAAATAAAACTCAGTAACATTTACTAAAACTTAAATTTATTTTATAAAAAAAATCACGAAATTTTTTAAAAACAAACCAATCAAATTTTAAGTTTATTTATTAATTGAAATTAAACAAAACTGTTGAAACTTACGTATACGTATACGCTTTGGTCTATTTCATCTAACTGGCAGATGTTGTCAAAAAATGTTTCAAATAAAAAAGATGTAGTTTAATCATGGCCACATTTTAAAAATATTTTGTACTACAGGGTATCCCAAAAAATTGATTTAAATAAAACTAAGTTAACATTTACTAAAACTTAAATTTATTTTGTAAAAAAAATCACGAAATTTTTTAAAAACAAATTTTAACTTTATTTATTAATTGCGATTAAACAAATGAACTAATTCTACATTATTTACAACTATTTAATCTAAATGTAGTTCAGTATCACTATCGTCTTCATTTAAATTAATTACTAAGGGAGCTACAGTTACATTAACATTTCGATATGTACCTTCAACCTTAATAACATGCTGAATCGAATTTTTCCAGCTATCAATGGGAATATTACTTGTCACATTTCTGATTAACTCTATAACACTTGAGTTTAATGTGGGTGAAACGTTTTATGATCTAACTTTGGATTTTAGCTGATGCCACATGTGTTCTATAGGATTGAACATGCAATAACATGGGGGAAGCCGTAACACTGTGTGGCCCATATTTTTAGCAATAGTATCACAAACGTATTCTTTTTCAATACCGAACGCTGCTGCAACTTGTAAGAGATCACGTTTTGTGTACGATTCTTTAAAATAAGGTTCATTTTTTAACAAATACTCTTGAATTTCCCATTTATATTGTTGTTGATATTTGGTATTTGGTATTTAATTGACGGCTATGATAAGTTGCATTGTCCATTACAATTATACTTTTTTCCGGTATATTCGGCAATAAATAATTCTCAAACCAATCTTCAAAAAGTTCTGCTGTCGTATCTTCGTGATAATCTAAACTTGAATCTTTAATATTCTTTGCTGATAATAATAAAACGTTTGGAACCCAACCTGTTTCTGATCCGGCATGTATTATTGTAATTCTTTGTCCTCTATTTGATGGAGCCTTTGTTTTGCAATTTCCCGATGAATCAACAAAACCCTTCGTTGGAGTATCATGGGTGTCATACCATGTCTCGTCGAGGTAGATAATTGAAAGGTTTTCTCTTCTATATTTTTGAATAGCTTGTAAGTAATGACAACGCCACATTCGTAAACGATATGACTCCATTATCACTTGTCTTTTATTAATGGTACAATATTTAAATCCCATTTGAGAAATAATTCTCCACAAACTTGTACGGCTACAAATAATTCCCGTGTCGTCTTTAAGTAACCGTTTTTTATACAATCTAGGGTTGGTATCATTTGTTCTTGGTATATAGGACATATATCGTTCGTCGGATTATATCTTTTTGTATTTCATCAACACATTTGGTATAATTAACGTCACTTCGTTTTTTTCGTTTACTTATTGGCTTATTGATAATATTTTTTACTGTGGATATTGGGGTTTTGGTTAACTTACATGTTTCTTCTGCTGCATCGGTTACACTATAACCTCGATTTTTCAATGTTTCAAACACATTTTTCACAATTTGTTTCGCATCCGGCGATAAATGCACTTTTTTTGCCCAAGGACGCCACATACTTAGTTATAAACACAAGATTACTTTCAGAGTATAATGTTTAATACAAACTAAAATTCTAGGAGAGAATTTTAAAAACAAATTACTCCGAAACTCCCACTTTCTCTTCCAAGATGATTAAGAAAATCAAAAATCATTTACTAATGATTTACTATTGATGGTCAGTAATAATAATTTAAAATTTTACCTGAAAAATAAAAAATCCAAAATATATCTTCTTGGACAAAAATAAATAATACCTTTCTGTAAATGTTCGAAGAAATATTAACCACCTTTTATTAGTAATCCCTTAAGAGCAGTTAACCAAGTCAACGAATTATTGTGAAACGTACTTTACTAACCCTTACTTTTTGGAAATCCATCTTATTAAGAATAATAAAAAACTTCGTTTGAAGGTAACTTCCAAGTTTATTTGAAAAAATTATGTTTTAAATTACAATGACAGCCGTTTCGCTAAACTTAGCATCGTCAGATTGACATTTTGAAATTACATTTTGTTTGTTTGTAGCTAGATACCTGATGTTGTTTAGGTAGTTATAAGGCTAGACCAAGTATGGAAATAATAAGACATAACAATATTAAAGCCTAGATATTAATAGCCCTAAGGGATAATCCTGGATGAGTATAACTGTGCAATGATATAGAAAAACCAGGAAAAAACTATGCTCTAGACATTTACATTAAAACTGTTCATTCAGAATTAACTTTTTCAATGCATTCAGTAGAAAGACTTGCGTGGTTATAGTACTCGTTTTCAAAAATTTAACAGTAATTTTTATAAAAAAATTGTTACCTTATTGAGATATATTTTGTAGATTTAAATGCACTTTTTTGCTTAAATTTTTTAGTACTAAATGTAATGGGAATATTAATAATATTAAGAACAATTAATAACTGCACAGTTAAACTAAACTTCCACTATTTATTTGAAAAATTCGCTTTAAAATCAATTACAGCTGTTTCGCTATCACTAGCATCGTCAGATTGACATATTGAAATTACATGTTGTTTGTTTGTAACTAGGTGCTTGATGTTGATAAGGAGTTAAGGCTAGACCAAGTAAGGAAGTAATAAGACATAACAACATAACTGTGCAGTTATTAATTGTTCTTAGTAAGATGAACTTCCAAAAAGTAGAGGTTAAAGGTCGAAGCAGACTTGTACGACCCGAAGCGAAGGGAAGCGAAGCGACGGGAAGCGACAATTTTATATATCATTGTTTCTTATGGGAATACGCATACTTGCGCGAAGCGCAGCGAAGAGAAGCGAAGCGAAGCGCGGCGACCGAACAGAAATGTCTAGTAGGGAATATTTTTCGTTCGTAGCGCCGCGCCTCTGCATAGTTCCGCGTGGTGTGCGATACTTTACGACCACTTTCGACTTTTGCAAAGCCCGAAATACCCCGAAAGGGCACCGAACTGTGGACCGAGTGTTGCAGAGCAAACCATACAAATCAGAATCCACCTATTGCGAATAAAAATGAGTGTAAAATACGAAAAAATTTTTTTGCTTGTTCAGAAATACAGTAATTTGAGAAATATGAGTAATAAAAGTTATAGTAACTTAGAAGTGCAAGACAGCGAGATAATGGAAATTACAAGTAAAATAACTTTATTGTTATTAAAATTAATATATAGTATATATATAATAATACTGATAAAACTTCACAGGATCATCGTTTAATTCAGGGAAAAGGGTACTAAATTCGCCTTCTGTAGCTCGGTTTTTGCAGGAAGAATTCATCTCTGTAACGATAGGACAAATGCGCGCGAAACACATATTTCGCTGGGCTTCTCTTCCCTTCGCTCAGGTGTGCTGAACGCACTTAAAATGCGCGGCGCTTCGCTTCGCTTCTCTTCGCTTCGGGTCGTACAAGTCTGCTTCGGCCTTAACACAATCAATTTCATTAATAATATTAATTAATTATTATTAAATTCAAATTTTCAAGGTAACTTAAACAATAAACAAAAATACCATTATATGTTTTTCATTCTAAATTAATTTCATCTAATGATAATTCTAATTGATGTTTAATTTATTCCAGCTTCCTACATACACGTTTGCAAGAAAACTGATCCAAAATTAGCGCAATGCATTATAGACTCAGTGAATTCTTTAAGACCGAAATTATTAACGGGTATACCGGAACTGAATCTCCCCAGCACCGAACCTCTATATTTAGATACAATCCAATTAAGAGGCGGACAATCAAGAACAAAAATTGATGCTAATATTACTGATCTGAAAGTTTGGGGAGCATCTTCGTTTGAAGTTACCGATTTACGGTAAATATTTTATCTTATATTATATTATAGTTTATTTGTTTCGAGTTGGCAGCTAAGAAAAGTCATTAAATCGTAAAATGTTGTAAATAAGACCCTAAATCAGTAGCGTACGTACTTTTTTATATCGGTATTAAGAAATTTATTTTAATCATCATATTTTAATCTTCTTAGGTAAGGGATAAGTAGTTATAATAGGATATTTAGAATATTTTGTTTTTCGATTTTAACGAGAATAATTGTGGTCGTTAGGGGTGTTAAGGGATTAAGGTAACCCTATGTGTATAATTGTAAAAACAGGTACGTTATTAGTCTATAAATTGAGGATTTGTTTACATCCTAATACATAAGAATATAGGTACTCGTTAGTGTTGGTGGTTTATATTGTGATCTATATTTTTATTATTTTACTCCAAAAAAATTTTCAGTAGTGATAATGGCGTCAAGTTCGAGTTTTTTTCCAGTACAAGTAGCTCATTTAAAACAAAGTGCGTTTTCTCAAAGAGAATAAACTATTGTTTTAAATGTTCATGATGCACTAATATATCGAGATGCAACAGCAACTGTTCGTGATTTGGTGACTAGGTGCTCAAATGTGACCGGTGTTAATGAACGAAGCATCTATCGATTTTTAAGTGAGAGAAAACAGAGAAATGTTAGTGAACCAAAAAACACGTAGGGAAAAATACGTTATAGAAACTCCTAAAAGAAATTAGTTTTAAGTATGAGTCGCATAAAAAAAGAAAATTTTTTGAATGAGACAGAAGAAATTATTTGGTGGAGAACACAATACTTAAGAGGTATTAAAAATTTTCAGACCGAGGAAAGAACTATCTTTTATTTAGATGAAACATAGTTGAATAAAGGACATACTGGTTCTAAAGCATGGATGGACACCAATTTTTCAAATTTCCGCCAGGCATTTTTGGATGGATATTCCTCAAGGAAAAGGTCGCAGACTAATAATCGCACACATTGGCAGTGAACATGGTTTTGTAAAAAATGAGTTATTAGACTTTGTCTCAAAGTCAACCAAAGATTACCAAGAGGAAATGATCTCTGATATTTTTGAAGATTATTTTTCCCAGCTATTGGACTTTTTGCCATGTGCTGCAGTGGTTGTCTTAGATATGCCAGTTATCATTCAAAACTGGTGGAAAAGTTACCAACGACGTCACGGAAGAAAGGAGATATTAAAGAGTGGCTCCGGAGCAAGAATTACTGCAAATTGTAAAGCGCTACAAATTACAATATAAAAGATATGTAACCAAATGGCAAAGGAAAAAGGAATAACTGTATTACGATTGCCACCTTATCACTGTCAATTAAACCCTATAGAATCAATATGGGGACAGGTAAAAGGTGAGGTGGCAAGGAACAATACAGCTTTTAAATTGAATGACGTTAGACAACTTTTGATAAATTCTTTTGGAAACATAACTCGGGAAAATGGGACCAATGCCATAAACCATGTGAAGAAGGAAGAACGATTGTGCAGTGTTCATATCAACATTAAAAACCTGTCGAACCTCCTGTAATTCCTATCAGACCAGGCAACGAATCTGACTGCATTAATTTATATTTATTTCTTACTTTTTAATATGTAGCATATTTTTAACTTACTTTTAATTTTTATTTTAATTTGAATTATGCTTTAAAAAAACTTTGGTTCTACGGTCATGGGATCTATTCAGCTACCTGTTCTGACAACATTATCTAAGGTTTCTATTGTGTTTGGGATAGTTAATCTCTAATTACAGGGTGGACTCTTTGAAAAATAACACTTATGACTATATTTCAATAGAAATGCATACTACTTTTAGTTATTTTTCATGAACCACCCTTGCTTGGGCTTTGAAGGATTTGCATTTATAATGAATTCACTGTGTAACCAACTCCAAACACATATAGTATAATATTCTGAAAAGTGTTTTTCCTGGGTCGCTTAGATCTTATTGACTACTTTACCAAGTATGTAATAATATGTAAAAAATTGACAAAAATATTTTTTTTAACAAAAAGAAATAACAAACAATGCTGTAATATACAGGTGGTACCAGTTGAAACTGACACTTTTTAAGTGTAATTATTGACTGTGCTTTCAAATTTCAAAAGTTTTTTTCCAATCATATTAAAAAAAATCCCAGTTGTACAGGGCGAGTTAAAAAAATCGCCTATTTCAACTAAACATTACTTGACCTATTTATTTATTATTAAATGGAATGCCCTGTATATTTTTACACCATTCGAAAGCGGAGTTCTTTACCTTTTTAAAAATGTTAACATACGTAATTTAATTCTCACACATAAAAAAGTTACGGCTATGGCTTAGCAGGATAAGTAAATGGGAGGGGTAACGATATTCGGTGGTATTGTGGAGAAGAGGACAACTGAGGTAAAGGAAACGAAAAAGTCAAAGGAAGCTGGCATTAGAACTCGCAAATGTTTTGAATGGATTTGTTTTTTTTTATTATGACAGTTTTATAATGCCGTTACACCTCCTATTGATTTAATCTGTACACTAGATAGTATTGACAGTAGGTATCAGTTGTGGTGAGCACCATAAAAACACAGTTATACTTTGAATAATTATTTATTTTTATACCTATTCACATGATTATATTAAGAAAAAATTGCCAAAATAAAACAATACTGGTAAAACGACGAGTGGTTTTATCAAAGGCAATACCACGAGTCCTTAAAATTTTATCGATAAATTTTTAGTTTCGACGAAAACTTTTTTATTTGGCAAAAATACGAAAACAAACTGAAATGAGATAAAACACTGGACCAATTGAGTGGTCTGCTCACTCACCAGACTTGGCGATTCCAGACTTTTTTATATGGTCTTTTATCAAAGATAGGTGTTATAATCATATTTCAGAGACTCTAGAACAACTGAGATGTAACATTGTCCGAACATATCAAGAAATTACCCCAGAAATGTTACGAAATTATTTTCAGAACTTTTTATTCAGGTTACAAAAATGTATAAACCAAAATGGACAACACTTAGAATATCTTGAGCATTTTTATTACAGTATATAATTTATTAAGTTCATTTTTAATAAAATTTGGTAGGTATATATCTTTAAAGTTTTTGTTGTTATTTTCTTTTCTCATTTTTGTGGAGACATCTCTATCGAATAAACAATTATCATTAAAATCCAAATAACTCACTCATTTTTCTTCAAAACTTTAACAAATTATACATTTTCTCAAAGGGAAAGAATTCGTCTTTTAGATAGAATAAAAATATATAGGATGTTCCATTAAAAAAATCGATGATATTTGCATTTAAAAAATACCTTTTTTGTAAAACACCCTATATAAGATTTTACTAATTAAAAATGTATACTGAAAAAAACTTTATATAAAAAGAAAATGGTTCCTCGAAAACCGCACCTCTCTATGGTTTTAAGTTCCTATATATTTGCAGTTGAAATGGGTCAGAAACTTCTGGGACACCCGGTATTAAATCCGATATTTAATTTTGTTGTACACCAATTGATTTTTTTCAGCCCAAATGTGACCAAACACAGATTTCTGTTTAAAGTCAAAGTACCGCATATTTATTTTGAGGGTCAATACGATATAGACATGGACATACTTCTCTTGAAATATAAAGGTCAAGGGCCGATAACTGGTAATTTTAGTAAGTACATTTTTTTATTAAATTACTTTCCAACCAAGGTGTTGTCTTGAGTAATTGGTGAATAGGGTAATTTATGCAAGGTGAACAATTATAAGAATTTGGTATTATGTATGTAATATATGAAAATTATTTATTTAAAAATAAACTTCATTCTTCACTCAATATTTTAATAAAAAAAATTAGTTTTTAATATTTTACGCATTCCTCGATTTTGGTTAATAGTGCAGTCGAAAAGTGACCAATTTATGACAAGTCCGAATTAAGGTAGCTAAGTGGAAAGGGGTAGGTTTGATAATTACAAATCGAAAGGCGACCATCCAAGATCTTAGATGCGTGCGAAGGGTGCGTGGTAGAGGTGGAAAGGGGGTGAAAACGGATTTTTGCAATTTGCAGCGTAAATACGCATTTTATTGAAAAAAGTTAAATGGAAAAGTTGTATATAATAAAAAAAACGACAACTTTAATCTGAAACATTTTTTCACATAACCTAAAAATAAAGGCTAAAAAAGCGAAAAATCATAATTTTCGTTTTTTATTTTTTACTCAGCGAAAAATCAATATTTTATTATGAAATTCAGTACAGTGATAGCTTTTTGTATCCAAAAAAGTAGAATTTTTTTTTTACGATAACTCAATTTTTTTCCGACATATTAACGATTTTCGAAATAAAGACCTCATTTTGTAACGGCTCCCAAGGTCCGAATTTTTATTTTAGACGCCTCTTGAAGGTCTCATTTTTTTCGTAATGACTTTAAATTTCATATACAATAATAAAAAAATACTACTCCTAGCAAAAAAAAAATCGTTTAAAATTGAAAAAACTGAAAAATTCATAATTTTTCACGCGTATATTTTTCCTACCCTTCTACACGTTATATTACTCTCAAAAATATTTTATGTACATGCATTTAATTTATCACACCTTATTGCAGTTTGTAGGATTAAAATAAAGGAAATCATGGAAAAGTGAAAAAGTGGAAAAAAGTAGTTTTTTTTCATATATTTTCCTCAATATAAATAAAATGATCATCAAAACTAAGTAAATTATCAAGTTGAAAAGTTGAAAAATATTTGGCAGATGATACTATATCAACTTTTTCATTTATATATTTATAGATTAATATTTACATTTAAAGAACTGTATTTATATTTACTACAATAAGAGCTTAAGTTTTTAATTTTAAATATCGACTAATTTCTTCAAACACTTTGTTCGTTTTCATCACTACCGTTTTCAAATTTTTATTACTGCAAGCTATCATGGTATCATCGTCAGCAAAAAGGTTAATAAACTCACAATCAACAAACAATTTCAAGCCATTTAAGTATAGTAGATATAAAAAGCAACGGGTCAAGAACACTACCCTGTGGAACTCCTATATATATTTTTATCTCAGATGACACTAAATTGTTAAAACACACTTTATTTTGACCCTGTAGGACCATCAAGAATTTTAATTTTATCGCGAATCTCATTATATCAAACCAAGGCATTTGTTGATTGTATATATAGAATTAAAATGTAATTAAAATGATTTTAATAGCTAGTAAAGGGAAATTACAGAAATTACGGAAATTTTAGGAGTATCATGAACATTTGTTATTACTCCACATTCGATATTACTAAATCAATTAAGAAACCATTTGTATACTAATCGAAGACAGGCTTTACGAGCCAAGAAATCTGTCAAGAATCAGCATGAGATTTAGATTTTTTAAATTAGGTACTTGGATCATTAGGATGAATTTAGTGAATAGGGAATTATATTAATGTGTGTATACAGGGTGTTTCATTAAGAATTATCCATATAGTAACTGGAGAAACCTTAGCACTAAATATGAAGATTTAAGCCAAAACACTTAAATAAAATATTCCTCCTAACCGAGATATAGGGTGTTTTATTTTAACTATTTTAAATGATTGTATTCCATATTTTTGACACCTTCGAATATTTTTTCTTCATACTTGGCAAAAAGTTTACACATATTAGGTTACTTTAAACAGTAGCAAAAGATAGTTTTTCTCGATTACCAGAGGCGTGCGGTAGGGATGGATACTTTCTTTTATCCCCCTATAATTTACGCCACTGTCGTAATAATTGTTTCTGCATGTTTTTTTGATTCTCCGTTACTTTCTACGTAAATATTATCCTCTTGTCTCAATACGATAGAGTGGGTAGTTTTCGAGTTATTTACATTTAAAGGTAATGTTTAAAATATCCATTTTTGTTTTATTGATTATTTAACATGAGTTTCCTTAATAATTTAACCACCTTGATAACAAAATTTGTTAATTAATATAATAATAATAATAATATGTTTATTGATTTCATATAAAAATACATAATACATTTTTTTTTACATTAGTTTTCATAAATATACAAATTAATTAACATAAATATCATTTTAGAATTAAGAAAAACAAAAAACATTACAAAAAAACTCCCGTTAAAACCTATTGGTTGAGCACGGGAAAAGTTTATGCAGTGTAAAGTGTATAAATTCTATAAATACTATAAATTGGTATATATATAAGTAATTTATTATTAAGGTATTACCAATAAATAAAACAAAACATAAGTACGGAAACCGAATACATATACATCATGATCACATTAGTACCGCCAAAATCGAAAAGCTGAGATGCCAGTGCAATATAAGTATTAGACATTCGCCTATAGAATATGTAAATATATGTTTATAATATTTAAAGTCCTTTAAGTTAATCGATTAAATCATGTACAAGCAAACGATCAAGATTTAATACATATTTTTTTAATACGGATTTAATCAAATTAGGTGAATTAATACTAGTAATGTAAGTTTTGTACGTATAAGACAAGCAATTAAATATCTTTGGAGCTAGGTATAGAGTAAATCTCTGACCCGCTGTTTTTTTGCTTATTTCTAATCGAACATTTTGATTGGTTTTATTACGGGTGTCGTACTGGTGGGTTAGTTTTTGCAGACTATGCTTGTTCTTATATGTGTATAGTAGTATGGAATACATATAAAGCTGCCTTGTGTCCATAACTTTCGCCTCGCAAAATAGCAAATTAGTGGAATATGTACTCTTTTTGTTAAATATGATTTTTAGTATCCTTTTTTGTAGAGTATCAATTTTCTTTAAATAGGTTTTTAGAACACCTCCCCATCCCAAAATTCCATATCTAATTCTAGATTCGACCAATGAGTGATATAATATTTTTAAGTATTTTATGTCGATTATATTCTTTAAAAATTTAAACTTTGGGACTAAAGCTCTTAAACATTTTGCTATTTCATCCATATGAATGTCCCATTTTAAATGGGAGTCAATTGTTATTCCAAGATATTTTATTTTATAACTTGATTTTATAATTGTATTTAACTCATGGTTTATTGTAATAGATTTATAGAAAGGTAATGTTGTCTTATAACTACAAAATGGAACAAAAATGTTTTTCAAAGTTAATGGTTAATGCCTTATAGTTGAACCATTCCATAAGCTTAGGCATATCAGTCTCTATTTTATTTTTTAAAATATCCCAGTCATCAGCACTATACAAAATTGCAGTATCATCTGCAAAGCTGACTATCTTTCCTTCAGTGTGTATGTTATATAAGTCATTGATGTGGATATTAAATAGAAGTGGTCCTAATACTGTACCTTGGGGTACACCACATTTTAAGGTGTGTTTATCACTATAAATACCATTAATCTTAACAGTCTGTTGTCTACCGTGTAGGTAAGATCTAAATAAATCAAGGGCAGTACCGCGAACTCCATTATTTTCGAGTGCTTCTAATAATTTTGAATGACTAACAGTGTCGAATGCTTTTGCTAGGTCTAAAAACACACAGGCGGTAGGTTTACTTTTGTCGATTTTAGCGTATATTTCATTTGAAAGTTCAGTAATTGCGTCACTCGTTGAAAGACCCTCCCGGAATCCAAACTGTGATGATGATAAAATGTTGTGCTTATCAAGGAAAGCTGAAAGTCTAGTCTTCAGTGATTTTTCAAAAATTTTTGTGAAAGTTGTTATTAGCGAAATTGGTCTGTAATTTGATAAATTTAGTTTGTCACCCTTTTTGAAAACTGGAATTATAAGACTTTCTTTAAATTTATCGGGACACTGCCCAGTTTTATATATTAAATTTATTAAGTTAACCAATGGATTAATAATGTAATTAGATATTTTTTTATTGTTTCAGTTTTTATGTTGTCTATACCTGGGGACTTTTTTATTTTAAGTGTATTTATAATATCCTCAATTTCTTTTACAGTTACTGGAGTCAAAAATATTGATTGCATTACACTCTTGTATGTAGGGGAAAAAGACTTGGGTGGTGTTATCTTTTTAGCAAAAGCTTGACCAACTTCTGCAAAGTAATTTGCAAAGGAATTGGAGACAGTCTTACTATCTTTTGTAATAGTCCCGTCTTGTGTTGCTATTTCCAAAATGTTTTTATCAAGTTCTTTCTTTGTTAAATTGTTGACAATATTCCACAGATTTTTAGTAACATTATTATTTTTAAGTATTTCATTTTTAAAGTAATCTTTTTTAGCATTTTTAAGTAAAATATTTAGATGCTTTCTATAATGTAAATATTCATTTTTCTTCGAACTATTGTCAAGATCAATCGTAAATCCACATGAGTCAATAACTATTTCACTAAATAAATAAAATTTATTAGTTTCAAATGATTTTTTCATATTAATATTTATCAAAATTTCAGTTTTAAATTTATAAAAAAATAGAACTATGATTTTTATTATGAAATAACATGATGAATACATAAAATAAATGTACTGAAACAAATATTTATTTAGACTACTGTAACAAAAAATTCTAGTTAGTTACCTAACATTATGGTAAATTTTCGAAGTGGCCTCCATTGACTTCAATACATTTATTAATCCTTTTGGAAAAAATTCTCCTTACCTTTAGAAATATGTTGGGTTGATTCCTAATAAAATTTGCAACATTTTCTATTTGTTGCCATAATTCCTGTCGGGTATTAATTTCTTGAGCTTACACAAGTGTCTTCATATGTCCCCAAAAATAAAAGTCTAGGAGATTAAAATCGGGACTCCGAGCAGGCCATGGAAATTCACTCCCACGCCCTATCCATCTATGAGGAAATGTATTGTTAAGATAATTTCGAACCGCTAAAGGATAATGTGGTGGGGCGCCGTCTTGCATAAATCACATACTTCTTCTTTGGTTTAATAGTAAGTTTTCCAGCTGGATTTTGAAGTAATTCCAGATATGAACGGCCATTTAAATTTGCAGGTAATTCAAAAGGACCTGCGAATTTGCTGCGAATTTTATCTTATTTATTAGTATCTGATAATAAAAATCAAATTTCTGAATTTTCATAAAGTTAAAATTAGAAAACATTGATATGAAAAAATCTTTTGAAATGAAATTTACTGAAACTAATAAACTTTATTTATTTAGTGAAATAGTTATTGAGGCATGTGAATTTACGATTAGAATTAACAAATTTGGTTGTCAAGGTGGTTAAATTATTAAGGAAACTCATGTTAAATAAGCAATAAAACAAAAATGGATATTTTAAACATTACCTTTAAATTGTAATATTATTTGTGCGTTGGGCTACAATTTGTAATATGAGTTACCTGTTGATAGTGAATTTATAAAAATATTTAGTTAACTTTTTAGAAAAAATAACGATATACCAAAAGAAAAAATGTAATTTGCAATAAAACAAACCTTAAGCTTAATTTCGTCTTTAATTAGTTGTAAAAGATACTTCAATAATTAACAGAATTTATAAATGTTTATCACACAAAAATTATGATAGTTAAATACCTCGGCTAGGGGTGAGTAAGTTCATTAGCTCTGACTATTGTACAATATTTGTTTCTTTAAGAAATTATAAGGGCGCCACTGAAATCTTTTTATTTTTTATGATACTACTGAAGAAAGTTGTTTTAAGCTGAGTTATTTAAATAAGTATCATGAGATGACAGAAAGATGTCAGAAAAAACTGTCTATGAAGATAAAAAAATGATTTGAAAATGTACAAACATATAAAAGATAATAAGATTTCCTTGGTGCTGAAATTACTGAGGTAGAGAATACGTTACAACAAAATAATCCGCAAACAATTCTTTAAAAATACTTATGCTAATACAGTTGACGATATAGATAGATATACACGGAAATAAAAGAGAAAAATATGGGAACAGTAAACTTGATAGATCTCAATAAACTTATCTGTTACGATAGTGGACGATCCTTCGCCGCACCTTGGGGTCGCTACGGCACTGTCTAGGTGGTTCCAAATGAGTATGGAAGATCACTAGTGGAGGGATGATCTGCCCCAGTTGTAGAGATAATCCAGTTAAGAATTTACAGTTTACAAGCTGTTCAATTTTACGGAATCTCCAAATTCAAGAGATGCTTCTGGTTTTTCTGGTTCTTCAATTAAAGAGTTGCCTCTAGTTTACTAAAGAGTTGCCTCTAGTTTACTGTTTTATATTCCAACTTTCTGAAAATTACCAGTGTCAAACACGTGTTACATTTACTTTTCTGGCACAAAAAGTACAAATCAGCATAGTTCGAAATCTACAGTTAGAACGTATTTTAATAGATTACAAAAGATACATTTTTACATTAAATTTACTTTTTAATAATCTAACACACTAATCAAAATTCCAGAAATGTACTTTTACAGCCTTCTATAAAAATTATCATTAATACTTTTAATTACCATAAAAAGATTCTTTGAATAATAATGAAATATGTTGAAATTCTCATCTGATATAATCAAATATAATATAACTTTCGATATTTTATAAATATTTTAACAAAAAGGAATTATAAAATTGGAAAAAAACGTACCTGTATATGACAGTAAATCAATAGAAGAAATGAGACTCGAATAATTATTAAAACCTCTGGAACTCGATAATGCCAACTCATTAGTACACCTCGTAGCGTAGCTACTTTGAACTTCCAATTATAATTATAGAGACTGTATTCATTATTTTATTATTAAAAATGTTTTAGGATAGATGGAGCAGCTAGCGGTACTAATTGAATTTAATATTTAGGATACCAGGTGCTTAAAATGTTAACAGGTACTGTTACAAAATGTAAATAACTCGAAAACTACCCACTCTATCGTATTGAGACAAGAGGATAATACTTACGTAGAAAGTAACGGAGAATCAATAAAACATGCAGAAACAATTATTACGACAGTGGCGTAAATTATAGGGGGATAAAAGAAAGTATCCATCCCTACCGCACGCCTCTGGTAATCGAGAAAAACTATCTTTTGCCACTGTTTAAAGTAACCTAATATGTGTAAACTTTTTGCCAAGTATGAAGAAAAAATATTCGAAGGTGTCAAAAATATGGAATACAATCATTTAAAATAGTTAAAATAAAACACCCTATATCTCGGTTAGGAGGAATATTTTATTTAAGTGTTTTGGCTTAAAGCTTCATATTTAGTGCTAAGGTTTCTCCAGTTACTATATGGATAATTCTTAATGAAACACCCTGTATGTATAAATATGATTGTAAAGCATTTTTGACGTGAATTATTTCTTGTATTATTGTAGTTTGGCTTCTATTTATTGTAATTACTAATAATATTTTTGTTCACAGCCGATTTATCTTTGGAAGTTTTGTTAAAAGGGCATATAGTAAATACGGATGGCGTCAATCATATCCAGTTTAGAAAATTTGGCGTACATGTTGGGTTTTCTCACACCTATATTCAATTGGTTAATCTTTTCGCTAACCAGAAAAATCTAGGAACGGCAACTAATCAAGTTCTCAATGAAAATTCGGATGTTTTTATAAACGAAATAAAACCTGTTCTTGAAAGTTCTCTAGCTGAAAAATTTACCGACATAGCCAATGGTATATGCAAGACTTTTTCTTACGAAGAACTGTTTCCAAATTAAAATGAATTTAGGATTTAATTTGTATTGTCTTGTATTAAAATATATGGAAATCTAAAAGTTATTTGCTTATATTTTCGCAATAATAAACGTCAATTTGTCGCTAATGCAGCTGTAAGTGAAATATGTGAAAAGAATCGCGTCGACCTCCATCAAAATAAAAATAGAAAGCGAAAAGATGCTGGTTCCAGCATCCATGTCTTGTCATGCCATTTAATGTTCTGAAGACCGGGTTAATCTTGGTCTTGGTCTTGAATTCAAGGTCTTGGTCTTGGTCTTGCAGTCAAATAAGCAATCTTGGTCTTGGTCTTGTTCTTGCAGGGTCCAGTCTTGGTCTTGGTCTACGTTTTGCACCAACACCCTTGCAAGTCTTGCACTTTTTTTTAGATTTACTGGGGTCCATTTTTACAAAAAAAAGGAAAAATAGTTTGTAAAATTATTACAAGCAAAGAAAGGGATAGTATTTTTCATTATAAAAAATTTATTTTTTTTATATTACATTGTAGCGATAAATCAAGTAGTTATTATCCTAACAAGTGCGGAAAAGTAAATTTCCGCAAGAGTTAGGATCAATATTTTTTTTACAAGCAAAATCAACTCGAAAATTATTTAGATACTTGAAAACATGCGATTGTGACAATTAAATCTTTCATAGTGTCAATAAATATACGACTGTAGCTATAGCAACCCTACTTAAACAGGTGAGTTTGTTGTTGCTTTGAGTAAGGTTTACAGGGGTGATTTAATAAATTGATTTTGTTAAAAACAAACATTTTAAAAATCCCTATTTTCATGTAAAATAATCTTAATTTTTTTACTATTTGTATGTAGTTCAAAAAGATAAAGATAATAATACAATAATTTGTCAAAAAGGTTATCGGAAAATATCTCTAATTAATAAAAAAAATGCGTGCGGGAAAAAATCTTAGGTATTGTCTGAATTAAAATGCATACGGAAAAGTGTTGTTTTACGCATGCTTGTAGAAAATTTTGTTTATTTACTTTTAATTCATTTTGACAATTTTTTTAGAATATAGTTTTATAATGTATCAATGATAATAATATATAGAATCAGATGTAAAAATGTAACATTTAATAATTTTATTTATGAGTTTGGAAAATATTAAAGTCACTGAATTTTGCGTCTCTCTATAAAAAATTATTCTTTGCAGGCCTATTAGCTGGGATTTGAAATAAATTAAAACTACGTTTGGTGTTGATGAATAAAAACAATAGGTAGGATACATGACCAATAATAGAACTTATGTCAATATTTTAGAAAGAAATATTTAATAACAACTAAATACTAAGTTTTCACAACAGTTAGAAAAAACTTTAAAAAAATGCATAGAGCCAGTAAGTATAACCCTCAAAATCAAGCTCCTTCTTCGTCTTCGTCAAGGACTTACCGGAGTACAGTACGACAATGCCTCTTTCTCCAAATGATTCATAACATTGCCCAAGTTTTTTAATATGTAAACATTAATAAAACTTATACATGAACTTACCTTAGAAATAAACATAGTTTTTGTTCAGGAGTTTTTATTTCTATTGCATGGTTTTGAAACAATGTCATATTTTATGTGATTTAAAACATAAACAAACAATACTGGTGGCAAACGAAAATATTGTCTAAATTTTTCATCATTTGTTTGAATGTGACCACATATTAAGATTTCGTAGACGCCTTCAGTTTTCCGTTTCTTAAAAATCTTACTTTCTTTCGACCTTTTCGTTTCTTCTTCCGATGAAGACTTGTCTTCCAAAAATATTATTGCCAAGTCCAAATCATCAATTTTTTTGCTTTTAATATAGAAACACTCTAATTATTGTCAAATAATGAAACTAAACACAAGATATAAAACAAACTATAAACACACAAAACGAAAGCAAATACAAACATGGATTTAGGCAGTCAATAACGTTAAACTCTTACTTTACATCTGTGCTCACCGATAGCGGCCGTCTTGAACGGTCGTCAAATTACGGCCGCTTCATTGCGGCACCGCTATCCTAGGAAACCAAAGCTTTAGAGTTTAAAATAATCCATGGCTGTTTTATTTTTCGGTTTATATGTTTAAAAGACGCAAGACCGCAAGACTCTTGCAGGCTTGGTCTTGGTCTTGCGTATATCTTGCAGCCTGAAGTTGGACCAAGACCAAGACCGCAAGACCAAGAGCAGTCTCGCTTATCACTAAAAATGGGGGTTACAATTTAAAAAAATGGCTGAATGGATCAAGCAGTCCAAAGCCAAAAAAAAAAAATTTAAAAAAAAAGAAGAAATCTTTGTTTTCTCAAGTTAAAATTTAACTCAACGTTGTGACCACCCTGTATAATTAATTTCTTATTTAAACACTATAACTTATAATTTAGGCCCTTGGGTGCAAAACGATGTAATAATTTTTAAATGTTATAAATTAGTTAATTGAAATAATTAACATTTTATTAATCGTCTCTTTGGTATTTTTTTTTCAAAAAACTTAAATTTCTTTAAAACTGTAAATTTTAGGTACTTGGTACCTTACATAAAATGGCCCTTAAATTTAATCGTCTAACCAAATAAAGAAAAAAAAATGTAGTATTCCATTTAAAATAGTGAAGTTGGTGTCAATTTCCGGTATAACCGGAAGTGTTATAAATTTGAAAATATTTTAGTTGAATTCAGAAGTATCGAAATTCCCTGTATACCAAATTTCATCCATCTAGTATAATCCGTTCCCCATAAACTTCTAGGTGAAGGTCGATATGGGACAATCTGTATATAGTGTCCTGTAGTGTGCATCTTATTTACTCGATATTTCTACATTGATGGATAGATTCCTAGATTCATTAAGTAGAACAAGGGAGCTATAGTGCGGTTTTTCATAAAAATATTTCCAATGTTCCCCCAGTTCTTATTTGAAGTGATTCATCCAATTAATTTAAAATTAAAAATTTACAAAATTTTCCGCAGAAACTGATCACAGCACTTTAGTTGTGCATACTGTGTAAAATTTCAATTTTTTACTTAGTAGTAAAATTAATTAATATTATTTACTTAAATTTATTGTATTAACTCTTATATTTTGGTAAGTCCATCTTATTAACAATAATAAAAAAATCTTCGTTTGAAAGTAACTTCTAAGTTTATTTGAAAACATTATGTTTTAAATTACAATGACGGCCGTTTCCAAGTCTTTTTAGGGGGCCACTTTTTTATACATTTTTCAAAGAAAACAGTTCTGGGATATGATCGACTACCGACAGTAGTTTTTCCTGAGACACCTATTATAACTTTTTACAAATAAAGTTGCATTACTAATGAACCTGTGACCTATTTCTTCAGTTCAGAAACATCATTGATATATCCGATTACATCGTCAGTCATATCGATTACAATAAAATGAAACAAAATAAAATTCCCCACAAACATTTCATTTATTTCATTAAGAACAGAAATATATCACTTGGATAAAATGTTTGTCGAATAAAAAACAAAAAAATGTGAACCATTTTATTGATAGCTCAATCCGTATTTTTGTAAAATTTGTGGATTAATATGAGAACCAACTGACATCAACAGCGGTATGTCTACGACATTTAAATGAAGAGTTTTCAGAAGAGTATCCATCGAACAAAAATCGGTATTAAGTAAAAATTGCGTCAAGGCGTTGGCTCGTAGACAAATTTCAATTAACTTTTGTTCCATAAATGTCGTGCACTGAAAAGAGAATAAAATTTATATTAATAAAAACATTTTTACGTTTCTTTTAAAAAAGTAAATATTATAAATGTTAATATTAACTTTAATCTCAAATAACTATTTTAGTATCCGGATTTTGATAATTTTTAACTTCCATAAACATCAACAGAATATTGATCCTAAAGCAATTTAAATATTTATATCACATTAAAACCGTATTAATATAAATTATACAAGAATTTTGCTTAGACCCACTTTATACTTAATTTATAATTAAATCTGATTTCAAAGTTAGTTTTAAATTTAGCATACATTTATGAACCATGTAAAAAGAGTGATTAGATCCTAAATTTGGTGCTAAAACTTGCTATATTACACACTTGCTAAATTTGTTGATATATTTATCAGCCAAAATGGACGATGTTGAGGAACATGTGCTATAGCAATTTACCTTTATAAAGCCGGTAAAAAAAGGAAAGAATTCGTAAATTGTGGTGCCGTGCTTGGTTACAGAGACGAGAATCGGGTCGAGGAATTTTTGCACATGTTAAATGAAGAGTGGAGGATCCGGAAAGTTATAAAAACCTTCGACTATGTGCAAATCAAGTAGATTATTTTTATGTTCCGTAGAAAATATTGTTTTTATACCGTTCTATTTATTTTTTATTTCTGTTATAGTTACGCCGGGTCTTACTTTTAATAAATCTTCCCTGATTTTTTCCAGTGCAGTATTTCTTGCATGTTTATTATGATATAACTTTAAGTGCACATTATATAAACATGGAGACTCAAATTATGCATCAATTAAAGCATTAACTTGATCCTTTGACCACGACATGTTTTATTTTATAATTTGTTCACAGTATAAAGTAACTACCCGCTGTGGTTTGTTTTTGTTACTTCTTCTCGTTCTTACATAACTTCAAACACAATTGCCCTGTCAACATCAATTCTTGAACTGTCTATTTTTAAGCATCAAAATAGAACATGTTCTAAAAATCTTGTACATAATTTAATAATCTCGCTATGTTCTAAACATTCTAAATTTAAAACTAAATTTGAAATAAAATTCAATTATAAATTATGTATAATGTAAAGTGACTCTTTTAGAAAGCAAAATTCTATTTTTAGTTTTTTAATTTCACAAGACCATTATGTCATTGGGAATTTCTGCAAATAAATTATTGGAACAAAGCAATGTCGCAACAGTTAAATTAAATATTTGACATACAAAGTTGGTACTGCATCCTGACACCATAAACACGTACAAAAAGGCATCAACTAAAAATTCTTTTAGCATTTGTTCTTGGTATGATAATAAGTTTTACTAGACCCTCAAAGGCTTTAAAAAATCAAAACTTATAACTAACCGAGATATCTCATTGAATAATATTTTGTTGTGTACAAAATGAAAGAGATTCAAAATATGTTTATACTACAAAAATAAATTTATATTAAACAAAATTAAAAACATAATTTTTGTTGTTTCTGTATAATGTGTATAACATTGGTAGGTACGTCTTATTTAGAAATATGATTTATGCTTACGAGGGTTGTCTGAAAAGTTTCCGATCCAACAAAGATACTAGACATTTTTTTCTTCAAATTAATTTTTATTTTTCTACATAGTCTCCTTGTAAATCTATACACTTCTCCCAGCGATGCTTCCATCTCTTCAACCCGTCCAAATAGTACTCGGCGTCTTTCTCTGTAAAATAGTTGTTTACGAAGGTGATAGCCTCCTCATTCGACGAAAATCTCTGTCCTCCGAGCTTAGGGAACAAAAAAAAGTCGCTTGGGGCTAGATCTGGTGAGTAAGGAGGGTGGTCAAGCAGTTTAAACCGTAATTCGTGGATTATCGCCATGGCAACTGCTGAGGTATGAGACGGTGCACTGTCTTGGTGAAACAAAATTCTTTTTTTCTGCAAATGTGGCCGTTTTTCCGCAATTTCTGCCTTCAGCTTGTCAAGTAATGATGCGCAGTATGCTCCTGTAATGGTTTTTCCTTTCTGAAGATAATCGATTAAGATAACTCCATGACTATCCCAGAAAACAGTTGCGATCACTTTCCCAGCCGAAGGAACAATCTTTGTTTTTTTTTGGAGCCGATTCCCCCTTCGCAGTCCATTGTTTTGAGTGTGTTTTTGTTTCTGGAGTGTAATGGTGTATCCAAGTTTCATCTACAGTAATTAATCGGCGCCAAAACTCTGATTTATTGCGCCTAAACTGCGCTAACAGAGAGTTGGAAACACGTTATTGGTCCAAAGTGAGCAAAGGCGGCACCCAACGCGCGGACAGCTTTCTCATGCCTAAATCTTGATTCAATATGTGACAAACACGTTCTTTGGACATGTTTATAGCCTCTGCTATCTCTCTAATTTTAATTCGACGGTTTTCTAGCACCATTTGGTGAACTTGAGCGATATTATCGTCAGTGGTTGCAGTTTTTGGATGTCCCGAACGTTCGTCGTCACCCAAGCTGGTACGGCCACGTTTAAATTCAGCAGCCCAAAATTTCACGGTGGTAAATGATGGTGCAGAGTCCCCGTACACAGCGTCCAACTCGTCTTTGATTTGCGTAGGCGTATTGCCTTTTAAAAACAAATATTTAATAACAGCTCGATACTCGACTTTTTCCACTTTCATAAAAACTCAACTCAAATGATTGTCAAACAACAACTGCGCGTCCAAAATGGCTGAAATTTTAGTGGGTATCTTTCGAAGCATGCGCAAACACATTTCCCAACTTTTGTTTACGAGTGCTGCCATCTTCATGTTGAGGTCGGAAACTTTTCAGACAACCCTCGTATTAATCTGAAGTGATTATTATTTAAGTTTACAAAAAACCAAAACAAAATTAATAAACCACAGGGAATATAGTGTGTTCTATATTACAAAAAATTGGAGGCGGCAACTTTATAGTGACCTATAAGGGTGGCAATTACCACTTTGCTACTTTCAATGCCACTACCTAATTAAAAGTTATTAGTTCTTGTGGCCGGAACGACCCCGCCACTTAAGTTGTCACTATAGAGTGACAAATACTTGAAGGTAGTTTTATAGTAGCATTTGTAAATAACCGGCACTTAGAAAAGTTACCATATAGTTTTTGGTCTTTTATGGTTACATTTTGAAGGATTTGGGTAGTTTCAGATTCTTCTCGTAGGTCTATTGTTGCCACTTCAAATGTGAGTGTTTATTTTCCCCAAATTTTGTAGGCAATGACCAATCAGGAACTCCTAAGATATACTATAAAGTGACCATTCCCTCTTAAGTTATATTTTAAGTAGCAGCGTGGTTCCAGGAACTATAACTTAGTGGCAAAAAAAAGTTTCGGTGCACTAATATTGCTAGTTGGGACATCAACATACCAATAAGGACACCCCTTAATAAGTGACGTCATTATAAATACAAATTGGCGCCTGTAATGCATTGTTTAAAATAGGTTATGAAATTTCATGATTTCGAACAACGAAATCGCCTATTTCCAAAAAAACTCTCGTTTATCATGACATCTTCAACATAGAGAGCAATAGTTTTACCTGTTCTTTCGACATATTCATTTTCCACATCTGTAAAAGTACATCCAACATATTAGCCACCAAAGGTGACGAATCAGCTCTACTGTCAGCTTCATTTTTAATCATTCTTTTTCTTAAACTTGACCATACCTGTACGTCCCTTAAAGAAAAATATTTTTAAACGATCATTAATATTCGTATTCCAATCTACTCACCAATTATCTGTATCACCTAAAATGACAACATTTTCGTCAATATCACCTGGAAATAAGCAAGATTTTTTTAAAGAAAGATCATTTAGCATAATATCCGTCCAATGTTTCTTAGGTACATTTGTTCCTTGATATATTTTATCTGGGATAATGGTATCCAAATTATCATGATCTGGCAAAAAGGAACTGGGAATTATCTCAATGGTTTCATCAAGGTATTTAAATCTAAAAATTAAATTATTAAATATTAAGCAAAATAGCGTGGTCAAAGTACACAAAATATTCGTAAAATGCTGCAAAAAGTACAAAAAATTTGGAAATTCATATTTAGGTATTTAAGAGGATTGTGCTTAATATGAGAAAATGTTTACGGATTTAGGTAAGCAATTTTCCGGAAAAACATCGGTCGAAAATTTTTTTTTTTTTGTTTTTTCACTCTAATTGTTTAAATAATGAAAATGCAGAAAAATGTTTAAATCAAAAATTGTAGCTAACGCATTTACCTACAAAATTTGTTTGAAAAGTTTTCTGATATTTTTATCAGTTTTTGAAATACACCAAATTTTTCTAATACTACTTTTAAACATCATCAATTTTCAAGTTTTTAATTTTAAGATAGTAAATATACAATGACCGGTAGAAAAAATTGTTTCATATAAAATTTGCTATAAATGAAGGTATCTAAAATTATATAAAAAAATTTTTTTTTGTAATAATTTTTTAATGAATTATCACCGATTTTCCACATAAAATGTCGTTTTTTTTACCAATTCTTTCTACTAAACATTGAAAAATTAAACAATTTAATTATTAAACATTGTGTACTTAAAAGATGATGGTTTAATCTAAAAAAATTATTTGAAACTTTTTTTTGTAACTAGATTTTCCCAAAAAGATACATACGATTTTCCAAATGCTACCGTTGAAATAAGCGAATTCTCGAAGTTTCATTTTTAATTTTAATTAATATTTATGACAACGAATATATTTCATTTATAAGGTATTGTTGTTGATCAATATGTTCAGAATATCCCGTGCTTTTTTTATCATTAAATTGGTTTTTCATGAAAATTCTAGCGATTTTCCACGTAAACCTTCTTTGACTATTATATATTTTTGCAATTTTTTGAATCAAAAAATTTTAAAAATTAAAAATAAAATTATTTCATGAGATAAGAATTAAGGACCATGATACTACTACACGTCAACTCGTCTGCTTCTACAGAGTACCTGACGCATAGGTGTGTTAATATGTATCGCGATCGCTTCTCTATACAATTATAATCAAGCTGGCAAAAATCTGAATAATCTTGTAAGCACTGAAAACAGTTATGCTAGATTTTCTAAAAGACGTCTGATTTTAGCACTTATTATAAATAAATGTCTATTATTTAAAAAATTTGATATTAAAAGAAAACTGTATAATAGTTTTGAAAGTATATACTTCAAAGTATTTACAGATAAAGTTTCATAGAAGTATATTAATTTGGAAAAAAGATATAATTAAATAAAGTTTGAAAAAAACGATTGAAATTAAGCATGTAAAAAACAGAGATTTTTAAAAAGCATTTGTTTAAAAATTTAAACATTTTTTGCTTTGTTTTTGTGATAATAATGTTCAATGATCATTTGAAATGTTAAATTTAAAAGGAATTTTCGCTGCGACAATAATGAATTAAATAGGAAATATAATTGTTTATTGACGTTTTTCTGCTCGTTTTTTTATAAATAAATGGATTTTACAGTTAGAAAATTTACTTTTTTAAACTTGAAAGTAATTTTTTTTGAAAGTTGAGGTCTCTCTCTACATTTTATATTACTTTGTCTGTTTTTTCAGTGCATCACAACCTTTAAATTATTTACTTTTAAATCGAGCCTTCAATAAATTCGGCTCACGGGACGTTCGCGCGCACCCACGAATCGACTTCCGCTGAAATAATTATATCTCGTACACTTTTCAATTTACAGAAAAACTTTTCAAACAAATTTTGTAGATAATTGCATCAGCTACAAATTTTAATTAAAACTTTTTTCCATATATTTATTATTTAAACAATTAGAGTGAAAAAACAAAAACAAAATATTTCTCCCGAGAATTTTCCGGAAAATTGCATACCTATTTTCGTAAAGAATTTTTCATATTAAGTACAACCCTTTTAAATACGCAAATGTGAAATTTCAAGATTTTTGTCTTTTTAGTGAAGCTATATGTGTACTTTGACCACGCTAAAAAGAAAAAGCAATCTCAATCACTTTAGCTACAAACTGTCCTAATAAAATTTTGTTATCAATTTCTTCGGGATATTTGGATAGGACTCAACCAAAACCTCTCCAATAATATAAACTGTTTATATATAGTTTATTTGTTTCGAGTTGGCAGCTCAGAAGTCATTAAATCGTAAAATGTTGTAAACAAGACCCTAAATCAGTAGCGCACGTAGAAATTTCTTTTAATCATCATATTTAAATCTTCTTAGGTAAGGGATAAGTAGTTATAATACGATTTTTAGAATATTTTGTTTTTCGATTTTAACGAGAATAATTGTGGTCGTTAGGGGTGTTAAGGGATTAAGGTAACCCTATGTGTAGAATTACAAAAACAGGTACGTTATTAGTCTATAAATTCAGGATTTGTTTATATCCTAATACAGAATATTATAGGTAATCGTTAGTGTTGGTGGTTTAAATTGTAATCTATATTTTTATTGTTTTACTCCAAGAACATTTTAGGTTGTGCAAATGACGTCAAGTGCGTTTTCTCAGAAAGAAAAAACTATTGTTTTAAATGTTCATGATCCGTTAATATATCAAGATGCATCAGCAACTGTTCGTGATGTGGTGACTAGGCGCTCCAATATGACCTAACCTAACCTAACCTAACCTAACCTAACCTAACCTAACCTAACCTAACCTAACCTAACCTAACCTAACCCAACCTAACCTAACCTAACCTAACCTAACCTAACCTAACCTAACCTAACCTAACCAAAATGACCAGTGTTAGTGAACGAAATATCTATCGATTTTTAAGTGAGAGAAAACAGTGAACTAAAAAAGTCCATTATGGTCGATTACTTATATACAGTGCGGTCCATCTGTATGGAATAAATTCATTTGTAGCGTTATTATGTACTATATGAAAAAAACCTGAAACAGGTCGATTTTTATTCTTAAATTGACAATTTACAGTATGAAAATATTATCCCCCTCCAGCACCCCTTCGGAATTATAAGCACCCCCTCGAAAATTTTAAATTACAAAGGGGGTCGTGTGGCACCTTGTTGGAAAGGGATTTTAGTCCTCTGTTCAGCAATATAAAGTTTTTTAAGTTTGGTGCAATCATAACTGAGAAAATTGATTTTTAAGATGTAAAATTTTGATAATGTCTCTAACACAAAACTTTACGTAGAATGAAGATAATAATGTCACATAATGATTAGAATGTGTTTTTCAATGTATTTGACACTTAAATTAAAGGTTCAAAATGACCACCATTCACTTCTTGACAATAACCGAGGCGATATTGTTTGGTCTATTAAAAAAACTTTAGAAATAATCAGGTATTTTCGTATCTGTTCTGCTAAATATTAGGAAAAAACTTTGAAGATATTAAAATAATAGTCAAAAAACTAAATAAACAATTGATATAAATCTAGTAGGCTGCTGTCATTTAGGTATTTAAAGTTACTAAAAGACGTCAATATAATATTTGTGCGCGTATTAAATTTAATTATGGCTCATTTGTCCGAGACTCAAAGAATAGACATTTTAATTATGATTGGTTGTGGTAATAAAACCAGAACTCAAAAGGAGGTTTGTGAAATTTTTAATAATAAATACCCTGGTCAACACGTTTCGCAGTCTACAGTTAGCAAAATTGAAAAAAAGTTTCGTGAAACTGGACATGTAAAAAATATTGAAAAACCAGGTAGAAATGTTCAATTTACTGATGAAAAAAAGTTAGATGTACTTCAAGAGATTGAGGAAAATCCGCATAAGACAACTCGAGAACTTGCCGCCGACAATGATGTAAGCAAATCATCTATTTTGAGAGTTCTGCATAAAGAAAAATACCACCCTTACAAAGTTCAGTTGGTTCAGGAGTTAAATGAAGAGGATCCTGATAGAAGGCAAGAATTCTGTGAATTAATGATGGATAGAATGAACGCAGATTTGCAGTTCATAAACAAAATAGTTTTTTCTGATGAAGCGACGTTTCATTTAAACGGAAAGGTTAACAAACAGAACTGTAGATATTGGAGCAGAGAAAATCCTCACTGGATGTGTGAGGCTCACACTCAATATCCTAAAAAAGTTAACGTTTGGGCTGGTATCATTAACAATAAAATTATTGGCCCTTATTTTTTTGAGGGCATAGTTACTGGTGAGGTTTATCTAGATTTTTTGATTAACTTTCTAGTGCCTACATTACAAAGAGTTTTTCCTGATGTTAATCATCCAAATGAGATAGATCGATCTATTTACTACCAACAAGACGAAGCTCCACCGCATTTTGCACGTACTGTTAGAAATTATTTAAATGAGGTTTTTCCCAATAGGTGGATTGGAAGACGTGGGGCGATCGAATGGCCGGCTAGGTCCCCCGATTTGACTCCTCTCGATTACTTCTTATGGGGTTATTTAAAATCTAAAGTATATTTTAATAGACCAAACAATATTCCTGATTTAAAAGTTAGGATAACGGAAGAAATTAACAAAATAACCCTCGAGGTCATACAAAATGTTGTACGAGAATTTCAATATCGCCTCGGTTATTGTCAAGAAGTGAATGGTGGTCATTTTGAACATTTAATTTAAGTGTCAAATACATTGAAAAACACATTCTAATCATTATGTGACATTATTATCTTCATTCTACGTAAAGTTTTTTGTTAGAGACATTATCAAAATTTTTCATCTTAAAAATCAATTTTCTCAGTTATGATTGCACCAAACTTAAAAAACTTTATATTGCTGAACAGAGGACTAAAATCCCTTTCCAACAAGGTGCCACACGACCCCCTTTGTAATTTAAAATTTTCGAGGGGGTGCTTATAATTCCGAAGGGGTGCTGGAGGGGGATAATATTTTCATACTGTAAATTGTCAATTTAAGAATAAAAATCGACCTGTTTCAGGTTTTTTTCATATAGTACATAATATCGCTACAAATGAATTTATTCCATACATATGGACCGCACTGTATATAAGTAATCGACCATAATGGACTTTTTTAGAGATATCATTAGAAGACAAGAAATAAAGAGATTCCGACTTTGAACAAAGTAATGACTGTTATAGCAGAAGTAGATACGATTCCCAAATTTGGACGAAATACGTTATGGAACCTCCTAAAGAAATTGGTTTTAAGTATGAGTCGGATAAAAAACGAAAATTTTTGTGCTAGGTAATTCTTTTTATTACAGATTTTCTAAATAAACTTTAATAATGTTTTAAGCTTACTTTGGAAGTGGAAATTTAATAATGTTTAACTTCGTAGATTCCTCTTGTCTGCCTTCTGAAAAGTTATATGTACTTGGATTCGAAGGGTTTTTTAAATTTTGCAGTTTTTCATGATCACCCAATATAAATAAAACCGGTTTGTCATTAGAATTATCATAAACAGAATCGGTATCTTCATTAAGAGCACCGAGTTGAAATAAATCGTTGTTAATAGCTCTTGATTTGGTAAGACCTTTTTTCTTTACATTTGGACCTATTAACTCCCTAAGATTATTTTCTGTATTAAAGTCCCCCAATGTTGAAGTAATTTTCTGTAGCGATCTTTCGCAAATTTCATCCACCATTTTGTTTTCCTCGGTTATATGACTTCTCTCAATACATCTTCTTTCTACTTTAAGATATCTTATAAAATATTGAATAAAATCGACTACTTTCTTAACCGTATCATTCTTTAATCCGTATATTACTGTCTTGGAAGACTTGGTTAGATAACCAGTTGCTCCAAATAAATTAGTCAATTGATTCCAAACGGCGTGATAAGAATCATTGAGAGACACATTTTCCAAGGGGTAACATGTTGCTATCCATCCGGTGTGATGCGTTAACACTGCCGTTAAAAGGGTACCAAGAAAACTGAAAATGAAAACTCTTTTAGCAACATAATAATAATATACTTTATTTATAAGGATTATTTTACAATTATAAAGAATATAAACTATAATAGAAGCATTTACGGCTTGGTAATCTGTCAGCCGGAAATTAAGTGATCCACAAAACAATGCAAAAAACACACGTTATAAAACTAGGGTTTACGGAAAATACAAATATACAAATCTATACATCCAGACCGCGCGCGCAAAATGTACGAGACCTAGAGAAGAGGTGGAGGAGTTCAGAAGTTCCCTTAAATCAGGCAATGATAAAAAGCGAATACCAAATTACCCTAAACTCCGCAAAAACAGAGCAAACTGCCAAGAAATGAATAATATCTTCTCTAACATTATGGTTGAGCTCTTTATAAAAGATGTACCTATTCTGATAGAAATTACTTAGTTACCTATAGTTTTAGTTTGTTTACTTTTTGGAAGTATTGTCAGATTGACTGATAAAACACCGAATACGGAACTACGAATAGAAATGAAAGCAGATATACTCCCACCAAAACTTATTAATATTTTTAACACAACCATAGGATGGCGCTGATCGTTGCGTCTACTCATTTTAATTGTTCTATTTTTCGGAAGAGGTCTCTCTACTAATACTATTAACGACAATATTTTTTAATTTAACAGATCTGTATCAATCTGTATTTGGTGAGAAACAGTTTTAAGAAAATTAAGAAGAGAGACAGTAGTTCTGAGAATCAGGAAAAGAGCAGGAGTTTGTTTTCAGTTTTTTTAGTTTTGTTGGTGTATATCATCTTTGGTTTTGTGCTTCCAAATAATTCTGTCCCTAAAATGGATTCAAACTATCAACCCCCCTTATCTAAAAGGAAATGTTGTGTACCTACATGTACAAATCGTGAAGGCAAAATGCATCGTTTTCCTAAAAATGAACCAAGTGTGTTTAGTGAGTGGATTTTAAAGATACAGTCTTTAAATTATAAAGACTTGTCAGTTGAAGACATTTATAAAAAATATGTATTTTGTGAAGAACATTTTTCTAATAACTGTAAAGTTTTAGGTATCAAAAGAGGTCTTATAAGAACAGCAGTTTTCTAACTTTAAATTTACCTGGTAAGTGAATAAATCAAATTGTAATTTATAAAGAAAGAAAACCTGTACTAGCAGATCATGCAAACGTTTTTATGCTGAAAGGACTGTATAAACAGTGATAGCAACCATTAGCTTTTACATTTAGTGAAGGACCTCATAAATCCATGGCCAAAGTGAAAATAATGTCGGAGCTATTAGACTGCTAATGAGTGAAACGAAGGAGGAATACTTAAAAAGAAAAGAAAAGAATAGAAATTTTGGTTTTGTGATCAATGACCAAGAAATTATTCCCATATTTGATGTCCCTCATATTTTCAAGTGTTTGAGAAATAATCTTTTGAAACATGACTTGTATTTTAAGCAAAATAAATAAATAAATGATCATTGTTTGATTGTAAACATATATATTTACTTTAGTTTCGTTGAAATGTAGCTGTCTATTTTATCGCAGAGTACTTCTTATTGACAGATAGATGGCACTAGATATAAATTTAAGGAATCTGTATTATCGACAATACTTTTTAACACAACCGCTGCTACTCGATGTCGCATACGGATCTAGACAGTAACTAGGTTCTTGCCATTCTATTCGTAGTTACGTATTCGGTGTGATAAAATGTGTTAGTCAGTTAAAATTTAAGAAGGTTTTTTCTCTGTTTCCAAAGTTTTCTTCGCGACCACGTAGCATTATTGTTCAGAATACGGTAATAACGTTTATTAAATGCAGTCATAAATCACCACCTGAACAACGTGTTGAAAGAACAGCGAGAAAGCTTACACGAAGACACTATTTTTAAGCTGCTGGATTCTTTTTATGTTGATAAGTGTGTCACTAGCGTGGATACCGAGGAAGAATTGCAGACATTCATAAAATAATCTACAGAAATTTTTGCTGAAGCTCAGTTTGACCTAAGGCTATGGGAGTTCACGTTATCTGAGCCAGTTTACGAAGATAACTGTTTGTCTTCTGTTCTGGGAATGACTTGGGATAGGAACTTTGATACTCTCCACCTTTGTTAACGAAGAAACTGATTTTATCCGTAACTAACAGGATTGTTGACCCATTTGGTTCTTCTATTACCAAAATTGTTATACAAAAAACCTGGATGATAAAGTTAAATTGGACTACAGAAGTACCTGAAGACATAAATACATATTTTTTATTCTGGGTGAACGATCTGAATTGTCTTTCTTCGATGAAGATCCCCAGATGGTTTTTCGTACAGAATCCGCAATCTAGTCAACTAAGTATCCACACTTTTTCTGATGCAAGTAAAAATGCAAACGCAGATGCTATTTTTATCAAATGTGGAACAGAGGCAGGTATCTCTCTTCAACTTGTACAGGCTAAGTCTCGAGAATCTCCAGCTAAAAAGATTTCGTTTCCAAGACTTGAACTTTTGGCTGCTACTATTGCTGCTAGACTATTTAATACTGTGAAAGATAATTTCAACTACCAAGCAATGCTAACTTATTTCTGGACTGATTCCACACTTTCTTGGATAAAGCTGAAAGAAAATTGTAAACCATTCATCTGGAATCGTATAGAAGAGATTCGCAGCTGAAATTTTGTACCTGGAATCATGAATCCTGCTGACTTGCCATCCAGAGGCTGTACCGCAACACAGTTGCTGAAATCTTATTGACAAAGAACAAGTTATGGAAGAAAAAAAGAAAACTATTACAACAATGCTGTTACAAAACAAAACTGATTTTACTTGGGCCTACAAAAAATTTTCAAAATTAGTAAGATTAATTTGTTGGATAAGAAGATTTTTATATAATATAAAAAATCCAAGAACTCAAAGAAAATACCATACGTTACAATTAGGAGAATTGCAAGATGCTGAGTTGAATTTATTGAAGTGTGTACAGCAAGAAAGTTTCACTAATGATTTGTTGCATCAGATCTCTTCTACCATACCCTTCAAAGATGACAATCACATGTTGAGAGTTAAAACTAAATTTACAGAACGAATTGATACTGAAAATTTTCGTTACCCCATACTTTTACCAGCTAAGCATCCCGTTGTAAGTAGACCCTACTTTGAGAGAATTTTACTGGATCATTGGAGGAAGAAAGACTATAAAATCTATCATATCTAAATGTGGTAAATGCAAAAGATTCGACACTAAAAGAATAAACACTCCGCCTATATATTTACCAAGAAACAGGGTAAGAGATGCTGCCATTTTTGAAATCACAGGGATTGATCTTTTTGGGCCTTTATATCTTAACACATTAAAGTTTGGGTGGCAATTTTCACTTGTGCCATATATCGAGCAGTGCATATGGAACTAGTGACATCACTTAGCATTGACAGCTTCACGCGAGCCTTCCGAAGATTTATAACGAGATGTGGAAGATCTACAACGGTCTACTCTGATAACCAAACTAACTTTACAGGATGCCAAAAAGCTTAACAATCGTTGAGCTGCAATAAGCTTCGTGAATTTTATAATTTGGAAATAATCGAATGGAAGTTCAATCTTCCAACTGCGTCATGGTGGGGCGTCTGGTGGGAAACACTTATCCTGGGAAAAGCATGTCTGAGGTACGAAGAACTTGAAACCATCATATGTGATTGTGAAGCTTTGATCAATTCTAGACCACTTACATATGTCTCCGAAGATATTTCAGACTTGGTTCCACTAACACCAAAGATGTTCTTTCAAGATATTCAACAGACTGGGGTAGTAGATCTTGATAACATTGAGGTTGCACATCTCCAACGAAGACATCGTTACAAGATTAAGCTGAAATTGGATCGGCCGAAACGATTTCGGAACGAATACATTGGACAATTAGTTTTGAGACATAACAAAAGAAAAATTAGCAAACCAGTGAAAATTGGTGATATTGTATTAATTGAAGATGACAATTAAAAACGAATAAATTGGCCACTAGCCAAGTGTTGTGAAATTAAAAACATCTTCAGGGTACGTATTACGTCCCGTACAAAAGTTGTATTCATTGGAAATAGAAAGTGATGACCAGAATTTATTCGAAAATAGTCGTAACAATAAATTTGAACCAACATCGGTAACAAATGATGGAGGAACAATCCAATTGATCCGATCGGGAAGACAAGTACTACGAGAGTACAGATATTCCTTGGCGGGAGTCAGTTAAAATTTAAGAAGGTTTTTTCTCTGTTTCCTAAGTTTTCTTCACGACCACCTAGCTGTACTGTTGAAATATTGGAATAACAGGTCATTATTACCGTATTCTGAACATATTCTATTCCCTAGTACTTGACTAACATGTATTCCGATGTACCTACATTATTCTGTCTATTAGAATCGACATCTGATATTCCCATAATGTTACCTCATCTTTTAGCAATAGATATAACCATAAAAAAAAGAAAAACCTTGTATTAGGTATATAAGGTATTAATATAATTAAAAAATTTATGTAACTGTCGTTCGCTACCTACAAAACCTGCTAACACATCATAAACATGTCTATACCAAAATACAATATTGTTTTTATAACTAGAAGTAAAGATTTTGTTTTTTAAATTATCCATAAAGTTATTTGCTAAAATTGGAGAAATAGTACCTACTTCTCATTGGAAAACCCTTATTTTGAAAATAGGTAGATACTTTGTTATCAAAAGCAAATTCATTTTGAGTAATACATACATTAAAAAGAACAATTATATCTGATATACCTGGATGGACATTTATTTCATTTAAATTCAATCAAAATTGACACTTAATGAATGACAGAAATAATCAAAAGATAAAAACTCTTGTACGGAAACGAAGTCATTACACACCTTATTAATCATTAAGTTATTGATGGATAACTTCGTCCAGAACCCACTGTTTCTGTTAATTTATTTTGTTTGTTAATTTTATTTTGTTTGAAAATGTTTCTTTAGTAGCCCCACTTTAATATGCCTCTCCAGTGCTTTCAGCTAAAATGACATGAGGCAAATTGGCCTGAAGGGTTTGGATAGGACAATCACTCTTATGTTAATTCTTTTGAATTTTTGGGTTAGTAGGAAAATTAAAAAATAAAACTGTGTAGTTACATTTCATATAATAAGTTAAATACGTGCAAAGAAATAAATTTCTTTTATTGTAAATTTGATGCGATTCACGCAGTTGTTTATTAAGGTTTATTTAGTCTATAGTTTGTTAATAGTTAGTTTAATAGTTACAATTTGAGAAATGTCAGAATTGTCAATACGGCACGTTTTTTTTTAATAATTTTATAGTTAATAATTTGAATTACGGGTAGAATAAACTTTAAATGTAGTTTCTTTGTTTTCAGAAGAAACACATGCGTTTATTTCTATACTAAAATAGAAGAAAAAAATTAACATTATATACGTACAATTTAGTTTCTTTTGTTTCCAATTCCTCTACAGTTTTACAAAATCTATCGAGTTTTTCATCTCTTTCCTCGCGTTTAAATACAAAGTATCTGGGAAATCGATTCCTAAAAATACTAACTATGCTCATGCAGTAACTTTGTTCTTTCGTAGTTGTGTCAGTTTTTGTCCAAAAAATCAATTCTTTTGAAAGCCATTTTGCGCTTAAAACGGATATTTCAAGCATTGTCGACAGAAATAATCTTGGTGAGTTAAGTGCGATTTCAACATATTGTCGCACTCTCCACAATATTGATTCAATAACGGGTATACTTTGAACATAAAGTTTCTGCGGTATACTGAAATTATTTAAAATATATAAATATTTTTTATTAATGTTTGTTTTTGCATAATTACTTACGGATTTTGAGTGGATTTTTGTAATATCAACGCCAATCCTAATTTGGTACAATTCAAATTTCCTGCAAAGCTTTTTGTGGATTCAAAATCACTCATAAAAGATCCTAAGGAATTAAAACTACTTTCTCCTGCAAACGATAAAAATATTTTAAATTTCTTTTCAAAATTCTTTTGGACGTATTACATTACTTCTGGCAAAACTTCCACACGATCTGCTCAAGGATGAACTACTGGAAAAACCGGAATCTATCGTAGTTGAGGTTAAGTTATTTCTTAAAATCACTGAAACATAAATAGTAGAGTATTAACTAGGTATTGGAATCATTTAAAATGAGTAGGGGAGAGCGGGTCACAGTGGCCATAGGGGCACAGTGGACACTTCGGATTATTTTCCATGAATATTCAATACATGTGCTGCCCTCTTGATGAGAGATGTCCAAATACATCTTGGATTGAGCCATGTGTATTTCTAGTCTTGAAAGTGACACGTGTCAATTATATGGTCGATAGTGATTTGCAGGTGCTCTGAGTAAATATAAGGTGAGTTTTGTTTTTAGTGTAAATCAAAATCTTACAATTGTTTCCGTTTCGCTGTGTGTTCATTATATTAGTCACTTAGTCCCCTAGTATGTTTAATATCAAAACTATTGAAATCCATGAGAAGTTGTGGGACTGCTACTTTTTTGTTGTTGGTTAATTTCGTACACAGTGGCCACTTCGAATAAGGACACAGTGGCCACTTCGAATAAGGACACAGTGGCCACTGCTTTTTCACAAAGGTTAAGTAGTGGCCATGGAAAAAAAGAGAAAGGAGAGTTTGAAGCGGAAAAAATTCTTGGAGAAGGATGACCGGAGGCTAAAGAAAAAACACATCATAGAACTGCAGGAAACCACCAGTGAGAGTGAAAATGAGATGTCTGAATCATCAGACCATTCGAATGATGACTTGTCCGAAGAGTCTGAAGACAATTTTTATAGTTCAAAAATTGTGGAAAAATCATTTGTTTTAGTAAAGTTCGCAACGAAAATAACCATAATAGTATATTAAACAACGCATTTCATATGGAATTCTGTTATGACACGAGTTCAATTTTAAAAAACGAATCGCAAAGAACGAGTGTCACAACAGCCATATGAAATAAGTTGTTTATAATATTTTTTATATTTTGCCATTTTATCAATGTTTTAAATTAATTTATTATTTTTATGTAATTACGAAAATTTTGATTTTAAAAAGTATGTCGGTAGCACTGTGTAATTTATAACATTTGACAGTTTTGACATTTAAATTATGAAATGTTAATGTTTTCAAATATTTTAAAATTACTAATACACCAATAATAATAATATATTATATAAGTAAAAGATGATATTTATATTCACAAATAGTTTTTTAAAGAACAATATAAAATTAATAAATTGCTATTAACCACAAATGTCATTGTCAATAATTTTGTCATTAGACACTTCACTCATGGCGCCAACCATTTAAAACAAAAATTTGCGTGCGTAAAAGTTACATTACGATACGCAAATGCGTTTTATAATGAAGATTTTTATAAGTGCAATATATAAAAAATATTTTGTTGGTCAAGTCAACCATATTGACACGAAATTTAATGAATACTCAGTTAATTTTCTGAAGAAAGTTGGTAACAGATTTGTATTTCCTGATGTTAAGGATGAGGGAACAGTACCGTTCAATGACATTGTTACCATTCTCCCACCTCATTCTCATTCTGGAAGTACCACCAGATTACAGAATACATACACATTTGGTATTGACCTCAGTGATTATAATGTTGAATAATTTCCTTTAAATTTTCGTCGATATTTTGAATTTCAGTGGGGTGACCACTGTGCCTCAAGTATGTGGCCACTGTTCCCCGCATGTGGGGTACAGTGGCCAGTTTTTTTGATTTCGGAAAATTATTATTTTCACTTTCCTATGTTATCTGTTCTTTTCAAATAAATTTGGAATAAGTAGTCAAAAGTCTATTCAATAATATCCCGTAAACTGCATATCACTGAAGGCTTTTTCAGAAGAGAAAAAAAATATAAACAAAAAATGTGGTCACTGTGACCCGCTCTCCCCTAGGTTATACTATTTTTACACCTGCTGGTTATAGAATGTTATTATTTAACAGGAACAGAAGAAATTTGACACAAAGATTTACTAACTAATTCAAACATCTGAATTAGATTGACAGTTTTTTAAATAGTATTTTAACACATTTTATTAAACAACTTATTGCACCAGTCTCAAAAAATCCCATTCTACATATTTTCAAGCATTTTTCGCAACAAAATTCCGGATAATATAATTAAAAATCCAAAACTTTTAATTGCCACTGAACCACTTCACCCTCAATACTTTCCACCCCAATTTAAATCGTGTTTTACACATTTTTTTAAACAACTGATTGCACCAGTCAATTCAGGGTATCAATAAACACCCCATTCTACATATTTTCAAGCATTTTCAAGCCCAAAAAATTACCAAAGAATAAGCCTTTGAATTTTACTCCAAATCTTCAAAATTTTAATTTGGACACCAAGCAAAGGCAGCTTCAAAGTTGTCCAGATAAAAGAAAACTCAGTTCAAAAGCATTATCCACCGAAGAAATATTAAAAACGATCAAAAGCTAAGACGAAAAAACCCCTGATGGAGCACAAAAAAAGTTTTTTCACCTTTGCTCATTTAAACTTGCTTGGAGAGGCAATGAGGCCGTAAACTGCAAGATTAACTTTTTCCAGAAGGAAATTGATACTATGGGAGAATTTACGGGTCGAATTGAATACAACAGCATTTTTTCGAAAGCAACTCAAAGCGGGTCAAAAAGTTTTGCAAGCAGCAAATGGTTGGTAAGAAAATCATCAAACGAAAATTTATCCCTAGTTAGACTATTCTTGAAGTTATTGGAAAAAAAAGGAGCAAAGATTTCATCAGCCAGACTCTTTCTTACCGTTCACCCCAATTGGAAGAATGGATCTTGGTTCAAAAACTGTCCACTTGGAATAAACACCGTCTCTAAGTGGACAAAAATGTCAGCTGAAAAAATTGGAATAGACACAAAAAACATAAAATAACAAACCATTCTCATCGATCTTTAGCTGTGACAGCCTTGTTTAAGCAAGGTGTTGCTGAACAGGAGTTAATTAAATTAACGGGTCACTCAAATGCAAGCTCGTTAAAACCTTATCTGCAGCTGGATTCCAGTCACCACGAGAAGTTGATCGAGAATTTTAGGACAACAAATTAAGCTGGACCTTCGAGTTCTCAAAAGTTACATGTCAAAAATACACAAAATCAATCTTGTTTTTGCCAAGCAACAAACTTTCATACCAGTCGAAAATTTTACCGGCTTGTTAGAATAAACAATGTTTAAAAATACCATAACATCTATTGTCACTTGTTTAATATGACGCGATTATATTTTACACGCTTTCCTGATTTTGAGTCTCGTGTGAAGCCCTTTACATGAGGAATCTAGAACGTCTTTAGATTAAAAAAGCAATATCTCATTTTCTTAATATATTGAAATACGACACACAGTATTGGCATAGTACTTACATGAAAATGAGTTTGAATTTGAGTTTAGAGACGATGAACTAGCAAGAGAACTACTACTCTGTAAGCTTGAGTTGGTTGAAAATTTGGTATTTGACTTTGAAAAAGTCGTGTTGGATCGGAGCTTCTTTGTAGAGGAAAATACCTAAACAAACGTTTCTAGCATTATAATATTAACAAGCTCTTCGGGATTTTAGGCTTTTTATCATTTAATTGAAATAAAAAAAATGGATATGAACTTACTGCTAGCAAAACTAAATAGTTATATAACTATTGATTTTTTGAACTTACCTGGGTAAAAATGATTTGATCTGGCGTAGCTGCATCGTGTATTTTATAATAAGTATTGTGGTACTTCATAGCAGCAGATCCAAATATTAATTCTGTCAAGTGATTAAATTCTTCCTGACTTGTTTTATTGTTATTATTAGAGATACTTGTGTTCGGTGCATAATTAGGTAAATGGGAATCAAAAATTAATTCTCTATCACTTAAGGGACATTCTTTAAACAAAAGAATTCGTATATTTTCTGCTTTTCCATTATCTCTAAAAATAGTATTAAAATTGTCTTATTCTCTTAATTAAAAATCATAAATGTAGTACAAATGATAAATAGCATTCAATATTCGATTATACATAAACCCTGTCATAAAAAAATGCAACCTGTCTTCAGAACATGAATTTTTAAATGCAGTAATAGTATATTAAACAACGCATTTCATATGGAATTCTGTTATGACAAGGGTTCAAGTATAAAAAACGAATAGCAATTAGTTTTTTAAAGAACGAGTGTCACAACAGCCATAATATGAAATAAGTTGTTTATATTTTTTATATTCTCTCATTTTTTCATTTTTTAAATTAATTTATTATTTGTATGTAAATTACGAACATTTTGATTTTAAAAAGTATGCACTGTGTAATTTATAACATTTGACAATTTTGAAATTTAAATTATCAAATGTTAATGTTTTAAAATATTTTAAAATAAATAATATACCAATAATAATATATTATATACGTAAAAGATGATATTCATACTCGCAAATACTTTTTTTAAGAATAATATAAAATTAATAAATTGCTATTAGCCACAAATGTCATTGTCGATAGTCTTGTCATTAGATAATTCACTCATGACACCAACCATTTAAAACAAAAATTTGTGTGCGTAAAAGTTACATTACGACACCCAATTGCGTCTTATAATAAAAATTTTTTTAAGTGCAAAATATGAAATACTTATAAAGAACAGTAAACTTTCACTATTTATTATTTAAAGACTTTAAATAATGTAATGACGGCCGTTTAGCTATAGAAATAGCATCGTCCTTTCAAGAAAATTAATATCGTGTGGGTCCAAACTCATCTGCGACCATATCTAGGTTAAAGTGCAATCACCTTGCTAGGCTTAACTTAGTTCCATTAGCTCTGTCAGGTGATAGGTCTTCTGTGGTTTTCCTATAACACTTACCGAATGGTTGACAGGAAGGAAACAATACAGCCACAGCTCTGTACCCGATTCCCCACGATATCCACACGCCGCCCAAATTTAGGCCCGTTGTCTGCGAATTCTTCGAAGCAACGCTCCACATTTAAAGAATAAATAGTGAAAGTTAATTCAACCTTTTAGTTGTTTATTGTTCTGAATTTAAATGCTCCAATCATAAGCAAGAAATTGAAATGTTTTATAAAACATTGACAGATATTAATATTCAGTTACCAGTTAATATCGCTTCATCTGCTATCGCTTAACCAAAAACACATTTTGGAACTCATATGTAATTTCTTGCACAAAATAAATATAATATAATAAATCATTTTGTAATTAAAAAAATCTGTGGCAAATCATACACACATACAAACTATTAAGTGTCATTTGCAATTTAAAAAAAAATTAATTTTCCTTCAAAACAAATCGAACAAAAAAACTATTTATACTATAAAAGTACTATCCGCATAAACATATACATACATTAGTTTTACAATGTGAGCTAGTAGTAGGCCATTTAAAAAATGTATGTATCTTTTAAAGTAGAGGTTTTACCAGACAAATACTGTTAGTGAAAAACTTTAAAAATAGTTATTTAATGTCAGTGCTGTTCCGATTTTAAACTATGTACAAACAAAAATAGAGTCACTTCTGTGTATACTGAAATTCCAATAACTGCAATTGCAACAAAACAAACTTTGAAGCATTTACAATCTAAATAAATAAATTAGATTTTATTTTATTAAATGTTAACTTAAATAGTAACTATTTTGGATGCACTTATATTTAAGTAAAATTATTTTTAGTTAGGTATCTATACAAAATTATTTGTATCCAATATAATAACGGCGAAAAAGAGAATATTTCACAAAGATATATCATCAAAAATTACACAAACTAATAGACAACATACATCAGTTAAGGACATCTACAACAATTTAAAATGTGATTTACAATAATTATAAAAATACAATGTTCAATGCTTGTCAATCATTAATTTCATTTCTTAGACGTAGATTTTAGTTTTAAATTTTATTTATATAATTTTAAATCACATTTTAAATAGTTGTGGATGTCCTTAACTGATGTTGTCTATTATTTTTTTGATGATCTATCTTTGGAAAATATTTAACTTGACTTTTAGCTTTGAGGATGGCCTGTTTTATGGTTGAAAGCGCTTAGCTAATAAACTTAAATTTTAATATACACACTTATTAAAAATACAAAAATGTTCTCTTTATCCCCATTCTATCCAAAGTGTATACTTGTACTACAGTCCCTTAGGTACTTATAATAACGTTTATATGCCTTGTTCTAAACTTAGTTTAATATTCAATAAAATTATTGAATTAATATATCATAAATATTAAAAGGATTAAGGTTTGTAAATAAAAAATATTGAATGGTTCTTATTTAAATTATTTTTGTCAGGTCGCTTTGGAAAATTATACATCAATTATTGCTGGTCACAAACAAATACTTGAAAATTTGGTTGACTCACCCAGAGTATAAATTTTCACAGACATATTCCTTATTTTGTGTTTTAACCGAAGTAGGACTTGCGTTAGCCATTAACTCATTTTCTATCTGGTAAACGAAAATTGTCTTTTAACACAGCGAGAATTTAAAAACGAGTAAATAGAAAATCACGTGTGTTTTATTTAGTGACGCAAAAATATTTCATCGTTGCCAACACCTACGAATAGTATGGAATTCTCTTATTTACAACATTCTTTTTGTAACGGTTTAAATAACTGTAATGAGTGGGTACACACAATTGGAAGAAAGTCATTTTATCATTAAAAATTGATTTTTTAGTTTTAACATATTCTAATAAACACAAGTAATTAAAGTTTAAAAATATTTAAAACAATAAAATTTTTAAGAAGTGTTATGCTTACAGTAATTTTAGTTACGTACTATTTTCAAAACAATTTCGTTTGTTAATTTATAATTATTTTTTAATTTCAAGATCAGAATTAGCTGGTACAGGATTACAAAGACAACAATTATTTATTAATATAGAGAAGATTCAATGAAACACAAAGTCAAACCACAGATTTTTATTGATTAAAACAATTATTGCAACTAGTTTCGGTCTGAATCAGACCATCATCAGGGTGTAAAAAATAAAATAAATTGGTAAACAAGAAAGAATGAATGAGAGGATGTACAAAGCAGGTGACAGTGATAAAATGTGATATTACAGAGATCAAAACTTATATCCAAATATAATCATTTGAACATAAGTCAAATCAATATGAGTTTAAATATTAAAGCATGAAACGATTCACAATCCGGACAAAGTTCTTTCAAAATTATGAACAACAAAACATACTTGTATACAGGGTGCGGCAGATGAACGGTCAATTAGAGATATCTCGAGAAATAAAGGTATCTGAAATATGAAAATTGGCATGAAGGGGTTTTGAATAATGAGCTATTCAATGAAAATATTGCCGTCACCATTCTACTTCCGGTTATACCGGAAGTCGCACATAACTTTGTTATTTTTAATGGAAGACCCTGTATATTTTTAAATTTTAGGAATATTTACGTTATTCTGAACATTTTTTGTTGATATTTCCCTATACCTATCTTGAACCGTTTTTGAGTTGTAATGTTTTTTATATGAAAATGACACTTTTTTACCATGTACATAAAATTCAATATCCTCTAATGTAATTTGAATAAAAGTTTAAATTTCTCAGGAACTATTTACCACATACCGCTTTATCGTTTACACTGTCAAGTTACCTTTTTATTATACAGGGTGCTGTCAAAATTGGAATAAAAACGGAATCCACAATCTTCGCGTAATTCCTTTTTTCAAATGGGACACCCTGTATGTGATTATTTATTTTAGAAGAATACGCTGTCCACTATCGATATGTATTACTATTCCCTATACCTATCTCCTGCAGTTTTCAAATAAATCAGCTTTATACATTTTTGTCACAAAAAATTAATTTTCTTATAGGCTATGTGGTAATAATTTATTGAGTTAAACATTGAACAATTATACAAATACTATCAAAGATAATAAGGCACTAGCTCGTTAATGCAACAAATGTTCAAAGTGTTGCCCATCAACTTCCAAACATTTATGGACTCTTTTAAGCAGATTCTCATTAGTAGCTCTTGATAGTGATTCTCCATCTATTTCGTTAAAAAACGCGAAGGACTTTGCTTATCATATTTTCCTTAGTAGTGACAGGTTCAGAGAATACCTTATTTTTAACATATCCCCAAATATAGTAATCTAATGATGACAATTGTGGGGATCTTGGTGGCCAGAGAAACGGACCTTTGTTAGCTATCCATCTATCATTGAATATTCCATCAAGCAATGTGCCTACTCCTAGAAGATTGTGAGCCGGTGCACCATCTTGTTGAAACCAAGCTTCGTTAGCCTCATTATTAGGTAAAGCGTGCATTGCTGGTACAATTACTTGCCGTAAGATGTTGCAGTAACACTCTCCGTTTAAATTTTCGTCATAAATCATGAGAGCGAATATCTTATTATTTTTTACAGCACAAAAAACATTAATCGAAAAGGATACTTGAAATTTACTATCCCATGTGACTTGAGGATTTTCGTCACTCCAGAAGTGACTGTAATGGCGGTTAAACAAACCATTTTTAGTAAACTTCGATTCATCACACCAAATAATTTTTTTTGTAAAATCTTCATCTTCTTGGCATTTCATTAAAATCCATTCACAAAATTCTACACGTCTTACATAATCTCCAGGATGTAAATGCTGAGCTAGTGTATACGAATAAGGGGTCCAATGATGTTTTTTTAAAATTCTGTGAATTGTTCTAGTCGACACCTCTAACAGTTTCTCACATTCCCTTAAGGATGAATTTGGATGAGCTGCAAAATATCCCAGGATGTCTATTTGTAAATCCTCATTATCGACAGGGGTCTTGGGCTTATTTGTTTTACTTTTAAACTGACCAAACTGGGAACAGTTGTGTAGCAAACGTTTAACAGTTTTATGATTTGGTCGAGGCTTTTCAGGATATCTCTCAGCAAACACACGGCAAGTTCTGGATACTATTCTGTTATACTCACCGTGAATCATAATTAAATTTAAAAAATCATCATTTGTATATCCTAAATGTGCCATTATTATTAGGTTAAGGAAATTAAAGGCAAACTATTATTACACCTTTCACACAACGGCATACAACAAGGTGACTATTAAACAATAACAATAACTGACATGTGTCAGAATATTCCATAGGCGACTTGATAAATTAATTTTTTGTGACAAAAATGTATAAAGCTGATTTATTTGAAAACTGCAGGAGATAGGTATAGGGAATAGTAATACATATCGATAGTGGACAGCGTATTCTTCTAAAATAAATAATCACATACAGGGTGTCCCATTTGAAAAAAAGGAATTGGACATATGTGTATATACTTTAACTATATGAACATTAAAAATTCTTTCTCAACAAACAAGTACTTACCAGAGTTACAAAATTAGAAATTGAAGGTAATAACACACATTAAGGGAGTTATTGAGTTTATAATTATTTAAATTTGAAAATTACTGTGTATGGTTTGAAAATGTCAAATTAGCAAATAATAATGGAATAGAAGTGAAAGAAAAGAAAATGGTGGAAAATTTCTACTAGAAAGAGTAAGAAACCAAAAGTAGAACGGAATTTAAAATAGTATCCTACTAGATGGAGCATGAAACCAAAAGTAGGGCAAGGAATGAGAAATAGGATGGGGAAAAAGAAGGAATGTGTCCCACTAGATCGAGTAAAAAACCAGAAGTATGACGAAAGGAAAGGATGCACGGTTGCCATAAAATGGAATAAAAAACCAAGTCTAAACCAAGTTCTTGGTCCTATAAAGAAACTGTAGTTATCCAAAACTTCATTATTTTCTTCGTTCTCCTCTTCAAGTAGTCTGGTACTAGCTAAATTTGCGAATTTACCTCTAATCAGTTTGTTTTGGTCTACTATTTGCTTTATGTGTTTCTGATTCATAATTTGGATAGTCTGATTTGATTGCTGTGGGTCATAAATCAAGGCTGTATCCCACTCTCCTCCCATATATGATGGGTCTCCATTTGTAATATTAGTTGGTCGTTGGGCGACAATTTGTAACCATATTATTACGTTGGACGTCAATTTGTAATATGATTTACATGTTGATAGTGAATTTATAAAAATATTTAGTTAACTTTTTTGAAAAAATAACAATATACCAAAAAAAAATGGATTATACAATAAAACAACCATTAATCTTAATTTCGTCTTTAATTAGTTGTAAAAGATACTTCAATAATTAACAAAATTTATAAATGTTTATCACAGCAAAAATTATGATAGTTAAATACCTCGGCTAGGGGTGAGTAAGTTCATTAGCTCTGACTATAGTACAATATTTGTTTCTTTAAGAAATTACAAGGGCGCCACTGAAATCTTTTTATTTTTTATGATACTAATGAAGAAAGTTGTTTTAAGCTGAGTTATTTAAATAAGTATCAGTAGATGACAGAAAGATGTCAGAAAAAACTGTCTATGAAGATAAAAAAATGATATGAAAATGTACAAACAGATAAAAGATAAATAGATTTCCTTGGTGCTAAAATGAATGAAGTTGAGAATATGTACCAAAAAAAGAACCCGCAAACAGTTCTTTACAAAAACTTATTCTAATACAGTTGACGATACGAAAATGATTTTGATATTACGTTTAAGAAATAAAGAAAAACGAGACAGCTGTATAATATTATAAATTCATTTATTTACGTTGGTCGACTTATCTTTTTTTACATCTGCGATCCATTGGTTGATCCAGGAGAGGGCTGGTCCAGTGAAGGGTTGGTCTGATGAACTGTCCACCAATGTAGAACCAATCAGCGGTAATTCGGTAGTAACCCAGTAATTGAAATTGGGATTGTCTTTGAAATTGAAATTTGTAATGTCTTTGGTATTTTATATTCCAATGCTGTGAAAAATTGTCAGCATCAGCCACGTGTTCGTTTATTTTTCTCCGTACAAAAAGTGCAAAACAGCGTATGCCGAAATCTGCATTTATCATTAGGATATATTACAGAAAATACAGTAGTAATAAAAGATACATTAATACAACAATTAGAATTCCAAAAAAGTACTCAACTTGCCATTTTGTATTTTTTTATAAAAAAATTTACAATTATTACTTCTAAATTGCCCTCAAAATATACTTGAAATAATTATTAATGTGAAAATTCTCATCTGATTATATAGTAGGTACTGTCAAATTTATAGGAATTATATTTAAGAGATTGAATCGTGGTTTAAGGTATTGGACTATGCCACATTATAGATCGTGTATAAAGTTGGAATTGCTGACAGGAATCGTTTATAATAATTAACATGTTAAGAACTCTATACAATAGATGGTGTTAGTGTTAGCCATATAATTAATTTAAAAATACTACGTTTTTAGTTAACATATCATGTTACACATTTTCTATCGAGGATGCATTAATTGCCCATTCTTTCTATATTAGGTCCTTATTTTTAATTAATAAAGACTCAAATTATTTTTTTATGGCTCATATCAAAAAATCTTTTCACACAAAATAAAAATGTTTGTACCAAATAAAATAACGTAAACGTACGGCAACGTAGCATAATAATTGTCTCAAAAATAAACTCCACATTTATTTATAGATACCTACAAACAACGTACATAACATGAGCCAGTCGAGGTGTATAATAACTAGGTAAAGGTTCTAACTTAGTTCACTTGGCATTGCATTTTACCGCAATATACCTATTATGTATTGTTTACAATGAGAGAAATAGTTTAATGAAATTTGGTTCAATTAAAATAGGTACATTGTTACGTAAATATTTTACTATATCGTTTTATTGTTTCTATTATTTGTTTATTTTTAATCTACTAGTTCCCAATGGCTCGAAATTAAAACCAATCCGTACGACTATGGCATTGGTACCTACTGCCATCTTGTTAAAACCCATTAATAATTAATTTGAATATATAGCTCTCACAAAATAATAGAATTTTAGGTAAATTTAAATATAGATGTCCTAGCAAGTCCACTGTCGTCATTTAATTTTTTGTTACCTGCACTATAATAGGCTCTTCACAAATAATAGTATATTAAACAACGCATTTCATATGGAATTCTGTTATGACACGAGTTCAAGTTTAAAAAACGAATCGCGAAGCGATGAGTTTTTTAAAGAACGAGTGCCACAACAGCCATATGAAATAAGTTGTTTATAATATTTTTTATATTTTGCCATTTTATCATTTTTTAAATTAATTTATTATTTTTATGTAATTACGAAAATTTTGATTTTAAAAAGTATGTCGGTAGCACTGTGTAATTTATAACATTTGACAGTTTTGACATTTTAATTATGAAATGTTAATGTTTTAAAATATTTTAAAATGACTAATACACCACTAATAATATATTATATAAGTAAAAATGATATTCATATTCACAAATACTTTCTTAAAGAACAATACAAAATTAATAAATTGCTATTAGCCACAAATGTCATTGTCAATAGTCTTGTCATTAGATACTTCACTCATGTCGCCAACCATTTAAAACAAAAATTTGCGTGCGTAAAAGTTACATTACGATACGCAAATGCGTTTTATAATGAAGATTTTTATAAGTGCAAAATATAAAAAAATATTTATAGTTTTTCCAATATTATCTACTTGCTAAAATCCATTTAAAATTGTTATACAGAGTGAGTTAGTTCACTAGGCTTCAAAGTAAAAAGAATGGCATGAAAACAACATGTCCTGTTAAACATCCACTCTGTATCATCGGAACCCAGCTCTCTCTAGACTGGTAGTTGTACAGCGCAAAAACAAGTGGGGTACGCACGCGACTTGTTGACGGCTTTTAATGGTCCGGTATATTCTGTTGCGTGTAGGGGTCTCGCGTTGGTTTTTTGCGGCAGTTTTTATATAACTCATAAAGGCGGTCATGGGATCTATTCTGCCGCCCCAAAGTCAAAAGTTATAGTTTTGAGATAATGATAGAAACGGTTAGCGCTCTCTGCCACATGGAAACGAAAATAATAAAAAAAATTATTCATGTCATTAACAAAGCTTATTAATCAATTTGATATTTACCATAATCAGTTACTTGTTTTTTTTTTTTATTTTTCAATACTTAAATGGCTCTTACGGCTTTTTAGAATCGTGTGGTTGTCTCTCAACTTGACGGAATATGAAGTATAAAGGCTGTAACTGTGAAAATAAATAACGATTTCGAAAGGGCGGTTTTGTTTTACCACACTTTTCTATTTGGGCTTGGAGAAAACTTAGTTTATGATCAACTCAATCCAAAATCATTATAGTAAACGAAAGTATGCTCGCCTCGAGTGAAAGATGTCATTACCATATTGTTAACATAGGCCCGTGGTTCTGTTGTAACATGTCTATCGTCATGTAGCCTTGCACTGTTATCGACCGTAAACGATACCGCTATTATTACCGTTAAAAACGACCCCTATTCACTGTTAATGCTACTGTACACAAGACACCCCTTTTAGACGCTAACTATTTATCTGTTTGAACGAGGCCAAATAAAGAACGCATTCCTTCTGAAAAATAACACAAAACACGATTTCTGTTTTTAGCAAGACTATTTAAACGACCCGCAAGGCAACGATAGTCCCTTTCATCGACCAACAGGCCAACTGAAGCGTCTGAACCTCATCTTGTGAAATTTCTCCTTTCTGGTTGTCGCAAGATACAACCACCTAAGTTGAAGCCTGGCATCTCTAAGTTGGAGCCTGACTAAGTTGGAGCCTGACATCCCTAAGCTGGAGCCTGACATCTCTAAGTTGGAGCCTGACATCTCTAAGTTGGAGTAGAGTTATAGTCAAGATACCTCAAGTTTGAGTCGAGTTACACTCAAGATACCCCTAAATTTAGAGCCCAGTTACCGCTTATGTATAGACAGTCCTTCCAACCACTTCTGCACTGTTAAGAAATACTATCACATTCCGGGCAGCCAGAACCATTAAAGAACATTTCATCTCTCCACGAAGAAGCTGAAGCCGCCCTCCTAGAAAGCACAGAAACTCAAAGTTAAGTTCTCTTTTTACAACTCCAGTTCATTATCAGCAAGTACTTACATTTTCAATAAATAAACAATAGTTTCAAAAAACAGTTTCATTTGTATACCTTCGACTATAAGTCTTAAGTGTGTAGCGTGGTCGGTATTTTATTTCAAGTAGCTTCTTTATTTGTTGTTTAATTAAAGTAATTACAAGGTGTTTCTATCTTTCTCACCTTAGTTTTTGTGTAGTTTGTTTGCTTAATCGATAGCGTTCAAAAAATAGTGGCGCCCTTTTTACTTATACATCCCAATCCTTCCTATAGTGAGCATTAACTTGGAGTCGAACCACTCCCTGGAGAGGGTCTCTTAGCCGGGATCTCTTTTGGAGAGTAATTTAGTTACAAATTGGCTCCCTGCCTTTTTGGGGCTAATTTAGTTACAAATTGGCGCCCTTGAATATGGTTACACTGTTATTTTCAATTTGTACTGTGAAATAAAATTTTTACAGTCTGAAAAATGAGATGAAGACATGCTTTAACATCCACTTTTTCTGAGTTTGCCCGTTGTACGGCATTATGAAAATCATTAAAATCATATATACTATCACTTTTCTTCATACTAAGCTCCACCTGATGGTGGAAACTATCAGCGCTCATGAAAGTGTGGTCAGCTTGGAAGTATTTGAAGTGAATTTTATTCGCAGTTATTTCAGAAGAGTTTATAATATATATTAAAAAACTGATAACATGCACCAATTTTTATCCTGCACCGAACAGTTATCTAACCAAAATTTAATAGTTTAGGCGTCTCTATTCTTCAGAAAAAAAAACATAAAAGCTACTTATTATGTCTTCCTCCCTGCAATGCCTTTATGCCAGATAGCTGCCACAGCTTTCAGATGTTTTTGTTCTTCCACAGGGACAAAACTTTCATTGAAAATTACAATTCTAGGAGTGAACAGAACAATTTTGTATTGCTCCATGTGTGGAAGCACTATTACTTTTTGAAGATCTACGAAATAACATATCTCATTTTTATTCTCCTGAAGTTTGTCATTTGGATAGGCAGCTCTAGCCTTCTTTACTTTTTCTAAATGGACAATTTGATCGGCACATTTGTCGCAATCAGGCTGAACATTTTTATAATGTTCGTGGAAACTAAATATTCCACAAATTTCACATTGCTCATGCCTAAGTTTCGTGAAGGAAATATAAACAACAGAACAATAAAATATTGGTAACATTTACAACGCAGAATGCGGGCTGAAATTGTATTTTCTTGTTTTTGCCTGTCCACGTGAAATCAATGAGTAAATAATTAGTTAAAAAGCCGTAAGGTTGACTTATTCTCAACTTTACGGTGTTTTAGCTTCCGATGTAATATTCTTGTTTCCCAAAACGATGACGTCTTAACTTTACGGCCCATTTAATTTCACTTTTAAATATATTTAAAATGATTTTTCCTACGACCACATATGAAAGAGCTAGTTTGCACACTTATTTGTACTCAAGAAAGTAGCTAATATCAATACACGTATTGAAAAGTAAAAAAATATAGTTCATGATTTGTGAAATTTAGGTACGTCAAATTTATCAATAGTAAAAACACATGAATGTCAAAGCAAGGACCATTTAATTTTTTTTTAAATATTCCTTGTGTCAAATATTGTATTGTAATTGCCAATACAAGTTCTATTGTTTTGTTTTTTAGTTATAATAAATATTTTATAATTATTCTTTTAGTTCATGTCATTCTCTTAAAAATAAAAATAAATTATTTTGAAGGATTTTTTACTTTTCAATACATGTGTTGATATACTTTTCAGTACGTGTGTTGATAGTCTTTTCAGTGTTTGTGATATTGTTTAATTGATTTTATATTTTAAAAAATACTTTTGTTGAAGGATTTTTTACGTGGTCGTAGGAAAAATAGTGTACATAACTCGTTGGAAAGTGTATTTCTTGCACTAGTGTAGTTTCTTCACTCGCCGCTACGCGGCTCGTGCTAAACTTTAACTCGTGCAAAATGTTACACTTTCCACACTTGTTATGTAATATACTATTACGGTGTTTATACTTAGTAGGAAGGTAGAAAACCACGAAACCAACCTACCAAGCCAAAAAACTAGAAATCACCAAATAATGACTTTACGGCCTTCTTTCTACTGGCGGCAGTATTCAGCTACCTGTTATGACAATATTATCTAAGGTTTCCATTGTATTTGAGTTAGTTAATCCCTAATTACAGGGTGGGCTCTTTAAAAAATAACAACTATGATTGTTTCAATAGAAATGTATACTAATTTTAGTTCTTTTTCATGAATCACCCTTGTTTAGGCTTTGAAAAATTTTCATTTATAATGAATTCACTGTACTCCAAACTAATATAATATAGTCCTTTGTCAATTTCATAACATAACCTATTATATTAGTGTTCTTTTAATCTTAAAGGTTGCAAATACCGATTTTATGTCAGCATAATATTGAAAGAAAGAAATTAATTGTGACATAAGTGGCAACACCGACGTCCTGCCAACATAATATAAAGTATGCAACTAAACAAACTCTTCCTCCGGTAGTTACAGCCTACATCAACGTAAATTAAACTCATGGACAAAATTAACGCACCACTTTATTAAATAAGCACAAGTTTTCTTTCATGCGACTGATATAATTGATAGCTTCATAGAAACTTGTAAATAAAACAGAGCAATTCTTTTGAACGAACTGAAATTGGGAAGAAAAGACCCTATTTTGAGTAATTTTGTAATTTTTTATTACTAATGCTACAAATTCGCAAAACATTAACTGCACATAAAACACGTAAACACATAAATTAGCGTGTTTCAACCGATTCTAGTACCGTATATGGCCTCCTTTACTTCTTATTACTGCATTCATTCGCCTTGACATACTGGAGATCATATTTTCGATAACATCTTGGGGGATATTCTCCCATTCTGCTATTACTGCATCTACCAGTTGATTATGGTTGACAGGTGAGGGCCTATGACTGCGAACTTTCTTTTTAAGAGCGTCCCATATATGCTCTATGGGATTTAAGTCGGGGCTGTTGGCTGGCCATTCCATTAACTGAATATTAACTGCATTTAAGTAGTCAATCACTTGCCTAGCCACGTGGGGACGGGCATTATCTTGCATGAATGCAAAATTAGGCTCCACGAAGGGGACAAACGGCATCACATGTTCAACTATGACATGTTCGAGATAATAATCCGCATTCATGGATCTCATACAAATAGGCACCAACTCTGTACGACCGTTAAAACAAATTCCTCTCCAAAACATAACAGTGCCTCCACCAAATGGAATTTTTGGAGTAATATTGCATCTTGAAAATCTCTCTCCTGGCCTTCGCCAGACACGCTCACGCCCGTCCGAAGATTTTAAGTTGACTCTAGTCTCATCTGAGAATAAAACGCTCTTCCAATCATCAACCGTCCAGTTTTGATGATTACTAGCGAAACGTAGTCTTGCAATTCTGTGTTCCGTGGTTAGCAAAGGTTTTTTCGCTGGTCTTCTATTGCTCAATCCAGCTTCCTTTAGACGTCTTCTCGCAGTTCGAGATGATATCAGGACATTGGAAGCAATTACCAACTCATTTTTTAATATTGTACAAGTGACTGTCCTGTTTCTAAGAGCAGATAGCCTCAGAAAGCGGTCATCTCTTGCATTCTTAGACCGTTTGCGCCCTTGTCCTGGTCTGCGATTGTAAGATCCTGTCTGATTGAAGCGTTGAACCATGCGACTTATAGTCGAATGATTTCTTCCTAACAAATTCGCAACATAGCGCATAGAATGTCCTACTTCCAGTAAAGTTGATGCCTTTACTGCGTCCTCAACCGATAAATTTCTGCGACGATTCATTTTTTAACACTAAAACTCTTAAAACTAATACTACTAACAACACATCCTCTAGCAAATGAAATCTTTTTGGAGACCATGTAAAATTATGACAATAATTATGCTCTTGTCATACGAAATTTTGACAGCAGGTGTCTAGATTATCAACAGACATCCATCCGTATTAGTAATAAAAACACAGTAACCTTAAGCAGATCGTTATCTTAAAATTTAAAAAAAAATTGAGTGGTGCGTTAATTTTGTCCAAGAGTTTATGTAGAAAAAGTGATAATCTGTGATATTAAAAATAGTGGTTATAATAGTAAAACAACGTAATTTCTGTTATTTCTATTAATATAAAACGAACCCAACAAAGAAACATATATAAAACATTAATTGTCATGTGTAAAGTAGGATGCAATTTTTATTGCCGGCAATAAAAATTGTGGCAATAAATTGCGTGCAATATAAATTGCGAAGTGTAACGTCGCTTTAATAAACAGAATAAGAAAAATTGATTCAACAGTTTGATAACATTGCACATAAAAACGGCAGATACAATGCTTTGCTTTTTATCCAATGCTCTAAAAAAAGAGCTAATAATTAAAGAGTTTTCACTAAAAACCACGTTAAGTGGCATATTATTTATTTATAAATAACCAAATTAGTTGCTTATGTCACTTTGGAAAACAATGCAATCTCACCAAAATTACCTGCCTAAAATATTTTTATATAAACACAATCAAATATTAAATAGGAAAATATATATTAAATAAAAATGTACATTTATTTTACAATGTTTTCGATATACATAATCTAAAAAATGTAATCTATTACTTTAAGCTACGACATTCCATGGTTTAAAACTTCCTGGTTTCGGCTCTAAAATCTGAAATTTTAATAAAGTTTAACTAGTAAAAGCTTATATAAATAAGGACAATAAACTTTACAAAATTACTAACCAAAATCAGAATAGATACAATAAAAAAAATATTTAAAAAAATAAGTCAACTATAGAGCGGGTCACAGTTATTATGCAGCGTGGCCGGCATAGGCCAAAGTAAATCTTATGGGCTTGAACCACAATAAACTCAGCCAATTTATTTTCGTAGAAACGTTTTATTATGAATTTTGCAAAACAGATGTATTCTATATAATAAATATTATTAAAAAATGGAATTCAAATCTATTTATGTAGATTGTAATCAGTATATACCTGATCACTTGATGGATTATTTAGGTCTCTACTAAATCTTTCAGACAAATCCTAATCCTATTGCCAGTGAAAATATTATTTAATTACAAAGATGCTAATTATTTTTACCTGTATGATCCCTTGATCCTCGTAAACCGTTATGTAATATTCCTGGAATGTAGAGGTAAGTAAATGTACAGGTAAGTAATAACATAGGCAGGTACCTATCTGTTTCTGCTGATAAACGAAAGGGCATTATTGAAACAACAGCCATGCAGTTAGCAGCACCGTTTGAAAAATTTAAACAAGGTTATTATGAAAAAAAGGTAGAGAAGACAGAGGAAAAGATGTGGCAAACAGATCATTTAATGGAAGACATTGAGCCAATAATAATAAATCTAAATGAAGACGATGAAGATGAAGACTTGGATGACGATGAAGATCAGTAATATATTTCTTAACCCCCAAATGTTCCATTCAATTTTCATTTATTTTAGTTATTACCTGCTAATCATTGTCATTTTTAAAGTTAAATTTTAATTCAAGTTAAAATACGTAATTATTAATTCATTTTCTTATTCTATATTTTTTTTGTTACAACAACCCGCCAGAAGAAGAAAAATCCTCGGAAAAATCATCGAAACGTCGGCAAGATTTCATTAGCCTTTCTCTGTTAATCGTTCTCCCTTAAAATTTAGATGACAGCTGACTTTTTTACCACTCGTCTTGTAATTTATGTATATATTATTATTATTGACATATATTTATTATTAATTATATTATTAGTTCATAATTTGACAAAGGTCTTTTGTAACGCCGCTGTATTTATTTATTTCTTTATACGTGATAATTAAACGTATAAAATTTGAATATTTTAGCGGATTTACAATATTTTCCTTTAAACGCGTAAAATTTATCTAAAAGCATAATTATAAATATTTTTAATTACTCATTAAACGATTTTCAAATGAATAATTTAGTCAACATTTAATAGTAACACAATGGCAAGTTATATTCCCGCGCCAGTTGGAACCAAATTCGAAGAAAATGCCGATATGGCAACGCCGTCGTCCATAAACGCAATGCTGCATAATAACTGTAACCCGCTCTATAGACCAAATATTATGTTAAGTAAGGTGAAGAAATAATAAAATATTCCCAAGTAAAAGTTTTGTATTAATTTTAAGAAATTATTGAAATAATTTGAATTTTTATTAAATAATACCTTTGCTGTAATTTTATCTTGACAAGCCATTCTAATTTTTGCCGAAGTAAGAGGTGCGTCAAGTCTAAAATATTCTCGCGCCAAATTATTTTCTTCTCTTGCTGCCTTAATTGCATCTTTGATTGCAAACATTACAGAACTCGCCAAGAATAGAGGTGGCTCTCCAACAGCCTTAAAATATCAAACAAGAAAAAAATATTTTAGTGTTGATATTATTATAAATTTCGAAGGAATTATCCAATTATCAAATATGGCTGATGTCAAATATCTAAAGTCAAATGACAATAAATTTAATGTTAAAACTATAAGTTAATCCTTACCTTACTAGTATATAATTTTATTTTTAGTCTGATGATACTCTAAGACCGAAACTAGTTGTATTTTTTTATAGTTTTAACATTAAATTTATTGTGGTGTGGCTTAGCGTTTTATTGATATTTAATTATTATTAATTGTTTATTACCTTTGAGGAATATACCGCCCTCGGATTAGAAACTCCTTTCAACAAGGACACATTGAATTCCATAGGAATATCACCGAATCCAGGTATTTTATAAGTACCAGGACCTCGTGTTATAGTCTCTCCCCGAGGAGTGTACATCAATTCTTCCAAAACGAACAAACCGTATCCCTGCATGAATGCTCCTTCGATTTGTCCAACATCTATTGCTGGGTTTAAACTTTCACCTAGTAACAAATATATTCGGTCAATAAAAAAATTTAATTACTTTATAAAAAAAAACATTTTTATTTACACTGCCGTGCAAAAAATTTAGGTCACTTTAAATTATTTAAAACATTGCAAAAAAATTTAAAAATTAAATGTATCACTTTTTACAGGGTTAGTCATAACTATTGGGACATAGACTAAGGACAGATTATTTGGACCAAAATATGGGTATTGGGTCAAATATGCCTTAATATAATGTTGCTGAGAAAAAAGATACAGGGTGTTAAAGTTAATGTTTGTTTTTCGTTTTTTGCTAATAGTTTCCCTGTATATTTATAAATTGATATTAAAATTGGCACAGAGGCATAATCTTAGACAAGAAATAGTATTTTATTTACAATTTTACGTTTTGTCATAGAGGGCGCCACGTGGATCATTCCTAATGATCAAATTGAGTCTAAACTTTTTCTGATGAAATTTTTTAGTAATTTTTATTAGAAAATATGACGTAAACATCATTTTTACGTAAAATTGGTACTCTTGTTTAAACATGATAATTTCAACCGTTTTCGATAAAAACGCAGTCGAACTGCTTAGAGTCTTAAAAAAGGATTTCAAATATTAATTCATTTATGAAAAGTATGCTTTGGACTGTCAGATAATTGTTGTTGGTAAATGTCATTTGTTCAGAGTAAATTATTTTTGATGTGACAGTGTAGTGTAATGTTGCATTTTTTAAAAGTAATCATTACTTTTTTTGATTGAAATGCCTCGTCACAATCATTTTACTAATAAAGAAATGCGAAATATGATTTGCGGATACGCACAAGAAAATTTTTGCGGTCGCTCGGCAGCCAGAAGGTATGGAATGTTATACGCAAACAGAAGGCAACCAAATCACAAAACTTTTGCAAGATTATATCGTAGTTTAGGTGAAACTGGGTCATTTCACACTAAAAATCGGGGTGGTCGACCGAAACAAATCACAACTAATCAAGAAGATGAACTTTTGGTTCGAGTAGATGAAAATCCTGAAATAAATTCACGACATCTATCAGCAGCAACAGGAGTAAGTCAGTCGTCTATAATTAGAATTCTAAAAAAAGAGACATGTTCGATGGGGTTCATATCTGGACTACATGCTGGCCAATCGAACCGCCTAATTCCTACCTCATCAAGATATTCACTGACAATCCTAGCATTGTGTGGCCTTGCAATATCGTGCATAAAAATGCCTTGCTCGTCCATAGTAACCATAAAAGGTACAACATGATCTTCCAGGGCCTCTGTTACATATCTGTGAGCTGTTAGAAAGCCATTCTCTATTAAAACCAACTCTATACGTGCTTCTGAAGTAATACCTCCCCAAACCATAATAGACCCACCACCAAATTTACGTCTATGGTCAATACACGCGGGGGCGTATCTTTCTCCAGGTCTTCTCCATACTCTTCGACGTCTGTCTGGTCCATTGAGGCAAAAACGAGACTCGTCTGTAAAGAGTACTTTGCTCCAGTAGTCATCGTTCCATAACAAGTGATTTCGAGCAAAATTCAATCTTGCAATTCGATGCTCGCGGTTCAATGTTGGCCCTGTAGGGAACCTTCTGTAAGACAAGCCACTAACACGAAGACTTCTTCTAACTGTTCATTTGCTAACATTAACGTTTCTAACCTCTTGAATTCTTAAATTAGTTAAAATTGATTTGGTATTATTATAAATGATAATGATAAATGATTAATAAAACCAAATCAATTTCAATTAATTTAAAAACTATTTTTGCCAGCTCAACTAGGTTACTTCAGTAGAAGAACAGATGTCTATGACTCCTTTAACAGATAAGAGAAAACTCGATAATCTACACCAATTTATTTGGGAAGGAGTATCCATTCCATTCGCAGAGGAGGTGAAGTATCTAGGTATCCCCCCATCTGGAGAAAACCATAAACAAAGCTAGAACGACCTTCTGTAACCTTAGAAACTACTAAGGCAAATTGTGGAGGTTGAACCCCAAACATTTACTGGATTTATCCAAACCGTGATAAAAAAAATGGTCTCTTAACAAGGTTTCCAGACAGTGACAATGGAGATGACTCTGGATTTTACTCCTCTCCGCATTTTAATGCAGAAGGAGGCCAGATGGATGTCTTACAAGCCTCTATCAGTAGATAGTGGTCAGAGTAAGGGGTTAACACTAGGGATGCACCGGATCGGATATTTTGCCGGCCACTGGCCGGACCGGATCACCGGAATTTCGGCCGGCTTGGGACCTAAATTTAAAATATATGTGCATGCCTTTTTTTATATGTAATGTATTAAAAATATTGAGGCTGATTTATCTATTTTTTAAATTAGCTACGGTATCTTATTTATTCACCATAATCTCAAAAAAATAAATTATGAATACTAAGTTCCTCACTATAATTTTTCACTATAATTTTTCATGTACCTATACCTACTTACTGTATACCTACTTATAACACTTATCCGTGACAAGGAATTTAGCAGTTATTTTGCTGTTAGAATTTGGCTGTAAATAATGTTTTTAGTTCCTATTTATGTTTTTTAATGTTTGGAAACCTCTTGATTGCGTAGCGAAACTGCAGAAGCTGTTCTATTCCGCAAACTTGGCATTGACAAAAATCTATCATCTCTTTGACTAGTGGGTCTTTTTCGGCCAGATCAGGGTCCATTCTCCTCGTAACGTTGGTACACATTTTGTACAGCAAAGAGATTCTTAATTTAACAATAAATATCAATAAAACGTTACATTACACAATAAACCATATAACGGATCGGTTTTAGAGAATAAAATTGAAAAATTATCAGTAGTAATTTAACTAGTGCAATGAAAATTATCGATAATTTTTGGGAAAGATACTCGAATGCATGTTAAGTTGAAAAAGAGCACGAGTGCGCAAAGCGCACTATTGCCTTTTTCAGTTTAACTTGCGTGAGAGCATTTTCATTGCACGAGTTAAATTTTATAAGAAAATTTTTTGAATCAAACAAATCGTAGTGTGCCTCTGTCATTTGCTGTCACATTGACATCAACTGTGGCGATAACAATATTTTACAATGTCGCGATTTGGAAATGCTTCTGCTGTAGATATTGACAAGAATATAGACAATCTTACGCCAACGAATACGAAAAAGTCAAAAATGTCAGTATGGAGACAATTTCAAGTGTTTTCTGCTGAAAGAAATCACTTATTAGAACGAGGAACTTCGGTGGAAAAAATTGCCTTCACTCTAAAGGACTTGGCAAGCAACATGCGCAAGAAGGATGGATCCTTCTATAAAGAAAATGTAGTGAAAACAATGTGGAACGTAACAGCAAAACTTGTTCAGGAAAAATATTGCGAAGATTTCGGTATTGTAATAGATCCATTTAATGATGTAAGATTTAAATCTGCTAGGAGTGCCCGAGATGCTACGCGCAAAATATTACAAATGAACCCGGAAAAGAGAAAAGAAAGCTCATCGGTTTTTACTCACAAAGAATTGCTGCAAATTATGAAGCTTTACGATGAAAACGAACCGGAAGGTCTGCAGAAAAAATTTTTTCATCTCATATCTTGCTAGCATTTCGAGGAGGTGAGACAGTCAACTGTTTGACGGATTTTTTTCAAGAAGAAAAGTTTCATGATGGAACAAGCACAAATAGAATAGAATATAATCCAGTATTTTCAAAAACCTGCCAAGGAGGAGGCCGTAGATTAGCGGACAGTAAATGGTTAATCCGAAACATTAGTAATGAAGACATCTGCCCCGTTAGGTAGGTCAAATTAAGGGTTTTTTTATTTAATTTTACTTTTCAATGCTTTTTTCAAGATTATACAGAAAACTTTTGTCAAAACGAGGATCTAACGTGAAGACGAACCGTCTGTTTCTTACACCGAATCGAGAATGGCAAAATAGTGGTATATGGTTCAAGAACATCCCAGCTGGTAGAAACGAGATCGCAAAATGGACAAAGCTGTCTGTCCAAGAAGCAGGTCTCGATAGCGAAAAGTTCAAATTCACAAACCATTCTCATTGAGCAACTGCCGTAAGCCATCTAGCCAAGGTTGGGGTAAACGAAAACCAGCTAACGAAAATAACTGGACATGGAAATGTCAATTCAATAAAACCTTATTTACAACTTGATAAAGAGTTTCATGAGGAAATAATAAAGAAAATGACAAACAGTGAGAACAGCGAGGTTGGTGATTTTTCAGTTTCAACTTCTTCCAGTAACGTTGTTTCTGACCGACAACAAACTTCGACTGGTTTAATCATAAATTTTAATAATTGCGTTTTTAATTGTAAGAATTTTAATAACTAGGCTTAACAGTGTTCATGTTATTTCAATAAATAATAAACGTTTATTATAATTACGTCTGCAGGACCTGATAATTCGCACTGTTAGAAATAAAATAATGCCTTGTTTGCAAATATAATTTTATTCTGGGTTAAATCCCAAAATAATACATGACATTGACTTTTTTCTACAAACGTTGAACATAAAACATATATAAAACAAAAACCTATCACATAATAATGTTAAAATCAATTTGTCCAGGTAGCTATAAGCTGGTCTACCTAGACTAGCTTCATAAAACTTCTACACGCACTAGTGCAAAATTATCGCCTAATTGCATGCTCATTAGCTGAAACAACAATCAAAAAATAGTCGGAACATTGTTGAAATGTCAAATTTGACAGATGAAAAAAATGTTCAATGCAATATGAAGGGTTGCAAATAAGGTGTTCGAATGTGACAGGCGCCAACTATGACAAATAGCATACATATAAAACAATATAAATTTCATCGCCTACTTTGCCCATAACTCCCTGATTATTTGCCATTTCTTAAATTATTTAAAGTGACCTAAATTTTTTTGTCGGTACTGTATTTACCTAAATCCATAACAATATCTGTTTTTAAGACCTGATGATCACCAGTCAATGTATCAATTTCGACTTCTGTACAAGCTACGCCATACGTAAAATAATCATACAGTCTTCCTTCACCAGTTTGGTAATTGTAGCCTATATCTGGAGTTTTATAAAAACCCGTAGCTGCTAAACTTACTCTATCCAGATAAGCAGATTTTATCCATTCTTCCCATGTCCCATTTGGTTTTGCTTCTTTGTACGGTTTTAATCTTTCATTCAAAACATTACAAGCATTCTGAAAATAAAGGTGTTTTAAAATCTACTGTATTTACATGATAGCTTGAACATCTTACTAAGACAGCCATTCCATTGAGATCAGATCCAGTACTAGCTGCAGTAGCTGACGTATTAGGAACTTTGTCAGTAGACGTTTCGCTTATGTGGATTTTGTCAACCGAAATTCCCAAAGCTCTACTAGCTACTTGGATCATTTTCGTGTGTAGACCTTGACCCATTTCTGTACCTCCATGAGATACAAGAACGGATCCATCATTGTAAATTAAGACTAAAGCTCCCGCTTGGTTTAAAAATGTTACCCCAAAGGCGATACCAAATTTGGTAGGTATGATACTTAAACCTCGCTTTTTGTATTTGTTTAAACTAAAATACAAATTATTAATTATGTTTTGTCATCTACTTTTTCCATTGGTTAAGATGGGCGATGCCCTTTAGAACGAATAAGCTGAAAGATGTGGACTATCTGTACTGCAAATTTTTACAATTTTTGTATCTTTAAAAGATCTACAAATTTTGACATGTACGAATACAACGGTATTATTATACAGTGTGGAAACCACTTATGGAATAAAATTATTTGTGGGGTTAGTTTACAAGATTATAAAAAACGCTGGGACCCGTCAACTTTCAAATTCAAATGCGAGCTTTTTAAACATACATTTAAATGTACAGGGTGATACACGCAAGTCTGACATCGTCCATGATCTATATTTTTAATGAAACACCCTGTATGATTTTATGATTTTAAAACCTCCTTAATAATACGATCTTAACGAACTATATCATGTAGGGTCTATTATCAATTGTACAGGGTGAAAATTTGAAATTGTTTATAATTTTGTTCAAGTATCAATATTTTGGGTTTTGTTAACATTTTTTGTCACAAATGGGTAAAAACTGTATAGATAACTATGCCAATATAATTAAACTAAATCGGTAAATAATGTCAGTCAGTTGGTGACATTTAAATATCGTAGTTGTCAATTCTTAATCAAAAACTAATATCTTGCTAAGTTATAATGAAATATTTAACTGAGACTCACCGGATTGAAATTTTAATGATGATTGGTTGCGGCGATAATTGCAGGGGTTCGCTGCCGTGAGCATCACCGGTAATGCTCAAAACTAGTTCCGTTGTGGGCCATGAGCATCACCCGTGGGTCTCAGTACTAACTAAACTAAATTGAATGTATTCGACCATGGCTCTTTGGGAATTGCTTGTAATTTTGTCATGGCCTACCATTAATAACCCTGTAAACAATGTGTTGTTGCAAAACCATCGGCGACATCTAGCATTGCCCCTGTTAAGTTTTTAATTCAGAGTTATACTCGGCACTGTCATATACGTTTACTTTGTATTTGTAAGATATTTTTATATTGTTTCCACGAAAGGACTTCCGGAAGAAGTAATGAAGGAGAGATAGTAGGCAAGGAAAACTACTGTTGTGAAGTTAGAGGCCAATTTCTAGCAGCCGTTTTCAGTCCAGCTGCCAAATGACCAGTGGCGTCGTATGTTTATATTTAATATATAAAAATAAAGAAAAATTGATTAAATGAAATCTTCGTATAATTTTGTGGAAAAACTTCTAATAAAGAAAGGTTTATGAACTAAAATATCATAAAAAGCTATCTGTGTTGATATGTAAGACGAAGTGAGAAAAGTGGAAAAAAGTTAAATGACAAAAAAGTACAAAAATGTATATTAGGAACCTTAGGAATAACTTAGCCAAATTAATATTTTCACCATAACTTTATCTTGTTCTTAAAAACCTGCTCCATGAATTTTATGGAATCACAAGCCGTCTAAGGGGTAGAGTGGGGTCATTAATATAGAGAAATTTTGGAAAAACATACATTAGAGTCACTAGGAAATATTTAGCCAACTTAATATTTTCATCACAGCTTCATCTTGTTCTTAAAAACCTCCTACATGAATTTTATGGAATCGCAAGCCGTCTAAGGGGTAGAGTGGGGTAATTATACTAGAGAATTTTGGAAAAACATACATTAGAGTCACTAGGAAATATTTAGCCGACTTTATATTTTCACCATAACTTCACCTTGTCCTTTAAAAACTTCCTACATGAATATTATGGAATCGCAAGCCGTCTAAGGGGCAGAGTGGGGTCATTAATATAGAGAAATTTTGAAAAATATAGATTAGAGTCCGTAGAAAATATTTAGCCAACTTAATATTTTCATCACAGCTTCATCTTGTTCTTAAAAACCTCCTCCATGAATTTTATGAAATCGCAAGCCGTCTAAGGGGTAGAGTGGGGTAATTATACTAGAGAATTTTGGAAAAACATACATTAGAGTCACTAGGAAATATTTAGCCGACTTTATATTTTCACCATAACTTCACCTTGTCCTTAAAAACTTCCTACATGAATATTATGGAATCGCAAGCCGTCTAAGGGGCAGAGTGGGGTCATTAATATAGAGAAATTTTGAAAAATATAGATTAGAGTCCGTAGAAAATATTTAGCCAACTTAATATTTTCATCACAGCTTCATCTTGTTCTTAAAAACCTCCTACATGAAGTTGAACGTTTAGTCATATTATTGGTCCTGTTTTTGTAGATGGAAATTTTAGAGCCGCAAAATATTTAAGCATGATTAGAGACGAAGTCGTTCCTGAGTTGGCCAACTTATATCCCAACGCAATAGATCCGAACCTACCGGATGAAAATATCTGGTTCCAGCAGGACGGAGCAACACCCCATTATGCTTTAATTGTAAGAAATTACTTGAATGAAATTTTCCCCAATAACTGGATTGGACGAAGAGGTACTATCGAGTGGCCAGCTAAATCGCCGGACTTTACGTCCTTGGATTTTTTCTGTGGGGTTATTTCAAGAACAAAGTATATACAACACAGCCGACTAGCATTGCAGACCTCAAAAAAAGGATAACTACAGAAATACGGGCTATTTGAAAGTTGACGAGTCCCAGCGTTTTTTATAATCTTCTAAACTAAAACCCCACAAATAATTTTATTCCTTAAGTGGTTTCCACCCTGTATTAACAAAACGTTGTTAAAGTAAGAACCTGGAAATCGCTGGAAGATAGCAAACAATATTAATATTCATAACCTTACCACTAATGCTAGACACCATACAGCTCACCATAAAACTCATTTTTTTATTATAAATTAAATCATTAAACCCACCTATTGAATTCTTTAATAATTTCCTTCCTATTATAGTAGCCAGAAGACATCATACATTCCTCCCAACATTTATCCAATGTACAATTTTCAATCAACTGATTATAATAAGTGATATCGCCTTCTTTGTAAATATTGATTTCACGTACGCAAGCAGGATCTTTATTCAGAAACATTGATATTTGGTCTATCATTGTTTCAGCAAGATACATTCCTTGAGGAGCCCCAAATCCACGAAAAGCTGTGTTAGATGGTAAATTGGTTTTACAAGGAGTGCCCGTTATTTTCCAGGCCGCAATATTATATGCGTTATCAACATGAGTTATAGCTCTATCCATGACCTACAAAAAAGTGTTTTAAGTCAATCAATATCTCTCGGTATCAATATCTAAAACTCGGTACTTACAGACATGGATAGATCTACTGAATATCCTCCATTGGAATAGAGTTCGGCTTGGCAAGCTAACATTTTTCCATTATCATCAAAAGCCACTTTGTATTTATAGTAAAAAGGATGACGAGCGCCTGTCATCACAATATCTTCGTCTCTATCTAGCATACATCGTATCGGTCTATTAAATTTTTTAGCAGCAATAGCTACCGGTATAGCCAGCATAGCAGCTTTTGATTCTTTACCTCCAAATCCCCCTCCCAAACGCTTTACTTTGGTTATAATTTTATTCTGGGGTACTCCAATAATGTAACTGACCAATTTCTGAAATTAATATACATAAATGGTTATTTTCGTCCGGGAAGTGACTTATTACGATACGAGATAGATGTTTATAATCTAATCGAGTACCGTAATAATCACTTCACGAACGTGTATCGTACTATATTTTTTTTCAAACTGCTTTTGGTTTTAAACGCAATAGTCTAGGCGTGCTGTACCAAAAAAATTAAAAAAACGGAATATCTGAGACCTGGAATGTAACAGTTGGAGGTGGTAAAGGGGCTTATAACACAAGAAAAAAAAATACATTAACTATTTCAATTATGATAACTTTTTAGGGGTGAAAAAGGGGTAAAAAATTGAAATATTGATGTTTGCGGCTAAAATTGACGTCGAAATGAAAAGTGCCCAATTGAAAAGTTGTAGATCATGTAAAAATCTAAAACTTTTCTCTTGGTTATTTTCTCACATAACCTCAATTTTTCGAGGAAAATGGAAAAAAACGATTTTTCGTTTTTAATTTTTAATTTTCCAACGGATTCGTCAATCTTGGTGAAACTTGGTGAAAACTTACCTTTTCATGTCCAAAATAACCTCGAATTTTCTCAACCTTGTAACATAATAATTTTCCGAGAAATTTGATTTTTCTGGAAAAATCTCTTTTTTTTGCTCGGAAAATATTATTGGACAAGATTTTCCTGGGGCTCATTTTTTTCGTTTTTACGTCTACTTTCACATGAAATAAAAAAATACACCTCTCATTTAAAAATGTGCTCAAAAATGAAAAAAAAGCAAAAAATGAATTTTGCAACAGCTAAATTTGCAATAATTGTTAAATTTTTGATATAAAATATTAAAAAATGCAAAAGCCGACTCTTGCATTACATTCTACGGGAAAAATTACAAAAGAAAATGTATTTCATTATTTAGTCGGATTTTAAGTTCATTTGCAATATTATTATAAACACTCAAGTCTATTAATGAAGTTAATAATCCGAGCGGGGATTTCATGGTTTTTACTATTGTGTTGTATGCTGCTTTGTTTATATTATAAGGTCTTTCATGAGATAAATCGATTTGTTGATAATTACAAGGCCCAAATATCCTTCCATCAGAACCCTATAGCCCAATTTTCATCAAAATTTCAATTTTCTATGACTTTTTGGAGTAATTTGTTTATTTTAAATATAATAATCGTACGGTTTTAAGTAATTCGTAATTGTAATTAAAAAATATATTAAAAAGACAATATTTTGTTTGTTACGAATGATAGTATATTTTGTATACTGAAATGTTGCAAGGTCAAAGAGAAAACAAAAGGCCTAGGCGCCTAGGCTAGTTAGAGTTGTCATGTCTACACTTTGTCACTTATGAAAGGTGGCTATAGGGCTCTGATGGAAGGGTATTTGGGCCTTGTAATATCAACAAATCGATTTATCTCATGAAAAACCTTATAATATAAACAAATCAGCATACAATAATAGTAAAAACCATGAAATCCCCGCTCGGATTATTAACTTCATTAATAGACTTGAGTGTTTATAATAATATTGCAAATGAAATAAAAATCCGACTAAATAATGAAATACATTTTCTTTTGTAATTTTTCCCGTAGAATGTAATGCAAGAGTCGGCTTTTGCATATTTTAATATTTTATAACAGAAATTTAACAATTATATCAAATTTAGCTGTTGCAAAATTTATTTTTTGCTTTTTATTCATTTTTGAGCACATTTTTAAATGAGAGGTGTATTTTTTTATTTCATGTGAAAGTAGACGTAAAAACGAAAAAAATGAGCCCCAGGAAAATCTTTTCCAATAATATTTTCCGAGCAAACTTTTCAGTTGAAAAAAAAGAGATTTTTCCAGAAAAATCAAATTTCTCGAAAAACTATTATGTTACAAGGTTGAGAAAATTCGAGGTTATTTTGGACATAAAAAGGTAAGTTTTCACCAATTTTCACCTAGATTGACGAATCCGTTGGAAAATTAAAAATTAAAAACGAAAAATAGTTTTTTTTTCATTTTCCTCGAAAAATTGAGGTTATGTGAGAAAATTACCGAAAGAAAAGTTTTAGATTTCTACATGATCTACAACTTTTCTATTGGGCACTTTTCATTTTGACGTCAATTTTAGCCGCAAACAGCAATACTTCAGTTTTTTATCCCTTTTTCACCCTTTTTCACCCCTAAAAAGTTTATGATCATAATTGAAATAGTTAATGTATTTTTTTTTCATGTATTATAAGCCCCTTTACCACCTCCAACTGTTACATTCCAGGTATCAGAATTTCCGTCTAAAAGTACAGCACGCCTGGACTACAATAAAATATGAAACTGAAATTACCTACATATTATTTGATCATTTTATTAGGAAGTCATGTAGACTGCTGTGAAACAATTATATTACTTGATTTATTCTTAACATGGTTGATTTACTTTATAAATAAAAAATGAACAGCGGTTACCAAGTAACAATGTAAATAAAGGCAGACATATTGAATTTTTCTCCACACACGAAATATCTGCGGAGAAAATGGATCTGAAATTAGATGAAATTACTGAGAAAACTGCGGAAGCGAAAGGACAAATCATTCCAGTTAAGTCTTCAAAAATATATGAAAAAGAATATTCGCTGTTTTGCAACTGGCGTGAACAACACAAATGGAAAAGTAGTGCTGATGAAAATGTGATGTTGGCTTACTTTTTGGATGTGGTAAGAACAGTTTTTTAAAGAATAATCTTTTCAACAGTTTAACTTTTCAGTCAAAAACATTCAACCCTTCTTCATTATGGTCCAAATACTCGATGGTAAAATCAATAATTATGGTTAATGAGAATGTCAAATATCAAGTTTATCAAAGTTGATAGCTTTTTTGAAAAAACAAAATGTAGACCATCAGCCAAACCTGTCGAAGGTGCTAGCAAAGGAAGAAGCGGCTGAATGTCACAGCCCGTACCGACGTTGCCAAATTTTGAACGAAATGACATTTGCGTGACAGAACTGGAATTGAGGTTATCATCAGGTTAATCAAAACAAATAATTGAGTGCCGGCCGATTGTCTTTGGATATTGCGCCCTTTCCATTTTTGATTTTGTTTTCGAACTTGTGTTTAGTTGTTTTACTAATAATCATAATGCCTGTATGCTGTCAAATTTGTGATAAAATATTTTCAAGTCAGAGTAGTGTAAATCGTCATGTTCGCATAATTTAAAAATTGTTCACAATTCAGAAAATGAAACTTTAATTGTGAATACAGAAAATAGTGAAAAATATTTTGTATACAAAAATGAATCCAAAGAATCTTGCTGTTATGTACTTGCATGGATTTTTTAATCAGATCTATCATTTGCAAGCATATTCATTTTTTTGTTTTAAATGACACGTTACCTTTATCCGTCACAGAGCCGATTATCAACGAAACTGTTACACTTGATAATTCTCAAAATTTAATAAATTCATTTAAAAAGCAAAAAGATAATATCCAAGTAAGAAAAACTCAAATTAAGGATGATGCTACAACTATTATTAACCAAATAGATAATAACAATGTTTGTTTGGAGGAAATTGGAATAACTTCCCAACACATTAAAATTGCTAAGGATATGTTAAATATGGACAAAAGTAAATGTTCAGCCAAATTTGAGCCCTTACAATCTACCATTAAGGAACCTGCCAATAAAAAAATTGACGGACAAAGTAGTTTCTTTTCAACCAAAAAAAAGAAAAAGAAACATGTTAGCAATTTTAAAAAACCAAATGAAGCCGAAAAACATGTATTAGAGGGTTTATTACATGATCATATGTACTAATACTTATTTTTTTTGTGGTAATTAAAATATCTACTGTACGTATTTGGAAAAAATTTGTATCAGATCACATAAATTTTTTTTTTACACAAAATGAAACTACAGAATAGTTCATAAGAGTAAGATTTTCAAATATACCACCGAAACCTGAGAAAGTAGAAAGCTGGCAACGTCGGTACGGGCTGTGACATTCAGCCGCTTCTGCAAAGGAACCAATTGAAAGCTTTATGGGGGACGCTCCAGATAAAGAATATCTATTACTCAAAGTGATAGCATTACTTGGAGTTGCTATAGGTTGCCGAAGGGAAGAGATCTAGAATTTAGAAAGTCAGTGATGTGAAGGATACGGGTACTCAACTGGTAGTTAAGATTAACCAAAACAAAAACACATATTCGACGAGCTTTCACTGTGATTAATAGTGATGAAATTCATTATTTGGATGTGTTTAGAAAATACATGAATTTACGGCAACACGTCTCCCTGAAAGCTCTTTTAGTGGGTTATAGATAAGGAAAATGTCTGTCTCAAAGAGCTTGTATACATACTGTTGGCGGAGCACCTAAGAAAATAGCTGAGTTCTTAAAACTAAACCAACCAGAAAAGTGTACAGGTCATTGCTTCAAAAGGGCATCCTCAACGTTGTTGTCCAATGCTGGAGTTGATTTTTTAAAGTTCAAAAATAGCACGGTGGATGGAAGAGTTCTTCAGTTGCAGAAAAGTATATAGAAGAATCGATTGAAGGCAAAAACAAGATTGCAAGAATGATCCAAAGGGGTGAAACTTTTGTTGAAGTGCTACATCACAGCCACACGTCTTCCGCGATTACAGAAAACACTGTAAATCCATCAACAACTCCATTAATACATATTGCTGGCAACAGCAGTTGTACAATTAATGTCACTCTTCAAAAACTAGAATAAAAGCTTAGTTTATGTTAATTCACTTATTATTTCAAACAACATTGGGAGAATTAAAGAGTACTGTAAAGTACAAGTGTACCGTAAAGTGCAGTACAGTATGAAAAAAAAATGTATAATTACAACACATATTTCAAGAGACTAGATGTGTCAAGTTTTAAAGTATACAACCGTTAGAGTAATTTATATAAAGAGACTTACTGATACTTCAGTTGGATTCTGTGTGGACGAGATAATTTCCAATTCGTGGTCTTCGGCTTTTGGGATCACTATGCAAGACTGTGTTTCAAAATAAAAGTGTTCTTGGCCACCCATTCTACAATTTCCCTCAAGTACATGAGGAGCTTCTTTAAATACTTGGTCAACATCACCTTTGACAATCAAAGGTGACGATTGAAAAAACGATTTGTGTTTAATGGCATCTTCAATACTGATTATCACGGGTTCTATTTCTTCATATTCAATCTTAACTTTTTTAGCTGCTCTTTGAGCAATGGCTTGAGTATCCGCTACAACTAAACCTATTATTTGTCCAACGGCTGTTACTGTCTCATTGTAAAATATTTCTTCGTCGTGGAAAATCGTGCCCCATTTAATTCCCTTTTTTACATCTTTGCCGCTAACGAAACCATGTACTCCATCCATAGCTATCGCTTCAGATTCATCTATACTTATTATGTTGGCATGCGGTTTAGTGCTTAGTACAAATGCACAATAAAGCTCTCCTTCAAATCTGGGTATATCGTCATTGTAAACCGCTTCGCCTGTTGCTTGTTTGTATCCCGACATGTGTACTATAGGCCTCTGGAGAGAATCTGTTTTTTCACGAGTATCTGGTACTACTTGAAAATATTGTGAACTTTTGTATTCGTGACTGGAAAAACCTGAAGCTCCACTTAGTTCTCTTTCATCCAATTTAATATTCGGTAATTTATTTTGAAGATCCACTGATATCTTAAGAAAAGCTTTAAAAAACAAACTCAGAGCCAGTGATCTTCTATAAGAGATCATTCCACCTGGTGCACCAGGATCTAGCGGCAAGTCTTCTAATAACGTATTTAAAGCTACTTCTATCATAGTTTTATCCCAAGGTAATCCTTTTAATTTTGATTCTGTTTTCACCGCTGATACTGTTTTAAAAGACATACCTCCAATACCAAAACTTATATTTTCTATAACATTTGATTTTGGCACGAAAAAAACATTAACAGCTTCGTTTACTATAGCTATGTCATCCTCTCTTCTTCTGGCTTGTTTGTATGCTGTAAAATACTGCCATTCTGTTGTGTAAGGTATTAATATTGATAAAAGTATCTCATTTGAACGAACTATACTCTTTCTATAACCTGTAAAGAAATTATTGTCTAACGTGACTTTCCTTACACCATCTTTTTGACTAATAAGCTGTAAAGTAGATTTAGCTGCCATGAGTACTGGAATCATATCCGAAATGGGGCTACCTGTCATTATGTTACTACCTAATGATCCTACACTTCGGATCTGCTTACCCGCAAACCAATTCAGCATATCTACAACTGTTTTAAATATTCTTGTTTTGTATTCTGGTTGTTTTTTAATTTGTTGTCTGAGGTAGGTTTCTATATCCATCAACGTTACTGAAGCACCGATTTCAACACCTTCAGGTGTTTGATGAATTCTAGTAAGTTCTGGTATTTGTACTGGTTGAATTATTGTTGGGTAAACCATTTGTTTAAATTTCATTTCAACGCCAACTTCAGTGTTACCCACTACTAATTTAGCACTGGGATACGTATCTTTTAACTCCAAAAGTTGATTTAAAGTTATCGGTCTGTACCAAGTAATGTTGTTACCTTTAAATATTTTGTATTCTATATCGTATTTATCGCTTAGTTTTAGTTCTGGAGGAAATATTGGTTCTTGTGTGGGATGGTAGGGGGTGAACTCGCTGGTTTGAAATAGAACTTCGTTTTCGTCTTTGTTGGTGCCATTTTGTAGTTTACAGCATTTGTCGCCCATTCCACATACTTCTTTGCAGTTTTGTCCATTTCTTTCATTTTGAATTAGTTCCCATTCTTCGGTAAACGTTTTAAAACCTTAAAAATAAAAATAAAATAGAAATTTAAACATACAGTGTGTAAAAGCCAAATGGAATAAATTCATTATTTCGGTTACTGTACATATTTATAAAAAATCCCGAAACACGTCAAATTTAAATTATAACTTGACATTCTTTAACGTGAAAATACAACCCCTACCTTCAACCCCCTTAGAATGACAGGTACAACCCCCAACTTTTTTAAATGGGAAGTATAGGCTTGTGATATATCATTTGAAAGGTCTCTTCATTCTCTATTCAAAAATGTTATTGTTTTAAAATTTAATGCAAAAATTAACATAAAAAAAATTAATATCATGTTGTTACCGAAATTCGCTACAATACAATCAAAAACTAAAATGTAATGCAAAACGTAATAAAATGTAGGACACGAAAAAGAACTATGAATGTTAATGAAGTAGATGTTCAAAATGTTCTCCACGAACGTCTTGGCAACATCCTAATCTCAAATAAAATTGTCTTCTAACATTATTTAACATATCAGGCGTGATCGACCTAATCGCAAGCGTTATTCGTTCTTTTAAGTCATTTAAATCAGAAGGTTTAGTTTTGTACACATGGCTCTTCACATATCCCCATAAAAAGAAATCTAATAATGTAAGATCAGGTGATCGCGCTGGCCATTCAATCGATCCTCGCCTCCCTATCCACCGATTGGGAAATATTGTATCGAGGTACTGCCGGACATTAAGTTGGTAATGTGGTGGTGCTCCATCCTGCTGAAACCATATCGTATTCGCTGGAACTTGAGGGTTACCTGCATCAGAATATAAATTTGCCAACGTTGGAATGACATCATTTTGAAGTAGTGCCAAATAATTGTTGCCATTCAATTTGCCCTCAATAAAAAAGGGACCAATGATATTGTTCCCTACAATCCCTGCCCAAACATTAACCTTTTGAGGGTATTGAGTGTGTTCTTCTCTCATCCAGTGAGGATTTTCCGTGGACCAGTAGCGGCAATTTTGCCGATTAGCATGACCGTTAAGTAAAAAAGTACACTCATCAGAAAACATAACGTCTTCTAATTGGATAATATTGTTATCCAACATGTCCATCATTTGCTCACAAAAAAAAGTTCTCCTATCAATATTGTCTTCCATGAGCTCCTGAGTAGGTATCATCTTATACGGATGAAATTTATTTTCTTTTAATATGTTTGTTATCGATGTATGGCTAGCATTGAATGTAGTGGATGCCTGTCTACTCGATGTATGTGGGTTTTCCTGAAACTCAAGCAACACATCTAATTTGAGTTCATCACTCAGTGCATTGGCAGCTGCTTTTTTTATCTGCCTTACATGACCAAACTCGCGAAACTGCTTTTCTATTTTACTTATTGTTCCTTGGGATATAGGCGGTAAATTAGAAAATTTCTCATGAAATAGGCGAGTTACTTCCTGTTGTGTTCGGATGTTATCTCCGTAACCAATCATTTGTAAAACTGTTATTTTATGCATTTCCGTTAATCTAACCATTTTTCAGAATTGAATTGAACAAACTTTATACTTAAATTACAACAATGACAACTTAAATAAAACAATTTACTACTGCTTGTTAAAATAGCGTTGCCATGGAAATTATTTAAAGTGTTTTAATGGTTATCATCTAAAAACCACATTGCTATGGTTTTTGTTAACTTTCTCATTATCAAGACCTAAACGGGAAATAAGTTTTCGGTAACAACATGATTTTAATTTTTGTTATGTTAATTTTTGCATCAAATTTAAAAACAATAACATTTTTGAATAGAGAATGAAGAGACCTTTCAAATGATATATCACAAGCCTATACTTCCCATTTAAAAAATTGGGGGTTGTACCTGTCATTCTAAGGGGGTTGAAGGTAGGGGTTGCATTTTCACGTTAAAGAATGTCAAGTTATAATTTAAATTTGACATGTTTCGGGATTTTTTATAAATATGTACAGTAACAAAAATAATGAATTTATTCCATTTGGCTTTTACACACTGTATATTATTAAACAAATTAAATTGTTTCTGATAAATAATAATCGGTGTAGTAAGATTCTATCGTCTTACCTTCAATAATTGGTCTGTATCCGGTGCATCTACAGAGATTTCCCTGCAAAGCCACCTCTAATTCCTTCATAGATGGTTTTGGTGAATTTCTCAATAGAGTGTACATAGACATAACTATACCAGGCGTGCAAAAACCGCATTGTGACCCGTGAGCTTTAGCGATTCTTTCTTGTACGGGATGTAATTTTGTTTTAGTAGATCCTATTCCTTCTACTGTGGTTACCGCAAGTCCATGCATCGAACACACTGGAGCTAAACAAGCATTAACTGGTATATGACTAAATATTGATTAAAGAAAATAAGACAAAGTCTTAACAAGTTGAATATATATTGAAATATATTAGTTTTAAAAAGGATACATGACTTTATTATTAATTCTGTCCATTTTAGAGACCATCACAGTACAAGCACCGCAGCCTCCTTCTCCACAACCGAGCTTGGTACCACATAACCTTACTAATTGTAATTGTTAAGAAAAATTTTATTAAACAAAATAATAATTATAGAAATGTAGTTATTTAAAAGGATACGCTTTGACCTTAAGTAATGTAATAAGGTCCATTCTGGGTCCACTTGGTCATCCTGAATCTGAAACGTTAAAATAGACAATGCGGCAGTAATTTATAATGCAGGGTAAGTATTTATTTAACAATTGATAATGGTATATATTTTTCTATTTAAAACATACACAGTTCTTTAAGCTATTGGTATGACTTCAGAGCATGTAAGCTCTACTATGGCCCGATGAGTTCTGTTTATTCGATTTGTAGGTCTGCTGGCCAATTTCTATTTAGTTTTCTAGTGTCTTGCGGTTCTAAAACTTAATGGAGTAAGGTATTTTCATGGTTAACCAATCGTTCATGATTCGTACTTCGTTCTTTTATGATATCCTTTGTCGAAACTGACGTTTAATCCATTATGTAGGGTTAGGTTCGACATATACGATGGTGCATCATCTATACATCCAGTTTTACAGAGTAAGAGCTTGTTTTAGAGTGTCAATTTGGATTTTCTGCCAATTAGCCAGTATAGATTATCTTTCAAGTCGATTTATCTGCGTGTTTTGATGATATGGTCTTTCCATGTGAGCCTTGTGTCTAGATGCATGCCTTGTGGCATAAACAGGAGGGCACTTTTCTTTTCTTAGAGTGAAAATCACTTGGGAGGATTTTGTTTAGTTTGGCTTAATATTCCATCTGCTGAGGCATGTTTGGACGTCATTTAAATGTGTCTACAGAGTCCTGGAAGCTGCAACTGTGTCGTCCGCAAAGATGCCATAATGGTTTTATTATTTGCTGGTAGATCTACCGTAAATAATACATACAGTAGTGACCCCAAGACGCTACCTTGTGGTACGCCTGCTTTCATTCATTTTTGTTCTGAACTCTCTGTCGCTTGACTAACTTCTAAAAATATTGATTTGCAGTATTTTTTATCTTACGAAGAATAATAAAAAAAAACTCTTGTTAACTCAACTTCCAAATTTAATTGAAAAAATTTAAAATCGTAATCGATGGACTTCCATAAAGTAAGGGTTAGTACAATAAATTTAATTTTTATCTTGATTAGTGCTTGATTTATTGTGTGACATCCTGTGGCTTTGCTGTATAGTTGAATGCTCCTTCCTGAATCCGAATTGGTATAGGGGCCTGCTGAGTTTATTCTTTGCAGGAGTAATCTTTCAAGGACCTTGGACAGGATTGGCAGTATGCTTATTGGACGTTATGAAGAGACATTGTTTGGGTTTTTGCCTTGTTTCGGGATCATTATTATTTCTGTAGTTTTCAGCAGTTTTGGCCAGCAATTTAGACAATGGTACCTATATTGTAGTTACTTTATGTTTCTTAGAATAAAGTTTGTTAAAATGACATTAAAATGTATGAAAAGGATAGAAAGATATTGTTAAATTTTACTCTTTATACTTTCTATCGAATATAACCAAATAAAAATACTTTCAGTGTACTGTTTTTTTTATTATTTCTCTGTCTTTAGGCACACAAAGAAGAATCCCACAAAGAAGCCATCACGGATATTAAATGGTGGCTACAAGAAAAAAGACTTGTTTTAAATGAAAATTAAAGGACATCTTGTATACAACAGCTTGTAATTGTCCAATTAATGTGGTAAATATGGTTAATTTTTTTATTCATTAGAAAAAACTTCTAAATTTTTGGTGTAAAGTTTTTTTGAATTTTTATTGACACCAATAATTGCCCAAAACAAGTCAATTCTTAAGAAGAACATCATTTTCAACAATATTAATGCACTAAACATCAAAATGAAATTATTATTTCGAGACAGATTAATCTCGTTGGTGACAATCTTCGATTCAACAATAATTGTTTTAAGTTGGCTTCGGAAAACAGATGAATCTTTGAAATAAAATGTTCTAGGGAAAAGGATACTATTATCCTATCTGGACGAAGCTACCCTAGTAGCTAAGGTAAGCAAAGGATTCCCCCAAGGAGGGGTGCTGTTACCACTTCTTTGGGCTGTCCTAGTAGACAGCTTCCTATAGGATTTAGAAACCAAAGGCATCTATTATCTAGAACATTTCCAGGGATCATCAGAGATAAAGCTCTATTAATATAGTTGACAGGTGGTGTAAAAAAGTGGCTCGGAGTAACCATCTTCAGAGGATCACAATAAATGTACTTTGTCCTTCAACACTTTTAGGAGAATGTGTGGGAAAAATTGGGGTCTTACCTCAAAAACAACACTATGGTTATATACACATGTTGAGCTACGGCTCAATAGTATGGTGCCCACAGATAGAGTAGGCTGGAGTAGTCAGGATCTTCATGCGAGCATGTCTAAGTGCTACCGGCTCTTAAAAAGTATAACGCCTATAGTAAGCCTACATGGATCCAAGTATCTCGAGCTACAAACGGACTTGCTTTGAGAAATTGGGAAAAAACTTTTAAAACTATGATTACGGACAGGGAAACTTGGAAAAAGTAACTTCAATATGTCAATCTGACGATGCTAGATTTTACGGAAACAACCGTCATTGAATTTAAAAATTTATTTTGCGAATAAATAGTGGAATTTTCGTTCAACCGTTTAGTTGTTTACTGTTCTTAGAAATATCTTTTGTTTATTTAAAAAAAATGTGTATCAAAGTCGATTATTCTATATGTAGATTATTTATTGTATGCAACAGCTCCAGTTATGAATTTGGTTTTAACCTACTTTGTACTACAATGCTTTCAATTATTGTATTGTCATATGATTTTATTTGCACACGAATTCAAAGTATTTAACATTAACTAAATATAATTAAGTATAAAATGGGATTTACTATTATTAAAATTCCTTGATTATTTTTTAAACTATAACATTTTGCGCAAAAATCCTAGATGTTTTAAAAAACAAAACGAACATAATGTTAATGAATTATAAAGATAACATGTAGGTACTTTTCTGAAATAATATAAAATTCACCTCACGTGTGTTTTCTTCAATATTTATTTTTCCTATATAATCTAAAATGCTGGTTATAATAATTGGTGTAGTATCAAACCAAATTTATAATACTTCAAAGAGAAAAAGTCTAAACAAACTAGGTCAAGTACCCCAAGAATTAAATTTAAAAGAAGTCAAAAGGTTATCTGCTCAATTAAATTGTTTAGTAGAAATATTCATTATCAGGTAAAATTACACTGAAAGATAAAATAATTATGAATACAATTTTAGTAGCAGTAAAAGCTAAAGTCAAACGATAAAATAAATTTATTAAGGTAAATAAGGTGCATACCATCTTCAAACTTGTAAAAGGACATAAAAAATAAAAATAAACAAATCCTCAATATTAAACTCATCTTTAAGTTTGTGTACACTGCAGTGCAATTATAATATTGTCAAATAGTTTTATTAACTTTTTTCTACTTAATTACTCAACTAATCAAACTATGTGTAATTCATTAAATATTCTATAGAGCGGGTCACAGTTATTATGCAGCATTGCGTTTATGGACGACGGCGTTGCCATATCGGCATGTTCTTCGAATTTGGTTCCAACTGGCGCGGGAATATAACTTGCCATTGTGTTACTATTATTATGATTTAAATGTTGACTAAATTATTCATTTGAAAATCGTTTAGTGAGTAATTAAGAATATTTATAATTATGCTTTTAGATAAATTTTACGCGTTTAAAGGAAAATATTGTAAATCCGCTAAAATATTCAAATTTTATACGTTTAATTATCACGTATAAAGAAATAAATAAATACAGCGGTCTAACAAAAGACCTTTGTCAAATTATGAAATAATAATATAATTATAATAAAAATATGTCAATAATAATAATATATACATAAATTACAAGACGAGTGGTAAAAAAGTCAGCTGTCATCTAAATTTTAAGGGAGAACGATTAACAGAGAAAAGCTAATGAAATCTTGCCGACGTTTCGATGATTTTTCCGAGGATTTTTCTTCTTATGGCGGGTTGTTGTAACAAACAAAATATAGAATAAGTAAATGAATTAATAATTACGTATTTTAACTTGAATTAAAATTAAACTTTAAAAATGACAATGATTAGCAGGTAATAACTAAAATAAATGAAAATTGAATGGAACATTTGGGGGTTAAGAAATATATTACTGATCTTCATCGTCATCCAAGTCTTCATCTTCATCGTCTTCATTTAGATTTATTATTATTGGCTCAATGTCTTCCATTAAATGATCTGTTTGCCACATCTTTTCCTCTGTCTTCTCTACCATTTTTTCATAATTAGACCACTGCATTGGGGTTACTTGCGAATACGCTGTTTTTATAAGTTTTTCCACATCCTCTTTTTTAAAAGTACTATTATTACGAGCCACATATCGTTTCACTTGGCTCCACACCATTTCAATAGGATTTAATTCGCAATGATAAGGAGGTAATCGTAGGACTGTTATATTATATTCCGTGGCAATGTCGTCTATTTTTCTTAGGTCGTACTGCTCTCTAAACGCGTTTGCAGTAGCCAATAATTCTGTTTTTAAATAATCATCCTCGAAGTAAATCTCTTTTTCCAGTAGCCAGTACTTTATTTGTTCCCTATTCCAAGTTGTCTTTGGAAAAGGTAACTTCGCCAAATGTTATGACGCATTGTCCAACACTACAACATTCTTTGATCCGTTTTTCGGCAAATTAGGGATCAATTGATCTTTAAACCAGGCCTCAAAGCCTTCTGCGTTCATTTCGTCGTGGTAACCTGCACCTTTCTTTGCCAGAAAAGTTTTTTCTGCACACTCAAGAAAACCGTATTTCCAGCCTGCATGAAGAAGAACAAATCTCGGTCCTCGTTGACTTGGAGCCTTCAGTCCTGTTGTCAGTCCTTTGACAAATGCATCTCGGGCATTTTTTATGGTAGTGTCTTTCCATTCAAAATTTACACTGTGACCCACATTAATCCATGACTCGTCCAGATATATTACGTTATATCCTTCTTCGCGGAACTTCTTCACTGATCTTAAATATTTGTGCCTCCAGGCGATTATATCAGCTCTTTCTATTAGAATCGAGTCTCTTCCTCTCTTTCCATAAACAAACCCCATATCGTTAAGCAAGCGTCTTAGCGTACTTTAAGAAAAATTTGGTACATTTTCGTCTGAATTTATTTTAGCAAGAACTTTTGCCAGTGTTGGTGGAATATTTTCGGAGTAGAATTCATGCACAGCTTTTCGTATTTGCGATTGGATACCTTCATCGTAGGTGATCAGTCTTGAATTCGACTGGCTGCTGTTCCGTCTTCGTTTTTTTGGCGATGTCAAAGGTCCAGTAGCGGCTTCGCTTTTCAGATTATACACTGTTCTCACACTAAGGCCAGTCATTTTAGAAATCAGTTCTATTTTCGCTGTCACAATTTGTCATCTTTTGTATTCAACGTATACGTTAAAATATTCAATAAAAGCCTCTTGGTTTGACGATGAAGATTTTCACCTTGTTTAAATTTTTCAAACGGTGCTGCTAACTGCATGGCTGTTTTTTCAATAATGCCCTTTCGTTTATCAGCAGAAACAGATAGGTATGTTATTACTTACCTATACATTTACTTACCTCTACATTCCAGGAATATTACATAACGGTTTACGAGGATCAAGGGATCATACAGGTAAAAATAATTAGCATTTTTGCAATTAAATAATACTTTCACTGGCAATAGGATTAGGATTTGTCTGAAAGATTTAGTAGAGACCTAAATAATCCATCTAGTCAGGTATATACTGATTACAATCTACATAAATAGATTTGAATTCCATTTTTTAATAATATTTATTATATAGAATACATATGTTTTGCAAAATTCATAATAAAACGTTTCTACGAAAATAAATTGGCTGAGTTAATTGTGGTTCAAGCCGTAACCAAAGCGGCAACAGTGTTGAATATTCGCCCATAAGATTTACATTGGCCTATGCCGGCGACGCTGCATAATAACTGTGACCCGCTATATAGCAGCAGCTCTTGTACAATTTTGGCAGTATAAACCTACAATTTCAATTCTTTCTTGCAAAGAGTAAACGATTTCAGCGAAACAAAATAAATAATGCATCAAAGAACACTATCAATAGTGACTACAAATTCTAGTTGACAATGTCAAACTTTAATAAAAACTAGAGTTTTTTGTGGTTTGGATTTTTCGAGTAGAATAAATAGCACAGTTAAAAAGATTAAAGAGTTTGAACTGTTGTACAACCCATTTTATTACAGGCAAATAAGGTGAAAGTAAAAAATATGTAAAATTTGTGGTAATAAAAGAAAAATTGTTTATCTCATAAACTAACGACTTTAACCTATAAGTATTATACATTTTTGAAATCAGCTCAAAGAGGAGTATCCAAATTTTACATAAAAAATATGAGAAGTATGAGGGGGTGGCTTTTCCAGTAAGTTTAAATAAGCCATAATGCTTGCCCCTTCCAACATAAATTGACGTGTTTTTGGATTTTTCCTAAATACCAGTATTACAAAAGTTATTACAGGTGGATACTTTTATCTGAAAAGCATTATATTTAAGGTAGCTTTTAATTGAGATACTAAACTGTAGCAGAACCTCCTGTGATGAAATACAAGGTTGGATTCTTCACTTAAATACTAATTTTATTTTTTTTTGGGACAAGGTCACCAGTTCATTAAAAACAAATTTAACTAACATAAAAAACTCCTTTCCGACATTTCATAATAAATGATATATCTTAAGTGTCTCCGCAGGGGTCAAATGTTAATACAAATTTGTATTTAACTCATTACACTGCATTATTTTAAAAGCTACATATTTCTAAAAATAATGCCGGCATTTTTTATATCAAAAGAAAATCAAATTTACATAGAAGGAAACTTTTAAAAGGCTAAATTAGAAAAGAAAATCTACTACTAGTCACTCTAATTAAAGCTAATTGATTCCACCCATAGTAAAAAGATAAATATTTATAAAAATCTTAGAAACACTTACTCGTTTTCCGTTTACGAAAAATACCAAACAACTTGATTCGTTTTTCCCCGATTCTTTTACCATATTGTTTAAACAAAATAAACTATAAGGAAAAAATCTTCCGATGTCACGTTGTCGTTTTAATGAATGTATCAAACTGATATGTGTTAACACATTTGTCTCATATCATTCTTGTGGCCCTCTTATCCCCTAGATTAACAGCAAAACAAAAATAATATTTACTCGCTTGATAACAATTATCTCAATCCAATATCAAAATAAAATGAATTGCACGCATAGTGATTCAAATCTAATTTCTATTAAAACAACAAAAAATTATCAAAACAATATTTTAACTATAGGTAAACATCTCGTAGTATTTAGTTACTTAATTTTGTATCTAGATTGAGTAATCTTAAACCTCATATTTGGGTAATAATAGATTAAAATATGTTTCAAGTTCCTTTTATATCTCGTACAACGAAAATATTTTATAATTGACGCAAACACTCGTTTTTATTAGAAACGTACAAGTTTTTTAAAATTTTAAATTTTACATATAAATTTAACAATTTTTGGACAAAACCAATTTTGTAAGATTTTTACGAACAGTTTTAAATTTACTATTTTCGTATAATGATGCATTCTTATTTTAAAAATCATAATTTTAGAATACCCTCTGTTATAAATTGCTTTTCCATGAACCTTAATTTCAAAAACAATATTTGATTCCTAATTAAGTTACCAACGAGTAAACATCGTTTTATTATTTACTTAGTTACAAAGACTTTCTTATAATAATAAATAAACAAATTAACTTTATTTTTAGTTCATCATATTTTTAAATATAAATAGCTAGATCATTAAAGTACTTTTAAGGCTTTCTGCAAGTTTGTTATTATGTTTAATAAAGTCCTGGTCAATTTTCAGTCTAAGTTTTATATTACAGTATGATGCAAATGTATGGAATAAATTCATTATTCCAGAAACAGACGACATTTAAAGAAAATCTTAAAACACGTAAATTTTCATTTTTGAATGGCCATCAACTGCTATAGATGTGTTGGACATTACGTCATTAGTGATACAAACCGAGGTCACATGACAGCTCATTTGAAAAGTTCCCTTATTTCCTTTGCAACAATGTAATCATTTGAATATTTATTTCTACAGTGTTAACCAAAACTGTTGGTTTATTAAAACAATTAACTTAGAATAAATGATTACTTAATTACAATAAAATTACAACAAATGTTCAAATTGCGACCTTCAGCAATGATACAATGAGAAAGGCGAGCAGTAAATTCTTTTCTAACGTTTTCGAGGACTTCAGGTGTTATTTGTGCAATTTTCGTTCGGATTCGCTCCTTCAACTCTTCTACATTATTCGGTCGATTTTGATATACTCTGCCCTTTTAATATCCCCACAAAAAAAAGTCTAACGGAGTCAAATCTGGAGACCTTGGTGGTCATTCGATAGGCCCCCTTCTACCTATCCGCCTTCCTGGGAAAACGTTATTAAAGTAATTTCGTACCTCAACACCATAGTGTGGGGGAGCCCCATCCTGTTGGTACCATAAATTATTTCTATTTGGAAATAGTTGATTCAGCTGTGGCAACAGATAATTTTGAAGAAATTCCAGATAACTAGCAGCAGTTAGGTTTTCCTCAAAAAAATTAGGCCCTACAATTTGATTGTTTATAATGCCGGCCCAAATATTCACCTTCTTGGGATATTGTGTCCTATACTCTTCCATCCAATGTGAATTTTCACTTGCGCAATATCGACATGTCTGGCGATTTACGTGACAGCATAACAGACGCTTCATCTGAAAAAAGTACCTTTTGTATGAAACCCGGATCTCTGTTACATTGTTCCATAACGATTTCGTAGAATTCGATTCTTCTATCAAAGTGATCTTCTAATAGCTCCTGGACCAGATGTACTTTGTATGGATGCCACTTCTCCTTTTTTAGCACTCTTACAACAGTTGATTGGTGGACATTATTATCTAGTGCGACCTGCCTAGAACTGGTATGAGGATTTTCTTGAAACGCCAGTACAACGTCCAGTTTTTTGGCTTCGGATATTTATGTTCTACCACTTCTGGGAAGATCTTTAACATGGCCCGTTTCTCTAATTTCTTTTTCAATTTGACTTACTGTGGATTGAGTAATTGGATCGCGATTGGGTTATTTAGCATTAAATAAATTACGAAGTTCTGCTTGAGTCCTCACTCTATCTCCATAACCAATCATGATTAAAATATCGATTCGTTCTGTTTCTGTTAGTTTCATTTTTGTAAATGCTGTTATTAATGTCGGCAAAAAACTCGGAGTAAAAATTTGACGTCTATTATTTGACAGATTCACAGATCATTGACGAATAAAGACGAGTCAATGACAATATTGATTTAAATATTTTTGTAAAAATAATTCCGAGTACCTCAGAGTAATAAGTAAACATAGAGGTGCACAACAACACAATAACATACAGTTTGTAGTCAATAGCAATGAACCTATAATTGAGAGAGATGGAAAATCTAGAGGTGTAGGTAAACACCATAGATAAGAGATATGTAAACACAGCCGTATAGTGGCGTGTAATTGATTAGAGTTCACCGTAATACCTATATAAATGTTAGTTAAATAATTTAATACGCATATTTTGGTAAGGAATTTATATCTACACTTATGGCATGGCACCATACTTCTAACATATTTTTATCGGAAGGAAATCTAAAAGGATATATTATTTATTTCATTATTAATTTGATTTTCTTAATTCTAATAAATTTTAATTGAGATTGCTAATTGTACGCCAATGTAGTGAATAACTTACCGGTTATAGGTTAGATTATCATTTTGCGAAGTACCACAAATTATACACGCTTTTCGGGGTTTCACCATTTTCAATATTGAAAATAAATAAAAACACTTTATAAAGTTGACTTAAATACACAAAAATTCAGGAAAAATCGAAAAATCGTGTGGGTATTTGATAAAATTGGTCTAGAGCTTTTTTATCAGTATTAAAGAAAGGTAAGAAAGTGAATATTAAAATGTATTAAAGAATATTTTCTCTGAATAAAAATCTTCTCTTAAAAGTAATATAAAATTGTTGTAAATTATATTAACTATTACGTTTTTGTTTCCTATTTTGTACTTACAAAACACAACGTCTGGCAATACTCTGCTGGTATAAACAAATTTGTCTCGACAAGTAGTAGCCTACTCTATGTTTACTCTGAGCCGAGTACTTACTACAATAATTAATTTCAAATTATAATGTAGCATTGTGTTTATTAATGTATTTTTTTTTCAGAACCAACAATAAACACTATTTTGTTCAGTGGCGATCCTTAGTGTATTTTAGTTCAGTGAATGAATATATTTATTGTAATTCCATGTTACTTAACAAAGTTCATAATTTTGGTTAACCCTGTATAAATAAATACTTAAATGATTACATTGTTGCAAAGGCGATAAGAAGACCTTTCAAATGAGCTGTCACATGACCTTTTATTTGAAATTTTTGTTGTATTCCCAAAATTTAGGAAAATAAGTGGGAGTCAAAATATAATGAGACACCCTGTACAAGTTGTACTTTTTGTTGTATGTATAGTTTCGATGTTCCCTTTATTTACCTAAGTAATTATATTCTTTACTTTTATTATTTCTCTTGCTTAGATCTGGATCTTCGTTAACTTCACATATTTTTAGTTTATATTTAGTTACTCAATCTTTTTCAAATTTATTTTTATCCCCTATTTTTCCAACCTTCTAAGCATAAAATCTCGTTTGTAATCACTACTTAGTTATTAGCGAAAAATAATGTAGTATGTAGAAAAGTATCTAACTAAAAGTTTTAGCTTTAATAAATATATAATATATTCAAACATTCACCTTCATTTATATAGATTTGCAGGTAAATACACTATTTATTTAAAATAGACTATTAAGACTATTGTGTTTCCATATATCTAAAGCATATGCTTAGGTATACAAACTGGAAGAGTATAAAGGTATGTAAATAGTGAGAAATATTTTAGTTAATTATTCAGGTTTAGTGACATTTTTCAGTTGATTTACTGCATCATTAGTCTTATCTCTCTTTTAAGTTTTTTGTATATGCTAGTTTGCACTAGATTTGCCACAGGAATAATGTTATCAGTTTTTAAGTACATAAATATTATCCAAATTTCAAATACATAAGTAAAGTTTATTGTATATACTTAATAACACTAGTTTGCACTAGATTTAACAATAACATGCACGTAATGAGATCTCAACATACACGTTTGGATAATAAAACTTAAATCTATTTGTTTAATCAAACTGTATTTAAATTTTTATCTACTTTATTTGGTTTATTTATATGCATTTAGTCGATTAAAAACATAAAAGCTTTTAGTATTAGTGAAATAACTTTTTGTATTAAAAGAGTAATGCCCCTAAATGTCAGCAACACATTATACAATTTAGTACTTATAACTAATATACTATTTTTAATTTTGACATATAATGGAAGCAAGATTACTTTTAGGAGTAAGGTGCTTTTGATTAAATTATCTACTATTATAATGTTTCGATTGGCTAAAAATAAACTATGTAAATTACTAAAATTATAAGATCATCTAACTCAGTTTGCAATTCCACAAAATAAAAATTATATTTCTAAATTATTTATATTAATACAATAAAACATTAAATAAGAAAATATATATATTAAATAAAAATGTACATTTATTTTACAATGTTTTCGATATACATAATCTAAAAAATATAATCTACTATTTTAAGCTACGACATTCCATGGTTTAAAACTTCCTGGTTTAGGCTCTAAAATCTGAAATTTTAATAACTATTAAAAATTTATATAAATAAGGACAATAGATTTTATGAAATTACTAACCAAAATCAGAATAGATATAATAAAAAAAAATTATATAAAAAAATAAGTCAACTATACCAAATATTATGTTATGTAAGGTGAAGAAATAATAAAATATTCCCAAGTAAAAGATTTGTATTAATTTTAAGAAACTTTTGAAATAATTTGAAGTATTAATAAATAATACCTTTGCTGTAATTTTATCTTGACAAGCCATTCTAATTTTTGCCGATGTAAGAGGTGCGTCAAGTCTGAAATATTCTCGCGCCAAATTATGTTCTTCTCTTGCTGCCCTAATTGCATCTTTGATTGCAAACATTACAGAACTCGCCAAGAATAAAGGTGGCTCTCCAACAGCCTTAAAAACATCAAAAAAATATATATAAAATCGAAGGTATAATCCATAACTCCAATGTGACTGATAAAGATATATCAGTAAAACACAAAGTCAGACCACAACATTAATTTTACTAGCAAAACAGGATAGCGACTAGTTTCGGTCTTAGACCATCATCAGGCTAGAATTATAATACAAAGCTAACGATAAGATAAAATGTTAATGAATACAAATTATAAGTCTTAAAAGGTGAAAAGTTAATAACAAATTAAGTAAAAGGAGCTCACCTGATTATGCTGACATCAATGCATCAAAAACATAATTAAATTTGATTATAAGATAAGGTGAAGGAAATATTTAAGTTATATTGAAACTTGAAAAGTTGAGATAAACGGGGTATAAAGTGTTTGGAATTAATTAATAAAGTTACCGCAGTGAAACGAAAAAAGAAAAAATTTAAAGTGAAAGTTTGCAATTACAGACTTAACTCCAAAAATATCAAGAAATTTTTAATCCAAACTTGCATAAACGAAATAAGAAAAACCATATTTCCGTAGTGGAAAACTGGCGAAAAAGTTTTTAAACAATTTTTTGTAACGGTGAAAAACTGTAGAATCTGAACTACAAAAAAGAGGAGAACATTTTTTGGAAAGAAACAAGGTTCTCCCAAAATAGGAAAGCCCAGAGGTCAAACATCAAATTGAGGGAAAATCATTGTATGGTTTTAATAGCCCAAAAACTAGGAGAATTTCCAAAAAATTGAAAATCAAAATGAAGAGGCGCAAGAAGTTTATTTCAACCACACAATCAAAGCTGAACTAAAAATATCACAGAAACCAACTAGTTACTAAAACTTTATATGTTTTATGATTGACAGATAGTGACGCTTAGAACACAAAAATTGTCATAGAATAAAGAAGTTTTATATAAAGATGAGTTGCATGGGTACTATACTGTATTTGAAAATCAAGAGAGAGTAAATTCCCAGAATAAAAACTAATTCGGTATGCAAAACTATATACTATATACTATACGTGCGGTAAAACTTCAATATTTGTAATGCATTCTAAATTGTTTTTGTTAATTTCAATACAAAATTTATTAAATTTCTTGGACTATCACATTATTTTATGATCTTTCATTGTTACTACGATAGGCCTAAGAGGATTAACGTGCGTCATAGGCGTAACCAGATTAGAAAGGGATAATTGTTATTTAACAACCTCCGAATGGCAACAGCTTCTAATGACAGATATTTTGACTTAAATAGTGCTTAAGTTTCTAGAAATGCAGTTATTTGATTTTCGATAAACGTGACAAATAGTAGTGACTAAAAATGGAAGCAGTTTGTGAGTATACGCCAGTGAAAAAATTAAAACTAGACCATTTATCGCTTAATGAAAAGAGTGCTGTAGTATTTTAAACATCAAAATCCCTCAAACACTATTGACAGTGTAGTTGAAACAACATCTAAGGCAATGGGATATGGAAAATCTACAATATATAGAGTTCTAAAGGAGGAAAAATCAGGTGGAGTAACCTCACCAAAGCCGAAACCAGGTAGACAAAAACTTTTAAAAATCAACGTGGACGAGTTTTTTAAAAATGCTATTCGTAAGCTTGTTCACTTATTTTTTATAAACAAGCAAATACCAACTTTAGATAAAGTTTTGCAAGCCATTACGAATGATGTTGATTTACCCACAATAAGCCGGGATAAACTATGGAAAACGTTACATGAGTTAAACTTTAAATTTGAAAAAATTGGCAGACACTCAATGCTAATTGATTCTGAAGAAATTGTATGTTGGAGAAGACAGTACCTCAGAAGAATACAACAAGTTAAAGCTCAAAATAAAAACATTTATTATTTAGATGAAACATGGGTTAATGAAGGACATTGTGTAGGAAGAGTTTGGAAAGACAAAAATATAAAATCATCCCATCAAGCTTTTCTAGAAGGATGTACTACTGGTTTTAAGGAACCTATAGGAAAAGGTAAAAGATTAATTATTTGTCATATAGGCAGTACAAACGGTTTTCTTGAGAATGGTTTACTCTTATTTGAATAAAAAAAAACCGTTGATTATCACGAAGAAATGAATGGAGACGTGTTTGAGGAATATTTTGAACAGATGATTCAATTCATACCAAAAGGATAGGTTATTGTCATGGACAATGCAAGTTACCACTCCAGATTACTTGAACCTTTACCAACCACTAAATGGAAAAAGGATGAAATTGCAAAATGGTTATCTTCTAAAAATTTAGCCTTTGACAATACAATGCTGAGGGCAGAATTGTTAACTATTGCTAAAAAACATGAACAAAATTATAAAAAATATAATATTGAGGAGATAGCCAAAAAACGAGAAATTGAAATCCTTCGTTTACCACCCTACCATTATGAGCTGAATCCGATAGAATTGATATGGGCTCAAGTTAAAGGTTATGTTGCCAGAAATAACACTACTTTTAAATTATCAGATGTTAAAAATCTCTTCAATAAGGCAATATCTGAAGTAACAAGTGAAAATTGGCAAAAATATATTAGACACGTTACAGAAATAGAAAAAAAAATGTGGGAGCTAGATAACATAATTGATATTACTATAGAGCCCATTGTAATTTCTCTAGAATCAGATGGTGAATCTTCTGACACAGTGTGTGACGAACCATAACTTTAAAACTATTAATTTATGTACTTTAATTTTATTTTTAGATTTTTATTATTTAAGATTTAATATTGTCGTATTTTTTGCATGTTGCTCGCCAAATTTTATCCTTGCGGTTGGTTTTTTTTTCTCATATACCTACTTAATTGTTTTTTTAGCTCCTTATATTAATTTATAAGTAATTGTAATTATCTGTACATATTATATACATTATTATTGACTTTTTCTTCATTTCACCCAAATTAAATTACCACTTACGAATTATGTTTATCTATCTAAAATTGGTAATCTAGGTATAAATAACTAAAACAAATTAAATATTTCTATTTCCATATTAATTTAATTTTGAAAACGCACGTCTATGGTTTACTGCCTTTAACACTGATAACTGCAAAACATTTCTGGGAATTTACTCTCTCTCTCTTGATTTTCAAATACACTATACGAATAAAGTTAACAAGGAAATATTAAGAAAAAGTATGGTCCAGTAAATTTCAACATAATAATTACAATATAAAGTGGAATTTCATTCAAAACAATAACCTGTGTTAAAATCAAAAAAATAATAAGAGTGTGAAATGAAGTTAACAACAAAATCATTGAGAGAGCAGAATAATTATATGGCAACAGTAAAAATAATTTTATTTTCTTTACTTTTCACCTTTTAACACTTATAATTTGTATTCTTTAACATTATATCTCACCGTTATCTTTGTATTTTCATTCTATCCTGATGATGGTGTCAGACCGAAACTAGTCATCCTGTTTTGCTTATAAAGTTAATGTTGTGGTCTGACTTTGTGTTTCATTGATATAAAAAATTGAAATTGTTTATTACCTTTGAGGAATATACCGCTCTCGGATTGGAAACTCCTTTCAACAAAGACACGTTGAATTCTATAGGAATATCACCGAATCCTGGTATTTTGTAAGTACCAGGACCTCGTGTTATAGTCTCCCCCTGAGGAGTGTACATCATTTCTTCCAAAACAAACAAACCGTATCCTTGAATGAATGCTCCTTCGATTTGTCCTATATCTATGGCTGGATTAATACTTTGGCCTAGTAAAAAATACATTACAGGATCATCTTTCAAAATGTTTTCATTCATTTACCTAAATCCATAACAATATCTGTTCTTAACACCTGGTGATCACCAGTTAATGTATCTATTTCCACTTCTGTACAAGCTACTCCGTATGTAAAATAATTAAAAAGTTTTCCTTCGCCCGTTTCGTAATTGTAGCCTACATCTGGAATTTTATAAAAACCCGTAGCTGCTAAACTTACTCTATCCAGATAAGCGGATTTTATCCATTCTTCCCATGTCCCATTTGGTTTTGCTTCTTTGTAAGGTTTTAATCTTTCATTCAAAATATTACAAGCATTCTGAAAATAAAGGTGTTTTAAAGTTTACTGTATTTACATGATAGCTTGAACATCTTACTAAGACAGCCATTCCATTGAGATCAGATCCAGTACTAGCTGCAGTAGGTGACGTATTAGGAACCTTATCAGTAGACGTTTCGCTTATGTGGATTTTGTCAACCGAAATTCCTAAAGCTCTACTAGCTACTTGGATCATTTTCGTGTGTAGACCTTGACCCATTTCTGTACCTCCGTGAGATATAAGAACGGATCCGTCATTGTAAATTAAGATTAAAGCTCCTGATTGGTTGAAAAATGGTACCTCAAAAGCAATACCAAATTTAGTAGGTACTATACTTTTACCTCGCTTTTTGTATTTATTTAATCTGGAAAAACAAAAATTACTCTTAGAGTATAGGCAAGCAAATGCATTTTAAATGCAATCGTTTTTTTTGGTGTATGGTCTAGCACTCAAAATGCAGAAATATTAATTTTTAAATCCAGTACAATTAAATCTTGTTAGGGTTGTATATTAGAACATTAAAATTATGGAATTCTTTAAAAAATCCTTCCCTTTATCAATTATACACAGGACATTTCACAAATTTTAAACAAAATAAAGTAATAAGTTTGATTTTCTTTTTTTATAGTCATTTACTTAAAAATGTATAGAACGGGTTAAAAATATAAAGTAAAGGTTACCGCAATCAATTTTATGCAATAGCAGGGTGTTTAACTCCAAATTTGACCCTATTTGTTTTATGTTTCTAATTAGGCTTACTTGATTGTTTTCCATATAATTGCATAATTTTTATTTTTTATTTGCTTAATTTGCCAAAAAATTAACAAGAACATTTTTACGATTTTATGTAATCTGCAATACAGATACTTCACTGAAGCTGGGCTGATTTACCTTACGGTAAAAGGCCAACATAAAAAAGAAGCACGCCGCATAAGAAGAAAAATAAATAACAATTGACTAAAAAAAGAAGAAGAATTACTGTTTAAATAAGAATTTAGTTTCTTGATTAATTAATTAAACTGAACATGTCATAACTTTTACTTGTTTTCAGGTTTTGAATATGGAAAAAGAAGAAAAAGAAAATATAGGTGAAAAAGTCGTCAAACATTTGATGACTGACATGGAAAATAAAAATTATATTTTATGTATCGACAACTTTTTTACCTCTGTCAGTTTATTAGAAAAATTAAAAAAAGATGGCATACACACTTGTGGAATACCAAGAAGAAGAATGCTTTAGTTTAGAACCCAACTTCCTGTGTATTCAAAACAGTAAATTCCTTTGAAAGAAAATTCAGACTGTATAACTTCACTATTATAGGTCAACCTCATATCAGAAAAGTACCTGTCAAAATTAGTATTCAAATCATAGAAGAAATTAACAGTGGCCATTATATTGGTGTTTTTCCTGAAAACCACAAAATTCAACTAACTTGCAATGAAAACGATGTTGTTTCCATAAAAGGCCCTATCTTATTAAGGTTCCATCTCAATGTTCCTTTAGTACAGAAAAATTCATCTAGAGCAGCGAAAAAGGGCTTATTAATGGTCACCCTATAGCTTTTTAAGATATTGCAGAAATAACTATTCATGAAATTCCCGAAGAAAAGTTAAAAATAGAAAAAGAACATCTCGATGAAATCCTTAAATTGCAACTTCAAGAAGAAGCAGACGAACTACCGATGTGCAGCTTGTAGCACGACAAAAAAACAAGTACGAACCGAATGGATGTGTGAAACCTGTAATGTACCACTTTGTCTCGGAAAAACAAAAGACTGTTTTCAAAATTATCATAGATAGATTTTGCCCTAGATGGGCAGTGGTACATTATACGGGGTTGGGATAAAGTATATGGAACCAAGTAAATATCTTTTAAACGAAAAGAACTATATTTATGAAAATTTGCAGGTAAGTGCAATGGAACAAAACGCATCTGATGTACATTTTTTTGATAATAATATACCTCCGGTTTAACCGGAAATGCCATCAACTTCTTTAATTTAAATGGGACACCCTATATATTTTTAGAGATTTTGAAAGAGCTTGTTATTTTGAATTCATACATACTGAGTTTAGTGTAAAAAAAAATTGTAAAAACGAGGAATACCTATAGCACTTTAACCAACCTCCTTTGAGTTTTTTGCATTAGAACAAAAAACTATTTAGATAAACTAATTGATGTTGTTTGTATGCATAGTAATAAATAAACAAGTACTGTTTAGTACGTCTTTTGTTCTTCAAGTGTTAAATTCTAATTGACGGAAATAAATTGCACAATTTAGAATGGTTCAATTAAGTGAAAAAGAGTTTATGGTGATCGTGTTAGAACTCATGAAGAAGTGTGTCATATTTTTAATAATTTGCATCCGGAGAGAAATCCTATATCACGCTCAACAATAACTAAAACATTACAACGTTTTAATACTACTGGAATGGTAAAAAATTTGCTAAAACCTGGAAGACCGCGGACTGCAACGAACAAAACTGTTAAACAAAATATTGCAATCGATTTAGAAGATTCACCTCAAAATTCCACCACAAATTTGGCACTAAACTATGGTATCAGTCGACGTTCTGTAGGAACGATATTAAAAAGTGAAAAGTATCATCCGTATAAGGTACAGTTGGTTCAAGAATTATCATACGATGATTTTGACCGACGGCTGGAATTTTGCGAACAGCTAATGGACATCTGTAATGTAGACGAAAATTTTGCTTCTAGCATAGTTTTTTCCGATGAGGCAACTTTTTGTTTAAATGGAACAGTTAATCGCCATAACTCAAGGTATTGGTCAAATGAGAATCCTCATTGGATTCATGAAGCACATACCCAGCATCCACAGAAGTTAAATGTTTGGATAGGAATAGTCGAAAATAAGCTTATAGGCCCATTTTTTATCGACGGAAACTTGAATGGTGACAAATATTTGAATCTACTAAATAACGAAATTATTCCTGCACTTCAACAGAATGGGCCATTACCACAAAATATTTGGTTTCAACAAGATGGAGCACCTCCCCACTATGATAGACGGGTTAGGGATTTTCTGGATGCGAATTTTCCAAATCGATGGATTGGACGTAGAGGATTCATAGAGTGGCCTGCTCGTTCTCCGGATCTTAGCCCGTTAGATTTTTTTCTTTGGGGTTATCTAAAATCACGTGTTTACGTTAGACGACCAACAAACTTACAGGAATTGAGACAAAGAATTATTGATGAATATGAACTAATACGTGGAGAAGTCTTGGAAAGAGTGACTCAAGAATTTGTTAATAGGATGGCATATTGTCAGCAAGTAAATGGCGAGCATTTTGAACATTTGAAGTAATTTTGTTTCTCATTATTCTAAAATAATGAAATGTACATCTATTGTACTACTAACAGTGAGTTATTCCTCGTATGTATGAATTCAAAATAACAAGCTCTTTCAAAATCTGTAAAAATATATAGGGTGTTCCATTTAAATTAAAGAAGTTGATGGCATTTCCGGTTAAACCGGAATTATATTATTATCAAAAAAATGTACATCAGTTGCGGTTTGTTCCATTGCCCTTACCTGCAAATTTTCATAAATATCGTTCTTTTCGTTTTAAAGATATTTACTTGATTCCATACTTTATCCCAACCCCGTATGTACCACCTTATTACAAAAAGCTGAGCAATTTAGAAAAAAAAATTTTGTTAGTTTTATATCTAGGAATGCTGTTTTAGTTATGTTATGAAATAAAAACTATATTTTTTCAACTTTTATTTTCCTTGCCCCAGTAGGTGTTTTCTTTTAAGAAATTTTCCGTCCCTGAAAGAGTTCTACTTCTATTTAATAATAATCTACTTAATAATAAACAAAATTTTTAACAGTAAAATTTCCTCACCTATTGAATTCTTTAATAATTTCCCTCCTATTATAGTAGTCAGAAGACAGCATACATTCCTCCCAGCATTTATCCAATGTACAATTTTCAATCAATTGATTATAATGAGTGATATCACCTTCTTTGTAAATATTGATTTCACGTACGCAAGCAGGATCTTTATTCAGAAACATTGATATTTGGTCTATCATTGTTTCAGCAAGATACATTCCTTGAGGAGCCCCAAAACCACGAAAAGCTGTGTTAGACGGTAAATTGGTTTTGCATAGGGTACCATTTATTTTCCAAGTCGGTACACAATACGCATTATCAACATAAATTATAGCCTTCTCCATGACCTACAAAATATTTTAATAGTCAAACTTTTAGACCTTATGGTACCTAATCGATACTTACAGCCGTGGAAAGATCTTGGGAATAACCTGCGTTCGAATATAATTCAGTTCCGCAAGCTAACATTTTTCCATTATCATCAAAAGCCACTTTGTATTTATAGTAAAAAGGATGACGAGTGCCTGTCATCACAATATCTTCGTCTCTATCCAGCATACATCTTACCGGTCTATTAAATTTTTTAGCTGCAATTGCTAGCGGTATGGCCAGCATAGCAGCTTTCGATTGTTTGCCTCCAAATCCCCCACCCAAACGCTTTACTTTGGTTATAACTTTATTCTGAGGTACTCCAATAATCTCACTGACTAGCTTCTAGAATTTAAATGCATACTTTAATGGATAATAAGCTGTAATCGATTATAAAAAAAAAGAAAAAATGGGAAATTTTTTCCCTGAATCCCTGAATTTTAATATAACATGGGTAATGGTTGTAATGTTGTTAGGGGAAGGTCGACTATGTTTTCCGCTTGTAATTATCTGTACAGTAATATACATTGTCATAAAGTTATAGGAATATAAATTTAGATTAAAAACTTCTAAACAGGTAATTATAAATAGTTGACTTAGTTGGTCTATATAAAAAATAAAGGAACGTATATGATAACAATGTGGTTGTCATTAAAATATTTTGTTAATTTTTAATAATTCAGATAAATAGAACCCTGCAGATGAAAAGTAATTCCCATTCAAGAGTTGGGTTAACTACTTAAATCAGAAAATAATATATAAAACAGCATGAAAAAACTATACATGTCAAATGTCACGATTCAAATGAGTCATATTTGGTTCTTCAATATGGCCGACTTCCGTCGTGATTATTTGCTGGATTAAAATATGACAACGTTCCTTCCTTTCTATTCTTTATTCGTAGTTCCAGAACACGTGACTTTGACAAGATCAGCCATTTTATCTGGGTGGCACACAGTCTGACTTTCTCCGTATTACTTATAAAAGCACCCAAGCTTATAAACAATATGAAGCTGGGTCTATTCAAGAAATTGCAAAAAGTGCAAAACTCTGTATAAACAAATGGAATTAATGAGTTTGTATGCCACCCAGCAAACATGGCCGACCGCCAATGAAGTCATTCTGGAATGGTCAATGGTTTATGAAACTTTGATTATATGTGGTCTGTGACCTTGACAGTGTTATGTTCTAGGGTTTGCCCCTTAGAACAAAAAGAAACAGGAAGGAGTCTATCATATATTAACTTTAGGGAAAATTTGCGACGGAAGTCGGCCATCTTGAAGCTCCTTGTATGACTCATTTTTTATGTTTACAGTATACTGTCAAAGCAATTTTTGCATATAAATGTCAAAAATTAGCACATAGGCGTATCATGCGGTACTTATAAATACTAAATTATTTAAAAAACCAGTTGTATTCACACTCTTGATTGGTTGAAATTTATTAAAATTAAAAACCCTGATATAATTTTTATTTTTTTTCGGTACGTCAATGGAAACGGAAATTAAAATTGACAATGGACTGGGAAAGTGGTGACGTAGGTGTCAAACCAAAAGATTCCAAACAACTTTTGTTAATGTATGTTTTATAGGTGTTATTGACTATTTTATTGTATTTTCTTGATATTTGGGAGTTACTTACTGTTTTTCATTGGTAAGTGTTCATTCATATATTTTACATATCACTAAAGTAGATATACGAACAATTTTCGTAAAAACATTATAACCTAACCTTCAAAGTTGTGCATTTTCATGAATTTTAAGAATACTTACTAAAAAAGGTACTTTAAAAGTTGAATTTTAAAAGACTTTGCTTATATGTATTTAATTATGATACTTGTGTTATATTTTAATGTATAATAATAATAAAATAACTGAAACAAAAGCTACTTCTGGAGAATTATAATGTTCCTGTTTGGAATAATTTCATTGACATTTCACAGTTCAACAGCATAGAACACAAATTTTGACGTCACACTTTCCCTGTCCATTGGCCGCCATATGCAAGCTCCTTTCTGGACTCAAGGTCATTTTGCATATACTCCTTCCTGTATCTTTTTGTTCTAAGGTTTGCCCACAGACGCCATCTTTATGTCACGTGATTTGGAAAGCTGACGTAAACTGACATTTCTGCCAACATAGATTTTGGGTTATTCCATCAAAATTCCCTAAAAACAGGCGAGATTGCGCCGATTTGACCTTGAATAAATAGAAATGGTTCTATAAGGGCTTATTAATGGTCACCCTATAGCTTTTTAAGATATGCAGGAATAAATGCGCCTTTTTGTTGCCTTTTTGTTGCAGTCAAAAGTCAAAAGTTTCACCAGAAAAGCTAGCAATAGAATTGCGAGCAAAAGGCTGAAATGTACGAGTTACTTTACAGTTGTTGATGATCATAATTTAAATTCTGATTGAGTATTTTTTTCACTTAATAGCGATATGAAAATTTATCAAGCAATGCCATCATAAGAGCATGCCAGAACCTTTGATAACATTCCCCTCATAAATTAAATATAATTGCATCAAAAAGTAGTTTTATTGAACAAAAAGTAACAAAATGCCAGGACCTTTGATAACATTCCCCTCATAAATTAAATATAATTGCATCAAAAAGTAGTTTTATTGAACAAAAAGTAACAAAATAAGAAAAAATCTTATAATTAACAATAAAAAAGGTAAGGCGTAATGAAACAAGAAAAATTTTCAGGCATAGCTCGTAAACAAACAGCTAATTTAGCCCATCTGAGATCCAAGTTTATCTAGCACTAGACTTAGAATATATGCAGGCAACATCAGATTATTCGTCACTATCAATATAAGGTGGTTTCAAGTTTTGATGAAGCTACTTGCATGGTATGCCATCATAGGTGACCCCGCAGTATGCCATCATAGACCTAAGTTGGGTGTTAAATAATGACATAAAATACTTTCTCTACAAGAACATAACTTCAAAACAACCACATAGTACATGCACAAGATAGTTAGATCGCATACATTCATATTTACAGCCGGTATGCCATCATGTATACTGTGTCATCATAAGGGACTTTCTGAGTGAGCTCAAACAGAGCTCACTGCTCTCTCCACAATCGCAAAAGAAAATACCAAAAGAGAAATTACTGGTAATAACAACTGTATTCTTAGGGACAGCGGATATGCACTACCAACAATAATCCACGTATCAGGTTTGGTCACATAGCCATGACCGAAGCCTGCAATAACAATGTTGTAGTTGAATCAATGGTTATGAAAACTCAAAAAGCAATTGGATAACTTTTGGTAGGCAACTCTTATGAGATTACCAGAATCAGCTGTGCTTGATATAGCAAAGGAACACTTTCTTGACAAATTCAAGGGTAGTTGGAAATACGAAAAAGACTGCAGCATAGCAGAAAAGCCAAAAAAAAAGTGTGCATGACTAGAAAGGACCTGCGTATGACCAAGGGTACCTTTACTGGCCATTATCAAAGACGAAAACATCAGAATAGATTCGGGTTATCTAACACCAAACTATATGGAGGATTTGAACAAGAAGATGAGAGTTGGTCATGTACTTTGGTAACTGGCATTAGTTACCGGTTAATGCACGCTAACTTAAGGAAACAGGTAGATTGGTAAACGAGCTGGAAGATAAGCTCAATCTCGGAAAGTCGCACAATGAGCCAAATATGGCCTAAATTATGTAACCTAGGACCTAGAACGACCTACCTTTCGAGAATTATTAATCCAAACCTAAATATATTTCTGCAAAGTGTATTAACAGCTAAATATAAAATATGGTGGTTTTTTCCAAATAATTCTTAAGATATTTTCAGTATTGAAAAAATGTACTTAAATTAATTCTATTCTGTGGAACCCCTTCGACATTGGCAGTTGATTTAAATATACTTACTGATACTTCAGTAGGATTCTGTGTGGATGAGATAATTTCCAATTCGTGGTCTTCGGCTTTTGGGATCACTATGCAAGACTGTGTTTCAAAATAAAAGTGTTCTTGGCCACCCATTCTGCATTCTCCAGTAAGGAGGTGAGGAGCTTCTTTAAAAACTTGGTCAACATCACCTTTGTTTATCAAAAGTGATGATTGTAAGAACGATTTGTGTTTAATGGCATCTTCAATACTGATTATCACGGGTTCTAGTTCCTCATATACAATCTTAACTTTTTTAGCCGCTCTTTGAGCGGTTGCTTGAGTATCCGCTAAAACTAAACCTATTATTTGTCCAACGGCTGTTACTGTTTCACTGTAAAATATTTCTTCGTCTTGGAAAATCGTTCCCCATTTAATTCCCTTTTTTACGTCTTTGCCGCTAACGAAACCATGTACACCTTCCATAGCTAGCGCTTCAGATTCGTCTATGCTTATTATGTTGGCATGCGGTTTAGTGCTAAGCACAAATGCACAATAAAGCTCTCCTTCAAATCTGGGTATATCGTCATTGTACACCGCTTCGCCTGTTGCTTGTTTGTATCCCGACATGTGTACTATAGGCCTCTGGAGAGAATCTGTTTTTTCATGAGTATCTGGTACTACTTGAAAATATTGTGAACTTTTGTATTCGTGACTGGAAAAACCTGAAGCTCCACTTAGTTCTCTTTCATCCAATTTAATATTCGGTAATTTATTTTGCAGATCCACTGATATCTTAAGAAAAGCTTTAAAAAACAAACTCAGAGCCAGTGATCTTCTATAAGAGATCATTCCACCTGGTGCACCAGGATCTAGCGGCAAGTCTTCTAATAACGTATTTAAAGCCACTTCTATCATAGTTTTATCCCAAGGTAATCCTTTTAATTTTGATTCTGTTTTCACCGCTGATACTGTTTTAAAAGACATACCTCCAATACCAAAACTTATATTTTCTATAACATTTGATTTTGGCACGAAAAAAACATTAACAGCTTCGTTTACTATGGCTATGTCATCCTCTCTTCTTCTGGCTTGTTTGTATGCTGTAAAATACTGCCATTCTGTTGTGTAGGGTATTAATATTGATAAAAGTATCTCATTTGAACGAACTATACTCTTTCTATAACCTATAAAGAAATTATTGTCTAATGTGACTTTCCTTACACCATCTTTTTGACTAATAAGCTGTAAAGTAGATTTAGCTGCCATGAGTAGTGGAATCATATCCGAAATGGGGCTACCTGTCATTATGTTACTACCTAACGACCCTACACTACGGATCTGCTTACCCGCAAACCAATTCAGCATATCTACAACTGTTCTAAATATTCTTGTTTTGTATTCTGGTTGTTCTTTAATTTGTTGTCTGAGGTAGGTTTCTATATCCATTAACGTTACTGAAGCACCGATTTCAACACCTTCAGGTGTTTGATAAATTCTAGTAAGTTCTGGTATTTGTACTGGTTGAATTATTGTTGGGTAAACCATTTGTTTAAATTTCATTTCAACGCCAACTTCAGTGTTACCCACTACTAATTTAGCACTGGGATACATATCTTTCAACTCCAAAAGTTGATTTAAAGTTATCGGTCTGTACCAAGTAATGTTGTTACCTTTAAATATTTTGTATTCTATATCGTATTTATCGCTTAGTTTCAGTTCGGGAGGAAATATAGGTTCTTGTGTGGGATGGTATGGGGTGAACTCGCTGGTTTGAAATAGAACTTCGTTTTCGTCTTTGTTGGTGCCATTTTGTAGTTTACAGCATTTGTCGCCCATTCCACATACTTCCTTGCAGTTTTGTCCATTTCTTTCATTTTGAATTAGTTCCCATTCTTCGGTAAACGTTTTAAAACCTTAAAAATTGTTTCTGATAAATAATAATCAGTGTGGTAAGATTCTATCGTCTTACCTTCAATAATTGGTCTATATCCGGTGCATCTACAGAGATTTCCCTGCAAAGCCACTTCTAATTCCTTCATAGATGGTTTTGGTGAATTTCTCAATAGACTGTACATAGACATAACTATACCAGGCGTGCAAAAACCGCATTGTGACCCGTGAGCTTTGGCAATTCTTTCTTGTACCGGATGTAATTTTGTTTTAGTAGATCCTATTCCTTCTACTGTGGTTACCGCAAGTCCATGCATCGAACACACTGGAGCTAAACAAGCGTTAACTGGTATATGTCTAAATATTGATTAAAGAAAATAAGACAAAGTTTTAATAAGTTGAATATATATTGAAATATTTTCGTTTGAAAAAGGATACATGACTTTATTGTTAATTCTGTCCATTTTAGAGACCATCACAGTACAAGCACCGCAGCCTCCTTCTCCACAACCGAGCTTGGTACCACATAACCTCACTGAATATATTTATTAAGAAAAATTATTTCAAACAAATTAATAAATGTAGATTTGTAGTAATATAAAAGGATACACTTTGTTCTTAAGTAATACAATAAAGTCCATTCTGGATTCACTTGATCATCCTGAATCTGAAATGTAATATTTAAAATTCTGGCAGAAGTTTAGTATGGAAAATACTGCTTAATATTTGACAGAAAAAAACGATTTTATCATACGAGGGGTATACATTGAATTAAAAGATTTTTTACTTACACTCTCTGGTTTGAATGAAGAAACAAAATACTTCCTGGGCTATATGGCCCAAAGAACATTGAATTACATTTCAAAATAAAACGTGATGGCAATCAACTCCATACTAATGATGACACATTCTCTTTATATCTTTATCTTATTAATTTTGCCCAATTAATCTTAACATATTAAACACTCACCCGTTTTCCATTTACGAAAAACACCAAGCTAGACTTATTTTTCTGCTTTAGTTCCACCATATTGTTTAAACAAAATAAATTATAACATACAAAATGTTCCACTATCACTACGCTTTATTAAGAAATATATGTTCGAATGAAGTATGTTGAAACATTTTGTTCTATATCATTATTGCGACCCCTTTATCCACTTGATTAATAACAAAACAAAGATAATAATTACACGCTTGATAACATTTATATTAAAATTGTATGTTTAATTTATAGTGATCTAAATGTAAGTACTAGAAAAACAACAAAAATGCCCTTATACACAATGTTTTTAATAACTTTTGTAATATTGGTATTTAGGAAAAATCCAAAAACACGTCAGTGTATGTTGGAAGGGGCAGGCATTGTATCTTATTTAAACTTATTGGAAAAGCCACCCCCTCACCCCTAGCAGCATCCCTTTCTTTTTTTTAAATTACTTCTCATATTTTTTATGTAAAATTTCGATACTCCTCTTTAAGCTGATTTCAAAAATGTATAATAGTTTTAGGTTAAAGTGGTTAGTGTATGAAATAAACAATTTTTCTTTTAATAGCACAAATTTTACTTATTTTTTACTTTCACCTTATTTGTCTGTAATAAAATGGGTTGTACAACAGTTCAAACTCTTTAATCTTTTTAACTGTGCAATTTATTCTACTTCAAAAATCCAAACAACAAAAATCTCTACTTTTTATTAAAGTTTGACATTGTCAATAGAATTTGTAGTCACTATTGATAGTGTACTGTTTCCCTGAAATGGTTTTCTCTTTGCAATAAAGTGCATAAGCAAGAGGGACTCGTAAATAACGAAGCAATCCAAGTGGCAATTTTAGGGCAAGTCAGCTTAGAGGCTCAACAACCCCAATCGTTGTCTCAACAATAAGTAGAGTGTTTTATCTTCTACAGTTTTCAAGTACCACCCATACAAAGTTAAGTTGGTGCACGAGTTGAATGAAGATGATTTTGATCCTCGTCTGGAGTTTTGCGAATCAATGATGCAATTTATCAATAACAATCCACAATTGTTAAACAATATTTGCTTTTTTGATGAATGCTCATTTTCATCCTAGGTGACCACATTGTCGGATCTTTCTTCATCAACGGAAATTTAAATGGTGAATCATATCTTGAGTTACTCAGGAAGGGGTTGACTCACGTACTCCTAAACGCTTTATTTTCAATTCAGAAGATTTTGATTGGTTTCTTGACAAAAACGTTGATTATTTCATTAATTCTGATTCTGTAAAAATTTTCGAAAGGTTTGGTATTGTTACAAATTTTCTTCTATTAGAAGATAGTATATGATCAAATCACCCAGATTATTTAAAAGGTGTTTGGAAATTGTAAAACATCTAAAAGTCAATGATTCTGCAGAGCGAGCTGTCAAACTAACTGAAGAATATCTTAATAATTTTGGCGAAGAACAAAAACAGTATGTTATTCAAGTTGTAAGTGAATATAAAAAAAAATTCCAAATGCCACAAAAGAATGTTTGATAAAATAAATTTTGTTTATGAATGAATTGAAAATTTAATAAAATTTGTCACATTTTTTCCAATAAATTGTAATATTTTAAGCTTAATTTATATCGTCTGGTAATTAATTGGTTATTAATTGGTTATCAGGATATTTAGCACTAATTTTAGTATTCAGTCAAAACGAGATATTTTTTGCAATAAAAAATAAATTGTACAACAAATAATGATAGTTTTTCGGTCAAAATACATACAAAGAAAATTAATAAGTTATTTTTAGTTCAACTTTGAGTATGAATAACTTTTAAGCAAGTGAATTTGTCGAAAGAATTAATAAGACTTTTTGTAGAGCATTAAATTAACTACAAAAATAATTGATTGCCGCAGCTTTGTATGAGTTGGCTGAGGAACAACAAAATTGATTGCAAAAATTACAAAAACCCCATGTTATTTAAATGGAAAATCAATCGCCTTTGTGGCACGGTAATAATAATAATAATAATTTTATTGCTTATATTAACTAATAGTTACAGCAAGAGTTTGAGTATTAAGTAGGTAGACAGTTTAGTATAGATACATGTAAAGTAAAGAAAAATGAAATGTACAAACAAATTATGAATTTTAGAATATGTTATTCAACCACAATAAATGATCTCAATTTGAATATGTTAGAAATATATGCATAAATGTGCTTGGCATCGTTGACCGTTAAGTTATCTAGTGTTGTAATGAGAGCGTCCAAATTTTCAAGTGCCAGAATTTTAGGCTTCATGACATTGTAAATTGGGCACTCGAAAAGAATATGTAAAATAGATTAATTCTCCACTTTATTACAAACTGTGCAAATACTTTTAGGATCAATTAAATGTATATTATTATTTAATGTGAATTTCAACCGATACTTGTTACTTAGACGAAGCTGAGCAATAGTGCGTGTCATGTGAATTGGTAATTTTAGAAGTAAATAATTTCCGGTAGAAAGTAGGTATAAAAAGACAGAAAGCGACATCTTTGAGAAAAGGAGATGTCAAGATTATGTAAATTCATGTAGAAGTCAAATAACAACTTTTTTGAGTTTAATTTTAAACTTCTGGAAGTAAGGTTATTCCATAAATCAATGTGGCCAATATCCGAAAATAATTCTCTGACCTGTGCAGCCCAATTATATTTCGAATCAGATGAATTTATCAGACGAAGTTGTTGTTCAAAACACATTTTAGGAAAGCGTTCGTCACTCGTGTAACCATTTCTAAAAATAGACGTGAGGATACTAAACAATAAAAGATAATTTATGCGACCGCACGCTTCAGGGCCGATAAGAAGGGTGTATGAACCCTTATTGAGAAAAGGACCAAGTACCAGTGTTGCCAGGTGTGGCGCATTTGCGCCAAAGTGGCGCTTTCAAAATTGAAATGGCGGCTCTAAATATGGTAAATGCGCCGGGCGCCAAAAGGTGGCGCTTCAAAATAGTGTCTTGTCTCTAGTGTCTTACTTTCTATGGTCTGGGATATGACTTATGCGTCTTATAAAAAAAAGAAGAATTGTTTTCATGTAATTGTAATAATATAGATAGAATACAGAATTTTTATGTTTGTGCAATAAATGAAATAATGTACCTTGTTTTTAATGTTATTTTTTCAAAAAAATACATATTTTAGTATTGCTGGTTTTGTTTTATTAATTTTTAAGGTTAACATATTTCTATCGACAGGTTTGTTTTTATACGGCCAATACTATGCCTCTTCCGCTAATCCAATAACTGGGATTTTAAAATTATTAAAAAAAATAATAAAAATAACCATATTATTGTCTTTGCATGGCCTAATAGCCGATGTTTAAATCTCCCGCTACTTTTTACTCCAGTGGCGCTATGGTGGCGCATTTTAATGGTAAAATTGGCGTATGAAAGTTGATAATACCTGGCAACACTGCCAAGTACCTACCTCGTCAAGTTAGTTGAATTACGACAGTCTCATCGTTCGGTTTACCACTATTAACAAATTGTTTATATCCGTACTCTTTATAAATATATTTTTATAATAAGAATTATTATTATTATTTTCGAAGTTTACACTCGTATTTAGTATTTTAAGTAACCAATTTAACGTCATTTTAAATATGTTAAATGCGTATTTCACTCTACCAGTTTCTAGTCTAATGGCACTGTCAGGAGTATTAAGAGGGACTAAAAGTATTCTCTTAAGAAACGAGACTTGCACTCTTTCTAATAAGTCCATGTACCTCAGGCTCCAAACTGGGGAACAGTTAGACATAAGACTAAGAGCTAATGATTCAAATATTTTTATTCTGGGAGTCAATTTTAGCTTTAGACATGACCGGGATTATCGCTCCTATACCCTGCTTTCCTTTATCAACAGCTGATAGAGACATTTCATGAAACAACCCAGAGGTGCCAGATGTTTGTAATATACTTCAATGGACTAGTTTAGTGATTTTTTTTTATATTTGCATCTTATAAAATAGGTTTTTAGTGGTTCAACTGTACAAATAAAATTTTTATAAAATTAATCCTCTAGCCATAATCGGCTTTTGAAATTTAAATTTAATGGTGACATACGTCATAAGTGGTAAGTGACGTGTTTCAATAAGATTGGTAGAAAATTTGCGATGTTGTCTATATCACGAATACATATAACAAGGATGTGAAACTCCTATGCCGAGCTATAAACGCCCGTGGCTGAATTTACAGCTCCTATCTGGGCGGAGTCTAGTCCACGGTCGTTGCGTACTTTGTACTGCGCATCAGTTCGAACATCATAACTATTCGAAAACACATGCGGTTGGTTATCTCGGTCGCACAAAGAAAAAGACAGCCTGTTGCGCAGTACGGAGTACGCAACGACCGAGAATTTAACCCTGCCCAGATAGGCGCCTTTTCTCCTGCTACCCTCTCCACTCGAGTTTCACATCCTTGTTATATGTATTCGTGGTCTATATGCTTTAATATTAACCGAAAAACTTATCTCTCTCTCTTATTTGTTGTCATTAAAAAGAGATAAACATATCGATATTTTTGTTCTCTGATTGACACTTTATCAAATAAGGAGTAAAACACTAAACAAAATATTCTGTCATTTTCGTTAGTTTAATTTGTTGTTTGGTTGTGTTTGGTTTATAAAAGAAATTACTTCTATACTATTTTTGGTTCGAAAATAAAAATCCCTAACACCTTCTCTTGGTGTTATAACGGTTCCTTCAAAAATAACCAATAGAAGTAATTGTTCTCTCGGGGAGCAACCCTTCTATCGGTACAGTGAGAGAACGAATTTCAAGAATACCGTTTTGGCATTTTCAATAGAACCACGCCCACTTTTTATTGGCTATTCTATTCTATCACCGTCAAGAATAGGGGTCTTGTTTGTTTATTACAGATAAACACGATTTTCTCTCCTGTCATATATCTTGTCAACTGGTACAATCAGTTAGTCACAGAACACGGTGTTTTGTGCCGCCAGTTCTTTGAGAATACTTGAAACGAACGTAGCTAAACTGTGACAACGTTGACTTTTAAACACACTTCATTATTGGTTATTATTTGGCGCTCCGTTTAAAACTTACTAATTATTTATTGCTAAATTTTACGAAATGAGAAAAATTACTTGCAAAATGAATACCAATATAAGTAAGTAGGTATCTTATCCTAAATATATATTGCTATTATTTTGATTAATATGATCCTACTAAACTAGTCCATTTGTTGAGCAGTGTATTTTTTGGACAAGAAAAAAAATGAAAATGAGAAAAATGGATTTTCGGGATTAAAGTTGTTACTGAAACTATATAATATTGAAAAATAAATTTCTCTTTGTTCTAACATTATTTTTGAAGCCAAGTATAGAAGTATGAAAACAGCTGTTTAACCCTATGTTTAGGTATTATTTGATTAATAGAAGAAAAACAGTACAATTTACGAATAATGTAAAAAATGTTTATTGTTATATTTATAAGAAAATAAATAATTACATCAAATATTAAAAAATTGAGCATCGTAGGTACTATATAGGATCTATCTATAAATTAAATAAAAGTTACACAATTTGAAATTTTAACAATAATAAAATTATTCTATAAGGTAAGGTGTTATTCTATACCTTACATTGTGACATTGATTGTATTAACCTTTACTTTGTGGAAGTCCATCTTACTAAGAACATTAAAAATACAAATTTTTTAACTTAATGACACCTGCTTCGCTAAAAACTATCTGACAATGCTAATAAGTGGAAGTTTTGCTAAAAAGTTTTATTTTTAATGTTCTTACCTTACATTATTACTAGGACTTGGTCATTTTTTTTTTCTAACTATAAACAAGAAGTTATTTCTACATTTTCATCAATTTTATTAATCACAGCTAAAAAACGAATTACTAAAACTAATATTTACTATCACTAAATAAATACTTAATCCTTACGCCTAATTTGAGTTTTTTTTTTTTAAATACCGTGGTTTCAAAAAGTTCAAACATATCATTTAAAATGATTGACACAGTTGAATACTCGCCGATTTGCTAAGCATCTTTAGATTCTGATGATGAGTCTGAACTACCTACAGCAGTTGGACGAAACCGTGACGCCAAACTGCTGGCTAATCGACTAAATCCAAACCTAAAAAATAATTCACATAAAATAAAATCGTTATTTAAAAAATATATCTATTATACTAACGGAACGTGTTGTTGAACAATAGCTGGTTTCCTGACTCTTCTACATCTACCTCGTTTATCTCTGTTAAAACCCACTGCACATTTTCTTATTTGTAAAATATCCCCTGAAGGTAACGTTTCCTTCTGCCCTATATCTTCTCCAGGCACTACGTCCATGCGCACTGGAGTTTCAATTATTTGTACTTTAATTTTCCCAGGATCGTCAAATTTTGCACTTTTTGGAGTTGTAGAAATACTTGAAGTAGTTGAGGACTTGTTAGATAACAATTGATCTGTATTTTCAAGATCAGGGTTTTTATCCAACACCAAAGTTTGAATTGACGATACTATTACATCGGCAGTTTCTGAAGCAATAGGATGATCTGTAGATGCTGGTTTTTCTGTTTCTATTGAAGCATTCGTTTCTGGTTTTGAGGCTTCTGATCCTATCAAAATTGGATTCGATTGATCGAAGGGATATGGAGATGAAGATTGCGTGGATATATTCGACGTCTCCGAAGTTAAACTGGTGGTAGAAGATATCGAGGGTTCAGTTGGCTTTTGACTAATCGGTTTGTTCGTGAAATCTGAATAATCGTAGGCGTAATCATAATCCTAAAATAATTTAAAATAGTCAAGTTTCTAAATTACATAAGCATAAATATTTTGTTACATTATTGTATTCAGTATATGCTATAACATTTTTCCTGTCATACTCCGCACTTCTAAGAGGGTAGTTATGAGATGGTCTGTCTGAGACTTCAGGTAAATGTTTCCGAATTAAGGAAATGGATTCATAAGATAAGTAGGGATGGAAGTGTTAATATTTTATGTTTTTTAAAGAATTCCCTACAGTGAGTTTTACTGCTTAGTTTCAGCGTATACCGAACAGCTCTCTTTTGTAATTTAAAAACACGTTCAAATTGAGTCAACATGTACCCCAAAGAGGAAGTGCATATCGGAGATGTGACTCGAAGATGGCAAAATAGACTGTTTTGAAAGCTGACAGGTGAAGCTCCCTAGATATTGTTCTCAGCGCGTAACAAGAAGAGCTTAGTTTTTTTGACAAAGCGTCAATGTGTACATCCCATTTTAGAGAGCTGTCAACGACTAGTCCCAAAAATCTCACAGAGTCAACGACCTCTGTAGTGGAATTAATCAACATAATAGATTGAATTGCAGATGTGTATGGTAAAACTTTCGTCTTAGAAACGTTCAAACTCATATGGTTAGAATCACACGATGATTTGATGATGGTTAAGTCATGTGAAACGATTCTATGCAGTTCGGTGATATCCGGGTGACTACAAGAAAAGATAGTGTCGTCGGCGAATAAACAAATTTTTCCGCCGTAGCTCAAGTCAGCAATATCATTGATAAATAGCAAAAACAATATAGGACCCAATACCGAACCTTGTGGAACCCCATATTACTCCTATATCTAGTGTTTGGGGAATTTTTCTCAGAAATTTTAAATGGCAAGTGGCCTACTGTAATCGGCTTAATACGATTACACCTATTTACAGATTATTCGATTATTGAGAGGGATTTTCCAAACAACCCAGTTTTCTTAGAAACATTATCGGGAATATTATTTTAAAAGAAAGTAAGTACATTAAATCAGTACTTAGTATTAGTTCTTTGAGTAAAGTTGTATGAAGTTGTATGGTTTTCATTCAGTTGGAATATATTTAAAACATTTGTTGAATGTTAATTGTGCAAGTACCAAACAATGTCGATAAGCCAAGGACCATCTAAACGACCAAAAACAGGTCCATTATCTTTAAATGAAAAAACTCTGATATTTAATTGTTATATATCATTGAAAAACAAGGATCCAAGTGCAAGTGTTGATGATATTGTGGAATTAACGACTGCTATGTTGTGTGTTGCTAAATCGACAATTTATAGATTACTAAAAGAAAGCAAGAATGGAACTCTTCAACCCCCTAAAACTCCTTCAGGCCGAAAACCAATTGAGATCGATGAGTCATTAAAACAAAGACTAAGGCGTAAAGTCCATGAATTTTACTTACGAAAAGAAATTCCAACACTTGACAAAATTATGACATCAGTGCAAGAAGATACGGACTATACAAAATTCTCCTGAATGACATTATGCAAACTTTTGAAAGATGTGAGTTTCAGATATACAAAACATAATAGAAAATCTCTCTTGATAGATAAACCGGAACTAGTTGTTTGGAGAAGAGACTATTTAAGAAGCATTCGACATGCCAGAGAACAAAATTTGAAAATCTTCTACTTAGACGAAACATGGATAAATGCTAGATATACAGTTTCCAAATCTTGGCAAGATGAAAAAATTAAAAGCGAAAGGCAGGCATTCGTGGAAGGTTTGTCGTTAGGTTTGCAGCCACCATCTGGAAAAGGAAAAAGACTTATCATTGTCCATGTTGAAAGTTCTGAAGGTTTTGTTGATGGTGGATTATTAACTTTTATTTCAAAATAAATATAATATAAAATATAAATATAAAATTATGTTCCAACAGAATCATGTATGTTTAAAGATTTGCATTATTTAAATATTGAACTTAGACAAGTCAGCTGTTTTTTGTGTATTTACTTACTTAAAAACGCGAATTACATTTTTCAAGCAACTGTAAAATGTTACACAAGGACATTTTTAACTTGGATATTTTTTATTTTATTATATTATTATGAATTTAAATTAAAACAAGTAGTGGTCTAGTGGAGAAGTCATTTAAATCTGATTTGGGTTACTCCGATCGGAAAAATCTGATTTTGGTGTCAATAGATTCGAAATGACAAATAGAAAAAAGTTTCCTGAATATCAAAATACGTTTTAAAACATTCCCATTGCTTATAGTTGTTTTTAATACGCAATAAACAATATAAATGCATTTTTTTTTTTAATTTTTATGGCCAATTGCTTAAAAAACTTTTATATACAAATGGCTTATATAAAAAATTTTTTAAAACATTTTTTGCCATTCTATTATTTATTAAAAACCATAATTTAAAAAAAAGTCTCAATAAAATTTTCTAATTGTTAATTAACGTTATTGTTTAATTTCAAAATTATGAAATGAAAAAAATTCTTAAAATCATAATTTTCTCTTCTCTACAAGTACAGTATTTTTTCGAATTTTTTAATTAATAATTTAAGTGTTTATTGGTTAAACAATTTGCTATAAACAATTGCATCAACAATTGATAGTTTTTATAACACTTTACAACATACTGAATACGATGGTATGCGTTTTATTTTAGCAAAAAGTTCAGATTCAAAAAAGATAAATGAAAAAAAAAAAATGAAAAAACATGGATTTTTTTTTTCAACAGTAAATACACAAGAGCTTTTTTTTTCCCGGAAATTTCAGTTTTTTGAGTAATATTACTGATGGAAAAATCTTGAGATGAAGAGAAAAATTTATCCATTAAAAAAAAAGATCGCGTGTATTTTGCTAAGATAAATTAACGACTAATTATATAAAGAAACAATAAAATTTATTCATTCTAAAACAATTAAACTAGTTAAAAGAACAGTTGTTAAAAATACAATTATTAAATATTGGTTGGGGAGTACTGATTTTAATGTTTTCTTCTCGTGTTTCTACGTATGTTGAATATTCTGTTTCCGAGGGTCTCAAATTATTTATAAGTTGTTCATGGTGTTCGGGGTCAATTTGGAGGTATGGTTTAATCGATTGTGATGACGAGTGTCCTGTTATCTTAATAAGCTGTTGATCGCTAACTCCTGCTTTGGCTAATTGGGAAACTGCGCTGGCACGATTTGAATGGTTAGTAACTTTATTATTGATTATGTCCAATCCAATTTTTGCAGCAGAATTTTTTGTCCAAAAAAAAATATGGTATTAATACCTAAAGGAACATTTTTGTACCAACCTTTAGAATTTTTATTTTTCCAAAAAGGATTTGGAGTTAAAAATAATCGGTCAGAAGTAATATGTTCATTTCTTTTTTCTACTAGCAAATGGAATAGTTTTACAGGGCAAATACTTTCGTCACTTTCATTTCTAGTCAACCATTTGCTGTCTGTTAACTTTTTCGAGCCGCCTTGTGCCGTTTTCGAAAATATGGTGTTATATTCAATCCTACCCGTAGGAAGACCATTTTGGTTCTTTTCTACTTTAAAATAATAAATTTTGCAATTAACAGCTTCTCCTCCTCTCCAAGCCAATTCGTAAGAAGCTATATGAAAGAATCTTTTTTGCAGCCCTTCAGGTTCATTTATATTCCATAGTGTTGCCATTTTTATTATATTTTCTTTGTCTATTGCTGAAGAACACGTCTTTCTTTTTGTTGGAATCAATTGAAGTTGTTTTCTTTTGGCATTTCTGTAAAATGTTATGTCTGTAAAAGGATCAAATTTCAAACCATATTCGTTAAAATATTTCTGTTGTAACATTTTAGCAGTCGTGTTCCATATTGTTTTGACCGCAAATTCTTTGTAATCTTCTCCATTCTTTTTTTCATATTGAAAGCCCAATCTTTTAATATTTTTGCTAGATCTTGTATTGTAGTATTCTCTTCCAACTTATAATTTCGGCTTTGACAAAACTCCATGAATTGTTTCCATATTGATGACTTCGTATTTTTTGTTGACTTCGGTATTGACTCTTCAATATTTTTTGTAATTTGTTCATGTGAAACCTCTCCAAATCGGTTCATACTTTATGTTTTTTGCAAAGAAAAGGTAGTATTATTTTATATTGTTAAATTTGACAATTAAATACCTATCAACAATAATGCAAAATTGATACACACCTACTAGATTGAGGAACATGCGATAAAAAAAAGCGATAAAAAAGGATGCACCTTTTTTATCGATGTCAAAATGACAAAATAGTTTGTAGGTATATGACATTTTAACATTGGAGTTAATTTATCTAAAATAAAACTTATACATCGTATTCAATAAGTGTTATAAAAAAATATTAATTGTTGATGCAATTGTTTATAACAAATTATTTAATTAATAAATAAATAAATTTAAAAAAATTAATTAAAAATTCGAAAAAATACTGGTTTTTAGAGAAGAGAAAATTATGATTTTTAGAATTTTTTTCATTTCATAATTTTGAAATTAAACAATAGTTAATAAACAATAATGTTAATTAACAATTATCAAAATTTATCGAGAAAAAATTTTTTTAAATCATAGTTTTTTATAAACAACAGAATAGCAAAAAAAATTGAAAAATTGTTAAATAAGCCACTTGTTTAAAAAAAATTTTAAACAATTGGCAATAGAAATTTAAAAAAATTGGATTTATATTGTTTATTGTATATTAAAAATGAGTGTAAGGGATTCGAAGGGTTAAAAAAATGTTTGTGTTTTTATTTTACTTACAGTAACAAATTTAAAGTTAGCAATAATAAAGATGTAATTTGTTAATAAACAAATCGATAAAAATGTGAAAAATAACGAAAAAAAATTTACGACTGCAAAAATTTGTTCTCTTATATGTTCTGCTAGTGCTGGAATTTTTTTAATTTTTTTATTTACATTTACTTACGGAAAAAAAATAAATTATGTTATGTGGTCGTTGCGTTTTTTATGCCATTTTAAACATTAATTTACACCTATAAATAATTGAGCTACTGTTAGGGAAGTTAAGACTTTTTTGTTGGAAATTTCCTACCCTTTAAGAATCCGTTCAGTTTTTTATTATAGCTATTATAGTTTAAGAGTTATTAGCAAAAATGTAAACCCCCTTTTTTTAAAATCTTAAATGGTTAATAGCAATAGGAAAATTTTTAAAACGTATTTTGATATTCACGAAACTTTTTCTATTTGTCATTTTGAATCGATAGACATAAAATCAAAATTTTCAGATCGGTGTAACCTAAATTTAAATGACTTCTCGTCAAAACTACAGAGATAAAAAAATAAACTTACCCCTAAACTTACTTCGTCTCCCAAAAGTGCAATAATTTGAAAATCTTTCAAATGCACCTGAATATTATAATCACCGTTCTGTTTTTGATCGTATACAGTATGCGGTCCATTATACTCTCCTTTCTTTGACCTTTTCGGAGCGCACTTACATGATACCAACAACAATAATACCGTAAAGCATATCATAAAATATTTCGCCATTTTCAAAAAAAATCTAATTAACAAGATTCTTCTCTTTCTTTCTTCTTCGAGGTTTTGATATGAACTGAAGAAACATTTCGCGAGGACTAGTTCTGGTTGATGGTATATTATATAAAAGGAGTTCACCAGTAGCGGATCAGACGAGATTATTTCCATCCATATTTTTTACAAATCAAAAAACTTATTCACTTGATATTATATTACGTAGGTATTTTGCTTCTGTTTCAAGTATGTATAAACTTCTGGCTAATACACGCTGTAATTGTTTATTTTTTTTCTTTGGTAAATACCGTTTTCAAAGACATAAAAGTGTTTATATTGTTATGATTTAAAATTATAAAAATAAAATAATATAGTTTAAAGTCAAAATTTACTGTAAAAAATAATTAGATAGGTTAAGAAAATTTCTTTAATGTTTCAAGTTTGTAATACTTTGTAATACGACTAAGTTTGAATAGTCAGTTCATGATTGAACTGTAAAAAGACTGAGTACTAACAGTGACAGGGAGGTTGCCAGGAAAAGAAAAGTTTGAAGTTTGAGATTTTTAGTAGAGATTAGTGAAAAAAGTCAGAAAGATGAAATTAGTATATTTCCTAACTAGTGCGCAAAGTAAGTCTCGTTCGCACACTGGCTGCAGTTGACCAAACGACGCGATGCCAGTAGTCGAGTGCGAACAAGACACTTTGCGCGAGAGTTAGGAACAGTATTTTTTCTACGAGCGAGAACATTTATAAAGATAAAAAATTAGACAATCAATTAAAAAATTATATTCATAACAAAATACTAACAACTATATTAGTCCAGGCGTGCTGTACCAAAAAAATAAAAAATACGGAATATCTGAGACCTGGAATGTAACAGTTGGAGGTGGTAAAGGGGCTTATAACACATGAAAAAAAAATACATTAACTATTTCAATTATGATCATATACTTTTTGGGGGTAAAAAAGGGTGAAAAGGGGATAAAAAACTGAAGTATTGCTGTTTGCGGCTAAAATTGACGTTAAAATGAAAAGTGCCCAATAGAAAAGTTGTTGATCATGTAAAAATCTAAAACTTTTCTTTTGATAATTTTCTCACATAACCTAAATTTTTCGAGGAAAATGAAAAAAAAACGATTTTTCGTTTTTAATTTTTAATTTTCCAACGGATTCGTCAATCTTGATGAAACTTGGTGAAAATTTACCTTTTTATGTCCAAATTAACCTCGAATTTTCTCAACCTTGTAACATAATAATTTTCCGAGAAATTTGATTTTTCTGGAAAAATCTCTTTTTTTTGCTCGGAAAATATTATTGGACAAGATTTTCCTGGGACTCATTTTTTTCGTTTTTACGTCTACTTTTACATGAAATAAAAAAAATACACCTCTCATTTAAAAATGTGCTCAAAAATTAAAAAAAAGCAAAAAATGAATTTGGCAACAGCTAAATTTGCAATAATTATTAATTTTTTGTTATGACATAATAAAAAATGCAAAAGCCAACTCTTGCATTACATTCTACGGAAAGAATTACAAAAGAAAATGTATTTCATTATTTAGTCGGATTTTTAGTTCATTTGCAATATTATTATAAACACTAAACACTCAAGTTTATTAATGAAGTTAATAATCCGAGCGCGGATTTCATGGTTTTTACTATTGTTGTATGCTGATTTGTTTTCATGCGATAAATCGATTTGTTGATATTACAAGGCCCAAATATCCTTCCCTCGGAGCCCTATAGCCCAATTTTCATCAAAATTTCAATTTTCTTTGACTTTTTGGAATAATTTGTTTATTTTTAATATATAATCGTTTGGTTTTAAGTAATTCGTAATTGTAATTAAAAAATATATTGAAAAGATATTTTGTTTGTTACGAATGAAAGTACCTATATTTTGTATACTGAAATGTTGCAAGGTCAAAAAGAAAACACAAGGCCTAGGCCCCTAGACTAGTTAGAGTGTCATGTCTACACTTTGTCACTGGCCACTGTCACCAATTTGAACCTTCAAAAAGACTTTTGAAAAAAATATATTGACATGACCTTAACAACAAAGACTTCTTAACACGTGTATATTGGGTTGACTAAATATATCCTCGGAACACAAAAGTACTACTCTTTGGTTGTATATACTCCACTTTTTGTCTCCAATCTACTACTATTCTTTAGCTTGTTGTGGCAACCCTGATGGAAGGGTATTTGGGCCTTGTAATATCAACAAATCGATTTATCGCATGAAAAACCTTATAATATAAACAAATCAGCATGCAACAATTAATAGTAAAAACCATGAAATTCCCGCTCGGATTATTAACCTCATTAATAGACTTGAGTGTTTATAATATTGCAAATGAACTAAAAAACCGACTAAATAATGAAATACATTTTCTTTTGTAATTTTTCCCGTAGAATGTAATGCAAGAGTTGGCTTGTTGGCTTTTGCATTTTTTTAAATTTCAAAACAAAAATTTAACAATTATTGCAAATTTAGCTGTTGCAAAATTCATTTTTTGCTTTTTTTAATTTTTAAGCACATTTTTAAATGAGAGGTGTATTTTTTTTTATTTCATGTGAAAGTAGACGTAAAAACGAAAAAAATGAGCTCCAGGAAAACCTTTCTCAATAATATTTTCCGCAAACTTTACAGTTGAAAAAAAGAGATTTTTCCGGAAAAATCCAATTTCTCGGAAAATTATTAAGTTACAAGGTTGAGAAAATTCGAGGTTAATTTGGACATAAATAGGTAAGTTTTCACCAAGTTTCATCAAGATTGACGAATCCGTTGGAAAATTAAAAATTTTCCTCGAAAAATTTAGGTTATGTGAGAAAATTACCAAGAGAAGAGTTTTAGATTTTTACATGATCAACAACTTTTCTATTGGGCACTTTTCATTTTAACGTCAATTTTAGCCGCAAACAGCAATACTTTTCACCCTTTTTTACCCCCAAAAAGTTTATGATCATAATTGAAATAGTTAATGTATTTTTTTTCATGTGTTATAAGCCCCTTTACCACCTCCAACTGTTACATTCCAGGTCTCAGAATTTCCGTCTAAAAGTACAGCACGCCTGGACTATATAACAAAAACTAATTATTCCATTTGATTATTCTTAACTATATTAAAAGTAAATGAACAATGAGAAGCATTATGCAAGATTAATGCTGAGGATGCGGTTCCTTCAATGGAGGATATTACTTGTTTTGTATTGTTTTTGTAGGTTTAGTCGATGGCAGTTGGATAATATTTTCTTGCAACGATTTTTAGCAATATCTGGTGAATTTAGAACATTGTTATGGTCTCGGCGCTTGTAGAAGTACTGCTAGTAGTGGTGGTACTACATGACATCTGCAAAATTTTGTTTCACATTTCTTTCTTATTTTTTAATGACTCCATTATCTCTCCATTATCAGTTAATATTGTCGCCGAACTGTGGAGGAATAATTGCAGGTATATTCCTTCAGATGTAATCACAAAATTTCTGGCAGTATGATTTTTTGAGTCTCTCTAATTTTAACTAGAATTAAATTCTGTTTATCTTTTATATCGTCTAAAGTTATTTTTGTATATTTTGTATAATTAAAAATGTTATGTGATTCAACAGTGTTCATTCATCTTTATTTACATTATACTAATTCCATTTTAAAGAGATCAAATACAAAGACATATTTATAAAATGTATAGTGGTATGTTAATTTTGAACAAGATAATATATATCAATCATAACAATTCACTAATACTTATTTGTTTTTAGTTTTGATACACGTGGTATATTTTTGTTGAATTAAACATCGAGTTATGTTATTTATTTAGGAAAATTTAACGACTCGATTTAAAAATAACTTGAACACAGTTAGTTTTGCTTAAATTGAGTTCACATTCTAAAGAATCGGAGGAATACAAAATTCAAGATATTCCTCGATGGATGGAAATACTTCAGAAGTAATTTAGTTCCTCGAACCTAGCGGTAAACGAAAGCAGAGACGTACTGGTTTATGTAAAGTACCAAGAATAAACTCATTTAAAAAATAATAATGAAATATTTAAAACATTTAGAAAACAATTTTTGACGTATTCATTAATAATACACGAGTTGAAAAGTTTTAAATCTAGCCAAGAGAAGAATCTACAAATAGAAATAATTACAAACATTTTTTTTACAATCCGTACTTTTTATGTTGAACGGAAAAATTTTAATTGTTGCAACGAGTAATATAATTCAGTTTGCATTGTTTTGTATTATATGCAAGTCAACTTAATTATCTTAAATTCGTACCTACTTTATTTGTTTAATTTTGTATCAGTAACAAATTTAAAACTGTGTTTTTTTATTTAACTTTCATTATTTATGATGTAATATTTTATCAAAGGTATTTGAGAAGATTATTTTTTAAACCATTCTGTACAAAACCACGTTATTTAATAATTGATCACACCAATTCTATATTCGCTGTTAGACTGCATTTTGAATAATAAAAAGTAAAGATGGCAGTAGATTTAAATTCAAATTGCGTGTATTGTATGTTGCCTACCTATGATCTAATTTATTAAAATATTAGTAATTTAGACAGAAAGGAAGTGGGTTTACACACAATAATATTTTTATGTGTACATGAGGGTCTTTCAATAGGAAGTCCAATTTCTCCACTGGACTTTTAAAACTGCCACAAATACTTAAGATAAAAAAGAAAGGAAGGTAGTTTAATCGAAGAAGCAGAAAACTATTTTGAGGACAAGGATAAATTGGAAGCTCGGTGGAATAAATCAACCACTTTCGAAATTTCGAAATTTTCACAAAAATTTTCGCGAAAATGCGATCCCTAGTGGTATTACTATCGATAATTTAAATCTATCCTAGATCAAAAACTTATTAATTCTTGTATAAAACTTTATTGTGGATTATTTTCAAAGTGGGGCCATTTTTTAATAATCCCATAAAGATATTTTCCAGGACACAAAGTGCTACTTCCTTGAATATGTCCTATAATATGATAGTTATCTGTTGTTTTATTAGTTTCTTGGGCACAAGATACCAAATCTTCTAGTGCCTTTAATTGAACGTTGTGCGGATTTTCATCTGAAATTTAAATTGATTATTAATATTTTTTGTAAAGATATAGTTATTTTGGGTCATTTTTATTAAAGTGAAATTGGGAACTACATGAATATAATAAAACAAAATTACGACTTGACACGTATATCTATTAAACATAAATAAATAAATCAGAAGACTGTAGGCGGTATACACACTTTATTCTTTTATTTCAAAAATATTATTAGTACAAATAAACCGGTTTTATCCCATTTTTGACATTGATTTAGTTAGGTTAGGTTAGTTATATTCTATGTGAGTGGCGATTCTACGTCTCTTACACTGCGACCTGTGACCTAATTTTTAAAATGGGGAGATTCAATTCTCCAGAGATTATGTTTTCTTAAAACAGTCATAAACCGATTTTTGAACTTTATTGGTGAAAATATTTCTCTAATTATTAAGAGAATTAATTTCACATCGTTTTTGTCGATAAATCATATTTTCTCCATATTTGGCTTGTTTGAAAGCAATTATTGAGGTTAGATCACATATTTTTTTTCCATAGCTAATATTAAAGTGTTACTATAACAACAGCAGGAGTAGATAAAATGTTTTATCTTTTTTTTCAATATAATTTACAAATTCAAACATATTAAGGATTAAAAACAACTGAAATTTTACAATTAACATTATTAGAAATATCTATTTTTGGAGCATCACAACTTGTACTCGTTTGCTTAAACACTTGATTCGAGGTACTGAAATGATTTTCAGGTCCGCCAAGTATACACTTGGATACATCAATCTTATTTCTTATTGTGTTTTCAATGTAAAATTCTGCAACGGATGACGATTTCCATCCAGCTAAACGTTTTAGTTTTACTAGATCAGCTCCAGAATTTTCGAACATAGTAGCTGAAGAACGACGAAAACAATGCCCCGTGTACATTTCTGTACGCAATAATATTCTCTGCAAAAACTAAATTGTAAATTTGTTGACAGAGTAATTCATACCCCTAGCAACGGAGCAACACAATTGCGATTTTTGTGCCCAAAATTACAATTTTCTCTAAAATTCTATTTTTCACCTGGACTAAAGTACAATTTTATCGTCTGGTATAATAAATAACTATTATACTGTGGTTAAATACAGGGTTGGGATAAAGTATGGAACCAAGTAAATATCTTTTAAACGAAAAGAACGATATTTATGAAAATTTGCAGGTAAGTGCAATGGAACAAAACGCATCTGATGTACATTTTTTTGATAATAATATACTTCCGGTTTAACCGGAAATGCCATCAACTTCTTTAATTTAAATGGGACACCCTATATATTTTTACAGATTTTGAAAGAGCTTGTTATTTTGAATTCATACATACTGAGTTTAGTGTAAAAAAAAATTGTAAAAACGAGGAATATAGCACTTTAACCAACCTCCTTTGAGTTTTTTGCATTAGAGCAAAAAATTATTTAGATAAACTAATTGATGTTGTTTGTATGCATAGTAATAAATAAACAAGTACTGTTTAGTACGTCTTTTGTTCTTCAAGTGTCAAATTCTAATTGACGGAAATAAATTGCACAATTTAGAATGGTTCAATTAAGTGAAAAAGAGCGTATTGAAATTTTAATGATGATCGGTTATGGTGATCGTGTTAGAACTCACGAATAAATGTGTCCTATTTTTAATAATTTGCATCCGGAGAGAAATCCTATATCAGGCTCAACAGTAACTAAAACATTACAACGTTTTAATACTACTGGGATGGTAAAAATTTTGCTAAAACCTGGAAGACCGCGGACTGCAACGAACGAAACTGTTAAACAAAATATTGCAATCGATTTAGAAGAATCACCTCAAACTTCCGCCACAAATTTGGCACTAAACCATGGTATCAGTCGACGTTCTGTAGGAAAGATATTAAAAAGTGAAAAGTATCATCCGTATATGGTACAGTTGGTTCAAGAATTGTCATACGATGAATTTGACCGACGGCTGGAATTTTGCGAACGGCTAATGGACATCTGTAATGTAGACGAAAATTTTGCTTCTAGCATAGTTTTTTCCGATGAGGCAACTTTTTGTTTAAATGGAACAGTTAATCGCCATAACTCAAGGTATTGGTTAAATGAGAATCCTCATTGGATTCATGAAGCACATACCCAGCATCCACAGAAGTTAAATGTTTGGATGGGAATTGTCGAAAATAAGCTTATAGGCCCATTTTTTATCGACGGAAACTTGAATGGTGATAAGTATTTGGATCTACTAAATAACGAAATTATTCCTGCACTTCAACAGAATGGGCAATTACCACAAAATATTTGGTTTCAACAAGATGGAGCACCTCCCCACTATGATAGACGGGTTAGGGATTTTCTGGATGCGAATTTTCCAAATCGATGGATTGGACGTAGAGGATTCATAGAGTGGCCTGCTCGTTCTCCAGATCTTAGCCCGTTAGATTTTTTCTTTGGGGTTATCTAAAATCACGTGTTTACGTTAGACGACCAACAAACTTACAGGAATTGAGACAAAGAATTATTGATGAATGTGAACTAATACGTGGAGAAGTCTTGGAAAGAGTGACTCAAGAATTTGTTAATAAGATGGCATATTGTCAGCAAGTAAACGGCGAGCATTTTGAACATTTGAAGTAATTTTGTTTCTCATTATTCTAAAATAATGAAATGTACATCTATTGTACTACTAACAGTGAGTTATTCCTCGTTTTTACAAATTTGTTTACCTACATTAAACTCAGTATGTATGAATTCAAAATAACAAGCTCTTTCAAAATCTGTAAAAATATATAGGGTGTCCCATTTAAATTAAAGAAGTTGATGGCATTTCCGGTTAAACCGGAAGTATATTATTATCAAAAAAATGTACATCAGATGCGTTTTGTTCCATTGCACTTACCTGCAAATTTTCATAAATATCGTTCTTTTCGTTTAAAAGATATTTACTTGGTTCCATACTTTATCCCATCCCCGTATAACCACTTGGCTTGATAATGTTTGAAAGTAAAAGTGTTTAGCTACTATTTTTTACCTAATTAATAAAGTAAAAAATAATGGATCCAATAAATTTGCAGTTCCAATTGAATTTAGAGGAGACGATGGCGATTGCAAATCAACCAAGACAAGTGCTTTTAAGAAATCGTGATCCTAGAAATATTTTATCTGATATTGAATTTATTAGACAATTTAGACTCTCAAAAGAGTGTGACGCTGCTATATATTCCAATAATTTCTTTATTTGGTCTTCTGTAACAAAACTTCTTTTAGGAGTCAACATTGTTCGGGTCCTGAAGAGGACATGAGTTTTTTCATCTTTTGAAAGTTTACAGCCTTATGTGCCTCTTCTCTCTCGAAATAATAGATGGCAGTGTGACTTATTAGGCTACTTAGGAAAAAGGTCCAAATACAGGCACTTGCAGAATATTATGCAAGGGAAAATAGCAGTGGTCCAGGACGGTGGAAAACTTCATGGGTGAAGAACTTGCTAGTTGGTATAGACTTGATACAAGCACTCTATTTAAAGTAGCAGTAGAGAGAATAGCTATGGTGGTTACCAACGTTCTCAAAAAACATGGTACTTAACGAAGAAGTATAATATAAAGTATTAATTATAATATTAAAAATATTTCTGTATGTTAATATTGGGAATTTTACAATTTCTAATAACAGTAGTCATCAATAGTGATCTAAAGATCAGAAAAGTAAAAATTAAAACGCGAGTACATAAGTACAAATACTTTTTTTTTGTGTATTAATATTTACCTTCGAAATTTCCTAAAAGACATATGCCTAAGCTTTTGCGATTATAACTAATACAGTGAGCACCTTGGATACCCCATCCTCTACCTTCATAGATACTGCCATCTCCTCCAATCTAAAACAATATTTTCAATCAATTTTAAATTCTATAATAAACCAAAATAATAAAAAACAGTCGTTTATTCATTAAATTTGTTTTAAAAATGGGCTAAAGTCTATGAAATTTAGTTAATATAGTGTCCTCCTGAAAAACCTGATTATAAAAGACTGTAGACTTTGTTCACACTTAAATAATAAAATAAAAAGGATGAAAGTTTGTATTTTTAAAAAAGCCGTAGGTCAAGTGTGTAATTGTTTATTAAAATCAGTAAATCTTTCGGCTAAAAGGTCATCATCAGATTTACCTCCCAAAAGTTAAAATTAAAAATAAATCTAAGAACAAAAAAAAGTAAAACTTGTGTCAAATTAGTAAAAACCTCTTCAAAAGAGACATTACAACACATTAAAAAATAAATTAAACAATGAAATAGGTTAAATAAAACCTTTTTAACATTAAAAAGGGGTCTACACTATTTTTCTGCAAATCAACAGATTTACGATTTTTGATAAATTGCTAGACCTCTAATTATTTACTTTCGCACCAATATTCATAAGATTATAATTTTTTGCTTCAAAAATGCTTGGAGTATTGTAGATAGGGTTTTTTTAAGACTCTGAATCGAATGGTAAAATCCGTTTCTCGATAGCATGTCTAGAACACGTTCTAATGGAGGTTGAAAAAATTAGTTGCATTCCAACTTAATTAACTTTTCGTAAAAGTATTGCTGTTTTTGCAGTCTACACTAATTTTTGCAAATCAACAAATTGACGATTTTTGATAAATTGCTACATCTCTAATTCTCTACTTTCACACCAATATTCAAAAATTTTTGTCTTCAAAAATGTTTGAAGCTTTGTAGATAGGGGTTTTTTCAGACGCTGAATCGACTGGTGAAATCCGTTTCTCGATAGTATGTCTATACTAAAACCAATAATGATTGAGAGTAAAGCGCGTTGTCATATTAAAATTTTACGCTACCAGTTTATAGCAGAATCAAAATATAGTAAGCAGTAGAGTTTTAGGTCGCGGCAAATTATAGATAATACACAATACTAGTACGATTAAAACTTATTATTTATGACAAAGATCAGTAATGAGCTTGTCATGAGTAATACATTTCCTGATTACAGATTCATTATTTTATGTATGGTGTTAGGTATTTATTACAACTAGTGGCAACGCTGTACGCAACGATATTTCTGTCTTTGTCACTTTACCGTAACTTCCATCACATCGTCGCAGACCACAGTAATGTAAATGCAGGCACGAGCGTATCATTGGTTTGTGAATTATACAGTGTGAATTTTACGTTTTACAGAAAGTAATAGTGTTTAATAAGTGTTTAATTGGTGAAAATAATAGTGATAAGTGTTTAAGCGTTACATAATTATAAATTATAATAAAAAATGTGCATGAATATTATTTGAAATAATTGTACTAATAATTTTTCTTTCCTTCTTATTCCTCCCAAAAATTAATAAGCACGCCCCCGATTTGCTGTCAAATGGGCCTACTTCTACTTTCAATTATTATTGGTTTTAGTATAGAGCACGTTCTAAGGAAGGCTAATAACATTAGTTGCAGTTAAACGTAGTAAACATTTCGTGAAAGTATCTATTTTTGCAATTATAACTTCATTTTCATATTCTATGGGGTCGATTTAGTGAGTCTACACTATTTAAGTTTAGGGGTTCACCAACGACAGTCCTATAAAACCTTGATTATACATGTGTTTCCTCAATTATAATGTTACCTATTCGACTTATTCACTAGCGAATAATGAACCATTATTTAATGTATGATGTCACAACAGCCCGTATGTCTAAATTTAGTATGAAAATATTCTTTATACTCTTTTTACTCAGTATTATTTGATTTTTAAGTTTTTATGTAAGTAGGTATACTTATGTGAGATTATAGATCAAACTTACAAATACCAAAAATATAATATCTTCTGTATAGGCAACACATATTACTTATATGTGTGCTGGTGTGTATAATATTATGCCTCCGTGTCTGCTATCACTTCATAATTACTAGTAAATTTTATTTAATGTTGTCAACAAAGCTTAGTATTTTACTCGAATTTAATATATATTTCAGATGATTTACAACACGAGCCGTTAGCAAAAGTATAGTATTCTACTAGCGTATAATGGCTATTATTCCCTCGGAGATTTAGGAAACTTCATCTTCGTGAATAATAAATCATCAACATGTAACATGCAAGTGCTACAAATGTTTTCTGATACTCTATATTTATTTTAAAGTTAAGTAAGTCTGATGATGGTCTCAAGGTGAGCCGAAACTATTAGCTTTTTTATTAATAAAATTCATTGACCTTGGGTTTTTTTTGGTTATGCCTTTAATCACATTTTACTACTCACCAAAAAATTATAACCAATATCAGACCATTTATTTTCGTTTATATGATTATTCTGTATGCTCTTAACCAATTTAATGCAATCCTTATTGGAATAGCAAGATTTTGTTGCCGAATGATGAACTACTATGTAAGGTGGAGGATTTTCTTCTAGGAAAGTAACATCAATAGGAGACGTTGCGTTCCATGCATAACGTGGAAAAATAGTAGGACAATCAGCTAAAACTGAAATGTTTATTTTGTATTACTTACTAACAATAAGTTTAAGCAAACAATTCCTGGCATAAGGAACACACAATCTTACTCTACATGTTGGTAAAATAAATTATTTCTGAGATCTAAAATATTCAAATTAAAATATAGAACATCGTGTTTTGCATAATGACATTAAGAGAATTTGAAAGATGGGAAAATTTTTGCCCAAAATATTCCTACAAAATGATTAGAATGCAAATCAAATAATTTCAATTTAAAATAACTTACCTTTTGTGCTATAAAAAGGAAACAATAATTGTATAAACCAAAATAAACCAAGAATACTCATCTTTCAATTATTGAAATTTAAAATTTATTGGCTATATCAATAGTTTTTTCACGATATTGTTTAATCCGAGGTCAATTAAATTCTAATTAATTCTGATAAATTCGAATCGAATTACCTTATCTCTGGCTGAGATAAAATGCCCATCATCTAAACAACGCTGTATGTATGTATGCATGTATTTCTGGCATTTTAAGCTAATTTCTTGAATTTATTTATGAAATTAGTTTTCTTTGAGGGGGTAATTAATTCTTCCCTCTCTCCCTGCTGATGTTCTCATAGTTATTCTAGAAAAAAGAATTAAAAAATTAGTAAGTACCCAAAGATACTATCATTAATTAAACAATATTGAATTTATTTATGAAAATAGTTTTCTTTGAGAGGGTAATTAATTCTTCCCTCTCTCCCTGCTGATGTTCTCATAGTTATTCTAGAAAAAAGAATTAAAAAATTAGTAAGTACCCAAAGATACTATCATTAATTAAACAATATTGAATTTATTTATGAAAATAGTTTTCTTTGAGAGGGTAATTAATTCTTCCCTCTCTCCCTGCTGATGTTCTCATAGTTATTCTAGAAAAAAGAATTAAAAAATTAGTAAGTACCCAAAGATACTATCATTAATTAAACAATATAATAATATTAAAAAATTATTATTGTATAAAATTGAGTATTACTAAATGAGTGAGATTGCAAACCAGATTTGTTACCTTTTGAATAAAATAGTAGTCATTATTAATTTATAGGTAAAATAAAATATTTAATGTCGCTCATTATTAAACTCTATCAGTATCTCTTAAAATACATAAGAAAAATGTATTATTAAAATTTATAACGGGAAAAATCAATCTTTATAATAATGTATTAAAATTTTAATAAAATACATACCTTACTATCAAGAACATTAACTCACTAAACAAAATATTTCCACAAATTATTGTCTTTACTACACTAACTAAACGATTAAAATAATATAATTAATAAATACAAACTATAATTAGCTAAAAAATAAACTAAATATTGGGAGCCGATCTTATCTGAACGAGAGACAGTCGAAGAGAATGAAATTTTAGGGCTAACTTGGCAAGACGTAGTCATATTTTAGCAGTGGAAGGAGAAAATTCAAAAATATTTGCGCATGAGTACTCAATAAAGAGATAGGTGTATTGGTACTTTACGTCATACCGGTGACCTGCGACCTACCATTTGGTTAACCAAAATCCCTACCTACCAAAGCAGGACAATGTTGTAATGTTGTATTTCATGTGCTCCTAGGTATCTGGCCCTAGAATTCCGCAAGGCAGGGCATTCTGAGAGTATGTGTAGTGAGGTTTCATCCTCTTCCTCATAGAATCTGCACTTGGATTTTTCCTTCTCCATTTCTTCCCTTTGTTTTCCTAAGATTACTCTACTGCTGATCCCACAGGATCGTTCTGGTCCCAAGTGTGGGGTTTCAGCTCCTTTTTTTGCCAGCTTGTCTGCTGTTTCGTTCCCCTCTATTCCTATGTGCCCTGGGACAGTATTCTTCTGGCCTAGTTCATTTAGTTTGCCTAGGCATTCCCAAACCATCTTCGAACTGATTATATTTGAGCTCAGCGCTTTGATGGCTGCTTGACTATCCGACATGATCACAATCTCTTGTCTGCGGTAGTTTCTTCCAATATTGAATTCCACACATCTTTCGATGGCGCGGACTTCTGCTTGAAAGATGCTCGTGTATGTGCCCAAGCTTTCTGTGTATTTGGCTCTCGGTCCAAAAACTCCTATCCCAGTTCCCTCGTCTAGCTTGGAACCGTCCGTATACCACTTTATGGTATTCTGATTTAAATTCTGTATGGTGTCTTCATCCCATTCTGATTTATTATTCAACTTTGTGATGAATTTTCTCACAAAGTTGAATTTCTTTGGCATATCATCTTTAGGCATTTCCCAAGTTTGATCAAAATGAAGTGATCGAGGTTTTTCCCTGATAATTCCTTCTTTGATTATTCTATATATCGTTTTCGTCCTTACACTTTCTAACAGAATGTGCAGTGGGGTCAAGTTTAAAATCACCTCCATTGCAGCAGTGGGGCAAGTTCCCATTGCTCCAGTGATACATGAACAGGCTAGTCTCTGAATCTTCGAGAGATTTTTCCTCGTTGTACTCAGATTAGCCCTTGCTCCCCAAGCCACGGCCCATATGTGATTATTGGTCTCACTATTGCTGTGTACATCCATTGCAGAATACGTAATGTAACTTTTACGCACGCAAATTTTTGTTTTAAATGGTTGGCGACATGAGTGAAGTAAGACTATTGACAATGACATTTGTGGCTAATAGCAATTTATTAATTTTAAATTGTTCTTTAAAAAAAGTATTTGCGAGTATGAATATCATCTTTTACTTATATAATAAATTATTATTGATGGATTATTCATTTTAAAATATTTTGAAACATTAACATTTTATAATTTAAATGTCAAAACTTTCAAATGTTATAAATGACACAGTGCTACCAACATACTTTTTAAAAACAAAATTTTCGTAATTTACATACAAGTAAAAAATTAATTTAAAAAATGATAAAATGGCAAAATATAAAAAATATTATAAACAACTTATTTCATAAGGCCATGTAAAATGCGATGTTTACTATTTTATAATTCGAGTTTACAATATACTTCATTGTAACACTCAACGGAGTGTGGAAATGAAATTTCTTTCCACACTCGTCTAGTTATTTTTTGCGTCACAATATGTTGTTCATTTTATTAGACAATTTTGAAATTAACTAAGATTCTTCCAATTTTTTTTAATTAGTTATATTTATATCTTATATTATATTTTCTTAAATTATTTACCACTCCAAATTAATATTCAAATCAAATTTAAATTTCAAACTTGATATTTCTGACATATGTCATTTTAGTAAGTACCAACATAATTTAATGAACACAAAAAGTACTAATTGTTGAATAATTTTATTTAAAAAACATAAATTAATGCGAATTATAAAAAATATTGTGTAAAACTTTTGCTAAAATGAGCCTCGTGCTATACTTTTGCTTTTGCATGCCTTTGAACCAATTGTCGAACCACTTTTGCCACTCTCATTGAGGTATCTCTAAAACATGCATTCTGAATGCACAACCGCTTCTTCAAGTGTCGAAAAACGTTGACCTCTCAGTTTGTTTTTTACGTACGGGAATAAAAAGAAGTCATCCGGTGCCAAGTCAGGACTATACGGCGGGTGACTCATCAAATCGATGTTTCGTCTTCGGCGGTTGGTTTTCCCGATTTCTTGGAAGACAACTGGCAAACAAGTGGTTGTGCACCACTCAGAATTGACTGTTCTGGGTGGTCTCAATCTTTCGATAGGTCACATGACGATCTTGCAATATCAATTCGTGCACAGCATCAATGGTTTTCGGAACAACAACTGATGTTGGACGACCTGCACGAAATTCGTCTTGGAGTGAACTACGGGCACGATTTAATTCACCATACCATCGATAAATAGTGGTCCTTGATGGAGCTTCATCGGCAAAAATTGAATTAAGTTCAACCATGCACTGTTGCTGAGTTAATCCACGTCGAAAGTTGTAAAAAATAATCACACGAAAATGTTCACGATTTAATTCCATTTTTGGTTCAAGTTAAGTTACTGTAAACAACACAAATAGTGCTCGTATGTCAAAACGTTCTGAGTACGTATAACCTCAAAAATGTCCAACTTTACGATAGAGCTGTCAGTTGCCAGATTGCAACACCAGGGTTGCCAAATCCCGAAATATAAAAAGCAACCCTCGTAAATAGGTATTTTTACTTTTCTTGAATGTCTGTCTATTATATACGTGGCCTGTGTATCTGTGCATATCATTTAAAACGTGACTCTTATAATCGCGATGTTTCAGAAATCACCATTTTTATAGGTAGATAATTTTAAGAACTAAAACTTTATCCTGAAGTACTTTGTTGATAAAGTTTGCGGTTTTAAAAAACACCCTTCTTAATTAAACCACTTAAATTTCAAAACAACTTTTTTAGTGGGTTTCTAAAAAAATTGGGCTAGGTCAACAACGGTCACGTTGTACACACACCTGCAGCACATTTTATTTATTATTAATGGGTTTAAAAATAGAACGGCCATCGAACGGGCCTAAGCATGTTGTCTTTTTCTAATCATGTAGGTATATAAATTCAAAGCAAAAATTAAATGCAAATTATATAGTTTAATGTCGAAGAATACAAAACGGTTTAATTTAAGAAAACACCGTTGCCTGACCATCATCAAGGTTATTAAATTCTCATCATCAAACTGCATCATCTGCTAAATGGACTTATTGCGGTCTCTAATCAACATTCAGGATATAAAAAAATCTCCGAGCGCCCATTATCCCGTTAGCTTATCAAGTAAAGCATTGGCGTAGAATCTGTTACAAACTCGTTGATTTTTGAGTGTCACAAACTTTTGATACACTATTGAACACATAAAAACAATTGTCATTGCTTCTATATATTGTTTCATAAATTTTTTGGATTATTTTTAATTAATAATTGTATAAAAAAAAGTATTTCATAAGGATTCCTTTATAGAAACGCAATAAAGTTTATTTAGTTTGGTATTTTGATATTTTCGCTGAAGAAACTTCGACGGTTCCGACCTAGTCTTCAATACGGTAAAACGAGTTTGGGCCAAAACAAGAGGGATATTATCATAAAGAGATACTCTCACAGTTGATAGTTACTTTTCATTGAGTGTGTTTCATCGAAGAGTCAATAAAATGTTGGTCAAATCAGTAGCTTCATTGCTAGTCGTATGTTTAACTGTTTGTAATACTTCAGCATCACCAGTGCCGAAAAATGACAAACGTACCGATATAAATCCTAACGTTCTGTACGATCAACGACAAGAAGGTAAATTTTTTTGACATATTTTGTTAAAAAATATAAATGATTATGCCAAATGTACTATGCCAAAATTTATCCCATAACTCATCAAAAAGTATCGCAAAAGTGATTTATGAAGTTTTTATTATCCCGTTTTCATTTTTTTGGGAAATGAATTTGTTTTAAGCTAGTTTATTTAATTAAAATTAAAAATCAAAAAATAAAGGGAGTAAATAATTAAAATATCTAATATTAAAATATCCGACGAACGATATATGTCCTATACCAAGAACAAATGATACCAACCCTAGATTGTATAAAAAAACGGTTACTTAAAGACGACACGGGAATTATTTGTAGCCGTACAAGTTTGTGGAGAATTATTTCTCAAATGAGATTCAAATATTGTACCATTAGTAAAAGACAAGTGATAATGGAGTCATATCGTTTACGAATGTGGCGTTGTCATTACTTACAAGCTATTCAAAAATATAGAAGTGAAAACCTTTCAATTATCTACCTCGACGAGACATGGTATGACACCCATGATACTCCAACGAAGGGTTCTGTTGATTCATCGGGAAATTGCAAAACAAAGGCTCCATCAAATAGAGGACAAAGAATTACAATAATACATGCCGGATCAGAAACAGGTTGGGTTCCAAACGCTTTATTGTTATCAGCAAAGAATATTAAAGATTCAAGTTTAGATTATCACGAAGATACGACAGCAGAACTTTTTGAAGGTTGGTTTGAGAATTATTTATTGCCGAATATACCGGAAAAAAGTATAATTGTAATGGACAATGCAACTTATCATAGCCGTCAATTAAATAAAGTACCAAATAGCAACAACAATAAATGGGAAATTCAAGAGTATTTGTTAAAAAATGAACTTTATTTTTAAGAATCGTACACAAAACGTGATCTCTTACAAGTTGTAGCAGCGTTCGGTATTGAAAAAGAATACGTTTGTGATACTATTGTTAAAAATATGGGCCACACAGTGTTACGGCTTCCCCCATATTATTGCATGTTCAATCCTATAGAACACATGTGGCATCAGCTAAAATCCAAAGTTAGATCGGAAAACGTTTCACCCACATTAAACTCAAGTGTTATAGAGTTAATCAGAAATGTGACAAGTAATATTCCCATTGATAGCTGGAAAAATTCGATTCAGCATGTTATTAAGGTTGAAGGTACATATCGAAATGTTAATGTAACTGTAGCACCCTTAGTTATTAATTTAAATGAAGACGATAGTGATACTGAAATACATTTAGATTAAATAGTTGTAAATAATGTAGAATTAGTTCATTTGTTTAATCGCAATTAATAAATAAAGTTAAAATTTGTTTTTAAAAAATTTCGTGATTTTTTTTACAAAATAAATTTAAGTTTTAGTAAATGTTAACTTAGTTTTATTTAAATCAATTTTTTGGGATACCCTGTAGTACAAAATATTTTTAAAATGTGGCCATGATTAAACTACATCTTTTTATTTGAAACATTTTTTGACATCTGCCAATTAGATGAAATAGACCAAAGCGTATACGTATACGTAAGTTTCAACAGTTTTGTTTAATTTCAATTAATAAATAAACTTAAAATTTGTTTGTTTGTTTTTAAAAAATTTCGTAAGTTTTAGTAAATGTTACTGAGTTTTATTTAAATCTATTTTGAAAACCGGATTACGGATCTGTTAATGTTTACTGTACAGTGAGAAATTTCTAACCTTTCATTACTAATCCCCTAAGGTCAGGTACCGAGTCAACGAATTATTGTGAAACGTACTTTACAAGGTAACGTAGTTTTCCTAGTTGTTCTAAAATTTTTCCAAATTCTCAGGGTTCTGAGCTATTTTAATTTCGCGATTGAACTCTTTGATTAAGACGGTATTTTTTATTAAATTCTGGTTTTGTAAATTTGTCTTTAGGCATTGTTTTACTATTCGCGTCACTATGTGCAGGTTTGATTAAATATAGTTTTGTGCGTAAATTATATCCAAATATGTTTTCTGCTGGTGTTATTCCTGTTGATAAAGGTGTCACTCTATAAGTGTATATCATACACTTTAACTTTGATTTCAAAGTTTGACAATAGCGCTCGGCTTGTCCATTTGTTGCTGGATGCCCTGGAGCAATAAAACTTTGTCTTAGTCCGTTTCTTATTCCTAAAAAAAGCAAAAATACAAATCAATCGAACTTCGTAGTGGACGAAAAGTGTTACTGACGGCTCTAAAACAGAGAACAATGATGGAGCTGAGGTATATGTAGAAAACCAAGTATGATAAATTTGATTGACAACTTGGGTTATCTCTTCGACATTTTTCAAGCAATGCTTGGGGGAGTACTAAAGCGAGACTGGGTAAAAATAATAACCGATAAACAGATGGCGCTTTAGTCATAAGGATAAAAACGGATTTACTCCAAACTAACATGAAAATATCTTCAGGACCTAATATGTTTAGGGGAAAACAAACTTTAATTTGGGTGCCCGGTGGAATTAAAGGGAACAAAAAAGCGAATTATTATTTGCTTGGATACTTGTACTATTCAGTATATTTTTTAATACCTATAATACCATAACGACATTTTCTACAATAAGTTATAACTTTTCTACGATTTATTATTTATTTTCAGGAGAATGGAACGTTAGAGCTCACCTAGACAACTTTTTAATAATGGTTGTTCCAACTCAAACTATAGCAGAAGTAGCTAGTCCCACTCTCTTGGATTTACTATTGTCAAAGTCCTTGACGAAAGGTAGTCATTTAAAACGAATCAAACACGTTAAGAAACAACATGCTCCAGATACATCCTTGGATACACAACATTTTATAGAATCAAAGACTGCTCCCTATCACGTGGATTTAACTAAACCGAGTGTAGACGTGAAACCCACCCCTACTGAAGAAGTAGTAGTAGCCAATTTGCCTGCCACCATCAAAGTAATCAAACCTGATGCGGTTTTAAATCCAAGTGAGACAAGGTAAACTTTGAAATTTGAAGTAATGGGATCAAAATCGGATTTACAATTTATTGTAGGTGTATTTGTAATTCATTGACTTTTTACCCGGTAAATAAAAGTTACCGATATTAAATTATTTTAATTCTGATTCGGTTTGTTTTTCTAAACTACCTTGTACAATCAAAAACATTGTATTGAGTACCAGTTTATTTGATTTTACCATCGAGTATTTGGACCATAATGAAGAAGGCTTGAATGTTTTTGGCTGAAAATTTAAAATGTTGAAAAGAATATTCTTTAAAAAAACTGTTCTTTGTAGATCCGCTAGAGTAGCTAGACACTTCGTTTTTACTATACCAAGAGAGGAAGAATACATTCTAACTAAAAACGTAGAACCCAAATCGGTACTCAGAAAACACAAAAAGACGATAAAAGAAAAGTCGAAGGGGGAGTTAAAATTGTTAGGAGCTGAAAACGAACAGTGCGGCCCTGGTCTAGTTAGAGATTCATATGGAGTTTGTACTTTATTAAAACATTAGAATAATTTTTATAAGTAGTATTTATTTTATATTAAAATGTTAACATCAGTACATACTGAGTATCACTATTTAAAAAAGTAAATCGTTTTGTAAGAGCAGTATTTTACCTCAACCAGTGGTTCAAAATTAAAATGTGTGACATATAATTGGACATAAACTTTCAGATAAAACATTAATTTGAATTAAAAAGTATCAGGATTACTCTAATAATCCTTTTGACTTTGCCAATAATAGTTGTAAATATTGGTTATGATGTAAAAAGTTAACAGTATATTCTTAGAAATTAAAAATTTAGCATAAGTTAAGATACAAAATAGTATATTAAACAACGCATTTCATATGGAATTCTGTTATGACACGAGTTCAAGTTTAAAAAACGAATCGCAAAGCGATGAGTTTTTTAAAGAACGAGTGTCACAACAGCCATATGAAATAAGTTGTTTATAATATTTTTTATACTTTGCCATTTTATCATTTTTTAAATTAATTATTTTTTTATATTTTGCACTTATAAAAATCTTCATTATAAAACGCATTTGGGCACGCAAATTTTTGTTTTAAATGGTTGGCGACACGAGTGAAGTATCTAAAGGCAAGACTATTGACAATGACATTTGTGGCTAATAGCAATTTATTAATTTTATAATGTTCTTTAAAAAAGTATTTGTGAATATCAATATCATCTTTTAGTTATATAATATATTATTAATGGGATATTATTCATTTTAAAATATTTTAAAACATTAACATTAGACTTAGACCATATACAAATAGACTGGCTGTGACGTCATTTTTCTGAACAACATACTGAAGCCAATATTATCTCTCTTTGTCGCATGAAGTTCGTGGAGCTACGGGATGAGGTGTGTGGGCAGTACTGTTTACAAACAACAAATACCAGCGGCGCAAAGGTCTTTTAATTTAATAGATACCTAACAAGGTTTTAACTCTAATCAAAATTCTTAAATCATAACTTTAACCCAAAATTAATACAACGAAAACAATAACACAAATAGTTTATGAACAGGGTAAGATTAATGTTTACATATGATTCGCAATGTTCCATGCTATAAGAGACAGTGCAGTCGAAGATATACGAAAACAACCGAAGAAGTTTTATTCAAACGTGGATTTGTTTGTAAACATATAGTTATAGAACACAACATAAAGTTATTTTGGCTTCACAACAAGGACAGAAAATTGACGTCTATTTGTATATGGTCTAAGACATTAGATAATTTAAATGTCACAACTGTCAAATTTTATAAATTATACAGTGCTGCCGACATACTTTTTAAAATAAAAATTTTCGTAATTACATAAAAATAAAAAATTAAAAAATGGTAAAAAGGGCAAAATATAAAAAATATTATAAACAACTTATTTCATATGGCTGTTGTGACACTCGTTCTTTAAAAAACTCATCGCTTCGCGATTCGTTTTTTAAACTTGAACTCGTGTCATAACAGAATTCCATATGAAATGCGTTGTTTAATATACTATTATGTAATTACGAAAATTTTTATTTTAAAAAGTATGTCGGCAGCACTGCGTGTAATTTATAACATTTGACAGTTTTGACATTTAAATTATGAAATGATAATGTTTTCAAATATTTTAAAATGACTAATACACCAATAATAAAATATTATATAAGTAAAAGATGATATTTATATTCACAAATACTTTTTTAAAGAACAATATAAAATTAATAAATTGCTATTAGCCACAAATGTCATTGTCAATAGTCTTGTCATTAGATACTTCACTCATGTCGCCAACCATTTAAAACAAAAATTTGCGTGCGTAAAAGTTACATTACGATATGCAAATGCGTTTTATAATGAAGATCTTTATAAGTGCAAAATATAAAAAAAAATATTATAGACACTCATTTACTTTACTTCTAAGGAAATATAAGTAACCCAAACTATAGGGAAACGAAATATCCCATCTAAAAAGTCATTTCAAATATTATTTTAGTGGCTACATAAAAAGATATGCCACATTTCAGTTAACTAATTTTAGTTCAAAAATCAGTTGGAAATACATTTTCAGAGACTGCGTTTTATAAGAATACTGCAACCAAATAGGTAGGTAGGTACTCAATGTTTTTGTGATATGCAAAATCACCCAGGGTGCCGATTCTCCGGCTTCGTAGAAGCGATCAAAGTGTCGGCGATTCTCCCTCCCTGATTTTCTGGGGAAGGTCCCTGGAGCTATTCTTGAATGGTGCGAATCAACCTCAATCGAGACTCCCCGTAGAATAAATGTTGACGATGTTGCCAGTGTTATTTGGAGCTTCAAAATAAGAAAAGAAGAATAATAATGTTTACCACCACTAATTAGTTGCGCAGTAACCGCAGTGCGTCGTTATTTGTTTTGCTTATGATTTCTTTTCTTTTGATAATTGGGTTATGGATTAATAATTTGTTGTGGATACCTAGTTTATGTATTTCAATTTAAGATATAAAACTCAGGCAAGTATAGATATGTAATGTTGTTCTTTGCGAATAATTAAGCTTTTTTAAAATATTTATCTTTCACTACTTTTAAATTGAAAATACCCTGTGCATTTTTGAATAGGTACTCTTGCCCTTTAACCTAAATTATATGTATCAAAAAATTTACCTTCTTTATTCTTTTAGCATGGAGAAACATTAGTTTTGTTGGGTAAACAACAAATTTGGTTCAACTATTTCCAAAATATAGAAAGTTGAAAATAGTATTTTGTTACTTTCAGAGGCTGTAGAACCAAATCCATTTTTTAAAGTCAAATGCAAATATTAATGAGAATATTTTTTAGTTCCTTTTTTTGTAAATTTAATATATTTACCTAGTCACCATTATTATTATTATTATTATTTGTTGATGGTTTATGCTCAGTTAATTTACGTATTCACATTTTCTCTAAACGCTAATTGTTATGGTTTTATATACAGTGTAGAAACCACTTTTGGAATAAAATTATTTGTTGGGGTTAGTTTAGAAGATTATAAAAAACGCTGGGACCCGTCAATTTTGAAATTCAAATGTGAGCTTTTTAAATTTATAGGGTGATACACGCAAGTCTGGCATCGTCCATGATCTATATATTTAATGAAACACCCTGTATGTTTTTATGATTTTAAAAGCTCCTTGACAATACGATCTCAACGAACTATACCATGTAGGGTCTATTATGAATTATACAGGGTCAAATTTTGATATTATTAATAATTTTGTTCAAGATAATAAATATATAAAATTGTGAAAATAATAATGTTTCACAATTTAAATAATTGTTTTATTTCTAATCAGCTAAATGCAGACCTCAAATTTCTTCACTAAGTATCAATATTTTGGGTTTTGTTAACATTTTTTGTCACAAATAGGTAAAAACTTTATAGATAACTTTGGCAATATAATTAAACTAAATCTTTAAATAAATAATGTCTGTCAATTGTTGATGTGTTGACATTTAAATATCGTAGTTGTCAATTCTAAACCAAAAACTAATATCTTGCGGAGTAACAATGACATATTTAACTGAGACTCACCGGATTAAAATTTGAATAATTGCAGAAGTCAAGTTGAAGTGGCAAACTTATTTAATCAGAGGTGCCTAATATTTCACAAGGTACTGTGTCCAAAATTCATGCACAATTCAGAGAACTTGGACATGTCAAACCCTTAAAGAGAAAACCGCACTTCGTTGAAGATGATATGAAAGTGGATATTATGTTAAGTGTTGTGGAGAATCCAATTTCTCGTCAAAATAATGTGAGTCACATAACATTTATGTCCATCTGACGATTCTAATCTTAGCGAAACGGCCGTCATTGTAATTAAAAACCTAATTTTTTCAAATTAACTTGGAAGTTACATTCAAACGAAAAGTTTTTTAATATTCTTGTTTTGTTTTGATTATTGCCATTAGTGTTATTGTTTTTTTGCTGTTACAATTGTTTACTTGTATTTTATTTTATTTGTAAAAACGTAGTTTGCAGTAGTATCATAAATCAATTAATAGTTTATTGTTTTTATTAGTATTAAATGTGATAGGTACTTTTTTGACGCGCAATTAAGTCAAACAAAGTCACATCTGAATGAAATATGCTAGTTTTCTTCAAACGACTTAAAAGTAGTATTTTTTTATAACGAAAGAAATAAGCGCAAAAAAAGTCACTGTGTCTACCTATAACATGATTTCAAATAATTAAAAGTTTTAAGAAAATATCTAGCAATATCTCAAAGTAAATTGTGGTGCACTTGTCTGGTTACGACGAGCACACAAAATGACTCCTATCACTTTTTGACTTACATTCTAATCATATTTTGACGTTATTTCAAGTTGACAGTTTTATGACATTATTTTATTTTGTGGTTATATGGTTATATGCAATTTTTCTTGAGTGACAGTCATTTGGCATTTCCTGTCAATGCCATTTCTCTCTGATAAAAAAGAAGAAGAAAAAAGGATCCAAGGAGGCAGGAAGCTGGAGAATCACCAGAGGAACGTCGCTAGGGAGATTATTGATGAGAACAAGAAAAAACAAGGAGTTGAAAGAAAAAGATTGTCATATAATTTTATACAGTATTTTTTTAAAGAAATGTATTAAAATATAAAGTTTTTTTTTACAATAAAATTTATATTTAGTGGAACCCCGCCACTAAATAAATAATGTCGATTCTTCCATTTTTTGAATTTTTATTAAAATTGTTCAAAATATCTACCTTAAAAAATAAATATAGTTGAACGTACACATGTACTATTAAAAGTATTTAAGTTAAAATACCAACTTTTGTGTCAGTTTTTGGTATTAAAAATGATAAATTTTCAAGAAAACTTAATTTTATTTTTCAATTTCTCTTAATATTAAAATTTGTTTTCGCTCTAGTGGAAATCCAATAAAACCAGTTAATTTTAGGTCATTTAATTGAACACAACCAATCAGAACAACATGGACTGTTTTCACTCTTTGGAGTACGTTGCTATGGATACATTTTGATTTTGACGTTCCAAATTTCGAAATGTCACGATTTGGTCATAATACTGACAAGAATATTAATGAAATTATAGAAGTAAATACACCAAAAAATACTATTAACAGTAAAAAGTTTAATTAGGAAAAATTTTCTATTTGAATAACCCTAGAACATTGATAAATGCTTAAAAATTGTATAACAACTTTTATTATTATTTGGCATACTGTAAATAAAAAACGAGATTGATTATCGAAACAAATCCATTTATTATCCACTTTTAAATAAATCTAAACAAATCACTTAACAGTCATCATTAATAAAATAAGTTTTTTTTTAATAATGTTACGCTAACAAACTTTTAAAAAAATATTAGCTAGAAACATGTATATAATTTATATATTAATATAATCTACACTCTACAAGATCAAAAAATGGCTGTTAAGCACTCATGCAAAACAAAATTTTACAAATATATTACAAGAAAATTAAATAATAATAAGAGATATAACTAATGTTTATGACTTGCTTTACTTAAGTACTAAGTTATCGTTTAATAAATGTCCAAATACTAATCAAATATTAGAATAAAGTATTAATTTTGTTTGATTTCAGTTGACGTGCATTTTATCGTATTTGAACGTTCATTAAGTACCTTATTATTTTTAGCCATAATTCTAATTAAACTCGTATAAAGTTAGACATAAATATCATTATATATAAGTAACATTAACAATTGTAAAAAAATATATGTATAAAAATATTAGATAGTCGCATTTTTCATAAGTAGTTGCTACGAAATAATTAATTTTCGAAATGTAAACAAAAATATAAAATTTGACCGAAAAATTTCTTATGAAAAACGGATGTATTAGTCCTGTTAAGACACTTCATTCGATAAATAGGCACACTTTTTTTCTTTTATATAATCCATTAAATTAAAAATATCACTAACAGAATGCCGAAAATTAAAACAAAAAATTGAATCAAAAATTTTTAAATTTTCTATACGTTTATGCAAAGACGAGATTACTATCATATATTTAACCTAAAATTTATTGCTAATTTATTTCCGTAGATATTTAAGCAATGTTCGTCACAATCAAAAAACAGCAAAAAGTATAGATCATGCAAGTATTCTATCAATAGTTAACAGGGTGTCCTACAAATATACTGGAATGTGAAGTACTTCCATTTCAAGCTGTTTTTTGTTATATTATACTCTAAATGTCTTCGATAGCTGTCCAAAATGATCTCCTATTACCTTTTTATCAAAAACTATATTGACTTTTTAATTCATTTGATATTCTTTTAAACTATCAAAAAAACAATATATAACTGACAAAATCAATCATAATTTAACATTTCTCCCAGCTGAAATTTAGGACGTGGCCAATTCAAGTAAGTTTAATGGACAAATTTTTCCAATGGCACGTTTGTAAGTTCCAGAATTTGTTTTAACATCTACTATTCTTATCTTATCATCTTTACCAGGATAAACATTGATATTTTTTCCCATTGGCGAATTAAATAAATCGGGACCTATAAACAAAAAATCATTTAGATTCTTGCCTTCCACTTTAGCTGCTGCATCAAAAACAAAACGAAATTTTCCAGGTTTATTTGGATTTATGATACCGAAGTGTGGTAACCACCATACCTTCTTCAATTCTTCTGTCATTCTTATTTCTTCTTCATTAATTTGTCTTGCACAACCTTTATTTTCGGATTCTTTGACTTTATTTCTATATTTTTCATCGTTTTCGTTCTATTTTCTATGTAATTGAAACGTTGAATAGCTAAGTTTTTTGAATTGGGTAATTTTTCTTCTTCATATTTCCACAACAAACTTGTCTCCCATCTATCTCCAATTATTCGAGAATACTTTTTCAAGATTTCTTGCGCTTTCTTCAGTGTGTTTTATTCCTAGACATTCAATCGTAAAAAATTTCTTCGAGTTCTATATCGTTCTTCTACTGTTCTAATGTGTAAGCTGAAGTCGGTTCTTCCTTTCAGGTGACTGGAATTTCCATGCACTATCCAACCAAGCTTTGTATATGGTGTGTTTCTGGACTCTTCTATCAGTTTTCTTCTAAATAATGATGATTTTGACACAAACCGCATTGCTTTCTATTGACATTTGTTTCTTCCTGTATAAGTAAAGTTCTTTTCACATTTCTATCGTTCTGTCTTTGTCCACAATTTTTCGCTACATAACTTGCTACTTCAGGTTTCTTCCCATATCCAGTTTTTGAATTCCCTAAGTGTTAGTTTTCCTCAAAGGTTAAAGTCAAATTCATAATCATAGTTTCGGACTATTGGTAAAATTCTTGCTTTAGAAATTAAATTTTCTACTATTAAATCCGGTCTTCCAAATTTACTTTTCAAAATTTTTATAATTTCATCTACTGGGGTTGATCCGGTTAAGAGTAATCCCTGTACACATCTTTTCGCATCACCAACAAGACATTTTCTTAGTCTACACATATATTTTCATCAGAAAGTTTAAGCGATGACGTCCAATCTTGTCCAATCTTTTGCATTTCCAGAAAATACTGGTAAATCTTTATCTATTGTTTGTTTGAGTAAAATATTCTTCAATTTTTCCTCACAATTGAAACTTTTTGACGTACCTGGACTCAGTTTTGTTCAACAAACCAATAACATTTTCATCGATAGTCATACTTCGGCGTTGATCTACTGGTTCTTTTTGTTCTTTTCATTTTCAACTAACCACTAGTCAACTCTTTTGTAGTTATCTCCTTCGAATTCGAGATCTTCAAAGGTGTCAAGTTTTTCTTGATTTTCGGACATAGTTGTCCAAGAACGGCTAATATTTAACTCTAATTCTATTGCTATTAACTCCTTTTGTCTTTCCATTTCTTTTTTCTCAAATTCTCTTTCAATTTCAATTTCTTTTCGTTTGGCTTCTAATGATCTTTTTAATGATTTTCTACTTGTCGATTCTATTTTGCTTTTGCTCGGAAGCTTTCTACTATTGTGCAGAAACTGTTCACTTCTGGAAAATCCCTTAAATGGTTTTTCTATACTGTTCATATTTACTATAACTGGTTCACCATTCTCCAGGATTTTTCCACATTTTTGGCCCTCTTAAATTCGCTGGTTCATATCTATGAAGGAAGAAGTCCTAGAAATTTTACATGATCAGCACCCTGGAGTGGTGAGAATGAAAATGTTAGCCAGAAATACGGTTTAGTGGCCAGAGGTAGATGCCGATATTGAGGAAAAAGTTAGAAAATGTGAAGCTTGCCAATTAAGTACCAGGAGACCTCAAGAGGTCGAATTAACACCCTGGAAACCTGCTACTAGGCACTGGCATAGAATACATATGGATTTTTATCATTACTTTTTCATTTTAATAGATTCTTTATCAAGATGGTTGGAAATCTTTCCTATGACTTTGCAAGAACTAGGTCTAAACCTGAACAAGTGTAGAGGCAAACCAAGAAACAAAATATTGAAGCAAACATTATATATGTACTTTGGCCACGGTATCAACAGGTGGGACATCCTTTTAACACTAACAGATGCGTCAGTAATTACATTAAAAAAAAACTAAACCCAACAAGATGGGCTTCAATCCTAGCCATTAAACTGGGATTCCCTGATGTAATGAAAGCTCTAACTCAAATTACTTTGGAAAGTAAAAAACCAGATGAAGTTTCAGATGCCAAAAGATTGATTAAAGTGTTAAACAACTTTCCTTTCATCATGTTAACTTTATCAAGAGTATTCACGCAACTGGCCAATATTAATGTATGCTGCAGAAACAATGACCATGACCAAAAAACAAGAAGAACATTTAAAAATAGTTGAAAGAAAATTTAGAAGAACGAATCAGGAAATACAACAAGAAATAAAGGAAAATGTGGTTCGGAAAATAAAGCAACAGATAAGGTGGCTAGGAACTACAGCAACGACAAATATATTAGAATTGGAACCAGGGAATAAAAAAAGGCGGGGCAGACCCAGAACAAAATGGTTGCAAGAAGTGAAGGAAGACCTAAAGGCAGCTGACAGAAAAATATGGAGAGAAATAGCAGATAGAATATAAACAAAGAATCGGGGATTGATCCACCCCGAAAAATGGATTTAGAGAGTACCACTTGGTACGGCATAACCCCTCTATTCACTCAACTGAACATCGCATCTAAACTTCTCCAAGGAAAGGAAACAGACCTAGAAAAAGCAGCAACCATTCTTCAAAAGAGCAGAGAAAAAGTAGTGGCAATGAGAGAAGACTACAGGAATTTAAAAGACGAAGCTGCTGCCCTCGCGACGAAATGGGAAATAGAACTAATCTTCTTGCAAAAAGAGGCAACAATTAGTCAAACGTCATTTTGATGAGCTTGCCAAAGACCACAGGTTCTCAGATGGAGAAGAGATGTTCCGTATTAACGTGTTCAATCAAATCTTTGATGGCAAATATCCATACGATTTGCGTCTCAAGAGAGCGTGGTTGATCTATTTTCAGTGTTGTTTCCACAAGTATTACTGTCGCTTTCGGAAAGTGAGATTGTAACCCGAGCGAACAAACTCCAAAACAAATATCAGAGAGACATTGGCCCTTCTTCGTCAAGTAAACTAGTGTCTTTGCGAGACAGCCTTCCAGATGAATTAAGTAAAGACAAAATGAAAAACAAAGGATACTCGGAAGAACTAAAAGCATTCTACAATGAATAAAAGCATTTGTTTTAAAGTAAAATATTTGAGTCTTCTTCTTCAGCCTTGATTCATCCAGTGTTGGATATAGGCCTCCTCTAATTCTTTCCATGCTTCCCTATCTCCAGCTACTCAAACATTCCTTGGTTCATTTTGTAAACTTCGAGCAAACCATAAACGGGAGCAGATTCTACAGGAAGAACAAATATACATCACACCTCAATACCGATTCCAAGTTTCCTGTGCACTCAGTAGATAAGGTAACCCTCCTTTAATTCCGGACATTTCCTATGGTTTCTTCGGGAGTCTGGATTGGAATGTTGCAACACTTGGTAGGAGAGGTAGATCGTTACATCTTTACCGTTAAAAATAATGATGACAGTAGTATTTGTAGGACAACCTGTAGATATTATAAAGAAGAATAAAAAGAATATTTGAAATAAATTCGTTTAAACGTAGTGTGTTGTTTAGGATATTGTTTTTTTTCAATTATGGCACAGGAATCTACAGATTAATTGGAACAATATCTTTTAATTCAGTTTAAGGACTAGAGAAACCCTTATAGATACTTTAAATAATAATTTAAGTTAAAGCTACGGTTTATTTGTTTTTTTTTCTTTAGTTTTTAAAGCAGACTGAAATATTTACTATTTAATTATTTTAGGTAAAAATAAACCAAAAGGTTTAGGTTTTCTCTTGTCCAGTATTTTTCTGATTTTATACACAACAAAGATATTCTCCATTGTTAAAAATGGAATTTTACAGATGGATACTGCTTTTTAAAGTAGTTACATAGAAAACGTTAGTTAATTAACAGCACCATCCTATCAGTCCACCTTTTCTGTGTAAAATGGCAGTATATTTTTTTTAATATTTCTAGATTCGTTTGCTTAATTAACCTTTTCCTGCGTAAGTTGGATTCTTGAACGTCGAGGTAGCTTGTTTGTAGATGGGATTTTCCCCCTGAAATATAAAAGAAGACAATAATAACTTGTAATCATTTCAAATTCTAATATCGTCGTTTCGTGAAACGTCAATTGTAAATATTAGATACAGATTAGATTAGATACTCTTTGGAACTCCTATTTTTATTGGTTCAGTTTTCTGAATTAACTTCAATTGAAAGTATCCCTTAATTATGATTTTAAGATAATGCCAGGTAGTTAGTGGCAGAAATGCACTATTAAACTGATTGCTTTGATTGTTTGCTTAGATAAGACATAAATGTACCACAAATATTGTAAAGATCAGCATAAGCATCTATGCTTATGATGATAGCATACTGAAACAGCTGTCATTGACTAGAAAAATTATAGTGAAATTTTTATTACAGAGTTCTTAATATGCTGTAATTTTATTTGGTAAAAATTACTTAAACATTGGAACATTTTTTATAACATGACACTTTGAAGATAGATTCGTGCATTGTTATCGTTATTTTCGACAGGCACATTTTAGACTGTTGTTATTTAATTACCCAGTCAAGTTTGATGCTAAGAATAAGTACTGAAGACTACAACGGTCTGTAGACTACAAATAAATTTAAATATACCTCGAGGTTCTTGGGGAAAAAAATCTTTTTTTTTTATTTTTCGCAAATATTATATTAAAATAGTTGTAATACAAAAAGTTATAGATCTTTTTAGAACCTTCTACTTAGCTTTTTTCAGATTTTAACCTTAAAACTTCGACGCCTTACCCTTTTCACTTCAGATCGCCGGTAAATTGTTTTTCATTTAAATTTTGTTTTGTTTTCTTACTTTCCCAATGTGTCCCTGTACTATTTTTTTACTTTTTAAGACACTGCTCTATTTTACTTCCAAATTAATTTTAATGGATTCGATAGCGCAGTGCTAAGTGAATATTTAAGAGCAATTATACAGGGTGTTTCATTAAGAATTATCCATATAGTAACTGGAGAAACCTCAGCACTAAATATGAAGATTTAGGCCAAAACACTTAAATAAAATATTCCTCCTAACCGAGATATAGGGTGTTTTATTTTAACTATTCTAAATGATTGTATCCCATATTTTTGACACCTTCAAATATTTTCTGTTCATACTTGACAAAGAGTTTATACATATTAGGTTACTTTAAACAGTGGCAAATGATATTTTTTCTCGATTACCAGAGGCGTGCGGTAGGGATGGATACTTTCTTTTATCCCCCTACAATTTACGCCACTGTCGTAATAATTGTTTCTGCATGTCACTTTCTACGTAAATATCATCCTCTTGTCTCAATATGATAGAGTGAGTAGTTTTAGAGTTATTTGCATTTAAAGGTAATGTTTAAAATATCCATTTTATTCCAATAATTCCTTAATAATTTAATCAACCCAACATATTTCTAAAGGTTAGGAGAAATTTTTCCAAAAGGATTAATAAATGTATCGAAGTCAATGGAGGCCACTTCGAAAATTTACTATAATGTTAACTAACTAGAATTTTTTTTTACTGTAGTCTAAGTAAATCATTGTTTCAGTACGTTTATTTTATGTATTCATCATGTTATTTCGTAATGAAAATCATAGTTCTATTTTGTTATAAATTTAAAACTGAAATTTTGATAAATATTAATATGAAAAAATCATTTGAAACTAATAAATTTTATTTATTCAGTGAAATAGTTATTGACTCATGTGAATTTACGATTAGAATTATCAAATTTTGTTGTCAAGGTGGTTAGATTATTAAGGAATCTCATGTTAAATAAGCAATAAAACAAAAATGGATATTTTAAATATTACTTTTAAATGCAAATAACTCTAAAACTACTCACTCTATCATATTGAGACAAGAGGATGATATTTACGTAGAAAGTGACATGCAGAAACAATTATTACGACAGTGGGGTAAATTGTAGGGGGATAAAAGAAAGTATCCATCCCTACCGCACGCCTCTGGTAATCGAGAAAAAATATCATTTACCACTGTTTAAAGTAACCTAATATGTGTAAACTTTTTGCCAAGTATGAACAGAAAATATTTGAAGGTGTCAAAAATATGGGATACAATCATTTAGAATAGTTAAAATAAAACACCCTATATCTCGGTTAGGAGGAATATTTTATTTAAGTGTTTTGGCCTAAATCTTCATATTTAGTGCTGAGGTTTCTCCAGTTACTATATGGATAATTCTTAATGAAACACCCTGTATTATGACAAAAATCAGTAATCAGCTTGTAATGAGTAATACTTATACATTTCCTGATTACTGATCAGTTAAAATTCATTATTTTCTGCATAGGGTTAGATATTTATTACAACTAGTGGCAACGCTGTACGCAACGATATTTCTGTCTTTATCACTTTACCGTAACTTCCATCACATCGTCGCAGGCCACAGTAATGTAAATGCAAGCACGAGCGTATCATTGGTTTGTGAATTATATTTACATAATTGTACCATTCTCAAACTACTCAAAAAATGGGAGACATTTGAAATAATTGTACTAAGAGTTTTTATTTCATTCTTAACCCTCTCAAAAATAAATAAGCACGCCCCCGATTTGCTGTCAGCTGAGCCTACTCCTACTCTCAATCATTATTGGTTTTAGTTCAGTTCTTTTTAAAACTTCTCATAATTTTTAGTTTTTATTTGTTAAAACATATTTCTTTATTAAAAAACACAAGTTAGAGACTTTTGAGTTACAAACTAAAGCCTAAATTATACAAAATCAAAGTATATGATGGAAAAATGTTAATGCTAATCTATTTACTTATGTATTTTTACTCACCGTGTCCCATTTGGCCATCATTTTTTCTTTTTCGAATCTTGCGAATTCTCTTCGATCGTGTATTGTCGTCAATAATTTCCACAACAACAGAACAGCCATACCGATAAGGACAATTGCTGCTATTACACCCAGTACGATACCAGGAACGTATACCTGTAGAGTATTCAAATTAAATAATGGTGCAAATTATGAACAGAAAATTAAACAGATTTATATATACATTTTTTAAATTCGTTTGCAATATTTCGTCCTTACATCGATTTTACTGTTACAAAAATTAATGTTTTAAGGCAACCTTGGACTCACATTTTTTAACTTTTTACACTTTTTTAGTTGGAACGATTGTTTCAATTTAGGCTGATGACTGTAGAAAAGAAAATCCAAACTCACATAACTATATTCCGATAAGGTTTTTCACAAATGGGATAAATAAATGTTACAAAAATTATACATACACAAAAACTGAAAAAGTAGAAAATTGTTTCCACCCGCACCCGTTGGGGCATATAGCCTAGGAAGTAGTTGTTTTATCATAGAAAACGGTCAACCTTGGTATAGGAATTGTTAAGTTTCTTTGCCTTGGGTGCAGGTGCAAACAATTTTCTACTTTTTCAGTGTTTATTATTGACTGCACCTTATTGAAATTATTTCATGTATTTATACATACATTATTTTTGGTTTTTTTCTCTTATTCAAAAGAATGTTGGACAATATACACTCCTATCTTGTTCTATCTGACAGGATATTTCCTTTTTTAAAAAATGTTATTTAACTAATAATTAACTTTTCTTTATTCTTATTTTTATTAATTATTTTCATTTTATTTTATTTCATTTCACAACTTAACTATTTTAAATCTCAACATTTCACAACCCCTCTTTCCCAATTATATATTCTTTAACATAAATGGTATGTTGCCTTTAACTATGTTATTTGATTTGGATTAATGCATTTAAGTCTGCACAATCAAGTAAGTCTTGCCTTATTTTTGTTCTACAATGTTTTTTTCACCTTCACTTTACTAAACTTTAAGACATACAATTTAATTTAAACTCATTATTTTTGTATATGACCTTTTTCTTTGTTTATTTTAGCCTGATGATGGTCTAACACCGAAACTAGTCGCTCTTTAGTAATTTGAATAAAGTTAATGTTTTGGTTTGACTTTATGTTTCATTTATATATAATAAAGATTATTATTATATTTATTTGCAAAACACTTTTTTTTAGAAAACGTATATACATATTTGAATTTGTGATCTCACCTTTTCGGGACAGTCCCTGTTCTTTTGTGCCCTGACTTGAATTTTATTTTCCGCATCGAAATAATAAACGTATTTAAACCTACATTCATCTTCGTCGTAGTAGGCACAGAGAACCTCATTATTTTTAGTATCAACTGAAGAAAAAAATAATAATTTAGACTACAATTACAGCTTAATTTTTGCTAAAAACTTACCAGAGATCACGTCAGCCGAAGATGGAGTAAACTTTGTACAATTACTAGAACAGTCTTTGGGATCTTTCAGAGGTCCAGTTTGGTACTGTTGACATTGGACGCATTCCTTAAACTCCGAACATCTATCGGAACAAGTCTAAATAGAAAAAATGCCATTTAATTTTCAGATAGAGAAAAGTAATTCGTGAAAACTTACCGGACACCTGTCGCAGAATTTACCAGAATAAGGTCCTTCTTCGCTGTTATCGCAAATGCAAACTCCACACTCGCATCTACCGTGACCTGAACATATTTTGCCGTCTACGACTCCGGGAGCATAGCACGTTGCGTTCGATTTGATACAAGCACAATTAGGTCCGGTCCATTCTTTGTTGCAATGACAAACGCCACAATCGCAAATACCGTGATCGGGACCGCTGCACAGCTTACCATCGTGTCGTTCGCAGGAGAAATTGTCGCATTCGCAATATTTACCGTATATTCGCTAAAATAAAATTAAATTAATACAATTGATTGTACTAACCCTTACTTTTTAGAAGTCCATCTTATTAAGAATAATAAAAAACTCTTCGTTTTACCAAAACTTCCAATATTTATTTAAAAAATTGCACATATTTTTATGGATAATTTAGAAAACATAATCTTTAATTCTTGTTATAAAAACAATATTGTATTTTGGTATAGATATGTTGATGATGTGTTAGCAGGATTTTTAGGTAGCGAACGACAGTTAGATATATTTTTTAATTATATTAATACCTTGCATCCTAAAATTAATTTTACTTTAGAGGTTGAAGAAAATAATTCAATTAATTTTCTAGATTTAAAAATTGAAAAAGTTAATAATTTACTAAATTATTCAATATACAGAAAACCAACACAAACAGATGTAACCATACCGTATAATTCAAATCATCCTATAACACATAAATTAGCAGCTTATAATTCTATGATACATAGGGCATTTTCAATTCTAATGAACAAAATTAACTTTGATAAAGAAATTGATATCATAAAACAAATAGCTACATCTAATGGCTAACCAATTCATTTAATAAATAAATTAATTAATAAGAAAGAACAGAAAGTGTCACTAAACCTAGTATTTCCTAAACAAACTAAAGAAATTAAAAGTTATAAAAATATTACATATTGTGGAAGTACTTCCAATACAATTTCAAAAATAATATCTTCGGCAACATCTGCAATAATTTCATTCAAATCACACAATAATGTTGGTACAAAATTGTTAAATGTAAAAACAAAATTACCTAAATTAAAAAAATCTGGTGTTTACAAAATTAATTGTTCAAAGTGTAATGATGTATATATAGGTCAAACACAAACAAATTTTGAAGTAAGATTTAATGAACACTTAAGAGCATATAGATTAAAACAACCAGATAAGTCAAATTATGCAAAACACCTACTGAACATCCAACCTCACTTTTACACACCAATGACATCCAAATACTACACACTTGTGATAAAAAACAAAATTTAGATTTCCTTGAAGAACTTGAAATAAAAAGACATCTAGCAGATCCACAATTTAAAGTTGTTAATGAACAAATAAATCTGGGAAGTTCTCCACTTTTAAAGTGTTTGCTTTGATTGAGTCTTCATTTTATACATAGATAAGACGTAATTGTAACACAAATATATTAAGTTATTGTAAAGATCAGCAGGATATAGTTTTTTCCTGGTTTTTCTATATCATTGCACAGTTATACTGATCTTAGAGGGAAGTACATCCAGGATAATTCCTTAGGGCTAATAACATCTAGGCTTTAATATTGATATGTCTTATTACTTCCATACTTGGTCTAGCCTTATAACTACCTAATAAACATCAGGTACCTAGCTACAAATAAACAAAATGTAACTTCAATATGTCAATCTAACGATGCTAAGTCTAGCGAAACGGCTGTCATTAAAGTTAAGAAAGCAATTTTTTAAATAAATATTGAAAGTTTTGGTAAAACGAAGAGTTTTTTATTATTCTTAATTAAAATAATAACTTCCTCAACAGCTTCTACACCTCTTATCGCAAACATATTTTTTAGGTTATACTGCACTTAAACAAGGCTTAGGGTAGGTATAACTTTATACCAAGTATAAGTTATTCCATATTTATTGGTAGACATTTTGCCTATTCCGAATTTATTCTCGGTATAAATATTTATACTCCGTTTATTGATAAGGCTGATAATGTAAAAAAATATTATCTAATATTTAGGACTTATTTAGAGATGTGGCAACGCTGGTATCTACATGACATAACATACCTTGAACAGTGAATGTTTTGTGTATTTAACCTACAAAATTTGAGTTTTTGATTCCATTTTGCTCGGAAAATACTGGATAACCCGCAAATTTTTTTACGAAAATTTACTATAGAAACCAGTCCCTTTTTAGTGTTAGTATTTTTTTTGCGAAAGAGTAACTTCCACAGTTTTGCCTTCATCTGGCTATATTTGGGCCATCCTGAGGGGATTTAGAAGCGAATCCAAAGATTGTTTGAACTGACCAACTTATCTTATCTTCGTCAGTGATATTTTTGCATTTTGGTGTCAGTTCAAATCACCACGTGTGGGATTTATCGGAGGAGAGCCCTTGTAGCAGTTCCACGACCAATCAGCCACATTTCTTTCCATCTAATGTGTTCACTTAAACCCTAAAACATCGAGGGTTTTTTTCTCCCGGAGGGTCCATCCCTGGACTATCTGCTCAGAGCTATCGTACCTGTCGTCACTGGAGTATCAGCTAAAGAACCAAGCCTCTTGATAACGTTACCTTGCTGGAAGACCGAGAAGCTCCAGTATCTAGATAAGTTCATCCCAACTAGTTCGTGTACACGTAATGAGTTTATGTAACGTAGTTTTAAGATAGTGTAATCACACATAAGATACACGAGTATCTAGGCTTATGTTCTTTACTGTATTTTAGTATTTACTCTAAGTACAACTGATCTTTCCTATATTCTGTTCTTTTTATTTTTCTTTATCAAGTAAAGTAATTTAACATTTTTTTTGTGTCGTATTATTTAATTCACCATTACGTATCTGTAGCTCTGTTAGTGTCTACAAAATCTAGGGGTTTCTGGCTTGAACAGTCTGCCCTACGCATGAGCTCGGACATAATTTGCCAGTAGAGAGACTGCTAGTAGAGACCTATATTGTATATATTTTATTGATATAGAAAGAAACGTGGCAATTGGATTTAAAAAATTAATATTTCTGCATTTCGATTACAAGTAACATTAACCATACACCAATTCAAGACCCAAATTATACCTGAAATCGTTTTATACATCGGTTGCTAACATTGTAACATGTCTATCGTCATGTCGCCTTGCACTATTACCGACCGTAAAACCAACCCTGACTTACTGTTAATGCTACTGTACCCGAGACACCCCTTGTAGACGCTAACTATTTATCTGTTTGAACGAGGCCAAATAAAGAACGCATTCCTTCTGACAAATGACACAAAACACGATTTCTGTTTTGAGCAAGACTATTTAAACGACCCGCAAGGCAACGATAGCCCCTTTTTTCGACAAACAGGCCAACTGAAGCGTCTGAACCTCATCTTGTGAAATTCCTCCTTTCTGGTTGTCGAAAGATAAAACCCCCTAAGTGGGAGCCTGACATCTCCAAGTTAGAGCCAAGCTACAGTAAAATTACCTCTAAGTTTGAGCCGAGTTACAGTGAAGATACCCCTAAATTTAGAGCCCAGTTACCGCCTATGTGTAGACAGCCCTTCAACCCACTTCTGAGCTAAGAATACTATTACATTTTGAGCAGCCAGAACCATTACAGAAACTTTCATCTCTCCACAAAGAAGCTGAAGCCGCCCTTCTAGACAGCACAGAAATTCAAAGTTAAGTCCACTTTTTACAACCCCAGTTCGTTATTAGCAAGTACTTACAGTTTCAATAAATAAACAATAGTTTTAAAAACCGTTTCATTTATATACCTTAGACTATAAGTCTTAAGGGTGTAGCGTGGTCGGTATTTAATTTCAAGTAGCTTCTTTATTTGTTTAATTAAAGTAATTACAAGGTGTTTCTATCTTTCTCACCTTAGTTTTTGTGTAGTTTGTTTGCTTAATCGATAGCGTTCAAAAGATAGTGGCGCCCTTTTTACTTATACATCACAATCCTTCCTATAGTGAGCATTAACTTGGAGTCGAACCACCCCCTGGAGAGGGTCTCTTAGCCGGGATTTCTTTTGGAGAGTAATTTAGTTACAAATTAGCGCCTTTGAGGAGCTAATAGTGTTACAACATATTTATGCAATGGAATGAGTTGTGCAAAAAAGATAAAAGATTCTCTAGTTTTAAAATTTTTCAATGGACATGGTGTTTATTTTTTTCCTGTGGCTCCTGTTTGAAATTTTAAATTTTTTTCTTTTAGAATCTCTTTAATATATTGTTAAGGGCAGAAAATCCTTCAGAATAAAAACAAATTTGAATCTAATAAGATATTAGGCATTAAAAATTACATTCAGTTTTCTCTAACTTTCACCCCTATAACTAATTTTATGAATTTTTACTGACTTTCTGCCCTCGGGACTAAAGAAACCTTTATTTCTGTGTTTAAATAATAATAAATAATAAAAGTGGCTTAAACTTTTGTTAATGTAATTGAGACTTACTTCGACATCGATCATTCGAGATTCGCAAATGCATTTCTTGCAGACGCACTGCCCTCTACCGGAACATTCGATAGCGTTAGGTATGTCCGGCTGAATACAATCGGTCGCAGTACCATTAGTGGGTAATTGATCCGGACGACATTCGCAATGCGGACCAAAAGCGCCAGGATAACAGTCGCAGATACCGCACTTGTACGTACCCATTCCCGAACAAGCAGGAGCGTGTTCCTTGTAATACTGAAACAAACTTACCCGTTAATTTTAACACAACGAAAACTGTTATTAAAGCTTACCTTGTCACCGGGTTTTTCACAGTTACATTCACACAACATTTCCAAATCAATGATCAAACTTTCATTTATACCGACGGGGTAAATTTTTATCGTTTGGAAATGGTCTGCTCGATTCTTTGGACATTCTAAAACTTCGAGATCGATTTTGAAGCTGACCACATCTCCTACCTAAAAAAGTACAAACATTTTAGTGTTTTTAAGATCATATAATAAAGCAAGATAATTGAAATTGGAAGATAGAGTTATTGGATTCACCACGACGGAGGTAACTTTGAAAAAGAAGGGTAAGACTGCTGCTCCGGATATAATTACCCCGGAAAGTCAATACTTTTTACAACAGCTGCTGTTACGCTGCCCTGAATGGGGACAGCACTTTATGAAAAGTTAATCAAAAACAGGTTATAATTAGAATTTTTTTATTTATAGTACAATCAGCAATCAGAAAATGCATTTCTATAAGCTAATATTATGGTTGGGATTATGGCATGATGAAGATTTGTCCATTATCAAACCTCAGGTACTTCATATCAAGTCTATTGGCCATTTTTTTTTGAGTCGTCTGTTATCTCCTGTCAGTAGAGGTTCTAAAGTTTGATTTTAGCGTGGTGGGAGTTGCTTCTTTGATGGATGACATTTTTCACAAGTTTGGAGGTCGTTATGAATTGTTTCATTGGAGACAAACCATGGGGCATCTAATATTGTTCTTAAGAATTTATTCTTAAGAATTTAAAAAACTCTTCGTTTTAACAAAACTTCCAATATTTATTTAAAAACTGCTTTTTTAAAAGACTCAATGACAGCCGTTTCGCTAGACAACTAGCATCGTCAGATTGACATATTGAAGTTACTATTTATTTTTGTAGCTAGGTACCTGATGTTTATTAGGTAGTTATAAGGCTAGACCAAGTATGGAAGTAATAAGACATAACAATATTAAAGCCTAGATGTTATTAGCCCTAAGGGATTATCCTGGATGTATTTCCCTCTAAGATCAGTATAACTGTGCAATGATAGAGAAAAACCAGGAAAAAACTATATCATGCTGATCTTTACAATAACTTAATATATTTATGTTACAATAATGTCTTATCTATGTATAAAATGAAGACTCAATCAAAGCAAACACTTTAAAAGTGGAGAACTTCCCAGATTTATTTGTTCATTAACAACTTTAAATTGTGGATCTGCTAGATGTCTTTTTATTTCAAGTTCTTCAAGGAAATCTAAATTTTGTTTTTTATTACAAATGTGTAGTATTTGGATGTCATTGGTGTGAAAGAGTGAGGTTGGATGTTCAAGTAGGTGTTTTGCATAATTTGACTTATCTGGTTGTTTTAATCTATATGCTCTTAAATGTTCGTTAAATCTTACTTCAAAATTTCTTTGTGTTTGTCCTATATATACAGCATTACACTTTGGACAATTAATTTTGTAAACACCAGATTTTTTTTAATTTAGGTAATTTTGTTTTTACATTTAACAATTTTGTACCAACATTATTTTGTGTTTTAAATGATATTATTGCTGATGTTGCCGAAGATATTATTTTTGAAATTTTATTGGAAATACTTCCACAATATGTAATATTTTTATAACTTTTAATTTCTTTAGTTTGTTTAGGAAATATTAATTGTAGTGCCACTTTCTGTTCTTTTTTATTAATTAATGTATTTATCAAATGAATTGTTCTGAAGACTTTAGATTGGCTTCTTTGGATTAAAGTTATATTGGATTTGCTCGCACAACCTCATAACTCAATGCCGTAGAACCAGATTGGTATGATTATTGTCTTGTATTTTGCTATGCACCGCTAGTTTGGATCTTCTACCTATTAACCAGTTTAATTGTCTAGTTGTTAAATCTATTTTTTTCTTTTCTTATGTGTTGTTTCCATGTTAATCTAATGACCCAGGTCATTCCTAGATATTTTGTTTCTTATTTTTTGGGTATTTGGACATTATTGATGTGTACTTCAGGTGTTGGAGTTTTGCATAAAGTGTGAAGGTAATGTGGCTGGATTTATTTTCATTTATCTTTATTCTCCATCTTTCAACCCAATTTTGGAAGGTGTTAAGATGTTCTTATATGTTAATTACTGATCTTTCAAGGTTGTTGTTCACCGAAAATATGGTTGTATCATCGGCAAATGTCCCAAGTGTAGTCTGGAGGTTGGCAGGTCCGATGTAAATAGGACATACAGCAGCGGCCCAAGAACACTTCCCTGTGGAATTGTTTTTATTGGTTGAACTTCTGATCTTTCGTTTCCCATTTTTATTTCGAATTTTCAATCACTAAGATAGGATTTAAGTAGGGTAAAGTAGGAGGGAAGGGTTTGTTTGATTTTAGTATCCTTTATGCCAGACGCGGTCGAATGCTTGGCTGATATCCAGGAATAGCTTTTATCTTCGTAGACTTTGTTGATGACATCTGTTATTCGATGTATCTGCTGGATTGTAGAGTGCCCCTGGCGAAATCCAAATTGATGATGTGGAATCCACTCTTCTGTTCAAATTCACAGGTGGCAAATCGACCATTCTCGGACATAGTCGGAGGTTCTGGTAAAAGATGAAAGGAGAGAAAAACATCTAGGTAACTTCTAAACGTCACCGGCAGCTATTTTTGTTATACTATACAAAGATCGATAAAGATCAGGAGCTAGAAGTAATTTGAAGGGGTACCACGAGAATCGGTTATGGGGTCACTACAGTGGAACTTTCTGAAGATAGATACGTAGGAGTAACAACTGTGGCCTTTCTGTTGATATAGAGACAGTAACAAGTGTGACCTTTCCAGTGATATTGCCATTACAGCAGAACTTTAACACCATTTGTATGTATCTATGGAGTTGGTGAAAAATACATTGCGACCTATGGTCCCCCTCTTTCTTGCCATGGGTCGGATATTTTTTATAGATTTATAGTAGCTTTTCTGGTCCTATTTTCCTAAGGTAGTTTATGACATCGTCGGGCTTCAAATCCGGCAGATCTTCCTCATATATTTCATGTGCTCCTAGGCATCTGGCCCTAGAATTCTGCAATCTGCAAAGCAGGACATTTCTTCCTGGTCCTCACAGAATCTTCACTTTGCATCATCTGCTAACCCTAGTTTTTTCATGTGACTTCTACGCTACTGGAAAAGCGAGGATAAACCTTTAAGAGCCAAGTAGACAAGCTCTATGTGGAGTAGTATAGTCCGTACTCCTATAAGGTACTCCAATACTACAGGTGGAGCGTACAAAGCTAATGGTGTACAGAGACGTGCCCTTATCAGGATCATCATCGGAGATTCAACAGTATCTATGACGCCAGAGCAGACCATATCAGGCACCCCACCTACCAACCTTTGTGAACAGAATTGGAGTTGGAGGAGATAGTTATTAAAAAGGTTAACGAGGCTAGGTATCTTGGAATCTGGTTAGGGGAAGAGGTTAACTTTAGGAGACATGTGGTAGAGACGGTTAGAAAGGCGGTGTCAGGTTATCGAACGGTATCAGGTGCTATAGTGAGGGTGGTAGCGGGGAAGATACTTAAACAGAAGAAGAAGGAAGAGAGAGGAGCTCGGAGGTGTAAGGGGAGGTGGCTCTGACGAATATCTGACAAGATAGTACCAGGGTCAAATATCCGGAAGGGATGGGAAGTGGTGATATTGTTCAAAGAGGATTGAACATTGCGGAACAATGGTGTGACTCGGTGGGACTCAGCATCAACCCCACCAAAACCACACTAGTAGCCTTTACAAGGAAAAAGAAACCTAATCTAAAAATCATAAAAATAGGGGAGAACATCGTCGAGTGGAAAACAGAGGTAAAATATCTAGGGCTAATCCTAGATAGCAGGTTACTCTGGAACAAACACGAAGACGAAGTAATACACAAAGCAACCAAGGCAATAGTGAGACCATTAATCACATATGGGGCAGTGGCTTGGGGCGTAAGGGCTAATCTGAATACGACGAGGAAAAACCTCTCGAAAATTCAGAGACTAGCCTGTTCATGTATCACTGGAGCAATGGGAACTTGCCCCACTGCTGCAATGGAGGTGATTTTAAACTTGACCCCACTGCACATTCTGCTAGAAAGTGTAAGGAAGAAAACAATATATAGAATGATCAAAGAAGGAATTATCAGGGAAAAACCTCGATCACTTCACTTTGATCAAACTTGGGAAATGCCCCAAGATGATATGCCAAAGAAATTCAACTTTGTGAGAAAATTCATCACAAAGGTGAGTAATAAATCTGAATGGGATGAAGACACCATACAGAATTTAAACCAGAATACCATAAAGTGGTATACGGACGGTTCCAAGCTAGACGAGGGAACTGGGATAGGAGTTTTTGGACCGAGAGCCAAATACTCAGAAAGCTTGGGCACATACCCGAGCATCTTTCAAGCAGAAGTCCGCGCCATCGAAAGATGTGTGGAATTCAATATTGGAAGAAACTACCGCAGACAAGAGATTGTGATCATGTCGGATAGTCAAGCAGCCATCAAAGCGCTGAGTTCAAATATAATCAGTTCGAAGATGGTTTGGGAATGCCTAGGCAAACTAAATGAACTAGGCCAGAAGAACACTGTCACCCTCCTATGGGTCCCGGGACACATAGGAATAGAGGAAACAGCAGATAAGCTGGCAAAAAAGGAGCTGAAACCCTACATATGGGACCAGAACCATCTTGTGGGATCAGCAGTAGAGTAATCTTAGGAAAACTAAGGGAGGAAATGGAGAAAGAAAAATCCGAGTACTGGAATCAGCTGGAAGGACTGAGGCAATCTAAGATACTACTGGGGAACTATGACCAGAAGAGATCTCTTAGCTGCCTCAACCTCAGTAAAAAAGGCTCCGTATTCTAACGGGAAGCCACATGAAAAAACTAGGGTTAGCAGATGAAGCAAAGTGCAGATTCTGTGAGGAAGATGATGAAACCTCAATACATATACTCTCAGAATGTCCTGCCTTGCAAAATTCTAGGGCTAGATACTCAGGAGCACATGGAATAGAGGAAGGGGATCTACCTGATTTGAAGCCCGACGATGTCCTAAACTTCCTCAGGAAAATAGGACTCGAAGAGCTGCTATAAACCTGAGAAAACATCAGAACATGGCAAGTAAGGGGGGACACAATAGATCCTATAGGTCGCAGTGTACTTATCACCCCTAATTTATACATACATACATACATACCAGGGTCAAATATCCGGAAGGGATGGGAAGTGGTTTTAGTGCGGTTGGCTCTGGAGTGGGGTTGTATCCCGTGAGAGAGAATCACACAATTCTGGGGAACGGTAGAACTAGTACCCGAGGCTGAAGCAGGTTTATGCGAAAAACTAAAAGTAGCACCGAGGAAACTCTGCGACTCCAGAGACATTGACAACCGGAAACACACTTTATGAGTTTAGGGAGGTTTTGAAAAAAATATGTGAGAAGAAATTAGGAAAGTGTGAAAAAAGTTTAATACCATCGGAATTGCCAAAGTTAACAGATTATAAGAAACTCTTTACTAAGGAATATTTTTTGGGCAAGTAATTCTTTAACCTCCATTGTTGTTTGTCTGTGCCTCTCTTTACCTTTTCACTCAATTTTTTAACCGGTATTCTTCTTTCTTTTTCTAGTTTAAACCTTCAACAGAACTGACACTGGTTTAAAGTTAGTTTTGGTTGATTTTTTTAGCCTTGGTCGCGAGGGTAGAATAAAATGTGGATCACTTCAAGAAAAACAGTCTAAATGTTTAAGAATTAATTATTTGAATTACTAGACCAATTACTAACCTTTATCTTACCGCACTTGTTGGTATTGACCAAAGCCCCTGTAGAATTCAAACACCTAGAAAAGAATTTGATGCTCAATGCACTGGAAGCATTATGTTTCATCTCGACGGTAGAAGATATTTGTTCGTATTGTTCTTTTATCAATGTAACAATATTGGAACTGTCGCCTTCCAATTTACCCACCGAAGCACCTTCTATAGTTTTGGCAAGTTGTTCGTATATTTCGATAGTCGATTTCGTAACGGCGAATATAACGTTTATGGAATTCTTCTTAACACTCAGATTGATTTGCTCGATGGAAGGATAGTCTTGATAGGAAGATTCCGTGTAAAAACCATCGGAGGACAAGTGGCATTTACCATCGTTCGGTTTCACTATACCTCCCAACTGAAATAAATGGCATTTACATTTTAGATAATTGAAGATATCGAAATAGTTTGATATACCGACCTTTCCATCTCCTGCATAATGAAAACTAGCGTCAGTAGAAAATACCAACAGTCTTCTAGCTTGGGTCCTCCAACCGATTTGATCGCGGCAAACTATAGCTTGCATTATAGCATCGAAGCCACCTTCGGGAGCATCCAAGTTTCCAGAGACGTTCGCTTGTTTCACCATACGCTAAATTAATAAACTATTAAAAATATGTCCACATATAATAAGAAATAATCAGTGGAACTGTTTTACATATATATAAAAATATAGATACATTATTTTATTTTTAAATAATCTAATAATTCATCTTTGAAGAATGTAAACCAGTTTAAAATATAAACGGAGTGCGGCTATATCATCAAATAAATTGATTAATTTAAAAATAATTTACTTTTAACAAAAATCCTGATTGACGTAAATGTTAAATTTTTTAGTTTGAAATGTTGGTCTTTACTGAAGTACTCCTTAATACAAATTGCAACATGGAACAACAATGCACTACTAAAGATATTGCAGCAGAACAAGAGTTTCAGTGAGTATAATCAGAAGAAATAAGGAAACAGCAGTTATTATGGATATTATTAATTTAATGGAAGAATTGCAGTCCTAAACAAAAAGCCTAAGAAAATTGATCTTGTGAATACATATACAGTGTGTAAAAGCCAAATGGAATAAATTCATTATTTCGGTTACTGTACATATTTATAAAAAATCCCGAAACACGTCAAATTTAAATTATAACTTGACATTCTTTAACGTGAAAATGCAACCCCTACCTTCAACCCCCTTAGAATTACAATTACAACCCTCAATTTTTTAAATGGCTTGTGATATATCATTTGAAAGGTCTCTTCATTCTCTATTCAAAAATGTTATTGTTTTTAAATTTAATGCAAAAATTAACATAAAAAAAATTAATATCATGTTGTTAACGAAATTCGCTAAAATATACTCGAAACTTATTACAATATACTTAAAACTTATTTCCCGTTTAGGTCTTGATAATGAACAAAAACCATAGCAATGTGGTTTTTAGATGGTAACCATTAAAAAACTTTAAAGAATTTCCGTGGTAACGCTATTTTAACAAGCAGTAGTAAATTGTTTTATTTAAGTTGTCATTGTTGTAATTTAAGTATAAAGTTTGTTCAATTGAATTCTGAAAAATGGTTAGATTAACGGAAATGCATAAAATAACAGTTTTACAAATGATTGGTTACGAAGATAACATCCGAACACAACAGGAAGTAACTCGCCTATTTCATGAGAAATTTCCTAATTTACCGCCTATATCCCAAGGAACAATAAGTAAAATAGAAAAGCAGTTTCGCGAGTTTGGTCATGTAAGGCAGATAAAAAAAGCAGCTGCCAATGCACTGAGTGATGAACTCAAATTAGATGTGTTGCTTGAGTTTCAGGAAAACCCACATACATCGAGTAGACAGGCATCCACTACATTCAATGCTAGCCATACATCGATAGCAAACATATTAAAAGAAAATAAATTGCATCCGTATAAGATGATACCTACTCAGGAGCTCATGGAAGACGATTTTGATAGGGGAACTTTTTTTTGTGAGCAAATGATGGACGTGCTGGATAACAATATTATCCAATTAGAAGACGTTATGTTTTCTGATGAGTGTATTTTTTACTTAACGGTCATGCTAATCGGCAAAATTGCCGTTACTGGTCCACGGAAAATCCTCACTGGATGAGAGAAGAACACACTCAATACCCTCAAAAAGTTAATGTTTGAGCAGGGATTGTAGGGAACAATATTATTGGTCCCTTTTTTATTGAGGGCAACTTGAATGGCAACAATTATTTGGCAATACTTCAAAATGATGTCATTCCAACGTTGGCAAATTTATATCCTGATCCAGGTAACCCTCAAGTTCCAGCGAATACGATATGGTTTCAGCAGGATGGAGCACCACCACATTACCAACTTAATGTCCGGCAGTACCTCGATACAATATTTCCCAATCGGTGGATAGGGAGGCGAGGATCGATTGAATGGCCAGCGCGATCACCTGATCTTACATTATTAGATTTCTTTTTATGGGGATATGTGAAGAGCCATGTGTACAAAACTAAACCTTCTGATTTAAATGACTTAAAAGAACGAATAACGCTTGCGATTAGGTCGATCACGCCTGATATGTTCATTAACATTCATAGTTCTTTTTCGTGTTCTACATTTTATTACGTTTTGCATTACATTTTAGTTTTTGATTGTATTGTAGCGAATTTCGGTAACAACATGATATTAATTTTTTTATGTTAATTTTTGCATTAAATTTAAAAACAATAACATTTTTGAATAGAGAATGAAGAGACCTTTCTTGAGTAGTCCACTTGCAAAGTGCGCTATACTGTTCAACCATTTCTTTAAGAAAATCAATTAAAATATTTTTTTCTAAAATTAAGTAATAAATATATATGTTGATTGTCATTTTTTTAATTATAGCTATTTTGTTTTATTTTATGATCAAAGAATAAAATGTCAGTTAAATGGTTATAATTTTATTTGAAAATTAAAATTGAACAAAGAGAATTTTGCAAAAGTATTGATAACTTAGCACACTTTGCAAGTGGACTACTCAAATGATATATCACAAGCCTATACTTCCCATTTAAAAAATTGGGGGTTGTACCTGTCATTCTAAGGGGGTTGAAGGTAGGGGTTGCATTTTCACTTCAAAGAATGTAAAGTTATAATTTAAATTTGACGTGTTTCGGGATTTTTTATAAATATGTACAGTAACCGAAATAATGAATTTATTCCATTTGGCTTTTACACACTGTAAAGGCTCCTAAACTAGGAAATGCGAACACTCAAATAAAGAAAAGCTTGCAAAGATAATAGATAACGGAAGGTGGACAATACACGATACAAAGAAACGGTAACATACACAAAATAGACCATCTGGTAGAAAAGCTGAATATGAAGGCTTTAACATCTAAATATGAAAAAATAAATCAGAAGACTAAGGACTTTGTACAAATACAAACTTTAATTAATTAAAAGGTAAAGAAAGTGTGTAAACACAGAAAAGGAGAATTATTTAAAAAGCACTTCAAGAAAGCAAAAAACAACGAATATACAAAACTTTAGGAATAAAAAGATAGATAGCAAAAGAGAAAGGGATAAAGACACAAATAAAAGAAACAGCCAAGAAAAATATGGATAAAGAGTGGTAAGACCAAGACCAGAGAGAATGCCGTTGTAGAGTCTAGATTGTATCTAGACTCTTAATGTATAGTCAAATACACTTCAATTGGAATGGCTTGGACATATAATAAGAAGGGATCCTACAGAAAACATCAAGAAAATAATCAATTATACGAGGGTTGCCTTTTATATTTCGGGATTAGAGAAGAAAAAAAATATTAATAATCAAAAATCACTGTATTGTTTTTAAAAATATTCCCCATGAAGATTTATACACTTTTGCATGCGTTTGAAGCAATTGTCGAAGCACTTTTGCCACTCTGATTGAGGTATCTTCAAAACAATACAGAATAATTTTAATTTTTGAATTCTTAGTCAATCGTTAAAATTGCATAAATATATAATGACCCACATTTGGGTATTTCAGAATTTGTGTATAAAATAAATATTTTGTAAAATAACGAATTTGTTCCATAATATAGCCGCGCTCTGTACAAATATTCTACCTTAAATTATTGTTAGTTGAAATTTGGGAATGTTAATTAACAAAATTTATTTGAAAATTTTAAAAAAGGATTTTTTTAGTATATAAACAAAATAAAACAAAAAAGTATTCAATAGAAAGTTTATTTACATCATAACTACTCTCCAGATCGATACTTTTAGATATCAAACAACTTTTTGTGTTTGTTACTTATTTTAAAAATTGTCAGAGTATCGGTGATGATGTAAATAACACCAATCTAAGAATGCTGATATTGAATGATAAGAGATTAGTATTACTACCTAAGTTATCTAACACCAAACTATTAATAGACGTTCAATCCTATTACAAAATGCCAGTCTTCATAACCTAGAAAAAATAACAGGTAAAGAATTGCCATTCAAAGCGTTATTGTACACGAGTGCGAAACATTCAAAGCGGTTTTAACAAACAAAACTTGTTAGTCATTTAATAACAGAAAAAAATGCATGTGAACATCAAACGTGGAGATGTTGATATTAGAAGTTTTGTATTACCTTGTAAAGTTTAATTTATATGTTTACATACAGTGTGGAAACCACTTATGGAATAAAATTATTGTTGGGGTTAGTTTAGAAGATTATAAAAAACGCTGGAACCCGTTGTAACAGTACCTGTTAACATTTTAAGCACCTGGTATCCTAAATATTAAATTAAATTAGTACCGCGAGCTCCATATTTCCGAAATAATTCTTAATAATAAAATAATGAATACGGTCTCTATAATTATAGTTGGAAGTTCAAAGTATCTATGCTACGAGGTGTACTAATGAGCTGCCATTATCGGGTTCAAGAGGTTTTAATAATTATTCCGTCTCATTTCTTGTATTGGTTTACTGTCATTTACAGTTGGAATATAATACAGTAAACTAGAAGCATCTCTTTAATTTAAAGATTCAGTAAACTTGAACAGCTTGTAAACTTTAAGCTCTCGTATGCACGAACATTTTTAACTGGATCATCTCTACAACTGGATCATCCCTCCACTCGTGATCTTCCATAGTCATTTGGAACCACCTAAACAGTGCTACCCCAAGGTGCTGTCATTAAAATTTCAATCCGGTGAGTGACAACTACGATATTTAAATGTCAACAACTGACAGACATTATTTACCGATTTAGTTTAATTATATTGGCATAGTTTTCTATACAGTTTTTACCTATTCGTGACAAAAATTTTTAACAAAACCCAAAATATTTTTACTATCTTGAACAAAATTATAAATAATTTCAAAATTTCACCCTGTACAATTCATAATAGACCCAACATGGTATAGTTCGTTGAGATCGTATTGTTAAGGAGCTTTTAAAATCATAAAAACATACAGGGTGTTTCATTAAAAATATAGATCACGGACGATGCCAGTACACCCTGTACATTTAAATTTAAGTTTAAAAAGCTCAAATTGACGGGACCCAGCGTTTTTTATAATCTTCTAAACTAACCCCACAAATAAATTTATTCCATCAGTGGTTTCTACACTGTGTAATAATTAACTGAGCAAATGATCTATTGGGTATTACTGAGAAAAATAACATCAAAAATGTGGTAAATTTATAGTGTTTCGTTAATTTCGCCCAGGAGTTTATTTGAAAAGCCTTGTATACAGAATTTCATTAAAAATTTATTTTATACCAATTTATATCGACATTCACTATTTTGTAACTTTGTTCTCTTGTATTGAAATGAAATTTTTGATTGGCTTTAGGCATTTTTTATGTTTATATTCTTCTTTGTTCTTAATTGGTTTTCATTTTATACCCACAAACTTTTCAATGTTTTTTTTTAGAATTGTGAACACATGTTGATATTTTTTGTTCCATTGAAGCAATAAATACTGTTATTATTATTAAATACCAAAGATCTGGATAGAGCCAGTCATGAAAAATATACTAAAATTAGCTACTATAAATTTTTATATTAATGTGTTTTAAAATGTTATTAAAGAAACTGATTTAGGGGTATAATGTATATCTACAGTTAGATATAAAGCCAACACCGAAATAAAAATTATTTGTAAATTTACTAAAATAAAGAAAGGGTAATGGATAAATATTTTTTTGTTCTTTTCAGTAAGTTAATAGAGGGAGAGCTGTTTAGTAAGTATCAAATGTCTGCTTGAGGGTTACTAAAATGTTTGTTTTGATCTTTTTTCGTACGCGAACTTACTGAAAACATTTGCGTATTGGTGGATAATCTCAAAGCATGTTTGTATCCATAGGGAGCTGCACAATCTTCGCACGGATGTATCAAACTATAAATAAACACTGCAGGTAAAATAAAAATAATCAAAATACCTACTGGAAACTCAAAATATAAAACCTGGAATATTGTTTACGTCGACAGCATTACACCAACTGATAAAAGATAATAAAAATATTTTTTTTAGTATAAACAGAGGCTGTGAAATTAAAAAAAGAATGTTGGAGTACTTATTAATTACAAATTATTTAAACCACTACCTCTGATTATGCCAAATAACAATTTAGCTGAATTTTATTCTGTTTTTTTTAGATATACTGTCATTTATGTACCGGGTGTCCGAATAAGAACGGCTCTCGGCCATATATCAGTAACCATTGATAGTACAGCTTCGGGAAAAAAAATTTTATGATAAAAATGGCCTCGAGAAACACCTGGAAATTATTTACAGACTCGTAGGTCTACAGCTAGAGGGCGTAATTTAATACTAAGAATTAAGAAATCAAAATTTTACAAAAATTGCCTTATTAAAGGGCATTTTTAATGCGATAATCAAATTCTACGAACAATTCTGCGTATTTTTGGTTTCAAAAGTTTTAGTCTATCTTTTCAAATATAAGGTGGGGGAGAGTGGGAACATTATTTTAGAAAAAGGTCTGTAAGTCCGGTCCTGTTTAACCGATCTTTGCAAACTTGGTCTTGTTGATAACAGCTTTCTTCCACCAATATTATAGTTATCATTTCCAAACAACCTAATAAGTGACGTGCCCGCTAGAGGGCGAAACTTTTTTTCTTTTTTTAATCTAGTTCTCTTTGAAAAATATTAAATAGAAGCATGCATTTTTAACCATGAATTATAAAATTAGACCAAATTAGCAACAAAATGGTGAAAACGGCATATCAATATCTTTTTCCTATCCCGAGATATCTTAAGAAACGTGTAAATTTTAAGTATTTTCCTTTGAATATTAGAGTACTCTGGTTATACTGAACGGCATTTAATAATTTTGGACTTCCTAAAATTGAATGTTCTTGTCCTCTTTATGATGTTTTTAAATATATCAATATCACTGTTACTGTCACCGGTAAACGCCTGTAAGATAGTTGAAATGGAAAAAATATAAAAATAGTAGTGGGCCATGGAAAACAAAGCACGCAGACATGTGTCAAATTATTAAACAAAGTAAAGTAAAATTATTAAATGCCGTTCAGTATAACCAGGGTATTCTAATACTCAAAGGAAAATACTTAAAATTTACACGTTTCTGATATCTCGGGATAGGAAAAAGATATTGACATGCCGTTTTCACCATTTTGTTGCTAATTTGGTCTAATTTTATAATTCATGGTTAAAAATGCATGCTTCTATTTAATATTTTTCAAAAAGAACTAGATTAAAAAAAGAAAAAAAGTTTCGCCCTCTAGCGGGCACGTCACTTATTAGGTTGTTTGGAAATGATAACTATAATATTGGTAAAAGAAAGCTGTTATCAACAAGACCAAGTTTGAAAAGATCGGTTAAACAGGACCGGACTTACAGACCTTTTTCTAAAATAATGTTCCCACTCTCCCTCACCTTATATTTGAAAAGATAGACTAAAACTTTTGAAACCAAAAATACGCAGAATTGTTCGTAGAATTTGATTATCGCATTAAAAATGCCCTTTAATAAGGCAATTTTTGTAAAATTTTGATTTCTTAATTCTTAGTATTAAATTACGCCCTCTAGCGGTAGACCTACGAGTCTGTAAATAATTTCCAGGTGTTTCTCGAGGCCATTTTTATCATAAAATTTTTTTCCCGAAGCTGTACTATCAATGGTTACTGATATATGGCCGAGAGCCGTTCTTATTCGGACAGCCGGTACATCAATATAACATGCAATAAAGTTGAATATCATGTTTACCTGTTCGAATGTGAATAATAATTTTTTTTATTGGAGTACCAGTGTATAAAGTTTATAGAAACACATTTTCATGCTATTACATATTTTTCGGATCAACTAGAATTATTCACACAAATTTATATCATCCCATATATATAGAAATGCATGCCTCCAAAGGTGGGTTCAGATGATGCAAAACATTCCAGTAAAAAAAATATACAATAATCATCTAAACTCAACTTTTTTTTAGTGAATGAAAAGAAGAAACATTTCACTGGATACGGTGATTTTTAAAATACCACACTAACTAGTGACATTATACAGGCAATGTTTTACAAAACAGACAAATGAAAAAGCAACTAAGTCATTCGATAAAAATTACAATAGATACATTTTGTAAACCCATTATATACAGGGTGTTCAAAAAACAATGGTCATAAATTATACCACAGATTCTGGGGTCAAAAATATGTTGATTGAACCCCACTTAACTGTATATACAATAGTGCACACAAAAAAAGTTACAGGGTGCTAAAAAAAGTTAACCTGTGTGAACTTGGCAGATACTTTCTAGCAGGTAAAATGGCGAATTCACCCGAATATCCGCAGGCGTTCGTCAAATAGGATCACTATCCACAGTTATAAAAGGTACAATAAGAACAGCAAAAAAGAATAAACCAATACAAGACGAATTAGTAAAATAATTTAATGTAAAAAAGGATATTTTGTTATTATTATTATTATTTTGTCATTTTATAAATTTTTACAGTTCAAAACAGTTTTGTTAAATATAATTTTCCAAATTTTGAGCCTCATTTTCTAAATTTATTAAAGTAGGAGTAATTAGACAGTTTTTTGAGGCCCAATATGTCATTTTACAAATTTCCAGAACTCAAATCAGTATTTTGACACAGATTATGTATTTTAAAAAATTTCTTTAGGCTAATTTTGTATTAGTATAAGTTTCTAGAGTTTTTTGGGGCTAATTTTGTCATTTTTAAAGAGTTTTCAACATTTTAGTCATTTTGAATATAATGTGATTTTACAAATTTTGAGGCTCTTTTCGAAATTTTACAAGCACACTTTGTTGGGACTCTTATATAATTTTACAAACTTCCAAAAGTCAAAACAAGTTTATTAAAGCTAATTTTATGATGTACTTTGTCATTTTATAAATTTTTACAGTTCAAAACAGTTTTGTTAAATATAATTTTCCAAATTTTGAGCCTCATTTTCTAAATTTATTAAAGTAGGAGTTATTAGACAGTTTTTTGAGGCCCAATATGTCATTTTACAAATTTCCAGAACTCAAATCAGTGTTTTGACACAGATTATGTATTTTAAAAAATTTCTTTAGGCTAATTTTGTATTAGTATAAGTTTCTAGAGTTTTTTGGGGCTAATTTTGTCATTTTTAAAGAGTTTTCAACATTTTAGTCATTTTGAATATAATGTGATTTTACAAATTTTGAGGCTCTTTTCGAAATTTTACAAGCACACTTTGTTGGGACTCTTATATAATTTTACAAACTTCCAAAAGTCAAAACAAGTTTATTAAAGCTAATTTTATGATGTACTTTGTCATTTTATAAATTTTTACAGTTCAAAACAGTTTTGTTAAATATAATTTTCCAAATTTTGAGCCTCATTTTCTAAATTTATATTAAAGTAGGAGTTATTAGACAGTTTTTTGAGGCCCAATATGTCATTTTACATATTTCCAGAATTCAAATCAGTGTTTTGACACAGATTATGTATTTTAAAAAATTTCTTTAGGCTAATTTTGTATTAGTATAAGTTTCTAGAGTTTTTTGGGGCTAATTTTGTCATTTTAAAAGAGTTTACAACATTTTAGTCATTTTGAATATAATGTGATTTTACAAATTTTGAGGTTCTTTTCGAAATTTTACAAGCACACTTTGTTGAGACTCTTATATAATTTTACAAACTTCCAAAAGTCAAAACAAGTTTATTAAAGCTAATTTTATGATGTACTTTGTCATTTTATAAATTTTTACAGTTCAAAACAGTTTTGTTAAACATAATTTTACAAATTTTGAGCCTCATTTTCTAAATTTATTAAAGTAGTAGTTATTAGACAGTTTTTTGAGATCCATTATGACATTTTACAAATTTCCAAAATTCAAATCAGTATTTTGACACAGATTATGTATTTTAAAAAATTTCTTTAGGCTAATTTTGTATTAGTATAAGTTTCTAGAGTTTTTTGGGGCTAATTTTGTCATTTTAAAAGAGTTTACAACATTTTAGTCATTTTGAATATAATGTGATTTTACAAATTTTGAGGTTCTTTTCGAAATTTTACAAGCACACTTTGTTGGGACTCTTATATAATTTTACAAACTTCCAAAAGTCAAAACAAGTTTATTAAAGCTAATTTTATGATGTACTTTGTCATTTTATAAATTTTTACAGTTCAAAACAGTTTTGTTAAATATAATTTTCCAAATTTTGAGCCTCATTTTCTAAATTTATATTAAAGTAGGAGTTATTAGACAGTTTTTTGAGGCCCAATATATCATTTTACATATTTCCAGAACTCAAATCAGTGTTTTGACACAGATTATGTATTTTAAAAAATTTCTTTAGGCTAATTTTGTATTAGTATAAGTTTCTAGAGTTTTTTGGGGCTAATTTTGTCATTTTAAAAGAGTTTACAACATTTTAGTCATTTTGAATATAATGTGATTTTACAAATTTTGAGGTTCTTTTCGAAATTTTACAAGCACACTTTGTTGAGACTCTTATATAATTTTACAAACTTCCAAAAGTCAAAACAAGTTTATTAAAGCTAATTTTATGATGTACTTTGTCATTTTATAAATTTTTACAGTTCAAAACAGTTTTGTTAAACATAATTTTACAAATTTTGAGCCTCATTTTCTAAATTTATTAAAGTAGAAGTTATTAGACAGTTTTTTGAGATCCATTATGACATTTTACAAATTTCCAAAATTCAAATCAGTATTTTGACACAGATTATGTATTTTAAAAAATTTCTTTAGGCTAATTTTGTATTAGTATAAGTTTCTAGAGTTTTTTGGGGCTAATTTTGTCATTTTAAAAGAGTTTACAACATTTTAGTCATTTTGAATATAATGTGATTTTACAAATTTTGAGGTTCTTTTCGAAATTTTACAAGCACACTTTGTTGGGACTCTTATATAATTTTACAAACTTCCAAAAGTCAAAACAAGTTTATTAAAGCTAATTTTATGATGTACTTTGTCATTTTATAAATTTTTACAGTTCAAAACAGTTTTGTTAAATACAATTTTTTAAATTTTGAGCCTCATTTTCTATATTTATTAAACTAGGAGTTATTAGACAGTTTTTTGAGATCCATTATGACATTTTACAAATTTCCAGAACTCAAATCAGTGTTTTGACACAGATTATGTATTTTAAAAAATTTCTTTAGGCTAATTTTGTATTAGTATAAGTTTCTAGAGTTTTTTGGGGCTAATTTTGTCATTTTAAAAGAGTTTTCAACATTTTAGTCATTTTGAATATAATGTGATTTTACAAATTTTGAGGTTCTTTTCGAAATTTTACAAGCACACTTTGTTGAGACTCTTATATAATTTTACAAACTTCCAAAAGTCAAAACAAGTTTATTAAAGCTAATTTTATGATGTACTTTGTCATTTTATAAATTTTTACAGTTCAAAACAGTTTTGTTAAATATAATTTTCCAAATTTTGTGCCTCATTTTCTAAATTTATTAAAGTAGAAGTTATTAGACAGTTTTTTGAGATCCATTATGACATTTTACAAATTTCCAAAATTCAAATCAGTATTTTGACACAGATTATGTATTTTAAAAAATTTCTTTAGGCTAATTTTGTATTAGTATAAGTTTCTAGAGTTTTTTGGGGCTAATTTTGTCATTTTAAAAGAGTTTACAACATTTTAGTCATTTTGAATATAATGTGATTTTACAAATTTTGAGGTTCTTTTCGAAATTTTACAAGCACACTTTGTTGGGACTCTTATATAATTTTACAAACTTCCAAAAGTCAAAACAAGTTTATTAAAGCTAATTTTATGATGTACTTTGTCATTTTATAAATTTTTACAGTTCAAAACAGTTTTGTTAAATACAATTTTTTAAATTTTGAGCCTCATTTTCTATATTTATTAAACTAGGAGTTATTAGACAGTTTTTTGAGATCCATTATGACATTTTACAAATTTCCAGAACTCAAATCAGTGTTTTGACACAGATTATGTATTTTAAAAAATTTCTTTAGGCTAATTTTGTATTAGTATAAGTTTCTAGAGTTTTTGGGGCTAATTTTGTCATTTTAAAAGAGTTTTCAACATTTTAGTCATTTTGAATATAATGTGATTTTACAAATTTTGAGGCTCTTTTCGAAATTTTACAAGCACACTTTGTTGAGACTCTTATATAATTTTACAAACTTCCAAAAGTCAAAACAAGTTTATTAAAGCTAATTTTATGATGTACTTTGTCATTTTATAAATTTTTACAGTTCAAAACAGTTTTGTTAAACATAATTTTACAAATTTTGTGCCTCATTTTCTAAATTTATTAAAGTAGAAGTTATTAGACAGTTTTTTGAGATCCATTATGACATTTTACAAATTTCCAAAATTCAAATCAGTATTTTGACACAGATTATGTATTTTAAAAAATTTCTTTAGGCTAATTTTGTATTAGTATAAGTTTCTAGAGTTTTTTGGGGCTAATTTTGTCATTTTAAAAGAGTTTTCAACATTTTAGTCATTTTGAATATAATGTGATTTTACAAATTTTGAGGCTCTTTTCGAAATTTTACAAGCACACTTTGTTGAGACTCTTATATAATTTTACAAACTTCCAAAAGTCAAAACAAGTTTATTAAAGCTAATTTTATGATGTACTTTGTCATTTTATAAATTTTTACAGTTCAAAACAGTTTTGTTAAACATAATTTTACAAATTTTGTGCCTCATTTTCTAAATTTATTAAAGTAGAAGTTATTAGACAGTTTTTTGAGATCCATTATGACATTTTACAAATTTCCAAAATTCAAATCAGTATTTTGACACAGATTATGTATTTTAAAAAATTTCTTTAGGCTAATTTTGTATTAGTATAAGTTTCTAGAGTTTTTTGGGGCTAATTTTGTCATTTTAAAAGAGTTTACAACATTTTAGTCATTTTGAATATAATGTGATTTTACAAATTTTGAGGTTCTTTTCGAAATTTTACAAGCACACTTTGTTGGGACTCTTATATAATTTTACAAACTTCCAAAAGTCAAAACAAGTTTATTAAAGCTAATTTTATGATGTACTTTGTCATTTTATAAATTTTTACAGTTCAAAACAGTTTTGTTAAATACAATTTTTTAAATTTTGAGCCTCATTTTCTATATTTATTAAACTAGGAGTTATTAGACAGTTTTTTGAGATCCATTATGACATTTTACAAATTTCCAAAATTCAAATCAGTATTTTGACACAGATTATGTATTTTAAAAAATTTCTTTAGGCTAATTTTGTATTAGTATAAGTTTCTAGAGTTTTTTGGGGCTAATTTTGTCATTTTAAAAGAGTTTACAACATTTTAGTCATTTTGAATATAATGTGATTTTACAAATTTTGAGGCTCTTTTCGAAATTTTACAAGCACACTTTGTTGGGACTCTTATATAATTTTACAAACTTCCAAAAGTCAAAACAAGTTTATTAAAGCTAATTTTATGATGTACTTTGTCATTTTATAAATTTTTACAGTTCAAAACAGTTTTGTTAAATATAATTTTCCAAATTTTGAGCCTCATTTTCTAAATTTATTAAAGTAGGAGTTATTAGACAGTTTTTTGAGATCCATTATGACATTTTACAAATTTTCAGAATTCAAAACAGATTTTTGACACATACTGTTTATTTTACAAAATTTCTTTAGGCTAATTTTGTAATAGTATAAGTTTCCAGAAGATAAAACAGTTTTTGGGACAAATTTTGTTATTTTACAAATTTTAAAAGACTTTTTAATATTTTTTTGAATATAATATTACGATTTTCCAAATTTTGCAATTAATTTACAAGCATTTTTTTTGGGTCCCTTATACAATTTTACTAATTTCTAAAACTCAAAATAGATTTTTGAGGCTAATTTTGTGACTTATTATGTCATCCAGTTAGTTTTGTTAAATATAATTTTCAAAATATTAAGGCATTTTGTAATTTTTTACAGTAGTAGTTATTAAACAGTTTTTTGGGGCTCATTATGTCATTTTCTAGAGTATGAAACAGTTGTTAGAGACTTCTTTTGTCATTTTAGAAAATTTTTGTGTTTAAAACAAGTTTTTGACAAAATTACACTTGCGTTTAAAGTCAAGATGAGTTTTTCTGAGAAAACTGTTCAAAACTAAACCATTTTTGAGTTTGGGGATTAAATTTCTACCGATTTTAGGTTCCCTAGGTTCAAGGGTTCCTTATTATTATTATTATAATGACAAATGAAAAAAAAACCGATCATGATAAATATATTGATAATATTTTTCCATTTACATTTTGACAAGGCAATAATCGAGTATCCACTTGAAACCATGCTGGATGTATTGTATATTTTAAAATACATAAAATTAGGAATTTTTTATATACTTACGCAGGGGACCAGCGGGGTAAAATTCAATAAAAATAGAAAAAATATGGATTATATAGGCATTTCGTCAAGACAGATGGATTTTATGTATTTGAATATATAAAATCCATCTAGCGTAGTCTCAAGTGGATACTCGATTACTGTCTTGACGAAATGTCCATATAATCCATATTTTTTCCATTTTTATCGAATTTTATCCCCCTGGTCCCCTGCGTAAGTAAATAAAAATTTAAAATTTTATGTATTTTAAAATATAAAATACATCCAACATGGTTTCAAGTGGATACTCGATTGTTGCCTTGTCAAAATGTAAATGGCAAAATATTATCAATATATTTATTATGATCGGTTTTTTTTCATTTGTTGGTAAAATAAAATATCCTATTTTTACATTAAATGATTTTACTAATACGTCTTGTATTGGTTTATTCTTTTTTGCTGTTCTTATTGTACCTTTTATAATTGTGGATAGTGATCCTATTTGACGAACGCCTGCGGATATTCGGGTGAATTCGCCATTTTACCTGCTAGAAAGTATCTGCCAAGTTCACACAGGTTAACTTTTTTTGTGTGCACTATTGTATATATAGGTAAGTGGGGTTCAATCAACATATTTTTGACCCCAGAATCTGTGGTATAATTTATGACCATTCTTTTCGGGACACCCTGTATATATAATTTTTTAATAGAAATGATGAGACGTCACTGAAAATGATCTCCCAACAATTATTATTAGTTGTTGATCTTAGGTGCTAATTATTTTCACCAAAGGTATCCTCTGTTCGAAATACTGGAGTTTAAATTAATAAAATGATTCTATTTCATTAAATTTTTTTATAATTTATGGTTAAAAAAAGTTATAGGGATGCTAAAGAATCTTCCAGCATTTCAAACGAAAGGCCGATGTGGCTGTACCACTAGTAAATTTCTTATAAGGCCGTATGCAAAACGCTTGTTAATATCCATGTTCATGTTACCTGACAACTTGTTTGACAAAAAGTTAAATTATGTATCGGGTACGAAAACTTGTCACCATTTTGTTAACCAAAAAACTTTAGCATATTTTGAATTTACTAGAGAAATGATTCACTAAAAATCTGTAATAAAGTATTTCTTATTCAAATGCGAGAAAGTTCAAAGTGGCAGAAAATTATGTTGTGCTACTCTAATGACGGTATTCATCAGAATAATATGCAGGTATATTTTTTTAAGGTATTTACTGAGGTGTCAGAACTTGTTAATTTTCATAAATAATAATATTTATAAAAGTTCATCCATGTCTCGAATGTGGTTGGAATCCAAATGAAAGGGTTTAATAAAACTCTATACTGTATTTAAAAATCAAGAGAGAGTAAATTCCCAGAATAAAAACTAATTCGGTATGCAAAACTATAGTACAGTATGTGCGGTCAAACTTCAATATTTGAAATGCATTCTAAATTGTTTTTGTTAATTTCAATACAAAATTTATTAAATTTCTTGGACTAAGAGGATTAACGTGCGTCATAGGCGTAACCAGATTAGAAAGGGATAATTGTTATTTAACGACCTCCGAATGGCAACAGCTTCTAATGACAGATATTTTGACTTAAATAGTGCTTAAGTTTCTAGAAATGCAGTTATTTGATTTTCGATAAACGTGAAAAATAGTAGTGACTAAAAATGGAAGCAGTTTGTGAGTATACGCCAGTGAAAAAATTAAAACTAGACCATTTATCGCTCAATGAAAAGAGTGCTGTAGTGAATGTGTACCACTATTTTAAACATCAAAATCCCTCAAATACTATTGACAGTGTAGTTAAAACAACATCTAAGGCAATGGGATATGGAAAATATACAATATATAGAGTTCTAAAGGAGGAAAAATCATATGGAGTAACCTCACCAAAGCCGAAACCAGGTAGACAAAAACTATTAAAAGTCAACGTGGACGAGTTTTTTAAAAATGCTATTCGTAAGCTTGTTCACTCATTTTTTATAAACAGGCAAATACCAACTTTAGATAAAGTTTTGCAAGCCATTACGAATGATGTTGATTTACCCACAATAAACTATGGAAAACGTTACATGAGTTAAACTTTAAATTTGAAAAAATGGGCAGACACTCTATGCTAATTGATTTTGAAGAAATTATATGTTGGAGAAGACAGTGCCTCAGAAAAATACAACAAGTTAAAGCTCAAAATAAAAACATTTATTATTTAGATGAAACATGGGTTAATGAAGGACATTGTGTAGGAAGAGTTTGGAAAGACAAAAATATAAAATCATCCCATCAAGCTTTTCTAGAAGGATATACTACTGGTTTTAAGGAACCTATAGGAAAAGGTAAAAGATTAATTATTTGTCATATAGGCAGTACAAACGGTTTTCTTGAAAATGGTTTACTCTTATTTGAATAAAAAAAACCGTTGATTATCACGAAGAAATGAATGGAGACGTGTTTGAGGAATATTTTGAACAGATGATTCAATTCATACCAAAAGGATCGGTTATTGTAATGGACAATGCAAGTTACCACTCCAGATTACTTGAACCTTTACCAACCACTAAATGGAAAAAGGATGAAATTGCAAAATGGTTATCTTCTAAAAATTTAGCCTTTGACAATACAATGCTGAGGGCAGAATTGTTAACTATTGCTAAAAAACATAAGCAAAATTATAGAAAATATAATATTGAGGAGATAGCCAATAAACGAGAAATTGAAATCCTTCGTTTACCACCCTACCATTGTGAGCTGAATCCGATAGAATTGATATGGGCTCAAGTTAAAGGTTATGTTGCCAGAAATAACACTACTTTTAAATTATCAGATGTTAAAAATCTCTTCAATAAGGCAATATCTGAAGTAACAAGTGAAAATTGGCAAAAATGTATTAGACACGTTACAGAAATAGAAAAAAAAATGTGGGAGCTAGATAACATAATTGATATTACTTTAGAGCCCATTGTAATTTCTCTAGAATCAGATGGTAAATCTTCTGACACCGAGTGCGAGGAACCATAACTTTAAAATTATTAATTTATGTACTTTAATTTTATTTTTAGATTTTTATTTTTTAAGAATTAATATTGTCGTATTTTTTGCATGTTGCTCGTCAAATTTTATCCTTGCGGTTGGTTTTTTTCCTCATATACCTACTTAATTGTTTTTTTAGCTCCTCATATTAATTTATAAGTAATTGTAATTATCTGCACATATTATATACATATTTTGTAAATAAACATATGCCTAAAATAATATTGACTTTTTCTTCATTTTACCCAAATTAAATTACTACTTAATAAAACGCGTGTAAGTACGCGTGTAGCAACGTAGCTGATAATCGATTTGAAGGAGTCGATTGTATGTCCACGAATGAACGAAACCAACGATGTCACAAATGCGCGTTCCATAACCGAGTATAGAGTATTCTCATGTAGACATACGATTGAAGCAATTTTAATTGATTCGATTTTCTAGTTTCCACCACCTTTTGAATTGGATACTGATATAATATGGATTTGAGTGTAGTATACCTTATGTATTTATGAGCAATTTATGTAATATTCGGGGTCAAGGCGAAAGTAGCTTTCGATTGATATGCCACACGACCTACGTTACCATTTGAAAAAGTTTTTGACATTGACCTTTGACCCGCTTAGGGTCAACCGATTAGGCCCAAAGTTATTCCTAGAGATGCCTTAGATGAGTACTACGTACATACCAAGTTTGAAGTCTGTACGTCAAAGCGTTCTCGAGTTAACGTGCGGACAGACAGACAGACGGACAGACAGACAGACGGACAGACAGACAGACGGACACGTTTAGCATGTTATAACTACGCTGATGATAGATCAGCTACGTAATAATAATTATGTTTATCTATCCAAAATTGGTAATCTAGGTATAAATAACTAAAACAAATTAAATATTTCTATTTCCATATTAATTTAATTTTAAAAACGCACGTCTATGGTTTACTGCCTTTAACACTGATAACTGCAAAACCGAGTGCAAAACATTTCTGGGAATTTATTCTCTCTTGATTTTCAAATACACTATAGGTTAGGTTGGGTTCAATGTGAGTGGGGCGCTCAACCACCCCTCCACTGCGACCACCGTTGGGTCTATTGTGGCTCACCCCAAAGGTTATAAATCGCCATACAAGCCAATCCTCCTTGCGAAGTCAATGGTTGTCTGCGGCGAGACCTATTTAAAGTAGTTAGGCTCCAATTTTGGGAAACCAAGAATGCAGTGTCTAGTAATTTCCAGGGCGGAACAAGAACATAAAATGTGTTCTGCGGTCTCGTCTTCCACACTGCAGACCTCTATTTTCTTCAGGTGGTATCTTAGACGACAGTGTCCCGTGAGCAGTCCTATAAGAATGCGTAGGTCTTTCCTATCCCACTCCAGAATCTGCATAGTTATATTTTTCGAGGGTTTGGAAATGAAAGCTTTCGATTGAAATGGTCCTGGGATATCATTCCAGTACATGAGGATTTTCCTCTCTATCAAGCCGGAGATAATATCTTTGGCAGTACTTTTGGTAATGCCAAAGAATGTTTCAGGTCCTATAAATCTAGACTCTGTTCCTTTTTCCTGTTGTTGAAACCAAGACGTTCTAAGGATTTAATACAGTTCCATACCAGCTTTGAATTAAGCCGGTTGGAGCTCAGTGCCTGGCTATCTGTATATTTTTGTTTACAAGAGGGTGATTTATCAGCTCTCTTGTACACAATTCAATGGCGAAAACCTCTGCCTGAAAGATGATAGCATATGAGCCGAGGTTTACTACGATTTCAACCCTCGGTTTGCTACCATACACTCCTGCTCCAACACCTTCTGGAGTTTTGGAGCCATCAGTGTATAGTACGTAGTCAGTCCCAGAGAAAGAGATAATCCCCTTTCCCCATTCGTCCCTCTTCGGAAAGAGGACTTTAAAGGACTGTTCTACGTTCGTCCGGGTAGCTAGGATATCTGAGACCATCCCAAGCGTGTGGTGATCTTTAATTTCACGCATCAGGCCCGAGTGATCCGAGAGCTTCCCCCCTTTTACTTGACTATCCACCGACAGAAGCCTATAGGACACCATCCTGGCCTTCTTCTCCAATAGTAAATGGAGTGGGGTTAGATCCAGGATGATCTCCATTGCTGCTGTCAGGGTAGTGGGCATTGCCCCCGTAATGGCTAATCGCTGAAGTCCAGACAAACTTGCTCTGGTGGATTTCTGGAGTCCCTTGGACCACCAGGCCACCGAGCCATACGTGATCATTGGTTTTATCACTGTTTGATAAATCCAGTAAATCTGTTTGGGGCTCGTTCCCCAAGATTTGCCACAGATTCTCCTGAGATTCCACAGGGAAATCCTGGTTTTATTCATTGTTCTTTCCACATGGGCGTTCCAGGCAAGTTTACTATTCAAGATGATCCCCAGATATTTTACCACCGTGGCAAAAGGAATCGTTTCGCCATATAAAATTGGTTGGCGAAGCTTAGGCTTTCTCCTTTTTGTAGAAGGAACAATAACAGTCTTGCGGAGACAACTGCTCCACCTCACACCAACTGTTAACCATATTTAGGGCATCCTGAAGGATCTCCGAGATAAACTCTTCAAATTTGCCTCTAACTATTATAACCAGATCGTCTGCATAGCACTGAAAAGGTGGTTCAGAAGGGAGTCAACCAGGAGAGACCACAGGAGGGGAGAAAGAACCCCCCTTGCGGACACCCCCTATCCGCCTTAAATCTGACCGATTCTCCCTGCAGTGATGACACTATATATCGATTTTCAAGCATGTTTTTGATCCAGTTGCATTGTATTCTGCTAATTCCTCTACAGTGAATTGAGAGATTGAGGTAGAGCCTTATTAAAAGCTCCTTCAATATCGAGGAAGGCTATCAGCGCAATTTCCCCTTGTCTTAGGGATTGTCCTATTTTTCCTACGAGATTGTTTAAGGCCAAATCCGTGGATTTGCCAGGTTGGTATGCATACTGGTGAGGATTTAAGGGATGCTTCCTTAGATTCCCCTCCCTAATGTGTCTCTAGAATTCTTTCGGGCGAAAGGACTTGGTAGGGAATTGTTCGCCACGCCCATTCTAAGTCACAACCATAATATTAAGGATAATAAAAAACTCTTCGTTTTAACAAAACTTCCAATATTTATTAAAAAATTGCTTTTTTAAAGGCTCAATGACAGCTGTTTCGCTATGAAGCATCGTCAGATTGACATTTAAGTTACATTTTGTTTGTTTGTAGCTAGGTACCTGATGTTTAGGTAGTATTAAGGTTAGACCAAGTATGGAAGTAATAAGACATAACAATATTAAAGCCTAGATGTTATTAGCCCTAAGGGATTATCCTGGATGTATTTCCCTCTAAGATCAGTATAACTGTGCAATGATATAGAAAAACCAGGAAAAAACTATATCATGCTGATCTTTACAATAACTTAATATATTTGTGTTACAATTACGTCTTATCTATGTATAAAATGAAGACTCAATCAAAGCAAACACTTTAAAAGTGGAGAACTTCCCAGATTTATTTGTTCATTAACAACTTTAAATTGTGGATCTGCTAGATGTCAAGTTCTTCAAGGAAATCTAAATTTTGTTTTTTATTACAAATGTGTAGTATTTGGATGTCATTGGTGTGAAAGAGTGAGGTTGGATGTTCAAGTAGGTGTTTTGCATAATTTGACTTATCTGGTTGTTTTAATCTATATGCTCTTAAATGTTCGTTAAATCTTACTTCAAAATTTCTTTGTGTTTGACCTATATATACAGCATTACACTTTGGACAATTAATTTTGTAAACACCAGATTTTTTTAATTTAGGTAATTTTGTTTTTACATTTAACAATTTTGTACCAACATTATTTTGTGTTTTAAATGATATTATTGCTGATGTTGCCGAAGATATTATTTTTGATATTTTATTGGAAATACTTCCACAATATGTAATATTTTTATAACTTTTAATTTCTTTAGTTTGTTTAGGAAATATTAGTTGTAGTGCCACTTTCTGTTCTTTTTTATTAATTAATGTATTTATCAAATGAATTGGGTAGCCATTAGATGTAGCTATTTGTTTTATGATATAAATTTCTTTATCAAAGTTAATTTTGTCCATTGGAATTGAAAATGCCCTATGTATCATAGAATTATAAGCTGCTAATTTATGTGTTATAGGATGATTTGAATTATATGGTATGGTTACATCTGTTTGTGTTGGTTTTCTGTATATTGAATAATTTAGTAAATTATTAACTTTTTCAATTTTTAAATCTAGAAAATTAATTGAATTATTTTCTTCAACTTCTAAAGTAAAATTAATTTTAGGATGCAAGGTATTAATATAATTAAAAAATATATCTAATTGTCGTTCGCTACCTACAAATCCTGCTAACACATCATCAACATATCTATACCAAAATACAATATTGTTTTTATAACTAGAATTAAAGATTTTGTTTTCTAAATTATCCATAAAAATATTTGCTAAAATTGGAGAAATGGGACTTCCCATTGGAAGACCCTCATTTTGAATATATACTTTGCTATCAAAAGTAAAATAATTTTGACTAATGCATACATTAAATAAGTCAATTATATCTGATATTATTCCTGGATGGATATTTCTTTCATCTAATATCTTTTTAACTAGAACTATACATTCTTTAGGAGGAATTTTAGAGAACATATTAGTTACATCAAATGATACTAATTTAGTATTATTTTGTAATTTACATTTATTTAATTTATTTATCAAATCTAATGAATTTTGTACTGAATATTTAGATGTGTAACCATAATTATTTAGAATAGTATTTAATTTTTTAGCTACCTTAGTATTAGGAGTGTTAACATACGAAACTACTGGTCTAATTGGTTTTGACTCTTTATGTAATTTAATAGTTCCATATAACTCTGGACATTGAGGATTTTTATTTACTAGATATTTTTTATCATAGTCATTTAATAGATAATTTGAATCATTTACATGTTCTCTTATTTGGTTAGAAAATTTTTGAGTGGGATCGTTCTTTAGAATTTTGACATTACTTGACATTATGAAATCATTCACTTTAGATTTATAATCTTCTTTTTTTAAAATTACTGTTGAGTTACCTTTATCTGATTTTGTAATGACTAGGTTATTTTGATCTACTTTATTTTTGATTGATTTTAAAGCTAAAATGTCATTTTTAATAATTTGACTTTGACTTTTAAATTTATTTGGTTTTATGTCACTAATAAGATTTGCTATTTGCATTTTTTCATAAATAAAATTATTTGAATTTGTTCTCAAAGCTATTTCAGAATCAGTGGCTAAAATTTCTTTTATATTATTAGTAAATTTAGGTGGTATGCAATATTTTAAACCTTTATCTAAAAATTTATTTTCATTATTTGAAAAAATGGTGTCTGATAGATTTACAAACCGAGGAGCAAAATGTATTGGTACATGAGAATTTACTATATTAATTAATAAAAAAGAACAGAAAGTGGCACTACAACTAATATTTCCTAAACAAACTAAAGAAATTAAAAGTTATAAAAATATTACATATTGTGGAAGTATTTCCAATAAAATATCAAAAATAATATCTTCGGCAACATCAGCAATAATATCATTTAAAACACAAAATAATGTTGGTACAAAATTGTTAAATGTAATAAAAACAAAATTACCTAAATTAAAAAAATCTGGTGTTTACAAAATTAATTGTCCAAAGTGTAATGCTGTATATATAGGTCAAACACAAAGAAATTTTGAAGTAAGATTTAACGAACATTTAAGAGCATATAGATTAAAACAACCAGATAAGTCAAATTATGCAAAACACCTACTTGAACATCCAACCTCACTCTTTCACACCAATGACATCCAAATACTACACATTTGTAATAAAAAACAAAATTTAGATTTCCTTGAAGAACTTGAAATAAAAAGACATCTAGCAGATCCACAATTTAAAGTTGTTAATGAACAAATAAATCTGGGAAGTTCTCCACTTTTAAAGTGTTTGCTTTGATTGAGTCTTCATTTTATACATAGATAAGACGTAATTGTAACACAAATATATTAAGTTATTGTAAAGATCAGCATGATATAGTTTTTTCCTGGTTTTTCTATATCATTGCACAGTTATACTGATCTTAGAGGGAAATACATCCAGGATAATCCCTTAGGGCTAATAACATCTAGGCTTTAATATTGTTATGTCTTATTACTTCCATACTTGGTCTAGCCTTATAACTACCTAATAAACATCAGGTACCTAGCTACAAACAAACAAAATGTAACTTAAATGTCAATCTGACGATGCTTCATAGCGAAACAGCTGTCATTGAGCCTTTAAAAAAGCAATTTTTTTAATAAATATTGGAAGTTTTGTTAAAACGAAGAGTTTTTTATTATCCTTAATAAGATGGACTTCCAAAAAGTAAGGGTTAGTACAATCAATTTAATCACAACCATAATGTTTTATAGGTAAACTTTCTCACAGCTGCAACAAATTGCTTTTAAAAGATCATCCGGTATTAATTTTTAGGTGGTCATACATGGTTTCATAATATCTTCGGATATTTTCCAACCCCAATCCGTTGCAGTGAGTTCATTACCTAGCCATGTTTGGAGCTGGTAATAAACTCTGTAACTAACAATTCTGTTCTGCTGCTCCAGCTGTTGGTGGCAATTTTTCTAATTTGAAATTTGATTTTATTGTGGTTGTTTGATAACGTAAATCATGTAACGTTACATCGTTTTTTTTTGTTATACAGTGATGCCATAATACAAAGTATAATGAAAAATGTCAATAATTTGTTGATTTTCAATTTTTCTTCAGTTTTTTCAATTAAACTACATATTTTTTATTTCATTTCTTCAAAATAGACAAATAGAGAACCTTTTTTGGTGAAAAAAGTTTCAAAATGGTGATCAAAAAATATTCAAATTTTTTTTAAATGAAATTTTATTATAAAGGCTGAATATTTCTTAATGAAAAAAATACAGTATTTTTAGAATGGCACAAAGTATATTTGATCAAACTTTCAGCTCAATTGAAATCATTTTTGTAAACGAAAAAAATTAAAAACCAAAAAACGGTTTTTTGGATTTTTTTTGGAAATTTTTGAGGTAAAGGCAAAAAGAATACTACATAAGTTGTAGATTTTTTATTTCTACCAACTTTTTCATTTGATTTTTTTCAATAGGATGCATTCTTTAGTAACAAATCGCAAGAACCATTTCCACCCCTAATAGAGGAATTTGGTTATTATATGGAATATTTTTTTTATTTAGTTATGATGTATTTGCCTTAATTGTGACATTATTTTGATGTAAGAAAAAAATTATTTATTTAACCATTTTGAACCGCTATTTCTCTTAAATAACAAAGGTTTAATAGTAATGATAAAAATAGAGAATCGTTTATGCTATGCCAAAAATAAATTGCCAAAATTTTAACATAGAACATAGATTTTACAAGCGTATTTGCAAGTGAGCCTTAATATCACATTTCACTACAAACCACATGAAGTCCAGAAACAAAAAGTGTCAAACATTACACATTTACAAACTACATTCTTGTTTCTAGACTTTATTTTATTTTAAATACCTAAGTACCATAACACCTACATAATAAAAAAAGCAATCACATTATCCCAATATAATACTAATTACAAATTATAAATCAGGCAACAAATAATTACGTAGCTGCAAGAGATACATTTATATGAAAGAAATTAACGATTCCACGAGGATAATATAAAGGAATTGGGAAAAGGATGTTTTTATTACTCCCACTTGTAAATCATAGAAAACAATATTGTCAGGTTTCCAAGTTTTATTAATAGAAAATTAATAGTATTTTGCAGAAATAACTTTTTATTTGTTCGTTGATATTTTTTTGAAAGTTTGGAAAAGAATAACAATTTTTTTTTAATTTGACATAAAGTTTAAGAACGACAAATCTTTGATCTACAAATAGGTGAAGTTTTTAGAGAAATGACTGTTAGGAAACTTACTGAAAACAATTGCGTATTTTTGTCAAGAGTCATATGATGCCGAAATCCATAAGGAGCTACACAAATATCACAGGGTCGTCGCAACCTGGAGTAGCCAACAGAACACTTTTATAATAACGTTTTACATCCTTCTAAGTAAACACGTACCACAAAATAAAAAAACAATTATCAAAATGCCTTAAACTATGTCCAGACAAAAGTAAAACTGTAAAACTTTTTGCTATATTATTAAATTTGTATATTATTTGGTATACATTAATTTTCTGTTTATTAAAGTTAATTTTTTTGTTTGATTTGCAGAAATATTTGAATTTAGTCCTTCCCACGTTCTATCGTTGAATATTAAACTTCACATTTTTCCTAAAATTATCGCGCAGTACAAACGACCTAAAAATATTTTTTTATATTTGGCACTTATAAAAATCTTCATTATAAAACGCATTTGCGTATCGTAATGTAACTTTTACGCACGCAAATTTTTGTTTTAAATGGTTGGCGACATGAGTGAAGTATCTAATGACAAAACTATTTTAACTGCAAATATATCGGTACTTAGAAACCATAGAGAAGTGCTGTTTTCGAGGAACAATTTTTTTTATATAAAGTTTTTTTTCAGTATACTTGTTTAATTAGTAAAATCTTATAAGTATAAGGTGTTTAAAAAAAGAGTGTGACGATTTTTTTAATGGAACACTCTATATATTTTTATTCTGAAAGACGAACTTTTGCCATTTAAGAAAATGTATAATTTGTTAAAGTTTTAAAGAAATATGAGTGAGTTATTTGATTTTTTAGAATAGGCTGTTATGTAGGCATCTACGGGTTTCAATATAAAAGTAGGCTTTGGAATTTTTATAGATTCAAAAAACTGACACAACGAACTGTCAAAGTAATTCATTGCGATTTGTTTTCGACTTATTTTCAATAATGGTGCGATTTAGTTCACGTGAAAAATCAAAAACTGTGTTATTCTTTGCTAAGTATGAATATGAATCAAGAAGATTTCGTCAGATATTTAGGAAACATCCACCTTCAAAAAACAGCATTCAAAAATGGTACACTGCATTTTTACAAAATGGATCTATGGAAAGGAAGAAATATCAAACACGTAATAGTGATATTTTTTTAAATAGACTCTTACGTATTCAGGAAAAATTACAAGAACATAATAATCGAATATCTCTTCGTAAAGTATCATCCACAACTGGATTTTCCAAATCCGAAGTTCAGAGATGTATGAAGTTATTGAAGTTAACTCCTTATTAAATACAGATACATCAGAAAATATATGAAAGGGATTTTAAAACCAGAACTGTTTTTTCTGAGAAATTACTATAGATTTATTTAGAGAAGTTCCTGATGTTTTACACATAATGTCAGATGAGGCTGAATTTCAATTAAACGGGAGATATAATAAACATAATTGTCGCATATGGGGGTCTGAAAATCCAAGAGTTATTGAGGAATATGAAAAAGATTCACCAAAGTTGAACGTTTGGTGAAAAATATACGGACCGTTCTTCTTTCAAGAAACTACAATTACTGGTAATGTATACACAGACATGTTACAAAATTACCTATATCCACAACTGAAACAAAATGGCGTCATAAATTCAGTTTACTTTCAGCAAGACGGTGCACCACCACACTATTCACTTGTGGCTAGAAATTCTTAAACAGAAAAATTTGGAGATAGGTGGATTGGGAGAGCTGGACCAATTGAGTGGCCTGCTCATTCACCACACTTGACGATTCCAGACTTTTTTATACGGTCTTTTATCAAAGATAGGTGATACAATCCTATTCCAGAGACTCTGAGAGCATTCCAAGAAATTACCCCAGAAATGTTGCGTAATTTTTTTCAGAACTTTTTATTTAGGTTACAAAAATGTATAGACCAAAATGGACAACACTTAGAACATCTTGAGGATTTTTATTTTAGTAATTTTTTGTATAGACATCTTTATCTAATAAACAATTACCATTAAAATCCAAATAACTCAATTATTTTTCATTTAAACTTTAACAAAGTATACATTTTCTCAAAGGGATGTAACATGTCTATCGTCATGTCACCTTACACTATTACCGACCGTAAACGATACCGCTATTATTACCGTTAAAACCGACCCCGATTCACTGTTAATGCTACTGTACACGAGACACCCCTTATAGACGCTAACTATTTATCTGTTAGAACGAGGCCAATCAAAGAACGCGTCCCTCGCTTGCAATTGAATAACGAACGGATTTCTTCTGACAAATGACACAAACACGATTTCCGTTTTGAGCAAAACTATTTAAAGACCCTTAAGGCAACCATATCCCCTTTCATCGACCAACAGACCGACTGAAGAGATTGAAGAAAAACGTTAAAGTACCTCATCTTGTGAATTTCCTTTTTGGTTGTTGAAAGATACAACCCGCTAAGTTGGAGTCAAGTTATTGCTAAGTTATCGCTAAGTTGGAGTCAAGTTATCGCTAAGATACCGCTAAGTTGGAGTCAAGTTATCGCTAAGATACCGCTAAGTTGGAGTCAAGTTATCGCTAAGATACCGCTAAGTTGGAGTCAAGTTATTGCTAAGTTATCGCTAAGTTGGAGTCAAGTTATCGCTAAGATACCGCTAAGTTGGAGTCAAGTTATCGCTAATTTAGAGCCCAGTTACCGCTTATGTGAAGACAGTCCTTCAAACCACTTCTGAGCTGTTAAGAAAACTATTACATCCCAAGCAGCCAGAACCATTAAAGAAACTTTCATCTCTCCACGAAGAAGCTGAAGCCGCCCTCCTAGACAGCACAGAAACCTAAAGTTAAGTCCTCTTTTTACAACTCCAGTTCATTATCAGCAAGTACTTACATTTTCAATAAATAATCTATATTTTTAAAAAACAGTTTCATTTATATACCTTAGACTATAAGTCTTAAGGGTGTAGCGTGGTCGGTATTTTATTTCAAGTAGCTTCTTAATTTGTTGTTTAATTAAAGTAATTACAAGGTGTTTCTATCTTTCTCACCTTAGTTTTTGTGTAGTTTGTTTGCTTAATCGATAGCGTTCAAAAGATAGTGGCGCCCTTATTACTCATACAACCCAAACCTTTCTATAGTGAGTCGAACCACCCCCTGGAGAGGGTCTCTTAGCCGGGATCTCTTTAGGAGAGTTTTTTAGTTACAAATTGCCTTTTTGCTTTTTTGCCTTTTTGGCACTAAAAAGGGTTACAAATTGGCGCCCTTGAAAAAGGGTTACGAATTAGCGCCTTTGAGGAACTAATATTGTTACAATAAAAAAAAGAAATTATTTTAAAACATTTTAACATTTGTTAATTTAAATTTCAAAACTGTCAAATGTTATAAATTACACAGTGCTATCAACACACTTTTTAAAAACAAAATTTTCGTAATTACATACAAAAAATAAATTAATTTAAAAAATGAAAAAATGACAAGATATAAAAAATATTATAAACAACTTATTTTATATGGATGTGACATGTGAAATGCGTTGTTTAATATACTATTATTTGTCTATGGTCTGTACGTTGAGATTTCAGCTGTCAAAAAATTTCCACTTAAATATCGAGGTTCGACGAAAAAACTTCTGGGAATTTTTTTAGTTGTCATGGTAGCTAGACAAAAAAATTAGGCATCTTATTGATTAAAAAGTAGAGATGGGAAATTATTAGTCGTGTAAAATAAATTAATGAGATAGTCTAAAAATATCATGAAAAATATGTTTTTTAATATGCTAGAAAAATCAGAATGCGCCAGAAGTCATATACAATAAAAGAAATTCCTATACAAGGGGACTTTCGGGTGTTATTATCTCGAAAAATATCAAAATTTCGAAAAATAATAATAAGGACCATTTTTAAAGATTTTTTGTCTGAACAAAAAGTCTCCAATTCGCATATTTCTTCAGGTATTTGAAAAAAAAAATATGTTTCGAGGCTTGGGGGCCGTTTTCAGCTCTCTCCCACTCGGTAATGTTGATAAACTCTTTGTCGGTCGAAAGCATACCTGAAGACTAAAGAATTGTGCTAAGAGGGAAAACTGTACAGAATTATTTACTTAATTTGTACCACATTCATCCGCTTTTTAATCGTTCACGTGGTTAGTTGCCTCGACTTTCGAACTAATTTTCAATTTGTTGTGATATTTATTGATATAAAAAGCTATTACAATGCCTTGTTAGACAAATAACTATTATGAGGCCAAAAATAGTTCCCGGGAAAGTCAACGATAGAGCGCGATACGGACTAAACTATTTCCACGTTTCTATTATTAGGTTTCTTGTTTGTTTTTTTATGTTAAAAATTATTACTCTAATCTAAACATAGAATTTCTACATTTTGTCTTGTTTTTATTTACAAGGTGGTCCAACGAAAACTTGACCTCGATTTTCCGACTATAAAATGAAAATGTGGATAATCGCTCGGACCAGCCAATTTTTGGTTCGAGAGGGAACTACGTTTCCGCCCTTTGCATCCCCGTAACTCTAACTCCTTACCGGGGGTGAGCACAACCCTTCGATTTTGACTACAGATGTTGCGATACCTCATTACGGTAATGTAAGTAGCAGAAAAGTAGCAGAAATTGGCGGGTCCGAGCGATTTTCCACTTTTTCATCTCAAAACCGGAAAATCGAAGTGGTTTTCGTTGGACCACCTTATAGTCCGGTCAATTTAGACCAAAAAATGAGGGTGAAGTTACCTTAAGTCCCGACAAGCTGAATTTCTGTGAAATTGTTCAAAACACAATTATAAACAATATCTAGAAGTTCTCCATCATTCCCGTTTAAGAAAAAAATTATATTCGCGGTCAAAGGTCAAAAAAATGTTTTTTTTGCGATTTTCATCAGAACGGTAATTTTTATCATAAAAGCACCTTAGACAAAAATTGTAGATTATAAAATTATCTATAAAAAATGTATCAATACTTTTTTTCTTACGAGCCACCGTTTCTGAGATATAACGATTCAAAAAGTATCATGAGATATATCGCTATTGACGCAATTTACTTGCATCCAAAATGAAGATGAAGAAGAAGATCAAGAAGAAGAACAAGAATTTGAAACTTACGAATAAAACGAATAAACTTCAATACTTTTTTTTTTAATTTACATCGCTTTTATCTTTTCCAATCATTGAAAATTAGGATTACAACTGACCCGTGGAGTAGGCCTATTGGGAAACCAATTTAAAAAAACGCGCTAAGTACACTACCTCATAGATGGCGTGGAAACTTGTGCATATTATGACGAATATTTCCCTCATGTATAATATATGTCATAAGAGGAATGCAATTATCGAAAAATTACAGCGGTAATTGCACTGCGGAGCGATGATTGCACTGCGAAAACATACCGTCGGCATGACACCAATAACAACAACACTGACTGACAATACTGATAAATGTCAGATAGACTTCAAAAAGTGAAAACTGTAATTCTTGTAATTTTTAATTTGTGTGTTGAAAATAAAATTGTTTAAAAGCATGTCTAGCATAATTTTATTCATATTCTTTGTCAGTAGTATGTGATTTTTCTCAGATAAATTAACTCCAATGTTAAAATGTCATATACCTAGATACAAACTATTTTGTCATTTTGACATCGATAAAAAAGGTGCATCCTTTTTTATCGCTTTTTTTTATCGCATGTTCCTCAATCTAGTAGGTGTGTATCAATTTTGCATTATTGTTGACAGGTATTTAATTGTCAAATTTAACAATATAAAACAATACTACCTTTTCTTTGCAAAAAACATAAAGTATGAACCGATTTGGAGAGGTTTCAAATGAACAAATTACAAAAAATATTGAAGAGTCAATACCGAAGTCAACAAAAAATACGAAGTCATCAATATGGAAACAATTCATGGAGTTTTGTCAAAGCCGAAATTATAAGTTGGAAGAGAATACTACAATACAAGATCTAGCAAAAATATTAAAAGATTGGGCTTTCAATATGAAAAAAAGAATGGAGAAGATTACAAAGAATTTGCGGTCAAAACAATATGGAACACGACTGCTAAAATATTACAACAGAAATATTTTAACGAATATGGTTTGAAATTTGATCCTTGTACAGACATAACCTTTAAAGAAGCTCGGGATGCTAGAAATGCCAAAAGAAAACAACTTCAATTGATTCCAACAAAAAGAAAGACGTGTTCTTCAGCAATAGACAAAGAAAATATAATAAAAATGGCAACACTATGGAATATAAATGAACCTGAAGGGCTGCAAAAAGATTCTTTCATATAGCTTCTTACGAATTGGCTTGGAGAGGAGGAGAAGCTGTTAATTGCAAAATTTATTATTTTAAAGTAGAAAAGAACCAAAATGGTCTTCCTACGGGTAGGATTGAATATAACACCATATTTTCGAAAACGGCACAAGGCGGCTCGAAAAAGTTAACAGACAGCAAATGGTTGACTAGAAATGAAAGTGACGAAAGTATTTGCCCTGTAAAACTATTCCATTTGCTAGTAGAAAAAAGAAATGAACATATTACTTCTGACCGATTATTTTTAACTCCAAATCCTTTTTGGAAAAATAAAAATTCTAAAGGTTGGTACAAAAATGTTCCTTTAGGTATTAATACCATATCTGTTTGGACAAAAAATTCTGCTGCAAAAATTGGATTGGACATAATCAATAATAAAGTTACTAACCATTCAAATCGTGCCAGCGCAGTTTCCCAATTAGCCAAAGCAGGAGTTAGCGATCAACAGCTTATTAAGATAACAGGACACTCGTCATCACAATCGATTAAACCATACCTCCAAATTGACCCCGAATACCATGAACAACTTATAAATAATTTGAGACCCTCGGAAACAGAATATTCAACATACGTAGAAACACGAGAAGAAAACATTAAAATCAGTACTCCCCAACCAATATTTAATAATTGTATTTTTAACAACTGTTCTTTTAACTAGTTTAATTGTTTTAGAATGAATAAATTTTATTGTTTCTTTATATAATTAGTCGTTAATTTATCTTAGCAAAATACACGGGATCTTTTTTTTAATGGATAAATTTTTCTCTTCATCTCAAGATTTTTCCATCAGTAATATTACTCAATATTACTGATTGGCAAAATCTTTCGATGAATCGAAAAATTTTCCGGTAAAAAAAAAGCTCTTGTGTATTTACTGTTGAAAAAAATCAATACTTATTTCTTTATTCGTGAAATATTAACCGATAACAACCTTTATAACTTTTTGAATAGTTATATCTCGGAAACAGTGGCACGTAAGGAAAAAAGTATTGATACATTTTTTATAGATAATTTTATGATCTACAATTTTTGTCCAAGGTACTTTTATGATAAAACTTACCGTATTGATGAAAATCGCGAAAAACTCATTTTTTGACCTTTGACCTTGAATAAAATTTTTTCCTTAAACGGGAATGATGGGGAACTTCTAGACATTGTTTATAATTGTGTTTTGAACAATTTCACAGAAATTCAGCTTGTTGGGACTTTATGTAACTTCGAATGTCTAAATTGACCGCACCATTACAAGTCACACATACATATATGCACAAGAATTTAATAAATACATTAGTAGATTTTATCCATTTAAACTTTGTAGAAAAGTTGAACTTTTGTCTTACATATATTTTTGCGGGTAAACATTTTTTTTAAATTATAGCATACATTCTAATACATAATTTTGCTCTATCACCCATTAAGTTAAAGATATTTATTTTTGATGCAAAAGAAATAAACTTGATTTAAACTGGAATTATATACTAGACCACTGGTGTAAGTTAGTGGAGTAAGAAGATGACGCTAATCTCTAATCGCTTCTTCAATCACTTTAATTTTAAACAATTTGATGATCAAAAATTTAAATGACTTTGGAATTCGCTAGAAGGGAAGTCCACTGTTGTTGAGCCAATATACAAGTTAAATTTGTCTTGAAATTTTATTGATAAATTTTTAATTCCTGGAAAACTACGATTGTTGCCTAAAGCTTTTAATTTAAAGCAAATAAATAAATTTTTTCACTACTAGCCTTGTTCGGATTTAACGAAATCCTCTCTGAAACTCCCTAACCCCTGGTGGTAGGAGAATGGATACTCAAGATGCTCTCTAGTAGAGCAATAAGTATAAATGTAGAAGACATTACTGTGAGAGGACTGGTCATGAGGGGATGTCCGCAGGGAGGGGTCTTATCACCCCTTCTTTGGAACATAGTCCTGGATACCCTGATTAATCACCTCAACAGTAATGGTTTCTACACAATTGCATATGCAGATGACATAGTTATCTTGCAGACCGGCAAATTTGTGAACACACTGTGCGATAGAGCGCAGGATGGCCTCAAATTAATAGAAACATGGTGTAAGGAACACTCACTGTCGATCAATCCCAAGAAGACAGAGATGGTCCTTTTCACTAGGAAAAAAAGCTTATCGGGATTGAAACCCCCCGAAATCTTCAAAAGCAAACTTAACTTCGCTGAAGAGGTGAAATACCTCGGTATTACCCTCGACAGGAAGTTAACATGGAACTCGCACATTCAGAACAGAGCAAAAAGAGCATGTGTGGCCTATGAGCAGTGTCGGAGGACAGTGGAACGCACATGGGGTCTCTCGCCCCGTGTAGTCACCTGGATCTACACAGCAATAATAAGACCTATGCTAACGTGCGGAGCTATTGCATGGGGACCTAAAACTCTACAAGCAACGGCTATCCAAAAACTGTATCAAATACAACGAATGGCTTGTTTGAACATCACAGGAGCCATGAGAACCACACCAACCGCGGCAATGAAATTGGTTACTGGTCTGACACCTCTCGACCTGCACGTCAAGGAGGTTGCGCTAATGGCCATGCTACGATTGCGCACGGCTGGTGTAAACCCCGAGGTAGGAATGGGCCTGTGAGGGAGGCACTCACTGCGGTGCCTCTGCTACAGGCGGCCGGTGACGCAATTGAACCCAGGTTTGTGTTTAATAAACCCTACAAAATACAAATAAAACAGAACACTGAGGCGGATGCTGCAAATGCAATACGCATATACACAGACGGCTCAAAAACCAAGGAAGGATCAGGATGTGGAGTCTACTCCAGATCACTTAGCCTAAGGATTAAATGGGGAATGGGAAAAAATACCAGCGTGGTTCAAACAGAACTGGCTGGTATCTCAATCGCCGCAAAAGAGCTAACCAGAAAAGAAATTTCTGGCAGAAACATAATAATCTGCACTGATAGTAGACAAGCCCTACTAACCTTGAATAGACAACGTTTTATCTCAGGGTTAGCACTAAAGTGCCACCAAGATTTAGCTAACTTCTCGGTAGATAATAATCAGTTAGATCCCCTTCTTCTATTTCCTGTGCTCCTAGGTATCTAGCCCTAAAATTCTGCAAGACAGGGCATTCTGAGAGTATATGTATTCAGGTTTCATCCTGTTCCTCACAGAATCTGCACTTTGCTTCATCTTCTAACCCTAGTTTCTTCATGTGGCTTCTTAACCGGCAATGCCCAGTTAATATTTCCGTTAGAATTCGCAGCCTTTTTTTACTGAGGTTGAGGCAGCTAAGAGATCTTTTCTGGTCATAGTTCCCCAGTAGTATCTTAGATTGCCTCAGTCCTACTGCTGATCCATCCCACCAGATGGTTCTGGTCCCAAATGTGGGGTTTCAGCTCCTTTTTTGCCAGCTTATCTGCTGTTTCGTTCCCCTCTATTCCTATGTGTCCCGGGACCCATAGGAGGGTGACAGTGTTCTTCTGGCCTAGTTCATTTAGTTTGCCTAGGCATTCCCAAACCATCTTCGAACTGATTATATTTGAGCTCAGCGCTTTGATGGCTGCTTGACTATCCGACATGATCACAATCTCTTGTCTGCGGTAGTTTCTTCCAATGTTGAATTCCACACATCTTTCGATGGCGCGGACTTCTGCTTGAAAGATGCTCGGGTATGTGCCCAAGCTTTCTGAGTATTTGGCTCTCGGTCCAAAAACTGCTATCCCAGTTCCCTCGTCTAGCTTGGAACCGTCCGTATACCACTTTATGGCATTCCGGTTTAAATTCTGTATGGTGTCTTCATCCAATTCAGATTTATTACTCAACTTTGTGATGAATTTTCTCACAAAGTTGGCATTTCATCTTGGGGCATTTCCCTAACTGAAGTGATCGAGGTTTTTCCCTGATATTTCCTTGTTTGATCATTCTATATATTATTTTCTTCTTTACCCTTTCTAGCAGAATGTGCAGTGGGGTGAAGTTTAAAATCACCTCCATTGCAGCAGTGGGACAAGTTCCCATTGCTCCAGTAATACATGAACAGGCTAGTTTCTGAATTTTCGAGAGATTTTTCCTCGTCGTACTCAGATTAGCCCTTGCGCCCCAAGCCACTGCCCCATATGTGATTAATGGTCTCACTATTGCTGTGTACATCAATTGCAGAATACGTGGGTTACATCCCCAGTTCTTCCCTGCAATGTTCCTGCACACCATGAGGGCCTTGGTTGCTTTGTGTATAACTTCGTCTTCGTGTTTATTCCAGAGTAACCTGCTATCTAGGATTAGCCCTAGATATTTTACCCCTGTTTTCCACTCGAAGATGTTCTCCTCTATTCTTATGATTTTTAGATTGGGTTTCTTTTTCCTTGTAAAGGCTACTAGTGTGGTTTTGGTGTGTTCCTTGCTGAACATTCTTTAATATATATGAAAAAAATTTAAATAATACCATTGGATTTGCTCATTTTTGCCTATTTGGTGAAACATTGAATGATTTTTAAGTCGAACCTTAATAAAGTTGTTTAAAACTACTTCACCTTTTATGAAACATCCTGTATATCCCTCAACTATTCTTATACATCCCCTAAAATTTAATCCTATCGAGAAATCAAGTCACGAAACCCTTAGTATAATGTTTTAATATTTTCCTTTTGATTATTTAATACCTATTAATAAAAAGTTTAAAGATTAAAATTTAAAATACATTACATTTGATTTGTACAATTATATTAACGATAATTTTTTTAAGTGAAAGACTGAGTATTAACTATTCATAAATATATTCTCTAAAAAATAAATAAATATTGCCCATTTTTAACAAACAGCACGCCATTGATACAGCGTTGCCAGCACGAGGACGGAACAAAGATAATCGATTGGTATTCTCTGTCATACTTATAGAAACTCTCTTGGTATCATTGCGACAAAACAAATTGAGTTTTATGAATGGAACGTTTCGTCTCCTATGATAATAGGTCTATGGTTTCAACAGATCTTCCTCTCGACTAGACTAGGTAGTTTATGGATGCTCCATTAGTGAATAATAAAAACAAATAAAGTAAATATGACTATTCAAGAAATTTCTGATATGCAGTATAGAGAGAAAAATGTTATTTTTCTCAATCTCTCTGATTCCAAAAATGCTGCTAATAAAGACTTTGATAGAGTTGTTAATTTACTATCTGCTACTAATCCTGCACCAACATTCAATGTTAAGAATATTCTTGTCTCAAGACTTTATAGAATATAAAACTTTTTCTTTGAAAATTACTCTTCCATCTAAAGATGATATTCATTGGTTTTTCAAGAATAAAAAATCTATTGCTGATAATACTGTGGGCATTGCTGATCTCTTTGCCAATAAGTTCTCTAGTGTCTACTCTTTGTATGATCATAGTGAGACTACTTTTTGATTTCTTAGACAGCTTTAATGACATTATTCTAATAGAGAATGAGGTGAGAGATAAAATCTGAGAGTAGTCCAGGGCTTGATGGGATACATATTAAAATATTATAATATTCTATTGACAGCATTGTGCCATGGTTAACTAAAGTATACAATTTATATTTGAAATTTGGGTATTTTCCAGATTTATGGAAACTATCATACACCCTTCCTCTTTTAAAGGGTGGAGATATTACAGATATTAATAACTATAGACCTGTAAGTAAATATAACATTTTAGCTTAGATATTTGATAAATTTGTTTACAATCATCTACAAGTTTATCTGAATAGATTTATTGTTAATCAACAACATGGTTTTATGAAAGGTAATTCTACAGTAACAAATTTAATTACTTATCATGAATACATTGTTTCTATTTTAAACAAAGGAGCTCTGGTTAATTCCATATATACCGACCTACCTAGAGCTTTTGATTTAGTTGATACCCAACTATTGATTAAGAAATTGCATGCCTATGGCATTGTTAGAATGGCTTGAATCTTACTTAACAAATAGAAAACAATTAGTTAAAATAGGCAATTGTTATCCATACACCTAGGACCATTATTATTTATTGCTTTTATTGACTTGGTACAAAGTTTAAAAAATTATAAAATATTATTGTTTGCTAATGATGCAAAACTTTTTAAAGCTATTTATACATAATATGAGGATATGTATCTACTTCAAAGAGATTTAATGTTATTTCAACAATGGTGTAAATTAAATGGATTAATAATAAACATTAGTAAATGTCATCATATCAGATTTGGCCATTCTAATAATATTCATGTTTTGCCATACTCATAAAATGAAAATATTATTTCCCTTTGCGACTCTATCAAAGATTTGGGAGTGATTTTTGATTCCAAACTCTTTTAACTGCATATAGAATACATCTACATTGCAGCATCCAAAATTATCTACTTTATCAAAAGATTATCTTCTTCATTCAGTAGAGTATTTACTTTTAGATCATTATATTTCTCTTTTATATTTTCCAAAGTTATGTAAGCTTCAATTGTTTGGAGAAATTATGAAATTGGACTTGAGTCATCTTTACAACCTCTTCATGTTAACTACCTTTGAATCAGCCATGGACAGAGCTGGTATTATTTTTTTATTTAAACTGATGTCTTAAGTAAATTAAAATTATATATGTTCCACCAAGATATTTACGTCATAATCAAACATTTTTTATCGACACAATAAGACCAGGTCAATTTGAATATATTATTAACAGAAAATTGTAATGATATTGCATTATGGTTTGATCCAAATGTGACTTCAATATATTCTGTGAAAATTATATCAAAAATATTATTTAAATATGGTTAATTTTGTTATATAATAAATGTTTATTGTATGGGGTTCTTCCTTGTCGATTAAATAAATAAATAAATTAAATATTTTCTACTCCAGCTTGCTAATAACCTTCCGTGGTTAAAGCAATCCAATCTTTTGCACCAAAAATAAACATTTTCCAACCAAAACCCACAAAATACTAAACGAGCACCACAGAAAAAAAAATTACTTACTTTTCTGGCAGCGTACTAACGTAAGGCATTACAACTTTGTCGACGAAACTACCGAAACCAAGTCTGAAATTCGACGTAAGATTTTTCATAGTAGTGGCCAAACTATCACCCAAATAAGACAGTTTTTCCTTGTCGTCGTACATAGATTTACTAAGATCCATAAGATAGTAAAGATCGACAGGGTAATCTTCTGCTTGAGTATAGTTCATTGTAATGGAGAACGATTGTCCTTAAATCGAATGATATATTTTACTTGGAATAGAAAAACAATAAATAAAACCCTTACTTGCTCGTAATTTCAAATTCAGTCTTTGTGGTGCAACTTGTACTATATTCCCGCTACCCCTACCAGCAGATCCGCCACCGAAACTTCCAGATTCGGAACCGTGTGCTGACCAATGTTCAGAAGCATTGTAACTACCTTCTACTCCGGTGACCAACGTACCGCCGACTCCGGCATGTCCTTTGTGCGTCTGCGTCAATTCCAAATTACTCAAAACGCTGAGAATGTTATCGGGGTTGAGAACGAATTCTTCGGGGCATTTTTTTTGTTGTTGATATTCCAACGTTGGTTGGAAACAACGAGGACCATCGCCGAAATTCTGAAATAGAACAGGGTTAAATAAAAATTGATTTGGGAGTGTTTAAGGAAAAATGTACTTACGGGATCGTAGCACCAAGCACAGCCTGGCATCTGTATACATTCGTGACATTTTCCTTTTGAAGAACAGGGATTGGGCGAGCTAAATCTTTGTGTTAGTTGCGCTAAAACGGCTGTGTTGATTAAGCTTAAAATTAGACAGATTCTTAAAAAGTTTTTCAACGATGGCACCTCCATTATACTGCAAAAGAATAGAAAAATTGTTAAAATACACGATTAAATTAAATTATGAGTTAATTTATGAATTAATTGCAAAGTTATAAGTGTAATAAAAATCGGAAAACCCAGTTTAAATGATTTTATTTTAATAAAATTTATTTATTTTACTGAAATAAACAATTGATATAATTTTCAGTCTTATCAGTTAAAGATTCCGGTTTTTATACTGCTTTTTTTGAAATCCACTAACAATCCAAAAATGAATATTGTAGCCGTATAGCGTGGTCAAAGTAGACAAAATATTCGTAAAATGCTGCAAAAAGTACAAAAAATTTGGAAATTCATATTTAGGTATTTAAGAGGATTGTGCTTAATATGAGAAAATGTTTACGAATTTAGGTAAGCAATTTTCCGGAAAAACATTGGTCGAAAATTTTTTTATTTGTTTTTTCACTCTAATTGTTTAAATAATGAAAATGCAGAAAACTGTTTAAATCAAAAATTGTAGCTAATGCATTTATCTACAAAATTTGTTTGAAAAGTTTTCTGATATTTTTATCAGTTTTTGAAATACACCAAATTTTTCTAATACTACTTTTAAACATCATCAATTTTCGAGTATTTAATTTTAAGATAGTAAATATACAATGACCCGTAGAAAAAATTGTTTCATATAAAATTTGCTATAAATTATATAAAAAAAATTTTTTTTGTAATAATTTTTTAATGAATTATCACCGATTTTCCACATAAAAAGTCGTTTTTTTTACTAATTCTTTCTACTAAACATTGAGAAATTAAACAATTTAATTATTAAACATTGTGTACTTAAAAGATGATGGTTTAATCTAAAAAATTTATTTGAAACTTTTTTTTATAACTAGATTTTCCGAAAAGATACATACGATTTTCCAAATGCTACCGTTGAAATAAGCGAATTCTCGAAGTTTCATTTATAATTTTAGTTAGCACACTCCGCCAAAAAAGTATCGCATCACCTATAAAACTACAAATATTGTATTAAAAATAATTTAAAATATGATTTTTTTTACTGTTGTTTCTTTTGGTTTTTTAAGTAAGCAATAAGTATCTAAAGAAAAATGCAGAATGTACGAAAAACAGAGGGTTTATTTAATTTTTTTTCATAAATTAGAAGTAAGCGCATAAACAGCATTGATTTAAAATAAATAAAAATCAAAAATAATGATAATTTAGTAAGACGTATTGCCTCCTCTAGCTCTTATAACATCTAGACAACGTTGTGGCATACATCCAATTAATCTTCTCAGATAATCTTGATCAATATTATCTCATTCTATGGTTAACAACCGTTGCAGGTCCTGAAGATTAGCTGGCGTCACATTACCGGATCTCACCCTTCTGTAAAGATAGTCCCAAACATGTTCTATTGGATTTAAGTCCGGGCTGCGCGCTGGCCAATCTAAAACTTGTAAATTTACCTCTTGAAGGTACTCTGTAACGATTCTTGCGACGTGTGGGCGTGCATTGTCATGCATTAAAACGAAGTCATCACCAATAAATGGGGCGTAAGGAACAACATGCATCTCCAAAATTTCTCTTATGTACCTATCAGCAGTTAAGAATCCTTCATCTAGCTGTACCAATTCGGTTCAACCCCTTAAAGATATTCCGCCCCAGAGCATAATAGATCCTCCTCCAAAGTTTGTCGCCGGTCTTAGATTGCATTGAAAATAACGCTCGCCATCTCGTCTATAAACTGGTATTCTTCGATCCGAAGTGTATAAACAAAATCTTGACTCATCCGTAAAGAGTATGTTACCCCAATCGTCGATATTCCAGTTTACGTGCTCTCTTGCAAATGTTAGTCGTGCTATACGGTGTTGCCTTGTAAGTCTCGGGGCAGTGGCAGCTACTCTGGCCCTAATTCCAGACTGTCTTAAGATGTGCCTAACAGTTTCTGAAGACACACGTACATTTCGAGTCTCGGCTAAGTCATGTTGAAGTTGACTTGCAGTCACATGTCTTCGACGCAAAGCCTGAAGGACTAAAAATCTATTGTCTGCATGCGTAGTTGCTCTTGGCCGACCTGTTACAGCTCGTCTTTCATAAAGACCAGTCTCTCGGTACCTTACTACCACTCGTGATACTGTCGACTGATTTACACCCACTAAATTTGCCACATATCTCTGACTCCTTCCATCTTCAATGAGGGAAATTATTCTAACAACTTGATCCCTCGTTAAATTTAAATTTATATTGTTACGACCTTCCATACTCGATATTTAATACAAAATTTTAATTTAAACGCAAACTGTATACTCTTTACTAAAGTAAAATAAAGACTGATAATATAAAAACCAGACAAAATAGCAATTATTACTTTTTTTTCTTAAACAGTAAGCTGTATTTACAAATTTTAATTTAATATTTATTCTAGCCTTAATATTCTTAAGGGCCATAAAGAAATAATTTAAATTAACCAAATGCGGTAATAAATATTTGTAATTTTATAAGTGATGCGATACTTTTTTGGCGGAGTGTATTTATGACGACGAATATATTTCATTTATAAGGTATTGTTGTTGATCAATATGTTCAGAATATCCCGTGCTTCTTTATCATTAAATTGGTTTTTCATGAAAATTCTAGCGATTTTCCACGTAAACCTTCTTTGACTATTATATATTTTTGCAATTTTTTGAATCAAAAAATTATAAAAATTAAAAATAAAATTATTCCATGGGATAAGAATACTACAGAGTAAGAGCATGCGCGCTGGCTCACAGCGCGACGGCGCGGAGAAGCAGCTGCCAGCGGCTTTCTCACCTGCTTTTTCACCTTCATTCATACTCCCTTCTCTTTCGTACCTGACGCATAGGTGTGTTAATATGTATCGCGATCGCTTCTCTATACAATTATTATCAAGCTGGCAAAAATCTGAATAATCTTGTAAGCACTGAAACAATTATGTTAGATTTTCTAAAAGACGTCTGATTTTAGCACTTATTATAAATAAATGTCTATTATTTAAAAAATTTGATATTACAAGAAAAACTTTATAATAGTTTTGAAAGTATATACTTCAAAGTATTTACAGATAAAGTTTCATTGAAGTATATTAATTTGGAAAAAAGATATAATTAAATATAGTTTGAAAAAAACGATTGAAATTAAGCATGTAAAAAACAGAGATTTTCAAAAAGCATTTGTTTAAAAATTTAAACATTTTTCGCTTTGTTTTTGTGATAATAATGTTCAATGATCATTTTAAATGTTAAATTTAAAAGGAATTTTCGCTGCGACAATAATTAATTAAATAGGAAATATAATTGTTTATTGACGTTTTTCTGCTCGTTTTTTTATAAATAAATGGATTTTACAGTTAGAAAATTTACTTTTTTAAACTTGAAAGTAATTTTTTTTGAAAGTTGAGGTCTTTCTCTACATTTTATATTACTTAGTCTGTTTTTTCAGTGCATGACAACCTTCAAATTATTAACTTTTAAATCGAGCCTTCAATAAATTCGGCTCACGGGACGTTCGCGCGTACCCACGAATCGACTTCCGCTGAAATAATTATATCTCGTACACTTTTCAATTTACAGAAAAACTTTTCAGAAAAATTTTGTAGATAATTGCATCAGCTACAAATTTTAATTAAAACTTTTTTCCATATATTTATTATTTAAACAATTAGAGTGAAAAAACAAAAACAAAATTTTTTCTCCCGAGAATTTTCCGGAAAATTGCATACCTATTTTCGTATAGAATTTTTCATATTAAGTACAACCTTTTTAAATACTCAAATGTGAAATTTCAAGATTTTTGTCTTTTTAGTGAAGCTATATGTGTACTTTGACCACGCTAGTAGTAAAGATCCAAATTTTGCGGATTTTGGTTCTTGACATTCTTTACGATTGGTTACGTCAACTTAGTGAGTTTGATATGGGTCGTATAGTGGGGCTTCGGGAAGCTGAATTTTCTTTTCGGGAAATTGCAGTTAGAGTGCAAAGAAGTGTAGACACCGTGGTTAGGTGTTCTCTGGCATGGCTACGAGAAGGCCATCCGCAAAGAGCAAGCTCCCGTAGAACAACGGACCGTGAAGATTGCCGCCTAAGATTATTGGCCTTAGGGGATCTTTTCTCCACTACCAGGTCCATTGCAAATGAATGGTTTGCAGAACACGGAGGACCAATTGGCATGCGAAGTGTTTACCGACGAATAAGAAGTTTTGGCCTGTTTTCATACCGACCACACTGGGTCCTCCCTTTAGCTCCAGAACACCGACGTAATCGCCTTGAGTAGTGCAGAGAACTGTCACTCTGGGATCAGTAATGGAACAGTATTGTCTTTAGTAACGAGTCTCGATTTTGTTTAGGAATGCACGATGGTCGAGCGAGGGTTAGAAGACGACGTGGTGAAAGAAGAAATCCACGGTTTTTTGTTAAAAGGCATGTTCATCAAACTGTTGTTAGGCTGGTCTCATATTGGAACCGATTATATGCGACTCCGACTGTGGCAGATATCGTCCGATTTGGTCGTACGTCTTGGAGCTCTCACATTGGATCATACCCAACGTGTCGGCAGTCGTTGACAGGAGACCAAATTTGATCTTTAATTGTTCGGCAACTTCGTTCCAAAGGCGCCGTTGAGCATCCCTAGAATGATATAAATCACTCTTCAGGTTCCAGAGACTCTCCCTTTCTTGAATCAATAATATTAACTTTTCGGTTTCCATGTTGTATTGAGAGAACTGTACTAAAGTCGGATGAAATTCCCAACAAGATGGGATCGAGTCGCAGGTCGGATCTAAACGCACGTAGTCGTACGACCAAGTCGGTTCTAATGTGAGAGCTCTAATTACATTTCCGCAAATGGGAAATTTCGTGCGTAATTGTGCGACTACGTACGACCAAAAATCGCACGTAGTCGGTTCCAATATGAGACCAGTCTTATGGTTTGGGGTGCTATAGCTTATGGTTCGAGATCAGCTTTAATCTTCATCAGAGGTAACTTTCCAACAAGATAATGCCCGACCACATGTCGCAAGAGTCACAATAGACTTCTTTCAACATAATGTTGTCACATTGTTACCTTGGCTACCAAGATCTCCCGACTTATCCTCAATTGAGCACGTGTGAGATATGATGGGTAGAAGATTGCTCAATTTGCAACGTCCTCCTCAGATTCTAGATGAACTTCGAGAGGAGTTGGTGGTTGCCTGGAATGAGATACCTCAGGAGGACATTGACCACCTGATCAGAAGCATGCCTAGCCGCGTTGGAGAATGCGTATGTATGTATGTATGTATGAGTTAAGGGTGAAAATTACACTGCGACCTATAGGATCTATTGTGTTCCCCCTTACTTGCCATGTTCTGATATTTCATCAGACCTATAGCAGCTCTTCGAGTCCTACTTTCCTGAGGAAGTTTAGGACATCGTCGGGCTTCAAATCAGGTAGATCCCCTTCCTCTATTTCATGTGCTCCTAGGTATCTAGCCCTAGAATTTTGCAAGGCAGGACATTCTGAGAGTATATGAATTGAGGTTTCATCCTCTTCCTCACAGAATCTGCACTTTGCTTCATCTGCTAACCCTAGTTTCTTCATGTGGCTTCTTAACCGGCAATGCCCGCTTAATATTCCCGTTAGAATACGGAGCCTTTTTTTACTGAGGTTGAGGCAGCTAAGAGATCTCTTCTGGTCATAGTTCCCCAATAGTATCTTAGATTGCCTCAGTCCTTCCAGCTGATTCCAGTACTTGGATTTTTCTTTCTCCATTTCCTCCCTTAGTTTTCCTAAGATTACTCTACTGCTGATCACACAAGATGGTTCTGGTCCCATATGTGGGGTTTCAGCTCATTTTTTTGCCAGCTTGTCTGCTGTTTCATTCCCCTCTATTCCTATGTGTCCCGGGACCCATAGGAGGGTGACAGTGTTGTTCTGGCCCAGTTCATTTAATTTGCCTAGGCATTCCCAAACCATCTTCGAACTGATTATATTTGAGCTCAGCGCTTTGATGGCTGCTTGACTATCCGACATGATCACAATCTCTTGTCTACGGTAGTTCCTTCCAATATTGAATTCCACACATCTTTCGATGGCACGGACTTCTGCTTGAAAGATGCTCGGGTATGTGCCCAAGCTTTCTGAGTATTTGGCTCTCGGTCCAAAAACTCCTATCCCAGTTCCCTCATCTAGCTTGGAACCGTCCGTATACCACTTTATGGCATTCTGGTTTAATTTCTGTATGGTGTCTTCATCCCATTGAGATTTATTACTCAAATTTGTGATGAATTTTCTCACAAAGTTGAATTTCTTTGGCATATCATCTTGGGCATTTCCCAAGTTTGATCAAATTGAAGAGATCGAGGTTTTCCCCTGATAATTCCTAACGTAATGCGTAACACATCGGGGTGCATCCACACATTATTAAAGGTAAAAGGGCTTTAAAGCAATGTAATAATTTTGAAATTTTTATCATTTACTTATTATATTATGCTTCAGTAAATACTTATACAAAATTTTATAAAAATAAAATAATTTAAACTGGGTATTCGGATTTTTATATCACTTAGTATAATATAACATTAAAATTTTGGAAATCTTTAAAAAATCTTCCCATTTATTAATTATACACAGGACATTTCACAAATTATTATTATATTACGTAACTAGAGTTGTAAGTAACCCATTACGCACGAAGTAAAAAAGTTTACGCACGAAGTCACGCAGCGGCGAGTGCGTAATGGGATTACAACTCGTATAACGTACTATACTTTTTCTACGCCCATCTTTTTTCTTCTATAAAATATATATTGTGGTGTTTTAATTTTCGTTAGGACCAACCTAACCTATTATTGTAGGTACCTATTTCTTTCGACAATTTCCCTAAATAGTTAACTAGGAGAGGGCGCCGTGAAAAAATATTAAACTTGTAACTGCACCGCGGGTTACAAAAGATTGGAAACCCCTGCTGTAGAGCGTTTAAAAATCGGGATAGGGTATACTTAGATATCTCAACTCTGGCTATTAAAATTTTGCGTCTACACTCTTAAGAAAATTTGTTGTAATTTTTGAACTAAATATCAAGAAAGAAGAAAGAAACTGAACATCAAGAGGACCAAAAGGACCTTAAGAATAAGTATAGGAAGTTCTTAAGGATGGAGGACTTATATAGTTGAAAGAATTCATTTTATTTTTTTTGTATATTCTTTTTAGTTTTTGTATTTTTGATAATTTAAAAATAATGAAAGAATAATTTACAAGTTTAAGTTTTGGGGTAATTTAGATAATGTTTTAGTATTTAAACAAAGGAAATTGAAGCGCTTTTTCCAAAAACAGCCCTTGGCAAAATTTCAATTGACAATGGCTAAAAATATAATTAGTGCAGTCGAATTACCTATTTTTCATGACTTAAGTCCGAATTGAGGTAGCTAAGTGGAAAGGGGTAGGTTTGATAATTACAAATCGAAAGGCGACCATCCAAGATCTTAGATGCGTGCGAGGGGTGCGTGGTAGGGGTGGAAAGGGGGTGAAAACGGTTTTTTGCAATTTGCATCGTAAATACGCATTTTATTGAAAAAAGTTAAACGGAAAAGTTGTAGAAAATAAAAAAATCGACAACTTTTGTCTGAAACATTTTTTCACATAACCTAAAAATAAAGGCTAAAAAAGCGAAAAACCATAATTTTCGTTCTTTTATTTTTTACTCAGCGAAAAATCAATATTTTATTACGAAATTCAGTACAGTGATAGCTTTTTGTATCCCAAAATAGTAGAATTTTTTTTTTACGATAACTCAATTTTTTTCCGACATATTAACGATTTTCGAAAAAAAAGACCTCATTTTGTAACGGCCCCCAAGGTCCCGAATTTTTATTTTAGACACCTCTTGAAGGTCTCATTTTTTTCGTAATGACTTTAATTTTCATATACAATAATAAAAAAATACTATTCCTAGCAAAAACAATCGTTTAAAATCGAAAAAACTGAAAAATTCATAATTTTTCACGCGCATCTTTTTTCTACCCTTCTACACGTTATATTACTCTCAAAAATATTTCATGTACATGCATTTAATTTATCACACCTTATTGTTATTGCAATTTGTAGGATTAAAATAAAGGAAATTATGGACGTCTATATTGATTAAAAAAATAAAAAAAATTATTTTATACGTGCATACTATGGAATTATACAAAGAAAGTACAATTTTACTGTTTCTTATTTTTAATTATATCTCGTACTTTTGACTTGCGAATTACATTCTTCTTCCTCTTGTACTTCTACTTCATCTCCGTCTTCATCTTTATCATGTTCGTCTTCATCTTCATTATCATTTTCTGATTCTTCTTCGTCAGATTCGACATTTTCTTCCTCTTCTAGCATGCGATTCTCATCTTCAAATGCATCGTTTTGGTCAACGTGTTCTGAAGGATGTACATCGGTAATTTCTGTGATTGATTGCTCGATATTAGTACAATCATTAACGCCGTAGAAATTCGAGCATAAATTCGTACACTTTAAACCGTGTTTTCGACAACTGCATCTTGAAAAACTGCAACCTCTTTTGCAACTGCAGGAAATTTTTTTTAGCAGACTGTCTGGAATTAACTGTCCTTCAGTGAAGATGACGATGAAGTAGAAGTACAAGAGGAAGAAGAATGTAATTCGCAAGTCAAAAGTACGAGATATAATTAAAAATAAGAAACAGTAAAATTGTACTTTCTTTGTATAATTCCATAGTATGCACGTATAAAATAATTTTTTTTATTTTTTTAATCAATATAGACGTCCATAATTTCCTTTATTTTAATACTACAAACTGCAATAAGGTGTGATAAATTAAATGCATGTACATGAAATATTTTTGAGAGTAATATAACGTGTAGAGTAAAAAATAAAAAACGAAAAATATGGTTTTTCGCTTTTTTAGCCTTTATTTTTAGGTTATGTGAAAAAATGTTTCAGATAAAAGTTGTCGATTTTTTTATTTTCTACAACTTTTCCATTTAACTTTTTTCAATAAAATGCGTATTTACGATGCAAATTGCAAAAAACCGTTTTCACCCCCTTTCCACCCCTATCACGCACCCCTCGCACGCATCTAAGATCTTGGATGGTCGCCTTTCGATTTGTAATTATCAAACCTACCCCTTTCCACTTAGCTACCTCAATTCGGACTTAAGTCATAAATTGGTCACTTTTTCACGTAATTCGACTGCACTAAATGCGCTTTATAATGTAGAAAAGGCAGCTTCACCATATTTTCTTAAATTTCCCAAACCACTACTTAAACTAAAATCCATTAGGATGTACAAGATTTTGCGAGAAGATCCTGGATTCATTTTTACAAGGGATTCACATTCTGGTGCCTGGACCAAATCTATGGTAAGAAACAAATCTAAGCTTCCTAATGAACTTGCTTTAACGCCACTATATCTGTATCCTCTTAAGATAAATCCCCTTAAGTTTAAATGTTTGTTAGATTTATGTCCAATGTTAACAAAAAAGGAGAATAGGACCTTTTATGAATCATTTGCGTCAAACAAAAATGAAGATTCTGCCCACCAAACCGAAGTAGAGTCTGATGATAATAGTAGTGGATGTGAAGATACTTAATATGTACCTTTTCAATATTTGTACGTTACATTTTGCGAGAATAATGTATAAAAATATGAATATGAATTGAATAAATAAACAAAGTTTATTGTTTTATTGCAAAAACAGCCCTTGTCAAACAAAACTTTTTGTTTTTGGAAAAAGCGTATCAATGGACTGGGAAAGTAGTGACTAAGTGTCAAACCAAATTATTCCAAACAACTTTTTTATGGTATGTTTTATAGGTGTTATTAACTATTTTATTGTATTTTCTTGATTTTTGGGAGTTAATTACTGTTTTTTCATTGGTAATTGTTCATTCATATGGTTTACATATCACTAAAGTAGATAGACGAACAATTTCCGTAGAAATATTCTAACATAACCTTCAAAATTTCAAGAATACAAAAATGGTATTTTAAAAATGGAATTTGGAAAGATTTTTCTTATATGTATTTAATTATGATACTTTCTTTATATTTCAAAGTATAATAATAAGAAAATAACTCAAACAAAAGTTATTTCTGGAGATTTATAATGTTGCCGTTTTGGAATTATTTCCCAGTTCAACAGCATAGAACACAAATTTTGACGTCACACTTTCCCAGTCCATTGTTAAGATAATAATTATTATATTATATTAAGATTGCTAAAACTATTGTACAACTTTATACTATAAATTGTTATTGTTATTACTATGACGCATACCCGCATCACCAATCATAAAAACACTGCGATGACTAATTTTACGCAAAAGTAATATTTAAAAATAACATAACTGGACTTATATGTATTATTAACGTTGAACTTACGATACATTTATATTAATAAAATGTAAATTTTAATAGTTAAAAAAAAATCGAACCTTAATACAGTAAATAGTTCTTATTTTATGAATACTGCTATTTTTTATTAATGGCCTGTTTTGTATAAAGGAAATTTGTATCTAAATTTTAATCCGTATCAACTTAATTAAGTTTACCCTACACGTCTTATTATCTCTCATAGGTTGAAGACTTCTTATGAAGGCCCTAAAGTGTACCAACACACCATTAATCGTGGTAAGTGTAACGCACATCTGTACATTATTAGTATTAAAATAGACACGCTTCCGTCTAATAAGAATTTCAACCAGGATACTGAATTATTTATTCTTCTATCGGTGTACAAATGTTGAAACACAATGTTTTTTTTATTTATTAACATGTGATCCATAACTGATAATTAATAATTAGTAGCAGAAGCTCAAATTACGTTTCCATGATGGAAATTTGCTTTTTTAACAATATCGACTACGATAGCTTTTACAGCTGAATATAATATACAGGGTGATTCGCATAAGAAGCGACATAGAGCAAGGACATGTAGGGGAGTTCAAAATAGGGCGATTTAACGCAACTTACCTCTATGCCAAGTTGCTTCCCTGAGAAATTATAAGCTATAAAGGAGAAGATTTAATGAAATTAATTGTACTAATCCTTACTACGTGAAAGTCCATCTTATTAAGAACGGTAAACAACTAAAAGGTTGAATTAAAATTTCACTATTTATTCACAAAATATGAAATGCAATGACGATGCTAATTCTATAGCGAAACGGCCGTCATTGCATTTCATATTTTGTGAATAAATAGTGAAAGTTTAATTCAACCTTTTAGTTGTTTACCGTTCTTAAGAGCATACCTACACTTTTTTGGGTATAGGACTTTCAATGCAATCTTTCTGCCCTGTTTTATAGTATGTACAGCAAAAAGTACGAGGAGTAATGAACCCTAATTAAGTATGCAAAACCTTTACAGGGAGCACCATGAAATTTTTGATAAATCTCTTACTTTAAATTACATTTCTTCCGTAAATGTAAAAACCAGGTAGATCGACCCCGTATTTGTTTCAGTTGTAGCAAAGTTTAGGGTTTCTTCATTGTTAAAGAATTAGCAGATAAGCAATAACGCAATGCAGTGGTGTGTATTTTAGGAAAAAAGATGCGTTTTAAATTATAATATAATAAAAAATGAAAAGAAATAATTATTGGAATACATTTATTACCTACATTTTATTCTATATCCGACTCGGAAGAGGAAGAATCGTTGTTGACATTAATAATAATAGGGTCAATTACATCATCACAAATATTGTCAATTTTCCACATATTTGCCTCTACTTTGATAACATGCTCGATACAGTTTGTCCAATTTTCCTTACTAACATGACTTACAGCACTCTTAAACAATTTCACAACATCGTTTATTTTAAAAGTAGTATTTTTTTTCCAACTTCCCCCTTTACCTAAGCCCATATTAATTCTATGGAATTAAGTTCACAATGATAAGGGGGAAGTCGAAGAACTGATATACCACGAGAAGAAGCCATTTCTTCTACAATGTAGGTTTTGTATTTATTCTTGTTCATTTTTGCAATTCTGTAAAGTTCTTTCCTTAGTGGATTTTTTGGAAACATAATATTTTTCGAAATAAGCCACTCCAAAGGCTCTGCTTTACGCCAACGACTTGTGGGCAATACTTCTCGTAATCGTCAATGGTAACTTACGTTGTCCATAACAATAACAGCCCCTTTTGGAATCAGATCCAACATTTGAACAAACCATTCCTCGAAGACATCCCCATTCATATCTTCGTGATAGTCCCACGTGCGTTTTGAAATAAAAGTTAATAATCCACCATCAACAAAACCTTCAGAACTTTCAACATGGACAATGATAAATCTTATTCCTTTTCCAGATGGTGGCTGCAAACCTAACGACAAACCTTCCACGAATGCCTGCCTTCCGCTTTTAATGTTTTCATCTTGCCAAGATTTGGAAACTGTATATCCAGCATTTATCCATGTTTCGTCTAAGTAGAAGATTTTCAAATTTTGTTCTCTGACATGTCGAATGCTTCTTAAATAGGCTCTTCTTCAAAAAACTATTTCCGGTTTATCTATCAAGAGAGATTTTCTATTATGTTTTGTATATTTGAAACCCACATCTTTCAAAAGTTTGCATAATGTCATTCTGGAGAATTTTGTATAGTCCGTATCTTCTTGCACTGATGTCATAATTTTGTCAAGTGTTGGAATTTCCTTTCGTAAGTAAAATCCATGAACTTAACACCTTAGTCTTTGTTTTAATGACTCATCGATCTCAATTGGTTTTCGGCCTGAAGGAGTTTTAGGGGGTTGAAGAGTTCCATTCTTGCTTTCTTTTAGTAATCTATAATTTGTTGATTTAGCAACACACAACATAGCAGCCGTTAATTCCACAATATCATCAACACTTGCACTTGGATCCTTGTTTTTCAATGATATATAACAATTCAATATCAGAGTTTTTTCATTTAAAGATAATGGACCTGTTTTTGGTCGTTTAGATGGTCCTTGGCTTATTGACATTGTTTGGTACTTGCACAATTAACATTCAACAAATGTTTTAAATATATTCCAACTGTTTACAATATTATGAAAACCATACAACTTTACTCAAAGAACTAATACTAAGTACTGATTTAATGTACCTACTTTCTTTTAAAATAATATTCCCGATAATGTTTCTAAGAAAACTGGGTTGTTTGGAAAATCCCTCTCAATAATCGAATAATCTGTAAATAGGTGTAATCGTATTAAGCCGATTACAGTAGGCCACTTGCCATTTAAAATTTATGAGAAAAATTCCCCAAACACTACATATAGGAGTAATACAAATAAAAAATATTCATTTAGCTTCTTTGAATTTAATAAAAATTGTAACGATATCTTGCTATCTTGACTTTAATTAATTTTTTAAAAATATATTTCATTGTAATTTATTTGTGACAATATTCAAAGTTTGAATTAATCTTCTTACAAAAAGAACAAAAATATATAAAATAATTATTGTTCCAGATTGGTTTGTTTTCTAGTATGAATAAACTGTGTTGCCTTTCTTTATCAAACTTACTAAAATTTATGTACCTCTATCACCTTTTTTATTAAAATTAGTACATCCCTAAATCGTATATTCTTTAGCATAGCTGCAACTAATTCGTTCAATACAAAATGTACCTTATGGTATACCCTCTTAAAATATATTTTGGTACTTCTATGAAATCTACTTAAATGAATGATTTATTACTCCTTGTCCTTTCTATATAGACTATAGAGATAACTACTGAATATTTATCAAAAATTCAAAATGTACACTGTATGTTGACAGATAGGCGGGAAAGGGTCTGACAACATATTTTTTATTTTATTATTGAATTGGGAGGCACCCAAAAATCCCGAAATTAACAACTTATTTTCATTCTACAAAAAGGACAATTTAGGCCCTTTTTACTACAATCTCAATACCTTTCTGATGTAGCTAATGAAACAAATAATTAGCTGCAAAAAACCGATTTCAAAAAAGTGCATTAGTTTTTTCACAAAATAGGCAGACAGAATAACGATTTAAAAACGGATTAAACATTTTTACATACTTTGCTATTCCTCTTGCACAAAAACCTATTTCATACCTTGCACAGAAGACGGACTCGGTTACTTTTTGTCTGCTATATCTAATAATTTGGGATAGAAAAGCCGATTTGGAAGCAGAGAAAAAAATTTTTTGGGTGTCCTCTTAATGAGAAGTTTTAAATTGAGAAAAAAATCAATATCTCCCCTATACTTGAATTTAGAATAACCAAATTTGGTACATGTTGTGGGTGTACCAAGAGCAGTAAATGACAGTATTTTACAGGGTGGATGGGGAATAATGCGATATTAAAATGACAGATATTTTTTTAACCCCTTGACGGGTTTAAAAAATTTTTACTTAGTATTGTGGGCAATTTAATTCTAAAACTTTCCTTACTCCAGTTATTTTTTATAAATCCTCTTCGTTTTCAAAAAAATATAAGGTGTTTAAAGAAAGGTGTTTTTTAAATACATTTATCGTCGATTTTTTTAATGGAACACCCTATATATTTTTATTCTACCTGAAAGACGAACTCTTTCCCTTTGAGAAAATGTATAATTTGTTAAAGTTTTGAAGCAAAATAAGTGAGTTATTTGGATTTTAATCATAATTGTTTGATAGAGATGTCTACACAAAAAATTACAAAAGAAAATAACAACACAAACTTGAAAGATATGTACCAAATTTTATTAAAAATGAAATTTACAAATTATCTAATTTAATAAAAACCCTCAAGATGTTCTATAGTCTATATAGAAAGGACAAGGAGTAATAAATTATTCATTTAAGTAGATTTCATAGACGTACCAAAATATATTTTAAGAGGGTATACCGTGTTGATGCAAGTGTTGATAATGTTTTGGAATTAACGGCTGCTATATTGTGTGTTGCTAGATCAATAATTTATAGATTACTAAAAGAAAGCAAGAATAGAACTCTTCAACCCCCTAAAACTCCTTCAGGCCGAAAACCAATTGAGATTGATGAGTCATTAAAACAAAGACTAATGCGTAAAGTCCATGGATTTTACTTACGAAAGGAAATTCCAACACTTGACAAAATTATGACATCAGTGCAAGAAGATACGGACTATACAAAATTCTCCAGAATGACATTATGCAAACTTTTGAAAGATGTGGGTTTCAGATATACAAAACATAATAGAAAATCTCTCTTGATAGATAAACCGGAAATAGTTTTTTGGAGAAGAGACTATTTAAGAAGCATTCGACATGCCAGAGAAAAAAATTTGAAAATCTTCTACTAAGACGAAACATGGATAAATGCTGAATATACAGTTTCCAAATCTTGGCAAGATGAAAACATTAAAAGCGGAAGGCAGGCATTCGTGGAAGGTTTGCAGCCACCATTTGGAAAAGGAAAAAGACTTATCATTGTCCATGTTGGAAGTTCTGAAGGTTTTGTTGATGGTGGATTATTAACTTTTATTTCAAAACGCACGGGGTACTATCACGAAGATATGAATGGGAATGACTTCGAGGAATGATTTGTTCAAATGTTGGATCTGATTCCAAAAGGGGCTGTTATTGTTATGGACAACGCAAGTTACCATTCACGGTTACGAGAAGTATTGCCCACAAGTCGTTGGCGTAAAGCAGAGCTTTTGGAGTGGCTTATTTCGAAAAATATTAATTTCCAAAAGATCCACTAAGGAAAGAACTTTACAGAATTGCAAAAATGAACAAGAATAAATACAAAACCTACATTGTAGAAGAAATGGCTTCTTCTCGTGGTATATCAGTTCTTCGACTTCCCCCTTATCATTGTGAACTTAATTCCATAGAATTAATATGGGTTCAGGTAAAGGGGGAAGTTGGAAAAAAATACTACTTTTAAAATAAACGATGTTGTGAAATTGTTTGAGAGTGCTGTAAGTCATGTTAGTAAGGAAAATTGGACAAACTGTATCGAGCATGTTATCAAAGTAGAGGCAAATATGTGGAAAATTAATGATGTGATGATTTAATCGACCCTATTATTATTAATGTTAACAACGATTCTTCCTCTTCCGAGTCGGATATAGAATAAAATGTAAGTAATAAATGTATTCCAATAATTATTTCGTTTCATTTTTTATTATAATTTAAAACGTATTTTTTCCTAAAATACACACCACTGCATTGCGTTATTGTTTATCTGCTAATCCTTTAACAATGAAGAAACCTTTAACTTTGCTATAACTGAAACAAATACGGGGTCGATCTACCTGGTTTTTAGATTTACGAAAGAAATGTAATTTAAAGTAAGAGATTTATCAAAAATTTCATGGTGCTCCCTGTACAGGTTTTGCATACTTAATTAGGGTTTATTACTCCTCGTACTTTTTGTACAGACTATAAGTGTTGTCCATTTTGGTCTATACATTTTTGTAACCTGGATAAAAAGTTATTGAAAATAAGTCAAAAACAAATCGCAATGAATTACTTTGACAGTTCGTTGTGTCAGTTTGTTGAATCTATAAAAATCCCAAAGCCTACTTTTACATTGAAACCCGTAGATGCCTACATAACAGCTTATCCTAAAAATCCAAATAACTCACTTATTTTTATTTTTTATGTTTTATTATTTATTTTATATTGTTTGATCGGTTTGACAAAAACACATTTTCCAAATTTTTCTACAATAAACTAAATTTCTTTTTTTAACTCATAATATTTAAAAAAAAAAACAAGCCCTGTTTTATTTTTTTTTACTTGTATTTGCCCGTATGCTAGTTTTCCTCCATATCCCGTGTTTTGTATATACAAACTACACCAGCCGTCAGAAATTAGGAAGATACCTTATATCATCACCAACTTTATTTACTTATTATCAAATAAATAAAAGCAAACAAGTATTTTATGTGTTGGTGTCTAATAGATAAAATTAACAGTACTTTTAACTCGTCTTTTTATTCGGAAGTCTTCCAATCCAACCTACGGCACATCACCAGCGGTTCTACAAAGCGAGAACCGTAATAGATTACTTTACCAGGGATATACAAAAAGTATTGGATAGACTTTAATAATAATTGCGATTTAAAAGAAGAAATTGTAAACAATTAATTGCAATTATAATAAAAGTGGTAAATTATTATACGTTTAAAGAAACTGGTATGAACATACTCCTTTTACAGGACAATATGGATCACAAACGTTTTGTGTAGGTTATATGAAAGCATGATTAAGAAAAGAATAGAAGAAGAACCTCAAGGGTACACGACACAGATCACCTCTTGAGCCCCATACACCCATTCACTTGGGGTAAGTGTCTAATTGCATTTCACCTCTCTTTCTCAAAAAAAAAAGAAAGAAAAAACTGTTCATTATTGAAATTTTGAACAAATCAAATTATTATAGGCATATTTTTTTAAGTCAATCAATTCTTCTTTACTAGAGGTCGGGTCTGCCTTGATTTGCCATTGTTAAGGTGTTTACAATCCTCCTCTATGTCCCTTTGTCCTGTATGAAGTCATATAACATTCCCCAGAACTTGGGGATTTGCTACATCGAGATTTAATCGCCATTCAAAGTGTGATCAATGTTAAAGGATATGATCTTTACTGTCCAAATATTAATATTCTTTCTTATAGGAACTGAGCAATTTTACAATATTTCCCGGACTCGTTTGAGTCCGGTAAATGGCACTTTACGGTACACTTGTACTTTACAGTACTCTTCAATTCTCCCAATGTTGTTTGAAATAATAAGTGAATCAACATAACTCAAACTTTTATTCTAGTTTTTTAAGATTGACATTAATTGTACAATTGCTGTTGTCAGCAATATGTATTAATGGACTTGTTGATGGATTTACAGTGTTTTCTGTAATCGCGGAAGACGTGTGGCTGTGATGTAGCACTTCAACAAAAGTTTCGCCCCTTTGGATCATTCTTGCAATCTTGTTTGTGCCTTCAATCGATTCTTCTATATACTTTTCTGCAACTGACGAACTCTTCCAGCATTAGCCAACAACGTTGAGGATGTCCTCCTGATTTGCCCTATCGCTTCAGCAGTTTTCTCAGAAAAATTCAATATGTCAGCCTTTATTTACATTGTTACTTAGTAACCGCTGTTCATTTTTTATTTATAAGGCAAATCAACCATGTTAAGAATAAATCAAGAAACATAATTTTTTCCTACGACCACATATGAAAGTGCTAGTTTGCACACTTATTTGTACTTAAGAAAGTAGCTAATATCAATACACGTATTGAAAAGTACAATAAATGTCAAATTAATACTATTATAAATATAAATGTATGAGTTGCATTATCTATGCAACCAAAAATACACTTACCTAGGTACCTATAAGTGCAATAGGGGTGATTGGCGCATACAACAGGAGTAAAACGTAAATGAAAATGTTCAAAATAGGTACTTTACTAACACATAACATTTCTCAAGTTCCAATTAATTTCACAAACTGACCATTTTACTTTTAATTTTTATAGATCCACAAAAAAATAAAATGTCATTTAGCTAATAAAGAATTTGATGTGAATTCCTGAGAAAGGTGGTTATTTGATTTTAATTAATTATATTTCCATGCAATATCTAAACTCGTTAATCCTAATTTTAAAATATTTATTATTAAAAGAAATATTGGGGTCGTAGGAAAAATCGTGTACACAACGCGTTGGAAAGTGTATTTCTTGCACTCCTTACGTTTCCGCACTCGCCACTACGCGGCTCGTGCTAAATTTCACTCGTGCGTGATACTTCACTTTCCACACTCGTTATGTAATATACTATTTCCTACGACCACATATGAAAGTGCTAGTTTGCACACTTATCTGTACTTAAGAAAGTAGCTAATATCAATACACGTATTGAAAAGTAAAAAAATATAGTTCTATGATCTGTGACATTTACGTCAAATTTATCAATAGTAAACACATGAATGACAAAGCAAGGACCATTTAATTTTTTTTTAAATCTTCCTTGTGTCAAATATTGTATTGTAATTGCCAATACAAATTTTTCTGTATAAAATAAAAATAAAGAATAAAGTTTCTTATAGGGTTTTAAATTTTAAAAAAATAAACATATTTTTATTCAGTATTATTATTTTTATAAAAACACTTTTAGAAAGAAGAACAGTTTATTCTTCTTTTTTATATTGGGTTATGTTCCGCGCATGTGTCGAAATTATTTTAACACAACCGTTTATTCTAGTTTATCGTCCATTGACAATCAGTTTAATATTTAAAACTTATGAAAAATAGAAAAAAACTATAATCTAGCCTTTTTCAAGCATAGACTTTCGACTTTCAAGCGGAATGTGACACAGGACAATGCAGGTCGCTTCCAAGTGAGTCCTCTCTCTTGAACCTCAGATTTTTCAGTTCGTTGAATTTTACTCAGCGATAGAACAAGTTTTATCCATTGAAAGAAACTTCAAAAAGATCCTATTGTTAAAAATGCATTCTTATTTAAAACGTGGATGTTCTTTATCGGGAATTTAATTTTCTACAAGTATTATACCTTCTCAGATATTTTTACCAAAAAAATCTGGCAGTTTTTATACAAAATAAAGATTAGATAAAAAATTTAAAAAAAAACCAGTTTCATCATCACTCTTTCAGTTAATATTAATGAGTCTAACTTTTTGTCATTAACCATACCACAAAATATATTTCTTTAATTCTTCTGTTTCTCCTACTTTTACGTTAATAAATGTTTTAGAACCACTGTAAATACCGAAGAATGAAAACCAGCTTGCCTTACATGGCGAGAATAATGCACAGTATTCATTTAGACAAAATTGAAAAAAAAACTGGTAACTAGCAAGTCGATGGGACAAGTTTATTTTCTACTATGCCGTTTCTGCGGGGTTACGTAAGGTTAATCAGCACCTTGTCATTGATACTTCATTTTTAATTATGGTAATAAACTAAAATTCGATAAAATTTCGTTTAAATAAACATTTTGAACGAATAAAAAATAATAATAATAACATTCCATTGGCTCTTGTTAAATGTTGATCAAACATTTTTTTGAAACATATTGTGCCAACCTTAACTTTATCCATATCGTACAATAATAATTAAACAATAAAAACAATTTATTAATTTATTCCACCATATTTGTAAAATAAACTTTCTTTGCCTAATAATGGCTGTGTAAACATAAAAACACAGTATATATCGCTAGTGTACTGAATTTAATCGTGGTTGTAGTTCGGTCGACGAAGAATTCCGTAAAGGTCGTTCAAAATCGGTTGCTGTGCCACAAAAAATAGATGCAGCGAGTGAACTGATAATGCAAAATCTTCATGTAACAGGCACAAAACTTAAAACCTGGCTTTTATTAACTAAATTATCCGACATTGACAGAATTGTAAAATAATAATAAGAAAATATAACATCCAATAAGAATTTCAATCTGTGAATTTGATGATGAGTTTTCACTAGAAACAGCTGTCTTCATTAGGTGATTAAAGTTTATTGTAAATGATAACCAGTAGAAAAGAATAATAATTTTTTTTTATTTTGTAATGTAAAATAATTTTTTTGGTGGATCCACTAATAATAATATAATTTGCCGAGTTTAACGTTTGAAATATCTATTAAAATATAAACTGACTAATGGACAAAAATAACTTAGAATTAGAGCGAACACAAAAGCACACACATTAATTTTAGTACTTTCCGCAATCAAAAAATATTTAAGTATTTCCGTCAACCATTGTTTAATTTATATCTAATACATTTTTTCCCTACAAATCTAAATTCCTAAATAATGAAAAAAAAAAATTGGAAAAGACTATAGCACTCCTGAGAAAAAGAGCTGAAATCTAACAAGCTTCAATAACTTTATTTCAGAAATTTTATAACAATCTGACTTCCTTTTCCAAAAACTGTACACCTAATACCTTTTTATCATATTAGTACTAAAATTATTACTCTATTCCCTATAATATTACCTAGATTATTACTTCATTACCTAACTTATTACCTTAATATCTAAAATATTACCTTTTAATACCTAAGTAGTACTTAATATTACCCAAATAATACCTAATATTACCCATATAATACCTACTATAACCAACTAATAGGTACTGAATAATACCTTATATTACCTTTAATACCCAAAAAGTGTACACCTAATACCTAGAGTGAAAAGCTCCCTGCATAATTGGCTTTAGGCTGACAACACATTGTTATTCATCACTAACATACCTTCAACAAATAAATCCTGGTTTTCCATATCATTGCACAGTTATACTAATCTTAGAGGGAAATATTGCCAGGAGAATCTCTTAGGGCTAATAATATCTAGGCTTTAATAATTGTATGTCTTATTACTTATATATCTACCTGGGCTAGTCTAAACACTAGTTATTTAAATATCAGTATTACAAAGTTTTCTGATGTCACTGGTAGGTTAACATTTAAAATGGCCAATGGCAAGAACCAATACTAGCTTAATGATTAATCCACATTTTTTATACTGTAGATTTATTGATGAATCCATCTAGTTTCTTAGTAATAAAAATGTATCATTTTCAATCACAGAATACATGTACACAAATTAGTGGGAAGCTGACCCTGAGTAGTGTAGTCAGCAAGGAATTGTGATTTTATTTTAACAACAATTTAATATTAATAAAGGAGATAAATAGTTCAGTTGTTATATTTTATTGCTTTCAATTCATGTCTATTTCCCTTGACTATAAAACAAAATGTATAAATTAATAAACAGACAATTGTTGATAGCCTCATCTCTATACTTGCAATTGATACAAGTGGATAAATGCTACCAAGTTGATTATATTTAAATGATATTATGCATGGGTTGTGATATTTTATAATGAACTTTTAGGAAAATAAGTTTATCATTTAAAATGCAAGATTAAATGACCTATAATGATAAAAGTAATTAGCTTCTTAGTGAATATTTTAAAAAAATCAAAATTGTGTTTACCTTCAACAATACTTTATTACAAAGATTATTAATATTGATTATAGTAATCTTTAATTTGTGGAAGTAAGCAAAAACTAGTTATTACCAAAACAGCCATCATTGAATTTAAAAAACCAATTGTATAAAACAAATAGGGGAAGTTTTGTTAAGTAAGTTCAATTTTTAATGTTCATAGGAAATTTTTTACCAAAAATTGGAGCTGGTGGGTGAATGAATATGCCCATGAATGAAATTTTGCATAGAAGTAGAAAACACAATACTCTTTTATCTTTTGAACTAACCAGATAAAAGAGAATTGTTTTCACTATCTTTATGCAAAATTACTTTAATGGACATCCTCATTTTCTGACCAGCTCCAAAGAAAAAAATAATTATAGATATGTTTTGTTTGCCATTAATTCAATGCTTATTTATTATCTAGATTTATTATTATAGATTTTTATGATTTCTTAGCCTTATTATTAATATACAAATATTAATACAATGACTTATTAGTATAAAGTTATGATTTATTTTAAATATTATGATAATTCCCTTGTGCCAAATCAATTTTACCATTTTGGAGCTAGGAGCCTATCTCTCACATGTACATTTTTTCATGTTCTTTTGTAATTCAAAACATGAGGAAGTTTGTTTTACATATCTGATATTTATAGTGTCGTTATCATTTTGTTTGAGTAGCTTCCTTGGTTCTTTCATATTTATCTTGTGGTAACAATTTATAACTTTTGCTTACAAAACTTGTATAAATTCTTTCATATCAATTTAGAAAATACCTATTTGTTTTCATTACATTAGGTTAAACCAATGTTATAATTGAGTGGGATTCAGCTCTGTAAGCATTAAAATCTTTACCATTTAAAAATGTTATGAATATATTGCAATTCTTTAGTAATTCAACTAATTAAACATTTGTAAAATAACATGACATGGCATATCATCATCATCAATTTAAAACAAACAATGAGTAGGTACTGTTATAAGTATTTCTGTAGAACAAACTACTGATTATAATGTTAAAATAACAGTTTATTGATTTTCTAGAATGAAAAATTGCAAAGTTAGTATTGTATGAAATAAAAAAACTTTTGTAACTTACTTTTTCCACTGTATAAATGATTTTTTTAAATACCCCACTATTTTGATAACTAACTCACTATTTTTAAAAATACATACCTTAACAGCCTGTTAGAGGAAATTACACAAAAAATAAATTTGATTGCACAATTTAAACTGCAATTAAATCCAAGCAAAGGATGTAGATAGGTAAGTAAAAAATATTTTTAGAAACTGACTCACTTCCTAAATAAATATTTAATGATCACTGCTACTCAAAGGGTAAGAATCGGTAGATATTTTGTGAGGGTAAATCAAATTATGTAGTTGGACAAATGTTGCTAGCTTTGTAGGTACTATTTCTTTTTCTTTTGTAACCAATCCCAGGTATGTTACATTACACCCACACACACATGGTGTATATAAAGCATGAAATTTTAATAATTAAATTTAAAAATAATTTTAAAATAAACCAAATAATGCGTGCTAATACAAAAATGATGCATTGAAAAAATTGCACGTTCGTGCAATTGGTTTTAAACAGTATTTTTAATTTTCTCTATATCGAGGTGAAGGATAAAAATATAAGTAGGTGTGTGTGTCCTCATTTCAATTTCATTTATTTTTATTTTAAATAAACGTTAATAAAATAGCGTAATATTTACTTAATAAGCTATAAATTGTCTACTAAACATTACTAAAAATAACTGCAAACAAGGGAACTGAGAAAAGTACCTACTTGAATTAGTACTGCAGATCGAACTGACTATTTTGCACTTTTTATAACGAAAACTAACCGTATTCTCACGTACAAAATACTTTTAACACGATATCTTATACATTTCACAACTAATGATTAATGTTAAAAGAATAACAACTTATTCTGCGACCGCCTTACCAGAAGCAAGAGGCACCATTTTTATAAAACAAATTTTATAAATACGATTCACGGACAGTTCATATTTCACTTCAGATCACAGAACAAAAAAGTGACTTGAGGCTAGGCTACATCTTTTACAGAGCCATCTCTCAAATTCTTAGTGAACGTATTATTGTTAAATAGACTTCTTTTTTCTATAAATAAATCTGTTTATAAAAATTTTATTTTTCTACAAACATTACAAATTCTTATTTACGAAAATGAAGTAAGATCTTAATTGAAGTTCTAACTGTTTTGACTGGCTATTATTTGGATCGTAGTTAAACTATTAACATCAGCAAAAAATATGATTGCTGCATTATTTTTACATGATAGGTAGGTATCCATTATACAAAAACATTTTATACAATATAAATATGTGTAATAATATTATGTGGTTGTCGTACTAAAAAATTCCAGGATATATTTGAATCCTTTATAAACAATTAATAATTTTAATAATTTGTCAATGTTGTGCTACGGAACTGATTACCCTAATGGTGGAAAACGAGCATATCGTAATTCATTCCGACAGTCAAGCGGCTCTAAGTTCGATACAGGTCAACTCAAAGCTTATATGGGACTGCATTTGTGCACTCAAATAGGAAAGCTGCAATTGGCTTACACTTATATGGGTACTGGGGCAATAAGAAGGCTGATAAATTGGCCCGGGAGGTTGCAAAAAAGCAGCCATCAGCGAATTGGTGCAAGTCTCTTGAATAGTGGGTAGGTACCCCTAGACAGAAACAGGCCAAACAGTTCATAAGAGGACATTCAGCAGACTTATTCTCACACAGATGAAAGCCAGTAAGGATGGTAGTAGGACTGTTAACTGGAGATTGTAGGCCAAACAGGCACAAAAGTCTTACAGGCCAGACAGAGATTGTCTTATGCAGGTTCTGTCTGGAAGAGCAGGAAACCACAATCCATCATTTACCAATGTAAAGTCTTAACAAGACTGCGATTTCTAGAACTTGGAAAGAAAAAAGTGGAAGCAGCAGGCGATATGAAATGGCCACTGCCAAGACTGTTGGACTTCATCTGAAGGGAAGGGTTAGATGATGTGCTTTAAAAATACAAGGGCAACACAATAGATCTGCAAATTTTCAGTGTATCAGATTGACCCAATTTGTAATAAGTTGGCACTACAACAGCTTAAGCATTTTAAAATTGTAAATAATTTTTTAATCTTTAGTTTTCTTAATATAATTTACCAGCATCCTTAAAATAATTGTGAAATTTCCCTGTAAAACTCAAAATGCACTTTTTTCAAGAATCCTGAAGCTACTTAAGTATATTTCAGTTCTATTAATCATCACTATTTATGTGTAATCAATAATAAAATTTAAGTTTTTTAAATACATAGATACAAAGAATTGAATTGTTAAAGTTTTTAACTCAATACTTTTTCTTTTTGAGGTAGGTATCAGATCATTTAAAAAAACACAATTTAACAAATATACTTTATACAAAAAATTCCATTTACACTAAATAAAATTATATTAAAAATTAAATTAAATACTTAAATTTTATATGCATTTAAGAGTAAATATGGATGTCTTAATTTTTATGACATTATCTTAGGAAACTGGGTGTTTCAATACCACCAATTTTTTGTTGGATGATTTTTCCATATCCTCCTCGTCCTGCATCATAATCAGTTCTATATTCGTCACGCACCTACAAACAATTGTGTTTAATTTATGAATATGAATGCAAACTGTTTTTATTTACCTGTCCTCCTGTTTTGCCTCTTCCATACTGTCTACCTTCAATAAATCCAGCATCCCAATCAGTTCTAACAATTCTATCATCTAATCTGGTTCCATTTATGTACCTTAAAAATATTATAATGAAATGTATTGTACTAACACTATGGAAGTCCATCCATTAAACATAGAAACTTTTTAACAAAACTTTTTATTGAAATTTTTATTGAAAAACAACTGTCATTGAAATAAAATTAAATAAAAGTGAAAGTTGTGTTGTTTAATATTCTTAAGGGAATATTAAACGTATTTATTTTACTATTAATAGAAACTTACCTTAAACAATTTTCAGCATCAGCTCTATTGTAGTATTCTACAAAACAAAATCCACAAGGTGTTTTCTTATATTTATCTAATCCCATAATAACTCTTCTAATATCACCACATTTGGAAAACAGTTCGTATATTTGTTCTTCTGTAGTATAAAATGACAAATTTCCCACATACAAAGTAGTTGTTTGTCTTAGCAACCTATCTTGATCTGCTCTGGTGCCCTAGAATCAAGCAAACAGTTAGGATAAAATATTTCAATAAATAAGTAGATATAAATACCTTAAAATGCTGATCTCTGTAAGAGCTAAGATCAATGGAAGGTGATGTTACCATAGCCATGACTATAGCAAAATGATAAAAACTAAAGCTCTAATAAACTAACTTATTCAATCCTACCATATAAAGAAGAATCCTACCAAACCATAGGTAATATAAAGATACCAAACAAATATGATTTACTACTACTGTGGCAAAAGACGCAGTGATGTCAAGTGTCTGTCAAGTTTATATGTCATGTCATATGTCAATTCAGAGCTAGGCGATTTTAGGTGCACAAATACCGATATTACTCTGAGTGATTTGTGATAGTCACTTATTAGTATATCATTAATTATCCTAGATATATAATATTCTATCATTACACTTTATATAATTTATTTATTAGTTATTTTTATAATTTAAATGATATTTTAGTATAAATATATTTATAAAATATCTTAAAATTATTTAAAGTTCACCGTAAATAAATGGCTAAAAGTGACATTTAAAGTTAAAGATGTCACTACTAGTTTCAAAAACAAGTGATGTGGCCTAGGTAAATTTGTCGAAGTATGACAAAATGTGTAGTTTTAAGTTAATATGTTTTATAATTTTATTATTGAATGTTTATAAAACAAATTGTTTAATATCAGACAAAAGGTTATGTGTAAACGAAGACTGCTCAGGTTTGTTTATTAAATTTATGATCAAAAATATGGAACTCATTTGGACTGTTATTCTCATTTTAATTTTAGCACCTATTTCATTGGCAAAAACTCTTTTGGGATATGCGAGTCCAGAAGCTTCAGTGCTTTCATTTAAAAGTAATGTAAATATAAAGGTATTTAGTAAAGAAGCTGGTTCTCGACCTGATTTATGGGGCGTCGAAATTAATGGAAAAAGGGGTTATGCTCCAAAAAATTTGCTAAGGGAATATAAAGTCCTTGCCAAACCAACTAAAATTGTTGATACAGAGTTTTTTAAAAAACATGAAGTGCCTGCTGAACAGCAAAAAGAAAAAGTTGATCCAGATAAAGTTAAACAATTATTTGAAGTAATAGATGGTACCACTATTATTTTAGACTCAGATAGTATAATTCCTAGCAGTACTGAGAGTCCTATTCTTTCTACAATAACTAATAGTTTAAACATCCAAGAAACTCCCAGTAGTGAAAATTTAAAAGAAGCTAGTAAGTTATTATTAAATAAGTACTTAAAAATGCATTTTCCTTTTTAATATGTATCATCTAAATATCTTTTAATATTGAGTAAATATACAGATCATATCAAAATAATTATCAGTATTGTTGTCAACAGTAAAGTACATTAATGTCAGTCTCTAATAGTTAAAACTTGATATGCTATAGTAAGCAAAGCAAATAAAGATATTGACCTTGATTAATTTGAAACCATCTTTTGTTTATTATACATCTTAATAATCATTTTAATTTATTTTATTCAAAGTACACAGTAGATAACAGTTTGTTTGGCTATTCCACTAGTTTTACTTTTTTTCATATATACTTGAGTCACATCTCATCAGATTGACAGACTGAAGTTACATTTTGTTTTACAACAGCACAACTATTTGATGAAATAAGTACCCTTTCCAGTAGACCAAAAATTGAAGGCTTGAAGGATTAAAAAATAACAATATTACCAATATTATTTACCATAGGGGATTATCCTGATTATTTCTCCTTGCATTGGGGAAAAAACTTTATTATAATAATATTTACAAAGACTCTGTATTTTGGTGTAAATTTATGTCTAATGAAAAATGAATCCAAGTCTATACAATTTCACTTCCAATATTTATCTGCTCATTGACAAAATCCCATTGTTAATCTGTTAAATGTGTTCTAGTTTCTAATTCATTGAGAAAATCTCATACTTGTTTTCTGTCATAAATGTACAGCATTTCTATTTTTCTGTTTTGTGTAAGGTTGTTTTTGAATAATGTGATTTATCTGGTTGGATATTTTGGACATTTAAGTTATGTTTATAGTAAAACTAGTGGAATAAATAAATACACTGTTTATAGTGTAATCTAGAAAAAAATTTGTTTGTATTTCAAGATTCAAATCTGGAAAAACAGTCAGTGACAGAGCAGAATACAAATGGAGATAAACCAGAAACAGTAGAAAAAAATGCATCACCACCTCCTGATGAAGTAGTTGATGCAAATACTGAAGAATTATCTGATAAAAGTATGTTTTCAACTTTCAAGGATTGGTATAATAGTGAGGGGGATGATGAAGATAGTGAAGGGGATGATGAAGATGAGGAAGAAGAAGAAGATAATGATTATGCAGAAGAAAAAAAAGAGTTGTTTGAAGAATCAGAAATTGGTAACTTAAAAATTTTTAAAATTTGAATATTGATATATCTTTGAAAACATTCTGTGGCCAAAACAATGATTACTTGGTTTTCTGGAATAACTGTGTCAGAAGAATTTTTGTACTAAACCCTATCCATCCTAACCTCTCCTTACTCCCTTCAGAAATACTCCAGTGTGGGAGGCAAAACATTTAGTCAAAAATTCTTCTTAATGCAGTTATTCCAGAAAACCTAGTAATCATTTTTAAAAACTCATACTTTAAAGAATTTGAGTTGGCCAAAAACTATTGAAGTTGTAGTTAAATTTGTTTGTTTTAGTTGATGCCAAAAATCAAAAAGAAATAGATGAATCTAAAATTATTTCTACTGAAAAACCAATAAATGATAAAAATATTCTTGGAATCTATGATAATTCTACAATTTCTTTTGAAAAGGCCACAATAACTGAAAATCTAAATAATAAAGAAGATGAGATTGTAACTCCAACAAACAGTTTAAAAGAAAGTTCGAGTAATAAATTTACGATTATTGAAGATAAAATTCCAGAAGTTGTAAATAAGTTGGAAAACATAGAAGTAGAACCAAAAAAAAAGGAGGATGTACTTAAACCTGTGTTAGAAGAACCACCAGAAAAACAAATTGCTTCTCCAAAATATATACTTGAACCTGTGTTACAAGAAACAGCAGACAACCAAGCCAAAATTGAAAACAATCTAAATAAAGGAATAGAAATAAATATTTCAGAAATTGTACAAAATGAAGAAGTAAAAATTGATAAGGAAACAATTACAGAAGCTAATATATCACCAAATGTTGGTGATGGAGAAATATTGCCACTGTTGCCCATGGAACATATAACTTCCAATCCAATTGAAACAGCTCCTTTGTCAGAAGTACAAACTCAAGAAAAAGTTTTATCTTCTACGGAATCAACTGTATTTGATGAAACACCTGAGATTGTTACAGACCCATTTAATCAGAAACCAATTATGGATGCTGATTTTCAAACTTTTAAAATGGAAGAAAAGTTAGTTGACAAAGAGGAAATAACCATACCAAGCAGTAATCAAGTTTTAGAGTCTCCAAATCAAGAAACAGGTGCAGAATTTTTACAACAAGGTAACTAAATAAAATTAAACACTCATTACTATTCCTACAATTTCTTGTTTTATTGCTTGATAATATTTTTCTCTTTAATCTTCTGATTTATTTTTACTTGATTAAAAAAATATATTTTAAATTCCACCATATTACAGATAGGTACTTGATGACAAAATTTAAGTCTAAATTAAATTCTAAATAATCTACATAATGGTTGTTAATAGTGGCAAAATAACCATAATGAAAGGGGTGGCTTCTGTTTAGCAGAGGATTTTTTTATTAAACATTTTTTTTTGTGATTTTTAAATCTGCACCCAAATTCGTAGGTTTCCATTTGATTGTAAAGCACCAACTATTGGCATGTCCAAGATATTGAAGTGGTAGTAGTATTTGCAACACTCCTTATTTCACAAGACATATAAATTCCACCTTGATCCTGTAGTGCAACACTTCAGCAGCACTTTGACTTTGTTAAGCTCCCTAACCTTTAGTCATGCAGTCAGTCACTCTTATTCATTTAAAGCAGTTGCATAAATGCTTGTTAAACCTATGTTAGCTAACATTATGTTAACTTTTGACGTGCAACTAGAGAAAATTTAACGGTAAAGCTGTATTATAGGTCACCCCAAAGCGCGTGCGCCACCATTTCAAATTATTTGATTTTTAGATGAAGTTGATGGTGCGGTGTAAATCATTTTTTTCTTAAACAGATTAGATTTTAATTAAATTTATTGTACTAACCCTTACTTTTTGGAAGTCCATCTTATTAAGAATAATAAAAAACTCAACTTCCAAGTTTATTTGAAAATAAAATATTACCAATATTATTTACCATAGGAAAGTTGCGTTCAAACGAAGAGTTCTTTATCATTCTTAGTTAGATTTTAGTTAATTTAATTTGGTTATAAAAAAAACCTTAATGTTTATAAGTTAATGAACTTTTACTGCCAAAGTCTATAAATAATAAATGAAATTATTATCTTCTTTTGTTGGTAATCTGTGATTTTAATTTTTTAATATTGTTCCAAAGCATAAGTCCGTTTAAATTTCAAAACATTTCATTGCCTAAGAATCAAATTTTAGCTCTATCGTCGACTAATCAAATTATTCTTAAAAATTCAAATAAACACATGCGCCTCAGGGGGGGTGTAAACTAAAATACACCTTTACCAATTTAACATAGAGTTAACACATTGTTAAGTAACATAGGTTTATCAAGCGTTTATGCAACCGGCCCTTGATTTATAAATATTTAATAAAAAAAAACGCACGTTTCTCGCCTATAATTCACGAATAATATTATTAAAACCTCTTTTTTTGTTTGTTTTGCATTGCAGATATTCCACAAGTGGATACAAAATCGACTGATATCCCGCCACCTGTCGGTTGGTATGGCAACGCCCATACAAACATTGATACATCTGCAGAAATTAAAAAAAATGGTGAAACTCTACAAAATGATCAACAAAGTTACAATATTCTTAGTGATGCATTAAAAAATAGTGAAGAAGTCCTGGCAGATAAATTTGTACAAGAAAATCGAGATGAAATTGTCTCAATTAAAGAAAATTCTTTCAAAAATAATGAAGAAGTATTACCAGACATACCGACGAATGCAGAAAGTGTTCCAGTAGAAGAAAATGTGTTAAATTCTTTAAAAGATAATAAAGAAGTCTTGCCAAACGATTTATTAAGGGAAAATCAAGTAAATAGTGTTTCAATTGAAGAAAATGTGTTAAATTCTTTAAAGACTAATGAGGAAGTTTTGTCAAACGATTTGTTAGGGGATGAGAATGTTTTAATTGATGAAAATGTGTTAGTTCCTTTAAAAAGTAATGAAGGACTCTTGCCAAACCATTTATTAGGAGAAAACCAAGATGAGGGTGTTTTAATTGAAGAAACTGTGTTAAAAGTGGAGGATGATGGAATTTTGGCAAGTTTGTTTTCCTATTTTAAAAGAAAACCAGCTATTGATGATGTAAATATGGAAACTTTGCCTGCAACTCCTATCGGCAAAGCAGATAAATTGTTGCATAAAAGAGACGTAGAAGATTACTTAACAAAGAAACCAGAACATTGTGCTGCCATGGAAAATATCCCGATTTTAGACAAAATAATGGAAGCCGACATGTTAATCTACTTAATAACCACCGCTGTGTCTTTTATAATATTCTTATTTTTTTATAATTTGATAGATAAAAGTAGTAGAGAAGCACCTTTTATCAAAAAGATAAATAATTTAGAAAAGGAATTGTTGATTAGTCTGAAAGAAAAAGAAAATCTTCAAGATGGTGCTTCGAATTTGAGCAACATTCCAACTGAAGAAGTGAATCTTTTGCAACGCAGATTGGAAGAAACTGAAATCTTAAAACAAACCCTCGAGATGCAAGTTTTAAGTTTGGAACAAAAAGTTAAAGGTAAAGAAGAACTGGAAGAACAAATCGAGTTTTTAGAGAGAGAATTGGAAACTTCAACCGAAGTCGGAATGGAACTTAACAGGATTATTTCCGAAATGTTGAACCCAACTAATGGAGGTTAGTAAAATCATATTTTTTTAATTTTAATTTATCCAGTTGAAAATTTATTTAAAGGGGGTGAAACACTACTAGAAAATACTGATTTTTTAATAAAATATGTTTCAGCAAAACAAACACGCTGTTTATCATAAAATTATTTATTTATTTAAATTTATTGTCCAATGGGTTACACCGAATTACAGAATAAGAGCTATAAATAATATTATATTATACATTTTTTTATTGTTCACTGTTGAGACTACGCTATTTTTTATAGGCGATAAATTAAAAGAGAACGTAGAACAACTACAAAGGCAACTTTCGGAACAAAAATGGATAATAAACGACATTACGAAATCTTTAAGCGACAAAGCAGAAGAAAACGCCCAATTGCAAGTTCAACTAGATGAAAGTAAAAAGAAAAGCAGCGATTTACAGAAAAAATTAGACGATCTAGTGGAACAAATTTTGAAAATCGAAAAGGAAAGAGACCAACAACAAAAATCCCTTCAAGAAGAAATCTCAATCTATCAGCAAAAATACAGCAATGAAATCATTAAGGAGGACATGTTAAGAGCAGAAATTCAGGTGAATATATTCTTCAATAATATTTGATATCTTCAATTTATTCTTTTCATCCTTGTAATCAGTTTGATCCAAGGTATCAGCAACACGTAATTTGGCAAATGTTATTGCAAATGTTTTTTTTCTCTCTTTAATATCATCAATTATTTTTACCATCTTACGAAGATGTGTGAAACTCGTTATTGAAATATTTTATAGTTTTTTTACACAAATATTTTATCCCTTCGATTGTCCGCATTTGAATCTATATGCCAATCCTTGCATACATCCTTTTGTGATTTGGTAATTTTATTATTTGGACAGCTAAGGCTTACACCTGTCCTTATTGTAACTTCTAAAAGTATCTGGACCACTTTATTTGTATTTATAGTCATGAAGTAAATGTATCATGATCTAAACTGATACTCAGGCTTCTAATAAAGCACTGGTGAAAACTGACCAAAGACTAAAAAATAAGGGTATTATTGTCTGAATGAAGAATTTAACGTCATCGCACCAGCACTTGAAAAAGACAAATGGAAGACATTGAAAGAATCCTAGGGATAAAGGGGGTATAAAAATCTACTGGGTATATGTATAACCAGTTAGACTGCACCAATTACCAAATCAGATAAAAGAAACATAAGATATATCCTGGGACTGTTACAGGACAATGCAATGTTAATTAGACAGGAGGTTCTACTTCCTGCTGTAAAGTCAGTGTATCAGGGCTATATGAAGTCTGACAACTATGTCAAATATGCTTTCTCCTCCTTTTTCTCTTTTAGCCATAGTGAAACTGAATGGTAATTTTAGATGTTTCCATAATTACACTCACCGACTTAAAATTTGTTCCATATTGCTTTATTTAAAAATGCTCTAGCTTCCAAACGCGAAGGCTGATTTCTTTGAATTTTTTTGCAACTTGTAGATAAAAAACTGTACTTTTAAGTTTATTAGACTGACGTCTCAAAATAATTTCATACTCCCTCCATATACAGGGGAGAAAGGAAACAAGGTGTTTCCTCTACTTTTGACTCTCCCTGTAGGTTAATTCTGCTAGTAGATGTGCACATATTGAACTTTATCAAGATGTCTGATTTGTTTCCAACACTTTGTTTTTTTATTTACCCAGATATCTTGATTTGATTGTCAAATGTGACGTTTTAAAGAAAATGAAACATTTCTATTTTTTTATTCAATTTAAACAGAGTAATCCTGCTAAGACAGAAGGTCGTATCTGCCAAAATGGCGATTTCTGGTTTGTCGCATATTTGGGTTGTCTATAACATTTCTTATCATAGTAGAAACTTTGGTAGTCACAAAAGAGGAAGCTCAGGATGCGAGAGTTTGGGGAGGTAAACTACTTGAAGAGTGTGTGAGGGACCGCCGCCCGTCTTGAAGTATGCTAGAGTAGTGATTTCAACGCGGGGGTAACGGCGAGTTTTGAGGTGGGTTTGGTTGGTAGGCATCCTCTCGGGGATGAGTCCAACACTATTGGGTTCTGGACAAGGACCCATCGAACATGAGTTTCCTATCTCAGCCCGAAAAAAAAACCCACCCCTCCGACAATAAAAAATGAGCCAAAGGGTGTGAACATAAATCGAAGGTAAAATTTGATTTCAAACCTGTCCGAAATACTTCCGCCGAATCGTTTGAAATTTTGGAATGAACTACCAGTTTCAGCTAATTCAGATTGATTATACAGTGTGTAAAAGCCAAATGGAATAAATTCATTATTTCGGTTACTGTACATATTTATAAAAAATCCCGAAACACGTCAAATTTAAATTATAACTTGACATTCTTTAACGTGAAAATGCAACCCCTACCTTCAACCCCCTTAGAATGACAGGTACAACCCCCAATTTTTTAAATGGGAAGTATAGGCTTGTGATATATCATTTGAAAGGTCTCTTCATTCTCTATTCAAAAATGTTATTGTTTTTAAATTTGATGCAAAAATTAACATAAAAAAAAATTAAAATCATGTTGTTACCGAAATTCGCTAAAATATACTCGAAACATTACAATATACTTAAAACTTATTTCCCGTTTAGGTCTTGATAATGAGAAAGTGAACAAAAACCATAGCAATGTGGTTTTTAGATGGTAATCATTAAAAAACTTTAACAAGCAGTAGTAAATTGATTTATTTAAGTTGTCATTGTTGTAATTTAAGTATAAAGTTTGTTCAATTCAATTCTGAAAAATGGTTAGATTAACGGAATTGCATAAAATTACAGTTTTACAAATGATTGGTTACGGAGATAACAACCGAACACAACAGGAAGTAACTCGCCTATTTCATGAGAAATTTCCTAATTTACCGCCTATATCCCAAGGAACAATAAGTAAAATAGAAAAGCAGTTTCGCGAGTTTGGTCATGTAAGGCAGATAAAAAAAGCAGCTGCCAATGCACTGAGTGATGAACTCAAATTAGATGTGTTGCTTGAATTTCAGGAAAACCCACATACATCGAGTAGACAGGCATCCACTACATTCAATGCTAGCCATACATCGATAGCAAACATATTAAAACAAAATAAATTGCATCCGTATAAGATTATACCTACTCAGGAGCTCATGGAAGACGATTTTGATAGGAACTTTTATTGTGAGCAAATGATGGACATGTTGGATAACAATATTATCCAAATAGAAGACGTTATGTTTTCTGATGAGTGTACTTTTTTACTTAACGGTCATGCTAATCGGCAAAATTGTCGCTACTGGTCCACGGAAAATCCTCACTGGATGAGAGAAGAACACACTCAATACCCTCAAAAGGTTAATGTTTGGGCAGGGATTGTAGGGAACAATATCATTGGTCCCTTTTTTATTGAAGGCAACTTGAATGGCAACAATTATTTGGCACTACTTCAAAATGATGTCATTCCAACGTTGGCAAATTTATATCCTGATCCAGGTAACCCTCAAGTTCCAGCGAATACGATATGGTTTCAGCAGGATGGAGCACCACCACATTACCAACTTAATGTCCGGCAGTACCTCGATACAATATTTCCCAATCGGTGGATAGGGAGGCGAGGATCGATTGAATGGCCAGCGCGATCACCTGATCTTACATTATTAGATTATTTTTTATGGGGATATGTAAAGAGCCATGTGTACAAAACTAAACCTTCTGATTTAAATGACTTAAAAGAACGAATAACGCTTGCGATTAGGTCGATCACGCCTGATATGTTAAATAATGTTAGAAGACAGTTTTATTTGAGATTAGGATGTTGCCAAGACGTTCGCGGAGAACATTTTGAACATCTACTTCATTAACATTCATAGTTCTTTTTCGTGTTCTACATTTTATTACGTTTTGCATTACATTTTAGTTTTTGATTGTATTGTAGCGAATTTCGGTAACAACATGATATTAATTTTTTTTATGTTAATTTTTTGCATCCAATTTAAAAACAATAACATTTTTGAATAGAGAATGAAGAGACCTTTCAAATGATATATCACAAGTCTATACTTCCCATTTAAAAAATTGGGGGTTGTACCTGTCATTCTAAGGGGGTTGAAGGTAGGGGTTGCATTTTCACGTTAAAGAATGTCAAGTTATAATTTAAATTTGACGTGTTTCGGGATTTTTTATAAATATGTACAGTAACCAGTAACCGAAATAATGATTTTATTCCATTTGGCTTTTACACACTGTATATTTACACATTAAGAATTTTTGTACTTTTGAATAAACATTTTTTCATTATTCTATCGTCATTATTAATATCTCCATTGTTCCCTCTTTATTAATTTATGAATAATACTTTACGCTACGAACAATAATAAGTATTTTCTTGTTCACATACTTAGTCAAATAGTCGTATATGACACATACGACATGTTGACGCAAATGAACCACATATAAAACATAATCGATTCCTAAGTCTATAAGTCGTATCTGCACAAAATCAAATATCTCAGCCAAATCCTAATTGATCAATAAGAGGCTCTCAATGGAGGTTCAAATTTTATATATAGAAAAAATTAGCTTTCAACTGTTGCTAGTTTTAATGGCAGAATAAGATGAAAATTGCATTTTTCTACAAACTGGTGTTTTTGCAGATACGACCTCCTCTTGTCTTAGCACGGCAGTGTATATGAGGGCAGTATTAAATTATTTTGAGACGTCAGTATAATAAACTTAAAAGTACAGTTTCTTATCTAAAAGTTGCAAAAAAATTTAAAGAAATCAGCCTACGCGTTCGGAAGTTAGAGCATTTTTAAATAAATCAATATTTTGAATGGATCGAATTTTAAGTCGGTGAGTGTATTTTGGTTTTTCAAAACATTTATATCTATACAGATCCTAAAAACTCAACTAGAGGAATCCCAACGCAAAGCCGAGTTGAAAATGAAAGAGTATCAATGCCTGAAGGAGAACCTAAACGGTATCAATTCATTTAAAAACGATAAAGAAGCTCTCAAATCTCTACTAAATGCGACTACCTTAAAAGCAGAACTGGAACAACTTAAATCCGAAAACGAAAAGTATTCCATGCAACTGGAACAAGAAAAAGTCGCTAAAATTGCGCTTGAAAAGAAATATCAAGCCGTAATGGAAGAGAACGAGTCCCTTTTAAATAAATACAGAGAATCGGATAAGCTCAAAGTGGAGGCTAATTTGAAATTGGAAGTTTTGAATAATTATTTTAAGAAGAAGGAAGAAGAACTGCAAAAGTAAGATTTTTTTTATTAAATAGTTAAGGTAGAATATAAGATGATTATTTTATTTTAGTGAAATTTTGAAATACAAATCAATCTGGGATGCTAAGGAAGGAGAGGCCACATCGACCACCGAACGAATGAAATGGATGACCGAAGAGATAGAAAATTATAAGTAAGAAAATTATCTTAAAAATGAGGAACGTTTTTGATTATGTATTGATATATTTTTTCAGGTCACAAAACGAAACGCTCAAACAAGAAATCGTATCGCAAGAGATCGAATTGAAGAGCCAAATTTCCATATTGGAGAAAAAAGTTCACGAAAATTGGGTAACGTCCAGGCAAATGGAAAGAAAATTAGAGGACGTCAAACAAGAAGCGGCTCAATTAAGAAATCGATTGACTTTGAAAGAACGATCAATGCTAGATGAAAGATTACAAAACAGTATGTCGAAAATCTTTTTAACAGTATAAAAATATTGTAATTGTTACTTTTAGGGTTACAATCGCCGATAGATCAAAACGGCGAGCTGACTCTTTCCCCGCCGCCGATGGAAGCATCAACGTCGCCGTTACTTTTCGGCGGTAGAGATCACATCACAAAATCACCGCCTCTTCCCGGATTTCCTCCGTTCTTACCTCCACCGCCCGGTGCTCCGTTTATGCCACCACCACCGTCATTGCACGGGATGCCTTTCATGCCGCCTCCGCCTGCGATGTTTCCTGGGGATCATAGACCGCCACCGCTCGGAAGAATGTCCTCGCCTCCGCCGTTAAATTCAAGGTAATTATTTTCCTTCGATTTACATGGTATTTAACTACAAACAAAAACCTTTGTAGGTATTCACCAGACACATCAGCGTTTTCGCCCTACGAAAGAAACACCCCTAGTCCTCCGTACGATTCGGAATACGGTGCATCACCTCCTCCAATCAGTGGATATCCTTACAACAGTAGAAGCGATAGGAGAGATTATAAAAGACCAATGCACGCATCGAACGGGAGAAGTAATAAAGGTAATATATCTTTTAACGTAAAAGTTCTTACAAAAAATATATGTCACTCTATCTGACTTTTTTGTAAAGCTGTTGTTGCTATGATTCCATAAAACAAAACATATAGTAAGTAAATAAGTAAATCTCTGACTACAATACTTTCCCTTTTTTATTTTACTTCATCTGTGCATAAAATAAGATAAAAACAAGAAAGAAATCAAATGAGAATTGCTAAATGTTTGAAGAAAGTCCCATCTTTTCATTCAAACCCACTAGCTTTGGTTATGGACCCAGAAATGCCAAAAACTGCTGGTTCAGAGTAAATATAAAGTTAATACCAATCATGAAGGCGCCCTTGTCATTATTGATGGCAAATTAATCAAGCCTGAAGAGCTAGAAGGAACTCAATCAGAGGCTGCTGTAAAAGAACACAAAGCCATATTAGATCTGTTTAGAAAGTCAAATAGTTATGCCAAGTCTATGATTACAAGTTCTGTTACTGATGCTGTTTATCAGAAAATAATGGATCAAGAGACTGCGTTTGGGATTTGGAATACATTGAAGCAACAGTTTGAGGCTTTCACCCCTACTGTGGACCCTTACCCTCGACGGCTTTCTCCAGAGAATGGAAAGGCTAGGAATCAAAATTGTGGTATCTCCACGAGGAGATACAAAATACCCTTCTTTCGCCTTCCCAATATAGGGGGCCAAGAAAAAAAACTCTCCGAACGAGCTAGATATCTAGGACTTATCCTTGACCGAAAGCTATTATGGAGAGAAAATATAGAGGAAAGGGTGAAAAAGGCGACAGTTGCGCTATACATCTGCAGAAGAACCATTGGCAAACAATGGGGGTTGAGACCCAGTATTGTCCATTGGTTATACACGGCAGTCGTAAGACCCGCACTCATGTATGGATCATTGATATGGTGGCCAGCCCTATGTAAGGAGGTCAACCGGAAAAGGGTGGGAAAGGTACAGCGACTAGCTGCCCTTCTCATGACGGGGTGTCTTAGGACAACCCCGACAAAATCCTTGGAAATTATCCTACATCTGACTCCACTAGACCTATATGGAAAGGAATGCGCGGCCAACGCTGCTCTCAGACTCAATGCAGTCTCACCATGGCCTAAGGTAAACTATGGCCACTCTAAGGAATTCAGTCTTATCTTAAACAACACAGACTACTCGAAACCCACCCCGATGTTCGACCGCAAGTTCTCGGTTCTTCTATACAGATGGCTCAAAACTAGAGGGGAGAGTAGGAAGTGGAGTCTTCTCAGAGTCCCCACCCCTCAACCTATCATTCCGTGTCGGACTACTGCAGTGTATTCCAGGCAGAAATGGTAGCTATTAATGAAACAGCAAAATGGGTACTTCAAACCGGATTCGAGTCAGCCAAGCTGTCATTAAGTCTCTAAACCCAGTCTACCTGACCTCCAAGGCGGCTATACAATGCCGTAAAGCCTTAGATGAGCTGGCGTCTAAAGTAAGAGTCAATGTTGTCTGGGTACCCGGCCACACGGACATAGCAGGCAACTGTAAGGCGGACGAGTTAGCAAGAGCTGGTACGACGCTCACGACTATATCCGCTAATACAAGACCAGGGGCACCTATCGCTGAATGAAGATTGCTCCTCCGGAAAGAAATACTCCGCCAAACCAACCTGAGTTGGCGGGAAGAACCTTCTTGCAACTCGTCAAGACAGATATGGCCAGAGCTTAACCTGCGACGTACCAAAGATATTCTATCTCTCTCCAGGAAATCAATCAGAAACGCGATTGCGGCCATCACTGGACACTGGCTTGGAGGATGCCATGCTGCACGCATGGGAATTCCACAAAGGAATGACTTTTGCAGAAGTTGTCAAGACGAAGAGGAGGAAGAGACGATGGTCCACCTACTCTGTCACTGCCCTGTTCTATCCAGGCAAAGATTTTCTGCTCTGGGACAGCCCTATTTTGACAACTTATCCGATCTTCAGTCAGTTGGTATCAAAAGCATCATGCTGTTCATTGACAGCAGCTACTGGTTCTCACGATGGGGTGGTGGGGGTGGTAACCACCCCATACGGCATCACAACGGGCCTCTGGCCTAAGTGGGTCCCATCCTGAACCACCGTGTTAACCTAACCTAACAGTTTGAGGAATCGACAAAAGATCAGTTACATAAGATTTGTGCTGATTTTTTGCGTTTAGTTGGAATGATGAAGAGGATGTTTCCATGCACATCGCTAAGTGAAAAGCTCTTTGGAATGAATTAAAAATAAACATAGGTCTTAAAGCAAAAGGCGAAAATGCTTTACCTGATTTACTGTTGGTATGTAAGACTCTAGCTATTCTGCCTAATTCTTACATCACTTCCAAATCAAGTTGGATGTTTTTGAAGAATGATGATAAAACTTTTGAAAATTTGACAACTCAACTTTTGTTCATTTGAAGGAAATTTTATGAAACAACAAAGAAAAATTCCGTTTCACAGGAGGCTTCAGCTGCAGATTCAAATCAAAACTCAACATCCAAGTAGTTCTCGTAAACATAAGTGTAATTATTGCCATTCTGTTGGACATTGGGTTAAAGATTGTCAAAAATGGAAGTCGGATGGTAGACCAAAACGAACTCAAGAAGTTTCATCCGTTGATAATACAGGACTTGTGATAGAAACCCTTTCAGTTGACATTCCTAAAGATTCATCTACTTGATGGATAGACAATGGTGCTACGAAAAAAGTGATAAACACCGATTTTTATTAAGAACAATAAATAACTGAACAGTAAACTAAACTTCCACTATTTATTCGAAAAATTCGCTTTAAAATTCAATTACAGCTGTTTCGCTATAGCTAGCATCGTCAGATTGACATATTGAAACTACTATGGAGAGGTGCATTATCTTGCATAAATATGAATTCATCCCCAACTGCACCTCGTCAAAGCCTAACTACTGGCTCTAATACCAAATCAACATATCTCCGACCGGTTAAATTTTGTTGGAAAGGAAGTTCTGCTCCCTTCATAATACCTTCCGAAAATATTATGGCTTTATATTTTGGGTTAGATCTGGCAGCCTGGAGTCTAGCTTGTTTTCCTGGAGCTCTGAGAACCCTAATTCGACGCGACGATCATCTGATCTAAGGCCAATTCTGGTCTTATCTGAAAAGGAACATTTTCCCAATTTTCAATTGTCCAGTATTGGTGTAGAAGGCACCAATTTAGCCGGTCAGTTTTGTTTTGCCTGGATAATTTTGGAACTCGTAACTGTCTCCTGCTGTATAACCCTCGAGTAGGAAGTCTTTTTCGTATAGTTTCAACTGAAACATTCACACCTGTAGCTTATAGAAGTTGTCGTTTCAGCTCTGGATGAGAAACATTCAGATTTCTTCTAGCAATTTGGTGCACAAAGCGGTGTTGTTGTTCAGTTGTAACTAGACTTTGTCTAGGTCTATTCTTGAGAGTTCCTAATGGACTAGTTTAGTGATTTTTTTTTATATTTGCATCTTATAAAATAGGTTTTTAGTGGTTCAACTGTACAAATAAAATTTTTATAAAATTAATCCTCTAGCCATAATCGGCTTTTGAAATTTAAATTTAATGGTTACATACGTCATAAGTGGTAAGTGACGTGTTTCAATAAGATTGGTAGAAAATTTGCGATGTTGTCGATATGCTTTAATATTAACCGAGAAACTTATCTCTCTCTCTTATTTGTTGTCATTAAAAAGAGATAAACATATTGATATTTTTGTTCTCTGATTGACACTTTATCAAATAAGGAGTAAAACACTAAACAAAATATTCTCATTTTCGTTAGTTTAATTTCTTGTTTGGTTGTGTTTGGTTTATGAAAAAAATTACTTCTATACTATTTTTGGTTCGAAAATAAAAATCCCTAACACCTTCTCTTGGTGTTATAGCGGTTCCTTCAAAAATAACTAATAGATGTAATTGTTCTCTCGGGGAGCAACCCTTCTATCGGTACAGTGAGAGAACGAATTTCAAGAATACCGTTTTGGCATTTTCAATAGAACCACGCCCACTTTCTATTGGCTGTTCTATTCTATCACCGTCAAGAATAGGGGTCTTGTTTGTTTATTACAGATAAACACGATTTTCTCTCCTGTCATATATCTTGTCAACTGTTACAATCAGTTAGTCACAGAACACGGTGTTTTGTGCCGCCAGTTCTTTGAGAATACTTGAAACGAACGTAGCTAAAATGTGACAACGTTGACTTTTAAACACACTTCATTATTGGTTATTATTTGGCGCTACGTTTAAAACTTACTAATTATTTATTGCTAAATTTTACGAAATGAGAAAAATTAATTGCAAAATGAATACCAATATAAGTAAGTAGGTATCTTATCCTAAATATATATTGCTATCATTTTGATTAATATGATCCTACTAAACTAGTCCATTCCAAATACCTTATATACGTTTTTGATACTACACCCTGTGTAATGCCTACTACTTCCGCTACGTCTCTTTGGGACATTCCTTGTACAATAAGAGCAACAATTTTTCCCCTCTACATATCTGTTAGTCCGACATAAGGTATGCTTATCTTTTTTGGACCAAAGTAAACTTGCAGTGATTGTACTGCTGAATACAAAATTTAAAAGATTAAAATTAATGAGCACTCGTTCATTTTTTGTTACCATGTTTATTTTCTGCAAAAAGCTTATCTTCGACTAACATAACAAATTTTTTACCTACAAAATATTTTAGTCTCAAATACTGAGTGAATCTCTGAGTTTGCTTGTGTCTAACCTAACCTAATCTAATAATAATCCAGGAAATTCAAAATATTTCACACTAATTACATTTCTGAGAAAAAAGGGAAAAGGTTAACGCCCGGGAAAAAATTCATAAAAAATGACATTTTGTTTCCTGTCATCAGAGATAAAATGTCAAACTTTTCCCGCCGCAGAAAAAAAAACTTTTTTGTTCTTAATGTTTTTTCTAAAAACCAATAGCTGCAGCAGAGAAAAAAGGCACCATAATTTTTTTTAATAAATTGGAAAACAGTAAAAAAAGTAAAATGTAATACGATTTACAATTGGCGAAAACGAGCAAAGGGTGCGCCCTCTATCTCAACTACTAGAATGGGGAAAACAAATCCATTCTCCATTTGTTTGCATGCTATTTGTGAGCAGTGTTTTAGAATAAGTTAAATACCACACGTATTATCTTTCACTAACGATTTTTACCACACAAAATTCAAAATAGAAATTGAATTAACATTGTTTTCCCCATTTCACTGACAATTACTGCAGCGCCAACTATCGGTAAAGTTTATAATTGCTGGACATCACATGAATTTAGTCTACATGTATTATTGATTGCCGTACACATTCAAAGATTTGAGGTGTATTTTTTATGATGTCAAGCTCTTTGAATACGATCCTCGACCTATATTCTCACTTAGACCTTGATAATGAATCCATAAAGGTTCGAAAGCTGGGTAAATAAATTTTAAAATGAGTACACCTAACTAAAAAGGTATTAAACCAGTAATTTTGGGGGTATGCAGCAATTAATAAAAGTAAACTCTATACTTTTTTCCAAGCTTTCGGTAAATTTATTTCCATTTTCAAGGAATGTATTTGAGGATATTAAATTTTGTCTTTACAATGTTAAATATAAACACAATTAAAACTATAACAAAAAAAAATTTATAAAAAGACGTCAGAATTAAATTAGTAAAACTTATAGTTATTTTTTTCAAAATATTAAAGTTGCTTAATTCTTTTTAATTAAATTAAATTGAAAGAAAAAATTAGAAGAAATAACATGTTGCTGAATTTTTAACCATATTTCTGGAGTATCAGTCTTTCCATATTTCTAAAAAGTTTTCTCTTGAATTTCCATCTCTACTAACATGTTGATTATATTCGTTTTTTTTTGTTTTTATCTAAATCTGTTTTATATGATTAGATATGCAGTGGAAATGAGGAATATGCAATATATTATGACTTATTTTTTTAGCAAGCTGATTAGCTTCATTTTAATCGACATTTTTTAATAGTTCTGACTTCAACTCCAAATCAAACATTTAATTTTTCTTCTTCGAAATATAACATCAAATAATTCTTTTAACACCACAATATCAAAAGAAATAACCTTATTTGGGTTTTCTCCAAATTTTGTAATTGCAGATTATTGTTCTTATTATTATTAGAAATAACCATACCAAAAATACTCTGCACTTAATTTGATTTTTTTTTTGTTTTAGATTCACTGATGAGTTCTGGATCAGAACATTCAAACGACTCGTTAGATAAGTTAAACAGAAAACACTCTGCGAAAATGGTGTAGCATTTTAGCTGTTGTTTTTATAGAAACTAAAAAGTATGCCCTTTTATTGTATAGTTTCTCTATTTTTTTATTTATTTGTTTGTAATGTACTACAATCATAAACCTACTAACACGGTCTATGACTAAGATATATCTTGGTTTACTTTCCATACTTATCACTAAGATCCAGAGAAAATACTATGGTTTCTAAATTTAAATATATTAAAAATCGTTAAATTTAATAAATAAACGCCGATTTGTAGATAAGAGAGAGAAAGTAAATTTAGGTATACTTACCCGTTTTTTCTGTGATTTGAAAACAAAAGAGTGTAGATTATAATTTGCAGAATTTTGTAGTTACTACTGTATTGTCTGAATATATAATTTTTATAATGACAGGTCAGTAAAAAAGCGAAAATACACGATACTATTGGTTAGTCAACCAGATCTGGTTTGGGAAGATGTAATTTTACTCGGAATAAAGTGTATAAATATGTAAAAAATGTAAAAAGGAAAAATGTTGAATAAAAAATTTATTGGTATACAAATGTATTTTTATTAATTTAAAATGGCAAATTACTAGTACGTCTCTTTTACGAAAACCAATCTTTTGTTGAACATTCAGTATTTCCCTTAAACGACGCAATAGATGGTCAGTTGGATTACACAGAACAGTTTTCTAGATCTTTCTGTGATTTAATTCGGGTAGGTAACTCAAACAAATATAAAATAAACTCCTTTATTCGCAAAAAAATTTAATAAAAACAAAATAAAAGTATTTTTTGTTTTCTTTCCAATGTGACCAATTATCTTTGTAAATTTTACTGTTGTTTAACATCATTTTAAATTATTCTTAATTGTTATTGTCAACATAACATCACAAACCTTTTCTTTTTCTTCTTGTAACTTATTCTACTAAGCCAAAAGACATATCTCAATTTCACTGAATTTCTCATTTTTTATGTAAGGACAATTTGAGTTGTGTTTAATCCATTTCCTTAGCAAATTAGACGTATCTCGTCCGTATTGTACAGCTAAAGTGCTAGAAATATAAGACGTAGGTATCACAAAAATAGAACAAAAACCAAAGCAGTTTGGACCACAAAGCATCATCACTATAGAGGTTTCACGACATGATACAAATATACAAGGTATAATATCTAGCGGTACAAAACTCGTCCGATCTGCGCATGTAACGTCACTCGTGATATTCTATAGCGCGTGTCAATGTTAATATATAGGAATTTGATATTTAATTGGTCAATTTATTGTTTAAAACTTTTATTTGTTGTTTATTCAACATTATTTATCAAAACAAAATTCAAATTATACATGTGTGGCTTAAAATTGAGGATAAATAAATTGAGAATTGTTAAATTATATTTTTATTCGAGATTTAATTAAAAGGAACAATGGTAGACGTAGACTAGGTATAATAATTAAGTAATTAGGCACCCGTATACAGCACACCGCATTTTAATTAATTTGTTTTATTTTTTCCCGGAGAAATTTAAAATTATAACCTGTAAACAATGGACTGGGAAAGTGAGTAGTCAAAATTTGTGTTCTATGCTGTTGAACTAGGAAGTGTCAACGAAATGATTCCAAACGGGAATATTATAAATCTCCAGAAATAACTTTTGTTTGAGTCATTTTGTTATTATATTATACTTTAAAATTTAACGCAAGTATCATAATTAAATACATATAAGCAAAATCTTTCCAAATTCGATTTTTAAAGTACCCTTTTTAGTAAGTATTCTCAAAATTTATGACAATGCACAACTTTGAAGGTTATGTTATAATATTTTTAAGGAAATTTTCATCCATCTACTTTAGTGATATGTAAAACATATGAATGAACACTTAACAATGAAAAAACAGTAATTAACTCAGAAAAATCAAGAAAATACAATAAAATGGTCAATAACACCTATAAAACATACCATAAAAAAAGTTGTTTGGAATCATTTGGTTTGACACTTACGTCACTACTTTTCCAGTAATTCCAGTTCATGGCGTTTGGTCACAAGTGACGTCACTAACCACGCCTCAAACATGCGCAAGAATACATCCAGCGCCGGATTCCGTTATGAGGTTAAAATAAGCCAATTAAAATGATGCTTGTGGGCGGAGTTCCTACCGTTGATATTTTACGTGACGTTTAAACTAGGTATAACTGAAAGTAATTTTTAAGGTTTTAAGCAGGTATTTATTATTTTATGATTGTTTTCCTTTGATCTTGTCTTCATTTCATAGTCTTTAAAAGTAGGTTAACACAAGGTATTGGCTGTGTTCGGGGAGCACGCTATTTGCGCCATTTGGCGCTATCTAGTACTATTCCTCGTTTGCGTTATATGGCTCTTGGCGCTACATAGCTCGAAAGCGTGCTCCCCGAACACACCCATTGATTTTTTGTGGAAAATTTTAACTAACGTGTAAATGGAAAACTTTGTGTTTTCCTCGTTAAATGAAGAATTCATTAATGTGAGTATCAAATCAAATATCTATTTTTGGCGTATAGGTAGTAATAAGAACAATTATTAAATTAAATCTACCAATTTTTTAGTCTGTTTTGCCACCTGGCTGGGGAACAAAAATTATGGAGAAAAAGATAATAGAAGGTGAAGATAAGTTTCCTAACGTTCAGTTGCAATTTTTTGTTAATTGCACGAACAAAAAAGTGTTTGGTAAATGGTTAAGAGAGTTTGAAAACTTAACCAATTTATCATACGTTATAAATAATACGGTTATTGAGGATAGAGAACGGATTAAACTTAAGTGAAATATGTAAATGATATATTATTGGTACCTATACATAATATATTGAATTTTTGAGATTATTAAAATTATTTAGTAAACGTTTAAAAAGTTTTATTTACCATACAAAGTTTAAATTTAATTTTAGATGTCACCACTTTACTCGGTGCTCAAAAACTTACGAACCATCTTCACAAATTAAAACGAGAAATACCAACTGCCCTTCAAAATTAACAGTAAAAATTCATATTATTAGAAAAAAATACATGGGCATACAAGAAAAATTCCAACTTTTACAAGAAGCACCTTGTGAAATAACTTTTATTGTAACACACAATCAGGCAATTCAAATTATTTGCGGTTTCGGAAAGTTAGTAATGATGTAAGAGAACAGTTATTACGTTTCTACAAAAATGGACATACAGCAGGAACAGCATTAGAAATGATTAAGTGCAATATCCAGCTAACTTGTGATGACTACAACACAGCTTTAGCAGATAGGAATAGATGCCCAAGTTATAAATATTTGATTAAAACTGGATTTCATTATGGATTAAAACTACAATAATTTGCCCAAATCTATGAAATATTTCAACTCTCGGAGGTTGGAGGATGGAAATAAAAAATAAGTAATAAAAAATCCTCAGTATTTTTACCCTTAATTTAGTTACTGATAACCAAAACATGTATATTAATTAAATTAAACTTCTTTTAAAAAAACCTGAAATTATCCCCTGGCATGATAAAAAAATACACCTTTATAATACATTTTTACACTGCAATTATATATTTTTTTACTTTCTAGCCTAGAAAGCACAAATTGAAAAAGTGCGCCAAATATCCAAGCCACACCTACTAATATTTCTATTGGCCTATTTTAGCCTCATAACGGAATCCGGCGCTGGATGTATTCTCGCCAAACATGCGCGATATCTTGTATATTTGTATCATGGTTTCACTACTCCTGAATTTTCTAATGGGACCGTAGTCGTAGTGTCTCTTATAAAATTTTATCGGCATATTCCGGGGCACATTTGAGTCCCCTGTTCTATATTTGAAATTTTTGACTCAATATACTAAATGAATTCTCCGAAAATCTTCTAGTGCGGGACAACCGATAATTGAAATTTTTTCTCATTGTCGTCTTTTTGTTGTATAGAAGAATACGGCCTTAGCAGATTTGCCCCTAAGGGAAATGCTTCGTCTCCGACCATAATATTGGGCACCACACAATTTGTACCTGGTAGCTTATCCGGTTTCGGAATATTCAAAGTTCCTTTCGCTAAAGCTTTGCCTAAATTTGAATGTGCAAAAATTACTCCATCGCTGTTTTTACCATAAGAACCGGTATCAACAGCAATGAAATTATACTGGGCATCTACTAAAGCAAGTAAAACAATTTTTTTAATTTTTTTTATAATTAAAATACTGGGAACCTGAATTTGCTACAGCTTTTATAACATGTTTGGAAATGAGTTTTCCAGAACCCTTGGAAACTTAAGAAATGAAACTGCTGATGAGGAAGATAAAAATCTTGCCAACGATGAAGATTCCACTCGTGTCCCAGACTCTAATGACGTTCTGACAAGTGCAACAAACAGTGGTCCACAAGAAGATCTCAGGGTAACAAATGAAGTAGCAGCCTAAGCCAATACACCAAATTCGTCTTCTGGTAAGACTCAGCGAACGAGATTGTGGAAAAATAAAAAGGACCAAGACACTGCCAGCTCAACTCTAATGAAATATTTGCTAAGTAAGCAAGAAACTGAGCAAAGAGTCCATGCAGCTTCTCCTAAAGATGAAACTGATGCTTTTTTACCGGTATAATTGCAAAAGTTAAGCGATTTGTTTCTGAAGGACTGTTTCAGGTAATAGTTCATGAAACTGATGCTTTGACAGACGAAAATATTGATAAAATTGTATATCATCGTCCATTAACTACGGAAATAATGTAACATATTATTATAAGAGTGGTTTGATAACAGACTGCCTCTCTATAAATTAAAAAAAGTTTATTTACCTTTTAGTTCACTACAAAAATGTCGAAATAAATACAGTGCGGTCCATATGTATGGAATAAATTCATTTGTAGCGTTATTATGTACTATATGAAAAAAACCTGAAATAGGTCGATTTTTATTCTTAAATTGACAATTTACAGTATGAAAATATTATCCCCCTCCAGCACCCCTTCGGAATTATAAGCACCCCCTCGAAAATTTTAAATTACAAAGGGGGTCGTGTGGCACCTCGTTGGAAAGGGATTTTAGTCCTCTGTTCAGCAATATAAAGTTTTTAAGTTTGGTGCAATCATAACTGAGAAAATTGATTTTTAAGATGTAAAATTTTGATAATGTCTCTAACACAAAACTTTACGTAGAATGAAGATAATAATGTCACATAATGATTAGAATGTGTTTTTCAATGTATTTGACACTTAAATTAAATGTTCAAAATGACCACCATTCACTTCTTGACAATAACCGAGGCGATATTGTTTGGTCTATTAAAATAATCAGGTATTTTCGTATCTGTTCTGCTAAATATTAGGAAAAAACTTTGAAGATATTAAAATAATAGTCAAAAAACTAAATAAACAAAAAAAAAACAAAATAAATCTAGTAGGCTGCTGTCATTTAGGTATTTAAAGTTACTAAAAGACGTCAGTATTTGTATTTGTGCGCGTATTAAATTTAATTATGGCTCATTTGTCCGAGACTCAAAGAATAAACATTTTAATTATGATTGGTTGTGGTAATAAAACCAGAACTCAAAAGGAGGTTTGTGAAATTTTTAATAATAAATACCCTGGTCAACACGTTTCGCAGTCTACAGTTAGCAAAATTGAAAAAAAGTTTCGTGAAACTGGACATGTAAAAAATATTGAAAAACCAGGTAGAAATGTTCAATTTACTGATGAAAAAAAGTTAGATGTACTTCTAGAGATTGAGGAAAATCCGCATAAGACAACTCGAGAACTTGCCGCCGACAATAATGTAAGTAAATCATCTATTTTGAGAGTTCTGCATAAAGAAAAATACCACCCTTACAAAGTTCAGTTGGTTCAAGATGATCCTGATAGAAGGCAAGAATTCTGTGAATTGATGATGGATAGAATGAACGCAGATTTGCAGTTCATAAACAAAATAGTTTTTTTTGATGAAGCGACGTTTCATTTAAACGGAACGGTTAACAAACAGAACTGTAGATATTGGAGCAGAGAAAATCCTCACTGGATGTGTGAGGCTCACACTCAATATCCTAAAAAAGTTAACGTTTGGGCTGGTATCATTAACAATAAAATTATTGGCCCTTATTTTTTGAGGGCACAGTTACTGGTGAGGTTTATCTAGATTTTTTGATTAACTTTTTAGTGCCTACATTACAAAGAGTTTTTCCTGATGTTAATCATCCAAATGAGATAGATCGATCTATTTACTACCAACAAGACGGAGCTCCACCGCATTTTGCACGTACTGTTAGAAATTATTTAAACGAGGTTTTTCCCAATAGGTGGATTGGAAGACGTGGGGCGATCGAATGGCCGGCTAAATCTCCCGATTTGACTCCTCTCGATTACTTCTTATGGGGTTATTTAAAATCAAAAGTATATTTTAATAGACCAAACAATATTGCTGATTTAAAAGTTAGGATAACGGAAGAAATTAACAAAATAACCCCCGAGGTCATACAAAATGTTGTACGAGAATTCCAATATCGCCTCGGTTATTGTCAAGAAGTGAATGGTGGTCATTTTGAACATTTAATTTAAGTGTCAAATACATTGAAAAACACATTCTAATCATTATGTGACATTATTATCTTCATTCTACGTAAAGTTTTGTGTTAGAGACATTATCAAAATTTTACATCTTAAAAATCAATTTTCTCAGTTATGATTGCACCAAACTTAAAAAACTTTATATTGCTGAACAGAGGACTAAAATCCCTTTCCAACGAGGTGCCACACGACCCCCTTTGTAATTTAAAATTTTCGACGGGGTGCTTATAATTCCGAAGGGGTGCTGGAGAAGGATAATATTTTCATACTGTAAATTGTCAATTTAAGAATAAAAATCGACCTGTTTCAGGTTTTTTTTCATATAGTACATAATAACGCTACAAATGAATTTATTCCATACATATGGACCGCACTGTATAAAACATACAGATACAGTCATTAAACCAGCAAAAAATGTTAAATATTTAGGGATAATAATAGACCCTCATTTAAAATGGAAACTACCGAATTTATCATTTTCTGGTTCAAATAGTACCTAGTTCGGAATCTGAACTTTCCTGTTGTGACCGTATAGAAAAAATCACTTACAATTCTTTGGAAGGTTACCTAATAACACACACCTCGTATTTCAATATTAATAAAAATATCACGTAGATTTTGATTGGATGTTTCAAAAAAGTAAACGAACTGCGTTTGTGTTTGACATTTAGATAGATTTGCTTTCGAGTGACATTTTTAATGTAACTATATGTCATTCTATATAAAGAAATCCAAGAAATCTAAAAAAATTATTTGTTTTCAAGAGCGTAGTAAATTTTTCGTCCCAATTTATGTAAAACTGTAAGACAATCGTAAAAATATAACATTTTTCCGTATAAATTTGAAGTACCGATGTTAACGCAGGTAAGACCAAGAAAATATCTATTTATATATATTAAGGATTCTATATTTTAAATATTATAGCATTTGCAGTATGATGGAACAAGGGGATCACAATAAAAAACACCAAAAAGACGGCGAAGACAACAAAAGAAATCAAGGTAATCGGAAGCGACATCGCAAACGTAAAAATAACGAAGGACAAGCTGAAGCCTCTCCAAGTTGTAATGGGAGAAATAGTAACGAGCCTCACCGACGAAAAAGGGGCGCGGATGAAAATGGTAGTAGCTACAAACACAAAAACCATGAAGAAAGGAAATGTGAGTACACATTAATTCGTTATTATAATTCGTTACATTTGGTAATTTGTTTCTTTGGAATGATTAAATAGTGCAGTCGAATTACGTGAAAAAGTGACCAATTTATGACTTAAGTCCGAATTGAGGTAGCTAAGTGGAAAGGGTTAGGTTTGATAATTACAAGTCGAAAGGCGACCATCCAAGATCTTAGATGCGTGCGAGGGGTGCGTGGTGGGGGTGGAAAGGGGGTGAAAACGGTTTTTTGCAATTTGCAGGGTAAATACGCATTTTATTGAAAAAAGTTAAATAGAAAAGTTGTAGATAATAAAAAAATCGACAACTTTTGTCTGAAACATTTTTTCACATAACCTAAAAATAAAGGCTAAAAAAGCGAAAAACCATAATTTTCGTTTTTTATTTTTTACTCAGCGAAAAATCAATATTTTATTATGAAATTCAGTACAGTGATAGCTTTTTGTATCCCAAAAAAGTAGAATTTTTTTTTACGATAACTCAATTTTTTTCCGACATATTAACGATTTTCGCAAAAAAGACCTCATTTTGTAACGGCTCCCAAGGTCCGAATTTTTATTTTGACGCCTCTTGAAGGTCTCATTTTTTTCGTAATGACTTTAAAAAATCAGTTAATTCCAGACAGTCTGCTAAAAAAAATTTCCTGCAGTTGCAAAAAAGGTTGCAGTTCTTCAAGATGCAGTTGTCGAAAACACGGTTTAAAGTGTACGAATTTATGCTCGAATTGCTACGGCGTTAATGATTGTACTAATATCGAGCAATCAATCACAGAAATTGCCGATGTACATCCTTCAGAACACGTTGACCAAAACGATGCATTTGAAGATGAGAATCGCATGCTAGAAGAGGAAGAAAATGTCGAATCTGACGAAGAAGAATCAGAAAATGATAATGAAGATGAAGACGAACATGATAAAGATGAAGACGGAGATGATGAAAATGAAGACGAAAATGATGAAGATGACGATGAAGTAGAAGTACAAGAGGAAGAAGAATGTAATTCGCAAGTCAAAAGGGCGAGATATAATTAAAAATAAGAAACAGTAAAATTGTACTTTCTTTGTATAATTCCATCGTATGCACGTATAAAATAAATTTTTTTATTTTTTTAATCAATATACACGTCCATAATTTCCTTTATTTCAATCCTACAAACTGCAATAAGGTGTGATAAATTAAATGCATGTACATGAAATATTTTTGAGATTAATATAACGTGTAGAAGGGTAGGAAAAAGATACGCGTGAAAAATTATGAATTTTTCAGTTTTTTCGATTTTAAACGATTTTTTTTGCTAGGAGTAGTATTTTTTTATTATTGTATATGAAAATTAAAGTCATTACGAAAAAAATGAGACCTTCAAGAGATGTCTAAAAAAAAAATTCGGACCTTGGGGGCCGTTACAAAATGAGGTCTTTTTTTCGAAAATCGTTAATATGTCGGAAAAAAATTGAGTTATCGTAAAAAAAAAATTCTACTTTTTTGGGATACAAAAAGCTATCACTGTACTGAATTTCATAATAAAATATTGATTTTTCGCTGAGTAAAAAATAAAAAACGAAAATTATGGTTTTTCGCTTTTTTAGCCTTTATTTTTAGGTTATGTGAAAAAATGTTTCAGACAAAAGTTGTCGATTTTTTTATTATCTACAACTTTTCTATTTAACTTTTTTCAATAAAATGCGTATTTACGCTGCAAATTGCAAAAAACCGTTTTCACCCCCTTTCCACCCCTACCACGCACCCCTCGCACGCATCTAAGATCTTGGATGGTCGCCTTTCGATTTGTAATTATCAAACCTACCCCTTTCCACTTAGCTACCTCAATTCGGACTTAAGTCATGAAAAAAAGGTAATTCGACTGCACTAAAAGGGTTTTCAACTGATACTATTAGTTGAAATTATAATATTTAATGAAATGTTTCGTCAACTAAGAATTTTAAATTCGTACACTCAATACAATAACCAAAAAATCAATGCACCTATGCATATTTTCTGATAACTTTCTCATTTTTTTAGCCCCCGAAGAGATTTATTCAAACGAAAAAAAACATCACAAAGAATCCAAACCCACTGCGAAACCCACTGCGGAAAGAAAAGCGGAGTCTAATAAAAAACGATCAGCTCGCTCTACAGACAACATTGGTAATAAATCTACTAAGCAAGCCTCTTTGCGTAAACTAAAGACGTTCCATATGGGTCAGACGAGTCACGTATCACGCTCCTCCGAAATCGAAGAAGAAAAAGAGAAACCGACGGAACGAAAAAAACACCGAGCGCGTAGTAATCGGAAGCCCGAGGAAAAACACAAAGTATCTCAAATATGGTATTGCCAAATAGACAGTACGGTGCCCTTTAAGTATTACAAGAAAGCCGAACGCCCCGATACCGTCCCGATGAAGTACAGCAGAAACGCTTGGATCAAAAAACGAGCCAAATCAACCCCGGAACAAAATACCAACGGCGAATTTTATGAACATTCGTCTCATTCGAGAGACAAAACCCATTATTCGAAGGAATCCAAGAGGGGAAAATACGAAAGAATCACCAACAAAGAAGACATAAGTAAAAAGATCGAAGCGGAATATACGAAAAAGATAGAGAGTAACTTGAAAACTTATTTCGGTAAAATCGAAAAATTGATTGATAAAAAACTAAATGATTACTTGAACATAAATAATAGTAAACTGCGAGAAACGATAGACGACAACGTGAAGTATATCGAAAGAGAAAGAAATAAACATCAACGACGGAATGATGACACTAAAGAAAAACGAGTGCAGAAGAGAAGAAGCAGCATCAGATCTATGTCTTCGCAGGAGGATTCCAGCGAAAGGATACGTCGTCATTCGTCGATCAGGACTCGGAAAAGATCTGCGTCCAAATTATCCGGAAGACAACACCATAATATCGCTACAGATACTTTTTCTATTGAAGAAAAATGTGAAGATATCAGGTAAGTTTTTACAGTTTGCTTTTGGAGGTGGTAAAGGGGCTTATAACACATGAAAAAAAATACATTAACTATTCCAATTATGATCATAAACTTTTTAGGGGTGAAAAAGGGGTAAAAAACTGAAATATTGCTGTTTGCGGCTAAAATTGACGTCAAAATGAAAAGTGCCCCATAGAAAAGTTGTAGATAATGTAAAAATCTAAAACTTTTCTCTAGGTAATTTTCTCACATAACCTCAATTTTTCGAGGAAAATGGAAAAAAAACGATTTTTCGTTTTTAATTTTTAATTTTCCAACGGATTCGTCAATCTTGATGAAACCTGGTGAAAACTTACCTTTTTATATCCAAAATAACCTGGAATTTTCTCAACCTTGTAACATAATAATTTTCCGAGAAATTTGATTTTTCTGGAAAAATCTCTTTTTTTTCAACTGTAAAGTTTGCTCGGAAAATATTATTGAAAAAGATTTTCCTGGGCACATTTTTTTCGTTTTTACGTCTACTTTCACATGAAATAAAAAAATACACCTCTCATTTAAAAATGTGCTCAAAAATAAAAAAAAAGCAAAAAATGAATTTTGCAACAGCTAAATTTGCAATAATTGTTAAATTTTTGTTATAAAATATTAAAAAATGCAAAAGCCGACTCTTGCATTACATTCTACGGGAAAAATTACAAAAGAAAATGTATTTCATTATTTAGTCGTATTTTTAGTTCATTTGCAATATTATTATAAACACTCAAGTCTATTAATGAAGTTATTAATCCAAACGGGGATTTCATGGTTTTTACTATTGTTGTATGCTGATTTGTTTATATTATAAGGTTTTTCATGAGATAAATCGATTTGTTGATAATTACAAGGCCCAAATATCCTTCCATCAGAGCCCTATAGCCACCTTTCATAAGTGACAAAGTGTAGACATGACAACTCTAACTAGCCTAGGGGCCTAGGCCTTTTGTTTTCTCTTTGACCTTGCAACATTTCAGTAAACAAAATATACTATCATTCGTAACAAACAAAATATTGTCTTTTCAATATATTTTTTAATTACAGTTACGAATTACTTAAAACCGAACGATTATATATTAAAAATAAACAAATTATTCCAAAAGGTCAAAGAAAATTGAAATTTTGATGAAAATTGGGCTATAGGGCTCTGATGGAAGGATTTTTGGACCTTGTAATATCAACAAATCGATTTATCGCATGGAAAACCTTATAATATATACAAATCAGCATACAACAATAGTAAAAACCATGAAATCCTCGCTCGGATTATTAATTTTATTAATAGACTTGAGTGTTTATAATAATATTGCAAATGAACTAAAAATCCGACTAAATAATGAAATACATTTTCTTTTGTAATTTTTCCCGTAGAATGTAATGCAAGAGTCGGCTTTTGCATTTTTTAATATTTCATAACAAAAATTTAACAATTATTGCAAATTTAGCTATTGCAAAATTCATTTTTTGCTTTTTTTTTCATTTTTGAGCACATTTTTAAATGAGAGGTGTATTTTTATTTTTCATGTAAAAGTAGACGTAAAAACGAAAAAAATGAGCCACACGAAAACCTTTTCCAATAATATTTTCCGAGCAAACTTTACAGTTGAAAAAAAAAGAGATTTTTCCAGAAAAATCCAATGGACTAGTTTAGTAGGATCATATTAATCAAAATGATAGCAATATATATTTAGGATAAGATACCTACTTACTTATATTGGTATTCATTTTGCAATCAATTTTTCTCATTTCGTAAAATTTAGCAATAAATAATTAGTAAGTTTTAAACGTAGCGCCAACTAATAACCAATAATGAAGTATGTTTAAAAGTCAACGTTGTCACATTTTAGCTACGTTCGTTTCAAGTATTCTCAAAGAACTGGCGGCACAAAACACCGTGTTCTGTGACTAACTGATTGTACCAGTTGACAAGATATATGACAGGAGAGAAAATCGTGTTTATCTGTAATAAACAAACAAGACCCCTATTCTTGACGGTGATAGAATAGAACAGCCAATAGAAAGTGGGCTTGGTTCTATTGAAAATGCCAAAACGGTATTCTTGAAATTCGTTCTCTCACTGTACCGATAGAAGGGTTGCTTCCCGAGAGAACAATTACTTCTATTGGTTATTTTTGAAGGAACCGCTATAACACCAGGAGAAGGTGTTAGGGATTTTTATTTTTGAACCAAAAATAGTATAGAAGTAATTTCTTTCATAAACCAAACACAACCAAACAACAAATTAAACTAAAGAAAATGACAGAATATTTTGTTTAGTGTTTTACTCCTTATTTGATAAAGTGTTAATCAGAGAACAAAAATATCGATATGTTTATCTCTTTTTAATGACAACAAATAAGAGAGAGATATAAATTTCTCGGTTAATATTAAAGCATATCGACAACATCGCAAATTTTCTACCAATCTTATTGAAACACGTCACTTACCACTTATGACGTATGTAACCATTAAATTTAAATTTCAAAAGCCGATTATGGCTAGAGGATTAATTTTATAAAAATTTTATTTGTACAGTTGAACCACTAAAAACCTATTTTATAAGATGCAAATATAAAAAAAAATCACTAAACTAGTCCATTTCTCGGAAAATTATTATGTTACAAGGTTGAAAAAATTCGAGGTTATTTTGGACATAAAAAGGTAAGTTTTCACCAAGATTGACGAATCCGTTGGAAAATTAAAAATTAAAAACGAAAAATCGTTTTTTTTTTCATTTTCCTCGAAAAATTGAGGTTATGTGAGAAAATTACCAAGAGAAAAGTTTTAGATTTTTACATGATCTACAACTTTTCTATTGGGCACTTTTCATTTTGACGTCAATTTTAGCCGTAAACAGCAATACTTCAGTTTTTTATCCCCTTTTCACCCCCAAAAAGTTTATGATCATAATTGAAATAGTTAATGTATTTTTTTTTTCATGTATTATTTATAAGCCCATTTACCACCTCCAACTGTTACATTCCAGGTCTCAGATATTCCGTATTTTTTATTTTTTTGGGTACAGCACGCCTGGACTATTTTTAGTTTTTAGTCTTAAAAATCCCATGTTTGTTTGACCCCCGGAAATAGTTTCTGTATACACATCAAAATCTTTGTTGAGCAGTGGTGTACGTTTAAAATTTAATTTTTTTTAGACATCATCGAACAGGTCGCACATCTAAAAACGAGTCTCACCATAATGCTATGACTCAAGCAACGTTTAAAGAAAAACGCCACTCCAACGATGGAAGTCCTTCCACAAGAAAAGAAACAAACTATCAGAATAAAAAAGACGGTTATACTTATACTGAGATGAATTTCGAAAGGGGGTATCTGAGAGGAGACATTCGCACGAATGAAGATAAGAAAAAGAAAGTTAAGAAAAGTAAAGTCAAGACGCAAGCTGTAGAAACGGTCGGAAATCCTTATGTAATGGAAAATCCGGCAGCTCCACCTACAGAAAGTAATGTAAGTTAAACTACATTCTAAATCTTAACTGACAGTCACTTTGGTTTGGCCAAAAAAGCATTTAGTCAATCTTTTTAGAGGAAGAAGTATAAGAACAAAGAAGATAGATGCGTGGAAGATGAATTGAAGATGCCGCACGAAATTAATTCAAGAAGCCATAAACTGCCACACCAGTATATACCTTTCGGTAATTTATTTTCCAACAAAACGAATAATAAAACCTCTGTTGTATATTTAAAACCGACGTTTTCACGAAGAAATATTCCAAGTTTTTCGGTTTATGAAAAAGACAGTTTGGAATTTTTCGATTCACAAAAAGGACAACAAGTTGGAGACTATGTTTCCAGTCGAAGGTATTTATAGTTTTTGATTCTTTTAATACTTCAATTCAATGCCATTATTTACTCATAGAAAAGTACTATAATTACCATGTATAGATGCAAAATTCTTATTATAAGTAGGTCCTTAGAATCTAAAAACGCAATGACCACTGAAAGGAAAATTCTCTATTTATACTTTTAGTTATTATAAAAAAATAAAATAATTTGGACAAGATTACATTTGTACGTGTATTAATAGTTACCGTGGGTTTATACAGCAAGTAAAATAAAATAACAAAATTAAACATAGGTAAATCTATGGGAACGTTTATTATACAACAACTGAAATAAAATAAGAGTCCACCGAATACGGAACTACGAATAGAAATGAAAGCAAATATACTCCCGCCAAAACTTATTAATATTTTTAACACAACCATAGGATGGCGCTGATCGTTGCGTCTACTCATTTTAATTGTTCTATTTTTCGAAAGAGGTCTCTCTACTAATACTATTAACGACAATACTTTTTAATTTAACAGATCTGTATCAATCTGTATTTGGTGAGAAACAGTTTTAAGAAAATTAAGAAAAGAGACAGTAGTTCTGAGAATCAGGAAAAGAGCAGGAGTTTTGTCTTCAGTTTTTTTTTTAGTTTTGTTGGTGTATGTGTATATCATCTTTGGTTTTGTGCTTCCAAATAATTCTGTCCCTAAAATGGATTCAAACTATCAACCCCCCTTATCTAAAAAAGGAAATGTTGTGTACCTACATGTACAAATCGTGAAGGCAAAATGCATCGTTTTCCAAAAAATGAACCAAGTGTGTTTAGTGAGTGGATTTTAAATATACAGTCTTTAAATTATAAAGACTGGTCAGTTGAAGACATTTATAAAAAATATGTATTTTGTGAAGAACATTTTTCTAGTAACTGTAAAGTTTTAGGTATCAAAAGAGGTCTTATAAGAACAGCAGTTTTCTAACTTTAAATTTACCTGGTAAGTGAATACATAATAGTATATTAAACAACGCATTTCATATGGAATTCTGTTATGACACGAGTTCAAGTTTAAAAAACGAATCGCGAAGCGATGAGTTTTTTAAAGAACGAGTGTCACAACAGCCATATGAAATAAGTTGTTTATATTTTTTATATTTTGCCCTTTTTACCATTTTTTAAATTAATTTTTTATTTTTATGTAATTACGAAAATTTTTATTTTAAAAAGTATGTCGGCAGCACTGTGTAATTTATAAAATTTGACAGTTGTGACATTTAAATTATCAAATGTTAATGTTTTAAAATATTTTAAAATGAATAATATACCAATAATAATATATTATATAAGTAAAATATTATATTCATATTCACAGATACTTTATTAAAGAACAATATAAAATTAATAAATTGCTATTAGCCACAAATGTCATTGTCAATAGTCTTGCCTTTAGATACTTCACTCATGTCGCCAACCATTTAAAACAAAAATTTGCGTCCGTAAAAGTTACATTACGATACGCAAATGCGTTTTATAATGAAGATTTTTATAAGTGCAAAATATAACAATCAAATTGTAATTTATAAAGAAAGAAAACCTGTACTAGCAGATCATGCAAATGTTTTTATGCTGAAAGGACTGTATAAACAGTGGAAGCAACCATTAGCTTTTACATTTAGTGAAGGACCTCATAAATCCATAGCATTAAAAAATTTGCTGAAGGTTCTAATCTGCTAATGTCAAAGTATAGGTTTGAAGGTAGTATCGACAGTTTGTGACTAAAGTGAAAATAATGTCGAAGCTATTAGACTGGACTGCTAATGAGTGAAACGAAGGAGGAATACTTAAAAAGAAAAGAAGAGAATAGAAATTTTGGTTTTGTGATCAATGACCAAGAAATTATTCCCATATTTGATGTCCCTCATATTTTAAAGTGTTTGAAAAATAACCTTTTGAAACATGACTTGTATTTTAAGCAAAATAAATATAATAAATGATCATTTTTTGATTGTAAACTAGACTGGGCCAAAAAAATTGACTATTTTTTTTTTTGAAAAATATATCGAGAATGTCATTCAGAATGACAAAAAAAAATTTCGTGAAAATTTAAGCCCTTAATATCAATTTTAAGAGGTCTATCATCGCTATTTTCCTACAAAAACTAAAGCAAGAAAATATGAATTTAAACCAGATAATCTAAATGAATTGTTAAAAAAAGATTTAAGTGACTTTGTTTCAACTGAATCACTTGGTCTATTTGAAGATTTCGATTTACCGTATGAGTTCATCAATGAAGAAGTACAAAGTTGGCCCAATATTGAGAGTTTTCAGGAATATAAACGATTTTTTAATCATTTAGCGGTCGTAAATGATGTAGCTGAACGTGGCGTAGCGTTGATTGAAGAATACAATAAGTGTCTTACGAAAAACGAAGAGCAACTTCAGTACTTACTACTAGTCATTAGTGAATTTCGCAAGAAATACCCTAATTGCAATAAAAAAAACCTTAATGTAGTGGAATATTGTAACTAGTAGTTGTATATAAATGTTAAACTATAAATTTCTATGGACTTTTTCTAAAATATGAGTTAAAATTGTGTTTAAAATAAATTTTTTACCATTTGTCACTGTTGTTATTAATTAAGTAGCAATAATCTGTTTTTTTTTCATATAATTTTGTAAAATATGATAAATAGATCAATTTCAATAATGAAACTAAATAATTGTTTACCCAAAAATTACTTAAAGATAAGAAATCTACGCTTTTGTTGAAAAATAATTGATATTTATCTTGAAATTTACATATTTTCGTAATAATTTGGCTGAAATAATGATAGACATTGAGAGATTTGTGATGAAAAATATTTAATAATGATCGAAAAAGTGAATTTTTTCCGTTAAGTGGAAAAAATTGAGTTAAGAACGGAAAATTTAAAATTTTTTCTTAGATTTCAATCGTGAATAACTTTTGAAAAATTGCATTTAGGCAAAAATGTTAAGAGACCTTTTTTGTAGAACATGAAATTCCCGTTAAGAATCCGACATGAACTTTTTTAAATATTCATTGGTTCATTAGTTACAAAATTTCAAAATAAAAAGGGCAAATCGAAAAAATACATCGAGTTATTAAGCAAAAATTTTCAATCAGACCTTTTTTGTAGAGAATTTAATTTTGTATCAAAATAAGTGATAAAGAATTTTTTGCATTTCAATTTTTTGACAGTTCTAATGTAAAACATCAAATTATGACTAAAAATCAAAAATAGCGATGATAGACTTCTTAAAATTGATATTAAGGGCTTAAATTTTCACGAAATTTTTTTTTGTCATTCTGAATGACATTCTCGATATATTTTTCAAAAAAAAAAATAGTCAATTTTTTTGGCCCAGTCTATTGTAAACGTATATATTTACTTTAGTTTCGTTGAAATGTAGCTGTCTATTTTATCGCAGAGTACTTCTTATTGACAGATAGATGGCACTAGATATAAATTTAAGGAATCTGTATTATCGACAATACTTTTTAACACAACCGCTGCTACTCGATGTCGCATACGGATCTAGACAGTAACTAGGTTCTTGCCATTCTATTCGTAGTTCCGTATTCGGTGATAAAAGACCAACTTTTAACTCTTAAGGTCGATTTATAAACTTGACGTTCAGTTTCCGTTTTGCGTTCGCCGTTCACCGGTTTCAGTTCGCACCACACAAATGGGTGAGTTCTATACTTAGAACATAAAATAGTAAGGAAGTATTGCTCGTTCAAGGACAGTTGTCCGGGATGGTTATCCAAGATGGCTACCGGAAGTTACTTTTTACGTCCTATATTTTTATTAATAGAAAAATAATATCCTTATTGAAACATACCTATTATTCAGTATGGACATTAATCATTGTTAAAATAGCTATTTTAATAAGAAAAGTATAGGAAAAAAAACAGAATAACATTGCCTAAAATGGGGGTACCAGATTTAAGGACAAACAATTTTCAAATTTATTTCTAACATAATTGTATGCACGAGGAGAAAAAAAGTGAAATGTAATTGCAAAAGACCTCAATTCTGGTGAGTATGTCTTGGATACTGCCTTGCCGATGGTTGAATAATTTCTTTACTATATCCAAAATTTTCCAAAATAACGTTCTGTTGCTCCTCAATAATTAAGTTTGTTGTCTTAAGTTCCAGAAATAATGTGTTTAATGACTTAATGACTTTTCGTTGTTTCCATAATACAGAGTGGAAAGTTTAACTGGACCAAATTGTGTAATTTAATAAATAAAGGTTTGTCGCAAAATTCCTGAAACACGTCAACTTTTATTTTCTATGGGGCATAAAATAAAGAGGTTTGTTTATTTTCTTAATTATATTAAGGGTTGTAGCGACCCCCAACTTTTTTTTAATGAAAGGGTAGGTTGATCTTTTTTTTATTTTAAAACTTTTTCAATTGTAAATACAAGTAGGTATTTTTTTTTGTTTTTTTACAAGCAATGTGTTAGAAAAAAATAAAATACCAAAATGTTTTTTAATACTACTTTAATGCAATAAATGTTCAAAATGCCCTCCATTTTGTTGCTGACAATATCCTAATCGAATATAAAAATTATCCCGAATATTTTCCAATTACTACGTCCATGTACTTACACTTTGTTTTTACTACTTGATAAGCCACAATAAGAAATCCTTCCTTTTTCTAACCTGCTATCAGGTATTTCACTAATTAAAACTTAATGTGATTGAGTTGTCTTCAGGTATTTGTTTTAAATTTCTATAACAAATTTATAAGCCAATAAAATAAGAAAATGTCTTATTTAACCGAAACGCACCGTATCGAAATTTTACAGATGATCGGATATGGGAACAGAAGTCGAACACAGGCTGAAGTTGCTCGTTTGTTTGCTGAAGTTCATCCAGAATTGCCTCCAATTAATCGAAGTACGATTAGCAAAATTGAAAGTCGATATCGAGAGTTGGGCCATGTAAGAGATATTTCTCGAAAAAGGCCTTTACAAATCGACGAAGAAACCCGGTTGAACATGTTGTTGGAAGTTGAAGAAAATCCTGTTACTCCAGCTAGGGAAGTAGCTCGCGTTCATGGTGTCAGTCACACAAGCGTTTTAAAAGTTTTCAAAGATGCCAAGAAGTACCCATATAAGATGCAAAACCTTCACGAGCTTAACGAAGACGATCCTGACTTGATTTTTGCGAACGATTTATGGCATTTATCGATGGTGATCAAATTCCTTTGGAATGGGTGCTGTTTTCTGATGAAGCTACGTTCACATTACATGGACACGTAAATGGGCACAACTGCCGTTATTGGGCTGACGAAAATCCCCATTGGATGCGTGAATCCCATACCCAAAGGCCTCCAAAAACAAACGTCTGGGCTGGAATTATTGGGAATCGCATAGTGGGTCCTTTTTTCTTCGATGAAAATGTAACTGGAGAAACATACCTAACTATGCTTCAAAATAAATTGGTTCCTACTTTAAGGATTTTTCCCCCGATAATTTGGATCCCAATTTATTTGACCAACAGATGTGGTTTCAACAAGACGGGGCACCACCACATTTTGCTCAAATTGTACGGACCTATCTCAACGAAGTGTTTCCGAATAGGTGGATTGGAAGAAGGGGCTCAATTGAGTGGCCAGCAAGATCATCCGATCTCACCCCATTAGATTTTTTTATGGGGATATTTAAAAAGTAAGATTTATACTACTAAACCTAACGACATAGTCGAGCTTCAGCAAAGAATTAGAGACGAAATTATTCAAATAACGCCGTAAGTATTACAAAATGTTAGGAATAGTTTTTATGATCTATTGGGATATTGTTAGCAACAAAATGGAGGGCATTTTGAACATTTATTGCATTAAAGTAGTATAAAAAAACATTTCGGTATTTTATTTTTTTCTAACACGTTGTTTGTAAAAAAAACAAAAAAGAAATACCTACTTCTATTTGCAATTGAAAAAGCTTTAAAACAAAAAAAAGATCAACCTACCCTTTCATTAAAAAAAAAAGTTGGGGGTCGCTACAACCCTTAATATAATTAAGAAAATAAACAAACCTCTTTATTTTATGCCCCATAGAAAATAAAAGTTGACGTGTTTCAGGAATTTTGCGACAAACCTTTATTTATTAAATTACAGAATTTGTTCCAGTTAAACTTTCCACTCTGTATAGTATGCTGTAGTTTTAGCCTGATGATGGCCTATTGATAGGCCGAAACTAGTTGCTGTTTTTTAACAAATAAAATTTTGTGACATTGATTTTGATATTTTTCTTCGTTTACCAATCAGTCACATTTGTGCTATGGATGATTTACTTCTATTGAAATTTTTTTTCAATTCAATAATATTATTTTATTTTGTACTTGCAACTTTTTAATTTGTCTTTTAAGTTGTTTCTTACGAGGACATTTAGAAGTAGATGGTAGAGTTTCAGGAACAGGAACTGGTGAAATAGTTTCACTGCTAGTAGTTATTATCTCTTCAGCATAAGGGTAATAATTAGTCCTTAACTGCATAGAAAAGGTATGTATTAGTGAAATATATGTTTAAGTAAAATATCTGTAAATAGATTTGAGAAAAAATATGGATTTGGTCAATGTTATTAAAGCAATTTGTGGATGTAATAATTACTTACATATTTCATTCTTGCGATTTTAATTGTAGGTATAGCATTTGGTACTAGTAAAACAATTACTGAAAAAGTTCTATCAAATGATTGTTCTGTAAAATGTTGTGAGCATAAAAAGCTATTCTAAAAATTTAACGATTGCCGTTTAATATTTTCATCCCGTGGGAAACTGTGAATGTAATAATGTTTTAATTAATACACAAATACATTTCTTGTACAATGTTGCTTTAGAATACTCCAGAGACATAAAAATAATTGACATGTACAGTTATGAGATTAACCAAAAAATTGTAAATTAATGATAATTAAAATAAAATATCCTCTTTCCATTATTGATACGCCTATGTCACTTTAAAAAGATAGGTTAGGGATCAATACAAAGTATTAATTAATTTAAATATTAAAATATAGTTTACGTATAATATAATGTATATTTATTATTTATTATAATAATAGCTACTTACCGATGAAAAGTAATTTTCTTATTGTTGTTTTTACTAGTCTTTGAGCACCCACAAGCACTACAACTAACCATTGTCTTTAAAACAATAAATACCACTAAAACTTTGAATTAAAAAACTTACCTATATTTAAACAAACCTATTATAAACAAAAAATGTTCTAAACTTAAATAATTAATTCAAATATTTAACAGAAAACTAAATTTTTATAACTTGTAAACCAACTATGAGCCATAAGTGGTTATCCAAGATGGCCAAATTCCGTTACCAGATTTTAACATTGTAGATAACATAAACTCCTTCCTTACTATTTTATGTTCTGAGGTTCTATACAAGGGAAATGCTGCCAACAAAACGAACAAAAAATACTGAAAAAGGTTGGTTCCATAAAGACCGTAAACCATACAATAATTTTTTCTTCCAATAAAATAAATATGACACTTGACGTAATCAGAATCTTGTTTGTAGTATTCCGTGTCAGAATAATACGGTGTTGCCACTTAATCTTTCGACATCAAATGTCGATTGAATTTTGAATGTCGATTCGTACACCCTAGTATCATGGTATCTACATTGTCTTCTTTACAACCTTTTAATTGCAGTATCCTGAAATATCTATTGGTTTTCATAACACATTTCAACAAAAGTATTGGGATATTATTTTGAAGAATTTGGAAGATCCACAGTCGATGATTTCAATATTAATATAACAATATTTTCTTTTAGATATTCGCAAGAATCTGGTAAAGTATCGCCCAAGAAAAACAATTTCATAGTGGAAGGAATCGAACCAGCGAAGAGACTAGTCTCGTCTTCGGCGAAACCCACTCATAGAAAACACCCTAAAAATATGGAATGCAAAACGGTATCAGTGATAACGATCCCCTCCCAAAGCCATGGAAATAAGTATTTTTCTTTAGACGACACTGTAGAAAACACAAATAAAATGAAACGACTCAAACTCTACTATCAGTATTCCTTAGACAGTAACAAATGTTCCGGTAGTACTTTTTCCGAGGAAAAGAGCGTCGTTAGCGAGAGCGTTAAGATTTTCTCGGATTTTTCCGATCAAAACAACGCGAAAACTTTAGAGGAAGGCAACGTTGAACGGTTATCTAATCCTAATCAACAGTGCGCAGGTGCAGATTCTCAACGTAAAAGTACCAAACATCGCAAAACCAAACCCAAACTTGATAAATATCCGAAAGAAATCTCGAGGAAAGCGTCCGAACGTTCGATCGTCCAAAATAAAAATACTCCATCGGAGGATTTAAACAGAGACGATAAATCGCTGTCGGATAACGAGATGAAGAAATCGCCGCGAGAAGAACTGGAAGAATCCGTTAAAATACACGAAGAAACTACAGTTTTTAACGTTGAAATACTTCGGTCGGCCATACAAGCTCACAAAGATATCGACAAACAATTCGACGGCTGTCAAAATCCCAACAAGCAAATATTAAATTGTTTGGAAAATATGTATCGGTTATTCGTTTCAACGCTGCATCAAAATAATCTGATACGCGAAAAAGCGAACTTGGCCGAAGGCCAAAATACATTAACCAAGGAGCAACAGGATACAGCCGAGGAGAAAAAAAATGCAGACGAGGAGACACCGAATACAGCCGATGATAAACAAAATACAACCGAGGTGAAACAGAATACAAATGAGAAACAGATTACAATCGAAGAGAAACAGACTACATCCGATGGAGAAACTAATGGAACACTATTAATACCATCTGGTGAACCTCAAATGAAAACTACTGACACTTCTTATCATGAATTGACAGGTATAGGTACTCGCACCGTGATTTCGGTTATCGAAAATTCCTTTTGCGGTATATCTCATTATTGACTTGGTAGCTGTTTTGATTCGGGGTAACAGTACTTGGTTTTAAGCGAGCGAGAATACATCCAGCGCCGGATTCCGTTATGAGGCTAAAATAGGCCAATAGAAATATTAGTAGGTGTGGCTTGGATATTTGGCGCACTTTTTCAATTTGTGCTTTCTAGGCTAGAAAGTAAAAAAATATATAATTACACTGTAAAAATGTATTATAAAGGTGTATTTTTTTATTATGCCAGGGGATAATTTCAGGATTTTTAAAAAAAGGGGTTTAATTTAATTAATATACATGTTTTGGTTATCAGTAACTAAATTAAGGGTAAAAATACTGAGGATTTTTTATTACTTATTTTTTATTTCCATCCTCCAACCTCCGAGAGTTGAAATATTTCATAGATTTGGGCAAATTATTGTAGTTTTAATCCATAATGAAATTCAGTTTTTATCAAATATTTATAACTTGGGCATCTATTCCTATCTGCTAAAGCTGTGTTGTAGTCATCACAAGTTAGCTGGATATTGCACTTAATCATTTCTAATGCTGTTCCTGCTGTATGTCCATTCTTGTAGAGACGTAAATAACTGTTCTCTTACATCATTACTAACTTTCCGAAACCGCAAATAATTTAAATTGCCTGATTGTGTGTTACAATAAGAGTTATTTCACAAGGTGCTTCTTGTAAAAGTTGGAATTTTTCTTGTAACCCTAGGAATTTTTTTCTAATGAGATGAATTTTTACTGTTAATTTTGAAGGGCAGTTGGTATTTCTCGTTTTAATTTGTGAAGATGGTTCGTAAGTTTTTGAGCACCGAGTAAAGTGGTGAAATCTAAAATTAAATTTAAACTTATTTATATGGTAAATAAAACTTTTTAAATGTTTACTAAATAATTTTAATAATCTCAAAAATTCAATATATTATGTATAGGTACCAATATATCATTTAAATATTTCACTTAAGTTTAATCCTTTCTCTATCCTCAATAACCGTATTATTTATAACGTATGATGAATTGGTTAAGTTTTCAAACTCTCTTAACCATTTACCAAACACTTTTTTGTTCGTGCAATTAACAAAAAATTGCAACTGAACGTTAGGGAACTTATCTTCACCTTCTATTATATTTTTCTCCATAATTTTTGTTCCCCAGCCAGGTGGCAAAACAGACTAAAAAATTGGTAGATTTAATAATTAATAATTGTTCTTATTACTACCTATACGCCAAAAATAGATATTTGATTTAATACTCACATTCATGAATTTTTCATTTAACGAGGAAGACACAAAGTTTTCCATTTACACATTAGTTAAAATTTTCCACAAAAAATCAATACCTTTTGTTTACCTACTTTCAAAGACTATGAAATGAAGACAAGATTAAAGGAAAACAATCATAAAATAATAAATACCTGCTTAAAACCTTAAAAATTACTTTCAGTTATACCTAGTTTAAACTTTAAACGTCACGTAAAATATCAACGGTAGGAACTCCGCCCACAAACATCATTTTAATTGGCTTATTTTAACCTCATAACGGAATCCGGCGCTGGATGTATTCTTGCTTTAAGCGAATCTAATTTCCATGTTAACCAAAAATTTAAATTCCTTAACGATTTCTTTGACTTTATAAGTATGTGAAGAAAAGGTCGGTGCTCATCGTATAGAAACCTTCCCTAAACGAGGTGATGCAGAGATACTACTATAGAGCGGGTCACAGTTATTATGCAGCATTGCGTTTATGGACGACGGCGTTGCCATATCGGCATGTTCTTCGAATTATTCATTTGAAAATCGTTTAGTGAATAATTAAGAATATTTATAATTATGCTTTTGGATAAATTTTACGCGTTTAAAGGAAAATATTGTAAATCCGCTAAAATATTCAAATTTTATACGTTTAATTATCACGTATAAAGAAATAAATAAATACAGCGGCCTTACAAAAGGCCTCTGTCAAATTATGAAATAATAATATAATTAATAATAAAAATATGTCAATAATAATAATAAATACATAAATTACAAGACGAGTGGTAAAAAAGTCAGCTGTCATCTAAATTTTAAGGGAGAACGATTAACAGAGAAAAGCTAATGAAATCTTGCCGACGTTTCGATGATTTTTCCGAGGATTTTTCTTCTTCTGGCGGGTTGTTGTAACAAACAAAATATAGAATAAGTTAATGAATTAATAATTACGTATTTTAACTTGAATTAAAATTAAACTTTAAAAATGACAATGATTAGCAGGTAATAACTAAAATAAATGAAAATTGAATGGAACATTTGAGGGTTAAGAAATATATTACTGATCTTCATCGTCATCCAAGTCTTCATCTTCATCGTCTTCATTTAGATTTATTATTATCGGCTCAATGTCTTCCATTAAATGATCTGTTTGCCACATCTTTTCCTCTGTCTTCTCTACCTTTTTGTCATAATTAGACCACTGCATTGGGGTTACTTGCGAATACGCTGTTTTTATAAGTTTTTCCACATCCTCTTTTTTAAAAGTACTATTATTACGAGCCACATATCCTTTCACTTGGCTCCACACCATTTCAATAGGATTTAATTCGCAATGATAAGGTGGTAATCGTAGGACTGTTATATTATGTTCCGTGGCAATGTCGTCTATTTTTCTTAGGTCGTACTGCTCTCTAAACGCTTTGCAGTAGCCAATAATTCTGTTTTTAAATAATCATCCTCGAAGTAAATCTCTTTTTCCAGTAGCCAGTACTTTATTTGTTCCTTATTCCAAGCAGTTGTCTTTGGAAAAGGTAACTTCGCCGAATGGTATGACGCATTGTCCAACACTACAACATTCTTTGATCCGTTTTTCGGCAAATTAGGGATCAATTGATCTTTAAACCAGGCCTCAAAGCCTTCTGCGTCCATTTCGTCGTGGTAATCGTCTGCACCTTTCTTTGCCAGAAAAGTTTTTTCTGCACCCTCAAGAAAACCGTCTTTCCAGCCTGCATGAAGAAGAACAAATCTCGGTCCTCGTTGACTTGGAGCCTTCAGTCCTGTTGTCAGTCCTTTGACAAATGCATCTCGGGCATTTTTTATGGTAGTGTCTTTCCATTCAAAATTTACACTGTGGCCCACATTAATCCATGACTCGTCCGAATATACTACGTTATATCCTTCTTCGCGGAACTTCTTCACTGATCTTAAATATTTGTGCCTCCAGGCGATTATATCAGCTTTTTCTATTAGAATCGAGTCTCTTCCTCTCTTTCCATAAACAAACCCCATATCGTTAAGCAAGGGTCTTAGCGTACTTTTAGAAAAATTTGGTACATTTTCGTCTGAATTTATTTTAGCAAGAACTTTTGCCAGTGTTGGTGGAATATTTTCGGAGTAGAATTCATGCACAGCTTTTCGTATTTGCGATTGGATACCTTCATCGTAGGTGATCAGTCTTGAATTCGACTGGCTGCTGTTCCGTCTTCGTTTTTTTGGCGATGTCAAAGGTCCAGTAGCGGCTTCGCTTTTCAGATTATACACTGTTCTCAAACTAAGGCCAGTCATTTCAGAAATCAGTTCTATTTTCGCTGTCACACTTTTGTCATCTTTTGTATTCAAGGTATACGTTAAAATATTCAATAAAAGCCTCTTGGTTTGACGATGAAGATTTTCACCTTGTTTAAATTTTTCAAACAGTGCTGCTAACTACATGGCTGTTGTTTCAATAATGCCCTTTCGTTTATCAGCAGAAACAGATAGGTACCTGCCTATGTTATTATATTTACCTGTACATTTACTTACCTCTACATTCCAGGAATATTACATAACGGTTTACGAGGATCAAGGGATCATACTGGTAAAAATAATTAGCATCTTTATAATTAAATAATATTTTCACTGGCAATAGGATTAGGATTTGTCTGAAAGATATAGTAGAGACCTAAATAATCCATCAAGTGATCAGGTATATACTGATTACAATCTACATAAATAGATTTGAATTCCATTTTTTAATAATATTTATTATATAGAATACATCTGTTTTGCAAAATTCATAATAAAACGTTTCTACGAAAATAAATTGGCAGAGTTAATTGTGGTTCAAGCCGTAACCAAAGCGGCAACAGTGTTGAATATTCGCCCATAAGATTTACATTGGCCTATGCCGGCCACGCTGCATAATAACTGTGACCCGCTCTAAAAATGACATTACAAAATCATAGTTTACCAAGGGGAATCTTTAAGCTAAATCAATTTGTACTGTATTACACATCCGACCTAATTGGGAAAACTGGGAGTTTTGTTGCAAATGTCGAAAACGAAGCGATTATATAGAGAACACTGTTAGAATTTTAACCAGAGTGGTTCAAAAGCTTCGATTTTTCATATTAAGTTAGGTACAATTCGTCCTTAGAGCTTATAGAGCTCATGATAGACTTTTCTCACAACATTGATTTGCGGATTCATGGTAAAACTTTTCTAGTAGGTAATTTCACTATAGTACGTTTGAAGAATAAGCTGGATTAAATTTTCAGAATACTAATCTCCGAAACCTCGAAATACATAGGCGTGCACAACTTCTAACTAAAACGTAATCTTAATAGAAAAGTTTACGTTAAATTTATTTGGATGTTTAGAACAAAGAGATTAATCCAATCCAATACTGGTATAAAATAAAAAGATACATATAAAAATAATAAAAATTTTATTAATTGTGAAACATACAGTTCTTATAAAATAATAAGATAAATTAAATTATACTAAAACGTAAAATACATACACAAAAACGTTGAGTTTTTACACATTCCAATTAGCAATTAAAAAATAATAGTATGATAGGGAAATGGGAAATACTCAAAAATAATTATAGGTTAAACAATAATGAATCATATAATTTTAAAATACTAGTAATCATTGTAATATATAAATAGTGGTTCATAGGCTATGTAAAAAAATAATAAACAATGAAGTTGACGTTAAGTAGTTAAAATGTAAAATAAACTTCTGAGATACAGTTTAAAGTTATGCTTCAAATTCTGTTTCAGACGAATTGTCATCCAATCCGAGAGAAATTATGATAGGTTCTATACTGCTATCTATACGATCAAGCTCCCACATATTTTTCTCAATATCTATAACGTGAATACCTATACATTTTTGCCAATGTTCAGTCGTTACTTCGGATATTGATTTATGAAAAAGATTTTTAACATAATATGACAATTTAAAAGTTGTATTATTTCGAGCAAAGTTACCTTTGATACGGTGGTAGGCGAAGTATTTCAATTCCTCGTTTTTTGGCTGCTTTTGTCATTGTATCGTCAAAGATTAAATTCTTAGAAGTTAACCACATTTTATCTTTCCTCAATTGAGTAGTTGGTAAACGTTCAACTAATCTAGATTGGTAACTTGCATTGTCCATCACAATTACTAAATTTTTAGGTATGAATTCAATCATCTGTTCGAAACATTCTTCAAACACGTCTCCGTTCATCTCTTCGTGATAATTACAGGTCTTTTTTATTCAAACAGAACTAAACCCCTATTTAAGATTTAAGAACACACCCTAAGTATAAGGTAGATAGCTTGACGATCACATTGGCAACGATGTTACTTCGAATCTCTAGATAAAATTCATACACCTTATCCTACCTTCGGCATGGGCGTGGGTTACTGTGTAGTGAAAGTAAAAAAATATTTATTTTAAATTCAAATATATTTTTATTACAATTTTATAAAAATAGTAATAACATATATTATGCATGTTAATAAGCAAGTTGGAGAAATAATAGTTGATAGAGGTAAAATCGAATATTTTTCCTGTATTATCTATATACTTACCATTTTATGTTATTTGGGTTCAAACTCACATACCAAGCCAATGGGTACATATAAAACAGAAAAGGAATAGCCAAAAAATTAAATACAAAATTTAAAACAATACTATCTTTATCTCCTTTTGTTTTTCAACACATTTATTCACACAATCAATTATTACAAACTAAATACCAGTTAATTGTAAAGATATAACAATAATTAGCAATTGATTTAACCAGTTCCAGATTTCTCCTTCTTTTTTTGGGGGTCACTGCTTCCCAAATCTCCAATATACCTTTTCCTAAAATTTAAACAAAATTACTCTGTTATAAATAATAAATATATATATTTTTTATAAAAACCTTTTTTAACTTGTGATATTTTTCCTTGTTTTCTTAAGTTTTTAAATGCAGTAATATTTGACAGTTGTTCTTGCTTTGGACTGCAAAGAAAACAGATAAAAAATTATGAAATTGAATTAAAATTTTATTTTAAATAATTATTAAGACAATAACCTACCTCTTTATTATTCAGATATTTCGCTGTAATTTTTCTTTAATAAAAATATTTATATATCATAATATATAATCAAAATGCTTACAAATTTGAAGGATCAGATTGATTTTATTCAAAATTTAACTGGGAAATATTTGGAGCCCTGGATTGTTAAAAAAAGTCTTCACAATCTGTATCAAGAGACCTAAAATGTTTGTTTTATTTAAAAAATCTATAATATTTTAATGAAAGTTATTGCACCAACCCTTACTTTTAAAATTTTACCAAAGTTTATTTTCAACCAAATATTAATTAATGAGGTAGACAATAAAAAATTATTTTCAATAGCAAGTAGGTATAAGTTATATAATGATCCTTTAATGTTTTATTGCTTTCACAATAGTAACAAAATAATACCCTCTATTGTAATAAAAATGTATAAGGTATTTTCCTGGAAGATTTTGTAGGATAATTTCCACTAATGGTAGAGTCCGAACTAAATGAAAGAAATTACAATATAAGTATAAATAATTAGTTAAGGTTTAAAAATGTTTTCACCTGCAAGACACTTCTTCCGTAGTCATGGGCATATATACTACAAATGTGGCTCAGCTTAGGGTCTATTTTTGTTTTCGACCTGATATCCCAGTAATTATAATATCGCTCTCATCAAAATGGTCTGAGCAAATTGATGCATATTTAAAAACATGTTGGTTATTTAAATTTATTCAAATATTTAGCCACCTCTGTCTGCGTTAGTTGTTTAGTGGAAAACTAAAATAATACAAAATAAATCTATACCCATAAAAATACATGTAATAAGATTTCTAACTCCAACTGAAAATTTAAAGTTTTTATATACATACAAAATACCAAATATTTGTTTACTAAAAATAAAAATTTTAACTGTACCTCTGGATAATCAACAACTTTGTGTACATATCATATAATGTCACTTACCACCGAAATATTAAGTTTGGGTTGGAAAAATCCATTTTTTTACAAACTACACATTGACGAATCATTTTTAATAAAGTTTAACAGTTTATTTAAAGAAAAAACACCGAATAACACTAAGAAACACTAATAAATACTAAACCCCCTCACCCCAACACTGTAAATCCAAAAATGGTATGAAATAATCAACTTGTAGTAAGTCCAACCCCACAGCGTTGCCAACGCATTTCCTAATAAATTTTAAAAGTTTTGTAATAATGTACTAAAAAGCAATGTTTGAAGCCAAAAGATAAAAGAAGATGCTTAATTTAAAAAGCAATTATTTAATGAATGTAGTTTACACAACTTTAAACTTAAAAATTCTCTTATTTTAATATAAATCATATTGTTTGTTTTCAAACATCGTCAGTAAATCTAGGGAACGTAAACTCAAGTTCGGCAACGGGTGTTTTTGTCGATAAAGATGTGTGATCGCTTTAAAATATAAACAGTTGGGTCTATTTAAATTATATTATGTCTATGTACTGACCACACCACTGAAGATGACTGCTGCAGTTGCAGTTGAACGTGTGGAGAAAATGTCACTGTGAACCACGGCACAATATTTCGGAAATTATCAATTATATTTCCTCTGATATTACAGTTTTAATGAATTCTTGCTACATTATAACGGTTGTTTTTATAATGATCTATACTAAAAGATATTCCGAACTAAAATTTGCGCTAATTTTAAAACATTGATGACTGTTGTAGACGCACAAGTTTCCAAAGTAGACCAAATTACTTCGTATCATTCAGCTTCAAAATTACCGGAAAATTCTATGAAAACCATCGACCAAGTAACATCCTACCACCAACTAAATCAATACACCGAAGATAATACGAAGAAAAAGCAATTAGTCGACCAGATATCTTCTTACCATGAAGTAGTAGATAAGGCAGCGGGAAAAGACGTCAGGTCGACGGAAATTATGACCATATTGGATCCGATTAACACAACAACCAGTAGATCGGTCACAACGGTGATTAAAGAACTCGAAGATGAACAAACAGAATTACAAACTAACGAGGTTAAAGCCATCGAAGTAGTCGACACCAACACGCATAGTACTGATCCTATTGATACGGTAATCAATAGATCAGCCACAACGACTACTGAAGACCTTGAAGTTTCGAGAAAAAGGAAACAAATTGAATTACAAACTAGTGAGGATAAATTCGTTAAAATAGTGGATACCAACACACCTAGCACTGATCCTATTAGCACGGCGATCAGTAGATCGGTCACAACGACGACAAAAGACCTTGAGGATTCAGGAAAAAGGATGCAAATAGAATCACAGAAAGAAATTGTCAAAAAATTAGATACCAACACACCTAGCACTGATCTTATTAGCACGGCAATCAGTAGATCGGTCACAACTACGACGAAAGACCTTGAAGATTCAGGAAAAAAGAAGCAAATAGAATTGCACACCAGACAGGAAGAAATCATCAAAATATTCGATGCCAACACACATAACATTGATTCTTTTAACACTGCAATCAGTAGATCGGGCAGAACAATGTCTAGGCATCTCGAAGGTTTGGGAAAAAAGAAGCAAATAGAGTTACAAAGCAGACAGAATGAAATCGTCAAAATATTCGATTCCAAGGCACATAACATTGATTCTATTAACACGGGAATCAGTAGTTCAGGCAGAACAATGACTAGGCATCTAGAAGATACAGGAAAAAAGAAGCAAATAGACTTGCACACTAGACAGAATGAATTCGTCAATGTATTCGATTCCAAGGCACATAACATTGATTCTATTAACACGGGAATCAGTAGTTCAGGCAGAACAATGACTAGGCAGCTCGAAGATTCTGGAAAAAAGAAGCAAATAGAATTGCACACTAGGCAGAATGAATTCGTCAATGTATTCGATTCCAAGGCACATAACATTGATTCTAAAAACACGGGAATCAGTAGTTCAGGCAGAACAATGACTAGGCAGCTCGAAGATTCTGGAAAAAAGAAGCAAATAGAATTGCACACTAGGCAGAATGAATTCGTCAATGTATTCGATTCCAAGGCACATAACATTGATTCTATTAACACGGGAATCAGTAGATCAGGCAGAACAATGACTAGGCAGCTCGAAGATTCTGGAAAAAAGAAGCAAATAGACTTGCACACTAGGCAGAATGAATTCGTCAATGTATTCGATTCCAAGGCACATAACATTGATTCTATTAACACGGGAATCAGTAGATCAGGCAGAACAATGACTAGGCAGCTCGAGGATTCTGGAAAAAAGAAGCAAATAGACTTGCACATTAGGCAGAATGAATTCGTCAATGTATTCGATTCCAAGACACATAATATTGATTCTAAAAACACGGCAATCAATAGATCAGGCAGAACTATGACCAGAGATCTGGAAGATTGGGGAAAGAAGAAGCAAACAGAATTACAAACTAGACAGGAAATCGTCAAAATGGTCGATACCAACACACATAGCACTGATCCTATTAACACGCCAATCAATAGAGCAGACAGAACTATGACCAGAGATCTCGAAGATTGGGGAAAAAAGAAGCAAATAGAATCACACACTAGACAGAATGAATTCGTCAATGTATTCGATACCAACACATCTAATATTGATTCTAAAAACACGGCAATCAGTAGATCAGGCAGAACAATGACTAGGCACTTCGAAAATTCGGGAAGGAAGAAGCAAACAGAATTACCAACTAGACAGGAAATCGTCAAAATGGTCGATACCAACCCGCATAACATTGACGTACAAACAATCTTTGAAGAAGGGTCTCTTTCCGAAGAATTTTGCGAAGAAAAAATAAGTCATCATTTCACAAAGACCATTATGGAAGAAACGACTAGTACAGGTACTGATATTATCAAAAATAAAAAGTTAGGTTTGAATAATAACCGAAACCCTGATAAATCCGGTACTTTGAAATTCGAACCAGTCTTTAAGAACACGCCACTAATTGAACAACCGAAAGAAGTTAACGAACAAAACAACGAGACAACTTTGGAAGTAGCTGAGTTTAAAAAAAATCCCCCGAAGAGCAAAAAAACAGCAGATTCCTTCAGTAAAATACCGAGAAGAATTAAGCAAACCAACACCTGCGTATCGCCTGGTCGCAGATCGAATAATCAGAAAAATAATTTGCACAATGTGAAAAAATCCCGATCAGCAATAAGCGTTCAAAAACTGTCACCCCGTAAAGAAAAAAGCAAGTTGTCTAGTTTGGTTTGTCTGCACAAATACCCAAACTGTGTCCATTTTCCTAACAGTTCAGGTTCTTGCATGGACAATTATTATCTACGAGCAACTCAAAACGAACAGAATGTAACCAGCAGATTATTGTTGACCAAACATCACCGTTCGCCGCAGTTGAGCTCGTACCAAAAGCGGAAAATCTACGACAAATCTATAAGAACAAAAATGAAGAAGAAATCCGTAACGTTAGGCAAGAAATTAGGACATGTAATTGAAGTGCGTTACCTTACAGTAGACGAAGATTTTAAAACGCCTGAAAAATTGTCGGAGAATGGTCTAGATAATAGCAAGCCAAAGTCCTTGGACGACCTCATCAACCAAACATTGGACACGTTTGGGATATCCAATGTGGCACCGAGGGACCTCAGCAAGGCAACACTAATAGATTTATTAAGAAAAGCTCTCGCAAGTGCTGAGATCACACTGAGACAAAAATGCGCGGGCAACAATTACGTAGACTTCTTCAAAGAACTCAAAAGTTGTTTGAAACTGCACCTCTATACCGAAACATGTTCCGCAATAGAAAATCCAGAATCCACAATTCAAATGAATCAATTAACATTTTCCGTCGATAGTAACTTTCTACCCAACACTGAAACTTACACCATCAGTAACAGATCTATCAACTCCGGTGAATACAATTGTTCCTCTCTCAAACTTTCAGATTCGTCATCGAATTTTTTGTATGCCGAAGAATCGCAAACCAAGATAACCGTCAATCCCATCTTAGGATTCGCCTTCAAGGGCGATAATGTAAAAACGAACGAGATCGGTAGCTTCGCCGAATCGCAGAATTCCGAAGAAAGCGGGTACATCAGTTCCCCTCGTTCCAGGTACAACATGAACTTCTTCAAAAATCCTGCCATATCCGAATTGTTGAAACCTCAACGAGAAAGCGTCCACGAAGAGATATTTTGTTTACATCCAATGGAAAGTAGCAGTTTGCAGAATGCAACGTACGAGTATCTTCCCAATAGTCCCAACGATTCAACCTCTGCAGTAAAAAACAGCTGCACTTTACCAAGTAAGGAAAAAGAGCAAGGTTCCTTTGTTTGCGAAAGTATGATGGGAATTAGAAAGAACGTCAGTAACAAAAACGTTCAATCATCCTTCCACAATTCACCAGAAGAAGAAGAAGAATATAGTTTAACTCCCAACCAAGGAGAAGTTGTATTTTTAACCAACAAAGATTCTCCTTTAGACTTACACCTACCAAAAAGTAGCTTGGACATGCTAGGAATAAGAAAAAGTATCAGTGACATAGACGTTAAATTGAAGTGCTCCGATGAGGATCTTCGGAAAGTTCAAAGCGAAACGATTTTGGAAAGTAAAACGCACATTTTGAAGACGGTTCAATATATCGACGAATGTGGCGATGCCATCTATTCTAGATCCATGCAACTTCACACCGAAATCATTGAACATAATTGCAAAGTAGACGTAAGTTTATTGAAAAAAATATTAGACAACAATGTGTATTTGATAAGTACCAATTTAAATACGGGTTGTATCACTCTCGTCGCAGGACCGTCTCTAATTGCGGATGAAGAATCCAGACCGAATGATGTTTACGATTTCGAAGACGTCAAAATGCTGGTGACTAAAAAAATTTTCAGAAATTTGTTTAGTCTTTATGAACGAGAATCATTGGTCAGCGAGTTGCTGTTCGATGATCGAAAATTTTTGGAGAACGAGTTGTATCCGTCGGTGCGAAGCATTAAAAATTTTTCGTCGAAGAACAGGTTCGGTCGTAAGGTGAGGACTTTCCTGAAGAAGATCTTCTTTAATCGATCGAAAGTAATCGAAACAGACGTCGTGTCCGCTTATACGGAAAAAGTAAGTATTATTTTTTACTATAAGTTCATCAAATCTGTGTGGTTGTTTACGCTTTCCGTTCTTTCTTTTATTTGCATCATTTATTTGTTTATGAATACACAGTTAAATTTAATTAAATAGGGACTTAAAGCAGTTCTAAAAATCACTACTTATCCGTATCCGTATCGCAATGCGCATGTGCAGAAGCAATACGTGGGTTTCGTTACGTTACATGAAATCCGTCACACGTAAAGTACGTTTCAGAATAATTCGTTGACTCGGTACCTGACCTTAGGGGATTAGTAATGAAAGGTTATAAATTTCTCACTGTACAGTAAACATTAACAGATCCGTAATCCGGTTTTCAAAATAGATTTAAATAAAACTCTGTAATATTTACTAAAACTTAAATTTATTTTGTAAAAAAAATCACGAAATTTTTTAAAAACAAACAAACAAATTTTAAGTTTATTTTTTAATTGAAATTAAACAAAACTGTTAAAACTTACGTATACGTATACGCTTTGGTCTATTTCATCTAATTGGCAGATGTTGTCAAAGAAAGTTTCAAATAAAAAAGATGTAGTTTAATCATGGCCACATTTTAAAAATATTTTGTACTACAGGGTATCCCAAAAAATTGATTTAAATAAAACTAAGTTAACATTTACTAAAACTTAAATTTATGTTGTAAAAAAAATCACGAAATTTTTTAAAAACAAATTTTAACTTTATTTATTAATTGCGATTAAACATATGAACTAATTCTACATTATTTACAACTATTTAATCTAAATGTAGTTCAGTATCACTATCGTCTTCATTTAACATGCTGAATCGAATTTTTCCAGCTATCAATGGGAATATTACTTGTCACATTTCTGATTAACTCTTTAATACTTGAGTTTAATGTGGGTGAAACGTTTTCCGATCTAACTTTGGATTTTAGCTGATGCCACATGTGTTCTATAGGATTGAACATGCAATAATATAGGGGAAGCCGTAACACTGTGTGGCCCATATTTTTAGCAATAGTATCACAAACGTATTCTTTTTCAATACCGAACGCTGCTACAACTTGTAAGAGATCACGTTTTGTGTACGATTCTTAAAAATAAAGTTCATTTTTTAACAAATACTCTTGAATTTCCCATTTATTGTTGTTGCTATTTGGTACTTTATTTAATTGATGGCTATGATAGGTTGCATTGTCCATTACAATTATACTTTTTTCCGGTATATTCGGCAATAAATAATTCTCAAACCAATCTTCAAAAAGTTCTGCTGTCGTATCTTCGTGATAATCTAAACTTGAATCTTTAATATTCTTTGCTGATAACAATAAAGCGTTTGGAACCCAACCTGTTTCTGATCCGGCATGTATTATTGTAATTCTTTGTCCTCTATTCGATGGAGCCTGTGTTTTGCAATTTCCCGATGAATCAACAAAACCCTTCGTTGGAGTATCATGGGTGTCATACCATGTCTCGTCGAGGTAGATAATTGAAAGGTTTTCACTTCTATATTTTTGAATAGCTTGTAAGTAATGACAACGCCACATTCGTAAACGATATGACTCCATTATCACTTGTCTTTTATTAATGGTACAATATTTATATCCCATTTGAGAATTAATTCTCCACAAACTTGTACGGCTACAAATAATTCCCGTGTCGTCTTTAAGTAACCGTTTTTTTATACAATCTAGGGTTGGTATCATTTGTTCTTGGTATAGGACATATATAGTTCGTCGGATTATATCTTTTTGTATTTCATCAACACATTTGGTATTATTAACGTCACTTCGTTTTTTTCGTTTACTTATTGGCTTATTGATAATATCTTTTACTGTGGATATTGGGGTTTTGGTTAACTTACATGTTTCTTCTGCTGCATCGGTTACACTATAACCTCGATTATTCAATGTTTCAAACACATTTTTCACAATTTGTTTCGCATCCGGCGATAAATGCACTTTTTTGCCCAAGGACGCCACATACTTAGTTATAAACACAAGATTACTTTCAGAGTATAATGTTTAGTACAAACTAAAATTCTAGGAGAGAATTTTAAAAACAAATTACCCCGAAACTCCCACTTTCTCTTCCAAGATGATTAAGAAAATCAAAAATCACTTACTAATGATTTACTGATGGTCAGTAATAATAATTTAAAATTTTACCTGAAAAATAAAAAATCCAAAATATATCTTCCTGGACAAAAATAAATAATACCTTTCTGTAAATGTTCGAAGAAATATTAACCACCTTTTATTAGTAATCCCTTAAGAGCAGTTAAGAGCAGGTACCAAGTCAACGAATTATTGTGAAACGTACTTTACCTAACGTACCGTATCCCATTATTAGGGTTTGAGCCACCTAAAAATCTATGTACGTAAATCACGTTTCTGGTATTATGAGCATGCGCTTTCCTCGTGCTTTCGTAATTAACCGGTTTACAACATAACAGTTTTTGGTCATCGAATTTAACGTATTAGATCATAATTTAGTTAGAAATGTGATTTTGCAAAATATATTTGAAGAGAGGGCAAATGATCCTCCAATACATAGACCAAAGTTGACAATTAAGCACACGTAACAAAACAAAGCACAACAAAATTAAGCACATTCGATTAAAAACACAAATTAGACTTAACCTAACTTTATTATTTCGTTGTTGGCTATCTTAACTAAGGTTCGATGACGAGTTGTCAAATTTACTCATGGATTACAAACAGTAGTGGACGGCTAATTTATGGAATATTATCATTATTTCGAGAACCGTCGAGTTTTGAGGGTAATCCCAAAACAGGTCGATTTTTGTTATAAAATACCCATGTTATAACGTACATGGAGTAAGGATGACGTCACCGGTGTGGGTGTAGTGACGTAATCGTTAATTTTTGTAAATAGAAATCGGTATAATGCGACACCTCATTTGAAGAAGAATTTAATTCTCTATTTAACGACATTACCTTTGTAACTAAAATATTTTTTAAGGGTACAAAAACATTTTTTTTTTATTTAAATTCAACCAAAATACAACTAATGATTTAATTCATAACGTACCTTAAAGTAACCAAATTATGCATAATAAATATTTTAAATTAAATGTTCCAAATGCCATCCATCGGTTTCTTGACAATATGCGAATCTACGGACACATTCATCAAGTACATTGGGGATGACTTCTGGAGTAATGAGACTCATTTCATGCCTAATTCTATCTTTTAAGTTCTGTAAATTTTGGGGTCTATTGACATAAACTTTCGATTTTATGTAACCCCACAGGAAAAAATCTAGAGGTGTTACATCTGGCGACCTTTCTGGCCACTCTATAAAATCTCGTCTTCCGATCCATCTCCTGGGAAAGCAATTATTTAAAAATTGACGTACTTCACGTGCGTAATACGGAGGGGCTACATCTTGTTGAAACCAGATATTGTCACTAGGTAAATTTGCATTATTGGCATTTGGATACATGTTAGCAAGGACAGGTATAAGTTGATTTCTCAAAAAAGTTAAATAAAGTTCTCCTGTTAGATTTTCTTCAAAGAAAAAAGGTCCAATGATTCTGTCATCGATGATCCTTGCCCATACATTCGCTTTCTGAGGATATTGCGTGTGTGCCTCAGTCATCCAATGGGTTTTCTTGACTCCAATACCTGCAATTTTGGCGATTCACGGTACCATGTAAAAAAAATGTGGCTTCATCGGAAAAGAGGATTTGATTGATGAAACGTGGATTGTCGATACATAAATCCTGCATAATTTCAGAAAATTGAAGCCGGCGATCGGGATCGTCGTCGTTTAATTCCTGGTGTAGTTGAATTTTGTAGGGATGGTATTTTTCTTTTTTTAAAATACGTAATACCGATCGTTGGGAAACTCTAGCATATTCACCCATTTGTCTTGAACTACTGTGAGGATTGTCATGGACATTTAATAAAACATCAAGTTTCACATTGTCTTCAATTTTAGGACGCCCAGCGTTTGGAATATGTTTAACATGCCCAGTTTCTTCAAAATTTCGGACTATTTTACTTACTGTTCATTGGCTGATGGGTCTGTCTGGATATTTTGCGTTGAATAAATTGCATACCTCGTTCTGTGTTCTTTTTTTATCTCCACATCCGCTAAGAATTAATATTTCTATGCGTTGTGTTTCATTTAGGTGAGCCATAATTTAGTATTCAAAAGTAAAAATTACAATTGACAACTGATGACAATTCACAAAATCAAAAAACATGTACAACAATAAATATTACAGTAACTATGCCAATATCACTTGCTTGATTTAACATTTGACAAAAAGTTTCAGTGTTTATGAGATAACTTTTTGTGTCCATTATTATTTTTACTTATTTTTGCTTTTTTAAGTATTTATTTCAGAAAGTCATGGCAGGAACCGATGGATGGCATTTGGAACATTTAATTTAAAATAATTATTATGCATAATTTGGTTACTTTAAAGAACGTTATGAATTAAATCATTAGTTGTAATTTGGTTGAATTTAAATAAAAAAAATGTTTTTGTACCCTTAAAAAAATATTTTAGTTACAAATGTAATGTCGTTAAATAGAGAATTAAATTCTCCTTCAAATGAGGTGTCGCATTATACCGATTTCCATTTTAAAAAAATTAACGATTACGTCACTACACCCACACCGGTGACGTCATCCTTACTCCATGTACGTTATAAGATATAAGATGTTTTTCAACGATTAAGGGACAAAAGTGATGTTGTATGACATAAAGCAATTCTAAAAATTTATTACGTATCCTTATCCGTATACGTAACGTAAAGGAGATACGTAACTAAGCAAAAAGAAGCATAAAGCAAATGCGTTTGCCACGTAACGTAACCATTCATGTGTTAATTTTTAACCTAAAAAATAGCCCCAAAATCTACCTTAACAAAATAATGTCGTCATTGCCACTGTAAAATAATCTTTTTCTTTTTAAATCTATTATCGCATATCACAGAAATGTTTGATATGATTTATGATAATGGAAAATAAGGTTATGATTTTTGAGCATACGCGATCACGGAACACAATAATACGATACGTACGTTAGGTACGAGTGACGGATTGATACGTTTCACGTAACGTAACGAAACCCACGTATCGCTTCTGCACATGCGCATTGCGATACGTATACGGATACGTAGTGATTTTTAGAACTGCTTTAAGTTCCTAATTGCTTTATGTCTCCATTATCTCTTTCAGGGAATACCTCTTGATGAATATTATCAAAAAAATTTTCAAATTCTCGCCGAATACGTTAACAATTATTTTAGCGCACTGTATAATAATGTCAGTGAAGAAGAAAAGAAAGAATTAAAGTATATTGGATTCGCCTCTCTCTTAGAGAAAATAAAAAATGGTGATTTCGTTTTTCTAAAGGTGAGGATCGATAAATCTAAGAAATTCTTGCTAAACATATTGCTACGCCAGCAAGATTGAAAAGCTGTAATTTTTAGCAAGAAACATAATAAGATTCTAAATGTTCATATTCTCTAACTTCCATCTTAGAAAGATTGCTAATAATTATAAGTAAATCTTCTTGGTACGAAACTTGCTTGAAAATTACTACACAAAGTGCGATAATGACGTCAATAATCAGCAATTTTATAATATGTTTTCGTAGAATTGAGAAATTATTCTCTGGAATTAAAGTATATACAGAGATATTTCGCTGCCTTTTGACGACAATAAAATTTAAATAAAATTTGAAATTTAATACCTGCACTGTCCAAATATCCTAAATACGATATAATAGTTTCATATCACTATTGTTCTCTAACCGTGACGGCCTTTGTCAGTATTCAATACATAAATATTATCTAGTTGTAACTTCAGTTTTATATAACTGTGGGCCGGTTTATTAATTGCCAATATTATCCATCAGTTAGGTTTCCGTCAGATAAAACTAACTAGCAGATAAAGTTCCAGTTTGTTTGGAAGCGGTTTATTAACTCGTTTTTATCCTCTAGTTAGTTAACTGATAGATAATGAAAGTTGGCAATCCTGATGGATGAATGTAAGCAATCTCGTTGGTGTTACAAGAACAAGGTCATGTCACATTAACTGAGATGTTGATTGTTTTTGTTTATGCAAAAGTTTGTGTTTTTACTTTCTGAAAAGATTTTGATCGTTGATGAACATGCATTTTTTGGATGATTATATTCAGGATAGGGACGAAGACGAGGATATTGTGCAAGCTCTTGTACGAAAGGGAAAGAGTAGACAACTTCGAAAAGTGGGATGCAAGATTTATGCCCGGTTTTATAAGCTGGTGTTAAGAATCTTGGGATAACTCTAGTGTTAACACTGGGATTAGGCTGTCATACGAATGTAGCAAAATCGTTGATTTGGTTATCAAAAAATAGGAAGAAGAAGAATTACCGTTGACTTAACCCTACTTTTTTGAAATATTTATTAGACAAGCGAAATCGAGTTATGAATTCTTTATCGTTCCATTGGTCCAATGTTGTTATTCGGTCTGCAAAAACTCGAGGCTGCCGGGGTGCCTCAATTATTTGAATAATATCTTCATCATCGTCTGTTAAAAGTTCTTCAAATAAGTACAGAATATCTTCATCCATATTTATATGCTTTTTTAAATTCAAAACTACACACTAATAAAATAGTAAAATTAACAAGCATAATAACAAAGTTCAAAGACACTTCGAAGTTCGAACACTTTTTGATTTGTCAACAAAAATGCCCTGATGACCATTTTGCGCATGATCCAACACCGGATTCTCGAGTCACCCCGGCTAGAACGGTGGGGTAGGGTTAACACTTACCTCGGTTTATAAAACGAATCATCTTTATACTAATCCTAGATTAAATCTCAGATTAAAGTTAACACCTGTTTATAAAACCGGGCATTAGAATGACAAAAGAGACTGTTCTGTCAATATTAGAAATCAGTAGATACTCCAAACTAGCGTTCTTCGCGAATCAGAAACCAAGCCAATTCTTGATTCATCAGAGAACATCACGTAATTCCAGTTAGGACCATGGTGTAACATTTCTTGACCCCATTGCAACCTTAAAATTTTTTATTGTTAGTTTGGGAACACGTAGAGGTTTTCTGCGATACAAATTTACCGCATTTAATCTTCGTGCAATTGTTTGCCTTGAGATATTCAGTCCTTCAAGTCTAGCAATTTCTCTGGATATGCCACTTGTAGATTCCTGTCGATTTCTTCGAGCTATCAATGTTATCTGCCGGTCTTGTGCTGCTGTTGTACATCGACTTCTGCCTCTTCTGGGACGATCCTTCACATCATTTGTGTCTTGGAATTTTTTTTAATTTTTGATACAGCACCCTGAGTAACACCAACAATATTCGCGATATCACTTTGACTAAAGCCCTGTTGTAACAAAGCAATTACTCTAGACCTATTAAAATATGATATCATGTCTCTGGGCATTTTCAAACAGCTCAAATGAAATTTAAACAAGAATTGGAATAATGTGAAAGCACCCAAATCAATTAAATATGACCAAATTAATACAAAAACGAATCAAATTTAGTACCTATTAATTTGAATTAAAAACTCTTTAAAATAAACAAGAGTTTTTTAAAAACCATAGACGTAGATATATTATTTCTAAATATTTCAAACTTTTGGACATATGTGTCCTATATTTAATATGTTTTTGTGTTTGCTAGGCAATTTTGCTAGACAATTTTCAGCAAGATTTGCTAAAGTGACAGTGCATATTGTTATACCTATAATGGTCATAAAGAATATCGAAATAGAGAACATGATTTTACTTTGCTTACTCATAACAATGTTCTTGTTTGCTGGTAGCAATATGCATAGATTAGGCTAGAATTGCATTGGTACCAAGTTTTCTACGATAAATTTCAGTGAAACCCGCAGTTTTTTTAGGTAGAAGAAGACATTAACATTGAAGAGAATATAAAGAATGAAGCGAAACAAGCTTTTCGTAGTATTTATTTAAAAGTTTACAACGAAGCTCGTAAATGTCAGAGAAAATTAACCTATCACGACATGAACTTGGTAGGAGCTTTTGTTTGTAAATATAGAATTGGATTAATAAGTGAAGTTGATTTGATTACCTCTTATTTGGGTAGAGGATTTTTTGAGACTGAAACTGAGCTAAAAGGTAACAATGGCTGAAATTTTGAATAGTATATTAATAATAAATAAAATGTTTTGTTTTAGCTGCATTATTTTACGTTATGAACGTAAGAAGTAGTAGTATAATTGAATTAGATGACTTTGAAAATTCTTGTAAAGGTAGAAAAATAAAAGTTTCGTCCTGAAAATAGAAATTTAATTCTATTAATATAAAAGTTAAGAATGATAAAAAATTTACCAGGATTGCTTAATCCCATAAGACGTACGTTCGCCAAAAAATCGATCGCACGTGACGTCACTGCAGTCCTCGGCCGTATTAAAACGATTTTATGGGAATATTTATTATAAATTATAAGTGTTTAATCTTAAAAATCCAAATAGTGGTACGTGAGTATTACAAAAATCATAAAAATACTGTCTAATTTCCATGCATTTATATGGTAAACGTTATAATGAAGGACTGCAGTGACGTCACACAGCTGGCGGACAAATCAGCCCGATTAGGCAATCCTGGTAAATGTTTATCGTTCTTGGGAACAAACCTAATGTCACACTGGTTAAGGTGCAATTTCATGGTGATGCTGACGCAAAAAAATTGAGCGTCAATTGACAGAAGCTATCTAATACGTCAAAACTAAATAGTATCTACTTTATTGTTCTGAGGCATATGTAGCCAGGGCCCTTATTCTCATACGGTGGATATGAATACTCCTGTAGGAAATTCCGATAGGAAGATGGTGTATTTTCCTATAGGAGTATTCATTAAGGGCCCAGGAAGTTGTAGATAGCTACTATTTAATGGATACTTATTTAAGTTTTTATGTATTAGTGTGACCGTTTCAAGTACATATTAGCTGGGCCAAGGAGAGTATTTTATGGTAAATAAATAGATCCCTGTAGTGGTCGTTGTAGTTAGCCCCTGCTATGATGCGAATTGCATTTTTCTGAAAACGAAACACATGATATTTGAACCAATCATGACACAGAACGTCATTATTTCGCGAATTCGCTTTTCGCGTAGTGAGAACCCGCCTTAAGGATTATTCTGTCAGTGTCAGTGCTGTCAACTGTCAGTAGTCAGTACTCGATGAATTAAAATTAAATGGTCATTTATGATCATTCAAACAAAAACAAGAATTTATGTTTTATTTAGTGCAGTTCGTTGTATTAATGGATATATTTTTATTGAGCACTTATCGCTAGTGTAAACGATAACAGAAACATATTAACGGCATGTTTTGTTCCCACCTTATTTAGTTTTAAAAGTATACAAAAGGTACGTATATATTAGATTTAAAAAATGGAAGTTTAGAGGCGGGGTTAGTAGAACGCAAAAAGTTGATGAGTTTTCTTATCTTTTTCGTCAATTTCTTGCATCTAAATTAATTGTGATGGCGTTCTAATAAGATTTCTATTAATAACCATGTTCTGTTGGAGGTAACAAATATCGAGAATACAGCACAACACAAATTAATAGACATATTTTTTAGTTAATTAATTCACTAAATGTTCAGAACGTTATGATTTCTTTTTAAAATTATTTTGTGTGATTTTTATCGTGAACAAAAGTTAAAATAACTGTTAAAAGTTATGTGGAATTAAGTAAATTTAAATTTACATATAAGTATGTCAGAGATATAATTTCGGTAATTAGTTTGTGTATTATTTGTGTTTATTACAAGAGTTTCTTTCGTAATGAATATTTTTGGAAGAAATTGATAAATGCTCCGGGTATTACAGTGTTATTTTACTTTTAATATCATATTCAGTAGGAAATAATAGATATATAAAAAGATATCACTATTTACTAAAATTAAAATACCTACCAACAGTTGAAATATACATGGTTTCTTCTTAAATAACAGAACTATACATTCAATTGCAAATTATTGAGAAAGCTATAGAGAAATCTTCAAAGAGGTAATTAACCTGTGCAAAATAGATGTTTAAATAAGTTATTTGTTGGGATCATTATAAAGATTTTCTTGTGAAAAATATTCAATTATGTTTTTTTATACAAGTATAATAGTAGTTTAATATTAGTATATTTCCTTTTCTATTCTTTAGGTAAACAGTGTGGGATTTAAACCTATTTTTTCTTCAAAATTTTCAAAGTTCCTTTGTAATATATTCATTCCACCTAGCCCTTAATATAGGCTTCTGTTTTGGCAATCACTTCTTCATTGAAGTCACATCCAATACTAAATTTTTTTAGCAGTAATTTTCAATATAATGGAAAAATGCCTAGTGCAGTTATTAAGAATAAAGATATGCAATCACTTTTAATAAAGGAAGAAGAAAAATTAAGAAATGTTGAAATATCTTTAAAGTCTTTTTTATATTTTGCACTTATAAAAATCTTCATTATAAAACGCATTTGCGTATCGTAATGTAACTTTTACGCACGCAAATTTTTGTTTTAAATGGTTGGCGACATGAGTGAAGTTTCTAAAGGCAAGACTATTAACAATGACATTTGTGGCTAATAGCAATTTATTAATTTTATATTGTTCTTTAAGAAAATATCTGTGAATATGACTATAATATTTTACTTATATAATATATTATTATTGATATATTATTCATTTTAAAATATTTTAAAACATTAACATTTGATAATCTAAATGTCACAACTGTCAAATTTTATAAATTACACAGTGCTGCCGACATACTTTTTAAAATAAAAATTTTCGTAATTATACATAAAAATAAAAAATTAATTTAAAAAATGGTAAAAAGGGCAAAATATAAAAAATATTATAAACAACTTATTTCATATGGCTGTTGTGACACTCGTTCTTTAAAAAACTCATCGCTTCGCGATTCGTTTTTTAAACTTGAACTCGTGTCATAACAGAATTCCATATGAAATGCGTTGTTTAATATACTATTAACCTTCTAATTCTAAGAGACAGAATATTATTTATGTAAAATCATATATTTTATTCAATATGCCAACTATAATAATAAAGGGGTCATTCACTAAAGTAAAAAGTGTAGCACAGTAAAAAAGATTAAAGAGTTTGAACTGTTGTACAACCCATTTTATTACAGGCAAATAAGGTGAAAGTAAAAAATAAGTAAAATTTGTGCTGTTAAAAGAAAAATTGTTTATATCATAAACTAACCACTTTAACCTACAAGTATTATACATTTTTGAAATCAGCTCAAAGAGGAGTATCCAAATTTTACATAAAAAATATGTAATAATATGTAATGTGTAGTATTTTTTTGTACATAATACAAAAAAGTCTATAGAAACTTTAAATTGTAAACATATTCTTTCTTTCATTTTATAATGGTGATATTTCACAACAATGTATCATAAAAAGAAATATATTCAATGGGGTTGTCATCAGTTTTGGTAGGAAAAGGTATAATGTTTACAAGGGACAGGAAACAGTGTTAGTTATGCACAAAATATCAATAAACGAATTAATATGATATTAACAATATAAAGATAATTTTTATATGATATATTTACACTCCTAGAAAACAATTAACATTAAATGCTACAAATAATAAAATAATAGTAATAACCCAAACAGAATAAACTTAAAACTGTAAATATTTTAAATCCTTCTACACACTCTATTGATGTCTAATTTAAAAATATACCCTTTTAAAGAATATCTTATACTTTTAATTAAAAGCTATATATCAGTAGGTATATTATTTATTTACAAAATGAAAATATTTATAAAATAAACAATATAAATTGCTTAAATTATTATCGTATGTATTTATGCTGGTAAAACATGTTGGACATACTTATGAGATATTCTGTTTATATAATGCTTGTTCAGTACAACAATGTTTAATGCGTTGATATGTTACAATTATATAATTGAATATGTAATACTGAATAAATTGCATTAATCACTTCCGACTATCAAATAATAATGCAGACACAATTTGTTAATAATGATTTCTCTTGTTCCATATTTTTAATTTATTAGGATGTAAAATGTGTAACATGTTTATATACCATAAAATAAGAATTATTGCACACATATGCATTAGCGTGCGTTAAAAATATTATTTTGTTATTTAGGTAGATCTAAATGGACGATTACGCTCTTGATCCGTACGAACAGCAGCTGCTAAAGGTCTTTAATAGCCACGATCAAGATAACTGTGGTAGTTTGGACGTAGAAGGTCTAACGCAGCTCTGTCAAACTCTTCAATTAGACGAACATGGCTTCGACTTGGTTAAATGTCTGCTAAAGGACAAGCGAACGCGAGTCAACTTCACAGATTTTAAAGACGCGTTGTTAGCTCTGCTAGGAAACATTCAGAACAATAAATCTTTGGCGAATGAAGAAGAGGCGGACGTAAAAGTTTCGCCGGAACGTGAAGTTTCGCCGAAATTCGTATACGGATCCAAAAAATACGGCAGAAGATCTCGACCGAAGAATGAAGATATTCACAAAGTTATCAACGAAGACGAAAAACTCCTAAACGCTTCTGTACAAAGATCCAACTCCAATACCGAAGTATCGTCGAAAAAACGAAAGACAAATTATCGACTACAAAGATGTACGTCTTTGCCGGCTAACAATAACCTCGTTATTCACGACTTGGAACCCAAGAATCTACTTTCTAACGGAACCGAATTAGTTTGTACGGAAGAAATGCTCCGCGAAGCTTGGAAGAAACTCGGCGTTGGCAACGATGGTTATTTGAATCAAACCGAACTTATTTTAGTTTGCGATGCAATCGGTCTGCACAAACTAGCTGACGGCGTCATACGTCAACTGTCCGATAAATTGTCCATTAATCACGACCACAAAATCAGTTTTCAAGAACTTCTGACTATTCTACAACAAGACGACACTTGGTTTGAAGTGTTGAATCAAAGCATTCCCACCAAGGACTCGGAACTAGGTAATTTTTTTAATTGTTAGTTAGTTATTGTTTTCTTTTAAAAAGGGTGGTATATGTCTATTTTATTTTTTGGTTGAATAAACAATTTTACCTTTTACATTCACATGAACTCTTTACTATAAGTATAAGTCTTATTCTCACGTGTGTTTAATTTATTATGTTATAAAATGATTTTGTTCGCAAATTTCTAAAATTATAGGATTATTATTATGTAAAAGAGATAAGATTTGTGGACAATTTTTAGTTTTGGAGATGGGAAATGGGGCTAATGTTCGTTGGGTCCTTATCCAATAGTGTTGGACACGCTCCCTCGAGAATGCATACGAACCAAACCCACATAAAAACTGGCTGTTACCCCCGCCTCGGAACCACTACCCTAGCATACTTCAAGACGGGCGGCGATCCCTCACTCAATTTCCACTGCTTCGCTTACCTCCACCCATTATTTCTTCCCTCTCAACATTATCTCCACCATGTTTTCCCAATACACTGCTTCTCCAAGTTTCCTCTCCAAATTCTTTCACATTTCTTTTTTCCAACATCTAAACACGTGTCTCTCATCATCTTCCTCTTCACACTTCTCACACATTCCAGTTTCTCTTTTCCCAATCTTCTGTAGATACCCCACCCTTGACCCAAGTCCAGCGAGCACCTGGGTCAAGAAGTAGTTCACCTTCCCAAACTTCCGGTCCATCCATTCTCTTCTACTCCTAATTGCTATTTTTAATGCACCTTCATACCTCTCCCACCTTTTCACCATTTCCTGCTCCATCCAATCGTAAACTACCTTTCTTGTCGCCCCGTTCTTCAGTCTTCTTTTTGCTCTAGCCATCAAGTCTCTCATCCCATCAAATATCCTCACATACTATCCAACCAACCTCATCAAACACACACTTCCAAAGCGTCTGTCCGAGTACCGTTTCCTGGGGCACTTCCTCCCCCTCGAATCGATTATAACCCGGGCTGTTAGGTAATTCTCAACTAGGTTATCCAACTTTTGCCTTTTCCCATTCCGCAGTCACCACCGCCATCTTCATACCATTCCGCTCCCTTACCGCCTTAATCACCTTAGTTCCTTTTCCAATTAATACTTCTAATTTCTTTTTTACCTCTTCATCTGACATTCATGGATCTATCCCTATCACCTTAATGATTAATCTTGTTCCCCCTCCTGCTTCCATCGCCCTTGCGCCTGTAACCCTTTCCACCTCACCCAGCATTCCCCATTTCAAGCCTCTTCCCCGCTTCTATGATCACTTCCCTGTTTCTAGATACCCTGAGTCTAACCCCTTTTTAATCATTTCAGTTCCTTCTTGATCTATGTTCCCGATATCCTTAAGGATTACGGCTTCGTTCCTTATTTCTTCTCTTGCCGTTCTCTTATCTGTATATATTGTCACGCTCGTTCCTCTCTTTTTAACCCATGCCACCATCTTTTGAACACTTCCATCCCCATATGTTGGAGCATCATTGTCCCCACTCTCAACATCTCCAAACAATCGACTGAGTAAATCAAATACCTTAAACTCTTCCCTATCATCCCTTTCCATTCGGCAGATTCGCGCTTCCTCGTTTATTTTTACCCCTTTCCTCTCTGTAGTCCTTACTTCCTTGATCCACTTAATTTCCTCTCCATTCTCTATCAGAATCGGGAAACTTTCCCGAAACAATCTCTGCACCCCTCTCCATTCCTCTATACTTACCTCCTCGCTTACCTATACCAGCTTAATATTGTCTTTTTCAACCTTTACCTCTATACCCTCTCCATTTTTAACACCCCAAACCCTATCTCTTACTTCTACCCTTCCCAGTCTCTAGGCACTATCTCCCATCTTGATTGCATCCTTTACATTCTCCTTTCCACTCAACCTCTCTATTTCCTCGACCCTCCTTTCTATCGCCATCTTCTATTTCTCCAACTTATTCCTCCAGTCGCTTTACCATTTCCTTCAGATCATCTACATTTTCCCAATCTTTTCCCCTCTCAATCTCTGTTCTCCTTATGTTGTTTTTTTTTGCTCCCTACCCTCCAAAGGCGATTTTTCTTCCTCTTCACCATCCACTCATCCCACTCTCCCGCTTTATCTGGAGTACGTTTCAACTTCCAAGATTTACCAAAAATTCCTTTTCTTTTCTTTTCTTCCTCTATTATTTCCTTGCAATCCATTCCACATCCCACGAGTAGCTAGGGAATTGAAAGTCCACCACCACAGAGCCCCGCTGGTGGTGGTAAGGTTGGGTACTCCAGGAGGTCACCAGGTATCCCGGAGGCGCCGTTTCTGATTGTCTTACGCGCAGCCATCCATCCATAGTCACGGTAGTTAATAACGTAGATTACGGATTGTTTATCGAAGCTTTTTTCACGGTTGTCTCCGGACGCAGCAGCTGCCGTTGCTCAATTCACATGACATGGCTGCCTCCCCCATGCTGCCGTTATTTTTCATGGAGGTTTACTCCTCTATTCCAGTTAATCCGAGGGCAACTATTAGGGTTATCGAAACCAGAACCGTACTCATTGCTTATCCCGGGAGTTGGTCGGACATGAGGCTCTTACAACTCATAGAGAAAGAGACCCTTGACCGACTACGCCCTCTGGGGACACTCTTTGGGGTGCATCACTTCCAGTCTCCTTTATCCAACCCTCCGACGCACGGAATTTTCGAATAAAGTAGTAAGTTATATTGCTTCTTATCAGGTCACTTATGTAATCCAAATCCAAATTTTCCCATTCTTCTATTAAAACATTTTCCAGCATATCAAGGTTGTCTGGAGTTCTTATGCGCTTGTCCAGGTAGTCCCAAACTTGTTCAATTGGGTTTAGGTTTGGACTAACTGCTGGCCAATCTAACACTTGGATACCAACCTCTTGAAGGTATTCCATTGTTATTGTGGCATCGTGCGGGCGAACGTTATCCTGCATTAGAATAAAATTCTCTCCAATGATTGGAACAAATGGCACTACATTTTCCTCAAGAACCTTCGTTATATACCGATCATCTGTCAGTGATCCCCTACGAAACACAATTAACTCTATGTGGCCTTCAAAACAAATGCCTCCCCATACCATAATCGAACCACCTCCATAATTTTTGGCTGCTCTTATGTAACACTGAGCAAATGGCTGAACTACGCGTCTATAAACTGGAATACGAGGGTTGTCTGAAAAGTTTCCGACCTAACAAATATACTAGACTCTTCAAATTAATGTTTATTTTTCTACATACTCTCCTTGTAAGTCTATACACTTCTCCCAGCGATGCTCCCATCTCTTCAACACGTCCAAATAGTACTCGGCGTCTTTCTCTGCAAAATAGTTGTTTACGAAGGTGATGGCCTCCTCATTCGACGAAAATCTCTGTCCTCCGAGCGCAACTTTTAGCTTAGGGACCAAAAAAAGTCGCTTGGGGCTAGATCTGGTGAGTAAGGAGGGTGGTCAAACAGTTCAAACCGTAATTCGTGGATTTTCGCCATGGCAACTGCTGAGGTGTGAGACGGCGCATTGTCTTGGTGAAACAAATTCTTTTTTTTTCTGCAAATGTGGCCGTTTTTCCGCAATTTCTGCCTTCAGCCTGTCAAGTAATGATGCGTGGTATGCTCCTGTAATGGTTTTTCCTTTTTGAAGATAATCGATTAAGATAACTGCATGACTATCCCAGAAAACAGTTGCCATCACTTTCCCAGCCGAAGGAACAACCTTTGCTTTTGTTGGAGCCGATTCCCCCTTCGCAGTCCATTATTTTGACTGTGTTTTTGTTTCTGGAGTATAATGGTGTATCCAAGATTCATCTACAGTAATTAATCGGCGCCTAAACTGCGCCAACGGAGAGTTGGACATGTTCATTCGAACACGTTTTTGGTCCAAAGTGAGCAAACGCGGCACGCAACGCGCGGACAGCTTTCTCATCCCTAAATCTTGATTCAATATGTGACAAACACGTTCTTTGGACATGTTTATAGCCTCTGCTATCTTTCTAATATTAATTCGACGGTTGTCTAGCAACTTGAACGATGTCATCGTAAGTGGTTGCAGTTTTTGGACGTCCCGAACGTTCATCGTCACCCAAGCTGGTACGGCCACGTTTAAATTCAGCAGCCCAAAATTTCACGGTGGTAAATGATGGTGCAGAGTCCCCGTACACAGCGTCCAACTCGTCTTTGATTTGTCAAACAACAACTGCGCGTCCAAAATGGCTGAAATTTTAGTGGGTACCTTTCAAAGCATGCGCAAACACATTCCCCAACTTTTGTTTACGAGTGCTGTCATCTTCATGTTGAGGTCGGAAACTTTTCAGACAACCCTCGTACGCTCATATTAAATTATTCTGAAAAATGTGATATTTTATTTTACACCACAATTCAATTTTTAAAATTATGCGATACGTTTTGTGACGAGTGTAGTTGTTTCAAGAGAGTGTTTGATCCAATCATTCCTAGATATTTTATCTCCTTCTCTCTAACATTATGTTTTTAGTCCAGGAGGAATCGGCGCATGAGTACCGAAAACTATTCCACCTGAATTTTTTTATGTGATCCTTTTCAAATTGCCCTCCTAATGATATAAATGCATGTTGCCATGGCGCAACCCGGTGTCATATTGTTTAAACCGAAATTGTTTAAACAATTACAAGGAATTGTTATTTTTTAACCGGACAAATTTTTTTATATTCTTTATTGAAATGCCAATAAAAAAGGTCCTATGACTTTTCACGATAAAGTTAATATTTTTAAAGATATGAATTTTTTAAAATTCGAAAAATCTCAAATTTGGGTACTTTCGACCCATGAAAAATATATTAAAAAAATAGATAATGTGAAAGTAATATTTTTTTTTAATTCTCTATACAATAGTTAATAATATTGTTAATAGAGATTTAAAAAAATTTCTTTGTTTATATCTTTTTTTTAATTGTTAATTTGTATGCATCGCTTACCTTTAAGTATCGCTGTCTCTCTCTGACTCATGCGTTGCGTCGGCCTCTCTGTGTCTTGAATCATTATCATTTATCTTAAAAACTATCAACTTTATCAAAATTGATATTAAAAATCAAAAATGTTATTAGATAATAATTAAATTGCCTACAATTTGTTTTTAATAAATTTTTTTCTGAAATCAATTTTTCAAAAGTTCTTTAAGCATAAATCGGAACATGTCATTAAAATTACTTTTTTATCAGATTATATTACTTTTTGCTATTAAACGTTATTATTTATACAAAGAGTAACCTTGAAAGAATAAAAAATAAAAGAAAGAATTTTTTTCTTACTCAGACACACTCATACACACACTTTGATATATATATACATAAAATTATTTTTATTCAATTTATTTGAATGTTTTTTCTAAATACCCAATATATTTTTATTGTTTACTATAAATAATTGTGATTTCAAAAAATGTTCAAATACCATTATATCTTATTATTGTTGATATAAATGCAAAAGTTACTATGATTATAACAAAAAAGTAATATAAACTGATAAAAGTAATTTTAATGACATATGCTTAACTTTTGAAAAATTGATTTCAGAAAAAAATTGATTAAAAACAAATTGTAGGCAATTTAATTATTATCTAATAGCATTGCTTTCTTTAACAATTTTGATAAAGTTGATAGTTTTTAAGATAAATGATAAATAATGATTCAAGACACAGAGAGGCCGACGCAACGCATGAGTCAGAGAGAGACAACGATACTTAAAGGTAAGCGATGCATAGGTACTTGTGAGCGCGCCAAATTAACAATTAAAAAAAGATATAAACAATGAAATTTTTTTAAATCTCTATTAACAATATTATTAACTATTGCATAGAGAATTAAAAAACAATATTACTTTAAAATTATCTTTTTTTTAATATATTTTTCATGGTCGAAAGTACCCAAATTTGAGATTATTCGAATTTTAAAAAATTCATATCTTTAAAAATATTAACTTTATCGTGAAAAGTCATAGGACCTTTTTTATTGGTATTTTAATAAAGAATATAAAAAAAAATTGTCCGTTTGAAAAATAACAATTCCTTGTAATTGTTTAAACAATTTCGGTTTAAACAATATGGCACCGGGTTGCGCCATGGCAACATGCATTTATATCATTAGCAGGACAATTTGAAAAGGATCACATAACAAAATTCAGGTGGAATAAATAGTTTTTGGTACTCATGCGCCGATTCCTCCTGGACTATTTTCAAAACGAACTTAAATTTACATTTAATTTCTTTTATATTCAGATGGTACTGTAATTCATCAGTCTAACGAAGGTTTATTTCCCGATTCTCGCACCTTCCACTTGGTGACACTAGGCCCTGACGGTAACGGTATGATCAACACGGACGTTTTAATAGAGATGTGGGAAAGTGTCGGAGTCCATTCGCCCAAAGAACTTTTGCACGAGTTGGGTTTTAACTGTAGGAGAATAAACATTTTGGATTTGGCCGATGTTTTGGAGAAGCAAATTAAAGGTATCGCCGAAGCAACTAGAAGCCAGTTTCAGAGTCCTCACGTTGCCCTACTGCAGGTATATACATAGCCTTTAACTAGTTTCAGTTAAGATTTTAATGGATTTTTATTTTATTTTAGGCCAGTTTGATTCTTTACCAGTCCGAAATAAAAACGTTTAAGAATCTGTTGGAGCAGATGCACGCCGAACGAGAAAAACTGAAATGCCACGTAACCGAGGCCAATAACAGAGCGACGCTCCTCGCTCAAGAAGTCGACGACAACCATTCTCGAATGGAACAAAATACGCTCAACCAAGTGAAATTGTTGGAACAAAGGCACGCCGACATCTTGAAAGAATTAACCATTCAATACACCAAAGATAAGGACCAACTAACGAGCATCAATCAAAATCTGGAAGACAGAATATCGACGTTGGAACAAGAAGTTAGTAAGTTGAAACACGATCTCCTGATAGCTCAGAAATATTCTCTTAACGTTGAAAAAGACAATCAGAATTTGTTGGTGAAAATCGCCGAATTGGAAAGAGATAAAAACGTATTGACGAATCAGATCGAAGTTTTGGAATGCGAAAAACAGAAATTCAGCGAGACCGAACAAGAGGAAAATAAACTGTTGCTAAGCAAGTTGACAACCTTGCAATTGGAAAATACGCAGCTCAAGGACAAAAACGACGAAATGGTTTCGGAGATCGAAAACTTGTCCAATCAGGTAATAAACACTCATTTTACTTTCTTTATTTAAAGTTACGAGTTTTTTTAATTTGACTCTTGTCTGTGTCAGTAAAATCAAATAGTCCAAATAGTCCAAAAATAGTTTCAGATCAGAGAATCTACTTTTACTGAAGCACCAACTGTTAAAATAGCAAGACAGATTTTTGAAATTTCGGCATCTTTTTGTACCCTTCAAAAAAGGTTTCTATGAATTTTTTTCAAATTTTTTAATTCAGCCAATCGAGAGATAAGAATTTAAAAATTAAAAAAGAATTATAACCCATTATTATCCCATTACGAGACTAGGCTTAAAATTTGTGTTTTGAAGAGTAGAATTTTTGAGAATTTTTTTAAAAAATTTGAAGGATACAAACAATCTTAAAATTCTTGTTTTAACTTTGGAATGAAAAAAATAAACAAATTTATGGTGAATAATTTTTTTCACTAATTTTTCAAAAAGTTCATCAAAAAACACGAAATTTAAAAAAAAAGTCCCAAATCGGACAATGTTTCACCAAGTTATGGCTATTTAAAAAAGAAAAACACGTAATTTTCGAAAATTTATATCTCTCGATTGGCTGAATGAAAAAATTTGAAAAAATTCATAGAAACCTTTCTCAAAGCGTACAAAAGATGCCCAAATTTCAGCGAAATCGGAGATGCAAATCCAATCGGTAGGAAGAGTTGGCATGGAATGCCCCTTATATTTTTTGCTTCAATTCTGGTGCATATTTGCTGAAAATTATCAAATTAAAAATTCAATATTCAAATAGCATGTCAAAACATTATTTTGACAATATGTCACTGGAATAGATTATGTAACGTCACTAGCTAGCTTGCATTCTGATATACATATCACCTACATACATTTTTTGCAAATAATAAAATGCCATTAGATTTACATTTTCTCAGCAATCTATATAACAAAGGGGTTACAAATGTTGTGCAGTTTCAAATTATACAAATACTTTGGTAAAAATTCTGGAAAAACGATTTGTAAGTGTTCTAAAGAATGTTAAAGTGCGTCGAAAGAAGTTGCAACTTTCTCGGATGGCTCCTAATGATATACCTATCGAATAGTATAAATATTAAAACCTATAAAAGTTCTTGCTTCATATGCAAGTTCATCATTATTTTACTTTTTTATGATATAATTTAAGTATTATTATGCGTACTTTGTTTATGAAAAAGATTGCCACCATTATGGCCTCGACTTGGGGCAGGTTTCTGCTGTCTGCTTTTACCAAACCGTTTTTCAGTTTAAAATAGTTTGGGTTTGCCAGTTATCAATTTAAAACTATATTTAAAACTTCTCCGTTCTTTCTTACATTCCTACCACAGCTCTATTTCTTCATTCCACCAGTAGTTTGCCCTCCATACACGCCTGCCACTCATTTTTTTATAACCCTTTATTACAACTCATTTATATTATTATTATTATTATTATTATTATTATTATTATTATTATTATTATTATTATTATTATTATTATTATTATTATTATTATTATTATTATTATTATTATTATAAATTAAACAAGGGCAGATGGTCAAGACCCTATTATGCCCAATAATAGAAAAATTACATAAATTACCTAGATACTAGTATGAATAAACAAATTAAAAATTAAATACAACATACTTAATAATCAAGAAAATAAACAATGAGTTTACTCTAATAAAAAAAAAGATCAAGTCTGTTTTTAAATGAGTTGGTTGAAGGTGCACAGACTATCGTCTCATCAAGGTTATTCCAGATATCAAAAACTCGATTGCTTAAGAAATTCTGTCTTGGTCTTGAAGAGAAGTTCTCTTTTTAAAATTTAAACTGACGTCCTCTGAGACGTTCATCTTGATTTAAAGTAAACATTTCATTGAGATTACCAAAATTGTACTTCAATATTTTAAAAGTTGTAATCAAGTGCCCACGTTGTTGGCGAAATTCATAGGAGGGTAGGTTGGCCAAACTAAGTCGTTCTTCATAAGAAGGTATTCTTAACCCAAATGGAATTGGAGTGGCTTTCCTCTGAACATTTTCTAACAGATTCTTATTGCGAGTCAAATCGGGGCACCAGGAAGGACTAGCGTACTCAAGAATCGGTCTTACATAAGTGGTATAAAGTTTGCAAAATGAATGAAATGAAACTCTCGAAAAATACCTCCGGATAAAGTATAATTTGCAGCTGGCACGCTTACAAATGGATATAATGTGGTCTGACCACGTCAGGCTGCTGTTTACGATGACTGCGAGGTCGTTATGAGATAATACAGAGTTTATTGGTTGTCCGTTAATAAAGTATGGTACAAGTGGATTATTTTTACTGATACGAAGCACTACACATTTTTCGGCATTTAATGGTATCAACCACTCAGAACACCAAGTAAAAATCGAGTCCAAGTCCATTTGAAGAGAGAGTTGGTTTGTAATTGGATCGGCATATATTTTTGTATCATCAGCATAAAAAGATATTTTATTGGAAACGTAATAAGGAATATCACTAATGTAAACAGTATAACAGAGGACCAAGAACAGAGCCCTGTGGCACTCCGGTTTCCATTAGCCTGTCCTGCGAATAATATTCTCCTACCCGAACTTTGTAATGTCTTTCCGTCAGAAAATCGTTAATCCACTGATGCAAAGTACCACGAATGCCAAAATGTTCTAGTTTGTGTAAGAGTCGGTTTTTAGGAACACGGTCGAAAGCTTTAGAAAAGTCCAAATATACAACGTCTGTGGGCTGTCCGCTGTTAAGGGATGATGTCCAGTCATTAACACAGTGTAAGAGATTGGTTAGAGTAGAGCGTCGAGAGAAAAATCCATGATTTTGTGTTGGAATTCTGTCCGAGTCCCATTTCTACCTCCTTTCTTACTTTGTTCCTCATACTCTCCACCTCAGCTTTTGTTCAACGTTTTCCCTTCTCTTCTTTTCTCTCATTCTTTATTTTTCTTATACCTCTCTCCACATACTTGTGTATACTCTGACTATAAGCACTCTTCAACTACTTGCTCTCCTTTCCAGCCATTCATCACATGCTGTCACGTTTTGCAAACAATTAATGAACAAAATTTCTCCGAGATGAAAAAACAAACTGTGTTTGTCAAATTGTCGCAGCACAAATAATAAATAATAATATTAATAAAGAGCAAGAGCCTTTCTAGTACTCCTTTTTTCCCCAAATGACATTAAAAGCGACCTTTTAATGACACTTGACAGGCTTTTACTGCCTGGCAGAAAAAGTTCGTTGCTAGGCAACCTTCCAAGTAATAATTTAAATCAAACTGGTTATTAAAATTGACAATGACATTAAGAAAACTCAAAATGATGCTGATGATAATAAACTGGTTTTATTGCATTAAAACTACAAACTACAACACGAAATTTTTATTTATTAGATATATTTATGGTGAATTGTGAACAATTATTTAATACAATTGAACTCTGTCCACTTCCCTCCTTTCCAGTAAAATTAACAACTTTAGTATCCACACTTGATACTCCGGAAACGCCAGAAAATATTTTATTGCCGATGTTCGACTTATTGGCTAGCGAGTCCTCAATATAGCCCTCCGCGACAGCGGAAGACTTCCATCCTCCATGTTGCTTCATTGTTATGTTCCCACCAGAATGCACCAGCAACGTGGCAAATGTTTTGCGAAAGCAGTGCCTGGTATACTCTTTCGCATGGGATAGTCCCAGAAAAGTAGCAATTTCTTCTGGCATTTTACCGAATTTGTGGATGCCAATGAATTGATGATGTGCTTTACCGTTCGCATACTTATAGAAGAGACGCCGATGGTCGAGGGTCTGGAGGCTGCATATTTTCTGTAACCGCTTAAATATTCCTACAAATATTACTACAAAAGATCTGGTCTTAGTATTTGGTAGCATAATTAGCAATTTGTCGCCCATATCATTTATATTATCTGTTTTCATTTGCAAAAGCTCATCACATCTACAAGCCCCAGCAACTGCAACAATAAATACAACCTAATATATAAATTGAAAATTAGTTCTTTAATCCATAATAGATCATTTTCAATATATTCTTACCTTCGTACACAAATACAGTTCATCTTAAAAAACGTCCTTAACTTCAGGTATTTTGAAAAGGAAATCCATCTCTCAAATTTGGATGATGTAGATATCCGTAGTAATAAAACTCAAAGTCTATCCACAACATTTAATAGTAAGGTTCAAGAAAAGTGGGACCAAATTCATGCTAAGAATGTTGTATCCCAGAAGAAAATTCAAGTTGAATTTTCTATCCACGTTAATTTAACCAACACACCCATTTTTTCTCTATCTTTATAACTTCTGAAGTTCCTTTGTCCTCTTCTTTTCTTTTTTATATAATAACTCTCTTATTCATCCATTATTCTTCACTTATTCATGGATGTTTAAGTTTTAAATTTAAATTATTTACAATTCCTACGTTCTGCACATACAGCCTGATGATGGTCTGAAGACCGAAACATGTTGCACTAATTTTTTAACCTTACTATTAAATGTTGTGGATAGACTTTGAGTTTTATTACTACGATTTTAGGTATTTTGCCAAATCAATGTTAGTTTTTATGTTCAGGGTAGCTTTCAACATCGAATAGGTAGACCATAACGTTGAAGGCTTTATTTTCTTTGAAAGATCGGAAAAACGGAAAATCAGCACATCTTCAGAGAAAGATCCTATATTTTTCTTCTGTCTATATTCCATGAATATGCTATGTGACTTCTTGATTTTTCCGGTAAAATGTTAAATTCCACATCCCGCGCCAGGTCTCTTATATCAGGTGGTGTTAATTGCATCAATTCATCCTCACTTTGCAGTAAATCCATTTCTAACATGACAACTTTTCAAAATTGACAATGACCAAGTAAACAGTAAACAAACTTATTCAACATGCATAGTAACGCAGGGCCCAGGAATAATTTAGTTATTTGGATATTGATAATGGAACGCAATTTAAATATGAAAAAGTCGATTTTGCGTGGAATTGGAACAAATTTGAAGAAAAAATTACATGTTTCACACGGCAGAAAAGCAGATTTAATGCCTTGGCTGAAACACCAGCCGCGGCATTAAATCTTGTGCTTTTATGCCTAGTAAAATAAATAACTATTTTTTAAACAAACATTGAATAAAATAAGTATATTGGGAATCTATGGATATATGTATACTATTTTATACTGTTAGATGAAATACATAATTTTTTTGTGTTAAAACTTCTTTACAACACCTACAATAATTACAAAAATAACAAGCTCAAATGATGCAGGTTGAGTAACATTTAAATCTATGATTGTTTTGATACAGTAGGTAACTAAAATAACTAAATTTTAAATAAGAGGTATTTTTTTAATTAGTAAATTGTTATCACTGACGAATAACGACATTGAAATCTATAGACTTCAAGTCTTTTTATTTTGCGATTTCTATAGTTCGGTTTATGGAATTTTTTAAATTATATATTTTTCGTTATTATTGAATTGTTTCTTTCACGCTGGAGTAAATTTTGTTTTACTAATCTGATCCTCTAACCATGACGAGTGGTTTATATAATAGGACTCATTATTCGTACAAGATATCCTCCTGTATGTTAATCTGCTCATGCTCGAATTTCCGCTTAGAATCACTTACGTAAATTCAACTGTCTGGATATTATGTGACTGATCAAGTCAACCACAATCAGTCTGTCTTTAGGTAGTGAGTTATGAACTTGGAGGTTTGCTAAGAGGTAAACAAAATTGAGTTCTTAAACAGAAACAAAACTTGCATTCTCAATAATTCTGTCTCGATCTGTGACCGACTTCACAAAAGTGATATTGAAATATTTAATTGGTGAGTTATGAAACCGTTGGTAAACATTCGGTTTTCAAAACGCACGTTATATAGTAAAAAGTGTGTGTTGGCATAGTGGTAGTGTAAATCGTGTTCAGGATCAATATTATAAACACATTAAGGTTGGTTTTTATGCGTCCGATATACGATATACGAAACTTAATCGGATTATTTTCATCGCAAAATAATACAGACTAATTTTCATGTTTACGAATGTTCGTCAGATTGTTGGTATTTAATTTAGGAAATTTAACATATCTTTATTCGATATTATAAAGAGTGATCAGTTAAGGGTAGCGAGCGGCCACATCTCATAACATATTGGTAGTATATTTGAGAAAAAAAAAATCATAATAAAAGTCGGCAAGAGAAATTTCTGTAAATTACTTTCGAGTTTGTAAAACGTTCGCTAGAGGGCGTAACAACCAACACCAAGTAGAAAAATGGGATTTGTATAGAATTTTGCATAATGAAAGTATATCGATGATATCATCTTAATATTTACTGACCATTTCCCCATATTTTTTGTCTAAAACGTTTTGTTCTATCTATCACAATAAAGCGGTGGTGGAAGTTCAATTATTTTTTATAAACGCGATTCAAATCGATTTGAAATCGTTTTGAGATTTGACATTTTATCTGTCAATAGTGTGATGCGTCATATTATATCGGTTTAATTTAGTCAAAACATCGGGGTCCGGCGTAGAATAGGGAGCCACGAATTTCGCAAAAAAAAAACATTAACACTAATAAGAGACTGCTTTTTTTAGTAAATTTTCGTAAAACAATTTGCGGGTTATCCAGTATTTTCCGAGAAAAATGGAATCAAAAACTCAAATTTTGTAGGTTAAATACACAAAACATTCACTGTTCAAGGTACGTTATGTCATGTAGATACCAGCATTGCCACATCTCTAAATAAAACCTAAATATTAGGAAAATATTTTTTTACATTATAAATATATAAAAAATATTGATAATAAAATATGAAATATAGAGAATATTACTAACCAAAACTAATCGGTCTTTTTGCATATTTAGAAAGAAAACAAAGATAAACAAGCACGCAAAATTAAGTGACGGGTGGCGATGCTATCCTAATCCAACCTAATCTAACCTAAAATAACGTAACTCAACCTAACCAAACCTAACCTAACCAAACTAAACTTTACCTTATATAACCTAACCTAATCAATCCTTACCTAACTTAACCTAACATAACCTAACCTAACCTAACCTAATCTAAAATGTTGAATCTGGAACCGTTGGCGAAAATGATACCGAAAACCGTTTACACTACCACTACACCAACACACACTTTTATATGCCTGACGCGCGTTTCGATAACCAAGTTATCTTCTTCAGAGACCGAAGGTAAACTAAAGCTATGCCTACAAACTAACCTTATATATAGAACATTTTTAGCGCCAAATGTTTTCGCGGTAAATCTTTTGGCGGCAAAGCCAATTTTTAGCGCGAAAACATTTTTTACAATAAGTTTTCTTATAATAAACTATAAAGTGGACTATCTGGGATAGGTCCTTTGTCCTTATTTAATCTATTTTTACATTTAATAATTTCTATACTTTCAAATGCATGCAACAATCTATTGTTCGATACATTTTTTAACAATTTTAAACTATCTACATTTACAGAATGGTTTTTGGTAAAAGCATGTTCGGCAATACTAGATTTTTCTATACGTCCATATTTTAGATGAGCTAAATGTTCTTTAAATCTTGTTTTAACCGATCTTTTTGTTTGCCCAACATACTTTTTATCACAATCATTACAGCTTATTTCATATATACCGCTTTTTTCCAGATCTTCTCTCTTATCCTTCGGATTTCCTAACAATTGTCTCAGGGTGCCACTAGTTTTATGAACTAAACCTAATCCCACCGTGCCGAAAATTGTATTCAATCCTTTGGTATACTGAGGGATAAATGGTAATGAAATGAATTTCCTATCGTTGTGTTCTCGCTGGAAAAAGGTGGTTTCACAAAGAGATTTCTTAAAACTATGGCGATTGATCAGCTTATGAATTAGTTTTTTATCATATCCATTAAGTACAGCTATATCCTCAATTAAATTCTTTTCTCTGTTATATCTTGTTTTGTTTAAAGGAAAATGAATTAATCGATGAACCAAAAAATGAAAACTTGCCATTTTGTGTTGATTACAGTGAAAAGAATCTATCGGAATATACCTATACGTAGCGGTGTCTTTCCTAAAAATATCAAATTCTAACTTGTTATTATTTCTTATTACTAATGTGTCCAAAAATGGTAACTGTTCATTATTTTCTAGTTCAAACGTGAATTTTATGCTTGTGAATTTTGAATTTAATTTTGAAATGAAATCTTCTACTGATGATTTCTTCGTATTGAAAACTGCGAAAATGTCGTTCACATATCTATACCATATCCTTGGGAAATACTCGAACTCTTGACTGATCTGTGTTTCAAAATTGCTCATAAAAAGGTTGGCTATAAATGGTGATAAACAATTACCCATTGCTGTTCCTTCATATTGTTGATAAAACTGATTGTTATATTGAAAATAATTTTGGTCCATGCATAGTTTAGCTAATCGTAGATATTCAGTTCTAACTTCAACACCCAGATCATTCAAGATGAGTAGTTCTTCCAGATACTGTAAAGTTTGTGGAATCGGTACGCTAGGAAATAAAGAACTAACATCGAACGAGATTAAAATTTCCCCATCTTCTAGAACAACATCTTTAACTTTCTTGATAAATTCTAATGAATTTTTAACTGAAAAACTATTACATTTTTTGGGTAGATTTTCAAACTCGTTCGATAACCATTTTGAAATATTATAACTAGGTGTACATATAGCTGAAACAATAGGTCTCATTGCCTTCCCAGGTTTATGTATCTTCGGAAGGCAATAGAGCTTTGACAATGTAGGGTTACTTACAGTTAATTTATACTTTAACGAATCGGTGACAAGGTTCTTACAACTTTTGAGAGTGCTCTTCACCATGGAAATCATTTTGTTTAGTGGATTTGTTTGAATCTTAACGTAAGGACCATTCTCGATCAAGTGATCCACTCTTTCGAAATAGTCTTGTTTGTCCATTATAACAACCTTGTTTCCTTTATCAGCTTTTAAGTAAAAACATTCCTTCTGCCTCAAACCTTTGACAATATTCCTAGTTTTCTTAATTCCCTGTAAATTTTTGTTCTTATTTGAAATATTTTTGGAAATTTGATTCTTACAAGCTTCCCGAACATAAACCTTTGCATCATGAGAGAGATATTGAACAGAACTTTCAATATGTCCAATCAATTCACCCAAGTTCCCACGAGAAGGCACGGCAAAATTCAAACCCTTGTTTAACAACTCTGTTTCACTGCTGTCAAAAGTTTGGGAAGAAATATTTTCAACAATATTAATAGGTTCCAAAGAAATTGTTTTAGGTTTTGGTTTTAATTTCTTTAGTTTTTTACTCAAGATCGACATTTTCTTCTTAAATTTTGAATGAATAACCCTAAACATCTTTCTTTGGAATCCACACCAATGTTCATATTCTACATTACTTAACTTATGTGTTAATTTTTTGTAAAGTCCATATGCCTCTATTTCAAGCATACTTCGTTTACTGTACAGATATTTGGTTTCTAATGCTAACCATTTTTCTTTGCAATTTCACAAACTTTATCTGACACTGCACTTTCACTTATATTTATTTTTACAACTTTTGGAAAAACATTAAATTTACGACACGATTTTAAAAACCAAATATCTGCACTTATTAACCTAATATTAGTACTAAGTTTTACATACCTGTTCTATTCCGTTGACCGTGAAGCCATCACAACTAAAATGTTGAATCTGGAACCGTTGGCGAAAATGATACCGAAAACCGTTTACACTACCACTACACCAACACACACTTTTATATGCCTGACGCGCGTTTCGATAACCAAGTTATCTTCTTCAGAGACCGAAGGTAAACTAAAGCTATGCCTACAAACTAACCTTATATATAGAAAATTTTTAGCGCCAAATAGAAGAAAATATCAAAAACAAAACCTGACTATGCTAGTTTTTAGCGAAACAGCTGTCATTTCATTTCAAAACGTATTTTGCCAATAAATAGTTTAGTTCAACCGTTTAGTTGTTTACTGTTCTTAGTAAGATAGACTTCCACAAAGTAAAGGTTACTACAATCAATTTTATTAAATTTTTCTTCTTTAACCAAGTCACCATTCCGGCGTCATTTTTGTTATGTATATTCACTACATCTAAAATATTCTTAATTTCCATTTTAAATTCAAAAATAAATAAAAACAAGTAATTAATAGTCTAACCAACAATTGTGAAAAAAATATGGCAATGTTGGAATGTTAACGTTAGACAACTTATATTAAATGTCAACGTCGGAACAGTATATTGTCATAAAAATCGTGGTAAATTTTTATAGTTCCATGGGAAGAAATAGTTCTAAAAGTGAGGTTAATCAATGGTTTATTAAAATTTATCGCAATATAAATTAAATTAGCTTATAAAACTTAATTTTTTGCATATAATTTGAGTTAAAATATAATAAAAACTAAGCTACTTTAATTTTCAAGTTATTAAATTTCGAAATTCGTGTCTCCCTATTGTTCACCGGAACCAAACATCGAAACTTACCGTCGTGATTTTGATTGATTTCTGGGGTTTTTCTAGTCATAATGATCAATAATCAAAACTTCAAAAAAGTTGCCCTTTTAACTGTAACTTTTGGTTTAATTTGCCTCATTGGTGTCTTTTTTCCATGAAGAGGAGGCTGCATACATAAAGCGACAAAATGATATGATAAGATTCATGCACCAAATCAATTTGAGTACTGTTAATTTTATGTGGGCAGGACCGACAGTTGATGATAAATTTGATAGCGAATATCACAGAATGCGCATGTTTCAATACGATCTCGGTTTTCATGTCTACTTCGATTTTTCGATTTCGATACGATCCCAAAAAAAGCAGTATCGACCTTGAAACTCATTACGGTTTCCATACCTGTTTTCATGAAGTTTTTAATACGGAAAGTGTATTCAATTCGATTTGAATTCTGCATAAAAACGTAGTAAATGTGATAATGTTTTTCAAAAATATAAAAAAAGTACCTTAGGGTTAATGTGAGTCTTTCGGCAGGAAAAATTGGCTCACGAACACAATATATTCTAGTTAATACTGGACCAACCAATTCTAATAACTTGTTGAAGTTTTCACTCGACATTCGGAGGTAATTAAAATATTTTTCAGCTTCAGTAAGGCGCATTTGTTCCAACAGATTGTGATAATCACCCTGTTGTCGTCTATTTTGAAAAATAGGACGAATCCAGTATTTTTTTGGCTGCCTTCTTTTTAGTACCATAAGCAATGACCACAACACAAAATTTCTTTTCTTTTTTGTTTAATTGATGCCACATAATTTAAAAAAAAAAGTTAAATTTTCGGATACAGATTTCGCGCCATTTGCTTTTTAAATTTTTTGACCAATTAAAAAATTTTCGAATTATCGGATCGTCGCATTTTGGATGCATGAAAACTTACCTTTAATCTCCAATTTCCCCAATAGACATTTTTATTACTCGCAGATTTAAATTATGCAAATAAAAACTTGTTAATATATGGGGCATTTCATGCCAGCTCATCCTACCGATTGGATTTATATCTCAGATTTCGCTGAAATTTGGGCATCCTTTTGTACCCTTCGTAAAAGATTTCTATAAATTTTTTCATTCAGCCAATCGAGAGATATGTTAATTTTTGCATTAAATTTAAAAACAATAACATTTTTGACTAGAGAATGAAGAGACCTTTCAAATGATATATCACAAGCCTATACTTCCCATTTAAAAAATTGGGGGTTGTACCTGTCATTCTAAGGGGGTTGAAGGTAGGGGTTGCATTTTCACGTTAAAGAATGTCAAGTTATAATTTAAATTTGACGTGTTTCGGGATTTTTTATAAATATGTACAGTAACCGAAATAATGAATTTATTCCATTTGGCTTTTACACACTGTATACATTGATTTCTAATTAATGTTTTTGTTGTTTAATTAATGTATAAATTTTATTCAAGGTGGCTACTATGAGGTTGAAAGTGTCGAGCACTCCGACGACCGTCAACACTTTAGACCAATCGATGGAAGAGAACATTTCCATAATATGCGAAGGTGTAGGACTGGGTGCGAAACGTAGGAGTGACTACTCTCCTTCTAAGGACACTCTCTTGTATGGAAGCGGTAAGATTATTGATATATAATTTATATTGCACATAGGGAGTGTTATTTACTAGCTATTGTTCTGTGGTGAAGGTTGATTTTTTTTTCTACAAAAAAAATGTGTAGCTCTAAAAATAGTACGGTTATTTAAATTAAAATGAAGAATACGAGAAAATATCTTGGTTGTATTAATGAATTTCCGTTGGTGAAGAAAAGGAGGAAATACAAATTTTTCGAAAATCGTTCTTCTGATAGGAAGAAAAATGTTAGTTTGTCAAAAGGTAATCGATAATTTGGTATTTTGCTTAAGAGTATAGGCGCAAAATTTTAAGGCAATGAATTTTTAATGTAATCGTTTTTTTTTCGAATCCTGAAAAGACCGTTTATTATTTTTAAAAAAATTTAAACGCAGAAAGGTCTATAGTCCCAAAGGCAGAAAGTTAGTAAAAATGTTTATTTAAATTGTAATTAAATGCATAATTTTTAATGCATAATAACTTATTAGATTCAAATTTGTTTTTAATCTGAAGGACTTTCTGCCCTTAACAATATAAAAATTTTTAAATTTTTGTTTATTATGTTTTAGAAGTACATTAAAATTATTACAATATTTAATTGTATATATAAAAAACCAAAACATATAATAAAAAATATATTACCTAGTGAAGAAATATAGGGTGTCAGGTATTTGCAAAAATATAGTATAAAATACAAAAAAGACTAAAGGAAATTTAAATTGTTAACATATTCTTTCTTTCATTTTTTATCTGTGATATTATCACAACAATGTATCATAAAAAGAGATATAAGCAGACCGAAAACAAATTATTTATGAATTCAAAATTAAGATGATACATAAAGTATCAATAAACGAATTAATATTATATTGATAATACAAAGATTATTTTTATACAGTGGAATATGGAATAAAAATATTTGTGAGGTTAGTTGAGAGAAGCTGGCATCGTCCATGATTTAAATTTTTAATGAAACACCCTGTATATTTTTATGATTTTAAAAGCTTCTTAACAATACGATCTCAACGAAATAAACCATGTAGGGTCTATTAAGAATTGTACAGGGTGAAATTTTGAAATTATTTATAATTCTGTTCAAGATAGTAAATACATAATATACTTGATGTAATTGATTTTTTACATTAAAACATGCTCAAAATGTTCTCCACCTTATTGTTGGCAATAACACAGCCTCCTATAAAATCGTTCCGAACTTTCTTTAAAGTTTGAGGTGAAATAGGCCCTATTTCTCTAGTTATCCTTTCTTTGAGGTCTGCAATGCTAGTTGGCTGTGTTGCATATACCTTGTTCTTGAGATAACCACACAGAAAAAAATCCAAGTGCGTAAGCTCCGGCGATCTAGCTGGCCACTCTATAGTACCTCTTCATCCAATCCATTTATTGGGGAAAATTTCATTCAAGTAATTTCTTACAATTAAAGCATAATGGGGTGTTGCTCCGTCCTGCTGGAACCAGATATTTTAATCCAGTAGGTTCGGATCTATTGCGTTGGGATATAAGTCTCTAATCATACTTAAATATTTTTCGGCTGTCAAATTTCCATCTACAAAAATAGGACCAATAATATGATCACCTATGATACCTGCCCAAACGTTAAACTTTTGAGAATACTGAGTATGTGTCTCACGCATCCAATGAGGATTCTCCTCCGACCAATATCTACAGTTTTGTCTGTTTACTTGCTCGTTCAGTGTGACTGTTGATTCATCGGAAAAAAGAATTGTACCAACAGCTATTTCATTTCTGTTCAATTCATTCATAATTCTTTCGCAGAAATCCGTTCTACGATCTGGATCGTCTTCTATTAGTTCTTGCAAAAAAGTCAATTTATATGGATGAAGTTTTTCTTTATGGAAACACCTTAGGACAGTTGTGTGACACATTATTTAGACGAGAAATTTGACGTGAACTTGACGTTGGATTCTCCACGACACTTAACATAATATCCACTTTCACATCATCTTCAAGGAAGTGCGGTTTTCTCTTTAAATGGTTTGACATGTCCAAGTTCTCTGAATTGTGCATGCATTTTAGACACGGTACCTTGTGAAATATTAGGCAATTGATGTTACTTATGATTAAATAAGTTTACCACTTCAACTTGACGATTGACAAGTACGATATTTAAATGTCAACACATCAACAACTGACAGACATTATTTACCGATTTAGTTTAATTATATTGGCATAGTTATCTATACAGTTTTTACCTATTCGTGACAAAAAATGTTAACAAAACCCAAAATATTGATAGTGAAGAAATTTCATATGTGCATTCAGCTAATTAAAAATAAAAAACTTTAAAGTTTTTTAAATAAGTGTGTATTAAGTAGAAAGTAAATATCGGAGCTAACGCTTTCGGCTTACAAAGCCATCATCAGAGTTTCTCGTCACAAAAGATAAAAACCACTAAGAAGAAATGTATAAAACGTACAAAACATTAGAGAAACCAGACAAACCAACACAAATAAATAAGTAAAAACTAACAAATTACATAAAACGATGGACACAAGCACAATGTAAAAATTAATTTTAACAATTAATTTTATTGTTTATTCATCCTACCTAGGGTGGTTAATTTTAATTTTTACATTGTTATTGTGTCCATCTTTTTTTGTAATTTGTTAGTTTTTACTTATTTATTTGTGTTGGTTTTTGTAGGAATGGGATAGGCAATGTTTAAGTTGTTAAATAATTAACTTTGATTATTGAAAGATTGTCTTTATTTTAAAAAGAGAGTCTCGGAAGTATATCTTTACACTATCAAAATTGAGAGAGAACTGAAACAGCTTTACAACTAGGTTACTGTAGTTGTCACTTAACATCTGGTGATATTTTGGGTTCTCAACTGAGCTTAAATTATACCTGGTTTTATGATTCGTAGTTTAAAAGAATTTTATCTTAATCTTTAGAAAATAGAAATATAAAACACCTAATGTTCACGTTTACAATACCTACAATAAAATAATAAAATATAATATAAAAAGAGGGATTTTTGAACTTAACAATTCTACAGTTTTTTATTCAAAATACATTATTTAAAGTCTGAAGCATTATTACTTTTACAATTTTATGTATTTACTATCTTAAACAAAATTATAAATAATTTCAAAATTTCACCCTGTACAATTCATAATAGACCCTACATGGTATAGTTCGTTGAGATCATATTGTTTAGGAGCTTTTAAAATCATACATAAAAACATACATTAAAAATATAGATCATGGACGACGCCAGACTTCCGTGTATTACCCTGTAGATTTAAAATGTATGTTTAAAAAGCTCACATTTGAATTTCAAAGTTGACGGGTCCCAGCGTTTTTTTTAATCTTTGCAGAAACAACAAAACAAAAATGTAATAACAACGGAACACAAAACATTTGGTCCACATTTCTTACAATTTAAAACAGACCTAACGTAGTTATGCCGTAGATCATTAAAAAATTGGGATGGGGTAGATATCTCAACTCTGGCTATTAAAATTTTGCGCCCACACTCTTAACTTTAATTCATAAATACTAGTTTTATGTGTGGACCTAGTGAATCCGGACAGATTTTGTAATATCCGCATTTTTTGAACCGGTTCGATGATTCAAGTTTTATAATTATTCTTGACTGTTACATTTAAATATTTGAAGACTACATACAAAGTATTTAAACTTTAAACAAAGTTCACGGTTTTTTTATTATTATTATTATTAAAGTAACTATTTTCTCTCTTAGCATCTTATGTTATGCGATTCGATATCGTACCGACTGATACTTTTTATTTGCATAGAAAGACAAAATGAAACCAAGGTCGGCATTAACACTGGCAGTACCTCAGTTGTTTTGAACAATTTCGTATGGATAGAATGTTTGTGTAAAGTTAACAAAATAAAAAATGTGACCTACTAAAAGTTTTACTGCAATTAAATTCAATAAGAGATGTAAATTGGAAGTATTTTTTTAAAGGTAATTGTAATTTTAAAGACAAAATAACGATTAGTTAATTTAAATGATTACATTTCATATTAAAACAGAAATTAAAGTTTATCTCATAGGTTATAAACATTTCATTGTCATTAATTCAGATTTGATAATTATAGAAATTTATATCGAAAATTATCAATTTTTCCAAACTTTTAAAAACATCGTATCTCAACAGCCAAAAATTCTGCTTTATGAGGTATTAACTGTACAAGCTTGGTGGATGCGTAAAAATTATAACAAAAATTGTTTGTTATTACCAGAAACTTTAGCATTAGTACAAAATAACACTTTACAATTTTTGAAAAATTGTAAGTTTAATAAACAAAAACTATTGAAAAAAAGGAACTTAAACAACATTTTAATTATATTGATTGGTACCTTACGAGTATAGACGTCTGGATCTATTTTTTCGATAGCAATAAAGTGGTTGAACTGGGACGTTAAACGACCACTCACATAGAACCTAACCTAAGTGGTTGAACTTAATTATTAAAAATAAATAATTAATATTAAAATAAAAGTACATTAAAACAAAATTTTATATACATCTAAAAATTAAAAAAAATCAGAAAAAATCTAATTGTATGATAAGAAAATTAATATTAAATTTTATTGAAGAAATTTTAAATATACTGGGTGACATTGACATTAGAAGTGTTACACCCAGAAGGAATAATTTCTTATATATATAAGTAAAAAGGTTAAAAAAGAAAAACTAATAAAAGAAAATGGATGTTCTAAAAACCAAGTTTGAAACTGAACTTGAGAGTGTCAATGGAAAAAATTGGACAGAAGAGGTAGTAAAAAAGGGAAATACTGGAGTTGACAATGAAACAAATTGAATGTGGTAAAATTTGTTTTAACTTACAGGCACAAAAAAGTAATTATTCTTTTTATTATTTCCAAGAACTTTAAGTACAGTTTATTTTTTTGTATCTTCTAGTACCAGTAGCATAATAACTAAAGACAAACCATTAAAATATTTAACAACAGCAGCGATTAACAGATGATGCTGACCACAGAAAACAATATATATTATTCTTCAATTTTCCACCACAACTATTTTGTTTTTAATTTATTTTTAATAGTCATTAAGGTAGGCGGATAACAATGGTTTGTCACACAAATATACACTGCCGAGCAAAAAATTGAGATCACTTTAGATAATTTAAGAATAATTTATGAAATCTAAATAAAGAATAATATAATTTGACTACTATAATTTCTACTCGAATTAAATTTAATGTTCGACATTGAAAAGTAGTTGTTTTTCCATTGGAAAACGGTCAATACATCCGGAAATAAGAAATTTCTATATACAGTGCACAATTAATGACTTGCTTGCAGAATCTCAAATTGATCTAATAAGAAATCTCAAGATTTTAGAATCCTATTGTGACAAGTTTAAGTTGGAAGTTAGTACATCCAAAACAAACATAGTTATATTTCGTAGAAGTTCTAATATTGGTAAACAACCACAGTTCAACTATAAAAACAATATAATTGATATATATCAAACAAGTACCAATACCTAGGTGTCACATTTACCTTTAATGGCTCATTTATGAACAATCTAAAACAACGTGAACAAAACACAATGTTATCACAGGGAGCAGTGTTTATAACTCAAAAATAAATTCGATTGATGCTATTAAAATTCTGTATAATAACGTAATAATTCCCACATTTACTTATGAAAGTGGCATATGGGTTCTTCGATACTTGGAAGAAGTAGAAAGAATCCAAAATAATTTTTGGAAAAACTGCTCCTGTTTTTAAAAATCGACAGCTGGTTATTTGATAAGGACAGAAATTAATCTTGTTAAAATGGGCTACTTTATTTTAAAACATAGTATAGAATTGTTACTTAGATTAAAAAATACAAATCCAGATAGATATGTTTGCAGAGCACTCATGCGTCTAAATGCTCTGCAAAAGTCTAGTGTAGGCTCCTTAAAATATAACTGGCTGTGTCTGTTTAAAAACTGTATAATGCAATGAAATAGAACTAAATATTAATACCATTAATGATAAAATTAAGAAAACAATACTTACAAACTTCAAAAATAAAACTGTCCAGGAAGACATGTATAGAATTCTTAATAGCACATACCATCCCATATATAAATTACTCCTACAACGTGAGCTTGACAGTGAAAAAAATTATATGACCAATACAATACCATTTTATTTAAAAAGACTATTAGCGCAACTTAGAACAACCAATACAAATACAATATCTTTATATATAAATAATTGCTCTTATAAAATCAAACAGAGATCAACTTGCACAATCTGTAACTTTTAAAAACCTGAAACTTAGAACACGTTCTTCTGTTCTGCCCTTTATACAATAGCCTAAGAAAAGAACTTATCCCCAACAGTCACCACTCAGATGACCTAGAAGCCTTACTATGTACCTATGAAAAGTCAGAAGTACTCAAACTACGTCGCTACTTGAGCGGAGTAATGAAACTTCGAGCTTTTATTATTAATGAATAAAAAAAGGCAATCCAGTTTGATCCTCCAAACTTCACTCTTATTAGGCATACTTATACTTCTAGGGTTCTCCACAGAATACATATATTTATATTTTTTATTTTTTGTTAAAATTTATTTAAGTAAAACCTATAATTGATTAATATTTAAAAATTTTGTCGTTAATCTACACATATGTATATTAAACTTTATGTTATGTATTATTGTGAAATTAGTATATGTAGGTACTTATATATTAAATGTTATACGATGACCAAACTCCTTGTTCATGTTTATTAACGATAGAACAATAAACTTTATTTATTTATTTATCAATGACTTGTTATATAAAAGTTTATTGCGTATTGGCACACTGAGTAAATGTTAAACTGTGTTAATAATGTCGTAGTCACAGTCAAGTCGAGTTCCCACTTAGGTAGAGTTGGCAAATTGTTTTGTATGTATCTTAGCAATTAAGGTTTTTATTAGCACTTTATGTAGACAAATATATTATATTTTACATCATCTCGGAGGTTTTTGAGGAGCCTTCACTTGTATAAAGACCAAATTTATCGGATGTTTATTTATTTTAATTTTCTTTGTTACAGCCGATGGTAGTCCGAGACTTGGAAAAATCCGTAAATTTCATAGCAAAAATCAAGACCATTACGAAATTCCGTTTACGTCCAGCGAAAGTGGATTCGATACGGAAGTCGATTGTCCAGACTCGCCTCTATGGATTTCGACGAACGAAAATGAAGAAATTACGAGATTACAATCGAAAATAGCTTTTTTGGAACAGATTTTGAAACAAAACGATATCCCGGTACCAGACAGTAGGTTTGAGGTTAGTACAGTTGACATTTGAAGTTTGATTGTATTTGGATTTACGCATGTGCAACAGTATTAATATCCAAGCACCATCTAACACAGCATCTATTAACTTCATAAACATTCTATTATTTTATTATCTGCTCATTTTATTTAAAACTAAGTGATCTACAGTTCCTTAAAAAATCTTCGAATGAAGATATTTATTTTATTTATTTATGTTTTGTTGATTTGTAAAATTCATATAGCCGGTCTAAACATTGAAAAAAGTTTTATAACCAAAATAAGATGAATGTTTATAGAAAAATTCAGACTATTATTCTCATTTTTAATTCTTAACGTAATTTTAGACAAAAACTTTTCTTGGAGAATCTCAATCTTTGAAAATCTCTTTGAATGGATGTAATGTTAATTTTTAGAAATTATTTTAACTTTACATCTCATTTTTCATTCTTCTAATAATTTTTGAAACAGAATCCTGGTACCTGATAGTAGGTTGGGGTTAGATCTCATTTTTGAAATGAATTTAGACAAAACACTTTTTTGGGGGAGTTTAAATCTTTTGAATAGTTTTGTAACTAAAATAATATATATTTTTATAAAAAATTTTATACTTTTATTTTCATTCTTTAATTAATTTTATACAAAAACTTTACCTGGATACGAAACCTTTAGAAATCTCTTTAAACCAAAATAATGTTAATTTTTAACTGAAACTGATTTTACATTCTTCTAAACATTAGCTATCTGTTTGAAACATAATGTTTTAAGAAAACCATACTTTGATGTTCCTTTTGGGACTTGTGCAATAATTGTCATTCTTCAAAAAACTATCTGCAATGGATTTGCGATATTGGCTTAACAGACCAATTATTTGTTTTGTATTTGGAATACTTTGTTCCAGAATTTAAAGTACTATAGAGTTGAATTTAATCTTACTAGACTAGTAGTACAATTTTCCTGTTTTAATTGCACATAATTACATTTTGAAAATGTCAAATTAGAAGAAATGCTGTTCAATAACCATCTTTTTGTATAATCTACATAACCTAACTAATTATTGTGTTTGTACTTTTTTCTAATTTTATTGATGTTGACATTTTTAAAGGAATGTTTGCACTAAGAGCTTGTTTTTTCTTTTGTATCATTGTGTGAGTGGAGAAGCCGAAGAATATTTAGCCTACTAGTGATTTCTTTTCTATCCCCGTTTTGTGATGAAATCAGTATTAATTTTTCGTTAGGAATGCTCTAGTGCTATCGTTCTTGAGCTTCTCCATATTTATAAATATATTTTTTTTAAATTTTGACTAATTCAAGCATGTTCGTGCGTTAGAATTGTTAATAAAATTTTGTTTTCTGCGTTTTTGTCGTTTTATTTATGGAGAAGCTTCTAGTAATGGTATCACTTGCATTAGTAGATTATTTATAGTTAAACGAAACTGGTCTGGAAAAAACAAATGGAAATTAAGTTAAAAAATCTTCATGTCATTGGAACAAGCAGAAAAACGTTGGGTCTGATGAGCAATAAGTGATTAAATGGTATTGTACATTTTTTGCTCGTTTTATGTTATATTTACTTATTTCAAGTCAAAAAAATTTCCAATGAAATGCAACATGCTTTTAAAAGTTAATATATGTACTAAAAACTCTCAATCAGCACCCTTTAAGATCAAGTCCAGAGCTTGATTATGGCTGTATTTTACATTGCAGCATCTTCTACCCTTCTCATAATTATTGATACTATTCAGAACATCGGACTAAGGCTTTCTCAGGATCGTTCCGTTCCAGAGCTATTGTAGTAGACTTTTTTTACTTTACAGGATCTTCTACAGTTTGTTTTTTTTTTGTAATATACAGTGTACAAACTACTTATGGAATAAAATTATTTGTGGGGTTAGTTTAGAAGATTATAAAATACTCTGGGACCCGGCAACTATGAAATTCAAATTTGAGTTTTTAAACATCTATTTAAATGTACAGGGTGTGATGCACGTAACTCTGGCATCGTCCATGATCTATATTTTTAATTAAACACCCTGTATATTTTTATGATTTTAAAAGCTCCTTAACAATACGATCTCAACGAACTATACCATGTAGGGTCTATTATGAATTGTACAAGGTGAAATTTTGAAATTATTTATAATTTTGTTCAAGATAGTAAATACATAAAATTGTGAAAATAATAATGTTTCACACTTTAAATAATGGTCTTATTTTTAGTTAGCTGAATGCAGACCTCAAATTTTTTCACCCTGTATTATTGTACAGTGATTGTCCCTCGCAGCTTCTAGTCGTGAACTTTTCTTCGCCTTTGGTCAAAAATCTCTGTCTTGATGTATACAGTGTGTAAAAGCCAAATGTAAAATCTTGTTGTTACCGAAATTCGCTAAAATATACTCGACACTTATTGCAATATACTTAAAACTTATTTCCCGTTTAGGTCTTGATAATGAGAAAGTGAACAAAAACCATAGCAATGTGGTTTTTAGATGGTAACCATTAAAAAACTTTAAAGAATTTCCGTGGCAACGCTATTTTAACAAGCAGTAGTAAATTGATTTATTTAAGTTGTCATTGTTGTAATTTAAGTATATAGTTTGTTCAATTCAATTCTTAAAAATGGTTAGATTAACGGAAATGCATAAAATAACAGTTTTACAAATGATTGGTTACGGAGATAACATCCGAACACAACAGGAAGTAACTCGCCTATTTCATGAGAAATTTCTTAATTTACCGCCTAAATCCCAAGGAACAATAAGTAAAATAGAAAAGCAGTTTCGCGAGTTTGGTCATGTAAGGCAGATAAAAAAAGCAGCTGCCAATGCACTGAGTGATGAACTCAAATTAAATGTGTTGCTTGAGTTTCAGGAAAACCCACATACATCGAGTAGACAGGCATCCACTACATTCAATGCTAGCCATACATCGATAGCAAACATATTAAAAGAAAATAAATTGCATCCGTATAAGATGATACCTACTCAAGAGCTCATGGAAGACGATTTTGATAGGAGAACTTTTTTTTGTGAGCAAATGATGGACATGTTGGTTAACAATATTATCCAATTAGAAGACGTTATGTTTTCTGATGAGTGTACTTTTTTACTTAACGGTCATGCTAATCGCCAAAATTGCCGCTACTGGTCCACGGAAAATACTCACTGGATGAGGGAAGAACACACTCAATACCCTCAAAAGGTTAATGTTTGGGCAGGGATTGTAGGGAACAATATCATTGGTCCCTTTTTTATTGAGGGCAACTTGAATGGCAGCAATTATTTGGCACTACTTCAAAATGATGTCATTCCAACGTTGGCAAATTTATATCCTGATCCAGGTAACCCTCAAGTTCCAGCGAATACGATATGGTTTCAGCAGGATGGAGCACCACCACATTACCAACTTAATGTCCGGCAGTACCTCGATACAATATTTCCCAATCGGTGGATAGGGAGGCGAGGATCGATTGAATGGCCAGCGCGATCACCTGATCTTACATTATTAGATTTCTTTTTATGGGGATATGTGAAGAGCCATGTGTACAAAACTAAACCTTCTGATTTAAATGACTTAAAAGAACGAATAACGCTTGCAATTAGGTCGATCACGCCTGATATGTTAAATAATGTTAGAAGACAGTTTAATTTGAGATTAGGATGTTGCCAACACGTTCGTAGTTCTTTTTCGTGTTCTACATTTTATTACGTTTTTGGTTCTATTGTAGCGAATTTCAGTAACAACATGATATTAATTTTTTTTATGTTAATTTTTGCATAAAATTTAAAAACAATAACATTTTTGAATAGAGAATGAAGAGACCTTTCAAATGATAATATATATCACAAGCCTATACTTCCCATTTAAAAAATTGGGGGTTGTACCTGTCATTCTAAGGGGGTTGAAGGTAGGGGTTACATTTTCACGTTAAAGAATGTAAAGTTATAATTTAAAATTTAACGTGTTTCGGGATTTTTTATAAATATGTTCAGTAACCGAAATAATTAATTTATTCCATTTGGCTTTTACACACTGTATAAGGTAGAATTTATTGTACTAACCCTTACTCTGTGGAAGTCATCATATTAAAAACACTAAACAAAGAACTCTTTAACAAATCTTCCTCGGTATATTTAAAAAATTAAGTGAAATATCTTGCTATATAATAAATTTATTAAAAATAAACAGTATGGTAAATGCCATAATTTGAATTGATTTACAGGACCGGATTTAAAAATATCTGATTTATAATTAACAGAAAACATAATATGCAAACTAGTTTTCTTAATTTTTTATCATTATTTTTGCATAAAAGATCTCACTACTGGACTGGTACAGAACAGCTTGAGTGTGCACAATAGATGTTTAGGTAAAAGTTCTTGAAGAGATTAGTTGAGCCTCAGCTAAAATAATCAAATAAACCTACTTTGCACCATAAGAGAAATTTGATAGAACAATAAGTTTTTCCAAAGAAACCAAATATACAAATGCATCAGTGAACAAACACTTTTATCTATTGAAAAATATATATTTAATGTTAAAATAAAACATTATCATATTCAAGGTTACTGATAATACTTGCAATTTTTGCTTTAAAAAATTTTAATCAAAAGGAAAAAATTGGAAGTTTGTATGGTTGTCATGATTGCTTGAGTTTTATTGAATCACGTGGGTAATTTTATTTTTAAGTTCTTTTTTTTTTAAATCAACATTTGTTAACTCTTGTTTTAATGTGTGGAAAACAAATCATCTTGTTTATAACATGGGGTAATAAATGTGTATGTGTGAAAATGAAGGTGAAATGTCATGTCGAATTTGTGACTATTAATTCTAATAATTATTTAAATAAATAATAATTATGTTGATAAACGGAATAATTAAAAAGAAAAACTCCCTTATTGATTTTAGTAGACACGTATCTACTAAAATATTAAAATGTTACAAAATTACACTTCATTACCATTAACCAACAATAACTGATAAAGACCTACACATTTTCTCTTCTATTATTATTGGTTATATTTAATTTTGTTTTTAATTAACGCTTTATTTGACAATGTCGAAGGTTTCTCTTCTAAGAAAACACTGCTAGATGGTGCTAATGTTTGCCCTTTCAAATTATCTGTTTGGGTTTTGAAAAAAACAATAAATTACCTTCTCAAAAAAGCGAGACGATACGAGATGTGACACTTTTGGAAAAATTTTAAGCGAGACCGAGACCACGTACGGTGCTCCCCGATAGTTCCGTTTTTAATCTCGTAAAAGTTTTTTTCGTAACATTTTTCTTAGAAAAATAAGAAAAAAAATCATAAAACGATACCGTTTTGAAACTCAACTACTTAATTAAATTATTTCGAACAATCGTAGAATTTAGTTTTTGTGTGATAATATTTAGCGAGACGAGACCGAGACTTATTTTTTTCAGACCGAGGCGAGATTTTTGAAAGTCTCGCCCTATCTCGTCTTGTGTGAAGCCCTACCTCTTGCAAAGCGTTTAAGGGTAACAAAGGTCCATTATTCTTCCTTTTTTCTTCAAAATATTCAACTAATGAAGCCACAAGTTTTCTGCATTTTGGGCATTTTGACATTCAAAAAATAAAATGCTTTGTTGTTTTGAAAACAACAGTTTGTTTTTCACTAGATAACCTCAAAAAACGATGACACTACGAGTACAAAAGTCATAGAACACTGATTGAAATCTCAACAAACGACGCGGCAACATGACAATATTTCCGTCATAAATTGGTGGTCTTTTCATGAATATTTTAACACAAAATTTTACAATGAGGGACGTCTAAATCCAACAATCTAAATCTAAAAAAGCTAAAAGTAGTTGTTTAGCAAACCTGAGTAACATACACTTTTCTATAGAAATGTAGCCACACATACAATAGAATAACGACCTTGGTGACGTGCACGCAACTTTATTTGGCTTGTACTATAGTTATACCACTCGTACATTTCGGCCTTTTGCTTGCAATTCTATTGCTAGACTTTTTAAAGTAACAGCTGCGCATGCCTTTCAGATTTTTTGTTACTTCAACTTTTCTGCAACAAATAAGCTGACAAAAATTTAGAACAATTCCTATTTTTCAAGGCCAAATATGCGCAATTCTCATGCAATTTCGACTCTTTTAGGGAGTTTTAGTGTAGAACAACCTAATATGTATGTTGGTAAGTATGACTCTACCAACGCTGTGTGACATTTTTTAAAAAAGAGGAAGCACTGAATCATTTTTCGCTGTGAGGCGAAAGGTAGTTTTATGTGAATGATAATTTTTCAGAATTTTTACTGTCTATCGCAACTTGCAATTTTTTATAAAATGTCGAAACGTACCAGGTAAATTTGATATAAACAAAAATTTATAAAACCCGTTAACAGTGTCAATTGTGAAAATAGTGTTGTGCGAGTACGCCCCTGGCGCTATGACCAGACGCGAAGGAAACAGATGATGCGAGAGTCTTCGAGAATATACGGCGCCCGATGAGCGAAGCATCTAGACTCGATACGATCGAGAATAGACTGGGGTATGCTGGAACAATACTTACCTATATATTAAGGACCGATTTGAATATTTAAGTTAGTACCTAGTATGTTGTTAGATAAATGCGAATAGAAATATTGTCTTACATAAATTAAAGTATTGTAAATAAATTGTGTTATATAAATTAAATAGTGTTAGTGATTTAAATAGTATAAAAATAAATTAAAAAGACTAATAAAAATAAATAAACGTTACATTGGTGTCAGAAGTGGGATATTGTAAATAAATAGCGTAAAAAAAAATAAATAAATATGTCGAAAAAACTTCGTGACTTGAAAGTGACAGAATTGCGTCAAGAGCTGGAGGATCGTGAATTAGAAACAACAGGAAGGAAGACTGAGTTGTTGGAGCGACTTAAGCAAGCATTGGAAAATGATGGTTTAGATCCAGAAAATTATATTTTCGTAGACGACTCTTCTGCTACAATTATTTCTTCCTTAAATAAAGTTTCTTCCGATATGTCTTCTTTGAAGAGTGATATCTCTTCCGATATGTCTTCTTTGAAGAGTGATATCTCTTCCGACATGTCTTCTTTGAAGAGTGATATTTCTTCTTTGGAAAATAAAGTTTCTACTGATATGTCTTCTTTAAAAAACGATATTTCGTCTTTGGAAAACAAAGTTTCTACTGATATGTCTTCTTTAAAAAATGATATTTCTTCTTTGGAAAATAAAGTTTCTTCTGATATTTCTTCTTTGGAAAATAAAGTTTCTTCTGATATTTCTTCTTTGGAAAACAAAGTTTCTTCTGACATTTCTTCTTTGGAAAACAAAGTTTCTTTGGATATTTCTTCTATGGAAAATAAAATGTCTTCATTCGAAAAAAAAATTGAAGAGAAAATAAGAGAAATGGAAAAACAAATGGAAGAGATGGAAAAAGGAGGTAAAGAAGATATGGAAGATTTAAGAGAGGAAAACGAGGACGAAATGAGAAGCTTCAAAGTGGAGCGGAAACCGAAATTGGAAGGCAGCGAAAGTTCTGTTCGTGTTAAGGCCCCAACCTTTGACGGAAAGATGTCTTGGGAAAATTATCTCAAACAGTTCGAAACAGCTGCAAGAGCGAACGGATGGTCCCAAAAAGAGAAGGCAATAAACCTCACCATCGCCCTGAGAGGAGACGCTTTGGATGTTCTTCAGACCATACCAGTGGAGGACACAGATGATTTTGAGCAACTGAAGAAAAGCTTAAACATGCGATATGGTCACGAACACCTGGAGAACTTGCACCGATCGCAGTTGAAGACTCGAAAACAGAAGCGAGAGGAGACACTTCAAGAGTACGAAGTAGATATTGCCAGATTGGTAAGATTTGCTTACCCTTCAGCTCCAGAACAAATGATGGAATGTTTAGCTGTTGAAGCATTTCTTGATGGACTTCGTGACCACGAAATGGCAAAGACACTCCGTTTAGCTCACCACAAAACATTAGTTGACATCTTGTCTGCTGCGCTTGAGTATGAAGCGGCTTCGAAAGCTTGTGGAGGATACAGTAAAGTAAGGTCCGTAACGGAAGAGGAAGATGAAAATAAGACCAATTAGTAAACATGATGAAGAACTTTACTGATAAGAAAAAGAAGAAGACCATCAGGCGCTGGAATTGTGGTGAAATAGGACATGCTCGCAATTCATGTAAACGTCCTGGGGTCACTACGAATCAAGAAACTACTCCACAGGAAAAACTAAAACGGGCCGGCCTAGAGGGGGTAGCTTCGACCCGGAACGTTTCCAAAGAGTACGACTTTAGGATCGAACATCGAGCTGGGATAAGTCACAGAAATGCAGACTCCCTTTCCAGAAGGCCGTGCCCAGACGAGTGTTCTCACTGCAGTAAGACAGAATTAAAAGAAACTGCAATACTACGAACAACTGTAGTTAACGACGACTGGGCACCTACTAGAATTAAAGAAGAACAAGATAATGATCCTGTTTTAAAGAAAATGAGAGAATGGAAGATAGAAGATCGTCGACCTACTTGGCAAGAAGTGTCAAAATTCTCTACAGTCCTTAAATCATATTGGGCTCAGTGGGAGTCTTTCATTTTGGAAGGCGATTTATTAAAGAGAATAATTGAAAATGATGACGGTTCCGTTAACAGAAAGCAATTAGTTATACCAAAGAGTAGAGTAGCCGAAGTACTACGACAGTTACACGACAGTCCATCAGGAGGTCATCTTGGTGTCAAGAAAACCCTGCAGAGAGTTCGTGAAAGGTTTTATTGGATGAATAGTTCCGATGATGTTAAGGACTGGTGTAAGAAGTGTACCATCTGTGCTGCTAGTAATGGACCTCAGAAAAGAGGAAAGGCTCCCATGAAACAATATAACGTTGGTAGCCCATTTGAGAGAATTGCTTTCGATATTGCTGGACCGTTCCCCACTACTGAGAATAAGAACAAATACATGTTGGTGGTAATGGATTATTTTACGAAGTGGGTTGAAGTCTACGCCATTCCAAATCAAGAGGCAGCAACTGTCGCAGACGTGCTAGTGAAGGAGTTTATTTGCCGATATGGAGTGCCCTTGGAGATTCACAGTGACCAAGGAAGGAACTTCGAAAGTCAACTCTTTCAAGGAATTTGCGACAATTTAGGAATGAAGAAAACAAGAACTACAGCATTGCACCCACAATCAGATGGAATGGTAGAACGCATGAATAAAACCATTGGCAAATATCTATCAAAAGTAGTATCCAATCACCAAAGAAACTGGGACCAGTATATTTCGCTCTTTGCAATGGCTTATCGATCCGCCGTCAATGAATCAACAGGTCAAACACCAGCAAAAGTCTTGTTTGGACGCGAGATGAGGTTACCATGCGACCTCGAGTTTGGATGCCGACCTGGAGAGGATATAGCTGGAGAAGACTATGTAATCCAGTTACGTAGAAAAATGGACGACATGCATGATTTGGTTCGCTCCCATCTCCAAGTTGCCAGTGACAGGATGAAGAAACGGTATGATACCCAAGCTATAGAGGGATGTTTCCAAGAAGGTGACAAAGTCTGGCTCCATAACCCGAAAAGACGGAAGGGGTACTCACCAAAGTTACAACAATCTTGGGAGGGTCCATACATCATCAAGAAAAGAATCAATGACGTCATATACCGTATAATAAAGACCCCGAATGGAAAACCTAAGGTAGTACACCGAAACCGACTGGCGAAATTTGAAGGAGATCATGACCAGGAAGAAGAAGTCGTAAATCAAGTCCAAGATACACCCGACCTTGCTTTCGAAGAATTTATGGGTGCATATGGAGGTACTGGGAAAGCTAGATACGGCGTGACTATTGAGAGACAGCAAGACCTGTTCACACTTCCTGATGACTACTCATTAGCCCATAGCGTTTCCGCCACTATCAGCGACGGCCGAGGATTAGCGTCTGTCTTTCGAAGGAAGTTTGGTCGATTGTCAGAACTTCGAAATCAGTTACCAGCCACTGGGAAGGCTTTGATACTTCGAGATGACTCCCGTTGCCTCTTCTATCTGATTACCAAGAATACCTACCAAGACCAGCCCACTTATCGAAATATATGGGAATCATTACTTAACTTGAGAGAGCACGTATTGGAGTCCAACATACAGAAGTTAGCCATGCCGAAAATAGAGTGCAACTCATTGGATTGGAGGGTCATCCGAAATATGGTGGAAGTAATCTTTCAAGATACCGAAGTCCAAGTGTTGGTATGCAGCCATTCGCCCCGTGTCCAGCTGACATCAAAGACCATTCCATGTTATTTCCATGCAACTGGAAATTGTAGACGAGGATTCAGTTGCAAGTATCTCCATCCAGTCTCAATTCCGTAAAAGTTCCAGGAGGAATTATCTCTTAAGGAGGGGGCAATGTTGTGCGAGTACGCCCCTGGCGCTATGACCAGACGCGAAGGAAACAGATGATGCGAGAGTCTTCGAGAATATACGGCGCCCGATGAGCGAAGCATCTAGACTCGATACGATCGAGAATAGACTGGGGTATGCTGGAACAATACTTACCTATATATTGAGGACCGATTTGAATATTTTAGTTAGTTAGTTAGTAGTATGTTGTTAGATAAATGCGATTAGAAATATTGTCTTACATAAATTAAAGTATTGTAAATAAATTGTGTTATATAAATTAAATAGTGTTAGTGATTTAAATAGTATAAAAATAAATTAAAAAGACTAATAAAAATAAATAAACGTTACAATAGCCTAAAAAAGTCTGTAAAGTTGCAGAAATGTAAGAAGCCGTGTATAATTGCTAGCAATTGTTACAATTAACTTGAAGTTAAAAGGCTGAAATGTACGAATGGCATTACTTTAGCCCCAGTGTACTCTGGATAATGGTTACATAAACAAACTAAACTACCGTACAAAAATTTTGTGTTTATATAATATTACGTCACGATTATTAGACATTGGTCACATGGGTTAATATTCTATCGACTGTTATATTTGGCTCATTACTGCCTCAATTTAACCCTTTAATAAAGGATTAATTTTGCAAAAATAAACATAATATAAATAATTATCACAAGGAAAAAACGCATTTAGTGTCCCTCGTATCGCACACTTCTCATTTATATTTTTGGCAATTTATCAAAAATCTTAGACGCTAAACACAGATCACTTTACTGTTTGGTTTTATGGAATGTTCATTCAAAGTTTAATATTCACTGAAAGTGGCACAAGAATTTATAAATAAAAAAAAGAAATGTCCACATATTTTTGTTGAAACGTGACCACTTAGTTTTTATTTGTTTTGGGTAAATATGCATCAGAAACTTTTCAAAGTAACGGCTCAAATAAATTTGTGTTACAACGAAGTAAGTAAGTTCTATTAAATATTTTACATCACTAGCTGATCCGACAGACTTAAAGATGAATATTGAATTCAAATTGGTATAATTTTTTTATATATAGCTTATATATAATTTTTCTGCGCATAAATAAATAGTTTTGTTGGTATTTCGACACGGGAACGGGCCACATATAACTGTCCATGTGAACATGGATTTCGTACGCCATCTTCCAACCTTTTGATATACCCTCGTATTATATTTTTGTTAAAAAGTATCCTTTCGCCATCTACCAACTTTTTCATGTACCCTCGTATGTTTACAAATGTTTGGCATGAAAAAAGCGACTATAAACCTTGATGATATTTGTAGTGAAGTTTACATTCTCCAGAGCGGTAAGGTTATATAGAAGTATTTTTAAATTCTTAAATGAGTATTCCTAAATTTTCTAATTTTCCGCGCAATAGGGGTTGTATAAGATTGATATGAAATTTTTTATTCTAAATCATGACAAAATAAAAAAAAATTACGAAAAAAAATAAATGTATGCGTTTTTGTTATCTAAAATGTAATAACTGATTATGATGGAGGGGCTTATAACAAATGAAAAAAATATTTCAACTAGGGTGGTTTTGGGAGCACGAAAAGGGGTGAAATTTCGAAATCTTGCGTTTTAGGGCAGAATGTCACCTGAAAATGGACAGTGTCAAATAGAAAAGTTGTAGATCGTGGCAAAATCTACTTTCTCTTTTATTTTCACATATAACCTCATTTTTTAGCAGAGAAAACAAACAAAACTTTTCGTGATAAGTAAATCTATGAAAGTTGGTGAAAAGATAGCTAGTTAGGTATGTGTCCCACATACCTAACCTCAATTTTTTTCTATATTCGGAGTTATTCCATTTTTCCGAAAAAATCGTCTTTTTTCAATCGAAAATTCATCAGCACATGGGACTTATTTTCTTTTCATGTATTTTTTCATAAAATATACCTCCTATTTAAAAATGCGTTCAAAATGTAAAAAAAGCAAAAACAAAATCAAAATTTGTAACTGTTAAATTTTTGCTATAAATTTTTACAAATTGCAAAAAACTTACTACACCAATGAATTCTACTGACTATTTCACTAGACTATTTTTAACTGACAAAACTGCATAGCAACGGCACGTTTCATATTGATTATTTTATTCACCTGTCAAAATATCACAGTTTTGTGATTTCGTCCAATGAAAACGCTTAGTCTTCAATGTTCTATGCTAAATGCTAGCCAATCATTTCGTTTTATAGCGATAAAACCACTAGTCGTTTTACCAGGATCGATAAAATTATAGAACTGTCAAAAATCAATATTGCACAATCAATTTTCTTTTTTATAAGTACCTTACTATAAATCAATATTTATTTATATTATCTAAATATTCTGAAATATATTTTGTTATTATTATTATCAAAATTCAATTCATCTAAACGATAATGAAAAACCAAATATGTAGTTATTTTAAAACTAACCTGCTTCCTGGTTCTGTATGCATTTAAAACTTTTATATGCCTACAGGCAAATGTGGTCTTGTAGGTAAACTTTAAATAGATATACCTAATAATTTTTATTTTGGTAATTTTCTCTTTAATAATATAATTGTATAAATAGGTATAAAAATGAATATTTATTCAAATTATAACTCTGTTCTCACGACGCTCACGACATCTGACAACTGTCAATACTATCTAGGATAAGTTAATAGGAGGAGTAACGGCATTTCGTGGACCATATTGATTACGTCATTAAAGTCGGGCTTGTCAAATTTTTTATTAATGTTATTAAAAGGTCAAAAGATTATAGGTATTTTCTCTTAAAATAATAATATATTTATTAAATATAATTCTGTGTAAACCCACTTCCTTTCTTTCTCTTGATTATTAATGTGTTAATAAATTAGATCATAGGTAGGCAACACAAAATACACATATCCTAGTTGGCTTGTCAAATTTGTTATTAAAGTTATTAAAAGATCAAAACATTATAAGTAAAATAGTTAAAATTGGTAAAAAGATAACGATAAGTTATTAAATAAAGTGGTTTTTGTACAGAATGGTTCAAAAAATAATCTTCTCAAATACCATTCGTCCTGTAAAATTTTACTAGATAAATTTTTATTTTCTAGACTCAAACTTTTTTATTTTAGGCAAAACTACTCAAACAAACTGAATAATACAAAAAATACAATAGAAAATTATTTTTAATATACGATTACATAATTTACTAATTTGCAATATCGCTGTAAACATTGATGCCAGAAGTTAATTTGCTCCGGGTGTCATGCAAGAGAATGTTACGTACAATTTATCGTCTTCATGATACAGCATCTCCGGACTATTATTTTATTTATTACATTTACATATATTTTTTATATTTTGCACTTATAAAAATCTTCATTATAAAACGCATTTGCGTATCGTAATGTAACTTTTACGCACGCAAATTTTTGTTTTAAGTGGTTGGTGACATAAGTGAAGTATCTAATGACAAGACTACTATTGACATTGACATTTGAGATTAATAGCAATTTATTAATTTTATATTGTTCTTTAAGAAAGTATTTGTGAATATAAATATCATCTTTTACTTATATAATATATTATTATTGGTGTATTAGTCATTTTAAAATATTTGAAAACATTAACATTTCATAATTTAAATGTCAAAACTGTCAAATGTTATAAATTACACAGTGCTACCGACATACTTTTTAAAATCAAAATTTTCGTAATTACATAAAAATAATAAATTAATTTAAAAAATTGATAAAATGGCAAAATATAAAAAATATTATAAACAACTTATTTCATATGGCTGTTGTGACGCTCGTTCTTTAAAAAACTCATCGCTTTGCGATGCGTTGTTTAATATACTATTTTATATTTTGCACTTATAAAAATCTTCATTATAAAACGCATTTGCTTATCGTAATGTAACTTTTACGCACGCAAATTTTTGTTTTAAATGGTTGGCGACATGAGTGAAGTATCTAAAGGCAAGACTATTGACAATGACATTTGTGGCTAATAGCAATTTATTAATTTTATATTGTTCTTTAAGAAAGTATCTGTGAATATGAATATAATATTTTACTTATATATTATATTATTATTGGTATATTATTCATTTTAAAATATTTTAAAACATTAACATTTGATAAATGTTAAATGTCACAACTGTCAAATTTTATAAATTACACAGTGCTGCCGACATACTTTTTAAAATCAAAATTTTCGTAATTACATAAAAATAAAAAATTAATTTTAAAAATGGTAAAAAGGGCAAAATATAAAAAATATTATAAACAACTTATTTCATATGGCTGTTGTGACACTCGTTCTTTAAAAAACGAATCGCGAAGCGATTCGTTTTTTAAACTTGAACTCGTGTCATAACAGAATTCCATATGAAATGCGTTGTTTAATATACTATTATGTTTTTACAATGTTTTAATATTTTAAACAATAATGCAAATTTCTTTTATTATTTTCATTATTTTTGTTTGGCAGAATTCTGTGGCAAATTGGAATTCCAATCCGGACTACTTATACGACAGAGTGAAGCAATTGGAAAACGTTATCAAGGAGATCAAAGTAGCGATGAGAATTATGATAGAAGAAAACAACCTAAACGGTGACAATCTTAAGAATATAACCGACAAAATAGAGCAATCTCTTGTTGGTAAAGAATTAGAGAAGCGCTCAGCTTGCGCCGGCTCCCAAACAGACTTTTTGTCCGAATTTGAAGTTAGAGTAACACAATTAGAGAACGAAAACAAAGAACTAAGTTCTAAATGTGAGGAATTGGAAAACTGTTTGGAGTTGTTGAAAAACGAATACGAAACCTGCGAGGATTATTGGCAAAATAAAGTCGACGAAGAAAGACAGATGTACGAAACTGAGCAAAAGATCAACAGCGACAAATTAACCGAGTTAGTTTTGAAAATTAAAGAGTATGAAGAACAATACGCCGAAGCGGATCTAACCGACGGTAGATTACCGACTATTGTAGAGACTTCTAACCTCGAAAAACAATTCACCGACTTGGAAGAGGAATTTGAGAGTTACAAAGAAGAAACCGAAATTAAATTAATTCAAAAAGACGAAGAAATAGCATTTTTGAAAAAGAAACTAACCGAACTAGCTCTAAAACATCAACAAACTATCGATGCAGCCATACAAGTAAAAGTAGACACGGAAGAAACTAGAATTTTAAGCAAAATGCAAAATTTATCCAGTTACATTGTGGAAAATACAAATCAATTACCGGACCAGATGTTATCTTCGCCTCAAATTGTATTCCCATCTTCATGGAACCAACAACAAAAACCCGATGAATTATCAGAAAATTGTAAATCTCTTCCGGTCAGTTGGAGCTTCAAAACCGAATCTAATGGTCCGTCCACTTCTTGCAGCACCACTAGCTTAGATAAACATTCGACTCCTTGTACGCCATGTAGACCGAAGCGGACGAAAAAATACAATAAAAATATATATAAGAAAAACGTGCCAGAAAAATCCGACGAATTAGAGCAACGAGAAAGTCCCAAGAGCTATATCCCAACGAATTTTGGGTCTGAACAGAAAATAGTTCTTCCCCTCGGACATTTTCACCATTTGAACACAGTAAGGGAGATATTGGAGAAGAAAGTGAGGCATTTGCACATTTGTCTTCAGCAACAGAAGTACTGCAGCGAACAACGTAAGTAAAGTTTCCTGTACAATACTGATATCCATGTAGTAAAATATTTTTCCTACGACCACATATGAAAGTGCTAGTTTGCACACTTATTTGTACTTAAGAAAGTAGCTAATATCAATACACGTATTGAAAAGTAAAAAAATATAGTTCTATGATCTGTGACATTTACGTCAAATTTATCAATATGCCACATTATTGTGACGTCACTGTCACCATTGATTGACATAAGTCATAGCATTATATCCAAACAAACTGTGACCTTATGGTGGTTAGTTTGCATTGAAGTTTTTTGTATTGTGGATTTTCTTGTTTTTTGTAGAGTTTTTGACGTTATATTGCTATATAAACACATTATTATCATTAAGGGATAGTTTGAGTTATATTTAAAGAAGTTTTATTTTGTTCTAAGGCGAGAAAAAATTAAAATAATATTACTAAAGCTAAAAAGCAAACTTTTTTATATAAAACACAATAAAACTCTTTTAAATACGACTGGAAATATTCCTTCACGATAATAATGTGCCTACTTAGCACTATAATAACTCATAAACAAGAAAATACATAATATAAAAATCTTCAATGTAAATTAACTACAATAAGGCAAAAGTTTGCGCAAGAATACATCCAGCGCCGGATTCCGTTATGAGGTTAAAATAAGCCAATTAAAATGATGCTTGTGGGCGGAGTTCCTACCGTTGATATTTTACGTGACGTTTAAACTAGGTATAACTGAAAGTAATTTTTAAGGTTTTAAGCAGGTATTTATTATTTTAAGATTGTTTTCCTTTGATCTTGTCTTCATTTCATAGTCTTTAAAAGTAGGTAAACAAAAGGTATTGATTTTTTGTGAAAAATTTTAACTAACGTGTAAAAGGAAAACTTTGTGTCTTCCTCGTTAAATGAAAAATTCATTAATATGAGTATCAAATCAAATATCTATTTTTGGCGTATAGGTAGTAATAAGAACAATTATTAATTATTAAATCTACCAATTTTTTAGTCTGTTTTGCCACCTGGCTGGGGAACAAAAATTATGGAGAAAAAGATAATAGAAGGTGAAGATAAGTTCCCTAACGTTCAGTTGCAATTTTTTGTTAATTGCACGAATAAAAAAGTGTTTGGTAAATGGTTAAGAGAGTTTGAAAACTTAACCAATTCATCATACGTTATAAATAATACGGTTATTGAGGATAGAGAACGGATTAAACTTAAGTGAAATATTTAAATGATATATTGGTACCTATACATAATATATTGAATTTTTGAGTTTATTAAAATTATTTAGTAAACATTTAAAAAGTTTTATTTACCATCTAAAGTTTAAATTTAATTTTAGATGTCACCACTTTACTCGGTGCTTAAAAACTTACGAACCATCTTCACAAATTAAAACGAGAAAAACCAACTGCCCTTCAAAATTAACAGTAAAAATTCATCTTATTAGAAAAAAATACATGGGCATACAAGAAAAATTCCAACTTTTACAAGAAGCACCTTGTTAAATAACTCTTATTGTAACACACAATCAGGCAATTCAAATTATTTGCGGTTTCGGAAAGTTAGTAATGATGTAAGAGAACAGTTATAGGAATAGATGCCCAAGTTATAAATATTTGATAAAAACTGGATTTCATTATGGATTAAAACTACAATAATTTGCCCAATTCTATGAAATATTTCAACTCTCGGAGGTTGGAGGATGGAAATAAAAAATAAGTAATAAAAAATCCTCAGTATTTTTACCCTTAATTTAGTTACTGTTAACCAAAACATTTATATTAATTAAATTAAACTTATTTTAAAAAAACCTGAAATTATCCCCTGGCATAATAAAAAAATACACCTTTATAATACATTTTTACACTGCAATTATATATTTTTTTACTTTCTAGCCTAGAAAGCACAAATTGAAAAAGTGCGCCAAATATCCAAGCCACACCTACTAATATTTCTATTGGCCTATTTTAGCCTCATAACGGAATCCGGCGCTGGATGTATTCTCGCAAAGTTTGCTTGGATATAATGGTCGCGTTCATCGGCACAAGTCAAAGATCGCTCCGAAAGTAGCGCTCCATGATCAGTAGCGGATCGTAAAATAAATGTGATCTTTTAAATGGCCGCCGATCAGTGAGCGATCAGCAAAATGAACCGTTTATGCACGCAACTCGGGATCGCTACCTGATCGATCAGGTAGCGAGTGTGCCGATGAACGCGACCAATGGCGACACTGACGTTTCTAATAATGTGGCGTATAGTAAAAACACATAAATGTCAAAGCAAGGACCATTTAATTGTTTTTTAAATCTTCCTTGTGTCAAATATTGTATTGTAATTGCCAATACTGTATAAAGTAAGAATAAAGAATAAAGTTTCTTATAGGTTTTTAAATTTTTAAAAAATAAACATATTTTTTTTCAGTATTATTATTTTTATAAAAACACTTTTAGAAAGAAGAACAGTTTATTCTTCTTTTTTATATTGTATTTATGTTCCGTGCATGTGTCGAATGTGGATTTTTGAAGTTATGTTTATGTTTCTGTTTACAATTATCTTTGCCTCTATTATTATTACATTACTTTTCAATTAATTTCACCAACTGACCATTTTACTTTTAATTTTTATAGAACCCACAAAAAAAATTAAAATGACATTTATCTAATAAAGAATTTTTATGTGAATTCCTGAGAAAGGTGGTTATTTGATTGCAATATATTGCAATATATAAACTCGTTTAAATCCTAATTTTTAACATGACTAACAATTAAAATAAATTTTATAAATAAATTTAAAATATTTATTATAATAAGAAATATTGGGGTCGTAGGAAAAATCGTGTACACAACGCGTTGGAAAGTGTATTTCTTGCACTCGTTACGTTTCCGCACTCGCCACTACGCGGCTCGTGCTAAACTTCACTTGTGCGTAATACTTCACTTTCCACACTCGTTATGTAATATACTATATTTTTGGGTATTACTAAAATCTCCCACAGATCTGTATTATGCTTCAGTAAGTGCTTATACAACATTTTATAAAAATAAAATCATTTAAACTGGGCGTTCGGATTTGTATGTCACTTAGTATATTACTAACTTACATTGTGCATGAATGATTCTAAAAACTTCATCTTTGATGATTGCATCTGCATAGTTTTTAACTCTTTTTTCAACAATGCTCCTCCAAGCAGCAACCAACTACTTTCCGTGTTAAATGTGCTGTCAAACTAAAAATTGAAATATTCTTTCATTCAGAACTTCTCTATAGATTGAAAATCTTTCTCATGAGACTGACTTGTTTTGTGGTCTTCTACTCTAATATCCGCTTACTGATTTCAGTACAACTGTCGGAATGTACCCTTGGGTATTTATTCCAAATATTTGCATCCACTTCAAGAATCAGCTTTACAATTATGAAATGTAACAAAACGTGTCGTACGAAATAAAATTGCGTATGTTTGTGTATAACTACTTTATCTCTGATCAACAACGACTACTGACAACAACTGTTAAGAAAACTACCCTACATCCTACATTTACAATTCAACATTGCGGCGTTGCCGCCTTGTGTGGTAAATTGTGATTTCTAAAGAAACTGTCCAACAACTTTGGAATGGAATAGTTTAGTGATTTTTTTTTATATTTGCATCTTATAAAATAGGATTTTAGTGGTTTAACTGTACAAATAATTTTTTATAAAATTAATCCTCTAGCCATAATCGGCTTTTGAAATTTAAATTTAATGGTTACATACGTCATAAGTGGTAAGTGACGTGTTTCAATAAGATTGGTAGAAAATTTGCGATGTTGTCGATATGCTTTAATATTAACCGAGAAACTTATCTCTCTCTTATTTGTTGTCATTAAAAAGAGATAAACATATCGATATTTTTGTTCTCTGATTGACACTTTATCAAATAAGGAGTAAAACACTAAACAAAATATTCTGTCATTTTCGTTAGTTTAATTTGTTGTTTGGTTGTGTTTGGTTTATGAAAGAAATTACTTCTATACTATTTTTGGTTCGAAAATAAAAATCCCTAACACCTTCTCTTGGTGTTATAGCGGTTCCTTCAAAAATAACCAATAGAAGTAATTGTTCTCTCGGGGAGCAACCCTTCTATCGGTACAGTGAGAGAACGAATTTCAAGAATACGGTTTTGGCATTTTCAAGAGAACCACGCCCACTTTCTATTGGCTGTTCTATTCTATCACCGTCAAGAATGGGAGTCTTGTTTGTTTATTACAGATAAACACGATGATTTTCTCTCCTGTCATATATCTTGTCAACTGTTAGTCAGTTAGTCACAGAACACGGTGTTTTGTGCCGCCAGTTCTTTGAGAATACTTGAAACGAACGTAGCTAAAATGTGAGAACGTTGACTTTTAAACACACTGAATTATTGGTTATTAGTTGGCGCTACGTTTAAAACTTACTAATTATTTATTGCTAAATTTTACGAAATGAGAAAAATTAATTGCAAAATGAATACCAATATAAGTAAGTAGGTATCTTATCCTAAATATATATTGCTATCATTTTGATTAATATGATCCTACTAAACTAGTCCATTATTTATCTTTACCATCTGCTTTCTTTTAAATGTCCTTCATCTTACAAAAATAACTTCAATAGTAGTACTAGTGAGACACAGAGATCTGTAGAATTTCAAAAAAGCTAATTAGCTACTCTCACAAGAGTACGGTCAAAATATTGCTTTAAATAACTCAGAACAACTCAAACATCTGTGTATAGATCACAAGCCCAGTCAAATGACCAGAGTGTTATTTTATTTACCACGAGTCATATATAATCTTGAAATACTGGTCGAGAAAAAAACATTTGGCACTATGCTGTCAATTTTCTTCAGTACAGGTTAGTGCACAGGTAAAAATAACATGCACGTAATGAGATCTCATAACATACACGTGCATTGAAATAAGAAAACATAAATTTCTTTTTTTAATAAAATTGCAATGAAATTTTTATGTACCTACTACTCCATTTGGTCTATTTACATACTTTTAGTCAATTGAAAAAACATAAAAAAGCTTTTAGTATAAGTGAAATATCTTCTAGATTAAAAGAGTAGTGGTAAAATTGTTATCTTTGAAGGATATAGTATTGAATCAGCTAAATTTTATGTTGCACAAAATGAACACCCCATAAGGTCTAAAACTCGTGCACGATTGTAACGGCATATTTAAGGAAAGACAAAGTTAACTAAATCAACGCGGTGAAGTATTCGATTAAATGAGAAGGGGAGTAAAATCGACCATTTCAAAAATATTTTTTGAGTTCTGGTACCGCTATTTTTGACGGTACTGGCCTTTAGAGCATTCTCTTTTTCATTGCTTTCCTAACAAGAATAACGCCGTTTAGTCCAGACGTACTGTACCAAAAAAATAAAAAATACGGAATATCTGATACCTGGAATGTAACAGTTGGAGGTGGTAAAGGGGCTTATAACACATGAAAAAAAAATACATTAACTATTTCAATTATGATCATAAACTTTTTAGGGGTGAAAAAGGGGTAAAAAACTGAAATATTGCTGTTTGCGGCTAAAATTGACGTCAAAATGAAAAGTGCCCCATAAAAAAGTTGTAGATAATGTAAAAATCTAAAACTTTTCTCTGGGTAATTTTCTCACATAACCTCAATTTTTCGAGGAAAATGGAAAAAAACGATTTTTCGTTTTTAATTTTTAATTTTCCAACGGATTCGTCAATCTTGATGAAACTTGGTGAAAACTTACCTTTTTATGTCGAAAATAACCTGGAATTTTCTCAACCTTGTAACATAATAATTTTCCGAGAAATTTGATTTTTCTGGAAAAATCTCTTTTTTTTCAACTGTAAAGTTTGCTCGGAAAATATTATTGGAAAAGATTTTCCTGGGGCTCATTTTTTTCGTTTTTACGTCTACTTTCACATGAAATAAAAAAAATACACCTCTCATTTAAAAATGTGCTCAAAAATGAAAAAAAGCCAAAAATGAATTTTGCAACAGCTAAATTTGCAATAATTGTTAAATTTTTGTTATAAAATATTAAAAAATGCAAAAGCCGACTCTTGCATTACATTCTACGGGAAAAATTACAAAAGAAAATGTATTTCATTATTTAGTCGGATTTTTAGTTCATTTACAATATTATTATAAACACTCAAGTCTATTAATGAAATTAATAATCCGAGCGGGGATTTCATGGTTTTTACTATTGTTGTATGCTGATTTGTTTATATTATAAGGTTTTCCATGCGATAAATCGATTTGTTGATATTAAAAGGCCCAAATATCCTTCCATCAGAGCCCTATAGCCCAATTTTAATCAAAATTTCAGTTTTCTTTGACTTTTTGGAATAATTTGTTTATTTTTAATATAATAATCGTTCGGTTTTAAGTAATTCGTAATTGTAATTAACAAATATATTGAAAAGACAATATTTTGTTTGTTACGAATGATAGTATATTTTGTATACTGAAATGTTGCAAGGTCAAAGAGAAAACAAAAGGCCTAGGCCCCTAGGCTAGTTAGAGTTGTCATGTCTACACTTTGTCACTTATGAAAGGTGGCTATAGGGCTCTGATGGAAGGGTATTTGGGCCTTGTAATATCAACAAATCGATTTATCTTATGAAAAACCTTATAATATAAACAAATCAGCATACAACAATAGTAAAAACCATGAAATCCCCGCTCGGATTATTAACTTCATTAATAGACTTGAGTGTTTATAATAATATTGCAAATGAAATAAAAATCCGACTAAATAATGAAATACCTTTTCTTTTGTAATTTTTCCCGTAGAATGTAATGCAAGAGTCGGCTTTTGCATTTTTTAATATTTTATAACAAAAATTTAACAATTATTGCAAATTTAGCTGTTGCAAAATTCATTTTTGAGCACATTTTTAAATGAGAGGTGTATTTTTTTTTATTTCATGTGAAAGTAGACGTAAAAACGAAAAAAATGAGCCCCAGGAAAATCTTTTCCAATAATATTTTCCGAGCAAACTTTACAGTTGAAAAAAAAGAGATTTTTCCAGAAAAATCAAATTTCTCGGAAAATTATTATGTTACAAGGTTGAGAAAATTCGAGGTTATTTTGGACATAAAAAGGTAAGTTTTCACCAAGATTGACGAATCCGTTGGAAAATTAAAAATCGTTTTTTTTTTCATTTTCCTCAAAAATTGAGGTTATGTGAGAAAATTACCAAAAGAAAAGTTTTAGATTTTTACATGATCTACAACTTTTCTATTGGGCACTTTTCATTTTGACGTCAATTTTAGCGGCAAAAAGCAATACTTCAGTTTTTTATCCCTTTTTCACCCTTTTTCACCCATAAAAAGTTTATGATCATAATTTAAATAGTTAACGTATTTTTTTTTCATGTGTTATAAGCCCCTTTACCACCTCCAACTGTTACATTCCAGGTATCAGAATTTCCGTCTAAAAGTACAGCACGCCTGGACTAGTTATATAAAATGTGATCAAAATCTATCCCCTTTTTTACGACATCTCAACTAACTTGTGCACTAACCTTTATCTCGAAAAATTGACGGCTCTTTCAACCAAATAAAATATCCTCCTAAACTAGAACTAGTACTGCCCAACACATGCCAACATGAGACAGACACCTCTACTTTTAATCAGAACGCTGAACTAAGGATTTGATTATTTTATTTTAGATTGTCATTTAAACATAGACTAGCATTAGCTGATCCCAGCTGCCTTTTTTCAAAGAGCAGTAATAATTTTCATACTTTATGTGCCGGTTGCATAAACGTTTGTCAAACCTCTTTTATTTAACATCATGTTAACTTTATGCTAAATTGGTAAAAGTTACACTCCCCTGGGGCGCATGGAGCTATTTGAGTTTTTAAGAATAATTTGATTCTTAGGCTACGTTGTCACATTAAAAAAAGAAATTTTAATATTTACTAAATATATAATTTGAATAGCAACAACAAACCTCTTTCAACTCTATTTTTGATACAGTTTTTTTAATTCCCTATCTATTTATTCTAGTAGTTTATATTTTTTATTCATTTGAAACCATATTAAAATCACAGATTACCATCAAAACAAGAGAATCATTTATTATTTATAGATTTTGGCAGTAAAAGTACATTAATGTAAAATATTGAAAATGTAACTATTTGGTTTTAGGTAAAAGGTTAAGCCGACAACACCGCTCCGTGAACTCTAAAAATTAATAAATTTGGAATGCCCGCGCACTTACCATCGTTGCACATACACTTGTCAAAAGATAACAGAATGTTAGCTAACATAGATTTAACAACCGTTTATGCAACCGGCCCAAAAAGTAGTTTAGACAAATTTGTTTCGCTGGATTCTAAATTACACTGATACTTAACTCTTCAACACTTTGTTCCATAATGCCTTTTTTGTAAACCCAAAAAAAAGCTACTGTCCAACACAAAAGTGTCATAATTATGAAATGTGCTACCATTACCATTGGTACGATCTAAAAATAAAAATTGAAAATGATTTAACTTGTATAAAACAGTGGTTTGATTATAGGCTCCTTTCAATCAATTATAAAAAAAACGGTTTACTTGCCATTTGCATCCTTAGAACCAGATCTTCCAAACTACACCCTCAATGTTCAAAACAATACCAATATTCAACCTTCAAAACAAATTTAATATTTAGGAATTATGATTGACCCACATTATTAGGTGGGATAAACATATTAATTATTTAGTTCAAAAATTGAGGTGTATTTTATATAAATTTAAACATATCTCATATCATTTACAATTTAAACAGAAACTAATAGTTTATCGAAGCTTAGTTGAATCTCACCTAATTTATGGTATAGTCAGTTGGGGTGGAGTAGCGAAGACTTACTGTAACATTATCCAGGTTTCGCAAAAAAGATTCCTCAAAATCCTTCTCAGAAAACCAAGAAGATATAGCAGCGAACTCCTATACACCGAAACAAAAATATTGGATGTTAGACAATTATATTTAAAGAAAGCAGTATTATATGACAAGAAATAAAAATACTTACCTGAATCCATCAATGAAAAAAACAGCTGGACAAAGAAGCTTTTTGTTTCTTGGACCCAAACTTTATAATACTATACCCCAAGAAATTAGATCTGAATCTTCTATAAAAACACTTAATCTAAAACTTCATGAATATATCACCAAAACAAGTAGACATGCTGTTTACAACCTCATAGAAAATAATGACTAATAATTTTTCTTTCAATTTCTATTTCTATTTTTTATTTTATTAATCTTATTAGGATATAGGATTTACATTTTATTAATTATAATTATTATTATTTGGCACCTAGTATAGGTTTTTATATTGTTTGTATTTTTTTTTTGTCCTTGCAAACAAGCCTACTAGGCTTCGCAAGTGTACTCCTATATACTTATTACAAATTTTCCTGAACCATCAAGATGTATCATAGGTTACAATATTAAAAATACTCTTCTTTTTTTTAGGTTTCTGGTACCAGATTAACAGTGAGAGGGCGGAAGCTCACGCCAAACTAAAATACGTCCAAGAAAAGCTAAACCAGCAGATTCGTATCAACAGAGACCAATTGGACAAACTGGAACGAGCAGACATGTTGGTGAAAGAATTATACGTGGAAAATTCATATTTGAACGCCAGCGTACAGAGACTCGAACAAAGACCTCGTTTAATGGATCATTGCAATTCTAGTTCGGTGTAGCTAAGTCCAGATCAGATGGTTGAATAGATAAATATCCAGTATCTGGATACGTGAACGATTGTAGTAACAATTTGATCGAATCCATTAGTGGCCGTGTCATTTTTTGGATTAATTTTGATGTCGAGGTTGTAACTTCGAATTTCACTATTTTTATTTTTTTTTTAACAACAAAGTGATAGAGTTTTTTTTGTTTAATTTGTTTTAAGTATAAAAATCGTAATTCAATTCTAGGGTTTAAAAACATTGTTAGGGTTTGTGTAGTTGATATTTTTTCCATGCATTGACATCTCAGGTTCACATATTTTACATTATATGCAGTATTAGATAAAAAAACTTTGTCAGCTATTTTTTAATATATAAGGATTTAATTACGTCTGGTAAAAATGGTTCTAAAGTATTCAAAATATTTGACTTCGCAGTTTATTCTTGATTTTTGGGACAAGGAAAAAGTCTTGGGCTTGAGTGGTGTATAGTTAGGGAAAATATTAAATACTCTGCCAGGCTTTTGTGTTATGGTGCAAAGCTATGGCTACATTGATCCCTTAAAACGGTACATTTTATGGGGGCACAAGGCTGATAATGCGGAATAGAAGAAAGTTTAAAGATCCATAAAAAGATCCAGTGTTTCTTTTTGGACATAAAAATACTTTTGACATATCGGAATCGTAAGTTTTGGACAGCAATATAGTATTTTTCTAGGGGTTTAACTCGAGTTGTTAGGGTTAGCAGTTTGTGACATCTTTGAATTGGTGGACGTACTAGGCTTGATCTTTGGACAAATTTACCCATTTATATGCTCCATTTGTATCAAAACTGTAGGGTGTATCACCTAAATAGACAATTGTATAAGCCGATGTGTGAATGATTCGTTGTCCTGAATAGTTTTTGTCTTATTTGAAAAATAAAAAGTTAAGTATCACTCAGTTCTATGTTGTTACATGATCAATTTAATTCTAAAACCAAAAAAATTATTCTAGAACTTCTATTGGTGAAAAAATTAAATCATAATTTGGCGTTTCAGATTTTTCTTGTCTTTATTGTTGAATTTGATTATAATCTCATTAAATTGGTAGCATTTTGTTAGAGACAGAAATTAGTGTGTGAATATGAAAAATTTGTTTTTCCTGGTTTTGGGTAATTGTTTGAAATATCCTCTCAGACACACTTTGTTGTTAGGTACTGTTTTAAATAATAACAGAGTACAAAATAAGTACAGAATGTCTCTATAGGATGTGGATATGCATATAATAAAATGTAAATATATATTAAAAAAATGTATCTACTAAATTCAAATTTCTAAAATGTCTTTCGGTAAAAATCGCGAATGGTTTTACTTTTTATTTATTTTAAGGGTCTTGTCTTTGTAAAATATTTAAGTTTATTATTATTGTTAATATTACTAAATGAATTTTGTTGTTTATAGCTTCCGGCAATTGTTCTGATATATTGTTTATTGAAGAATGTTTTATTTTCTGCGACTTTAATTTGATTTTTTTTACAAAAAGGACATTCCACTAGAAACTTTCGTAGTTTTTTTATTATTTTACTTCAATTTAAAACAATTGCTTGGAATAACCATCCAAAGATATGTAAAAAATTGTTAAATGCTAAATCAAAAGTGTCATATTAAATTATAAATTATGAAATCCCTTGTTTCATTTATTTATACCAGTGCCAATAACTGGGGTGTTAGGGTTGCTGTAAATATCTTTATTAATTTGGTAGATATTTTTTCAACCTCCAGCAGACAACTCCTTTCGCTTAAAATGGTGCAAGCACCCTCTCTCTCTGTCTATATAAGTGAAGTCCAGGTAAGGGGTAAGTTAAGAACGGTTCACCCAAAAGTAAAAAATAATAATCTATTTCCATTACCCCTGAACCTCCCATTTCAATAATTTCTTGCGTTCGTGAATAGTTTTGACGATTTTAAATTATTTGTAGAAAAGGGAAGAAATGCTTTTTATCAGTACTAAGAATTTTTTTTTAATTTTGATATGAATAAAAAGCAAAATAGAATAAATATTGTGGAATGGAAAAATCATTAATATCTGCATGGTTTCATTACCAACTTTCTAACTAATTTGACATTTCTCTTTAATTAATTGTTCAGGCTTGTCAGTAAGCATTGTTAGTTGTTTGCCTCTAATATAGTGTGGAAACCACTTATGGAATAAAATTATTTGTGGGATTAGTTTATAAGATTATAAAAAACGCTGGGACTTGTCAACTTTCAAATTTAAATGTGAGCTTTTTAAACATAACTTTAAATGTATAGGGTAATACACGCAAGTTTGACATCGTCCATGATCTATATTTTTATGATTTTAAAAGCTCCTTCACAATACGATCTTAACGAACTATACCATGTTGGGTCTATTATGAATTGTACAGGGTGAAATTTTGAAATTATTTATAATTTTGTTCAAGATAGTAAATACATAAAATTGTGAAAATAATAATGTTTCACACTTTAAATAATAGTTTTATTTTTAATTAGCTGAATGCAGACCTCAAATTTCTTCACTAAGTATCAATATTTTGGGTTTTGTTAACATTTTTTGTCACGAATAGGTAAAAACTGTATAGATAACTATGCCAAATAAATAAATAAATATGACAAATAAATAATGTCTGTCAGTTGTTGATGTGTTGACATTTAAATATCGTAGTTGTCAATTATTAATGAAAAACTAATATCTTGCGAAGTAATAATGAAATATTTAACTTAGACTCACCGGATTGAAATTTTAATGATGATTGGTTACGGCGATAATTGCAGAAGTCAAGTTGAGGTGGCAAACTTATTTAATCAGAGGTATCCTCAGTTGCCTAATATTTCACAAGGTACTGTGTCTAAAACTCATGCACAATTCAGAGAACTTGGACATGCCAAACCATTAAACAGAAAACCGCACTTCGTTGAAGATGACGTAAAGTTCAGGTCAAATTTCTCGTCACACAACTGTCCTAAGGTGTTTCCATAAAGAAAAACTAATAGAAGACGATCCAGATCATAGAATGGATTTCTGTGGAAGAATTATGAATAGATTAAACAGAAATGAAATAGCTGTTGGTACAATTCTTTTTTTCGATGAATCAACATTCATGTTGAACGGGGAAGAATACAGACAAAACTGTAGATATTGGTCAAAGGAGAATTCTCATTGGATGCATGAGTCACATACTTAGTATCCTCAAAAGTTGAACGTTTGGGCAGGTATCAAAGGTGATCATATTATTGGTCCTATTTTTGTAGATGGAAATTTGACAGCCGAAAAATATTTAAGCATGATTAGAGACGAAGTTGTTCCGAGTTCGCCAACTTAACATTAGTAAATTTTCGATTAATAGTTTAGGTGAGTGAGTAATTTCATGGCTTGGTACGAAGTATTTGAATATTTTGATTACATGTTGAAACTGGCTAAATAGCGAGAGCCCAAGCCAACCAAAATTATCGACTGAATGCAACCAATTATTCGATAGGATTTGTAGAACACTGTTGGATCTGGGTAGGAATATATGGAGGGTAAAGTAGTACAGCAAAACTCAAAAGTAGTCAATTTTGTTGAAAATTATTGAGAATTTAAAATTTTTGACTTCATTTTTGTATTCTGCGTGGTCGATTTAGTGGTTTTTCACTGTTTTTATCAAAAATAACACGACTAAGTTTTTGACCAAAATTCGAATCCATCAAATTCAAAGGTAGGTATTTTACTTTACCATTTTTTTAACTAGAAATTTGTTTTTACCAAAAAGGCTTAAAAATATGGAAAATAGGTTTTCGAAGACGTTGAAACGACTAGTGCAATCAGTTCGATAGGATGTGTAGAACACTGTTAGATCTGGGTGGGAAAGTAAAATTTTTGACTTCATTTTTGTATTCTGCGTGGTCGATTTACTATTTTTATCAAAAATAACACGACTTATTTTGACTAAAATTCGAAGACATCAAATTCAAAGGTATTTCCTCTGCCATTTTCTTAAGCAAACATTTTTTCTCCTAAAAATGCTTGAAAATATGAAAAATCGGGTTTAATAAGTCGCCGAATCGACTGGTTCAATTAGTTGCCCGATAGGATGTGTAGAACACTGTTAGATCTGGGTGGGAAAGTATTGGGACTGAAGTAGTACAGCAAAACTCAAAAGTAGTCAATTTTGTTGGAAGTTATAAAGAATTTTGAAATTTTCACGCCATTTTCGCATTCTACGTGGTCGATTTAGTGGTTTTACATTAGTTTTTAATAAAAAAGAACAGAAAGTGGCACTACAACTAATATTTCCTAAACAAACTAAAGAAATTAAAAGTTATAAAAATATTACATATTGTGGAAGTATTTCCAATAAAATATCAAAAATAATATCTTCGGCAACATCAGCAATAATATCATTTAAAACACAAAATAATGTTGGTACAAAATTGTTAAATGTAAAAACAAAATTACCTAAATTAAAAAAATCTGGTGTTTACAAAATTAATTGTCCAAAGTGTAATGCTGTATATATAGGTCAATTACAAAGAAATTTTGAAGTAAGATTTAACGAACATTTAAGAGCATATAGATTAAAACAACCAGATAAGTCAAATTATGCAAAACACCTACTTGAACATCCAACCTCACTCTTTCACACCAATGACATCCAAATACTACACATTTGTAATAAAAAACAAAATTTAGATTTCCTTGAAGAACTTGAAATAAAAAGACATCTAGCAGATCCACAATTTAAAGTTGTTAATGAACAAATAAATCTGGGAAGTTCTCCACTTTTAAAGTGTTTGCTTTGATTGAGTCTTCATTTTATACATAGATAAGACGTAATTGTAACACAAATATATTAAGTAATTGTAAAGATCAGCATGATATAGTTTTTTCCTGGTTTTTCTATATCATTGCACAGTTATACTGATCTTAGAGGGAAATACATCCAGGATAATCCCTTAGGGCTAATAACATCTAGGCTTTAATATTGTTATGTTCCATACTTGGTCTAGCCTTAATACTACCTAAACATCAGGTACCTAGCTACAAACAAACAAAATGTAACTTAAATGTCAATCTGACGATGCTTCATAGCGAAACAGCTGTCATTGAGCCTTTAAAAAAGCAATTTTTTAATAAATATTGGAAGTTTTGTTAAAACGAAGAGTTTTTTATTATCCTTAATAAAATTCGAAGACATCAAATTCAACACAGTATTTGCTATGCCATTTTCTTGAGTAAACATGTTCGAACTGACAGTAACGACTGACTATATTCGCGATTGGCACTAATCACCGACCATAGTGTGACCCAGGTTTTAGTGGCAAACACGAAAACGAACCTTTTCAATAATTAGAACAATGTAAATGGTAAATAAAAATATTTATTATTATAATACATGATAATTATAACAGGCACTAAATGTTGCAGGCTTAAATAGAAAAATTTTCTAAATTATATTGATAACAATAAATTTAATTCAAAAAGAATATAAAATACACAATTGTTAGTAATTATTCAACAGTAAAAAAATTTAATAATTTCTTTTTTTGTTACATTAATATTTATATTAATTTTACTCCATAGCTCATGTTTTACAAAAATGTTCCAAAAATTGGATATTCTATTACCGGAGTAATTCAGATAGTAAAAACATTATTTTTGCTATGTCCTTACCTCCATCACTAATATATTATTCAACTCGAAAAAATTTGTTTTACAAAATTAAGCAATGGATTACATTGATAGCTTATCTAACCTACCGATAATAGTTTTCACTTATAAACTCTATTTTTTTTTCTATAAATGCACAGTTTACTTTTATTCACTTCAATAAGCTCTTGTTTTTTTTTTCATTTAATTTATAAAATCGCATAATTTATTGGTAGCAGACTCCTCTAGTAGTTACATGTTTACTGTTTAGATTCATGTCGTAACTAGAGGTGAATGAAAAGGTATGGGAAATCAATTAACGCCAAGTTGGATAAGATCCTGGAGGATAAGTACCAGGTGGAAAAGCTCCTGGTTGCTGTCCATAATTAGGTTGTTGCGGGAATGGTGCTTGAGCAGCTTGTTGGGCGTTTTGGTAAGCCCCCGGGGGTCCTTGAGGAAATTGATATGAAGCTGAAACATTTTAATCGTTAAAAATAATATTTATATCACATGGTGACAATTTATACTTACATGGATAAGGCATCGTTGCATAAGGATTATACCCCTGTGGCATTGGAGGAGGAACGTAAGATGGATACGGGGTATTAGCAGTTGCTCCATAAGGTATTGGCATACCTTGGCTTTGAACAGGATACGGTAGATAACCTGATGATTGTGCTGGTGCTGGCGGAGCACCTGATGTAGCGTCAGAACTTTTCGGAGGATCTGAACAAATTTGTTATTTCAATACGGCAAAAAGGGTCACATTTTAACACAAAAAAAGGTCATGCTTAGTTATAGATACTAATAGTTGCTCTGCAGATGTTAGTCAATGAGAGGTTTAGTGGCAAATTGGAACTCTTGTAAATAGGATCAAGAAAAACACGGTTCCATTTTATCAAAACAACGTTCAATTTCTCAGCAAAGGCGACCTTTTTATCGTTTTATACTTTATCAAACTGTTAAATATTACAATATAAAAATCCCAATTTGTTATTAAAAATTTCAGGACCGGTTTATCATTAGCAATTTATCTGGTTAAGGTCTATTATATAACCTCACTTTATGCAGAAAAGTTGGTTTGTTTTGATTCCGAAGTTTTTTGGAGTGTAATTTATTTGGGTTTCATTAAAGTGAAAAATAGAAGAAGAGAGGATGCAATTTCATAGCAGATAAGAGAAATTTGCTTTTTAAAATTGCAAATAAACGTAAAGATATCATCGAGAATAAAAAAAAACGGGTGGGACCTACATATCAGTACAAAACTCAAGTGAATCCTGAATGAATTCTAATATTGACAGAACAGTCTCTTTTGTCATCCTAAATCTTGCATGAAAATCCTGGTCATTCGACTTTTCTAAGTTGTCTACTTTTTCCCTAACTGTATACGGCCTTCTTTCGTACTCAAGAACTTGCACAATATCCTCGTCCTCGTCGCTATCCAGAATATAATCATCCAAAAACTACATGTACATCAACAATCAAAAACTCTTCAGAAAGTAAAAACACAAACTTTTGCATAAACAATAACAATCAACAAAAACCTAACAAAACGGTCGTGACATCTCAATTAATAACATGACCATGTTCTTGTAACAACCAATGAGATTGCTTACATTCATCCATCAGCATTGCCATCTTTCATTATATATCAGTTAACTAACTAGAGGATAAAAACGAGTTGATAAACCGCTTCCGAACAAACTGGAACTTTATCTGCTAGTTAGTTTTATCTGACAATTGATAAACCGGCCCACAATAAATTATCAAATAATCAAAGCCTCTGCTGAACAATTGTAGGCCAAACAACAGGGCATGTATTAAGTGATTTTTGCCATCAAAAATAGTAGAAAACCGACTATGGAATTAGTAGACATTTTCAGCTATCTAACGCTGCATTCGTTTCCCAACCCTACCCCTCTAATAGCTCTATGGCTCTAATAGCCATAGAAGTTGCAACTGCTGTTTTGTTAAAATGGGATCGTCGATTGATTTATTCATATACAGACTATTTGTCATTTAAAAAACAGTCCCATTTTACCAATAAAACCTAGATCAACTAAAATCAACAAACTTTTGTTCAAATGGACCAGTTTTCTTCTTTAATCCATTACTTACTATACAAAAAGATCCCAATTTACCATCAGTTTACAATTGCCCAGTAATAGTGATTATTAGTCGATGAAAGATTTAATGGTAAATTGGGACCGCTTTAAAATAGTAAATCTCTGGTGGTGGCTAAAGAACGTAGAAGTAGCTAATAATAATTACTGAGCACTGGCTGCGATAAAATAAAGTATTGATAGTAAATGGGGACTGTTTCAAAGTAGTAAACAACTGGTGATGGATGAATCAAGAAACTGTCCCATTTAAAAAAAAATAACGTTCATATAGTTTCAGCTACTAATTGTTCAGAAGAAGCTGAGATTAAGTAATACAAATTGTAATAGTAAATTGGGACTGTTTTAAAATATTAAAAAACCAGCTGATGGGTAAAAAAAGGTCCCATTTTAACAAAAGAACGTTCTTGATTAGTTGCAGCTCTATTTATCGCTCAGCAGACGTTAGTTAATGAAAGTTTTAATGGTAAATTAGTTTTTTTAATAGTAAACACTCTGTTAATAAATAAAGTGTAGAAACTGTCCCATTTAAATAAAAGAACTTTTAAAATAAATGATTAATTCATTGTGGTTTTTATTCAGAGGTTTGGATTCTAACTACACTGGAGAGATGGATGATATTAGCCAAATAATAATACCAATAATTGACCAGCGAAGACAGTAATTAGTTAATTAAAGTTTTGATGGTAAATTGGTACAGTATTAAAAAAAGAAAAGTAGGGTGATAAATTAAGAAACGGTCCCATCAACAGAGGCTGTCATTAAATAATGAAAGTTTTTATAGTAAATTGGAATTGTTTTAATATGGAGAAATGATCCCATGTTATCAAAACAATATTCATGAATAGCTAGAGGAGAAGGTGGAAATATGGAACCCTGCAGCCAATTTGGAACCCCTAGTGATTTGACAAACTGTTGGCGACATCTAGGACTTGATAGGTTAACGACAATCACAGATGTTAGTGTTGCAAACGTAGAAAACCGCAGAGATCTGGACGCGTTATTAACTTCAGGATGTAAGGTTATGAAAATTTGTGGTTGTGAAAGTTTTATTGCGCAGTTTCGTATCAAGTATTGGGAAGTTCAAACTCAATCGTTTTAGGTGCTTTTGTTTGGAAAGCCTACGGCATCGCATTTTCGAAGTTCTAAATTGGTAAGTTTGATATAAATTCTTGTTTAAAAATAAATTCTGGATATTTTGTTTTATGCTTTGTTGTTAATATGGAAGGTGATGGTAATATGGAACCTACTTATAGGGGTTCCATATTACAAACTCAGATTATCATCTCTGTAAAATCCTAAAACCTATGTATTTTATTACAGAAAGAATTTTGCAGAGATGCCGCGCAAAGAACTAAAAACCAAGCCAATACCTAAACAAAAGGCCTGGGACAAGCAAGCCATGATAGATGCTGTTAAAATGGTGCGTTCTAAAAAAATGGGACTCAAAAAAGCTTTAAAAAGGTTTCATTTTCCTAAGACAACTCTTCAGCGATTTGTGCATAACGTAGAAAAAGTTCTGTCTCTGCTTATTGAAGATGAATTAGTGAAATATTTGCTTTTGATACTTTTGATATTATGGCCTAACTCGTCGTGATGTAAAAATAATAGCTTATCAACTAGCTGTAAGGAATGGAATAAAACATCCATTTGGTGACAAACGAGAAGCGGGGCGTGCTTGGCTAGATCATTTCATACAGCGTCATCACAATAAACTTTCTATACGTAAACCTACAGGAACATCATTTGCAAGAGCCAGCGGTTTCAACAAACAATCTGTAGATAAATTTTTTGACATCCTTGAGGCTGAGCTTGACAAAAGAAAATACGGAGCGGATCGTGTATTCAATGTAGACGAGACCAGTTTGTCAACAGTTCAAACCAAAATACCTCAAGTCGTAAGCATGAAGGGCAAACGCCAGATTAGTGCTCTGACAGCTGCTGAATGATGCTGAATGATGACCGTTATATGTGCTATGAGCGCAGGATAATTTTCTCTTGGAAAAATATGACTGATACTCTTATGGGAGGTGCGCCAGTTGGAGCTTTAGGTAGATGTCATCCTTCAAGCTGGGTACAAAGCAATTTGTTTGCAGAATGGATTAGGCACTCCATTAACTACACAAAACCATCAGCAGAATCACCCGTAATGCTCATTCTGGATGGACATTATTATTATAGAGTTAGCTCGAGAAATCATGTTACTATTGTTTGCATTCAACGCATAAACTTTAGCCCTTAGATAAGACTTTTACGGGAGCACTTAAGACACACTATAGTGAAGCTATTCGAATGTGGCACCGTACAAGTGATCGTCGTTTGGGGCCCTATGATAAAACTGCAAGTCTAGCAATTCATGGTTTTGCAAGAACAGGGATCTTCCCATGCAACAGAGGCATGTTTACTGAAGCAGACTTCACTGCAGCAGAACATGATTCCTCATCTAAGACTGTCCGCAAACAAGATTCCTGCACTGCAATAGTTAGTGCTTCTAACTTTAGGCAGTAGAATTGCAGCCCAGCTCTTCCAGATCTTGCAGAAGCAAGAAGTAACTCTGTCCCAGACGTAGGAACAAAACAAAGTAACTTTGTATTGCCCGTGGACATTTCACCGGTTCCAAAAAGAAAAAGTCCAACCGAGGACGGAAAGCTTCTTCAGCTGCAGTGATTACCAGTTCTCCCTATAAAGCGGATTTGGAAGAATCCTTGTCCAAATCTACTGAGAGGAAAAAGATGCCCAGTCTTCAGCTTGGAGATAACGATGCTATTCCTAAAGAATGTGATGAAACGCGTCGTAATATGGTCCAAAATCCAAAGAGACCGTGAAGGAGTGCAGAAAATACACATAAACGGAAGAAGTTGAAAACAAAAGCTGCTGAGTCTGATGAGGACAATGTTGACATCAGCGTGTATTCAGCTTCTTCGGATGATCTTGACATTCCAGCTGGAAGACGTCCAAATAATAAAGACGAAACTGAATGCATGTTTTGTGGTATAAAGTTTTCAGGAGACCGCAAGGGGGGGCATGATGTGTTTGCTGTGGGCCCATAATGAATGTGGGAGATGTGAAAAAGACACGTGTATATGAGATTTTTGTCATTGGTTTCGAAAAAACCACCATAAAATGTATTTTGTTTTTATGAATAAAAAGTATCTTTTGAATAGGCGAATATTTTTTGGGGGTCCAAATTACCCGCACAATTTCTCAGATGTAGGATTTTGACTTTTTTGAAAAATTGACCTGTAATACGACAACTGTGAATATTATTGTAAATTTGTTTCCTTACCTAAACATAGATTATATGTAGAAGTTATTGCACAGAATGGTTGGTATTTATAAAAAAGAAAAATCCATTTGTAAAGAAAAAACAAACTGGGGTTCCATATTCCCACCTTCGCTCCTCTAACTGCTCAGCAGAAGTAATTTAATAAAAGTTGTAATGGCAAATTGTGTTTTTCTATTTTCTAATAGTAAACAATCTGGTAATGAACGGTCCCATTTTAATAAAACAACTTTCATAGTTAGTTGCAGCTAATATTAATTACTCAGCAAAAACTGTAATTAGTTAAAGAAGTTTTAAATTGAAACCACCTTAAATAACAGGTCGGCTGAAAAGTCCCCGGTCTGACCTATAGATGACGACACTAGAATTAAATCCATTTCATTTTTAGATAGTATCAACCTTCAAAAGATTCGTGTAAAAATTTGACAGCTGTCGGACTATTAGTTTGTGAGATATTGCATTTTTAGTGAAGCAACTTTTGTTATTTTCAAAAAGATGGAAAAAAAAGAATTTCGTGTGCTTATTAAATATTGTTATTTGAAAGGAAAAAATACAGTTGAAGCAAAAGCTTGGCTTGATAATGAGTTTCCGGACTCTGCGCCAGGAAAATCAACAATCATTGACTGGTACGCAAAATTCAAGCGGGGTGAAGTGAGCACCGAAGACGGTGAACGCAGTGGACGCCCAAAAGAGGTGGTTACCGACGAAAATATCAAAAAAATCCACAAAATGATTTTAAGTGACCGTAAAGTGAATATGATCGAGATAGCTGACACTCTAAAGATATCTAAGGAACGTGTTAGACATATCGTTCACGAATATTTGGGTATGCGGAAGCTGTGCGAAATGGGTGCCACGCGTGCTCACAATCGACCAAAAACAGCAACGAATTGATGATTCTGAGCAGTGTTTGCAGCTGTTAAGTCGTAATAAACCCGATTTTTTGCGTCGATATGTGACTATGGATGAAACTTGGCTCCATCATTACATGCCTGAGTCCAATCGACAGTCAGCTGAGTGGACTGCGGCCGGTGAACCGCCACCAAAGCGTGGAAAGACTCAACAGTCAGCTGGCAAAGTTATGGCCTCAGTTTTTTGGGATACACACGGTATATTGTTCATCGACTATTTGGAAAAGGGAAAAACAATCAACAGCGACTATTACTGTGCATTATTGGAGCGATTGAAGACCGAAATCGCAAAAAAACGGCCCCATATGAAGAAGAAAAAAGTGTTGTTTCATCAAGACAATGCACCGTGTCACAAATCATCGAAAACGATGGTAAAATTGCATGAATTGGGCTTCGAATTGCTTCCTCACCCACCGTATTCTCCAGATCTAGCCCCCAGCGACTTTTTCCTTTTCTCTGACCTGAAGAGAATGCTCGCGGGAAAAAAATTTTGCTCTGATACTGAGGTAATCGCCGAAACTGAAGCCTATTTTGAGGACAAACCGAAGGAGTACTACAAAAATGGTATCGAAAAGTTGGAAGGTCGCTATAATCGCTGTATCGTCCTTGAAGGCAACTATGTTGAATAAAAAAAATGGGGACTTTTCAGCCGACCTGTTAGTAAATAAGGTCGGGAATAAAGTGGGAAATTCTTTATTAAATAAGCCTTGTAAGGGATGAAAAGTATAATTACCGGTATGATAAGTGGGAGCGGCGGGTTGTACGGGTGTAGCCCTGCTACTCTCTTGCGTTAAATCTTTCAATAATTCTTCCTTTTCTGTTTTCCTCGCAAAACAAAAATCTGACACTTTATTTTGGAAAGTCACCAACATCTGAAAACCGATAGATATTTAGGAAATATCGTTAAAACCGCATCTTAAATGCGATACCATACCTGAGTTAGATCGTTATAAAATTTAGTGCCTTCTTGTAAATTGTTGAGTAGATCTCGGAAAGCGTCATGAGCAGAAGCAAGAGAACACATCATCTGTTCTCTTCCTCCAGTGGTGGAACCTCTTTCGGACACAAATTGAGAATGAGCTTGCTAAAAAAAAAAACAGCGAGTCGTAAATCTTGATAGATCGTATAAAAAGTAAACTACAAATCAAAAAATTAAATATCTTATAGCCAGTCCAGAAAATAAACACCTAAATTGATGGGGCACTTACTTGTATTTGTTGTACTAAAGGTCCCTGTTTTTCGATGCTTTCAGCAACTTGCTTTTGAAGAGAGCCGTAGGTTTTGCCGAGATTTTCAAATGATATAGCTGCCTCGTTAATAACGCCGTCTTTTGCCAAAGCGCTGAGGAAAGTTTCTTTCATATCAGTAGCCGGATTTTTAAGATCCTCTTCTATTGTGATTCTTTCAGCTTTAATAGTTTCCACCTAAACGACACAACAATTCAAAATTTGTAAAATGTAATCTCAATTTTAGGTAAATACCTCTTCCATTAATTGTTTCAACGTTTGAACTGCTGAAGAATTGCCAACACTTCCTCCATTACCACTCGGTAGTGCACTTTGTATTGCTGCTTGTCCGTTGCTTAATAGCTCCATACCTGGAAAGAAGTTAAACGCCAACTTTAGTCGTCCTAATGTCATTGCTTGTAAGAACAATATTAGTTGTAATATTCTAAAAGTGTAGTTGTTCCACTTAGGGTTAGATGCACCACCAACAACAATAAAATAAATATGAGCGAAGAAGAGATATGTTTTACCAAAGAAAAGTCTTCGGATGACAATACAGGGTGAGTCATAACTATTGGGACATAGACTAAGGACAGGTTATTTGGACCAAAATACGGCTATTGGGCCAAATATGCCTTAATATAATGTTGCGGAGAAAAAAGATACAGGGTGTTAAAGTTAATTTTTGTTTTTCGTTTTTTGCTAATAGTTTCCCTGTATATTTATAAATTGGTATCAAAATTGGCACAGAGGCATAATCTTAGACAAGAAATAGTATTTTATTTACAATTCCACTATCAAATACCAAACTAATAAACAAAGTTGCAACTAACGTAAGGTTTCCGTTTTGACGATAAATCAAAACTAAACACACTTTAACTTAAAAGAACTCACAAAAACTCAAACTAAATGTTCTACATGGTCTCCTCCGATTTCTATGCCTTTTCTAATTCTTTTTATAAAAGATTTTCGGACGTTAAAAAAAATGTTATTCTGTCCCCTTACATAAGGCCCTAGTAGTTGGTCGCCTATAATGCCACACCAAATATTCAATTTAAACTCATGCTGAAAATGTCTAGCTTTAATAGCATGCGGGTTTTCTTCTTCCCAATAATGACTATTTCGCCAATTAAAAACCCCTCGTCTGGTAAAAGTTGCTTCGTCGGTGAACATAATATTCTAAATAAAGTGTCTGTCATTGCGATGTTCATTCAGAATACGTTGGCAAAACTGTAACCGTCGTGGAAGATCTGTTGGAAGTAAATTTTGAACGGGAGTGAAGTGATAAGGATGGAGGTTCTCTTTTTTTAGAATTCTAATTATAGACGACTGATTTACTCCTGTTGCTGCTGATAGATGTCGTGAACTTATTTCAGGATTTTCATCTACTCGAACCAAAAGTTCATCTTCTTGATTAGGTGTGATTTGTTTCGGTCGACCACCCCGATTTTTAGTGTGAAATGACCCAGTTTCACCTAAACTACGATATAATCTTGCAAAAGTTTTGTGATTTGGTTGCCTTCTGTTTGCGTATAACATTCCATACCTTCTGGCTGCCGAGCGACCGCAAAATTTTTCTTGTGCGTTTACGCAAATCATATTTCGCATTTCTTCATTAGTAAAATGATTGTGACGAGGCATTTCAATCAAAAAAAGTAATGATTACTTTTAAAAAATGCAACATTACACTACACTGTCACATCAAAAATAATTTACTCTGAACAAATGACATTTACCAACAACAATTATCTGACAGTCCAAAGCATACTTTTCATAAATGAATTAAGATTTGAAATCCTTTTTTAAGACTCTAAGCAGTTCGACTGCGTTTTTATCGAAAACGGTTGAAATTATCATGTTTAAACAAGAGTACCAATTTTACGTAAAAATGATGTTTACGTCATATTTTCTAATAAAAATTACTAAAAAATTTCATCAGAAAAAGTTTAGACTCAATTTGATCATTAGGAATGATCCACGTGGCGCCCTCTATGAAAAAACGGAAAATTGTAAATAAAATACTATTTCTTGTCTAAGATTATGCCTCTGTGCCAATTTTGATATCAATGTATAAATATACAGGGAAACTATTAGCAAAAAACGAAAAACAAAAAATAAACTTTAACACCCTGTATCTTTTTTCTCTGCAACATTATATTAAGGCATATTTGGCCCAATAACCATATTTTGGTCCAAATAACCTGTCCTTAGTCTATGTCCCAATAGTTATGACTCACCCTGTATATTTAGTCGTCAACGACTGCTTCCTAAAAGGATGACAAAGAATTTAGAAACGCATATTATATTTGTCGATCTGCACAAAGCGTTTGACTCAGTCCCGCATAAAACGTTATTCCACATTCTGTAAAAATCGGAATAATCTGTTCAAGTTTCTAGGGCAAATTACTGAACCTGACCATTGCTCTTAGAGAATGATGATGTCAAACAAAATAAGACCATGGAATGTGATGTAACCACAAAACTTTCAAGATTTTCGGAGAAGAATTAGAAAGGCAGCTCAACCAATTCACCGAAGCACTAAAGCAAGCAATAGAAGAAAGTATAACCAAAAAGTGGAAGGACCCAATAGGTTTTCAAACATCAGTGACAACCTAAGTGAGCTCATCAGGGTGAAAAACAGAGCAAGAATTGGAGACAATAGAACAAGACAAACCAGAAGTATAAACAGACTACATAAAGAGGTAAAGGAACAAATCAAAACACTCAGATCCAAAGACTGGGACAGAGGACTAGAAGAACTTGGCCCAAACACACCAGGACTATGGATCCTAGCCAAATTACTAAGACAGGACAATAGAGACATTCCCCCAATTCATGGAGATAATGGAATCATATTCACAGACGAGGAAAAAGCTAAAGCTTTCAGAAGAACAGAGGAGCGTCAATTCACCCTGAATGAGTACCTAAACGAAGACATGGACTTTACTACAGATCAAGTAGAAGAAGAAACCGAAGACTTCGATGAAGAAGCAGTTAATGGAAACTTGGGATTCAGAACACCAGAAGAAGTAGCCTACATAATAAAAGGAAGAAAAGCTCCAGTATATGATGGCATCACCAACAATGCACTGAAGCATCTGCCAAGAAAAGGATTAGTATTTCTAACAGAGATAATAGAGATAATTCTAAGACAAAGTACTTCCTGGAACAATGGAAGGAAGTAGAAATAGTGATGCTAAGGAAAGCAGGACAAGATCCCAAGTAAATTTATTGTACTAACCCTTACTTGTTGGAAGTCCATCTTACTAAGAATAATAAAAAACTCTTCGTTTTAACAAAACTTCCAGAATTTATTTAATAAATTGCTTTTTTAACCTCAATGACAGCCGTCATAGTTAGATGGACTTCCAAAATGTAAGAGTTAGTACAATAAATTTACTTGACAGCCGTCATTGAGATTAAAAAGGCAATTTTTTAAATAAATACTGAAAGTTTTGTTAAAACGAAGAGTTTTTTATTATTCTTAGTAAGATCCTAAGTTTCCAAAAAACTGCAGACCCATAGCCGAGAGAGTCATCCTCAAGAAACGAAACGAGAAAACTGAAGCAATAGGAATAATGCCAGAAAAACAGTTCAGATTTAGAAAATAACACGGCGCACCGGACCAAGTACTTAAAATAGTAGAATATACAACAGAAAAATTCAACAGAAACCAATCAACTGGAGCTATCTTCAGCAAAAGAAGCAGAATACACCAAAGAATTGACCAAATTATTACTCAGTTACTCCAAAAACAGAAGATTCAGGATAAGAATAGGAAACGTAAAATCCGAAGTAGGACCAACAAAAGCCAGAGTACATGCCAAAACTGGACAACACAATGATGGCTCTCTAGAAGTACTCAACCAAAGATGGTGTACAACATTGAAAATCCAAATAAAACCAGAAAAGACACGAGCAGTGTACTTCAGGAAAAAACCTGAAGAAAACATCAACGTAGGAGAAGATATCCCTGATATAAGAAATGCCTGATCGTGGCGCTGTGGTATACATGCTTGCCTCTCACGCAGAGGGCTCGGGCTTGAGTGGATGAACCGAGAGTTTGGGGAGATAAACTACTTTTTGACCCAAGTGCTCACTAGGCATGGGTCAAGAGTTTGGTGAGGTGTGTGCGTGAGGTGTGAGGTGGAGGATGATCAGGTTCATGTGTTTAGATGTTGAAAGAACAAGGAGGATTTAGAGAAGTTGGAGAGGAGACTTGTGGTAGCAGTGTATTGGGAGAACATGGTGGAGATAATGGTGAGAGGAGAGAAAGTATGCGAGGGTAGTGATTCCGCGGCGGGCGTTATGGCGAGTTTTGAGGTGGATTTGGTTGGTAGGCATCCTCTCGAGGGTGAGTTCAACACTGTTGGGTTCTGGAGAAGAATCCATCGAACATGAGTTTCCCATCTCAGCCCAAAAAAAAGGAGAAGATATCCAATGGAAGAACAAAAGCCAAACACCGAGTGATACTGGACAAAGGATTAACCTTCAAAAAACAGTGGAAAACATCATAATTAAGGAAAAATGAGAAAAAGACTAACTGGAAAAATAGGAAGAAAATAAAAAATAACCGTTGAAGACAAAGATACATCTAATAATTGCAATCATCATACCGATCATGTTGTAGGCCTCCGTAGCCTGGGGACAGCATAGAGAAAGAAGATACAAGCACAACGGAATATCAGCTTAAGACAAGCAGCAGGGGGTGGATGGAAGTTATTCCCGGAATGCATTTTGGGAGGGACGGGTTAGAGTGTGTGTGAGAGTCAATAATTGTTCTAAGGGATGAGACCTACGGTGCTATCTCGAAATTGGACAAATGATTTCAACATGGTTAGCCACAGAATGAAGCAAAAGGTACGACACAAACTCTAGGAGGAGCTCTTTTAAGAAAAGGAAATGTTGCTGGAACCTTCCGTTCCATGAATTAAATTTCTTTCACGAAACGCTCATTTAAAGTATTTACTGAAATAAAAGAAACCTTGGCGTAGTTGAATAAACTCTGTCTCTGAAATAAAAAAATACGACAGTATAATTTTTTTCTTACCTTGTTTGTGAGTATCAAATTTGTCTCTAACTGTTTTGTCGGCGAGTACAGCGTTATTTAAGATTTGCCTGTATTTTGCCGAATTAGATTTGAACATTTCCGTAAGATTGTCCGAAGGAGTTCTGGTCCACCTCTCTTTAAATTGGGCTCGTAGAGCATCATCAGACGATTTCTCTTCGTTTAGCATTCTATCAGTTTCGTCTAGAATATCTTGGTTTCTTTTGAGGAGTTCTGGAAGTTCCGTTATCATTCTTTGCAGCTCGGTTATTCCACCTGAAAATAAAATTAATCATTTTAACAAAAACGTTTTGGCGAGGCAAGAAACTGAAAAAAAATTAGAAAAAGGGAAAAAAAGAGAAGTGCTACTACAGAATACAATTAAACCTTCGCAATTTTTGGTCCTGTATGGTTTGTCTTGAAATTTTAACATAAGTTAGGCGATAGCTCAAGGATTGATACACACCTAATGATATAACGCCGTTTGATTTTTCCAAAATCGACGGGGGAATTTCGTCACCGCCTCCAGTGACTTCGATAGCTGCAGGTAAATTTAAACTTGCCAACAGTCCATTTAACATTTGCGTAGCTTCCCGTAATTTAGTAATTTCTGTATTGACGATTTCAGTTTTACGGATATCGTAGGATGCCAATGCCTGGTGCACCGCAACCGGTACCAATTCAGAGAACAAATCGTTGAAATGTTGACTCATAGGATGACTAACTTGCAATACTTTAGCAGGTTGTGCTTTACCTAAAAAATTTATACCGTTTTAAAAATTTTATTGGTATATTAGTAACGGTTTTACCTATCGGCTCCAAAGATTTAACATCGGGAATGATTTCGTGGTAAATGAAATCGTTGTCTTTAACAGCTTCATTCAGATTTCTTTCGACTCTTGAAACAAGTTCACCAAAGAGATTGCGACCTGATCTGGTTTGGGCAGCCTTGAATAGCTCGTTTGCTTTCTGAAAAAAATATTAAATTAATAATGGATATACAGACTTTTAAACTGTCTTTTCCATAATATATATATGTAGTTAGACTCACCTTCAATCTTGAAATTTCTTCACCAATACGTTTATTCGCTTTGCAAGATAAGCTTTGATAAAACTCTGCTACAGCACCCAAAGCTGCTTGTTTACCAGCAATCTAAAATTGTTTAGAGAAACGAGTCAATATTAAAAAAATTATTTGCAATAAATAATGTATGTGAACGGCATTATCAAAAGATAAACTGGGTGAAGGACCACTTGCTCTGGAGCTAACAATAGCTCAGATCATACTCACAGCAAAAAATCTACTTCTCTCAGGGCCGGTTTATCAATAGCAATTTATCTCTCAGTTAATGCTTAACTACCAGTTATTTTGGAAAGGTCGGTTTATCAACAACAGGTTAACTTTATCCAACAGCTAAAATGTCAAATATTTATCTGTAACTTTCAACTGGCGGTTAGGTCGATATCTGGAGGTTAAGGTCTATTATATAACCTCACTTTATGCAGAAGAGTTGGTTTGTTGGTTTGATCAAAGTGAAAAATGGAAAGTACTAGTACGACTAAGAAGAAAGGATTCAATTTCACAGTAGATGAGAGAAATTTGCTTTTAAAAATTGCAAATAAACATAAAGATGTCGTCGAGAATAAAAAACAGATGGGGCAACCTGGAAATCTAAAATCACCTACATATCAGTACAAAACTCAAGTGAATCCTCAATGAGTTCTAATATTGACAGAACAGTCTCTTTTGTCATCCTAAATCTTGCATGAAAATCCTGGTCATCCCACTTTTTGAAGTTGTTCGTACTCAAGAACTTGCACAATATCCTCATCCTCGTCGCTATCCCGAATATAATCATCCAAAAAATGCATGTTCATCAACAATCAGAAACTCTTCAGAAAGTAAAAACACAAACTTTTGCATAAACAAAAACAATCAACAATAACCTAACAAAACGGTTGACATCTCAATTATTGTGACATGACCTTGTTCTTGTAACAACCAATGAGAATGCTTACATTCATCCATCAGTATTGCCAACTTTCAATATCTATCAGTTAACTAACTAGAGGATAAAAACGAGTTGATAAACCGCTTCCGAACGAACTGGAACTTTATCTGCTAGTTAGTTTTATCTGACGGATACCTAACTGATGGATAATATTGGCAAATGATAAACCGGCCCTCAGAGATGACTCTTCTATAGTAGATAGAGAAATTGCTGATAGAAACGTTGTTTTAATTTGACACAAAAAACTAAATTGTCACACAATCAAAAATCAATAGTACATAAAAAATCATACAATTTTTAGAGAAACAATTCAATTATGAAATAAAAGGAGAGAACACTGAATGTTACAAGGCAAAAAGGGAATCCATTAATTGAATTGTAAATTGACTGTTCATTTATCAGTGGGAATTAAAATATAAAATAATTTCATATTTCATTTTAGCAAATAATCTGATTCTTAATTTATCAAAATGCAAAGTTAGACATTATACCCATGGCTATATACACTGTGTCCTTTTTATCTTTTCCCTTCCAAGAATTACTTTTTGTATATTGTCGCTTTCTTATTCAAAGAAATAAATATCCCAAAATTAGACCATTTTTCCTTGGACAACAGAATATATTGCAAAATGCAAAAATATCATTATTAACATTTATTAATATATCTACATAACACAAACTTTAACTTGTGTATTTCTTTGTTCTTTTATGCTTTCAATGTTAGTCGGTTTTGAAAATATTGTGTTTATAATTGAAATTGTAAGCTAAATTTGCCCACCTGTGTCTCAATATATACTCAATATTCATTTTATACTCACACCTGCATTCATGGTAAGTGAAATTTTTATTTAATAAGTACATAAAGTTTTGTTTGATTACCATAGATATCCACTCTCTATCCCAAATATGTTTAAGATTATCTCTTTGAAACACTTTTAGACATTCTGCATACAAATCTTCACATTGAGAAGCTAGTTTAGCCACAATCAGATCCTTCATATTATCTAAAACAAGAAAGATAAAAATATATAAATTGTATGGTGGATTTATGCAGGAGTTTTAAGTCTTAGTCATAAATCATAAGTTTTATGTAATAAGTCGTAAGTCTTAAGATAAATCCTATGGTTATGTTTATATTTTGATGTTTTGAACAGCAGATAACAGATATCGAAATAATTATACAAAATGAAGGATGAAGATTTAATTATATATATGCATTATTTTTTCGTTCATTATTTCGGAAGTCGGCATGCTTTATATCATAAAGTACTGAAAACTGCCTCACCAGTTCTATTAATTGGCTGTCAACTATATCCATTTTGGTACCTAGTTTATATAGAGATTGAGATAAATGAAAAAATTTCCCAAAAGGGCACAAAGCAAGATACAAGGTACGACTCGCTACGAGGTTTAGAATTTCTTTTAAAATGCAATTGTTAACAGACATTTGCAGAGTCAATTTATCATAAGAGATGATGTTGGCCAACTTTTAAGACTTTAAGACTAAAACTTAAGACTTATGACCAAGTGTATAAACATTTTAATTGAAAATCAGTGATTGAACTTTCTTATGACTTATTACATAAAACTTATGATTTATGACTAAGACTTAAAACTCCTGCATAAATCCACCATTACAATTGATCAAACATTATTATATATTTCACCTCCGAGTTGTTTTTTTATTTAAGACATTAGCTTTAGTTGGAAATTTCAAAAATAAATTCTTACAATATTAATTTTGTTACTGTGTTTTGACTTTAAATAAATGTATTTATTCAACTCCATAAAATAAATTATAAACCGAGAAACAATTATATGTGGAATATATATAATGCTTTACTATTGCAAAAGTCAAGGTAAATTAATATAAAATAATTTAATCTAAAATAGAAAGAAATGTTTATAAAATTTACAATATAAAATAATTTGATTGTTTTAATAATTTTTTCTATCCCCATTTCCAATAACTTTTACAGTTTTTTAAATGGATAATAGTATTTATAAATTATCATTATAATTATTCAAATACTTGTTTACTAGGACAGCTGCAACTTCTGCTTAAATATCACTTATAATCAAAATTTTAATAATCTTACCATGTATAGCTTTATGAACAAATATTTGTTGAGCTTGTGCCAACATCAATTGTGATAAAGCTCCTAGAGTATCAGGATTCAAATCTGGGGTAGGATCTTGTTGCAAAGCCAGCATTACTGTTGACTTCAAGTAACTAAATATCCCTGAAGATTGCTGAAAGAAAACTATTGATACTAACTCTGACATACATAAAAAGCAGTACAAAACTACTAGTAATTAAGTATGGTTAAAAATATTAATTAATAAATTCTTGATTAAATTAATTTAAATTGGACAAATAACTTACTTGTAACAGTTTAGCTGCTAATTTAAGACCTTCATCACTTTCAACACTTTGAGCTGCAGCTACATTACTTTGAAGAGCAGCAATATTAAAAAGAATACAGACCTTTTCAAAACTTAATGAAGAAATAGCTAAAATAGAAATGTGTCATCTTTAGGAGATAAAAAAATTAATTTATATACTTAAGCTCATTCGGGATCCAAAAAGGTTTCCTTTATCAAAAGCATCTTTCCATTTAAAAGGAACTTGTAATTCATGTGGGGGTATTTTACTTTCTAGAGCTACTATTTGATCATAATATCTACAACAAAATTAAATAATTTAATTTTGAATTTGTAGGCGACATTAATTCCGTTAATATAAAGACGATGAATCATACCCATAAATAATCTCAAGTGAACTTTCATATTTTTCAAAAGCTTTCCAAATGGCGTTACTGCGTTGTTTAGAAAATTCATTGATAGCTTCTGAACAATCCTCGGGTTTATCTGCTGTGCTGTATCGTGATTGTATTAAATTTTTTAAAGGTGTTATTAAATCCACATCACTCGGTTTTTTTAGAGGAACTGATAATAACTCAGCCATTATAATTTATATTATTTAAAAAAAAACACTACGCGATCTTGCTAAAACTAAAATTAAATTGTGTATCAAAAAATATTTATGTAAAACTGTAATGATTACAAAAATATGAACTCCGGGATCAAGAATTAACTGACACTGACAATAACATGACAAGAGATAAGAGATACATTGACAATGTCATTTTTCATATGTTGAAGGACAAATGATTAATTTCATTCGCAAAATTCCATGGAAAAAGAAAGTCATATTTTTTATTTATCTATGGTTATCTTATATTTTTTCTTTTTTCCGTCATGAAATGGTCATGATGAAGTTAAAAATTACGAATTTATGATACTCTCTACGGAGGGTCTATTGTGGAATGTCAAAATATTTCGAATTTGACATTTGTCGATGAAAATTGTCGCACAACTTGAAATAGCAGGAGCTGGAGCTGGCAACACCAATTTATGGATTCTCAAATATGTTCTATGTCAATGTAGGTGTCGGTGACGCAAGAATGATAAACATTTACCAGGATTGCCTAATCCGGCTGATTTGTCCGCCAGCTGTGTGATGTCACTGCAGTCCTTCATTATAACGTTTACCATATAAATACATGGAAATAATAGGAATTAGACAGTATTTTTATGATTTCTGAAATACTAACGATTTCTATGTTTTCAGCGCCATCTAAATTATGTTACAGAAACTAAAAATACAAATCAACTGGTAATTTTGAATTTAGCTGTTGGCTATTCTTGGGGTTTAAAATGGAATTTAGGTTGCAAATGTGTTGTGTACGTGACAAGTGACAACCAAACCTCCGTTCTGTGCCTTTCATGTTGATTTTATGTAAATTTTTATCACTTCAACTGTCATTAATTTCTAAAACCAATAGGATGTGATTGTGATTTACTTACCGTATATATCCAAAGTACTTTTGGAAGAACGAGTTTTCTTCCTGGGAACAAACTATTCTTTACCTCTGAAAAGGTGTTGCTTCTTTTTGCTTGTATAATTTCGTATTTTCAAAATATTTCACGAACATTTTGGGAGCTTGCTTTGTAAAAAGTAATAAATAAAACAAATATCTAACATTTAATATATTTTATTTAAAATTGTATGTTTATTGGAATTTATCTAATGGATAATGCTCTTTGTAATTGTGGAGGTGTTCCTTCATTTGTTGCTTTTGTTTGCTGAAAATCAGAAAAATTGGAATTTATCAAAATTGATTGTAGGTACTAATCCTTACTTTTTGGAAGTCCATCTTACGAAGAATAATAAAAAACTCTTTGTCATAACAAAACTTCCAAGTTTAATTGAAAAAATTAGGTTTAAAATCAAGAGTTTTTTATTATTCTTCATGGAATTTATCAAGAGAACTCATAATTATACCATAGAAGAGGAATAATTACATACAGTTACGGGATTCGATTGATACGATGTCAGTGATGATTACATATTTGGATCAGGTCAATCATGCAGTTCTCTTGTGTCATTTCAAAAGCCTTAATTATTTTGTTTATTTTTAAACCAGATTGAAATTGAAAATAAAAAATACTTTAAAACTAATTTGACGATATGATCAATGAATAAATACTATCTAGCCTAGCAGGTTTTATAAACAGAGTTAATAGAACAACATATTAAGAACAAATAAATTGAGGATTACTTTGAAAATAAAAGTACTAGAAATGCACCTAATAACATTATTATAAGTAAAACTTACATCAAATGTGGCGGTAAATATTTATATACATCGTCGAACATAATATCCACTTTATGTTTCAGTTTCTGTTCCCCAGCGTTAAAAGCAAATAATACATTTTTCCTCGCATCTTTTAACCATTTCTCATCCTGATTATCATCCCACAACCCTCGTTTTTCTAAATAAAATTTTAATTTATTCGTAGGATAGTCATTTTTTGTCCATTGTTCCACTTCATCTGCACTACGGTAAGCAGTACTATCATCTGAAGTAGTATGATGACCCACTCTAAAAATATTTTATATATTAAAATAAATAGCTTAATACATACAACCTTAATCTTTAACCTATAGGTCATAGCTTCAATAAGTACTGGTTTATTTTCCATTAAAGCGAATTCTTTGGCCAATTTAGTCGCTTTATACATCGCCAGAACGTCATTACCGTCCACTCTGATCGTATTAATACCATAACCTGGTCCCCTAGCGGCAATTCCATCTCCTTTGTATTGTTCTTCGATGGGAGTAGATATTGCGTAACCGTTATTTCTGCAGATAAATATCACAGGACAGTCTAAGGTAGCCGCAAAATTGAATGCTGCGTGTGTATCTCCTTCTGAGGCACTTCCTTCTCCGAAATAACATGTTACAACTCTACCTTTCCCTTTCAAAGCGTAAGCAGAACCTTAAAATTACGAATCCGTTGCTATTTGTAATCTAAACTCTCAACAAAAAGTATCGCATAATTTTAATAATTGAATTATTTTTTAGAATAACAACAAAAAATGAATAAATTTTGACAAATTCTATTTAAAAATTTCTTGTGTACAGTACGTTTGTTTAATTTCGCCTTATGGGCGAATATTCAACACTGTTGCCGCTTTGGTTACGGCTTGAACCACAATTAACTCAGCCAATTTATTTTCGTAGAAACGTTTTATTATGAATTTTGCAAAACAGATGTATTCTATATAATAAATATTATTAAAAAATGGAATTCAAATCTATTTATGTAGATTTTAATCAAGAGGCTTTTATTGAATATTTTAACGTATACGTTGAATACAAAAGATGACAAAAGTGTGACAGCGAAAATAGAACTGGTTTCTAAAATGACTGGCCTTAGTGTGAGAACAGTGTATAATCTGAAAAGCGAAGCCGCTACTGGACCTTTGACATCGCCGAAAAAACGAAGACGGAACAGCAGCCAGTCGAATAATTCGAATTCAAGACTGATCACCTACGATGAAGGTATCCAATCGCAAATACGAAAAGCTGTGCATGAATTCTACTCCGAAAATATTCCACCAACACTGGCAAAAGTTCTTGCTAAAATAAATTCAGACGAAAATGTACCAAATTTTTCTAAAAGTACGCTAAGACGCTTGCTTAACGATATGGGGTTTGTTAATGGAAAGAGAGGAAGAGACTCGATTCTAATAGAAAGAGCTGATATAATCGCCTGGAGGCACAAATATTTAAGATCAGTGAAGAAGTTCCGCGAAGAAGGATATAACGTAATATATCTGGACGAGTCATGGATTAATGTGGGCCACAGTGTAAATTTTGAATGGAAAGACACTACCATAAAAAATGCCCGAGATTAATTTGTCAAAGGACTGACAACAGGACTGAAGGCTCCAAGTCAACGAGGACCGAGATTTGTTCTTCTTCGTGCAGGCTGGAAAGACGGTTTTCTTGAGGGTGCAGAAAAAACTTTTCTGGCAAAGAAAGGTGCAGACGATTACCACGACGAAATGGACGCAGAAGGCTTTGAGGCCTGATTTAAAGATTAATTGATCCCTAATTTGCCGAAAAACGGATCAAAGAATGTTGTAGTGTTGGACAATGCGTCATACCATTCGGCGAAGTTACTTTTTCCAAAGACAACTTGGAATAAGGAACAAATAAAAAACTGGCTACTGGAAAAAGAGATTTACTTCGAGGATGATTATTTAAAAACAGAATTATTGGCTACTGCAAACGCGTTTAGAGAGCAGTACGACCTAAGAAAAATAGACGACATTGCCACGGTACATAATATAACAGTCCTACGATTACCACCTTATCATTGCGAATTAAATCCTATTGAAATGGTGTGGAGCCAAGTGAAAGGATATGTGGCTTGTAATAATAGTACTTTTAAAAAAGAGGATGTGAAAAAACTTATAAAAACAGCGTGTTCGCAAGTAACCCCAATGCAGTGGTCTAATTATGAAAAAAAGGTAGAGAAGACAGAGGAAAAGATGTGGCAAACAGATCATTTAATGGAAGACATTGAGCCAATAATAATAAATCTAAATGAAGACGATGAAGATGAAGACTTGGATGACGATGAAGATCAGTAATATATTTCTTAACCCTCAAATGTTCCATTCAATTTTCATTTAATTAGTTATTACCTGCTAATCGTTGTCATTTTTAAAGTTTAATTTTAATTCAAGTTAAAATACGTAATTATTAATTCATTTACTTATTCTATATTTTGTTTGTTACAACAACCCGCCAGAAGAAGAAAAATCCTCGGAAAAATCATCGAAACGTCGGCAAGATTTCATTAGCTTTTCTCTGTTAATCGTTCTCCCTTAAAATTTAGATGACATCTGACTTTTTTACCACTCGTCTTGTAATTTATGTATATATTATTATTATTATTAATGACATATTTTTATTATTAATTATATTATTATTTCATAATTTGACAAAGGTTTTTTGTAAGGCCGCTGTATTTATTTATTTCTTTATACGTGATAATTAAACGTATAAAATTTGAATATTTTAGCGGATTTACAATATTTTCCTTTAAACGCGTAAAATTTATCTAAAAGCATAATTATAAATATTCTTAATTACTCACTAAACGATTTTCAAATTAATAATTTAGTCAACATTTAAATCATAATAGTAACACAATGGCAAGTTATATTCCCGCGCCAGTTGGAACCAAATTCGAAGAACATGCCGATATGGCAACGCCGTCGTCCATAAAGGCAATGCTGCATAATAACTGTGACCCGCTCTATAGAAACATTTTGAGTAAAAATGAGTAATTTAACCCCGGAACAAGCAGCTCAAGTCGTGGCTTTAGTTGAAGATGGACGATCTCAGCAATATGTTGCTGAAGTCATGAAAGTCAACCAATCCAGTGTTTCTAGAGACATAAGAAGGTTTAAGCACATAATATTACACTTTCCATTTTTCGTGCCTATTTTTGTGTCTATTTTCATGCCTTTTTTACGATTTTACAAGCAGCAATTTCAGGGCTGCAGACATGAGGAAAACTGACATTGAGTTTTGAGGTTAGATTCATTGTTTGTAAATTTTTAAAAGATTAAAACGATCCCACGAACAACAAAGGATAGAATGGAAGTTACAGAAAACATTACTAATTACTTTTATGGTCACTGTAACATTTATTTTAAAAAGAAGAGACCAAAAAAAGAGAGCTTTTAGAAGAAAGCCTTGGATGAATCAAGGATTAGGCAATCTAAGCCTTACCAATGAATTTATTGCTGCCAATGATTTAAAATCATTTACAAATTTTCTAAGAATGACTGAGGAAACCTTCAACAAGCTACTGCAGGAAGTGCAAATTCGAATACAGAAAAAGAACACTGTACTGACATAAATTGGCTGCTTGACGTATGAATTTTAGCTTTTATAAGTGCTTCTGTGAATTGTTTATCGGGAAACAGTTTTAAATTGTCACATATATCTCCGTCAAAGCTTTGGCTTTCAAATTTGTATTATGATAGCTTTTTGATTTGGCATCATACAGGCAAGAATGGTTTTCATACAGTTCAATCAAACGTGTAGCGTTTTCTGTTGTCCAGAAGTGGTGTTTACTGCAATAATACAAAACAAAATTAGTTCTAAACTAACTTTTATAGTAACAGGTCGGCTGAAAAGTCCCCGGTCTGACCTATAGATGACGACACTAGAATTAAATCTATTTCATTTTTAGATAGTATCAACCTTCAAAAGATTCGTGTAAAAATTTGACAGCTATCGAACTATTAGTTTGTGAGATATTGCATTTTTAGTGAAGCAACTTTTGTTATTTTCAAAAAGATGGAAAAAAAAGAATTTCGTGTGCTTATTAAAATATTGTTATTTGAAAGGAAAAAATACAGTTGAAGCAAAAGCTTGGCTTGATAATGAGTTTCCGGACTCTGCGCCAGGAAAATCAACAATCATTGACTGGTACGCAAAATTCAAAGCGTGGTGAAATGAGCACCGAAATCGGTGAACGCAGTGGACGCCCAAAAGAGGTGGTTACCGACGAAAATATTAAAAAAATCCACAAAACGATTTTGAGTGACCGTAAAGTGAATATGATCGAGATAGCTGACACTCTAAAGATATCTAAGGAACGTGTTGGACATATCGTTCACGAATATTTGGGTATGCCGAAGCTCTGTGCGAAATGGGTGCCGCGCGTGCTCACAATCGATCAAAAACAGCAACGAATTGATGATTCTGAGCAGTGTTTGCAGCTGTTAAGTCGTAATAAACCCGATTTTTTGCGTCGATATGTGACTATGGATGAAACTTGGCTCCATCACTACACGCCTGAGTCCAATCGACAGTCAGCTGAGTGGACTGCGGCCGGTGAACCCCCACCTAAGCGTGGAAAGACTCAACAGTCGGCTGGCAAAGTTATGGCCTCAGTTTTTTGGGATACACACGGTATATTGTTCATCGACTATTTGGAAAAGGGAAAAACAATCAACAGCGACTATTACTACCTATGCATTATTGGAGCGATTGAAGACCGAAATCGCGAAAAAACGGCCCCATATGAAGAAGAAAAAAGTGTTGTTTCATCAAGACAATGCACCGTGTCACAAATCATCGAAAACGATGGCAAAATTGCATGAATTGGGCTTCGAATTGCTTCCTCACCCACCGTATTCTCCAGATCTAGCCCCCAGCGACTTTTTCCTTTTCTCTGACCTGAAGAGAATGCTCGCGGGAAAAAAATTTGGCTCTGATACTGAGGTAATCGCCGAAACTGAAGCCTATTTTGAGGACAAACCGAAGGAGTACTACAAAATTGGTATCGAAAAGTTGGAAGGTCGCTATAATCGCTGTATCGCCCTTGAAGGCAACTATGTTGAATAAAAACAATGAATTTTGTCAAAATATTGTGTTTTACTATGGTAGACCGGGGACTTTTCAGCCGACCTGTTAAACTATAGTAGACTAAGGAATTTTGGAATCAGACCCAGAATGCCTGTTACTGCTCTATTGTTAACCAGAACACACCGTGTAGCAAGTTTAAGGTTCGCAAGAGAACATGTTAATTGGGATATTAACGATTGGGCTAATATTTTTTTTACGAATTAATCAAGATTTTTTGGATCCGATGGACGTATTCCATTACAGACGCGCAGGTGAGCGATTTGCTCAGTGTAACATAATAGCAGCCAGAAATGATGGAGGTGGTTCGATTATGGTAAGGGGAGGCATCTGTTTTAAAGGCCACACGGAGTTAATTGTATTTCGTAGGGGTTCACTGACAGCTGATCGGTATATAAGAGAGGTTCTTGAGGGAAATATAGTGCCATTTGTTCCAATCATTAGAGAGAATTTTATTCTAATGCACGCTTGCCCGTACGTTGCCAGAATAACAATGGAATACCTTCAAGAGGTTGGTATATATCCAAGTTTTAAATTGGCCAGCAGTTAGTCCAGACCTACACCCAATTGAACAAGTTTGGGACTACCTGGACAGGCGCATACGAACTCGTAATATCGCTCCAGACAACCTTGATGAGCTGGAAAATGTTTTAATAGAAGAATAAGAAAATTTGGATTTGGATTACATAAGTGACCTGATAAGCCTATCACGGAAAATGAGAGATGTTATTAGCGCCAGAGGTGGCAATACCAGATACTAAACTGTTAAATTTATCGTTTAAATTTTTTATTTTGTTACTTCGTATTATTAGATTTTTCTAGAATAATTGTTATTTTCATTATTTATGCCCATTATTTTTTTATTTTTAATTTTAATTAAATAAACTACTTTGAAACATACTTCCAAATTCTTTTCCTATCATTTCCCAAAAAAATGAAAGGAGAACAATAAAAACTTTATTCAAAAATCACTTAAGCAATACTTTTGCGATACTTTTTGTGACGAGTGTACTATCGGCTTCAGAATAGCATATACATTTTCAAACTCAAATCGCTTACAATGAATTAATTTTAAGGACGGCCTGTAATGGGACAACCGGTATAACGCCTTTTCTATTATTAAAAATACTCTAAGAAAATTAAGAATGCTTATTATGCACGTTCTTACCTTGTATTAACACGACCTGACCACGACAATTAAATATCACATATAGGGTCATGAGCGGGCGTGCATTGACTGGTATGAGGTCAGTGTAACGAGAGTACCATTTATTGTTTAATGTTATGAATACATAGATAGGAATATAAATACTGTACAATGAAAACAAAGCATTCACTTTTGATTCTATATAGTAAAACTGATGACTCGTTATTAGTGTAATTTTATGTATCATCTAAATAAGTAATTAAAAGTAACTTGAATTAAATGTGGTGTTTAACATAAAACTGCTCCTGATCAACCCTCAACACAGGCCTAATTTTAAGGACGCCCTATTTATTGTGTATAACCAATCACGGTTTAAATAATAATACTTGTCCACGCCCACATCTTTAATATTTTATTGACAAATTGCCTGTCCCTCTGTCCCTTGTAAATAAACTTAATCCCCAAAAACCATTTAATGGAGGCGTTTAAAGGGCGTTTTTATAACTTCGGTAGGTAAACGAAATTCACATTTAATATGTATATATGCTGTTTTAAATCCGACTGTACATATTATTATTTTGTTATATACCGACCTACAGCTTGGGGAATTTGGGTGCTCAGTGGACTAGAAATTGTAACGAAATTTAATTCACCGCTTCCATAATGGACCGGCATTTGTTTGCCATGTCCACGATCGTCGACGTTTCCATAACATTGATCAACGAATTGTTGTAAAGTAAAACCTCTCCACATCAAAACGCCAACTTCTCTGTATTGCCCGTAAATGACGTCTTCAATATTTAATGCGGCTGCACTTCCTACCTGAGTGGCTTCTTCTCCGTAGTTAGTTAGATAAAAGGAGATTCTACCTATAAAGTAGGTTAATTCAGGTCATTAATAAATAAAACAATGTTTTGGAAGTATCTAAATAGAAATGGAAAAACTTCTATATTGATGATATGGGGAATATTTGGGAAAAATGTTAGGTTAGGATATGGGTGTTTCAATAAAAGGTAACACCGTCTCTAGGATAGGTAAAAAACTGAAAAATAATTGGGGTTTGCTTAGTAAAATTTTTTTCTAACGCCATCCGTTTTCAAGATAAAGGGCGTTGAAGAAAATAAAAAATTACACATTTCTTACGATTTTGCCGAAACTACTGGCACCATTGCAATGAAATTTTATACGAATATGTTTTGGAAGCTGATATATCCCATGAATTTGTTTTTATAACTAACTCTCATAGAGGGCGCTAGTTACACGATTCATACAACGTATTATTCAACATAACTTTTTTTAGGGTAGAATTATTAGTCAAAATTCCAAGTGAACATAAACATCGTTTAATTCTACACCAAAAAGGTACTCTTGGTAAAACTCGATATTATGTACCGTTTTCGGAATATTTTGATTTGAAAATTATGAAGTAATAACCGCTCCTCGTATAAGTTAATGATAAATTTATTAATTAAAAAAACTTAAGGAAATTAAAATAAAGACAAAGAACATAACATAAAATTCAATTAGAGTAAATGTTCAAAATGTCCTCCGTTTTCACGAATACAAAAGTCTATCCTTTTTTCTAAAGAATCCATTAGGGCTAAAACAGACGGAGCGGTTTCTGTCGAGTCGGTGCCGACTCGGCTGCCGAAGCGGTGCATCGTTTATGGCAGTTCTATTGAATGAAACAGACGGTGCGTCACCGCGCGGTTCGTGATGGCGGTGTCGGCGCGTACCCTGCTCGACATCATGCACCGCGCGCGGTTTTACGACTTTAGTCGGCACATCAATACATGTTTGCTTATGGGATGAAACACACGTAAGAGGTTTTGTAGCGGTTTTTGTTGACTCGGCGTTGTCAGTTGAATATGGAAAGTTTGGACGTTGAGAAATTAATAAATGAAATTCATATTAGACCAGCGATTTGGGATATGCGTTTAGAGGATTATTCCAATAAAATAAAAAAAACGTTTTTGGGAAGAGGTAACCAACGCCTTTGTTGATGAGAGTGCTGTAGTGGAGGGGATGGGTAATTACATGAAAACTTAATTTATTTATTAATAAAAAATCATCATTTATTATGGGATGTATCCAATATTTGCGTTTCTTTTTTTTCTTAATTTTGTTATATAGTAAGCCTGCAGTTACTAGAAAAAGCAAATCATCATCACTGTCAGAAGAAGCCATACTTTATGCCAACGATGCGAACTACTAAGACACAACTTGACAACTGCGAAAGATGTCTCGATAAAAACGCGTCGGTCGTAAGCTGCGGAGACGCCTCGTGTGTTTTGAGCCACTTCTCTGCCGAGTCGGCACCGACTCGACAGAAACCGCTCCGTCTGTTTTAGCCCTTAATCTTCTTAACGTAAGAAATGTGTAATTTTTTATTTTCTTCAACGCCCTTTATCTTGAAAACGGATGGCGTTAGAAAAAAATTTTACTAAGAAAACCCCAATTATTTTTCAGTTTTTTACCTATCCTAGAGACGGTGTTACCTTTTTTTGAAACAGCCTGTATAGTGCAGTCATTGAAGTGAAAAATACAGTCTTACCTCCTAATTTTTTTACTGTTAACCGATTTGCATGAAATTTGGGAATTAAGTTCATCTTACCCTTAACTTCAAAAGTGAAAATGATCTGAACTCCGCCTGTTATTTTTAAGGGGTGTAAATAACCCCTTAATGGAAAAATTGACATTGAGCCATTTTATCGCTAGAAAACATGTATAATAGTAAGTGGTGAAATTGTAAAGTGTTTTCCAACACAATTACCCTATATTAAAATCATTTTCAACCCCTTGAAAATCTTACAACCCTTGCAAACAACCCCTAAATTGAAAAAATCACAAAATATACTTTGGCATGACATAAAAAGATGTAAGTATAGAGTAAGTAATATTTTATATTCTCTATAATAATTATCAGATTTTTAACCTCCTTTCAACCTTTGAAAATTACCCCTTGATAAAAAATTGTTAAACATTTTTTTTTTGATACAATGTTGTCATATTCTTAAGCTTTTCTACCCTTAAAACTACCCCTAAATTAAAACAGTAAATATATATGATTACATATTTAAAAATAATTTAATTTAGACTAAAAAATTGCCATTTATTGAATAAAATATTTACAAATTATATAAAATTGTACTATTATCATTAAAATATAATATTTATATTCATGACTCAATGTCTGGCTGAATTGGAGGGCTATTTTGGCAGTTATCTCCACTTTAAGTTCCACAGGTACTATCACAAAACAGACAAACTATGATAAGTTTTTGGACCATAACTCCTTCAATTTTCATGCTATCACAATTTATAAAAAATCATTGTAAAGGTTATTAAGAGAGCTACAACATCCTTCCTTGTAATATATAGTAAAAAAACTTTTTCTAAAACGGTGAAGGGTTAAAGGGCTTAAGAGAGGCTGTGAGTGCGATGTTTGACAGAAAAAAACAAATTATTTGTCAGAAGAATACCGAAATTTTTCATCCCCACACTTTTATTCGTAGGTATCTGTCGTCATTTTTGACATATTATGAAAAAAGGTGGCTATTTTAAAAATTTGAAATTTTTTTTAACCGTGACTTTTTTGAAAAATATGTGACCTGAAGCAGCCAAACTGATATGATCTATCAAACTCACTATAATAAAGTTAATTCTAGGCGGAATACAATTAATTTTAATTTTGGTGGAAATGGCACTTATGAAACCCATTGATTTGAAAAAAAAAACATTAGATGCTCCTTTTATTTGTAATACAGCTCACTTATTTTACGTGTCAAAGACTTTTAATAGTGCTCATTTTAAAGCTTATTTCAAGCACTACAAAATCCTTTTTTATTAGAATGCATAAATGCATCTGCTCGCCGCTAGATGGCATTGACCACATCGATTAAGTTTAAGACAAAATAAAAAACGGATTTGATCTTTAATATCTAGCTTAATATTGCACTTAGAATACTTTATAAAAAACCAAATTGTTCATTTTTTTACCTGCTACAATTTTGTTCTTCATAAAATTTTCTATGAAACCTATATTTTTGGAGATATTTGCAAAAAAACGATAAAAAACGTGAAAAAATTGCGAATTTTCAATTGCCAATAACTTGAAAAGTATTGAATATTTCGAAAAAGTTTATAAATGATGTTTTGCTAAAAATTAGGCCTTCTATCGATATCCGAGAAAAAAAAACCTCCAAGATGGTTCAAATCATTTTCACTTTTGAAGTTGAGGGTAAGATGAATTCCAAAATTGTATGCAATTCGGTTCACAGTAAAAAAATTCGGAGCAATAATGCTTCAAGTAGTTCTATAACTCTTATTGTGTATCACTTACAGATTTATTCAAAAGGTATATGTATAGGGTAATTAAAATTGAACATTTTAAAATTATATTCATGTATACCTACAGGGTGCATGGTGCATTAGTAGACTAGGCAATTGACTTAATCGTTTTCAAATAGAATGCTATATTTGTTGTTTCCACATTTTTAGAACCGAAAATTTATAAGATGTAGAAAGAGCAGAAAGTTTCCATATATACCTAGACGAACTGTAAGTTACAATAAAATCACACCGCTTACAACAACTTGGAATAGAATATCTGTAAAAATAAATATACCTTGTCGTTGTGCTTCGTATAAAACTTTATCTAGTACACCAAGCAACGTCATATCTTTGTACATTTTAATTAATATGTCATTAGACAAGTTTGGATCTTCTTCAGTTTTTATAACGTTGCCTTGTCTGTCCAACACCCGGTATACCGGTATAGGTTTGTAGCTGTGCGCTCCTGTAAATTTCAATTGGTTGGTCCATGTTGTTTTAGCACCGGGGAAAACTGGATTTTCAGTTGAAAAAAGTCTCTAAAAATTTGCTAAGTAAAAACAAAACGATTGTAATGAACGGAAACGAGTTTAAGTAATATAATGTTCCTTACTGAAAGGTCACAATAACAAATCATAAAAATGAAATTTATTTACGATTCTATGATAGTATAACCTAAATATGAAAACTATAACTTTTGTAATATACAGGGTGGCGCACCGAAAACGAAACAGATGCATTTATTGGCAGATGGTTCCTTTTAAAAAAAACGCTCGGACCCGTCGATTTTGTTATCGAGGGGGACACAAAATTGACATAAAATCACATTAACATTTGCAGCCCCCTAAGCGGGGGTGGCACCATCCCTAAAATCTTAAATGGAAAGGGGGGTCAAATGATCCATCATTTAAAAGGTCTTTCAACTCCCTTTACAATGATGCAAAATTCATGTACTTCAATTCAGTAGTTTTGGAGATTTGTTGATTTAAAGTTTAAATACATCATCGTAAGAGGAGATCAATACATAGCAGCAAAGTTGTTAAAAAATAAAGAATGAACTGACCTGTCAGCCGAGAAAATGTTGAAAATGACCACCATTACTTTCCATGCAATAATAAAGATTTTGCTGAAAACGTTGCCGGACATTTTGCAATATTTGAGGAGTAATTTGATGACACTCATTCACAATTCTTTGTCGCAAATCTTCTAAGGATGTTGGCTGAGTAGCATAGATTTTGCTTTTTAAGTAACCCCACAAAAAGAAATCCAAAGGTGATAAATCTGGCGATCTTGTGGGCCATTCAACGGCACCTCTTCTACCAAACCATTGACTTAATGCGTAATGTGGTGGGGCACCATCCTGTTGGAACATCAACATATTCTCAACGTATCGACCATCATTCTGATTCTGATTATATCTGTTAGCGCAGGATCTATGGCATTTTGCAGTAATTCCAAATACATTTCACCAGTCAAATTTCCAGGCAAGAAAAAAGGACCAACCAAATGATCGCCAAAAATGCCAGCCCATACATTTAATTTTTGTCGCTGCGGTGTGTGTACCTCATGGTAAAATCTGGGATTAGAGTCCGACCAATATCGACAATTATGACGATTTACTTCGCCATTTAAAAAAAAGGAACATTCGTCGGAAAAGTAAATGTTAAATAAAAATTGTTCATCGTTTTTAATTCGTTCACTCATAACTTCACAAAATTCTAATCGCTTATCAAAATCGTCTTCATTAAGTTCTTGTACAAGGTGAAATTATGGGCCTTTAGAATCCGTTGGATAGTACGTCGACTAACACCACACGAAGTTTGCAATTTGCGGGTACTTAATGTAGGATCTACAACAAAACAACTTGCCCTAAAACCCCCACTTCTGTTGCTTCGTTCCTTATAGGATTTTCAATATTACGTTTTTTATTGGCGACTGATCCAGTTTCCGCAAACTAATGTACTATTTCCTATTTAAAATACGTTCGTGACATTCTCTACTTATCTTTTTTCAAGAAACAACTTTTTTTGTCACAAAGGACACTTCAATTGCTATTTTTATTATTAATAAACCATGGGCGTAGTAAATAAAAGCATTTACTTATCAAGAAAATGATTTTACTCAAATTTCTTCTGAAAGAAGTACAAACTAATTTGATGTACCTAAGTCTACTTTAAACTTTAAATCAATAAATCTCCAAAACTACTGAATTGAATACATGAATTTTACATCATTATAAAGGGAGTTGAAAGACCTTTCAAATAATGGATCATTCGACCCCCCTTTTCATTTAAGATTTTAGGGATGATGCCATCCCCGCTTAAGGGGCTGCAAATGTTAAAGCGATTTTATGCCAATTTTGTGTCCCCCTCGAAAATAAAATCGACAGGTCCGAGCGTTTTTTCAAAAAAGGAATCATCTGCCAGTAAATGCCTCCGTTTCGTTTTCGGTGCGCCACACTGTATATGAATACTTATTAATACAGTCGATCATATGAAATCCAATTAAACATTAAAAAACAAATGTGTTAGAAATAAATTGGAATTTATTCAACTTACCTCAATTTTAATTTTATTACGTACACGAACACAAATTTTTTTACTTAACAACAAAACTTGTTTGTTAAAGATCATATTATTATCGGAGGCTAAAAGTATTTAAAACAATATTAAACGTTTTTGTGACGATATAAAACATTCGAAATTAAAATTTCTTAACCTTGAAATTAATTTACACGTTTTTGCACATAAAATAATTTTTGGTGTCTAATTAAGAATACAAAAAACAACACTTTCCGATAGATACCTACATAAAAAAACTAAAATGAACTAAAGAATTGATTATTTATTAACTAACTTCTGAGTACCTAGGTATTCATTCACTATTTTACTGCTTAGACGGTATTTAGCAGTACGACGCTGTGTTGCCAAATATAAATTTATACATAAATATTAAAGAATGAACATTCTTAAGATCTTAAAAGTAATAAAAGTTTAAAGAAAATTATACTAGGGAGGAAGAAAGAAGGCATAGAAGATGATTGTTTTGCTTTTACCAAATATCTTACAAATTTAAAAGAATCCCCCTCCTTGAACACAAAGTAAAGACTTATTAAGAGAGTTAAAAAATTCAAATATTCTGGTGAAACTATTGATCCAAAAGTCTCAGACAAAGAAGGAAGCAAAGCAAGAATAAGAAAAATAGAAATTGCATTCAACTTACAAATTTTAATTTTTATATAAAAATATCTCTAACTATAAATTCCAAAATTGGACACAATTACCTACATAATTATTGAATATTGAACCAGACTGTCTGAGTGCCTCTGAATATCTGACAATGTAACAGAAAGTAGAGAAAATTGGAGATACAATGAGGAGAAGAAGAGTCAATTTTTATGTGGATATGAACCAAGAAGATGCTTAAGTTATTTTATCAAAACCATAAAACACAAATCACTTGGTTTAATGGGAAACATAGATCAATTTACTAAATTAAGAGTATCTAAATTAGATACTCTTGACTATATCACTCATATCGAAATTCTCACCAAATCTGCAAGAAAGCTTGACATTTAAAAATTGCAAGAGTTTATTTTCATATTTTACAAAATATGAAAATAAAATGCAATTTGCATAAGACGATATCAAGCTTAAAGGAAAAATTCTTTTTTATGCACGAATGTAACTCATTGGAAAATTTCACACCTCTTTTGACTCGTTACCATGGCAAAATTGTCTTACCAAATACCACGCATTTTAAGAAAATTTCAAAATATTCGTGCCCTCAAAAAAATTTCCGGAAGTAATTTAAGCTCTTGTGATATTATAAGTGAATATTTCACGAATAAAGAAAATCTATAAATTGTCGCCTATACTGTCTGTTGGATTTGGTATTTTTTGGTTCATTTAAATACTTTTCTCCATAGATTGTATGGAGCACTTACCAAAACGCGACATATTTTTCTATTTTTGAAGTCTATATCTGATACTTATTTCAAATGTGTTGTTATTGAGATTTGATAATTGCTAAGTGCATAATTGCAGTACTGTTATGAGACATTTTATACATGAGGGTTTTTCAATTCTGATTGCTCTGTCAAGTTCTTTATTTTCAAAGACGTAACCAATACAGATCGCATAGCAAAGTTTGACGTCTGTCAAAAAAATTATTAAAGAAAACACCACTCGTCCTAAGGACTCGTAGCATCTTCAAGCAACTCAGTTTCGTATAGAAGTATAAATCGATAGACTTATCGCGAAAATTCAATCACTAGTGATACTACTGACAAGTTTAGTTTTAAAAGAAATATTAATACGGTTATGTGAAATCTGGCAACACAGTGACGACCCAGTTATTTACTTCCAAACTACTATCTGTTGAACGTTAAGTCATTTTCTTATCGTTTACACATAATCAACATATTTTTGAACAAATTATTTTGTAAGAATTACATGTTGATAAAGGAATTAATCGTCCAAAATGAGTTGGTTTTTTCCAAAAATCATTAGGTATGCCCAATTTATGATTAATACCTGCAAGTTACAGTTCCTGGAACAAAAGACACTATATTGTATTATTTACGTGTGACTTTATGTCTCTTCGAGGTCACTTTGTTTATTTCGTAATATTATATGTTTGTTTTTGATTTTAATAAGAATGTTAATTAAATAATCACGTAGAAAAGTTTACTTATATAAGAAAGAAATATTGTTTTTTAGAATCAGAATTAAATTATTGTTTAAACTGTTAACATGTCAGTTTAGTTTAGTTCTCAAATTTGTAGTTATTCTTTGTATTTCTGTTGAAAAATAAATTTGTTAGTTCAAGATTGAAATATTTGTTTTCGAATCGACAGAACTTAACTTGCATTTATTAAATAAAATAAAGTTGTAGTTTCAATTAATTTTATTTTTTTGAAGATCATTTTTCTTGTAAAATAATAAATTTCATTAATATTGTTGATTTAAAAACGGAGATCAACCGAAGTACGTACCTAGTTTCAAGTAGAACAATCAAACTTCATTTTCCATCGTATATTTTAAGAGGATAATGCTCATTGTAGCTGCTGAGATGTTGCTTTAAAACATCCTTTTGTTTTCTAAAAGAAAAATGAAAAAGAGTTATTATATACAGTGCGTCCTTAAAGTAAACACATAAATTCATTATTGGCTAAATGAAAAATAAAACTAAAAATTACCGAAACAGGTCGATTTTTTATTTCAATTTACTATTGTTTCAAATCATAATCTGTTTTGAATTTGCGTGTCAAGTCGAATTGTCACATATGCCATTATTGTCAATTTGTTTTGCATCTAAAGTTATTTTTAAGGCGGCATCCCACCGGGCGCTCTGCTCTGCGCCGTGCCGTTCGTTTTCGTTCGATTGTGCGCGTTTAGAGCTTGAGCGTTTGGTGGGATCGACAAACTGCTCCGCGCCGTGCAAGTTCGAACAAGAGCGAACATTATCCGTTGATTGTCGGTACTTCAAAGAAACGTGCGCGTTCAGTGGGACTGGTGTTCGTGACTTGATTTTGTGTTTACATTTTGTATAAAATGAGTTTTGAGTGGAATCATGAAGAAATTGCAAAACTTATAGAATTATATCGAGAAAAACCAGAATTGTGGAATCCAAAAAGCAATAATTACCATATTAAAAATACAGCTTTCAAAAATCCTATATCATTACTTTTATTATGAGTTTACAAAAATACCCCTCTTATTTTTATTAGTTGAATGTTAAGTTACTTTTATTATGAGTTTACAAGAATACCACTGTTATTTTTATTAGTTGAATGTTAAGTTACCTACTTATTATGTAAGTTGAATAAAAATTAGTTTTACGTACGCGTATATATTGTTTGAGTGCTTCATTGAGAGCACTACAAACTTCCATAACACTCCTTGATACAGTTTGCTGGGACACTTTGAATGTATACATGAGACTGCTAAATGAATCTCCTGTTGCTAGGAACCGTAAAGTGATTGCCAGTCTTTCTCTAACAGATACAGCAACTCTTTAATTAGTATTCATTTTTCTTATGACTGGTTCAATCATTGTTAACAGGTGCTCGAAATATTGCAACGACATACGACAGAAATTTTGCAACTGTCCAGCAACCAAATCACTTAAAAGATTATTTCCTCCATAAATGTCTACTTTTAAATACTGGTGTAACCCAATAACGACGTTTCCTCCGGGTCTTTCGTTTTTCTTGTAAAAAATGATTAATTACTATAATAGCAGCACTAGCTACTTTCGTTTCCATCGTGCGCGTGTCAATTTAAACTGGAACTTTTTGCTCCTCGACGAACATAGCGCGCAAACTTGCGCCGTTATGTGTCGTTCTGCGCCGCGCTGCTCGGCACAGCTCGGCACAGAGCAGAGCGGAGCAGAACAGAGCGTCCGGTGGAATGCCGCCTTTACAATTTAAAAGTGTTTGGATATTACTTTTAAAACCATTTTTTAAATTAATTTGACTATATATTATATGGTGAGAGTTTGTGTGATTTGTAAATATAAATATGAAAATATATCATCAAGGTCGTTTTACAAGTAAATATGCATTAGCGTCTCTTACACTTGTTTAAAAATAGGAAAATGCAAAGAGCAAATAAACCGTCATATTATTAAGAATACTGAAAATCTAGAAATTTATGCAATAATTTCAACTTTCTATTTTATAAAATATCTTATGATTCCATGTAAATAATTAATTACTACTACTTTAATTCAAGTCTAAAAAAAATATTTTGTTACATGTTTCAAAATGTATTATAAAGGTATTAATTTCAAACCCTCTAAAAATGATACGACACTGGCTGTAGTGTCTGACAGTTTCCCCTCTGATACAAAACAATCACTATTGCTTCATTGCTTGCTGTCTCTACGTTAGTATATATGCTCGAAGTACAGGGTGGGCAAAAATGCAAAAATTTACTTACAAAGTAATGAAAATAAGGAATAAACGTAATAAACACATTAAATGAAATTACGTATTGTTATACAACTACTTTGATAAACTATCAAGAACATCCAGCATTATTCTTAATAATTGTATCTAACAGATTTCATTAGTGATCCAAGGCCCTGGACTATAAAAATCTTTTTGTTTGGCCAAATGTCAAAACATTGAAACGCAGTTTCGTATTGTTAACGCTTTAGAGAAGGTAGGTATGTTTGTGAACTTTTTTTACAAAATGCCTTTAACCGAAAGTGACAGGATTGAAATATTAATGATGATTGGTATGGGCAATAAGATCAGATCGTGAACTTATTTCACAATCCACCGTAAGTAGAATACCTAGAGTAAAATAGAGAGAATTAGGACATGTGAGGGATGCAGCAAAGCAAGGTAGACCAAAAATTGATGAAAACATTCAACAAGACATAATTTTATCGGCTGTAGAAAACACATTCGAAAACGACATTCTCTACTTGCCGCTTGTTTGTTTTTTACATAAATTGAGAATATATTATCTACTTTTTTATCTGCAGTATAACCCATTTTGGACTGACAGTTTATAACAAATTAATAATTGTTTCATTTTGAAATGTCAGTTGCATAGCCACTTATTTGGTTACCCTTTTGTAGTACCATATGCCATTATATAACAAAACTAATGCTACACTATGTAATATATTTGTAATCAGGAAAAGCAGGGCTACTCAAAACTATAAAAAAATACAGGGCGTCCCATTCAAAATATTGAAGATGCATTTTATTGTTTACTCCCTTTATACATAATTAGGTCTGTTGCTACATTTTTGGTCGGTACAGATAAAATAATACAACTTTTATTTGAAACTTTTTTTTGTATTCCCTAAATTAAGGAAAATAAGTGAGGGTTAAAAAAAATAATAAAAAACCCTGTACCAGCACTAAACTACCTTTCAGCTGTTCTAAATGAATTGAACCTACCTTATATGCTGAGGCATGTATTTGTATACATCATCGAACATCACCTCCCAACTTTGCTTATGCTTTTCTTCTCCTGCTTTAAAAGCTTTCATAACTTCGTTTTTAGCATCTTCTAGCAATTGTTTTTCTTTTTCCTCGTTCCATAGTCCTTTATTTAACAGATAGTTTTTTAGTTTGAGTGTAGGATAATCTTTAGTTGTCCAATATTGAATTTCATCTTTTGATCTGTATGCGGTGCTATCGTCAGAAGTTGAATGGTCACCTACTCTATAATATTGTTAAACATTTTCGGTTAGGTTAGGTTAGGTTAGGTTAAGTTAGGTTAGTGTTCTATTCCCGGGTTTCAATGCCGAGTTCAGAACTGGTCGAAACTTATTTTATTACTACCTTACTTCGATATAGTGGACTGGATGTCGTATAGGATGATTCAGTTATTAATTTGCGACTAATAAGCTCATATAAATCTTTATTTTATGTATTAATGTAAATGTGCGAGTAGGTAATTTGCGCTCTTTGGTATTTAAGAAAGTTGAATAACTTACAGTAATTGTTCTCGCCTTAAATTTTGCACTCACTGCGATTTATATTTTTATACTCTTAAAACAATTTTATTACGTGAATAAGTAGATGGAGGGATCGTCACTGTGGACTCACCCGACTACGTCTCAAAAGGTTCTGGGTTCTGTTAAAAATGAGCGTGTGTTATAACGGACAACTTGAGATCGAGAATTATTGTTTCTCTCTCTTTTACCCTTAACGTCGGGGTACTTATGTACAGTGTTGCCAGGTCAAAGTGGCGCTTTCAAAATTGAAATGGTGGCTTTAAATATGGTAAATGCGCCAGGCGCCAAGAGATGGCGCTTCAAAATAGTGTCTGTCTCTAGTTACAGAATACAGAATTTATTTTGTGCAATAAATGAAATAAAGTACCTTGTTTCTAAGGTTATATTTTCAAAAAAATACATATTTTAGTATTGCCGGTTTTGTTTTATTAATTTTTAAGGTTAAAATATTCCTATATCGACAGGTTTGTTTTCATACAGCCAATACTATGCCTCTTCCGTCAATCCAATAACTGGGATTTGAAAATTATTAAAAAAAATAATAAAAATAATCATATTGTTGCCTTTGCATGGCCTAATAGCCGATGTTTAAATCTACCGCTACTTTTTACTCCAGTGGCGCTATGGTGGAGCATTTTAACGGTAAAATTGGCGTATGAAAGTGGCAACACTGCTCACGTAAGGGGACGTTCAAGGGTAGTGGTAGAAAAACAAATTCCGTTACAAGTTGATGTTTTAAAACACATAGGTGGAGCGAATGATGTACGGAAATAATGTTTGGTTGCGTTCCGAACAGTTAGGTTAGGTTAGGTTAGGTTAGGTTAGGTTAGGTTAGGTTAGGTTAGGTTAGGTTAGGTTAGGTTAGGTTAGGTTAGGTTAGGTTAGGTTAGGTTAGGTTAGGTTAGGTTAGGTTAGGTTAGGTTAAAGTGAGGTGAGGTTGAAGTAACCAAACATAAAAAATATAATATAGCTAATCAAAATATAAATTCAAAGCAAATTATATTATGATTTAATCGTAAACAACTCCTCCAATCATTCATTACTAAATTACAAAAAAGAAGACTACATCTCTGCAGCTTAGATTCCGTGTCTAAGATCTGCAGTATCTCGGTAAAGTTCCCGCTATGACATATGAATGAATTGATGAATGAATGAATGATGAATTTTCTCACAAAGTTGAATTTCTTTGGCATATCATCTTGGGGCATTTCCCAAGTTTTATCAAATTGGTCGAGGTTTTTCCCTGATAATTTCTTCTTTGATCATTTTGTATATTGTTCTCTTCCTTACATTTTCTAGCTGAATATGCAGTGGGGTCAAATTTAGACCCCATAGTGGAGCAAGTTCTTCTTGCTCCAGTGATACATGAACAGGCTAGTCTCTGAATCTTCGAGAGGTTTTTTTCTCGTCGTACTCAGATTAGCTCTTACGCCCCAAGCCACTGCCCCATATGTGATTAATGGTCTCACTATTGCCATGTACATCCATTGCAGGATACGTGGGTTACATCTTCAGTTTTTACCTGCAATGTTCCTGCACACCATGAGGGCCTTGGTTGCTTTGTGTATTACTTCGTCTTCGTGTTTATTCCAGAGTAACCTGCTAACTAGGATAAGCCCTAGATATTTTACCTCTGTTTTCCACTCGACGATGTTCTCCCCTATTTTTATGGTTTTTAGATTAGGTTCCTATTTCCTTGTAAAAGCTACCAGTGTGGTTTTGGTGGAGTTGATATTAAGACCCAATGTTCAGCCCTCTTTGAACTATGTCACAGAAAAGATGTTCATACTTTTCTTTTGCAAGGATGACCTTGTCGTCGGAATATCCTTGACAAGGTATGCCTCCTATGGTCAGTTGACAGAGCAAGCTGTCTACAGTGAGACTCCATATGAGTGGGGATGCAACTCCCCCTGTGGACAGCTACTGATCACATTAATGAAGATAGTGTATTGTCCTGCCTCCATCTCTGCAATTCTCGTAGATAGCAGTTGAGACATCCAGGTGGACGTCGTTCTATCTACTCTCATTTATAGTGTTTTTTGACAGCCTCATGTGGGGCCCCTTCTATGTCCAGAAAGGCACATACCACGGTTTATTTCTTATTCAGAACGTCTTGGATTTCGTCAGTCAATTGCATTAAAGTGGTTTCCATGGATTTTCCTGCTCGGTACGCATACTGACGAAGGTGCAATAGCACCTGTTCCAAGATTTCTGTTGTCTACAGCTTTTTCCATCGTTTTTAAGACAAACGATGTGAGGCTGATCGGTCTAAGAGATTTTGGGTGCGTAGTGGCCCTTTTCCCTGCTTTTGGGATGAAGGTGATTTTGGCCCTTCTCCACGCTTCTGATATGCATCCCAGTTCAAGACTGCTCCGACTAATTCGGATCAGGTAAGGAATAATTGCCCTCTGGACCTATTTTTACGATGCTTTTGAGGAAGGTTTGAAAGCAATGAAGAAAACAGAGGGACAAGATTTACGCGAATTAAAATTATCAAGAAAATCTAATAGTAATTATGTACCAAGGTAGAAAAGTGAGTTATTATTGTTGAGGTCTTCGAAGTCTTTAATGGATATTATAACAGTAGAGGTCAAATAAAACTCCATCTAATAAGCAAAGGTCACATGAATAAAGAACTTCCTAAAATATCGCTAGCGACACTACCATAACATTGCTAAATGTAGCCCGCCCTTTTTAACAAAATAAATGTATTACTAGTATGTCATTATTTTAAGTAAACTGGATTTTGACTTTTAACATCTATTTTGGTTGAAAAATTCATTTCATATTCCAAAAAAATGTCTGACTTACCTACCTGTAAGTCATGGCTTCGATTAATACGGGTTTGCTTTCTCCCAAAGCGAATTCTTTTGCCATTTTGGTAGCGTTATACGTGGCAAGAACGTCATTACCATCTACTCTGATCGTATTAATACCATAGCCAGGTCCTCTGGCGGCTATTCCATCTCCTTTATACTGTTCATGGACAGGTGTGGAAATGGCGTAACCATTATTTCTACAAAACAATATCAAGGGGCAATCCAACGTAGCTGCGAAATTAAAAGCTGCGTGTGCGTCTCCTTCCGAAGCTGCGCCATCACCAAAATAGCATATGACGATTCTGTTTTTTCCTTTTAGGGCATAAGCGGATCCTGAAATAAAAATACCAAGTAAATATTTAGTTTTTAAATAGATATTTATATCTTGACAAATAAAACTTTATACAGTGTGGAAACCACTTATGGAATGAATAAATAATTTTATTCCATAAGTACCTTCCACACTGTATAAACCCAACGATAGAGCTTAGTACAGACTTAGGTACCTACACTATAATCTATATAGAAGGGACAAGGAGTAATAAATCATTCATTTAAGTAGATTTCATGGACGTACCAAAATATATTTTAAGAGGGTATACCATAAGGTTAATTTTGTATTGAACGAATGAGTTGCAGCTATGCTAAAGAATATACGATTTAGGTCAGAGGTAACGGGATGTACTAATTTCAATAAAAAAAAAGTGATAGAGGTACATAAATTTTAGTAAGTTTGATAAAGAAAGGCAACACAGTTTATTCATAATAGTAAACAAACAATAATTATTTTATATATTTTTGTTCTTTTTGTAAGAAGATTAATTCAAACTTTGAATATTGTCACAAATAAATTACAATGAAATATATTTTTAAAAAATTAATTAAAGTCAAGATAGCAAGATATCGTTACAATTTTTATTAAATTCAAAGAAGCAAAATGAATATTTTTTATTTGTATTACTCCTATATCTAGTGTTTGGGGAATTTTTCTCAGAAATTTTAAATGGCAAGTGGCCTACTGTAATCGGCTTAATACGATTACACCTATTTACAGATTATTCGATTATTGAGAGGGATTTTCCAAACAACCCAGTTTTCTTAGAAACATTATCGGGAAAATTATTTTAAAAGAAATTAGGTACATTAAATCAGTACTTAGGATTAGTTCTTTGAGTAAAGTTGTATGAAGTTGTATGGTTTTCATAATATTGTAAACAGTTGGAATATATTTAAAATGTTAATTGTGCAAGTACCAAACAATGTCGATAAGCCAAGGTCCATTTAAACGACCAAAAACAGGTACATTATCTTTAAATAAAAAAACTCTGATATTGAATTGTTATATATCATTGAAAAACAAGGATCCAAGTGCAAGTGTTGATGATATTGTGGAATTAACGGCTGCTATGTTGTGTGTTGCTGAATCAACAATTTATAGATTACTAAAAGAAAGCAAGAATGGAACTCTTCAACCCCCTAAAACTCCTTCAGGCCGAAAACCAATTGAGATCGATGAGTCATTAAAAAGGCGTAAAGTCCATGGATTTTACTTACAAAAGGAAATTCCAACACTTGACAAAATTATGACATCAGTGCAAGAAGATATGGACTATACAAAATTCTCCAGAATGACATTATGCAAACTTTTGCAAGATGTGGGTTTCAGATGTACAAAACATAATAGAAAATCTCTCTTGATAGATAAACCGGAAATAGTTTTTTGGAGAAGAGACTATTTAAGAAGCATTCGACATTCCAGAGAACAAAATTTGAAAATCTTCTACTTAGACGAAACATGGATAAATGCTGGATATACAGTTTCCAAATCTTGGCAAGATGAAAACATTAAAAGCGGAAGGCAGGCAGTCGTGGAAGGTTTGTCGTTAGGTTTGCAGCCACCATCTGGAAAAGGAAAAAGGCTTATCATTGTCCATGTTGGAAGTTCTGAAGGTTTTGTTGATGGTGGATTATTAACTTTTATTTCAAAACGCACGGGGGACTATCACGAAGATATGAATGGGGATGTCTTCGAGGAATGGTTTGTTTAAATGTTGGATCTGATTCCAAAAGGGGCTGTTATTGTTATGGACAACGCAAGTTACCATTCACGGTTACGAGAAGCATTGCCCACAAGTCGTTGGCGTAAAGCAGAGCTTTTGGAGTGGCTTATTTTGAAAAATATTAAGTTTCCAAAAGATCCACTAAGAAAAGAACTTTACACAATTGCAAAAATGAACAAGAATAAATACAAAACCTACATTGTAGAAGAAATGGCTTCTTCTCGTGGTATATCAGTTCTTCGACTTCCCCCTTATCATTGTGAACTTAATCCCATAGAATAAATATGGGCTCAGGTAAAGGGGGAAGTTGGAAAAAAATACTACTTTTAAAATAAACGATGTTATGAAATTGTTTGAGAGTGCTGTAAGTCATGTTAGTAAGGAAAATTGGACAAACTGTATCGAGCATGTTATCAAAGTAGAGGCAAATATGTGGAAAATTGACAATATTTGTGATGATTTAATCGACCCTATTATTATTAATGTCAACAACGATTCTTCCTCTTCCGAGTCGGATATAGAATAAAATGTAATAAATGTATTCCAATAATTATTTCTTTTCATTTTTTATTATATTATAATTTAAAACGTATTTTTTCCCAAAATACACACCACTGCATTCATTGCGTTATTGTTTATCTGCTAATCCTTTAACAATGAAGAAACCCTAAACTTTGCTACAACTGAAACAAATACGGGGTCGATCTACCTGGTTTTTAGATTTACGGAAGAAATGTAATTTAAAGTAAGAGATTTATCAAAAATTTCATGGTGCTCCCTGTAGTAAAGGTTTTGCATACTTAAGTAGGGTTTATTACTCCTCGTACTTTTTGTACATACTATAAGAAAAGAATTCATAAAATTAGTCATCAACTAACCTACAGCTTGTGGTAATTGAGTACACAATGGACTCGACATAGTTACAACATTAATTTTATTACATCCGTAATGAACGGGCATCGATTTGCCTTTTCCGACATCGTCCTTATTTCCGTAACATTGATCTACAAATTGTTGAATACTGTAGCCACGCCACAGTATAACTCCAGCTTCTCTGTATTGACCATAGACTACGTCTTCTACGTCTAGAGCTGCCGCACTGCCGATGTGCGATGCTTCTTCGCCGTAATTTGTCATATAGAAAGAGATTCTACCTGAAAGCAATGTGAGTCAGTACAGCAGCAAGTTATCATAGAAAAAGGACTTCTTTTTTTATTTAAATTTCTACCGTGAATGTACTAATTTCTAAACTACCATTGAAGCGAGGCAATCACCAGAATGCAAACTATATAAAAAATTGTATACAAGATTATTTGTAAACACATAAAATCCATACAAAATCATTTATGTTGTTTTATATATTTACCTTGTCAGTACTAAAAAATATAACTATATAGAAGATGTAATCTGTAACAGGTCGACTGAAAAGTCCCCGGTCTACCATAGTAAAACACAATATTTTGACAAAATTCATTTTTTTTATTCAACATAGTTGCCTTCAAGGGCGATACAACGATTATAGCGACCTTCCAACTTTTCGATACCATTTTTGTAGTATTTCTTCGGTTTGTCCTCAAAATAGGCTTCAGTTTCGGTGATTACCTAAGTATCAGAGCCAAATTTTTTTCCCGCGAGCATTCTCTTCAGGTCAGAGAAATGGAAAAAGTCGCTGGGGGCTAGATCTGGAGAATACGGTGGGTGAGGAAGCAATTCGAAGCCCAATTCATGCAATTTTGCCATCGTTTTCGATGATTTGTGACACGGTGCATTGTCTTGATGAAACAACACTTTTTTCTTCTTCATATGGGGCCGTTTTTTCGCGATTTCGGTCTTCAATCGCTCCAATAATGCACAGTAATAGTCGCTGTTAATTGTTTTTCCCTTTTACAAATAGTCGATGAACAATATACCGGGTGTATAAAAAAACTGAGGCCATAACTTTGCCAGCTGACTGTTGAGTCTTTCCACGCTTTGGTGGCGGTTCACCGGCCGCAGTCCACTCAGCTGACTGTCGATTGGACTCAGGCGTGTAGTGATGGAGCCAAGTTTCATCCATAGTCACATATCGACGCAAAAAATCGGGTTTATTACGACTTAACAGCTGCAAACACTGTTCAGAATCATCAATTCGTTGCTGTTTTTGGTCGATTGTGAGCACGCGCGGCACCCATTTCGCACAGAGCTTCCGCATACCCAAATATTCGTGAACGATATGTCCAACACGTTCCTTAGATATCTTTAGAGTGTCAGCTATCTCGATCATATTCACTTTACGGTCACTCAAAATCATTTTGTGGATTTTTTTGATATTTTCGTCGGTAACCACCTCTTTTGGGCGTCCACTGCGTTCAATGTCTTCGGTGCTCATTTCACCACGCTTGAATTTTGCGTACCAGTCAATGATTGTTGATTTTCCTGGCGCAGAGTCCGGAAACTCATTATCAAGTCAAGCTTTTGCTTCAACTGTATTTTTTCCTTTCAAATAACAATATTTAATAAGCACACGAAATTCTTTTTTTCCATCTTTTTGAAAATAACAAAAGTTGCTTCACTAAAAATGCAATATCTCACAAACTAATAGTCCGACAGCTGTCAAATTTTTAACCGATTCTTTTGAAGGTTGATATTATCTAAAAATGAAATGGATTTAATTCTAGTGTCGTCATCTATAGGTCAGACCGGGGACTTTTCAGCCGACCTGTTAGGAAGGAAGTGAATCAATCATTAGATTGGTTGATTTTTTAATCATCTTAATACAGTAATCAAATAAATTATACCTTAAAAATTAAGGTATTTTTTTACAATTTTTAATTTCATATCCATTCACGACATCTTAAGATTATTCTGTGAAAATTTGAGAGTACAATGAACCGTTTCATTAGAAATTTCGCACAATCTTTATTTCCAATAATTACGACGTAATCCTGTAGATGTTTTTTTTTGATTTTCAATTTTAAATTATTTAAAAAAAATTCTGTAAATGAGCGTTACCTAAGGAAACTTAAAAGTAATCAAATCAAAACGGTTTTTTAATCTTAGTTGATCCAGTATTAACTTGTGAGATTCACCGCTAATCAACATTTCATCGGCTTATTTATGAATGAAACTTTCACAAAATATTTTTTAAATATTATATAATAGGCGACTTGACTGATATTGAATATTGGACTTTGAACTACATCATCGTATTGTTAGAGACCCTAATTAATTTTTGCATCCCATCAAAAATATTATAAATGCGATTTATAAGCCTATTCGTTGTTCGAAATCATGAAATTTCATAACCTATTCTATACAATCCATGACAGGGCGCCAATTTGTATTCATGATAAAGTCACTTGTTCCTTATTGTCCTTATTGGTCTGTTGATGTTCCATCCTGATATCCAATGTTGCCAAATCACTTATTAAAAACAAGTTAACCGGAAATTTGTCTTCAAAAATAGCGATTGATACCAATAACTCCTTCGAAATGAATACTTCATCTCATCAATAGACATAGGACACGTTCCTGATGATTATCTCAGAATTAGCAATATGGGAAAACCACGAAATTGATTTTTTACCCTTCCCGACGTCCCACTATACGACCCCTATCAAACTCACTAAATTGACGAAATCGTACAGGTCTCCGTACCCTAGGCATCGTAACCAATCGTAAAGAATGTCAAGAACCAAAGAAGGTACCAAAATAACCTAATTACCAAATCTCTAGCTTCTAATATACACATTTTCTTTAAAAAAATGTATAAATAAACTCGGCTATTTTATTTTAAAACACCTGTGTTCATGTTTTCAACAGTGGCAACAGCGCTTTTAATATTTACTTTATGAATCAAAACTTGATCTTACTATAGGCAATATCATCCCACAGTTTCAATCAGGCTGCAGACCAGAGCACTCCACCCTCATTCCATTGGTCAACTTTCAAACAATCATCTCCAGGTCCCAAAATCAACGCTTCTGCAATGCCGCTGTATTCCTGGATGTTCAAAAGGCTTTTGACCAAGTCTGGTACGACGGACTTGTTAGAAAGTTCATGAACATCCACCTTCCTATTCCTTTTGTAAAACTCATTTACTTCTACCTCACAAACCGCACTATCAGAGTCAGATCTGGTAGTTCAATATCCCTACCATTCACTCCTCTTACCGGAGTCCCCCAAGGATCCATCCTAGCCCTACTACTCTACCTCATCGCTACACTCACGACGTTTCCACTCCACAGAACCCCCACACCCACATTCAGTTCTACGCAGATGACACTGCTCCCAACCGCTCCCAACCGATACCGCCTTCAAACCCGCCTCCAAGAATTCCTCAACACCTTTTCCGGCTGGTGTCGCCAATGGAGGGTTACCCTTAACTCAAACAAATCCCAACTTATCTTTTTCAAACACCCCGACACTCTAAATAAAGAACTTCTTCCCGGAAACTTCCGAATAATGCTTTGGGGGGAGAGGCTCGAACTCCGAAACGAAGCCATCTACCTGGGGGTGAGATACACTCCCACCCTCTGTTGGACGGTAGACGTAAAATCCACCCTGGACTTTTGAGACTGATCTACCCAGCCATACTGAACAGTATCATGTGTGTCAAACCAAGTCTCATCTAGGAAAACTATATGTCTTTTTAATTCACGATACTTCCTTATTTTATCTAAATACAACAATACGGCGCGATTCCATTATTACCATTCGTTTATATAATTTCTTATAATTAAAAGCGCATTCTATATAACGCCTATAACTTTACCCGCTTAATAACCCGAGAAATAGTGTAAATAGAAATTTTAGTTAAGGTATTACTTCGCTTTATTATAACCGCATCTGATTTTTTATTATCTTAATTTTTCAAACACTGATACATATTTAAAATAACCCTCTGACACTGAATGAGTAAATCTTTATTGCAAAATTCGCTACTAACCTCACCTGTTGGCTATATCATATCTTCTGAATTTTAATTTTGATCTGGATTTCCATTTTCTGATTTTAAAGGTCTCCAAAACGCTGCCATAATATATGTAACTAATTTAAGGTTATCAATTACTTAATATGGGCAAAAATTACAATCCGTAAACCAATTATTATAACACTTTTAAATGGTTTTTAGCAATTAATATTGGAAAGACTTTATACCTTCTCCCACCTTCGTAGTTGATGCGCCGTTGCCAATTCGTAAACCACTAAGTTATGAAGGAATATTTAAAAAATTATAAATAAGTTTCATCAATTAAACCTTTGTTTATTGACTATTTGGAATTATTTAAAATAATAAAAATAGGAGACTTCCCCATTATAGATTTTGAAAAAGATATGAATAGTGTCCTTAACTAAAATTATCGAAAAAAGCTTTTTTTCTTTCGAATTAACTTTATACCCTTAAGTATTATTTGTGTACCTTGTCTTTGGGCTTCATATAATATTTTGTCCATCGTACCGAGGACCGTCATGTTCTTGTACATCTTGATTAAAATGTCTTCAGACAAACGAGGTTCTTCTTCTATATTGATTACTTCGCCGTCACGGTTTAACACTCTGTAGACGGGAAGAGGTTTGTAAGAATTTGGTGTGGTAAATTCCAAATGTTCCGTCCATGTTGTACGCGCACCAGGAAATAAGGGATCTTCAGAAAAAGTGCGAGTAATCAACTGAAAAGTATTTTATTTTTTAATCGACGTATGGAAAACTGCAGACTTTGCACACATGTTCAAGTAAATTCATGTGAAAGGTAGATAATAATTTTTAAAAACCCGTCAAGTTTATTGTGTTTATTTTAGAGTAAATTATATAATAAATAAATTATTTTTTGTAATTCAGTTACGAAATATCATAATTTTGATACTCATTCTAGATACAAAATGTTGTCCATTTTGTCACTCTTTGATAAAATCAGATTTCGTTTTTAAATATATCTACACATTACTTCTGAGAGTATAAATAATTGTCTTGGCAGCACAGCTAAATCTAACGGAAAATGCAAGGAAAACTGTGGCCAAGAGTTTGGGGAGATTTTTGAAGTAGAAGAGTTACCATTTTTCTTATTATTCCATGAAAACTGCAAAAGTGGCCTACAGCTGGAAGTAGCCGGCAAATTGGCGAAATTACCTGTTATCTTTGAATGATAGCAAACAAAAATCACATCACTCTTAGTGCTGGGATCAGCAACCTTTTGAGTGGAAAGAGTTAAAAAGTATACCTAGGTACATTAAAAAATTTCAAAAGCCACAACAATTGTTTTTAAAACAATAAAACCCGATGATGATTAGCTGAAACAAATTTAGGAATGAGTTATAGGAACACATTGCTAGTTTTTCTTTACTGGAAAAACTGCATTCTTTGCCAGTAACGCCAACTTTGTGAATAAATAATTAAATAAATATTATTTCACCTACATTGCCTAAAAAAATAGTTTCGCACCATTCTATGTAGAAATTAATAATTTCGATACACCGGGTATAACTGAGAATGCTTATCTTACTGTAGTTTTTTTTGGTACAATAAAATCTTATTAAAATAGTAATATAGAAAGTAATTAACTTACCTTTGTCCGAAGTGTTTTGGATATAACCGTAAACAGTGTCCCACCCTTTTTAAACATTTTTTTATTTAAAATTCCTCTGTTCTTGAATAAAAGTCCGCAGTAACTATGGAACTACATAAATAATTAACCTTTGACTTCGTAAATATAATCACTGCTGGAATACCAAAACTACGATCCTCAACAAATGTAGTAATATATTATGGTATAGGAGTATTAATTTCTTATTACTAATAAGTAGGCAACACGTAAAGCATTAGGAGAAATTGTACGGGCGACAAAAATTGACACATTTTGGTCACGTGCCATAAGGCAACAATTGGAATTGTTAAAAGGAATTATTTAAAATTTGAAACATTATAAAATAATACGCAAATTGGAAGTATGTGATGTTCTTACTGTCAATAATGTTAATACAATATTGAGTAACCTGTAATTTTTGCAACAGAAAATACGTAATTTTTTCTACGGCTGCTATGGAATGTGGTGCTTTTGACACATTTGACAGAACTACAAAGTGACGTATTCCTATCAACTGTGGGAAAAATTCTACCTCACGGGTCTTTTCCCACACCACGTACATTTAAATCGGAATTCAGACGTGAGGTAGATTTTTTTCCCACAGTTAATAGCTGCTGTTACGAAAAAATGAAACACCAGGAATCTCAATACAAAATTGCAATAATGTAACAATTAACTACAATATTAATTGCCTAAAACCGTTTACACTACCACTACACCAACACACACTTTTATATGCCTGACGAAACGCGCGTCAGGCATATAAACGGTTTTCGGTATCAGTTTCGCCAACGGTTCCAGATTCAACATTTTAGTTACAATATTAATTAATTTTTTTTTTGTATTAAGTATGTGCCGTTTATTTTATAACCAATAATAATAATAAAATATTATGAATTCACTTATTCTTTATTTTCATTATTAATATGCAGCCGTAGAAAAAGTATATTGTGCAACACGGTGGAAAAGACACATTTCCACCTTGTTGCACAATATACTATTAAATATTTGTATCTAATTTTATCTTTAATAACATTTAAAGTTTTTGCAACATTTGTTGCTGCTAGTAATTTAAAATGTAGGTAATTGTAAATTTTTGTCAATATGCAAATCTGTCATTTTTATATTATATACTACTATACCGGGTGTCCCAGAAGTTTCTGACCCATTTTAACTGCAAATATATTGGAACTTAAAAACCATAGAAAGGTGCGGTTTTCGAGGAAGTTATTTTCAGTATACATGTGTAATTAGTAAAATCTTATATAGGGTGTTTAAAAACACCGATTTTTTTAATGGAATACCCTATATATTTTTATTCCATCTTAAAGACGAACTCTTTCCCTTTGAGAAAATGTATAATTTGTTAATGTTTAGATGAATAATAAGTGAGTTATTTGAATTTTAATGATAATTGTTTATTAGATAGAGATGTCTACAGAAAAAATTACAAAAGAAAATAACAAAACAAACTTGAACGATTTGTACCAAATTTTATTAAACATTAACTTTATAAATTATCTAATTTAATAAAAATCCTCAAGATGTTCTAAATCTTGTCCATTTAGGTCTATACATTTTTGTAACCTGAATACAATGTTCTGAAAACAATTTCGCAACATTTCTGGGGTAATTTCTTGGAATGCTCGGACAATGTTACATCTCAGTAGTTGTAGAGTCTCTGGAATAGGATTATAACACCTTTCTTTAATAAAAGACCATATAAAAAAGTCTGGAATCGTCAAGTCTGGTTGGTCCAGCTCTCCCAATCTACCTATTTCCAAATTTTTCTGTTAAAGACTTTCTAGCCACAAGTGAATAGTGTGGTGCTGTCCGTCTTGCTGAAAGTAAACTGAATTTAAGATGCCATCTTGTTCCAGTTATGGATATAGGTAATTTTGCATACTCCCCTTTTTTGCGCTGTACAACTACCAGTCTAGAGAGAGCTTGGGTTCCGACGATACAGAGTGGATGTTTAACGGGACAAATATGTTGTTGTCATGGCATTCTTTCTACTTTGAAGTCTAGTAAACTAACTCACTCTGTATAAAAATTTTAAATGGTTTTTCGCAATTAATATTGGGAAGGCTATAACAATTTATTTTTATCTAACGTTTATTCGTCAATTCGGGAAACGTAAAATTTATTTTCTTGGCTAGCCATAGAAAATTCATTTTCTCGTCTCCGTTAAAATTCCACTTTCTCACAGAGTTGAATAAAAAATAAATTACTTGAGCTTTTTTTTGCAATTTGGTTAAAATAGACATTTGTAATTTCTGCAACAATAAAATAGTGAAATCGGTCTAGACGTTCACGCGTGATATTTTGACAAAAAATAAGGATTCATTTCATTTTGATTGTCTTGATCATAAATTACTCATTATGAAATTAGAAAAGTATGGAGTGACAGGTACCTTTTTAAGTTGGTTTAAATCTCATATTTATCTAATAGAAAACAAACAGTATGTATTAAAAAAAGAGAACACAGCATACAACTCCAGAGAAACTAAAGTAGATCTTGGAGTTCCACAAGGTAGCACAGCAGGTCCTTTTTTTTTAATCTTTTTAAATGACATTTTTAATATTATGGATAAAGGCTCAAATAGTTTTAGTAACCTAATTAGTTATGCTGATGATACAAACTTAATTGTTAAAGCCACATCCTTTCCTCTTTTGGTGGATAGAGCTAATCAAACGTATAATAGGGTGAAGTGTCGGTTTGATAAAAATGGGTTGTTACTTAATGAAAAAAAACAACAAAAAATATAGTGTATTTTAAGACCAACTATGATAATGGTAGTATACCCAGTAATGTGAATATAAATAATCAGATCTTAGATGTGTCACGTGAAGTAAAATTCTTGGGTTTGGTAATAGATGGTTTTTTGTGTTGGAATAAGCATATTGAATATTTGGCTTCAAAATTAAATGTTATTTGTTATAGTTTAAGGGTACTTAAAAATAACGTTAACAGGACTACCTTAAAATGTGTTTATCATACTACATTTGAATCTCGCTTCAGATATGGGATCATGTTCTTTGGAAATTCCAGGGATATTGAAAGAATACTTGTTATACAAAAAACGTCTTTAAAAATTATAAATCATTTAAAATTTAGAGACATGTAATCGTTTTAAAAAAACCGGTATTCTAACATTATTGGGAGTGTACATACAGGAATGCTTATTTTTTATTTTCAGGAACAAAAATTTATTTGCTGAATATAATTCACAATCAGTGTATGCAACTAGAAAAAAAAAATTTTATTTTCCACTTCACAGATTGACAACAACAGAAAATGGAGCTTTTTATAGCGACATTAAAATCTATAATAAATTACCCAATCAATTAGAATCAGGAAATAGTTTTAAGTTATTTAAAAAACGAGTTCATAAAATGTTAATTAATCTTGAGCCTTACTCTCTTTTGGAATTTTATAGTGCTAATTTAAATAATTTTTTTAAGACTTTTGAATTTGTGTGTTGACACTATTCTTGTCAATAGTCGTACACATCTTTTGTAATGATTATTAAAAATCATTAAAAAAACTTGAAATTATAAAATCTGAATAAGAATTAATCGTACTACTACAATTATAATATTTTAATGTCATCTTGCTACCTTGTTGCGGATTTGTGGATAAAATAAAAAAAATAAAAATCGGTATGGAAAATAGGGGTTGTATGAATCTTGACAAAATAAAAAACAATTCTTGCAAAAAAATATTTTTATAATTAACAAATTGTATAATATGCTGTATCATTAAAAAATAAAATAAAAATTTTGGGTTGGAACACCTTTAACATTTAGGGGGATGAAAAATAGATGTTGTCCGATTCTCCATCCTAGCCGATATGCAAGATTCACGAAAATCGGTAGAGCCGTTTGGGGGGAGTTTAATCACGCACACCGTGACAGGAGCATTTTTTTATATTAGATCTATTTGATTTCACAATTTTAAAGCACAATTTAAAATAGATTAAGATTTTTCTTTGTTTCTAACTTCGTCGACGACGGCTCTAAATTCTTTCACATTTCTCGCATTGGCTTGATCGTATCCAGGCGCCGTTTCTCGAACTTTTGCGTACCATCTAACTACGTTCTTATAAGGACTGAGATCATAATCCATGATGTCCAGAGTTGAAACTGTAGAAACAAGAGACAAATCGGCTAAAGTGAGATTGCTACCGGCCGCAAAATCGTTGTTGCCGATAAACGTGTTTAAAAAATCTAAAGCCTTTCCAATTTTTTCAAACTTGGCAGGGTCTTCTTTTTCTCCTCTGAATATTACAGGAATCTACAACAACAATATTTAATTCTAAGTTATACTTAGTTGACGATAAATTTCACTTAATATTATAATTTCAACGTATTTAATTATGCAGCGCCATCCTACTTTTTAAGATAGTTAGAGTTAATGTATAAAATATATAGTTTTTACAAAATATTTTGATATACGAGGGTTGTCTGAAAAGTTTCCGACCTAACAAAGAAACAATTCGAGAATCTCAGGAGAAAAGGTTACGGAACCTGGATTTCAACATAAAGATACTGAATTTTCGTTAGCTGAAGGAGTTATCTTTAAAGGTACTACGAGAATTGTTGTTCCAACTTCGTTAAAAAGCAAAATTTTAAATGAACTACACAAGGTCATGTTGGAATTGTAAGAATGAAAAATCTTGCCAGATCGTATGTGTGGTGGCCAAAAATTGATAATGATATAGAGCATATAGTCAAAAGTTGTATACCTTGTCAGTTGGTGCAAAATAATGAGAGCAAGAACAATTCCCATTACTGGGAATCACCCAGTGGTCCATGGCAACGTATTCATGTTGATTTTGCAGGACCGTTCATGAACTATTATTTCTTGATAATAGTCGATGCATTTTCTAAATGGCCAGAAATTTTCATAACTAAATCCACGACAGCATTATCAACAATTCGGCATTTCCTAAGAAGTACTTTCGCACGTTTTGGACTTCCTGTAACTCTAGTTTCCGATAATGCATCTTATTTCGCATGTAAAGAATTTGAAATGTTTTTAAAGGAAAATGGTGTGAAACACAAATATATAGTTATATACAGAATGATGGATGTCACTTTTGACAATCGTATTTTTGAGACTTGTCTGTAATTTATGAACAAATAAAATATCTACCGAAATCGAGATATTTATTAGAAACTAGACATTTTTTCTTCAAATTAATTTTTATTTTTCTTCATAGTCTCCCTGTATGTCTATACACTTCTCCCAGCGATGCTACCATCTCTTCAACCCGTCCAAATAGTACTCGGCGTCTTTCTCTGCAAAATAGTTATTGACGAAGGTGATGGCCTCCTCATTCGACGAAAAACTCTGTTCCCCGAGAGCAACTTTTAGCTTAGGGAACAAAAAAAGTCGCTTGGGGCTAGATCTGGTAAGTAAGGAGGGTGGTCAAGCAGTTCAAACCATAATTCGTGGATTTTCGCCATGGCGCATTGTCTTGGTGAAACAAAATTCTTTTTTTCTGCAAATGTGGCCGTTTTCCGCAATTTCTTCCTTCAGCTTGTCAAGTAATGATGCCTAGTATGCTCCTGTAATGGTTTTTCTTTTTTGAAGATAATCGATTAAGATAACTCCATGACTATCCCAGAAAACAGTTGCCATCACTTTCCCAGCCGAAGGAACAACCTTTGCTTTTTTTGGTGCCGATTCCCCCTTCGCAGTCCATTGTTTTAACTGTGTTTTTGTTTCTGGAGTATAATGGTGTATCCAAGTTTCATCTACAGTAATTAATCGGCGCCAAAACTCTGATTTATTGCGCCTAAACTGCGCCAACAGAGAGTTGGAAATGTTCATTTGAACACGTTTTTGATCCAAAGTGAGCAAACGCGGCACCCAACGCGCGGACAGCTTTCTCATGCCTAAATCTTGATTCAATATGTGACAAACAAGTTCTTTGGACATGTTTATAGCCTCTGCTATCTCTCTAATTTTAATTCGACGGTTGTCTAGCACCATTTGGTGAACTTGAGCGATATTATCGTCAGTGGTTGCAGTTTTTGGACGTCCCGAACGTTCTTGGTTACCCAAGCTGGTACGGCCACGTTTAAATTCAGTAGCCCAAAATTTCACGGTGGTAAATGATGGTGCAGAGTCTCCGTACACAGCGTCCAACTCGTCTTTGATTTGCGTAGGCGTGTTGCCTTTCAAAAACAAATATTTAATGACAGCTCGATACTGCGCGTCCAAAATGGCTGAAATTTTAGTGGGTATCTTTCAAAGCATGTACAAACACATTCCCCAACTTTTGTTTACGAGTGCTGCCATCTTCATGTTGAGGTCGGAAACTTTTCAGACAACCCTCGTATTCATGTGTTTCTTTTTTTTTCTATTCCTGTGGTTGCTGTTTGAATTTTTAAATTTTTTTCTTTTAAAATCTCTTTATAAATATATTATTAAAAGCAGAAAGTCCTTCAGATTAATAAAAGGTAGAACATGATCTTCCAGGACCTCTGTTACATATCTGTGAGCTGTTAGCTTTACAGTGTATTTTTTTACAGTGTATTAAGACAAGAAAAATCACAAAAAATAGGAAGTTTACACGTACACAGCCACAACTATAGATGCAAAGCATGAACTAAAATTTTGTTGTTCACCCTCGTAGCGGCCATATTACAAATTGACAGCGCCATCTAGTGGTCTTTGATATTCGCGAGTAAAACGCAAACATGGTCTTGATTTGCATTTGACTGTTAACTTGCTTATTATCTATTCTTTTTTGACTAATAGTCTTTATTTCGTTGACTTCTTAGTTAGTTTCATCTTCTTGGATCTACATTTAGAACATCAATATAATATTTGTGACTTACGTAATAATCGAAAAAACTTGCATACAAAGTTCCCATGTCAAAATATAATCGTTGATCAACAAGGGCCCTCTTCTTGGTATCTTTTGGATATAGACTGTCATCTTTGCTGTATCGATCTGCCAGATATGTCATGATAGCTCTACTTTCCCACAAAACAAAACCGTTGTCGTTTAATGTCGGTAAAGTATGCTGAGGATTCAACTGAAATATTTATAATTTTGTTTTAATAAATAAATTCAAGTGTTTTAAAATTCAGGCCGAACCAAATAAATTCTAAGAAAATTACCTTGACAAAGTCTGGTTGAAGTTGTTCTCTTTTCATCACATTCATCGGCTTGAGGTTTAGTTCAACTCCCACAGCTTTGGCTGCGAGCAGTACGTTTCTTGATGGCGCAGCACCAGGAATATAGTATAAGTCGATGGTCATGGTACCTAACAAAATAAAAGAAGATTTTATTTATTAAACATGTATACTAAAAAAAACTTTATATAAAAAGAAATTGTTCCTCGAAAACCGCACCTCTCTATGGTTTTTTAGTTCCGATATATTTGCAGTTAAAATGGGTCAGACTTCTGGGACACCCGGTATTATGAAGAGTTGAATATGTATATAGCAATAAATGTATTGTAAAAAATTTGGAGCGCTATAATTAGAACTCGTTAAATAAAAAAAAGTTGTAAATAAAAATATAGCCAATATTATCATATAAGCGGTTCGCTGGATATATTCTATAAAACGTATTTTTTAAGATGGCGGCTGACGAGAAGGCCTTTTCATTCGAACAACTTGGATTTACATTCAGAACATTCAGAACATTCGAAAAAAAATCCGTTCTATAGAGTAACCTATAAGTTCTCTCATCGAGATTTAGTATAAGTAGTTCGTCTGTTTCTTTTTATAATTAATAGAGTATGATAATAACTTACCTTTTAGCTGATGTTTATGCAGACGAGAATAATTGTTCAACCAAACAATTTGAACAAGACAATAATTATTTTATACTAAAAACTTGACCGTTCTTGGTGCACAAAAGGTCAGATTTTGCTTTGAAATTTCACACATAGCCGTACACACTAGGTATATATTAGTACATATTATAAGCACTTACATAAAATGGAGTTTGAAAAATAACATAAAAACCAAAAAACCACTTACCCATTTTGGTTGAACCAGCCATTAAAACATTAATTTTTAAACGCCATAGGATAATAATACATAATAAGATATTCTAGGTCATAATGTATTTTTATAGTATCGAAAAAAACTCCTCATTTGTTTTCTAATATATCCAAGTTTTTATTAATTATTTACCTCAAAGGGTTAAGTAAAAAACGTCAAAAACCCAATGTCTGAAATCTGAAATACAATTTCAGTTAGTAATTTGAAAATTATTTCAGTTATTAATCTGTTTTTGAAACAAATATATTTAAATATGCCAGTGGCGTACGATTAGACAAATTTTAGATTTTTAAAATTAAGGTAGCAACAATATTTGATTTTTCGTTAAATAGATCCACAAAGTTTAAGGTCGTAAAATGTTAATAAATTTAAAATATAGGGAGGTGTGCATAATTAGATATTGAAAGTGATCTAATTTTACTGTTATGTATGTAAATTACATTTTAGGAATATAAACTAAGTGATTATTCAAAAAAAGTAAATGTATTTTGATTTGCTAAAATCCAACTAACCTAATTTTTTTTAAATTATCCGCAAAAAATATTGCTCAAAATGTACGGTGTATGATAGATTTTGATTTGCGAATACTTCAAGATTATTACAATATATTTTTCTGATGTTTAATAATACAAATAAAAAAATACTTTATGAAGCTAATTAAAGTGACAAACTTTTGAGTTTGGCAAACTAAAACAACGAAGCGAGCTACTTATTTTTATGAAGTGTAATGAATAACTCTGTGAGTTATAATGATTTGTTTGAGATCAGTCCTTTATTTTTTAATATTAACGTTTCTTGTGGTTAATTCAAATTCATAATAAACAAATTAAAAACATAACAAAATATTCAATTATAAATAAATAAAAAATAAAAACAAAACTCATTAAAAAAGAAATAAAAAAAATCACAAAAGCAATATGAAAAATCGAAAAGTATAATATAGGTTATGTTCGGCGAATAACTGTTATTTCTCATTTAAGCTTCACTACTTTTATTATAGTTCATTTGTTTGGAGTTGGCAGCTAAGAAAAGTCATTAAATCGTAAAATGTTTTAAACAAGACCCTAAATAAATTATAGTCTATATAGAAAGGACAAGGAATAATAAATCATTCATTTAAGTAGATTTCATAGACATACCAAAATATATTTTAAGAGGGTATACCGTAAGGTACATTTTGTATTGAACGAATGAGTTGCAGCTATGCTAAAGAATATACGATTTAGGTCAGAGGTAACGGGATGTACTAATTTTAATAAAAAAAAGTGATAGAGGTACATAAATTTTAGTAAGTTTGATAAAGAAAGGCAACACAGTTTATTCATAATAGAAAACAAACCAATCTGTAACAATAATTATTTTATATATTTTTGTTCTTTTTGTAAGAAGATTAATTCAAACTTTGAATATTGTCACAAATAAGTTACAATGAAATATGTTTTTAAAAAATTAATTAGAGTCAACAAAGCAAGATATCGTTACAATTTTTATTAAATTCAAAAAAACGAAATGAATATTTTTTATTTGTATTACTCCTATATGTAGTGTTTGGGGAATTATTCTCAGAAATTTTAAATGGCAAGTGGCGTACTGTAATCGGCTTAATACGATTACACCTATTTACAGATTATTCAATTATTGAGAGGTATTTTCCAAACAACCCAGGTTTCTTAGAAACATTATCGGGAATATTATTTTAAAAGAAAGTAGGTACATTAAATCAGATCTTAGTATTAGTTGTTTGAGTAAAGTTGTATGAAGTTGTATGGTTTTCATAATATTGTAAACAGTTGGTATATATTTAAAACATTTGTTGAATGTTAATTGTGCAAATACCAAACAATGTCGATAAGCCAAGGACCATCTAAACGACCAAAAACAGGTCCATTATCTTTAAATGAAAAAACTCTGATATTGAATTGTTATATATCATTGAAAAACAAGGATCCAAGTGCAAGTGTTGATGATATTGTGGAATTAACGGCTGCTATGTTGTGTGTTGCTAAATCAATAATTTATAGATTACTAAAAGAAAGCAAGAATGGAACTCTTCAACCCCCTAAAACTCCTTCAGGCCGAAAACCAATTGAGATCGATGAGTCATTAATACAAAGACTAAGGCGTAAAGTCCATGGATTTTACTTACGAAAGGAAATTCCAACACTTGACAAAATTATGACATCAGTGCAAGAAGATACGGACTATACAAAATTCTCCAGAATGACATTATGCAAACTTTTGAAAGATGTGGGTTTCAGATATACAAAACATAATAGAAAATCTCTCTTAATAGATAAACCGGAAATAGTTGTTTGGAGAAGAGACTATTTAAGAAGCATTCGACATGCCAGAGAACAAAATTTGACAATCTTCTACTTAGACGAAACATGGATAAATGCTGGATATACAGTTTCCCAATCTTGGCAGGATGAAAACATTAAAAGCGGAAGGCAGGCATTCGTGGAAGGTTTGTCGTTTAGTATTTTTCATGAACCACCCTTGCTTGGGCTTTGAAGGATTTGCATTTATAATGAATTCACTGTGCTGCCAACTCCAAACAAATGAACTATAATATAAATAAAGGAAATCTTACAAAGTTTATAAGTTTGGTGATCTGTAATATTATTATATATTTTGTTAAAATCATTTATTATGTATAATAGAAATTACTAGAATATTCCAGAATCTGATTAGGTACCAATTTCAATTTTTAATACTGTAAATTTTGTTCTAGAACAGACAATTATGTATGTATTATTGTAGTGTGCAAAACAAAGACATTATGTAGTTTTTAATTGTGCATTAAAATGAAATTGAAAACAAAAAATGCCTGTCCTCATACCCGTTAAAATTATCTAATTTAGTTATAATTCAATCATCAAATAAGGAATTCATTTACCACTTTAGATAAGTGGCGTAGGTAAACATTTTTTAGGGGGTCTAAATTTCTATTTTATACATGTAAAACTCTAAATTGAATCACTTACTGATTGATTGATTAATTATTGGCATTTTTGGAGGGTAGATAAATTGAATGATGAAGGTGAGTACTTAGAAAGGATTTTTCGAAATTCCATACCAAAGTGGGTAAAATGAGGGTTAAAAATGTATTGATACTCCTTCAGAATTCAGATGCGCCAGCATCGTGAACTGCATACATTTTTATTGGGCTCAATAATTCATTACAGTATATCTTTTTTAATTATTGTCTACGCCTATGAAGGTCAAAATAGTATCGACTTCCAGTGCATTCTGAATTGAATTAAAACATTTTATACGCCATCCAATATCATTTTTGATCAAGTTGTTGTTATAAGCCGTGATAAACTTGTAAGTTATTATATTTTGTAGTAAAAATATTTTTGATTGTTTTTAACTTTCTGTTCTTATTACATTCTAAATTTTTTTACAGGACCTTCAATTACATTTTATAGATTATTCTTTTGCTTTGTTTTCTTTTTCTTATATTAAAACATTTCGTTGAGAGTGTAAGCGCAAAATTTTAAGCAAATGCATTTTAAATGCAATCGTTTTTTTCGAATCCTGATAAGACCACTTATTATTTTTAAAAACTATAAACTTTGGTTGGGCGAAGACTGATATATTTTTTGCAAATATCGTAAAATTCTCCAGTCACTGTGAAACTCCGACAAATTTTGGTTTTAGTTTCAGGAACTTTGACAAGCAAAGCTCGATCCATTATTACAGCGACCTTAAAGAAATTTAGATATTTATTAACTATTTTGGCAATCTGTGATTCTTACCTGTGATTATTAGTTGATTGTCGATTATTGTGTCAGCGATTCCAGAACTATTACTTGGTTGTTCTTTTCAATTAAGTATTTTTTGTGCAGTTTGTGTTTTACTGGAAATGGAATCATCTAAGTACCCTTCAGCAACACTGGTGGATTTACATCCACCATGCCGCTTTAAAGCGGTAATATCACCTCTGTTGTCAACTAAAATAGTTGCGGAAGTCCTCGAAGGCAATGTCCTGTATATTCATGAGGATTTGTTAATTTCAAAAACGTAGCAACGTCTTTTGGTACGTTTGATATTTTGTGGATACCCATTACCACATGGTGGCATTTACCATTCTGGTATTTAATAAAAAATCGCTGCATGCCAATATCATCCGGATGAAGAGCCGTATACTGTCTTACCAAATTCAAATAAAAATCGCCAATTATAGTAAACGACCGTTGTGTTTTGTTTTTTGTGTTTATGATTTTAACCAAAATTAAATTTCCCAAATCTTGGATTTCGCTAGACTTTAAATTAACAAGTTCATCGCATCTAAGGGTTCCTGTGACTCCAAATTTTAATATAACCTAAAACAAACGTTGAAATAAATAAAAAAAAGCTGGTAGCACTGGGATTAGAACCGCTGACCTTCGCGATCGAATACAAAAGCTCTGCCACTGAGCTACCGTCATGAAATGTTATAAATAGGAAATGAGGTAATATTTACTGTCAAGTTAAATATTGATCTGCGAGTAGATATCACTGTCAACGGTTTAATAAACGTAATAATGATTAAAAAGAAATAAGAAAGTACCTACCTTTGTTGCTAAATAAACATTATTCGGTGCAATCTTGAGAAATTTATTAAATTGATCTTTTGTTAATACTTTTGATTTTTTCGGTGTATAATTTTCCCCTTGGCGCTTTATAAATGCAATTAATTTGCTATATTTTTCTATTTTAACATTATGTTTAATGTTTAATTGACTTTTAATCATTGAATATTGTGCCCATGGAGTAGAACTTTTAAACTTTCTGGACAAATTCGTGAAGTATGCAAGCATAACGTTTTCCTTGTATTGCTGTAGGTACATTATATTCATTGCACCATTTTAGAAATTTTTTCGTATGCAAAATCATACAGTTTACGCGACTTCGTTGGAATTAGAGTTTCAATACTGGAATTAGCTATTTCAACTAATCCAGGAGGCGTACATTGTAAGTCTTGAGACATTTTTGCAGTTTGAATTAGGTAGGAACACTTTCAGAGTCTGACACTTTTCAAAACTAACAAAACATCAAAATTAAATAAGGAAATTGACAGTTCCTGCCTTCTTGATTATAACACCCATAAGACGTTGCTACCGTTTCTTATTATTTTGTTACTAGTATAATAATGACAGTTCATTATTGTACTAGTAAAAGAATAGGCTATTTCTACTGTTTGTGTTGAAGAACATAACACAGTTTTTATTATACGCTTGAAGAAAAAAAGGATTACCTACCTAGTAAAGAATTATTGGGTGTCCGGTATTTGCAAAAATATTGTGATATAGTATTTTTTGTATATAATACAAAAAAAGTTTTAAATTGTAAACATATTCTTTCTTTCATTTTTTAACGGTGATATATCACAATAATGTATCATAAAAAGAGATATAAGCAGACAGAAAACAATGTTATTTATGAATTCTACATTTAGATGATGCACAAAGTATCAATAAACGATTATTATGTCGATAATAAAAAGTTTATTTTAATATGATGTTTTTACAGCCCTAGAAAACAATTAACAGTAAATGCTACAAATAATAATAGCCCAAAAAGAATAAACTAAAATTGGAATAGGGTAGACATCTCAACTCTGGCTGGTAAAATTTTGCGCCTACACTCTTAACAAATTTAAAATTATAACATATTTGAGTCACCAATTGATGTGTATTTAAATGTTTAGCCGCTATGCCTATAGATTTGTATTATGTACCTGGTGCTGCTCCTTCCAGAAGCGTCTTACTTGCTGCTAAAGCTTTAGGTGTTGAAGTTAATCCTATACGTACCAATGTCAGAAACGGAGACAATCTTACCCCAGAATTCTTAAAGGTAAGTGATACTTTCAAAATACGTTGAAGTTTCATAAGTTCTAAGAACTATTTTTAAATATTTCGAAGGAGTGACTGCGACAAGATTGAGTGTATTGAACTTGGAACTCGTCCAATACTTGGATGGATTTCTTTATTGAGAGAGATCTGATGTCTTCATTTCTGCAGACGAGGGAAACATTGATTTTTTGGGGGGGCTGGTTACTGTGGGAGTAGCCTTGGATTTGAGATCGAAGACTAACACAACAATGAGTTTTGCTTTCTACTAAAATTGTTGGGATGAATGAAGTTTGGAGGGTTTTGGTTGGGAAGTAATGGAAAATATTGAAAGGGATAGGAATGAATGTCTGTTTGGGGTCTTGTATGAATTTTCTCATCCTACGAATTAAATATAGGTTTTTATATTAAAAAAAATACTGTAAACACTGATTTATACACTTTCCTACTCCTATGAAAAGTGACCTTTCTTCTCCCTAGTGCGGTAAATGTCAATAAGTCGTAAACATCTTCAATCCTGTAAGATTTACATATGTAATTAGTAATTGCTCTTTCCTTATTGATATTATTTACATAAAAAATAGAGTTACAACTAATTATAGTATGTACAAAAAGTACGAGGAGTAATAAACCCTAATTAAGTGTGCAAAACCTTTACAGGGAGCACCATGAAATTTTTGAGAAATCTCTTACTTTAAATTATATTTCTTCCGTAAATCTAAAAACCAGGTAGATCGACATCGTATTTGTTTCAGTTGTAGCAAAGTTTAGGGTTTCTTCATTGTTAAAGGATTAGCACGTAAGCAATAACGCAATGCAGTGGTGTGTATTTTGGGAAAAAATACGTTTTGAATTATAATATAATAAAAAATGAAAAGAAATAATTATTGGAATACATTTATTACTTACATTTTATTCTATATCCGACTCGGAAGAATCGTTGTTGACTTTAATAATAATAGGGTCGATTAAATCATCACAAATATTGTCAATTTTCCACATATTTGCCTCTACTTTGATAACATGCTCGATACAGTTAGTCCAATTTTCCTTACTAACATGACTTACAGCACTCTCAAATAATTTCACAACATCGTTTATTTTAAAAGTAGTATTTTTTTTCCAACTTCCCCCTTTATCTGAGCCCATATTAATTCTATGGGATTAAGTTCACAATGATTATGGGGAAGTCGAAGAACTGATATACCACCAGAAGAAGCCATTTCTTCTACAATGTAGGTTTTGTACTTAATCTTGTTCATTTTTGCAATTCTGTAAAGTTCTTTCCTTAGTGGATCTTTTGGAAAATTAATATTTTTCGAAATAAGCCACTCCAAAAGCTCTGCTTTACGCCAACGACTTGTGGGCAATGCTTCTCGTAACCGTGAATGGTAACTTGCGTTGTCCATAACAATAACAGCCCCTTTTGGAATCAGATCCAACATTTGAACAAACCATTCCTCGAAGACATCCCCATTCCTATTTTCGTGATAGTCCCCCGTGCGTTTTGAAATAAAAGTTAATAATCCACCATCAACAAAACCTTCAGAACTTTCCACATTGACAATGATAAGTCTTTTTCCTTTTCCAGATGGTGGCTGCAAACCTAACGACAAACCTTCCACGAATGCCTGCCTTCCGCTTTTAATGTTTTTATCTTGCTGAGATTTGGAAACTGTATATCCAGCATTTATCCATGTTTCGTCTAAGTAGAAGATTTTTAAATTTTGTTCTCTGGTATGTCGAATGCTTCTTAAATAGTCTCTACTCCAAAAAACTATTTCCGGTTTATCTATCAAGAGAGATTTTCTATTATGTTTTGTATATCTGCAACCCACATCTTGCAAAAGTTTGCATAATGTCATTCTGGAGAATTTTGTATAGTCCGTATCTTCTTGCACTGATGTCATAATTTTGTCAAGTGTTGGAATTTCCTTTCGTAAGTAAAATCCATGGACTTTACGCCTTACTCTTTGTTTTAATGATTCATCGATCTCAATTGGTTTTCGGCCTGAAGGAGTTTTAGGGGGTTGAAGAGTTCCATTCTTGCTTTCTTTTAGTAATCTATAAATTGTTTATTTAGCAACACACAACATAGCAGCCGTTAATTCCACAATATCATCAACACTTGCACTTGGATCCTTGTTTTTCAATGATATATAACAGTTGAATACCATTTAAAGATAATGGACCTGTTTTTGGTCGTTTAGATGGTCCTTGGCTTATCGACATTGTTTGGTACTTGCACAATTAACATTTTAAATATATTCCAACTGTTTACAATATTATGAAAACCATACAACTTCATACAACTGTACTCAAAGAACTAATAAGTACTGATTTAATATACCTACTTTCTTTTAAAATCATATTCCCGATAATGTTTCTAAGAAAACTGGGTTGTTTGGAAAATCCCTCTCAATAATCGAATAATCTGTAAATAGGTGTAATTGTATTAAGCAGATTACAGTAGGCCACTTGCCATTTAAAATTTCTGATAAAAATTCCCCAAACACTACATATAGGAGTAATACAAGTAAAAAATATTTATTTTGCTTTTTTGAATTTAATAAAAATGTAACGATATCTTGCTATCTTGACTTTAATTAATTTTTTAAAAACATATTTCATTGTAATTTATTTGTGACAATATTCAAAGTTTGAATTAATCTTCTCACAAAAAGAACAAAAATATATAAAATAATTATTGATACAGATTGGTTTGTTTTCTATTATGAATAAACTGTGTTGCCTTCCGTTATCAAACTTACTAAAATTTATGTACCTTTATCACTTTTTTTTATTAAAATTAGTACATCCCGTTACCTGTGACCTAAATCGTATATTCTTTAGCATAGCTGCAACTCATTCGTTCAATACAAAATTAACCTTACGGTATACCCTCTTAAAATATATTTTGGTACGTCTATGAAATCTACTTAAATGAATGATTTGTTACTCCTCGTAACTTTTGTACATACTATAGTTATGAAAAATAAAGAAAAGAAAATAGGTAACATCGAAAATCGAACCCACAACTTTACGGTCATCTGGAGCAAACATCTTTTGCTCATTCTTTCCAACATTCTCCATGTTTATTTTAGAGAATGTTAGTTTGGTAGCATCTCATCGAGTTTACTCTCCAAGAGATTACTCCATTTCTCTTACTAATAACCATACAGTTTCTTACTGCAATGGTAGCTTTATGTTTCTTAAATCTTTAGACCTTCTCCTAATCTGGGAGGTAATTGCCCCCTTTTGTTGGAGTAATTGTCATCATGATCATCTTAGGATGATGTTAAATTAATTCCTTATCTTTTTAACTATTAATTAATTAATTTTTATTCTCTTACTACCAATTAATAATTCCCAATAAGCTTATTGTGTTTACACAATTTATTATATCTTCTTTTTCTCTGATGTCACCTCAAATAATTTCAATTTATAATCATTATATAATTAAACCCCTACTGTTTTTATTCCACCCTTCTGGATAACTTTGTTGCTGCAACACATTTAACAGTTTTTTCTGCTTTATGTAATATTTACAGGTAAGATTAATGTACTTACTATCCTGTCAAGTCTAATCGTTTCCATTTGTATTCTAAATTTTAGCCTGATGATGGTCTTTAACTAGACCGAAACTAGTAGCTTTGTAACAGCAGTTTAAAACTTTTGTATCAATAAATACTTGTGTGACATTGACATTGGTCTTTCCTTTCTTCAATTTATTTATTTATTAAATGTAATAACCATCAAAGCAATTTGTTTTATAATCTTAATTTCATTATAAGTTCATATTTATTATTTTTTTAGCTCAATCCACAACACACGGTGCCTACAATAAACGACAATGGTTTTACTTTATGGGAAAGTCGAGCTATCGTTACTTATCTGGCAAATCAATATGGTAAAGATGATAGTTTGTACCCCAAGGATCCCAAGAAAAGGGCAGTTGTGGATCAAAGATTGTATTTCGACTTGGCGACTTTATACGGAAGTTTTGTAGCCTATTACGTAAGATATTTTGAGTAAACTTTCTTAAATCATTCGAAACTCGTGAAAAATAAGTTAATAGCAATGAAAAATAGTAGATGTACTATGAGAGTTCTAACTCAGTGAAGGAGTGGGGGTACCTCCGTATATACAGCATAGGAGTTCTGGAACGGTTCTGAACTGTGGTTCTGAATTGTGGACCAGTTGTTTATTTGGAATAGTTGTGTTATATTATAATGATTGTATAATTGAGCGACTGGAACGAATTTTATTGGAATTATTAAAGAAGTGTACGAGTTTGTGTTGTATTGCGGGTTGCCTGCTGGTTTGAAAAAAAGTTATAACTAGCTGTAATTGCAATTTATAGAATAAATAGTGAAAGTTAATACAACCTTTTAGTTGTTTATTGTTCTGAATAATCTGTCTTTGTTTTAATTTTAAAAATTGTTTTATTTCTAAGTAGTGGTGTATAAAATAAAAACTCATTTGTGGTTAAGGTTTATTTATTTTATGGTAATACAGTATTCAAATACCAGTGGCGGAGACGTTGTACGTTTCGTTCTGTGCACGAATATAGTCCAGAGGTGTGACAGGGATTTGGATCCTTGGCAAAGTTTACTGTTGCACACGGTGTACCATCGAACTTGCCGACTTCGCAAATGTGAGGAAAAACGTTGAAAATGTTACATTTATTTTGCAGAAACTTGGCTTTTTGTTGACCACGAACGTAAATGTAGTCTGCAGCATACAATAGCTTGCTTTCCAATATTTCATTAACTTTAGAATATTCTACATCTCCTGAAGAGTATCGAATTCCGTGCACATTTTTTTCCAAGTAGGTTGCAGTCTTTTTGTCCTCATTACTTAATGTAGAAAACGGTTGAGGTGGTAAAAACATGTAATGTGAACTTTTGAAACCAATTTCTATCGTTAGTTCTTTGACAACGAAAAATCCATCTACGACAAAGCCTTGAATGTCTACAAAAGCTATTCTCATGTTGACGTCTGCTCGAACACTAACTCTAATCAACGTCTAGTTTAAACTTTTAACAATTTCGGTGAGGGGGAAGTATTCCATTACACAATCATGAATTATGATGCAAAAGACTTTGGTATTTTCGGGAAAGCCTATGTTTGCTTCAATATCAAGTTTCACATCGACTGTGGACGCCTTCATGCTTTCTTCCTGTTTGGAACAATCGATAACAAACAATGCCCGTTTCTTGAAAGAGGAATAATCCAGCAGGGGGCGCTTCTGTGTGGAGTTCGCGTAGTTGGGATAGAATTCAATATAGTTAAAATATGCTTCATTGTAGTCAGATTTACTAAAATCCAATTGCATTCTTTCATTGGGCCAAAATTCACCATTAAGTGACAGTCTTATACTTTGTACATCTGCATTGTCAATAGCGCTTTTCATTGATAACAATTTAAATTGGTATACCCATATTCAATAGGTAACGTTTCTTCAAAAATATCCTCTCTAATTAGGGCCATTAAAAGAATGGGAGATTTATCTAAAAAACTGCGTATTTAATATACTATGCACACATTCAAAGTAATTTAATATATTTATTATCAGCTTGGTTCTCTACAACAAAAAATAATATAAATTGTATATATAAATTACAAAATAAAGCTTTAAAAAACCCTTTTTAGGTTACCATGTTTCCAACCAAAATTGCTATTTATATAACTAGTTGCATATAGTGAAGAGATATCAAAAGGCCTCCTTTTTTTTTTTTTTTTTTTCCTGAGGTGAAAATCTTCCTAAGACATCTGGGAGCGTATCCCAGGTGTGCAGGATTCCACCAGAGTAAGACCGGCGGCACTCGTTATCCCCCTTTAGGGAAGACATCGAGCACCGCCGGCCTCAATTCCACTGACCTACCTGCTAAAAACACCTCCTCTTCCACCAGTTGTACCTAGGACAGCTTTTTCAGCGTTACATCAAAAGACCTCCTAATTACAATTATTTGTGCTTCGATTTACATAAAATTATATATAGTACGTGAAGTTCTGAAAGGTCTCTGTATCAAATAGGAAGAAGATATAATTTACTTCATACCGGAAGGCTACTGATTATCTTTCATATAATTGACATCACTTGCAGAAATCGAATTTCAACACGTTAAGAGGCCACAGGAAAAAATCGCAAGGAATGGTTCCACCAGAAGAACGGTGCAGGCCACAATATCTTTAATCATTATTGTAGCTATTACCATAACTTGTGATTAAAATATATGTAAAATTGAGGATAAAATAAAGATTATAAGAAGAGGCCACAGGCGGTTCTTTAATAGCCATCAGGCGACAATTTCCCAGAAACAGAAAATACTATACGTACTCAACTCAATGGGTGACAGCTGGGTTTGTAAGCCAGACTAACAGACACCTTAAGTTATAGTACTTCTCCCACATTGTGGTACCTGTCGTATTTCTGTGTAGAAAAAGTCGACCGCCCCTTTTATACCATAAGGAACCTTAGACTTAGACGAAATTGAGCCAGATTTACAAATACTGGGACCATAATAAAGTAACTCAAAAAATTATGCATAATATATTTATCGGGTCTAAAAAATGCCAAAATATTATTATTATTTTTAAGAAAAGTTTAATAATAACCTAGAAAACTCAACTTTCCTGAAAAATTCCGAAATACTATTTTGGGGCCCCCTATATCACAGCTCTTGTAACCCTCGAGATACGGCATATGGGGGTTGAAAACAGTGTTGAGGGGGAAAGGACAAGGTCCCCTATTTCTTTATATTCTTTTATTGTCAATATACTGGTGAGAACATGAAGATTTTGAAAAAAATATCAATTTTTCATAAATATACATTTAACCGGAATTTTAATTGGACAAAAATTAATTTTGTACTCACCCTGATAATAAACGACGTTAGTCAGTGCAAGCACTGACCAAGTGGCCGTTTTGAACCGCCCTTTAGCTACACTGAAATCATCTGCCTCAAAAACAAACATCAGAAATATCGGGCTGTCTTTTCTTCACTATTTTCTTCGAATTTTCAATTGTTTGTCAAATCTATCAATCATTTAGTAAGTATCTGCCAACTGTTTAACCTGAAATAATCTTTCAAATTATTCTCGTTTAATTTTTTCATAACAAACCAAACAATTTCTGTATGTAACCTTCAAAGAGTTGTATACTTTGGATTTAAAACTTCTGCAAACAATATATATGTGTATACTAAAATGTAAAGCAGTTACCTCCTGAAAAACAGTCTTAAGAATTAGTTTCTTAACAGTGCCTGTAATAACTTCAAAGTTTATAATAATGAAAAATATTGCGATTACATAAATATTGCAACAAATAATATATATACAAAGTATTAGAAATACTATCCCAATGCTACATAAGTACATGCTTGCTCAATTATATATTTTCCCAATCCAGATTAGTACCCACCATAACATTCCCGCATCACTCCAAGCTCCACAATACCATTTTTAAACTTATCAAAGCAGAAAAACATGCGTTTAAAAAAAATTACCTTGTATAAAACGATAAAAGTGTTTTTTATAAAGATATACTTCCTTTATATCTGAAATAAATATAAATTTGTTAACAAGTACTTATAGAATGGCGATGTGTATTCAATTTCAAAAATGTTGGTTTCTGTGGTACATTTGTAAAAAATGGTCTGCGTTTATCTTGTACTTAGTTTCATCTGAATATCTTCCATATTTATATCTGCAACTGATAAAAACAACAAAAATAATTTAATATCTTTCCATTTTATTTGGTGAAACCTTTAGATTTGTTACCTTGTATAGAAATATAAAGATTTTTTCATATAGACTTATGTTCTTGATACCTAAAAATATCTTTCATGTTCTTTATAATAGACCTGTAATTAATAAATCAAAACAATTATTTGCAATGTCTTATATATAAAAATGTAAAAACCTACAATAAAAAAAGTTACCTTTTATAGAACAATCATTCTTCTTTTAAAACCTAAATTTCTTGATACCTAATAACTTACAATGTTTTAAAAATTAAAGAAATCACCAGACGATGAAGTAGACCAGAGTCACATGTCTGGATATATCCAATCAAAGACGTTCCTGTAAAATTCTAGAAAGCTGTTTTACAAATTAATATATAAGATCAAGAAAAAATGTAATTTTTAACTTGATATTACCTGAAGCATTGTCCCAACAGCACTCCTATGATACCTAGCAGGAATATTACTCAATGATTCTGCCTCATGTTGTTTTCGATGTCTTAGTCCCAATCCAATTTTCTTTTCGCAGGATATAACAGAATCTCCAATTTTCTTTCTTGCTTTCATAATCTGCAAACATTTTTTCACTTTAGATTATCACCCAGAAAAGTCTTTGTTTATTACCTTTTGCAAAACAAGTCTCCAAATGATGTTCAGATTCTACCAGAAGAATATTGTTTGGAAGATGTTGTGGGGTAAAATGAAGTTAAGTTTTGATATTTTTAGGGAATAAATTTTGATGTATGGTAACCTAAGGTTTTTGTAGACTAAATATACTTTGTATGTAAAATAAAGGGTAAAATAAAGGATAAAATAAAGATTATAAGAAGAAGCCACAGGCGGTTCTTTAATAGCCATCAGGCGACAATTTCCCAGAAACAGAAAATACTATACGTACTCAACTCAATGGGTGACTGCTGGGTTTGTAAGCCAGACTAACAGACACCTTAAGTTATAGTACTTCTCCCACAATGTGGTACCTGTCGTATTTCTGTGTAGAAAAAGTCGACCGCCCCTATGGAAGATCACGAGTGGAGGGATGAACTGCCCAAGCTGTAGAGATGATCCAGTTAAAAATGCTCGTGCATACGAGAGCTTAAAGTTTACAAGCTGTTCAAGTTTACTGAATCTTTAAATTAAAGAGATGCTTCTAGTTTACTGAATTATATTCCAACTGTATATGACAGTAAACCAGTAGAAGAAATGAGACTGGGAATAATTCAGATTCTACCAGAAGAAGTATGGATAACTTGCAGATTGGGTTCATCTTAAGAGGCGGAGGAAATGAGTTTTATGAGGAATAATCCTGCAGTTCGGGTGAGAATAGATTTTCAGTTTGAAAGGGTGAGTTTTTCTTAGGACAAAATTAATGCTGATGATGGTCGACCAAGTGATATTGTCGTAAGAGATAATGGTGATGTGCTACTTAGATTTAGAGGACACTTTTTAATGATCAAATTGAAACTATTACGAAAAAGAATTTATGCTGCCAAAGCATTGATAGTTTGCAAAAAATTTTGTAATAGATTATTTCAATTTTTTTATTTCCATATTATCATTATTGCTAATTTGTTTGACATTAAAAAATATGAACAATTATTATTAATATGTTCGTAAAAAATTTCCAAGTTTTAAAAATTTTGTTCATAATTTGACAGCGTTATTGTTGTATCAAAAATGTAAAAATTAATTAAAAATTATATAAAACAATAAAGGAAATTGTTTTTTAATGTTGTGTTTGTATAATATTTTGTTATAAAAGATACGTTATATAAATAATAATTTTAAAAAAGCCATAATGGATTTTCTTTATAAAATGAAATTTACAACATTTTCAAAGGCATTATTTTTTAATTGTTTCCACCTTGTATACAAGGTGTATATATATTTTATAAAAATATCCTTTTTTATACAGATTATTAAAATGTTTCAAAATTTGAATTTAAATATGAAATATATCATTTATATAAAAAAACTTCATTAATCTCCAAGTAAAAATTAAATTTCATAATATTTTTTCTAAAATATTCTTTTAACTCTATTAAAAAAATATCTCAAGTAAAATAATAATATAAAAAAACCCTAAAATAATTTTTTTTATAAATTAACTCATATTAAACATATTTACGCAATAAAAAAACATTTTAAATAAAAATAATCACAGATAATCATTAAAATTCCCATTTTAATGCACTTACCTTTCGAAAATCAAATTCTGGAGATGATCTCGAAGTAAATCAATACAGATAGAAATTTTTTTAAATACTAACGTTTCATGAATAATTTGATAGCGCTATTACTATATCAGAATTGTAAAAATTAATTGATCTAGCTATATTCACAAAATTATATAGAACATTAAATAAAACGTAATTTTTTAATATTGGTTATTAAAATGCTTCAAAAATTAAACATAAAGATAAAATATTTCATTAATAAAACAAAAATTTTATTAATCCGTTAAATAAAGATTAAATTTCAAAATATTTTTTCTAAAATGTAAGTTTTACTCTATTTAAAAAATACTTTAAGTGAACTAATAATTTTAGAAAACGCACAACATATTTTCTTTATAAATTACCTTAAAATAATTATTTTTAAACAAATTTACTTTGTAAACAATCAACCTTTTCCAAAGGTCTTATTTTTTAATTGATCCAAAATTTCTGTTTATAAAAAAAAACTTTCACCGCATTTTTAAACTGTTTTTTACAGACTGCCAACTATTAATATACGGAAATGTACAAAATTATTGCAGTAAAAATAACAACAAAAAGTCAATTATATCATTTGAGTTCCCATTTAATTGCACCTACCTTTTGAAAATCAAATTCTAATGACGATCTTGAAGTACATCGTAAATCGATACAGATAGAAAGTGTTTTTAAAGACTCACCCTGTAACAAAAGAAAGAAATAATTAGTTTATTCGAGTTAAGATTTAAGTACTGTTATTATAGATTGTTGTGAATTAGTTTTGAGGTACTTTAAAAAAATAATTTTACTATTTTTTCCAAATTTAATAACTGTGGGTTGAAATGTTTTGAATGGGCTACTTAATAAAAATGTATCAGTTTAAATTTGGATAAAATCAATCTAACTAAAGTATTTTTAAAATATTATAAAACCGATAATAACTGATTTAAATAGGAAATTATTTCGTTTATTTTTGACCACAGCGTATTTATTTTACTATTAAAAACTTGCTGGTTATAATTTTAACAGTGTATCTCATTTATAAAATATATATTTATGTCACTTACCCCTTTTATTATTAAAAATAAGCCCAACTGATGATCGTGGAGAACGCCCTTTGAAGATCTGACGAAAGTTTCTTCAATACTCACCTGGAACTGATAATTAAAACTTATAATAATAATAATTTTGTTTCAATATATACAAGGTGTCCTAAATTATATCAGGAATGTATGTTTTGCAAGGTTTTTAACAGAGATATATTTAAAGTAAAATTAGCAAAATTTTAAAATATAAAAAGTGTAGGTACCATTTTTAAAATAAACAAGTTGGTATTACATTTATTTGATGAGATAACCTTGTTTTGTAACAAAAAGAAATTATTTTATAATATAACATTTTTCAATAATCACTCTGTATGTCGCTAAGGCGAGAAATTTATTTGACTGGGAAAATGTAACTTAAAAGAAAAAGGGAAAACTTGAAATCTTAACTACTTATACAGTATAATGCAAATGTATGGAATAAATTCATTATTTCAGAAACGGACGACTTTTAAAAAAAATCTAAAACACGACAATTTTAATTTTTGAATGGCCATCAACTGCTATAGATGAGTTGGACATTACATCATTAGTGATGGCGTAATGACGTCATTGACGATTTTTTTAAATACAAACGGAGGTCACGTGACAGCTTATTTGAAAGTTCTCCTTAGCGCCTTTGCCACAATGTAATCATTTAAATATTTATTTCTACAGGGTTAAACAAAATTATGAACTTTGTTAAGTAACATGGAATTACAATAAATATTCATTCACTGAACTAAAATACACTAAGGACCGCCACTGGGAATAAAACAAAATAGTGTTTATTGTTGGTTTCAAAAAAAACTACATTGATAAAAACAATGCTACTCGGAATTATTTTTACAAAAATATTTAAATCAGTATTGTCATTGACTCGTCTTTATTCGTCAATGATCTGTGAATCTGTCAAGTTTTTTGCCGACGTTAATAACAGCATTTACAAAAATGAAACAGAAACAGAACGAATCGAGATTTTAACCATGATTGGTTATGGAGATAGAGTGAGGACTCAAGCAGAAGTTCGTAATTTATTTAATGCTAAATACCCCAATCGCGATCCAATTACTCAATCAACAGTAAGTAAAATTGAAAAAAAAAAATAGAGAAACGGGCCATGTTAAAGATCTTCCCAGAAGTGGTAGAATATCAATATCCTAAGCCAAAAAACTGGACGTTGTACTGGTGTTTCAAGAAAATCCTCATACAGACATGTCGATATTGGGAGAAGGTGAATGTTTGTGCCGGCATTATAAACAATCAAATGGTAGGGTCATATTTTTTTAAAGAAAACCTAACTGCTGCTAGTTATCTAGAATTTCTTTAAAATTATCTGTTGCCACAGCTGAATCATCTATTTCCAAATAGAAATGATTTATGGTACCAACAGGATGGAGCTCCTCCACACTATGGCGTTGAGGTACGAAATTACCTTAATAACGTTTTCCCAGGAAGGTGGATAGGTAGAAGGGGGCCTATCGAATGGCCACCAAGATATCCAGAATTGACTCCGTTAGACTTTTTTGAGGGGATATTTAAAGAGCAGAGTAATCAAAATCGACCGAATAATGTAGAGGAGTTGAAGGAGCGAATCCGAACGGAAATTGCACAAATAACACCTGAAGTCCTCGAAAACGTTAGGAAAGAATTTACTGCTCGTCTTTCTCATTGTATCATTGCTGAAAGTCGGCAATTTGAACATTTGTTGTAATTTAATTGTATTTAAGTAAACATTATTTATTCTAAGTTAATTGTATTAATAAACCAACAGTTTTGGTTAACCCTGTAGAAATAAATATTCAAATAATTACATTGTTGCAAAGACGATAAGGAGACCTTTCAAATGAGCTGTCCATGGCGTCATTACACCGTCACCAATGACGTAATGTCCAACACATCTATAGCAGCTGATGGCCATTCAAAAATTAAAATTGACATGTTTTAAGATTTTTTTAAAAGTCGTCTGTTTCTGAAATGTATTCCATACATTTGCATCATACTGTATACGAAGATAACTCACTCTTATATTATTTTACTGTAATTTTATGTATAATTATTGCAGAAAAAAATATATAAGATTAGTTACTATATTTTAAACAAACAAAATATGACCAGTCCACCTGCTGAGGAAATAACCCTCTATGTGCGATAGATGCATAGTTTGCTCAATACGTATCATATACGTTACTTATCAAATAAGAAATTTATAATATATTTATTTTAAAACGAGTTTAATAAATGAAATGTGCAACTATAAAAAGACAATAGTCGATATTGAAGGTTTTTAATACATTTTATGGAATTTTTACCTCTAATAAAAAAAGAATGGTTATATTCTAAGTAATAAGGTTTTTAACCATACAAATATATTAATTTGAAAATAATTGTTTTATACCGGTAAATCAGTAACTTATAATTAAGAATAGTTTATGCAATCATTAATTTTTCCAACTCTTAAATCTAGAAAATTAATTTGAATTAATTTCTTCAATTTCTAACGGAAAATGTACTCCACATTATTTCAAACAAAAACCGGCTTATAAAACGATCTTTTTTCTCTTAAATAAATAAAAAATAATAAATTAAATAAACTCACTGATTGGCCAGTCATCATCTGCTTTTCAACCATCACTTTTTGAACTGCCATTGTCAACATTCACATATTTCAGTTTTAAAAAACACTAACACTGTAGTTTTGTCAATAACCGGCAGTTTTTTCCCGCACAAACACTATTTAGAAGAAAAATCTGTATATATACGCGCACTTAAATCCGTAAAAATACGTTTTTATTAAATGTATACCGGCTAATTTCCGAATAACTTTTGTGTACTACCGATTCCACCGCCTGCACAAAAGGTACTGACTGATACATCTATAAGTAAAAATGATAAGACTATGACTGTAGCTATAAAACTAGTTTATTAATCATATATCGTTAACTAATTTGATTAAGAATAAAATACTTTCTAAACGACAAAATTATTCCGAAGGGAGTTACAGTCTTAAAAGAATAAGATAAATTCAGAAAAACTGTTATGTAGCATAACCTTATTTCTGAAAAACAAAATTAAATAAGGTTCTACAAACACAAATTGTTAGAATTCACAACAGTTAACGATATAAAATAAATATTTAAAAGAAAAATGAAAATACACTTTTTCATTAAATTTTCAAACATATCAGCATATTTTAAAAGTAGTACTGCACAGCCAAATGTAAAATTGTATTTTACAAGTAGCTCGACCCTGATTGTTTTTAATCCAAATTTATATCTCTCTTTGAGCCATGCAAATGATGTATCAATGTTGATGATGGGTGACTATTTTCTGTTGCTGCATTTTCAATAAACAAATTATCTAAAAATTTAAAAACTGATATTTAAAAGATGTTTGTATTGAAGGAAAGTAAAATTACTCAAAATTCCAATTTATTCTACCTTTTATTTTTAAAGTAGAAGGCCCTGACAATAACTGTTTTTCTCCTATTGCACCTGGCTCTGTAGTTCTGGAAGTTGATGGCATATCTCTTTCTTCTGAAGATGATCATTCTAAAATATGATTTTAACTGCCTAACATGGCTTAACATATTTGACTATTATTTACTTCAAACTTTGACCCAACATCAATGTTTTCTGATTTCTACAATTGTTGAACAATAGTATATTATATATTTTATCCTCTCTTATGCTTCACCCCGTATAAAAAAACCATCGAAAATAATGCACGTGATAAAGAAGCTTGTTTAACATCGAACCGACACAGGTAGATGCATTATTAAAATTAGGTGTGCGAAAGTCCTCAATAAATAAAAGTTGTAACCATGAAAACTGGCAGCGGAGTGTGGCGAATCATATCGTTTTTATGTTTCATCTTCGGTTTTGTTTTTGTTTGGAAATTCGGGAGCGAATTCGGTACGGTCTTCATATTCTTCGCTGCTGGATACGCATTTTTAATATGAAGAATTCTTATACAATTTACCAACTGATGATTTTTTTTATTTAAGTGTATAGACGACATGTTGGGTTATAAAAACGTACAATTTTCAATGTTTTAATATTCCTACAGGATGTTATGAAATTGCTGATCTTGAAGCGTTTATCAGTGATAAAATGGACGCAAGCAATTCAATAACACCACCGAAGGATATATTTTCACTAAAACCTAATCACAATACGTTGAAATGTGAAATTTTCAGTAAATATAAAATTTCCTTTATGCAAGCTGATAGTCTTGGAAGAATATTGGGGTTTTCACCGAAAATACTCGACGTCAACGAAATGCACTCTTCAGATCTCCCCGTCAAAATCATTAAAGTATCCAGTATTCGCTTCGATTGTAACATTACCACTGGAGCCTTTGATGCGAACAGACCTGCCCATACAATCTACGAATTCGTCATACAAGTAGATCCAGGATATTCCATTGACGAAATTCCTCATAATTTGATCTACTTACCCGTTATACCACAACGTGAAATAACTAACATCACTGTCATTGCCTTAGATCAAGACGGTCAACCTGTAAACTTTAGAGGTGAATCGAGTACATTGATATTGGAGCTTAGAGCGCGAAACAGATGGGACTAATAATCAATCATCATCATAAAAGACATTTTACACATTTTCCAACTTCATTAGCTAAGCAGCCGCCGGTGAAACAACTCACGTTGGCAAACAAATTGGTGCTGCAATCGCTGGGTTTTAGATTGAAATGACAACCATGTATGGAAAACGACTTCGTCAAAATGACAATATGCCTTCGATGTTTGATATCTACCGTAAGCCGGTCTTTGATGATTCCATTCGAAAGGCTGAATACAGAACCTATGCTCCATTTATCAAATCATTCAATTGCAGTGACATTGTGGAGTTTAGCATTAATCAGGTTGATTCGTTCTTTGCAATGAGCGAAACTTTGTTGTGCATTAAAGGTTCCCTCGAAACACACGGAGCAGGAGACGTAAAATTAGCAAATAATTTTGGAGCCTTTCTTTTCGATTCATGTACGTACAGTGAAAGTGCTAGGGAAATGGAAACAGTTCGAGATCCTGGAATTGTAAGTGCCGTACGTGCTATGACTTGTTATAACCAAGAAGATTCCAATCATATGGCTATAGCTGGCTGGAATTACCCGAAAGATCCTATTCTAAATGTCAGCGACAAGTCCTTCAACCTTCAAATACCTCTCAAACATATTTTCAACATTTTTAACGATTATTCTATGATTACATGTGGACGACAAACAATACGATTAGTTCGAGCACGAAATGATAATGATTGCATCTATATTACCGACAAGTCCGGTACGGTCTCCAGTATAACTGCTAAAATTAACATTACAAGTGTTGAATTAAAAGTTAAACATATCTTTCCCAATGATGATATAAAGATAAATCTCATGAAATCCATTCAAAAAGATCAGCCTATAGTTATTCCATTTAGAAAGTGGGAGTTACACGAATTGCCCTCAATTACTAAAGGTGCAAGACGTGAGGTTTGGGCTGTTAAAACATCCACTTCAGTTGAAAGACCCCGTTTTGTTATTGTTTTCTTTCAAACTGACAAACGTAACGTGAGCACAGCCGATCCTACTTTATTTGACAATGCAGATGTACAAAGTATAAGACTGTCACTTAATGGTGAATTTTGGCCCAATGAAAGAATGCAATTGGATTTTAGTAAAACTGACTACAATGAAGCATATTTTAACTATACTGAATTCTATCCCAACTACGCGAACTCCACACAGAAGCGCCCCCTGCTGGATTATTCCTCTTTCAAGAAACGGGCATTGTTTGTTATCGATTGTTCCAAACAGGAAGAAAGCATGAAAGCGTCCACAGTCGATGTAAAACTTGATATTGAAGCAAACATAGGCTTTCCCGAAAATACCAAAGTCTATTGCATCATAATTCATGATTGTGTAATGGAATACTTTCCCCTCACCGAAATTGTTAAAAGTTTAAACTAGACGTTGATTAGAGTTAGTGTTCGAGCAGACGTCAACATGAGAATAGCTTTTGTAGATATCAAGGCTTTGTCGTAGATGGATTTTTCGTTGTCAAAGAACTAACGATAGAAATTGGTTTCAAAAGTTCACATTACATGTTTTTACCACCTCAACCATTTTCTACATTAAGTAATGAGGACAAAAAAGACTGCAACCTACTTGGAAAAAAATGTGCACGGAATTCGATACTCTTCAGGAGATGTAGAATATTCTAAAGTTAATGAAATATTGGAAAGCAAGCTATTGTATGCTGCAGACTACATTTACGTTCGTGGTCAACAAAAAGCCAAGTTTCTGCAAAATAAATGTAACATTTTCAACGTTTTTCCTCACATTTGCGAAGTCGGCAAGTTCGATGGTACACCGTGTGCAACAGTAAACTTTGCCAAGGATCCAAACCCCTGTCACACCTCTGGACTATATTCGTGCACCGAACGAAATGTACAACGTCTCCGCCACTGGTTTTTGAATACTGTATTACCATAAAATAAATAAACCTTAACCACAAATGAGTTTTTATTTTATACACCACTACTTAGAAATAAAACAAGTTGTTTATTCCTCAACTCTTATATTACACGAAGATTCAAATTTACGTTTAACAATTTTTAAAATAATTTTTAAAATTAAAACAAAGACAGATGCTAAAATTATACATGACATAGCAAAAACATTATTAATTTCATTTTTTATGCTCTCTTCTTCTGTTCTATTAAACATGGTTGAATACGTCTTAACGGATAAGTAGTTTTCGGTAATTTACGGCAATCCCAGTTTAGACTGCTCCACGTTGTTCTTGCTTCCCTAGTTTGTTTCATAACCTTACTCTTATCTTCATAAAAAGCAATGTCTTCAATTCCATGACTGTGCTCTTCTGAAGACATAATGTAACTGGCCGTTGACGATCGCATGACCCTTGTAAAATATGTGTGATGACGTCATAGCATCGTATTACTGGTACCCTTTTGACAATCGTTGTGTCGTAACTTTACATCCTAATTCATTCCCATATAAAGAGAGAATTAGTGTTCAATCAGAAAATGGAGAACCGTCATACCCCCCACGTATATAAACATTTTTATTTGCCACGTAACCGTTTCCGTATTAAGAATGATCATAATCCGATATTTCGATGATCTAATTCGCGACAAACCCTGTATATCCCGTATGAAAAATTGACATCCCCGTACCTCTTACGAATGATCTTCGCGAATACCCTGTACCCACATCATAATATACGAATGATCGAATTGACATTTTTAATTAACGACCATATCCCCGTATCGACATTTTTGCCATTTTTGCGTATTAAGAATGAACATAATTCGATATTTCGACGATCTAATTCATCGCGACAAACCCTGTATATATCCCGTATCTAACCCGTACCATATCATCAAATTGATATTTTAAATACAAAAACTCTAAGTTGTTTAGTATCCCGACATACCCTGTATATGATTAGATTACAAGCACAGACCAAATTCGATGAAAACGATCAAAATACGCGACGCGAGTTTAAATACCCATTCTTAACATATATAATCCTTCGTTAGCAGCCCAGTGGGTAAGGGCGCTTAAATTATAAATTTCATCCGACGGGACGTAGGTTCGAGTCCCACCAGCGGCCAACTTTTTTCAAACCAGCAGGCAACCCGCAATACAACACAAACTCGTACACTTCTTTAATAATTCCAATAAAATTCGTTCCAGTCGCTCAATTATACAATCATTATAATATAACACAACTATTCCAAATAAACAACTGGTCCACAATTCAGAACCACAGTTTAGAACCGTTCCAGAACTCCTATGCTGTATATACGGAGGTACCCCCACTCCTTCACTGAGTTAGAACTCTCATAGTACATCTACTAAAAATATTAAATTGATTGTACTAACCCTTACTTTTTGGAAGTCCATCTTATTCAAAATGAGGGTCTTCCAATGGGAAGTCCCATTTCTCCAATTTTAGCAAATATTTTTATGGATAATTTAGAAAACAAAATCTTTAATTCTAGTTATAAAAACAATATTGTATTTTGGTATAGATATGTTGATGATGTGTTAGCAGGATTTGTAGGTAGCGAACGACAATTAGATATATTTTTTAATTATATTAATACCTTACATCCTAAAATTAATTTTACTTTAGAAGTTGAAGAAAATAATTCAATTAATTTTCTAGATTTAAAAATTGAAAAAGTTAATAATTTACTAAATTATTCAATATACAGAAAACCAACACAAACAGATGTAACCATACCATATAATTCAAATCATCCTATAACACATAAATTAGCAGCTTATAATTCTATGATACATGAGGCATTTTCAATTCCAATGGACAAAATTAACTTTGATAAAGAAATTTATATCATAAAACAAATAGCTACATCTAAACTAAACTTCCACTATTTATTTGAAAAATTCGCTTTAAAATCAATTACAGCTGTTTCGCTATCACTAGCATCGTCAGATTGACATATTGAAATTACATGTTGTTTGTTTGTAACTAGGTGCTTGATGTTGATAAGGAGTTAAGGCTAGACCAAGTAAGGAAGTAATAAGACATAACAATATTAAAGCCTAGATGTTATTAGCCCTAAGGGATTATCCTGGATGTATTTCCCTCTAAGATCAGTATAACTGTGCAATGATATAGAAAAACCAGGAAAAAACTATATCATGCTGATCTTTACAATAACTTAATATATTTATGTTATAATAATGTCTTATCTATGTATAAAATGAAGACTCAATCAAAGTAAACAGTTTAATAGTGGAGAACTTCCAAGATTTATTTGTTCATTAACTACTTTAAACTGTTGATCTGCTAGATGTCTTTTAATTTCAAGTTCTTCTAGAAAATCTAAATTTTGTTTTTTATCACAAATGTGTAGTATATGAATGTCATTGGTGTGTATAAGTGAGTTTGGATGTTCCAGTAGGTGTTTTGCATAGTTCGACTTATCTGGTTGTTGTAATCTATATGCTCTTAAGTGTTCATTAAATCTTACTTCAAAATTTCTTTGTGTTTGACCTATATATACTGCATTACATTTTGGACAATTAATTTTGTAAACACCAGATTTTTTAATTTTGGTAGTTTTGTTTTTACATTTAACAATTTTGTTCCAATACTATTTTGTGTTTTAAATGATATTAATGTTGATGTTGCCGAAGATATTATTTTTGAAATTGCATTGGAAATATTTCCACAATATGTAATACTTTTATAGCTTTTAATTTCTTTAGTTTGTTTTGGATATATTAGTTCTAGTGACATTTTTTGTTCTTTCTTATTAATTAATTTATTTATCAAATGTATTGGATAGCCATTAGATGTAGCTATTTGTTTTATGATCTCAATTTCTTTATTAAAATTACTTTTGTTCATTGGAATCGAAAATGCTCTATGTATCATGGAATTATAAGCTGCTAATTTATGTGATAGTGGATGATTTGAATTATATGGTATGGTTACATCTGTTTGTGTAGGTTTTCTGTATATTGAATAATTTAATGAATTATTAACTTTTTCAATTCTTAAATCTAGAAAATTAATTGAATTATTTTCTTCAACTTCTAAAGTAAAATTAATTTTAGGATGCAAGGTATTAATATAATTAAAAAATATATCTAACTGCCGGTCGCTACCTACAAAACCTGCTAACACATCATCAACATATCTATACCAAAATACAATATTGTTTTTATAACTAGAATTAAAGATTTTGTTTTCTAAATTATCCATAAATATATTTGCCAAAATTGGAGAAATAGGACTTCCCATGGGAAGACCCTCATTTTGAATATAAACTTTGTTATCAAAAGTAAAATAATTTTGACTAATGCATACATCAAATAGATCAATTATGTCTGATATTATACCTGGATGGATATTTCTTTCATCTAATAGCTTTTTAACTAGAACTATACACTCTTTAGGAGGTATTTTTGAGAACATATTAGTTACGTCAAACGATACTAATTTAGTATTATTTTGTAAATTACATTTATTCAATTTTTTGATCAAATCTAATGAATTTTGTACTGAATATTTAGATGTGTAACCATAATTGTTTAGGATACTATTTAATTTTTTAGCTACTTTAGTATTAGGAGTGTTAACATACGAAACTACCGGTCTAATTGGTTTTGAATCTTTATGTAATTTAATTGTTCCATATAATTCTGGACATTGAGGATTTTTATTTACTAGGTATTTTTTATCGAAGTCATTAAATAGGTAATTTGAATGATTTACATGTTCTCTTATTTGGTTTGAAAATTTCTGTGTAGGATCGTTTTTTAGAATTTTGACATTACTTGACATTATGAAATCATTCACTTTAGATTTATAATCTTCTCTTTTTAAAATTACTGTTGAGTTACCCTTATCTGATTTTGTTATAATTAGGTTATTTTCATCTACTTTATTTTTGATTGATTTTAAAGCTAAAATGTCATTTTTAATACTTTGACTTTGACTTTTAAATTTGTTTGGTTTTATATCTTTAATAAGATTTGCTATTTGCATTTTTTTCATAAAATTATTTGATTTAGTGTTCAAAGCTATTTCAGAATCTGTGGCTAAAATTTCTTTTATATTATTAGTGAATTTAGGAGGTATGCAATATTTTAAACCTTTACTTAAAAATGTATTTTCATTATTTGAAAAAATAGTGTCTGATAGATTTGCGAACCGAGGAGCAAAATGTACTGGTATGTGAGTATTTAATGTGTTATTGTGTTGTGTATAATGTGTTGTGTTGTGTTGTATATTTATTAATTTTTCTAATTTACTTAATTGTTTTTGATATTTATTATGTTTCAAAATGCTAACCTGTTCTCTAATTTTATCATCTAAGCAGTCAAATTCTACTGAATGCATGGAATAAGTTAACTCTGAATGAACAGTTTTGATGTAAATGTCAAGAGAATCTCTAATTTTAAACCATTTTCTACTTTCCTCTTTAATCCACATTCTTTGTGCCTTTTTAACTACTTTTTGTGCTTCTTTTGATTGAGTATTACATTTTATATTTACATAACTGGGTATTAAATTCTTCTTAAGACATTCTTGGTTAAACCAGATGTTTTGGGATGCCTTACACCTTTTCTCATGTAACTTCTTGTATAATCGGGTTAATTCTTCTCTCGAAGATGATTTAATGAAATTGATTGTGTTAACCTCTACTTTTTGGAAGTTCATCTTACTAAGAACAATTAATAACTGCACAGTTAAACTAAACTTCCACTATTTATTTGAAAAATTCGCTTTAAAATCAATTACAGCTGTTTCGCTATCACTAGCATCGTCAGATTGACATATTGAAATTACATGTTGTTTGTTTGTAACTAGGTGCTTGATGTTGATAAGGAGTTAAGGCTAGACCAAGTAAGGAAGTAATAAGACATAACAATATTAAAGCCTAGATGTTATTAGCCCTAAGGGATTATCCTGGATGTATTTCCCTCTAAGATCAGTATAACTGTGCAATGATATAGAAAAACCAGGAAAAAACTATATCATGCTGATCTTTACAATAACTTAATATATTTATGTTATAATAATGTCTTATCTATGTATAAAATGAAGACTCAATCAAAGTAAACAGTTTAATAGTGGAGAACTTCCAAGATTTATTTGTTCATTAACTACTTTAAACTGTTGATCTGCTAGATGTCTTTTAATTTCAAGTTCTTCTAGAAAATCTAAATTTTGTTTTTTATCACAAATGTGTAGTATATGAATGTCATTGGTGTGTATAAGTGAGTTTGGATGTTCCAGTAGGTGTTTTGCATAGTTCGACTTATCTGGTTGTTGTAATCTATATGCTCTTAAGTGTTCATTAAATCTTACTTCAAAATTTCTTTGTGTTTGACCTATATATACAGCATTACATTTTGGACAATTAATTTTGTAAAAAATCAGATTATTTTAATTTAGGTAATTTTGTTTTTACATTTAACAATTTTGTACCAACATTATTGTATGATTTGAATGAAATTAATGCAGATGTTACCGAAGATATTATTTTTGAAATTGTATTAGAAATATTTCCACAATATGTAATACTTTTATAACTTTTAATTTCTTTAGTTTGTTTTGGATATATTAGTTCTAGTGACATTTTTTGTTCTTTCTTATTAATTAATTTATTTATCAAATGTATTGGATAGCCATTAGATGTAGCTATTTGTTTTATGATCTCAATTTCTTTATTAAAATTACTTTTGTTCATTGGAATCGAAAATGCTCTATGTATCATGGAATTATAAGCTGCTAATTTATGTGATAGTGGATGATTTGAATTATATGGTATGGTTACATCTGTTTGTGTAGGTTTTCTGTATATTGAATAATTTAATGAATTATTAACTTTTTCAATTCTTAAATCTAGAAAATTAATTGAATTATTTTCTTCAACTTCTAAAGTAAAATTAATTTTAGGATGCAAGGTATTAATATAATTAAAAAATATATCTAACTGCCGGTCGCTACCTACAAAACCTGCTAACACATCATCAACATATCTATACCAAAATACAATATTGTTTTTATAACTAGAATTAAAGATTTTGTTTTCTAAATTATCCATAAATATATTTGCCAAAATTGGAGAAATAGGACTTCCCATGGGAAGACCCTCATTTTGAATATAAACTTTGTTATCAAAAGTAAAATAATTTTGACTAATGCATACATCAAATAGATCAATTATGTCTGATATTATACCTGGATGGATATTTCTTTCATCTAATAGCTTTTTAACTAGAACTATACACTCTTTAGGAGGTATTTTTGAGAACATATTAGTTACGTCAAACGATACTAATTTAGTATTATTTTGTAAATTACATTTATTCAATTTTTTGATCAAATCTAATGAATTTTGTACTGAATATTTAGATGTGTAACCATAATTGTTTAGGATACTATTTAATTTTTTAGCTACTTTAGTATTAGGAGTGTTAACATACGAAACTACCGGTCTAATTGGTTTTGAATCTTTATGTAATTTAATTGTTCCATATAATTCTGGACATTGAGGATTTTTATTTACTAGGTATTTTTTATCGAAGTCATTAAATAGGTAATTTGAATGATTTACATGTTCTCTTATTTGGTTTGAAAATTTCTGTGTAGGATCGTTTTTTAGAATTTTGACATTACTTGACATTATGAAATCATTCACTTTAGATTTATAATCTTCTCTTTTTAAAATTACTGTTGAGTTACCCTTATCTGATTTTGTTATAATTAGGTTATTTTCATCTACTTTATTTTTGATTGATTTTAAAGCTAAAATGTCATTTTTAATACTTTGACTTTGACTTTTAAATTTGTTTGGTTTTATATCTTTAATAAGATTTGCTATTTGCATTTTTTCATAAATAAAATTATTTGATTTAGTTTTCAAAGCTATTTCAGAATCTGTGGCTAAAATTTCTTTTATATTATTAGTGAATTTAGGAGGTATGCAATATTTTAAACCTTTACTTAAAAATGTATTTTCATTATTTGAAAAAATAGTGTCTGATAGATTTGCGAACCGAGGAGCAAAATGTACTGGTATGTGAGTATTTAATGTGTTATTGTGTTGTGTATAATGTGTTGTGTTGTGTTGTATATTTATTAATTTTTCTAATTTACTTAATTGTTTTTGATATTTATTATGTTTCAAAATGCTAACCTGTTCTCTAATTTTATCATCTAAGCAGTCAAATTCTACTGAATGCATGGAATAAGTTAACTCTGAATGAACAGTTTTGATGTAAATGTCAAGAGAATCTCTAATTTTAAACCATTTTCTACTTTCCTCTTTAATCCACATTCTTTGTGCCTTTTTAACTACTTTTTGTGCTTCTTTTGATTGAGTATTACATTTTATATTTACATAACTGGGTATTAAATTCTTCTTAGTAAATAAAAATCCTCAATGTCCAGAATTATATGGAACAATTAAATTACATAAAGATTCAAAACCAATTAGACCGGTAGTTTCGTATGTTAACACTCCTAATACTAAAGTAGCTAAAAAATTAAATAGTATCCTAAACAATTATGGTTACACATCTAAATATTCAGTACAAAATTCATTAGATTTGATCAAAAAATTGAATAAATGTAATTTACAAAATAATACTAAATTAGTATCGTTTGACGTAACTAATATGTTCTCAAAAATACCTCCTAAAGAGTGTATAGTTCTAGTTAAAAAGCTATTAGATGAAAGAAATATCCATCCAGGTATAATATCAGACATAATTGATCTATTTGATGTATGCATTAGTCAAAATTATTTTACTTTTGATAACAAAGTTTATATTCAAAATGAGGGTCTTCCCATGGGAAGTCCTATTTCTCCAATTTTGGCAAATATATTTATGGATAATTTAGAAAACAAAATCTTTAATTCTAGTTATAAAAACAATATTGTATTTTGGTATAGATATGTTGATGATGTGTTAGCAGGTTTTGTAGGTAGCGACCGGCAGTTAGATATATTTTTTAATTATATTAATACCTTGCATCCTAAAATTAATTTTACTTTAGAAGTTGAAGAAAATAATTCAATTAATTTTCTAGATTTAAGAATTGAAAAAGTTAATAATTCATTAAATTATTCAATATACAGAAAACCTACACAAACAGATGTAACCATACCATATAATTCAAATCATCCACTATCACATAAATTAGCAGCTTATAATTCCATGATACATAGAGCATTTTCGATTCCAATGAACAAAAGTAATTTTAATAAAGAAATTGAGATCATAAAACAAATAGCTACATCTAATGGCTATCCAATACATTTGATAAATAAATTAATTAATAAGAAAGAACAAAAAATGTCACTAGAACTAATATATCCAAAACAAACTAAAGAAATTAAAAGCTATAAAAGTATTACATATTGTGGAAATATTTCCAATGCAATTTCAAAAATAATATCTTCGGCAACATCAACATTAATATCTTTTAAAACACAAAATAGTATTGGAACAAAATTGTTAAATGTAAAAACAAAACTACCAAAATTAAAAAAATCTGGTGTTTACAAAATTAATTGTCCAAAATGTAATGCAGTATATATAGGTCAAACACAAAGAAATTTTGAAGTAAGATTTAATGAACACTTAAGAGCATATAGATTACAACAACCAGATAAGTCGAACTATGCAAAACACCTACTGGAACATCCAAACTCACTTATACACACCAATGACATTCATATACTACACATTTGTGATAAAAAACAAAATTTAGATTTTCTAGAAGAACTTGAAATTAAAAGACATCTAGCAGATCAACAGTTTAAAGTAGTTAATGAACAAATAAATCTTGGAAGTTCTCCACTATTAAACTGTTTACTTTGATTGAGTCTTCATTTTATACATAGATAAGACATTATTATAACATAAATATATTAAGTTATTGTAAAGATCAGCATGATATAGTTTTTTCCTGGTTTTTCTATATCATTGCACAGTTATACTGATCTTAGAGGGAAATACATCCAGGATAATCCCTTAGGGCTAATAACATCTAGGCTTTAATATTGTTATGTCTTATTACTTCCTTACTTGGTCTAGCCTTAACTCCTTATCAACATCAAGCACCTAGTTACAAACAAACAACATGTAATTTCAATATGTCAATCTGACGATGCTAGTGATAGCGAAACAGCTGTAATTGATTTTAAAGCGAATTTTTCAAATAAATAGTGGAAGTTTAGTTTAACTGTGCAGTTATTAATTGTTCTTAGTAAGATGAACTTCCAAAAAGTAGAGGTTAACACAATCAATTTTTTAGCTACATCTAATGGCTACCCAATTCATTTGATAAATACATTAATTAATAAAAAAGAACAGAAAGTGGCACTACAACTAATATTTCCTAAACAAACTAAAGAAATATCAAAAATAATAACTTCGGCAACATCAGCAATAATATCATTTAAAACACAAAATAATGTTGGTACAAAATTGTTAAATGTAAAAACAAAATTACCTAAATTAAAAAAATCTGGTGTTTACAAAATTAATTGTCCAAAGTGTAATGCTGTATATATAGGTCAAACACAAAGAAATTTTGAAGTAAGATTTAACGAACATTTAAGAGCATATCGATTAAAACAACCAGATAAGTCAAATTATGCAAAACACCTACTTGAACATCCAACCTCACTCTTTCACACCAATGACATCCAAATACTACACATTTGTAATAAAAAACAAAATTTAGATATCCTTAAAGAACTTGAAATAAAAAGACATCTAGCAGATCCACAATTTAAAGTTGTTAATGAACAAATAAATCTGGGAAGTTCTCCACTTTTAAAGTGTTTGCTTTGATTGAGTCTTCATTTTATACATAGATAAGACGTAATTGTAACACAAATATATTAAGTTATTGTAAAGATCAGCATGATATAGTTTTTTCCTGGTTTTTCTATATCATTGCACAGTTATACTAATCTTAGAGGGAAATACATCCAGGATAATCCCTTAGGGCTAATAACATCTAGGCTTTAATATTGTTATGTCTTATTACTTCCATACTTGGTCTAGCCTTAATACTACCTAAACATCAGGTACCTAGCTACAAACAAACAAAATGTAACTTAAATGTCAATCTGACGATGCTTAATAGCGAAACGGCTGTCATTGAGTCTTTTAAAAAAGCAATTTTTAAATAAATATTGGAAGTTTTGTTAAAACGAAGAGTTTTTTAATAATGAAAAATATGTCATTCCCACAATTTTTGTCAACTGTAGTCAATTAAAATCGGTCATAATTTAGTTGGTACACTTGAAAACCAATTTTAAAAATAAAGACTCACTATTTGAGTTGAAGGACACTTGAATCTGGTTTGGTGAATGGTAATAAACTTAAAGTTAAGTATTTTGGAATATTTATACGATCTAAAGCCTCGTTTACACCAAAAGTGGTCAACATTGACTTTATGTTGACGACAAAAGTTGGCCACAATTTTTGAAGTCTGCGTTTGTTGAAAATATAAGCTCATGTCTTTGCCTTTTTTTTCATTTCTTCCTAAGATATCAATAGTAGAGGAGCTTGGGGTGGTAGCAGCTTGTGTTATTATAGGCAAGAAGATGCGACCTAAATGGTTTTCGTTTTTCGTTTGTTTTGAGTTCGCATTCAAAAATTTTCTTTTTTTATGCGACTCATACTTAAAACCAATTTCTTTTAGGAGTTTCCATAACGTATTTCGTCCAAATTTGGGAATCGTATCTACTTCTGCTATAACAGTTGTATTTAAGTACAAAGAATGGACTTGTCTTCTAATGATATCTCTATTAAAGTTATCGACCATAATGGACTCTTTTCCTACATGTTTTTTTGGATCACTATCATTTCCCTGTTCTGCCAACTCCAAATAAATGAACTATAATAAAAGCAGTGAAGCTTTAGTTATAAATAACAGTTATTCGCCGAACATAACCTATATTATACTTTTCGTGTTTTGTTTTTATTTTTTATTTCTTTATGATTGAATATTTTGCTATGTTTTTAATTTATTTAATTGCCAACTCCAAACAAACGAAGTATAGTTTTAGTTAATTGTTTAAAATATCTAAATCTTCAATTTATTTACTTGTTTGCGTGGCTTTGAATGATGAGTAGAAGGCTAACCTAAAAGTAACGTCACTCAGAATTCTCTATAATGAAAAACAAACAAAAATGAAAATGCAGACTTTGGCCACCTGCAGTATTTCCAACAATGTTGAGTTTCTCTGTTCAATTAGGTACGCGGTTTTAAAAAGGTACTATAGATTGAACCTTTCTTCGAATGTCACATTTGGTGCCTTCATTAAAGAATTAATAGAGTATGAAGTATCTATAGCATTGTTAGCAACATTCGTTTATTGATAATGTTGATGTTGATATTTGGTAATAATGTGTCAAAACCAAAAACGAGTTGAAGAAAAATTTTTAGATTTTTGCGAAAGTTTTTACTGAATTTTACTGAATTTCTATTATGTATTTCATAATTTTAATTCTGGACTAGTTTAGTGATTTTTTTTTATATTTGCATCTTATAAAATAGGTTTTTAGTGATTCAACTGTACAAATAAAATTTTTATAAAATTAATCCTCTAGCCATAATCGGCTTTTGAAATTTAAATTTAATGGTTACATACGTCATAAGTGGTAAGTGACGTGTTTCAATAAGATTGGTAGAAAATTTGCGATGTTGTCGATATGCTTTAATAGGTTTGTTCCAACCAAGCAAAGAACCGTTCTAGAACGGTAATATTACCACTCACGAGACCAAATTAGTGCACTGCACAACTCAGTACACCACTGCGCACAAAAATTACTATTTTAGAACGGTTCTTTACTTGATTGGAACAGACCTTATATTAACCGAGAAACTTATCTCTCTCTCTCTTATTTGTTGTCATTAAAAAGAGATAAACATATTGATATTTTTGTTCTCTGATTGACACTTTATCAAATAAGGAGTAAAGCACTAAACAAAATATTCTGTCATTTTCGTTAGTTTAATTTGTTGTTTGGTTGTGTTTGGTTTATGATAGAAATTACTTCTATACTATTTTTGGTTCGAAAATAAAAATCCCTAACACCTTCTCTTGGTGTTATAGCGGTTCCTTCAAAAATAACCAATAGAAGTAATTGTTCTCTCGGGAAGCAACCCTTCTATTGGTACAGTGAGAGAACGAATTTCAAGAATACCGTTTTGGCATTTTCAATAGAACCACGCCCACTTTCTATTGGCTGTTCTATTCTATCACCGTCAAGAATAGGGGTCTTGTTTGTTTATTACAGATAAACACGATTTTCTCTCCTGTCATATATCTTGCCAACTGGTACAATCAGTTAGTCACAGAACACGGTGTTTTGTGCCGCCAGTTCTTTGAGAATACTTAAAACGAACGTAGCTAAAATTTGACAACGTTGACTTTTAAACACACTTCATTATTGGTTATTAGTTGGCGCTACGTTTAAAACTTACTAATTATTTATTGCTAAATTTTACGAAATGAGAAAAATTAATTGCAAAATGAATACCAATATAAGTAAGTAGGTATCGTATTCTAAATATATATTGCTATCATTTTGATTAATAAGATCCTAGTAAACTAGTCCATTTTCATTATGAAAAACATAATAGAAATTCAATTTCTATTATGTATTGCGGTTGCCTATCTTGCTGTAATGCATTTCAGGTACATATGTCACTTATATAGTTAGGCAACCTCAATACATAATGAAAATTGAATTTCTATTATTTATTTCATAATTTTAAATCGGCAATTTCTATTATGTTTTTCTTAATGGAAATACGTGTATTAAAATTAAGAAATACATAATTTTAATTCTGTAAAAAAATAATTACGAAATTAAAATTTTGAAACTAAAGATTATTTTTTATTCTTGTTTTTTAAATATTGTTATTAAATATCAAAACGGCACGCCATAGTGTTTCTAATTTTTTGAAGCGACGATAATGCTCCTAATTATTTAATAACTATTCTTTTCCAAATTAGTTTGGAAACATTTAAAAATTTATATGTTCCTTGTAGATACGTAATATATTTTGGGGAGAGAAGGTGGAACCAGCCAAATTCGAGAATATGGTTAAAGCGTTCCAGTTTTTGGACGAATTCATCGGTAATAATGACTTCGCTGCTGGCAACACTCTTACAATAGCCGATTTAGTGCTCGTCGCCACAGTTTCCACATATGAAATCATGGAATTTGATCTCACTCCTTACAAGAATGTCGTTAGATGGTACGCCAAAGTTAAAACCGTAGCACCAGGATACGAAGAACTGAACGCAAAAAATGTACTAGAATTTAAAGCCTTAGCTGATAAACTAAGAAAGAAATAAAATATTTCGTACCTATATACAATTTGTTTTTGTTCTTATCATATCTGGTTATTGTTAACAAATGAATTAATTTGCAAAATGATATCCGTGTGATAATTAAAGAATGAAAAAGAGTATACAAAACGGATTATGGCAGCAGAGTACTTTTATTGTTACGTTATTTCTCAATAAAAACTATTGGAGGTATTAATCCACTTTTATTTAACTCCTAACTCTATCACCGTAGGATTATAAACACCGTTGGTTTACAATATAACTCGCCAGATTATAAACTGAACCTAACCATAAACAATTTAACACTTTCTTTTTCTAGAACTTCCACTATTTATTTGTAAAATACATTTTAAATTCAGTTTCGCTAAAAACTAGAATATTCAGTTTATAATCTGTCGGTAGTAAACCGTTAAATTGTAAACGATAAAGTTCACAATCTGCCTGATTTTGATTACCCGTAAAATTTTGAAGCGTCCCTGTTTGTCAGTTTAGCAATAGTTCGTGCTGTAGCATTGAATAAAAAAAATACTCACGATTTGTTTGAGATCAATCCTTTATTTTTTAATATTAACGTTTCGTTTGGTTAATTCAAAATCATAATAAACAAATTACAAACATAACAAAATAATCAATCATAAAGAAATAAAAACAAAAATCACTAAAACAGAAATAAAAAAATTCACAAAAGCAATATGAAAACACGAAAATTATAATATAGGTTATGTTCGGCAAATATTAAAATTTGTTAAACATGTAGGTACCTATTAACATCGAAGATTAAAATAATAGTATATTACATAACGAGTGTGGAAAGTGAAATATTACGCACGAGAGAAGTTTAGCACGAGCCGCGTAGTGGCGAGTGCGGAAACGTAACGAGTGCAAGAAATACACTTTCCAACGCGTTGTGTACACGATTTTTCCTACGACCCCAATATTTCTTATAATAATAAATATTTTAAATTTATTTATAAAATTTATTTTAATTGTTAGTCATGCTAAAAATTAGGATTTAAACGAGTTTATATATTGCATGGAAATATAATTAATTAAAATCAAATAACCACCTTTCTCAGGAATTCACATCAAAATTCTTTATTAGCTAAATGACATTTTAATTTTTTTGTGGGCTCTATAAAAATTAATAGTAAAATGGTCAGTCAGTGAAATTAATTGAAAAGTAATGTAATAATAATAGACACAAAGATAATTGTGAACAGAAACACAAACATAACTTCAAAAATCCACATTCGACACATGCACGGAACATAAACACAATATAAAAAAGAAGAATAAACTGTTCTTCTTTCTAAAAGTGTTTTTATAAAAATAATAATACTGAATAAAAATATGTTTATTTTTTAAAAATTTAAAAACCCATAAGAAACTTTTTTCTTTATTCTTACTTTATACAGAAAAATTTTTATTGGCAATTACAATACAATATTTGACACAAGGAAGATTTAAAAAAAATTAAATGGTCCTTGCTTTGACATTTATGTGTTTTTACTATTGATAAATTTGACGTAAATGTAACAGATCATAGAACTATATTTTTTTACTTTTCAATACGTGTATTGATATTTACTTTTCAATACGTGTATTGATATTAGCTACTTTCTTAAGTACAAATAAGTGTGCAAACTAGCACTTTCATATGTGGTCGTAGGAAAAATCAATAACTTACCAGTTCCTGAAAATATTAGAACGGTTTCGGTTATTTCAACAATTGCCTTGGCATCTTTCCAAATACCAAATATACCATACTCCCGATCATACTGTTGACTTGATTTAACTGGCAGAAGATTTTCAGTCGTTTTTATGGCCTTTTCTCTTATATTTTGAGGAATTTCTTCCATTTTAAGCAAATATTTAAACAAAAAATGACAACTGACTAACTGACAGAAACATCAAAATCAAACTTAAATAATCAATGCAAGTCACTTGATAAATTTCTGTAGAATTATTTTTGTTCATAAAAATCAATTTTTAGGCAAAACATAAAGCATTGTATGCACCACGGGCATTGTTACACTCTAATATCCATCAGCCCTCGATCCAGAGGCCCTCGGGCTGCTATTTCCACCTTCCGGGCATTATCGTCCTTACAATGTCCTTGATACATAAATAGCTAAAATGTTGTTGATAAAATTGGAGATTTCCCATTTTAAAAGGAATAATGTAAGGAAATCCAATTCGTAAAAACAACACATTCTTGTAGAATTATTATTAAAATAAGGTAAACATCAAAAAGAAAAATGAGAAGGTCATTTAACAAAGTAAATGATAGACTTCAATATTAAAAAGAAACAGCACCAAAATATACGTTCGTTTTGATGGTGGAATTGAATCAAAATGCCCAAAAATGACGAAGAAAAACCCTTTTATTCATTTAAAACTTGAAAAATATTTTTTTAATTATTTTTCCTTTATCCACTGATACAAACCTCCATCAATCAGAATGAAAAAAATCATTTCTGACTCCTTTTTTCTCAGGGATGAAGACCCTTAATAAAGAGGAAAATGAATTGTTTTGATTTATTATTATTATTATACATTGTTTCAATTTTAATACTATTACGATAGCATAAAAGAGAACTCACTCCCATCAATCTCTTAATTGACATTTTTAACACATTGTAGTTAAACATAAACAGCATTAAATATTCCATTCAAGCAAAAGTTTCACAATTCTTGCTTCACCTGTAACAGTACCTATTAACATTTTAAGCACCTGGTATCCTAAATATTAAATTAAATTAGTACTGCGAGCTCCAACTTTCCGAAAGAATTCTTAATAATAAAATAATCAATACGGTCTCTATAATTGTAATTGGAAGTTCAAAGTAGATACGCTACGAGGTGTACTAATGAGTTGGCATTATCGGTTCAAGAGGTTTTAATAATTATTCCCAGTCTCATTTCTTGTATTGGTTTACTGTCATATACAGAAAGTTGGAATATAATACAGTAAACTAGAAGCATCTAATTTGAAGATTCAGTAAACTTGAACAGCTTGTAAACTTTAAGCTCTCGTATGCACGAGCATTTTTAACTGGATCATCTCTACAACTTGGGCAGATCATCCCTCCACTCGTGATCTTCCACAGTCATTTGGAACCACCTAAACAATGCCGTAGCTACCCCAAGGTGCGGCGAAGGATCGTCCACTATTGTTAACGGATAAGTTTATTGTGGTATATCAAGTTTACTGTTTTCATATTTTTTTCTTTTATCTCCGTTTATATCTATCTATACCGTCAACTGTATTAGTATTTTTAAAGAACTGTTTGCGGATTATTTTTTTTGTAACGTATTCTCAACTTCATTCATTTTAGCACCAAGGAAATCTATTTATCTTTTATCTGTTTGTACATTTTCATATCATTTTTTTATCTTTATAGACAGTTTTTTCTGACATCTTTCTGTCATCTTATAATACTTATTTAAATAACTCAGCTTAAAACAACTTTCTTCAGTAGTATCATAAAAAATAAAAAGATTTCAGTGGCGCCCTTATAATTTCTTAAAGAAACAAATATTGTACTACAGTCAGAGCTAATGAACTTACTCACCCCTAGCCGAGGTATTTAACTATTATAATTTTTGCTGTGATAAACATTTATAAATTTTGTTAATTATTGAAATATCTTTTACAACTAATTAAAGATGAAATTAAGATTAATGGTTGTTTTATTGTAAATTACATTTTTTTCTATTGGTATATTGTTATTTTTTTTTAAAGTTAACTAAATATTTTTATAAATTCACTCTCAATATGTAAATCATATCACAAATTGACGCCCAACGTCATAATTTACACACCCCATACAATTATTATTTATACCATATCATTTTTAATAGTTTTTTCATTAATGTATCACAAGGAGAATATATGCAATTTAAACTTTTTGTGTTTTGGAGGGTGGGTGCCTAGGCGGTTGATAGGGATGAGTTCTCTTTCATATCACTTCAATTTCCCCTTACTATCCTATTAAGTTTGAAAATTGACACACCGTATATGTATTTTAGACTACCTGATAAATATTTACGATATTCTATTGGTTTTTGCGCAAAATTAGAACACTTTTACTATAACAATATTATTTATTTTTGTAAACATCGATTACAACCACCTTTTACAGTTTTATTTTTTGGTTAATTGATTAACTAGAGCTCTGAATTCTTCTAAATTCTTTTCGTTGGCTTCTTCGTATCCTGGAGCTGTGGCTTTAACTTTGGCATACCATCTAACAACATTTTTGTACGGACTGAGATCGTATTCCATCAAATCGAAACTAGATACTGTCGATACCAGAGCCAGATCGGCCAAAGTGAGGTTGTTGCCAGCAGCGTAATCATCGTTGCCTATAAATGTATCCAAAAACTCAAAGGCTTTACCAATCTTTTCAAATTTGGCAGAATCCGCGCTTGCTCCAGCAAATATCATAGGATACTACAACAAAAATTAGAAATGTTTACATGGTGTGGTTTTGGAGGTGGAGCCTGCTTGCATAAAGGGGAAAAAGTAGTCTATTTTGACGCGGACAGTAAGGTTAGAGAGGTAAGGATAGATGAGTTTGAAGGTTAGAGGGAAGATAATGGGAGAGCATGAGCTTCCTGATCAATCCAATGTGACAGTTCTGATCAAAAGGCTTTTAAAATGTCCAAGAATATGGCTGCACTTTGGCGAAGTTGGTTTAATACTCTTTACATGATGATTAAGATGTTAGTCAGTAGGTGATGTTGTTGTGGATGTCCCAGAAATTTCTGATCTTAGTAAAGTACGTTTCACAATAATTCGTTGACTCGGTACCTGACCTTAGGGGATTAGTAATGAAAGGTTATAAATTTCTCACTGTACAGTAAACATTAACAGATCCGTAATTCGGTTTTCAAAATAGATTTAAATAAAACTCAGTAATATTTACTAAAACTTGAATTTATTTTGTAAAAAAAATCACGAAATTTTTTAAAACAAAATTTAACTTTATTTATTAATTTCGATTAAACAAATGAACTAATTCTACATTATTTACAACTATTTAATCTAAATGTAGTTCAGTATCACTATCGTCTTCATTTAAATTAATAACTAAGGGTGCTACAGTTACATTAACATTTCGATATGTACCTTCAACCTTAATAACATGCTGAATCGAATTTTTCCAGCTATCAATGGGAATATTACTTGTCACATTTCTGATTAACTCTATAACACATGAGTTTAATGTGGGTGAAACGTTTTTCGATCTAACTTTGGATTTTAGCTGATGCCACATGTGTTCTATAGGATTGAACATGCAATAATATGGGGGAAGCCGTAACACTGTGTGGCCCATATTTTTAGCAATAGTATCACAAACGTATTCTTTTTCAATACCGACCGCTGCTACAACTTGTAAGAGATCACGTTTTGTGTACGATTCTTCAAAATAAAGGTCATTTTTTAACAAATACTCTTGAATTTCCCATTTATTGTTGTTGCTATTTGGTACTTTATTTAATTGACGGCTATGATAAGTTGCATTGTCCATTACAATTATCCTTTTTTCCGGTATATTCGGCAATAAATAATTCTCAAACCAATCTTCAAAAAGTTCTGCTGTCGTATCTTCGTGATAATCTAAACTTGAATCTTTAATAATATTCTTTGCTGATAACAATAAAGCGTTTGGAACCCAACCTGTTTCTGATCCGGCATGTATTATTGTAATTCTTTGTCCTCTATTTGATGGAGCCTTTGTTTTGCAATTTTCCGATGAATCAACAAAACCCTTCGTTGGAGTATCATGGGTGTCATACCATGTCTCGTCGAGGTAGATAATTGAAAGGTTTTCACTTCTATATTTTTGAATAGCTTGTAAGTAATGACAACGCCACATTCGTAAACGATATGACTCCATTATCACTTGTCTTTTATTAATGGTACAATATTTAAATCCCATTTGAGAAATAATTCTCCACAAACTTGTACGGCTACAAATAATTCCCGTGTCGTCTTTAAGTAACCGTTTTTTTATACAATCTAGGGTTGGTATCATTTGTTCTTGGTATAGGACATATATCGTTCATCGGATTGTATCTTTTTGTATTTCATCAACACATTTGGTATTATTAACGTCACTTCGTTTTTTTCGTTTACTTATTGGCTTATTGATAATATCTTTTACTGTGGATATTGGGGTTTTGGTTAACTTACATGTTTCTTCTGCTGCATCGGTTAAACTATAACCTCGATTATTCAATGTTTCAAACACATTTTTCACAATTTGTTTCGCATCCGGCGATAAATGCACTTTTTTTGCCCAAGGACGCCACATACTTAGTTATAAACACAAGATTACTTTTAGAGTATAATGTTTAGTACAAACTAAAATTCTAGGAGAGAATTTTAAAAACAAATTACCCCGAAACTCCCACTTTCTCTTCCAAGATGATTAAGAAAATCAAAAATAATTTACTAATGATTTACTATTGATGGTCAGTAATAATAATTTAAAATTTTACCTGAAAAATAAAAAATCCAAAATATATCTTCCTGGACAAAAATAAATAATACCTTTCTGTAAATAGTTCACCGGTTTACGGCCAAAGTTCGAAGAAATATTATTATTAGTAATCCCTTAAGAGCAGTTAAGAGCAGGTACCAAGTCAACGAATTATTGTGAAACGTACTTTAGTAAGTATTTCAAGAGCGTTGCCCAAAACGATGATACAAGAAAGTGGGTATAGGTTAGGATGCAAAAGTGTCTAAGGATAAAGGAAATTTGTGGTTTAAAATAATAAATATGCAATATCTTACGTAGTATTCAGCAAAACTTGCGAATAAAGTTCCCATGTCGAAGTACAGCCGTTGGTTGACGACAGCTCGTTTCTTGGGATCCTTGGGATAGAGAGTGTCATCTTTACCGTATTGGTCTGCTAAATAAGTCATAATAGCTCTACTTTCCCACACAGCGAAACCATTGTCGTTTAATGTCGGTACTGTATGCTGGGGATTTATCTACAAAAAAATAAAAACTGAAATTTTGGTTTGAAATAGTATATTACATAATAAGTGAGGAAAGTGAAATATTACGCAGGTGCTAGAATTTTAATATTAACATTATTAGAAATATCTATTTTTGGAGCATCACAACTTGTACTCGTTTGCTTAAACACTTCTTGATTCGAGGTACTGGATTGATTTTCAGATCCGCCAAGTATACACTTGGATACAGCAATCGTATTGACTTCGAGATTGACTCTTCAATGTAAGATTCTGCAACGGATGATGATTTCCATCCACCTAAACGTTTAAGTTTTACTAGATCAGCTTCAGAATTTGCGAACATAGTAGCTGAAGAACAACGGAAACAATGCCCCGTGTACATTTCTGAATTTGCAAGTTTCAGAAAATCTGCAATCTTCTTGGGGATATTATATATAGTGTTAATACCCACCCGTTGAGTAGCGCACTTTTGCTGTCGGTAATTCACAAAACTTACTGTCAGGTACGAATTTGGGGCGCAAGGCAATATACATTCTTGCAATTTCCAAGAAACTCACTCCACTTTTGGTGTCAGTAATACAAAACGGTACTTATCCTGCTTGGTTTTAGTATCAGATAATGAAACGACTATTACCGATTTTGAAGACATGAAGAAAGCTCAAAATGAAAACAATGTGGAATGCTTTACGTTCGACTTGCAGAAGACCCTTCCTTTGCCTAGGATTCCAAGCAATATACTTGTATAATTTGGGTATATATTCCAGCAAAGTGCAGGAAACATATTGCAATGTATGGCTTGAAGGAATAGCGGGAAGAGGAGCTGAAGAAGTTGGTTCCTGCCTCTTGAGACATGTTTCAAACAATGTATCAAACACTGTCGAACACTTAATATTGTGATCTGACTCCTGCAGTGGACAGAACCGTTATATTAAGATTACGTTGCTGATGTTAAGTTTGCTCCCTGAAAATCCGAATTTGAAACTATCACATTCAAGTTTCTCGTTCCAGGTCATAGTTTGTTACCGAATGACAAAGACTTTGGACTATATTAATACATATTATAAAATCATGTCGCAAAAAAAATCACAACTGAAATGAAAAAGGAATGGTTTTGGGGAACAGAGAAATTGAATACAAATAAGCAAAAAATTAACTGTTTACATATAAGGCAAATAACACTGGAAAAAGAAAACCCAAATTCTATTCATGAAAACAAACTTCGATTCGGAAAGTGTTTGTGTTGATATAAAGCGAAAAAGAATACCAAACTGTGAATCTTTTTGGGAACTTCTTGTAGAACTGTGGCCCAGAGGAAAACCGCTAGCAGAGGCCAGGCTCCAAGATATACATAGTTACATATACCTTATACCAAATGATGCTAAACCTTTTTATCAAAATTTCACAGCATCTTCAGGAATCTTAGAAGATGTTGATGGATTCGACAATTATTTAGAATTTGAAGCTGATACTGAAGAACTTTGTTTTATATTTTTATGTTTAATGTCACAGTAAAAAATAGAAAAAACAAAAATTTCTCATTTATCAGACTCAATCCAAACCACTTATCGCTGTTTTTCTACAATTTAAACTTAAATTTTTTATTTCTCAGAAAACATCCAAGCATCAAATTTCTTATCATAAGAATAGGGGAGAACATCGTCGAGTGGAAAACAGAGGTCAAATATCTATGGCTTATCCTAGATAGCAGGTTACTCTGGAATAAACACGAAGACGAAGTAATACACAAAGCAACCAAGGCCCTCATGGTGTGCAGGAACATTGCAGGAAAGAACTGGGGATGCAACCCACGTATTCTGCAATGGATGTACACAGCAATAGTGAGACCAATAATCACATATGGGGCAGTGGCTTGGGGAGCAAGAGCTAATCCGAGTACGACGAGGAAAAATCTATCGAAGATTCAGAGACTAGCCTGTTCATAGAAAAAAATGTTGTATTGCACACGACGATAAAATCTTTTACACTTTTATTATAAACGTTCTCTTTTTACCTTCACTCAAAGGGATATTCACAGTTTGATAAAATAAATTTTAGAAATTTCGATTTATTAATAAACTTAATTACTAGTTTCTCGTATCAAATGATTACTTCAAGAAGAATTGGAACATATTTACTATACTTTAAATTTTTTTGTCTTATCCGACCCTTTATAGTACCTCCTGTCACATTTCTAGTTACGCCAATGGTGATTAAGCAGAAACAGAAACACCTTGAACGTTCTTCAAATCATTCAAATGTTTTTACATTCGTAATTCCGTATAATATTGATTACGGTTTGTTCAATTACTCCAACATACTTTCAGGCAGGATATTTGAGCCGCAACGACCTTGGAAAATTATATAATTTTCACTTTGTTTAAATTACATTAAAATCTATTATAGGCGACTAGGTCGCGGTAATAGTTTACTAAACATTTTTATTATTCTAGTAAAACATAGAACCTCTTTAGGGTGCGTCCCTTTGGTGATATATCGTAAAATTTTACTCAAATTGCTCCACCTCTCTAAATCTCACGTAAAATTCTTAAAAATCTAATAATTAATAAGCTTTGTAACAGATGTCAGATTGGATTAATAATTTTTTTCTAATTAAGAACAGTAAACTAAACGGTTGAATGAAACTTCCACTATTTATTCGTAAAATGCGTTTTAAATAAGATTTAATAAGATGGACTTTCACACAGTAAGGGTTAGTACAATAAATTTCAATTTTTTTTCAAATACCGAATACCACGCACAGCACGCACCTTTTCAAGGGGCCATAGAGGGGACAGGGTCGGCTTGAGAAGAGAAAAAAGTTCTAAACTTTTAAAGTTAATGAGGTTACATTATAATCAAACACATTAAAATTTGTTTAAATGTTTTACGAAAACTTTTTATTATATATTTAAAAAAAAGGAAAGAATAGTATAAAGTAAATAACCCGAAACTCACTCATTTTTTTGTCATTACTTTATCACTATTGTTTCCTCTTTTTAACTATACAATAATACGTTTTCGTAAAATATTTAAACAAATTTTAATGTGTTTGATTATAATGTAACATCATTAACGTTAAAAGTTTTGGAATTCTCCTATAGTCTGTTAAGAAAATCTAATTAAAATGTATTTATATTTTGAAAAATATTTTAAACCATTTTAGTCTGTTCGACTATGATGTCACTTTATTGACTTTGTAATTTCTGAAACTGTATTTTGTTTTATTGTCTTTTTGCAAAATGTATATTTATATTAAGGATAATGAAAAACTCTTCGTTTTACCAATGAAAGTAAAAGTACTTTGATAATAAGCAGTAAATAATATGGGAAATTTTATGTACTGGTTTTTAAATCGAGGTTTGCAGCAACAAATTAATTATAACTAATAATTTTTAAATTAATTTAGATTTATTTGCGATTTAAATTTTGTATCATTATACTTCACCTTGAAAATACCAAAATACTAAAAATTATACAACAGATAGTAACAGTATAAAATACATATTCCAAATTTAAATTCGCTTATAATTTGAAGGGTTAAAAAAGAATGACGCTAGCTTTGATAATAAAATACGGGAAATTTTTAAATTTTTTGAGGTTTCGACTATAGTATGTACAAAAAGTACGAGGAGTAATAAACCCTAATTAAGTATGCAAAACCTTTACAGGGAGCACCATGAAATTTTTGATAAATCTCTTACTTTAAATTACATTTATTCCGTAAATCTAAAAACCAGGTAGATCGACCCCGTATTTGTTTCAATTGTAGCAAAGTTTAGGGTTTCTTCATTGTTAAAGATAAGCAATAACGCAATGCAGTGGTGTGTATTTTGGGAAAAAATACGTTTTAAATTATAATATAATAAAAAATGAAAAGAAATAATTATTGGAATACATTTATTACTTACATTTTATTCTATATCCGACTCGGAAGAGGAAGAATCGTTGTTGACATTAATAATAATAGGGTCGATTAAATCATGACAAATATTGTCAATTTTCCACATATTTGCCTCTACTTTGATAATCGTATTAAGCCGATTATAGTAGGCCACTTGCCATTTAGAATTTCTGAGAAAAATTCCCCAAACACTACATATAGGAGTAATACAAATAAAAAATATTCATTTTGCTTCTTTTAATTTAATAAAAATTGTAACGATATCTTGCTTTCTTTACTTTAATTAATTTTTTTAAAATATATTTCATTGTAATTTATTTGTGACAATATTCAAAGTTTGGATTAATCTTCTTACAAAAAGAACAAAAATATATAAAATAATCATTGTTACAGATTGGTTTGTTTTCTATTATGAATAAACCGTGTTGCCTTACTTTATCAAATTACTAAAATTTATGTACTTCTATCACTTTTTTTTATTAAAATTAGTACATCCCGTTACCTCTGACCTAAATCGTATATTCTTTAGCATAGCTGCAACTCTTTCGTTCAATACAAAATGTACCTTACGGTATACCCTCTTAAAACATATTTTTTTACGTCTATTAAATCTACTTAAATGAATGATTTATTACTCCTTGTCCTTTCTATATAGACTATAGGTACCTATTTTTCTGCACGAAAAGAAAAGATAACGTAAAAACCCTAATTTTTATCGTCAATATCTAATAACTCATATCTATAAGATTGATAATATCTAAAACCTTCATGTATACCCTTAATTAATAATTTGTATACATAATTTGAAAAGGAAAACTTAAAAAAAGTAATTAATACAGCTGATAATTGTATCACATATCAAATATTAATAACCTAAATTAGTTTCTCCAGCTAGGTACACACCTAAATATAAACAACACAATACAAACATAAATGTATGTTACTGAATCGATAGGTGTAGCCATAGTAAAATTGTGTGGGTTTCGAAGTTGTACCTACCTGGTTGACGTTATAGATTTTTTCTGATTGAAGAAGTTCTAATTAAAAATATACAGTAAGAATAACAAACAACTGTTAGTAAATTCAATAACTATCTTTTAAATTACAATGACAGCTGTTTCGCTATAATGAGCATAATAGACAGATTTACCCTGACGTCATTAACAGCGAACAGAAGTAAACACAAACTTTATATACCCCATCCTTTTCCACTACTAGTAGAAATACATCAAACAATTATGTACACTTGTCTAATTTAAAAATTTCGCGAGGTTTGTAGGTAGGGCGTAAGGGTAGAGTCCGTGAACGAGGAAGAAGTTTTTGAGAAGAACTTGACATGATATATAATTATTTTAGGTTGGTAGTTATTCGAGAACATTCTAGTAATATTCGGATTTTAGTAAATAGTTGTTTCGAGAAAAATCGAGATGTCAAAAATTTTGGTATATAAAGCGGGTCATTCGCGTTGGGAGGAGTAGTGTTCGTTTAACCTTGGTGAAGTTTATAAGTAAAAAGAGACAGTTAGTAATTTGTAACCAGCTGAATTCTTGTATTCAAACAATTTGTAAATAAATTGTGTTTAAAGTCCTCACAAGTGTTTCAATATTATTATATAAAGACATAATTTTTACAAAAGGTTAGGTTAGGTTTTTACTACCCTAATGATATTTTAGTTACATATTTTTGAAGAATTCCATTAAATCGATTAGGAAATAAAATTTTATCGTGGTCGAACTGAAGGGTGGGCTTAACTTGACCTTTTTCAAAAAAGGATTAATGCAGGTACTCGTGGTCCAACTAACCGGTCCCCATTTTTCCTACCTTAGTGTTCAGACTAGACCAAGTATGGAAGTAAAAAGACATAACAATATTAAAGCCTAGATGTTAATAGCCCTAAGGGATTATCCTGGATGTATTTCCCTCTAAGATCAGTATAACTGTGCAATGATATAAAAAAAAACAGGAAAAAACTATATCATGCTGATCTTTACAATAACTTAATATGTTTGTGTTACATTTATGTCTTACTAGCTGACCCTGTAAACTTCGTATCACCGGAAAAATTATTTTACAACTTTTGATTCGTGATTATTAACCAATCCCATCATAGGATGACAGATGTTCAATATTAACTTCGACGCCTGTAAGCTGGTCCACTTTTCAACCCCTGCTCGAGCGAGGTCGGACGAGGACGAAAAATAGTGAAACCACCAACCTTGATGAGAGAACATTGAGAACGTTTGTGTAACGAACATCTTGTATTTTTGTGCTCAGAAATTACGTTGTAATAATCAAACCAAAGTTGTTATAATACCTAATAAATTCAATTAAATCAATTTATCGTAAACTCAATAATTCAAACATATCGAAGCAACCCTCAACATTTACAACAGAAATGGAAACTTTGACAACGAAGTACAATGGCACACCCTTTCCTTCAAACGATCTAATGTAATTTTTACTGTCAAATGTCATTTTAGCTGTCAACTGTCATTTTTCCGCTACCAACTGTAATTTTTCAGCTGTTAACTGTCATTTTTGACATTCGAATATCATTTATAACTGTCTTATGTCACATGTTACTCTTAAATGTGTTTTTTAACTGTCTTATGTAATTTTTTTACTCTCAAAGGTCATTTTTTAGTTGCCAACTGTCATTTTTAGCTGTCAACTGTCATTTTTAATTTTAAATGAAATTTTAATGAAATTTAAAAATGGTATACTTTGTATGTATTTTGTTTCTGCGAACCTCGCTGCGCTCGGCACGCAGTGATGGGTTTTTAAAATATAGTTAGTATCACAATGATGTAGTTGATAAAACTATGTAAGATACTGTAAATTTAGTGAAAAAATAATAATTTTTAAAAATTTGTGAATTTTAAATACTTTTAACCTTTAACTATTTAAAAAAATGTATTTAAAAATAAATTTGGAAAATGTGACTATTAAATACCATTTCTATTGATGAGATAATTATAAAAAACTCACTCACACTTTAACACAAATTTGAACAATGCCACACCCTTTCCTTCAAACGATCTAATGTAATTTTTAATGTCAAATGTCATTTTAGATGTCAACTGTCATTTTTCCGCTACCAACTGTAATTTTTCAGCTGTCAACTGTCATTTTTGACATTCGAATATCCTTTATAACTGTCTTATGTCAATTTTTACTCTTAAATATAAAAAATTAGTTTTTTTTAGTTGAATTTTCGGGTTTTTTTTTAAACCATCCCTAAACTATAACAAAAAAAAACAAAAAAAAATTTTTGAAAATCGGTCTTGCCGTTTTTGAGTTTTTGCGAGACTAACGCACAGCAATTCATTTATATATATATATAGATTATTTCCATACTTGGTCTAGTCTGAACACTACTTATCAACATCAACCTTGAAAAAACAAAATTAAGTAGCACAATACATTTTTAAAAATATACAGATACACAATACACAAAATATATTTATTTACCTACCTTAAGAAATTCTGGTGTAAGATGTTCTCCTTTCATTAAATTGAGACGAATAATATTGAGTTCAACTCCTATAGCTTTAGCTGCCAGAAAAACATTTCTAGAAGGGGCACCACCGGGAACACAATACAAATCGATAGGCATGATGGCTGAAAATATAAACATTTTAGGATTAATTATATATAAAATGTATTGTCATCTTAGTATTTGAGAAAGAATCGCATTTTAAGTAAGTAATTATTTGTCACCTACTATACTGATGGATTTAAAACATCCGAAGTAAGAATGTGTTACAGGACCTAATGTAAAGTTCTTAAAAGCCCTTCTATTATAATGTTAGATTGATATACCAGCATTAGATTTGTGTAGTGAAGAGTGCGTTAAAAAAAGTCTGAACTTCCAACAGCTAAGCCAAACAGACAAAATTTAAGATTCTTTAGTTGTTATGTTTTCTTGTCATCATGGTTGCGGCATTTGTGCAAGGTCCAATGTACATTTTCTCATTTGTCGAGCAATGTAAGAAGATATACAAACATGTTTTTATAATTCGAGTGTACAAAATCTACTTTGTAACAATGAAAACAATGTCATAAAGTGCTACTTTGAGACAGACACAAGTTGTGTGACATTTAATTGACAAGCAATATTCCCATCTTCAGCAAATCCTTATGTTACTTCACAAAATAATTTCAGCAAAAAATATAAATATAGGGTAACTTTTATCATCTAGCTAATTAAAATCGTCAGCTGTCAATTTAAAATTTATAATACCAACATCAACAAATTAAGATTAAAATCTCTAATTGCAATTACATTTATTTTTATTTTGTTAAAAATGGATTAGGCAATGGCGTTTTGAATATTTGACTGGCATAAATAATTACAGGTCTTTACAAGGACCAATAATCTATTTGGATGAGACCTGGTATGATACCCACGATACGCTGGCAAAAGGATGGACCGATGGAACAGTGCGATGCCAATCAAAAGCTCCATCGAACAAAGGAAAACGGAGACTTTGACGAAGAAATAGTAGACGGAAACTTGGGATTCACAACACCAGAAGAAGTAGCCTACATAATAAAAGGAAGGAAAGCTAGAAAAGCACCTGGTTACGACGGAATCAACAACAATGCACTGAAGCATTTACCAAGAAAAGTCATAGTATTTCTGACAGCAATCATAAACGGAATATTAAGAACAAAACACTTCTCGGACCAATGGAAGGAATCAGAAATAGTGATGCTAAGGAAATCAGGAAAAGATTCCAAGTTTCCACAAAACTACAGACCCATCAGTCTACTACCAGCGATGAGCAAAATAGCCGAGAGAGTCATCCTCAAGAAGCTAAACGAAGAAACCGAAGCAATAGGAATACTGCCACAAGAACAGTTCGGATTCAGAAAAGACCACAGCAAGTACTTAAAATTGTAGAATACACAACAGAGGGATACAACAGAAATCAATCTAATGGAGCCATCTTCCTGGACATCAGCAAAGCCTTCGACCGAGTATGGCACGAAGGGCAGATATACAAGATGAGAGAAGCAGGATACACCAGAGAACTGACGAAATTACTACACAGCTATCTGAAAAGTAGAAGATTCAGGATGAGGATAGGAAACGCAAAACCAGAAGTAGGAACAACAGAAGCCGGAGTACCACAAGGAGCTTTCTCTCACCAGTGCTTTACAACATATACACGGCAGACATTCCAAAGACAGACAACACAATGATGGCTTTCTAAGCAGATGACATGGCTATCGTTACAAGAAGCACTCAACAAAGGATGGTGACAAGAAGACTCCAACAGGCTATGGACCAAATAGACGAATGGTGCACAACATGGAAAATCCAAATAAACCCGGAGAAAACCCAAGCAGTCTACTTTACTAAAAGAAGGAAAAAACCAGAAGAAAACATTAACATGGGAAAACAAGGCCAAATACCTAGGAGTGATACTGGATAAAGGACTAACCTTCAAAGAACACGTGGAAAACATCACAAAGAAGGCAAAACAAGCAAGAAGAAGACTAGACGGACTCATAGGAAGAAAATCCAAACTAGCACTGAAGACAAAGACAAACCTACAAAAAGAAGATACAAGCACAAGAGAACATCAGCTTAAGGCAAGCAGCAGACGCCCCATGGTACATAAGAAATATAGAACTATACAGGGAACTAAACCAGGAGAAGACAGAAGAAATCATGAAAGCCAGAGCCAGAAAAAGATTTGAAGAACTCAGAACACACCCGAACACAGCACTTGCGGAATTAACGAACTATACAGCAGAGGACTACAGGAGACATCCTAGACCAAGGAAACAGCTGGACAACTAAGAAGAAACAACAAGAAGCAGACAAAAGAGGAACCACCTATAAAAGACTGCCCATCCTTAGGGAGATGGTGCAAAGCACCATCCCGGACCAAACAGAAGACACTTGGAAATCATCTCCGAATCAAGATAGTGGAAGGAAGAGCATAAGCCCGAGGACTGAGGTTGCCATCGGACGTGATGGGGGGGTGGAGAAAGTTCTTCCCGGAATGCACCACTCCCAGAGGGATGCATTTTGGAAGGGACAGGTTTAGTTAGAGTGTGTGTGATTCTTTGAACTAAACTTTAAAAGCAAGAACAATTGGGTAATATTTTATTAGATTGACCGTTAAATAATTTAATTAAATTTAGTTTTTTACTTTTTTTACTTAGTTGAATACATTCATTTTTAATTCACCCCTTCTTGGCTTCTTTAGGTGTAGGAAGTTTTTATTTTTTATACACTATACCCCTTGTCTTTTATAAGTCTGTCCCACCCTCCCGATATGGGTGTGTGGTTGGTTCATAATTGTGATGTAAAAATCCATTTTAAAAACAATATTTGAACACAGAAACATTTGATTTATTCTTTCATTGCTCGATAATACAAACAGGAAAAGGAACAAATTATCTTTTGATAAATACGATAAAACAATTTCAATTTCAGTACAATAATCTCCTTAAATTTTAGTTATCTACTTTTAAAAGTGGTAAATTATGTAAAGTTTTGTATTTCAATTAAAAAATAAATAAGATTGTAAAGCCTGCCACTGGGTAAATCAGCGGGCCATTAGGTATTACAACTTCCAAAATATATTTGAATAAATTTTAACTCGTCCGTTGAAAGTCGTACATTTTTAGAACACCGTGGAAAAAATAAATAAATTGTTTATTTTATATTTTAAACATTTGAATTAGATTTTAATTTTTTTGAGAATTAAGTTGGTTAAGTAACCAATAAGTTTCAGTTTTTACATAGGTCTACCTACTGGATTATATTCAAACGCTAAATATCATCTAACATTGTTAAAACCTTAACCAAAAACACAAAACACGCCCAGCAAAGTAAATCAACCACATTCCATATTTCTTCATAGCTGCTCTAGTTTCAAAAGAACCAACACCTGTTTCTATATTATACAGTGTGAAATAGCCAAATGAAAAAAATCGATATTATATCTATATCGTTTTATTTCTTATTCCACTGTTACAAAGAAAGCAAATAATAATTCTACAGATGATTGATGATTAAAACAATATACTGAAATTGATTGTGTTAACCTTTACTTTTTGGAAGTTCATCTTACTAAGAACAATAAATAACTGAACAGTTAAACTAAACTTCCACTATTTATTCAAAAAATTCGCTTTAAAATTCAATTACAGCTGTTTCGCTAATAACTACTAGCATCTGATGCTGTAATTGAATTTTAAAGCGAATTTTTTGAATAAATAGTAGAAGTTTGGTTTAACTGTTCAGTTATTTATTGTTATTCAATTTTATTGAATAAAGAAGATTTAAATTGTACATTTCGGGAAACTCTAACTTTTTAGGTATCTTGATAACAATACCTATGTCAACATCTGAAGCAGAGCGCTGTTTTTCAATGCTTAAACGGATTAAAACATTCCTCAGAAATACAATGAACAATTGTACTTCATTTATTTTTTTGATTAAAATTTTTACCTATTTTAACAATACCCTGATAAATTTTTGCCCAAAACCAGTTTTTTAAACGATTTTTGGGTAAAAATTTGGGCATGGCACCCCAAAAAATTTTTCAGGCGGGGTTTTCACATTTCCTAAAAATCTGGCACTACCATCTTGTATTATCACGAGTCGCCACTGAGTGATAATGCCATATTGGATATTTTGCTTGAGCATGAGATATACAGTAAACCTATATTCTTACTCAGCCCCAATATTAAATGTTTGCCGTTCATGAATAATTAAAAGAAAATACTATGCGGAATTAGGTGAAAAAATAGGTACAGTTCTCTACAATAATAAAGCGCGAGTCACAAATAAAAAAAACGTACTATTTAAAATAGAAACAAAAAAGAATTAAATTTATTTCATGTATGTTCTTTATATGATCGTTAAGTGATAAGTATGAAACGATATGGTGCACAAAAGTATCTGTAGGTATGTAATATAAAAATTGTCATTAAAAAAATGTAAAACAATCAAAGGAAAAAATTCTAGTAAAATATTAAATATTACTGACTACCTGTATTGTTTTAAAACTTAAACTTGCTTTACTTTCGACTTTGTTTGCATCTAGCATTAACCCGGCAAATAACTTTTATTATCAGAATAATTCCCCTCTTATTATTTAAACTAGCTCACCTGTATCAACGTATGTAGCTCTCGATCACTCAGCAACGACAATTTCAATATAAATGCGGCTAAAAAACGTAAAGGTTGTTGTTATAACGGTTAAAAACCTACCATGGAAACATGACAGTAGAATTATTGACAATGTATTAGTGTATCGACAACGTTGCCAAGTTTAAAATTCCTCATGACCTCGAAGTATGAGAATGAAAAGAAACCAACATTATGAGTTACTTTGCATGACTCCACACATTTTTGCACCAACAACTGTTGGATTTTGATTATATGCACGTTAATTAGTTTTAAATTGTTAGACTAGGTATTTTGCGTTAAAATGGAGTGAGTCACTCTGGAAAATTGTTTAGGTATTCGTCAACGATAATATACCAAGATAAAGTCGACTATTTTTGTTAGATCTAAATTTCCAGAATATTTTAATATCACACCCTGATAACATATCAGAAGCAAAAAAAGTTATTCAAGGTTCAGGAATAAAAATTGTATAGTATAACCAAAATAAGTTGCTACAAAGGGTACCTACCGCCTAGTGGCAAATTTTGCGTGTGTATTACAAATATTGTCGTTCACATAATCGTTTTTTAAATTAAGCGTGTTCATATTTTTCATAAATTCTAAAATAACTGCCTTCTTTGAACTAGAATTTGGAATTTTATTTAATATCCGCGATCGATAGGAAGCATTGTCCATAACGACTAATGTTAGAAAGAAGCTGCTCTTGAAACCATTTTTCATATAAATCTGCATCTGCAGTCATATCCTCATGATAGTCAAATTGATTGTACTAACCCTTACTTTTTGGAAGTCCATCTTATTAAGGATAATAAAAAACTCTTCGTTTTAACAAAACTTCCAATATTTATTAAAAAATTGCTTTTTTAAAGGCTCAATGACAGCTGTTTCGCTATGAAGCATCGTCAGATTGACATTTAAGTTACATTTTGTTTGTTTGTAGCTAGGTACCTGATGTTTAGGTAGTATTAAGGCTAGACCAAGTATGGAAGTAATAAGACATAACAATATTAAAGCCTAGATGTTATTAGCCCTAAGGGATTATCCTGGATGTATTTCCCTCTAAGATCAGTATAACTGTGCAATGATATAGAAAAACCAGGAAAAACTATATCATGCTGATCTTTACAATAACTTAATATATTTGTGTTACAATTACGTCTTATCTATGTATAAAATGAAGACTCAATCAAAGCAAACACTTTAAAAGTGGAGAACTTCCCAGATTTATTTGTTCATTAACAACTTTAAATTGTGGATCTGCTAGATGTCTTTTTATTTCAAGTTCTTCAAGGAAATCTAAATTTTGTTTTTTATTACAAATGTGTAGTATTTGGATGTCATTGGTGTGAAAGAGTGAGGTTGGATCTTCAAGTAGGTGTTTTGCATAATTTGACTTATCTGGTTGTTTTAATCTATATGCTCTTAAATGTTCGTTAAATCTTACTTCAAAATTTCTTTGTGTTTGACCTATATATACAGCATTACACTTTGGACAATTAATTTTGTAAACACCAGATTTTTTTAATTTAGGTAATTTTGTTTTTACATTTAACAATTTTGTACCAACATTATTTTGTGTTTTAAATGATATTATTGCTGATGTTGCCGAAGATATTATTTTTGATATTTTATTGGAAATACTTCCACAATATGTAATATTTTTATAACTTTTAATTTCTTTAGTTTGTTTAGGAAATATTAGTTGTAGTGCCACTTTCTGTTCTTTTTTATTAATTAATGTATTTATCAAATGAATTGGGTAGCCATTAGATGTAGCTATTTGTTTTATGATATAAATTTCTTTATCAAAGTTAATTTTGTCCATTGGAATTGAAAATGCCCTATGTATCATAGAATTATAAGCTGCTAATTTATGTGTTATAGGATGATTTGAATTATATGGTATGGTTACATCTGTTTGTGTTGGTTTTCTGTATATTGAATAATTTAGTAAATTATTAACTTTTTCAATTTTTAAATCTAGAAAATTAATTGAATTATTTTCTTCAACTTCTAAAGTAAAATTAATTTTAGGATGCAAGGTATTAATATAATTAAAAAATATATCTAATTGTCGTTCGCTACCTACAAATCCTGCTAACACATCATCAACATATCTATACCAAAATACAATATTGTTTTTATAACTAGAATTAAAGATTTTGTTTTCTAAATTATCCATAAAAATATTTGCTAAAATTGGAGAAATGGGACTTCCCATTGGAAGACCCTCATTTTGAATATATACTTTGTTATCAAAAGTAAAATAATTTTGACTAATGCATACATTAAATAAGTCAATTATATCTGATATTATTCCTGGATGGATATTTCTTTCATCTAATATCTTTTTAACTAGAACTATACATTCTTTAGGAGGAATTTTAGAGAACATATTAGTTACATCAAATGATACTAATTTAGTATTATTTTGTAATTTACATTTATTTAATTTATTTATCAAATCTAATGAATTTTAGCAAATATTTTTATGGATAATTTAGAAAACCAAATCTTTAATTCTAGTTATAAAAACAATATTGTATTTTGGTATAGATATGTTGATGATGTGTTAGCAGGATTTGTAGGTAGCGAACGACAATTAGATATATTTTTTAATTATATTAATACCTTGCATCCTAAAATTAATTTTACTTTAGAAGTTGAAGAAAATAATTCAATTAATTTTCTAGATTTAAAAATTGAAAAAGTTAATAATTTACTAAATTATTCAATATACAGAAAACCAACACAAACAGATGTAACCATACCATATAATTCAAATCATCCTATAACACATAAATTAGCAGCTTATAATTCTATGATACATAGGGCATTTTCAATTCCAATGGACAAAATTAACTTTGATAAAGAAATTTATATCATAAAACAAATAGCTACATCTAATGGCTACCCAATTCATTTGATAAATACATTAATTAATAAAAAAGAACAGAAAGTGGCACTACAACTAATATTTCCTAAACAAACTAAAGAAATTAAAAGTTATAAAAATATTACATATTGTGGAAGTATTTCCAATAAAATATCAAAAATAATAATATCTTCGGCAACATCAGCAATAATATCATTTAAAACACAAAATAATGTTGGTACAAAATTGTTAAATGTAAAAACAAAATTACCTAAATTAAAAAAATCTGGTGTTTACAAAATTAATTGTCCAAAGTGTAATGCTGTATATATAGGTCAAACACAAAGAAATTTTGAAGTAAGATTTAACGAACATTTAAGAGCATATAGATTAAAACAACCAGATAAGTCAAATTATGCAAAACACCTACTTGAACATCCAACCTCACTCTTTCACACCAATGACATCCAAATACTACACATTTGTAATAAAAAACAAAATTTAGATTTCCTTGAAGAACTTGAAATAAAAAGACATCTAGCAGATCCACAATTTAAAGTTGTTAATGAACAAATAAATCTGGGAAGTTCTCCACTTTTAAAGTGTTTGCTTTGATTGAGTCTTCATTTTATACATAGATAAGACGTAATTGTAACACAAATATATTAAGTTATTGTAAAGATCAGAATGATATAGTTTTTTCCTGGTTTTTCTATATCATTGCACAGTTATACTGATCTTAGAGGGAAATACATCCAGGATAATCCCTTAGGGCTAATAACATCTAGGCTTTAATATTGTTATGTCTTATTACTTCCATACTTGGTCTAGCCTTAATACTACCTAAACATCAGGTACCTAGCTACAAACAAACAAAATGTAACTTAAATGTCAATCTGACGATGCTTCATAGCGAAACAGCTGTCATTGAGCCTTTAAAAAAGCAATTTTTTAATAAATATTGGAAGTTTTGTTAAAACGAAGAGTTTTTTATTATCCTAATGATAGTCGGCTGTACATTGCTTAATATTTTTCGCAGGCAGTAGTAACGCATTTGGTATAAAACCGTTTTCACTTCCGGCTTGAAGAATTATTATACGCTTTCCTCTCGAACATGGCGCATTTAAACTAGACCTTTGGGACTGATCTACCCAGCCGTACTGAACAGTATCATGTGTGTCTACTCTTCACGGAGTACAACAATACGCCGCGATTCCATTATAACCATTCGTTTATCTAATTTCTTATAATTAAAAGCGCATTTTAATAGTATACTGCGTAAAGTTTCTAAGCTTTTATAATTATAATCAGGATAATCTCGCAATTTTCCTTTGAACGATTTCTAAAATCAGAACAATATTTTCTTAATATAAATTATAAATCGTTCGCTTTATAACATCTTTTTTAACATCGTCAACATTTGCAAATTTTGCTTTTTTGTTTTGCCGCACCTTTAACTTCACCGCGCTTAATAACCCGACAAATAGTGTATACTGTATTTGAAAATCAACAGAGAGTAAATTCCCAGAATAAAAACTAATTCGGTATGCAAAACTATAGTACAGTACGTGCAGTAAAACTTCAATATTTTTAATGCATTCTAAATTGTTTTTGTTAATTTCAATACAAAATTTATTAAATTTCTTGAACTATCACATTATTTTATGATCTTTCATTGTTACTACAGTAGGCCTAAGAGGATTAACGTGCGTCATAGGCGTAACCAGATTAGAAAGGGATAATTGTTACTTAACGACCTCCGAATGGCAACAGCTTCTAATGACAGATATTTTGACTTAAATAGTGCTTAAGTTTCTAGAAATGCAGTTATTTGATTTTCGATAAACGTGACAAATAGTAGTGACTAAAAATGGAAGCAATTTGTGAGTATACGCCAGTGAAAAAATTAAAACTAGACCATTTATCGCTCAATGAAAAGAGTGCTGTAGTGAATGTGTACCACTATCTTAAACATCAAAATCCCTTAAACACTATTGACAGTGTAGTTGAAACAACATCTAAGGCAATGGGATATGGAAAATCTACAATATATAGAGTTCTAAAGGAGGAAAAATCAGGTGGAATAACCTCACCAAAGCCGAAACCAGGTAGACAAAAACTATTAAAAGTCAACGTGGACGAGTTTTTTAAAAATGCTATTCATAAGCTTGTTCACTCATTTTTTATAAACAAGCAAATACCAACTTTAGATAAAGTTTTGCAAGCCATTACGAATGATGTTGATTTACCCACAATAAGCCGGGATAAACTATGGAAAACGTTACATGAGTTAAACTTTAAATTTAAAAAAAAGGGCAGACACTCAATGCTAATTGATTCTGAAGAAATTGTATGTTGGAGAAGACAGTACCTCAGAAGAATACAACAAGTTAAAGCTCAAAATAAAAACATTTATTATTTAGATGAAACATGGGTTAATGAAGGACATTGTGTAGGAAGAGTTTAGAAAGACAAAAATATAAAATCATTCCATCAAGCTTTTCTAGAAGGATATACTACTGGTTTTAAGGAACCTATAGGAAAAGGTAAAAGATTAATTATTTGTCATATAGGCAGTACAAACGGTTTTCTTGAGAATGGTTTACTCTTATTTGAGTAAAAAAAAACCGTTGATTATCACGAAGAAATGAATGGAGACGTATTTGAGGAATATTTTGAACAGATGATTCAATTCATACCAAAAGGATCGGTTATTGTAATGGACAATGCAAGTTACCACTCCAGATTACTTGAACCTTTACCAACCACTAAATGGAAAAAGGATGAAATTGCAAAATGGTTATCTTCTAAAAATTTAGCCTTTGACAATACAATGCTGAGGGCAGAATTGTTAACTATTGCTAAAAAACATAAGCAAAATTATAAAAAATATAATATTGAGGAGATAGCCAAAAAACGAGAAATTGAAATCCTTCGTTTACTACCCTACCATTGTGAGCTGAATCCGATAGAATTGATATGGGCTCAAGTTAAAGGTTATGTTGCCAGAAATAACACTACTTTTAAATTATCAGATGTTAAAAATCTCTTCAATAAGGCAATATCTGAAGTAACAAGTGAAAATTGGCAAAAATGTATTAGACACGTTACAGAAATAGAAAAAAAATGTGGGAGCTACATAACATAGTTGATATTACTATAGAGCCCATTGTAATTTCTCTAGAATCAGATGGTGAATCTTCTAACACAGAGTCCGAGGAACCATAACTTTAAAATTATTAATTTATGTACTTTAATTTTATTTTTTAAGATTTAATATTGTCGTATTTTTTGCATGTTGCTCGTCAAATTTTCTCCTTGCGGTTGGTTTTTTTTCTCATATACCTACTTAATTGTTTTTTTAGCTCCTCATATTAATTTAAAAGTAATTGTAATTATCTGTACATATTATATACATATTTTGTAAATAAACATATGCCTAAAACAAAATGCCTAAAATAATATTGATTTTTTCTTCATTTTACCCAAATTAAATTGCTACTTACGAATTATGTTTATCTATCGAAAATTGGTAATCTAGGTATAAATAACCAAAACAAATTAAATATTTCTATTTCCATATTAATTTAATTTTGAAAACGCACGTCTATGGTTTACTGCCTTTAACACTGATAACTGCAAAACATTTCTGGGAATTTACTCCCTCTTGATTTTCAAATACACTATAAATAGAAATGTTGGTTAAGACATTAATTCGCATCTGATTTTTTATTATTTTCATTTTTCAAACACTGATATAATATGGTCTCCAAAACGCTGCCATAATATATGTAACTAATTTAAGGTTATCAATTAATATGGGCAAAAATTACAATACATAAACCAATTATTAAAAATGAATTACCGAAACAAAGATGTATCTAAAGTTAATACTTAAATGGCCCAAATAAAAATCTGGACTCTCCGCCATCGCACTAGACACCGACTTTATGAGCTAGAGAAAAAACTGCCGCAAAAAACCAATCCGAGACCCCTGAACGCAACAGAATACAGCGGACCATTAAAACCCGTCAACAAGTCGCGTGCGTACTCCACTTGTTTTCGTGCTGTACAACTACCAGTCTAGAGAGAGCTTGGGTTCCGACGATACACAGTGGATGTTTAACGGGACAAATATGTTGTTTTCATGCCATTCTTTCTACTTTGAAGCCTAGTAAACTAACTCACTCCGTATAACACTTTTAAATGGTTTTTAGCAATTAATATTGGAAAGACTATAACAGGTTATCGATTTTTAGGAGGTTATATTGGTGAACCCTTAGAAAAATCTAAGTACTTAAAAAATAAAGTAGAAACTTGGATTAACCATATAAATTATTTTTCTGAGATTGCCAAGAAACATCCTCAATCTGCCCATGCAGCTTTTATAAAATCGTTACAACACGAATGGACGTTTACTCAAAAAGTTGTAAACGAAAACAAAGATTCATTTAATCCACTACGTAGCGCTATTCGAACATTTTTTTACCAACTCTATTTGGTTGCGAAATTCAAAAAACTGAAGCTGACTTCTTCCAATTGCCTACTAGGTTAGGCGGTTTGGGCCTTATTGATCCTGTTGAAAATGCGCCAGATACATTTACTTCTTCACTAGAAGGAATCAGTGAACTTCCAGCGTCAATAAAATCTCAAACTCCCTTAAATGTGTATAAACATTCGGCCAAAATAAGAGAAGAAAAAATTAAGTTGAAGTAAATACATGAGTTACTTAATTTAAAATTGTGATTTGATGTCTTACCTTAAGAAAGAAAAAAGTTATAAGTCGCGCATCAGATCCACAACTAAAATCTTCTGGATGGCTAAATGTTATCCCATTAAAGAAATTGAATCTGGATATGTCGCCATTGGAATTTCGAGATGCACTTGCAATTCGCACTCGCCATTAATCTTCCCTCAATATGTGATGGTTGCGGAGAACCATTCAATATTGATCACGCCCTTTGTTGTCGTCAAGGAGGTCTTATAATTCAGAGACATGAGTTTCGTGATGTCTTGGGAGATATGATGGAAACTGCCTGGGGAAATTGCAACCGCGAACCCATTATTAAAGAAGATAACTCTCCACCAAATCAAAACTTTCTAAAAGGTGATCTGGCATGCCGCGGTGTCTGGGAACCACAAGTGGAAGCATTTTTTGATGTTCAGATTGTAGATGCTGATGCTCCATCTTACGGTTCCATGTCCCTACAAGCAGTGCTTAGTAAATCTGAAAAGGGAAAGAAGACCAAATATTCACTAGCATGTGAAGAAAGACACGCGACTTTCACTCCCTTGGTAACAACAACAGATGGATTTTTTGGCGTCGAGTTTAAATTTTTTTTTTTTTTTAATTTTGGCGCAAAAATTATCAGATCGTTGGCAAAGGCCGTATGGTATTGTTATGAGTTGTATTAGGGTTAGGTTAACTTGTGCTATTCTTAGAGCTTCCAGTATGTGTTTACGCAGGACACGTAAAAAATGGAGATCTATCAAAGATGAATTTCTCGACGGAGCTGAGATTCCGTACACCTCTCTTGAAATGTTTATTTTGCTACGTTTGCCCTTTCGACTATAGATGACGTGGGCGCTCTGAGTAAACATTTTGATTTCGAATTTCGATGTTTCCATTTATTTTACATTGTGATTATTAAATATATCTGTTCTTGTTAAATATAACTAAGTAGAAAATATTTAGTTTTTTTATTAACATTACTGTCCTGGTAATCAAATTCCAATATTTATTTGAATTGTGAATGGTAGTTGTTGAATGTTGGCAAAATTAATACATTCTAAATTATATTTATAACTATAAAAGTCTTTCATGCTGAAAACTTTATAAAAATGTGTATCTATGTTTTTAGTTGTATGAGTCAGGGTTTCTACTGATATCATATACCTACCTATAAAATATTTTTCAGAGAATCAGTAATATCAATAAAATAAAACGATTAATTCATCATATTCGTCCATAGGATTGAATCTATCTCTAAAAATTCTCGGTCGAAACACTAGTACAAATTCCAAAATTTCCTTATCTGATGATTCAGTTGACGAATTAGATGCAATTGCTTTATAATCATAAACACCTATTTTATATTGTCTCTCGGTAAATTTTTATCAAAGTCAACAAAAGATTTCAAAAATTTTAAAAATACAAAACTTTTCGAATGTCTCGAGAAAAAACAAGTCCTAAATAATCAGAATTAAAGCAAGTACACCAAAATCAAGTTATTTTAAAAAAGTACAATACTAACCAAAATCTTATTAAAATAAGACAACAACAAAAATACAGGTAACAATTAGTTAATTAGAGTGTAACGTAAACAAATTAAATGTTCGTTTCAATTATTTAACTATACAAACTTGTAAATAAATATATATGTTTCCTCAGTGCTGTAGTTAAAGGAATAATATAGGTTTCAAAAACTGTAGGAAAAATCGAATAAAAATATTTAATGAAATTGATTGTGTTAAGCTTTACTTTGTGGAAGTTCATCTTACTAAGAACAATAAATGACTGAATTGACATATGTCAATCTGACGATGTTAGTTATTAGCGAAACAGCTGTAATTGAATTTTAAAGCGAATTTTTCGAATAAATAGTGGAAGTTTAGTTTAACCGTTCAGTTATTTATTGTTCTTAGAAAAATATTTAAGATAGTTAAAAAAAATAATTACGAGAGATTAATATTTAAGATATTAAAAAAATGTTTTAAGAAAAAATAATTTGTAGATATTTTCATCAAGTACTTTTCTCGAATAGAAAAACTATTTTCCAAAGAAAAAATAATTATACAGTCAGGGAAAAATGAAACCAGCGGTTGGGCGCCAATTTGTAATAATATTAAGCGTTGAGCGTCAATTTGTGATATGATTTAAATGTTGAAAGTGAATTTATAAAAATAAATAGTTAAACTTAATAAATAACAATATACCAAAAAAAATGTAATTTACAATAAAACCACTATATTAATCTTAATTTCGTCTTTAATTAGTTGTAAAAGATATTTCAATAATTAACAAAATTTATAAATGTTTATCACAGCAAAAATTATGATAGTTAAATACCTCGGCTAGGGGTGAGTAAGTTCATTAGCTCTTACTATGGTATAATATTTGTTTCTCCACGAAATAATAAGGGCGCCACTGAAATCTTTTTATTTTTTATGATACTGTTAAGGAAAGTTGTTTTAAATTAAGTGATTTAAATAAGTATCATAAGATGACAGAAAGATACCAGAAAAAACTGTCTATGAAGAAAAAAATGAAATTAAAATGTACCAACCGATAAAAGATAAATAGATTTCCTTATTGGTGCCAATATGAATGTTGATAATAAGATAAGAACTTACTTAGAACCTATATTAATATTAACAGTTATATTTTCGTTACCAGGTATTTTGAGCCATTTCGTGAAAATCGGATAATGACTATCACTGACAGTATCATACAAAATCCTATTTAAAACAATATTATGTTTCTATGGTTACCAACAAATTGCCAGCTATCTTGGCATTGAATGCAAACAAAAATAGCGAACGCCGATAAATATATTAATATTTTAATTTTTCATTGTTCTTTTGTGTTTTAGGGTACAGTATAATAGTATATTACATAACGAGTGTGGAAAGTGAAGTATTACACACAAGTGAAGTTTAGCACGAGCCGCGTAGTGGCGAGTGCGGAAACGTAACGAGTGCAAGAAATACACTTTCCAACGCGTTGTGTACACGATTTTTCCTACGACCCCAATATTTCTTATTATAATAAATATTTTAAATTTATTTATAAAATTTATTTTAATTGTTAGTCATGTTAAAAATTAGGATTTAAACGAGTTTATATATTGCATGGAAATATAATTAATTAAAATCAAATAACCACCTTTCTCAGGAATTCACATCAAAATTCTTTATTAGATAAATGACATTTTAATTTTTTTGTGGGCTCTATAAAAATTAAAAGTAAAATGGTCAGTTGGTGAAATTAATTGAAAAGTAATGTAATAATAATAGACGCAAAGATAATTGTAAACAGAAACACAAACATAACTAACAAAAATCCACATTCGACACATGCACGGAACATAACCCAATATAAAAAAGAAGAATAAACTGTTCTTCTTTCTAAAAGTGTTTTTATAAAAATAATAATACTGAATAAAAATATGTTTATTTTTAAAAATTTAAAACCCTATAAGAAACTTAATTCTTTATTCTTACTTTATACAGAAAAATTTGTATTGGCAATTACAATACAATATTTAACACAAGGAAGATTTAAAAAAAAATTAAATGGTCCTTGCTTTGTCATTCATGTGTTTACTATTGATAAATTTGACGTAAATGTCACAGATCATAGAACTATATTATTTTACTTTTCAATACGTGTATTGATATTTATTTTTGAATACGTGTATTGATATTAGCTACTTTCTTAAGTACTAATAAGTGTGCAAACTAGCACTTTCATATGTGGTCGTAGGAAAAATAAAATATTGTTTCGAATTTTGACTCGTACTGTAAAAATGTACTTACCGGACTATAGCAACGTAAATATCTATTAATTAATAATAATACCTAACTAGCGTCAATTAATGTTTATTGAATGCAAAATGCAGTTTTAGAAATGCAAATTTTCTTTTAAAATAAATATCTTAATAAGTAAATATCAATAAGTAATTTGTAATTGTAATTGCAGCGAAATCTGAAGAGGAATTGTACTTTGTAATTATATTAAATATTATTTAAATTACTTCTGATAATACAATTACTTTTCTAACTACAAGTACATTTAAAAGTACAATTACATTTTTTAATTAGGTACAATTACTTGCAAATGCGTGAAATGCACGTGTTAATACAAAAACAGGAAATTTCCTGTTCGAACCGGTCACTAGAGCCATTGTATTATAATGCTAGGGGCTAGAGCTTACTCCATCTGATTTGTTTGAATGCAGTGTAGTTGTATCACCCTTGTTCTGGGTTCAGTAGTCAACTAAATCGAGCACTCACAAAATTTGGTTTTCAAAACCATTTTAGTGTAAACCTGAGTAGGAGAAATGAATTACTTTCGAAAACTAACGGAAGGGTAAGTTAATTTGTATTAAGGCGAAGTTATAATCAAAGTATACCCGTGATTTAAAGTATCCCCATTCTACGGTATAGAGGGAGTCAAGTGTCAGTAATAATAAAAATTCTTTTCTTGACTAGAATCTGCAATATTGTTTACAAAACAAAATTATTTTTATTTAAAACATGTTGAAAATATTTTAATAATAAATATTTAATTTCTCTGTGATGGTAAAGGTCAGACTTCAGGGGCCCGATCCTGGAAAATGTCACTAGTGACAATGACAAAAAATGTCGCTTGCAAACTGGCAACGTTGAAGTGACATGAAATGTCTCTCGTAAAGTAGTGGAGACTTTTAAAGTCGCGAGAGACTTTTTTCCGATTCGGCGCATTAGGTTACTGTCAAAGGTGATAAGTGAAGGATAACCTTATTTTTTTAACCTTCAAAAAGTTACGATTATTTAGGTGGTGGTGAAAGTTTTTACAAGCTTTATTGTTATTAAAAATGGACTTAAACATCTTTCTGAACATGTTAAATGATTTAGAAGAAAATGAGGACGAAGAAGAGGTTGTAAGAAGGAGGAGGACCCCAGTGGACCCATTCAGTTTGAGTGATGTTTCATTTATAAAACTAATTCGGCTTGACAAAAATTCGGTTAGAAATTTATTAGTGCCATTGTTGAGCCCGTTCATGGTCCAACCCCCTCGTCAGTCAGTCCTGACTATTGAAACGAAGGGGGCTAAAATTTCCAAAAGTTTGGAATCTGTCTCGTCTACTTCCATAACAGCCGGAGGTCCTCCACCAGTTCCTTGGGCATATTTTTTCTGATCTGAGACTTTTGCCCGTATTTTTTTTCATATCAATCCATGTCTGCACATTAATGATAGAATGAAGATTATAAAAACTAGCACAATAGGATGTGTTTTGAACTAATTTACTCACTTTTTGCCATTGATCCACCTCTTTGAAGGCCCTAAGCTATTCAAATGAGCGGCTAATTGATCCCACATATTTTTCGCTTTTTCTTTTGTGAACGTTTGGGAAAACTTTCCCCTATGCAGTTGCTTTGGCCCATAAACTCCACCAGAAATTCTTTTTGTTTTTTGTTGACGTATTTCTTATCACTCCTTGTATTTTCGATTATAAAAAAATAAGTATTAAACAGTTGATAATTATGTGAGGTTAGAACGGGTAGAACGGTTTCAACGGGAGTACCAACCATAAATAGAAAAAGTTACTAAATATTCTCACCTTTTCAAGAATAGCAATTTTGTGTTTGCGGTCGACTTTTTTCTTTGACATTTGACGACTAGCGACATTTTTTGTCATTGTCACTAGTGACATTTTCCAGGATCGGGCCCCAGCTTTATAAAAAGAATTTTTATATGTATATTTGTATAAAGCTTACTTAAAGTTTATCTCAGTTTTAGGTGATACATTTTCGAATTTTACATAATTTTAAAGTACATGTAATTATCCAGCTCCGCAACGTATAAAAAGAAAAAAAATGACAAAAACAATTTGATATAAACAGAGTTTACTGATAGCATGAAACGTATATTTAAAATATTATTTTTGTACGCCATTTTCTAAAATTTAAAAAATATCCACTTCAATTGTTGAGCAATGTATTTTGTACTACCTGATACAGTGTAAATATTTAATAAATATATTTCATCTATAGGTGAAAATAAAAACATTTTCGGTATATGAATATAATTTATTTAGCTAAATCTCGATAATAAAAATGTTTTTAAATTTTATTTTTTGATTGATTGAACTCTGCCTGAGATCGTATTCCACCGCATCGAAAGTAGATACCGTCGATACCAGAGCCAGATCGGCCAAAGTGAGATTGTTGCCAGCAGCGTAATCATCGTTGCCTATAAATGCATCCAAAAACTCAAAAGCTTTACCAATCTTTTCGAATTTAGCTGGATCCCCGCTTGCTCCATCTTTAAATATAGGATACTAGAACAAAAATTAGAAATATTTACATGGCGTCCTTATGAGACGAAGCACATCTAGAGTTTGATAGATATAAGGAAGATACTCATGAGCATCTTGATCAATCTCATGTGCCCAGACCTGATCAAAAGCTGGTTCTATACAGTATGAAACAAATGTAAGGAATAAATTCATTATTTCAGAAACAGACGACTTTTAAAAAAATCTTAATCTTTGAATGGCTATATGTGTTGAACATTACGTCATTAATAATTACGTCATCGACGATTTTTTAAATACAAACCGAGGTCAAGTGACAGCTCATTTGAAAGGTCTTCTTATTATCTTTGCAACAATGTAATCATTTCAATATTTATTTCTACAGGGTTAACCAAAACTGTTGGTTTATTAATACAATTAACTTAGAATAAATGTTTACTTAAATACAATTAAATTACAACAAATGTTCAAATTGCCGACCTTCAGCAATAATACAATAAGAAAGGCGAGCAGTAAATTCTTTCCTAACATTTTCGAGGACTTCAGGTGTTATTTGTGCAATTTTCGTTCGGATTCGCTCCTTCAACTCTTCTACATTATTCGGTTGATTTTGATATACTCTGCTCTTTAAATATTCCCACAAAAAAAGTCTAACGGAGTTAAATCTAGAGTCCTTGGTGGCCATTCGAAAGGCCCCCTTCTACTTATCCACCTTCCTGGAAAAACTTTATTAAGGTAATTTCGTACCTCAACGCCATACTGTGGAGGAACCTCATCCTGTTGGTACCATAAATCATTTCGATTTGGAAATAGCTGATTCAGCTGTGGCAACAACTATACTATCTACAATTAGTGTGTTAGTCTAATCTACCTTAACTAACCTAACCTAAGCACTTTATCAATAAGTTATTTTTCATATGGTCGATTCATCCTCCGGCAGTTCGGTTGTTCCAGAACTTTTCCAGAGGTGTTATCGACCATTCGCATACTTTCCTTGTTGTTGTTTTGAGACTAGCTGGGCTAGTCTATTTAATTTTTCAAAGGTATCTTCTTGATGAATTAGATTTTTGATGTTACCTCTTAAGCCATTTCTCAGGCCTTCAGGATCAAGCATATTTTCACACTCCAGCACTACGTGTTCCGGTGTTCCAATCTCTCCACAGTCGCACCTTTCTGAGTCTTTCAGGTTAAACCTTTGAAGATATGTTGGATACGGTCCATGCCCAGTTAGAAAGTGAACTAAGCCTTGAGTAGGATTAAAGTAACTTGGAATTTCATCGATGTTTGGCAGGATCTGATGAACCCGTCTGGCTGTAGTAGACGTAGTCCACATCACCTGTCATAATCTTCTGATTTCCCGCTCTACTTTTGATGGTCTTTCTACTCTTTTACCAAGTATTTGTTCTGCTTTTGTCGGGTTTCCTTTTCTTAGCCAGTACATAGTTGCTCGTTTTTTAATTTCTAGCGTTAGCGGCAGTACACCTACTAATGTTGTAAGTGCCTGCGTGCTAGTCGTTCTAAAGGCTCCAGTTGCTCTTAGAAGGAAACCCCTTTGCACTCTGTCCACTTTCTCTCTGTTTTTAATGTTGCATAGTCTGTGCTCCCATATGCTTGACCCATACCCCATCATCGATGCAAGCACCGTACTGAGGTATACTCTCACCTGCTCCAATGGTATCTTACACTCTCTTTGCGCCATGCTTGCTATTTTATGCATGACCGCTGTTGTTTTGTCACAAATCGTTGCAATATGCCTTGCAAATAGTCCAGACTCATCAACAGTTATTCCTAGATATTTTGTATTGCTGGATCTTCGAATAAGTCTTCCATCAATCCTGATCTGAGGATCTCTGTCCAACTTTCCTTTCACCAGACAATACGTTGTTTTTTCTTTGGAAATAGTAAGCTTCACTTTCTTGCACCACTCGTGTGCAATACTCATGACGCTACTTGATTTCCTTTCTAGTTCTGTTCTGTTGTTTGCCTCCACTATTAAAAGAAGGTCATCAGCATATGCAACTTTGCCTTTTATTTCCGTTGTTTGTGTAAGTTTGTCCAACAGTTCATCCAGCATGACGTCCCAGAATACCGGTCCGCACACTGAACCCTGTGGGCACCCTTTGGTTAAGTGTCGTGTAATTTTACCATTAGGACATTTTAGACTTGCATATCTGTCAAGGCTGTGGCAACAGATAATTTTAAGAAATTCCAGACAACTAGCAGCAGTTATGTTTTCCTTGAAAAAATATGGCCCTACAATTTGATTGTTTATAATGCCGACCCAAACATTCACCTTCCCGGGATATTGTGTCCTATACTCCACATGTCTGGCGATTTACGTGACCGTTCAGCATAAAAGACGCTTCATTTGAAAAAAGTACCTTTTGAATGAAACCAGGATTTCTGTTACATTGTTCCATAACGATTTCGCAGAAGTCGATTCTTCGATCAGTCATCTTCTAATAGCTCCTAGACCAGATGTACTTTGTATGGATACCACTTCTCCTTTTTTAGCAACCTTACAACAGTTGATTGGTGGACATTATTATCTAGTGCGACCTGCCTAGAACTGGTATGAGAATTTTCTTGAAACGCCATTACAACGTCCAGTTTTTTGGCTTCGGATATTTATGTTCTACCACTTCTGGGAAGATCTTTAACATGGCCCGTTTCTCTAATTTTTTTTTTCGGCTCGACTTTACTTTAACGCACGCAATAAAAATTGTCATGTGATATATCAATCGAAAGCCCTTGAGGAGCTGAGTCGATTGCCACCTGTCTCAGTTGGCGCATGCGCAGAATAAAAAAGTTACGAATTATTTAATTTCCCACTATATGTCTATGGGGATCAAATATTAGATATATAATGGGAAATTAAATAATTCGTATCTATTTTGTTCTGCACATGCGCCAACTGAGACACCTGTCTCAGTTGGCGCATGCGCAGAACAAAAAAAAGTTAGGTTAGGTTAGGTTTGGTTTGGTTTGGTTTGATTTGGTTTGATTAGGTTAGGTTAGGTTAGGTTAGGTTAGGTTTGGTTAGGTTTGGTTAGGTTTGGTTAGGTTTGGTCAGGTTTGGTCAGGTTTGGTTAGGTTTGGTTAGGTTTGGTAAGGTTTGGTAAGGTTTGGTTAGGTTTGGTTTGGTTTGGTTAGGTTTGGTTAGGTTTGGTTAGGTTTGGTTAGGTTAGGTTAGGTTAGGTTAGGTTAGGTTAGGTTAGGTTAGGTTAGGTTTGGTTAGGTTTGGTTAGGTTTGATTAGTTTAGGTTAGGTTAGGTTAGGTTAGGTTTGGTTAGGTTTGGTTTGGTTTGGTTAGGTTGAGTTAGGTTTGTTTAGGTTTGGTTAGGTTAGGTTAGGTTAGGTTAGGTTAGGTTAGGTTAGGTTAGGTTAGGTTTGGTTTGGTTAGTTTAGGTTAGGTTAGGTTAGGTTAGGTTTGGTTAGGTTAGGTTAGGTAAGGTTAGGTTAGGTTAGGTTAGGTTGGGTTAGGTTAGGTTAGGTTAGGTCAGGTTGGATTGGGTTAGGTTTGACTTAATTGTTTCTGCTGGGATGAGTGAATATACATTTAACGGATATTTGAATTAAAGGTTAGGGCCGTTATTGAGTCTTTTTGGCATTCTCCATAGACTTATGGAAAATTAAAAAATTCATAACTTTTTTATTCTGCGCATGCGCCAACTATGAGGGGTGTCAATCGACTCAGCTCCTCAAGGGCTTTCGATTGATATATCACATGACCATTTTTGTTGCGTGCGTTAAAGTAAAGCCCTACCTTTTTTTCAATTGTACTTACTGTTGATTGAGTAATTGGATCGCGATTGGGGTGTTTAGCATTAAGTAAATTACGAACTTCTGCTAGAGTCCTCACTTTATCTTCATAACCAATCATGGTTAAAATTTCGATTCGTTCTGTTTCTGTTAGTTTCATTTTTGTAAATGTTGTTGTTAATGTCGCCAAAAAACTCGAGGAGTAAAAATTTGACGTCTATTATTTGACAGATTCACAGATCATTGACGAATAAAGACGAGTCAATGACAATATTGATTTAAATATTTTTGTAAAAATAGTTCCGAGTACTTACTACAATAATTAAATTCAAATTATAATGTAGCATTGTTTTTATCAATGTATTTTTTTCTGAACCAACAATAAACACTATTTTGTTTTATTCCCAGTGGCGGTCCTTAGTGTATTTTAGTTCAGTGAATGAATATTTATTATAATTCCATGTTACTTAACAAAGTTAATAATTTTGGTTAACCCTGTAGAAATAAATATTCAAATGATTACATTGTTGCAAAGGCGATAAGAAGACCTTTCAAATGAACTGTTACGTGACCTCGGTTTGTATTTAAAAAGATCGTCGATGACGTCATTACGCCATCACTAATGACGTAATGTCCAACACATCTAGAGCAGTTGATGGCCATTAAAAAATTAAAATTGATGTGTTTTAAGATTTTTTTAAAAGTCGTCTTTCTGAAATAATGAACTTATTCCATACATTTACATCATACTGTATGTAGCAGTAATGGCTAAGTTATAAAAGAGGTGAGGTTTCAATCTTTGTCCTTGACAAATTTTTCAAGGGCTTTACCTTGAACTTTGATTTAGAGAAAGTCAGTATATGGGTTGAAGATAAAGGGGATTTTAAATAAATGAGAGCAGTTTCTTACGTAGTAGTCGGCAAAACTTGCGTATAAAGTTCCCATGTCGAAGTACAGCCGTTGGTTGACGACAGCTCTTTTCTTGGGATCCTTGGGATAGAGAGTGTCATCTTTACCGTATTGGTCTGCTAAATAAGTCATAATAGCTCGACTTTCCACTAAAACCAAACCATTGTCGTTAAGTATTGGTACTGTATGCTGAGGATTTAACTACAAAAAAAATAATTACTGGATCTTTTGGTTTAAACAAATTATTAACGTAATATTCAAAATACAGCCAACATTTTTGTAATAATAGGCATCATCATAGAGAAATGGAATACCAACTTATTTCCTTCTCCTATACTCTTTTTCAAACAGGTATTTACACATATGTCCAAAAATTTAGAATAATGGAATATTTCATTTTTTTATTAATTTTTATAAATCATTTTTTTTATATAAGTAAACATCATTTTGCTACAACTCTAATCAACACTAAATAAATCTCAGATAAACATACAAAAAAAATGATTTATTCTTTTGAGGTGAAAAATGTATGCATGACTGTAGGCGATGTGGCAAGCTGTCGATTAAATGGTCGAGCTGGGCTTGCGGAATTCTCTCCCATTCTTCACGAGCAGCATCTTTCAGTTCTCGTATAATAGGGGGAGAGTTTCGCTTCTTAATGCGTGTTTTAAGAATGTCCCAGGCATGTTCAATGACGTTCCTGTCAGGGGAATTTGATGGCCATCTTAATGTGGATATTCCTTCTTCTTCCAAAAAATGTTGTACTGCAGCTGTTCGATGTAGAGGTACTTTGTCATGCATAAACAAAAAACCATCACCTACCGTTCCCCGGAATAGACGCACAACAGGATTTAAAACTTCCTCGATGTACAGAGCACCAGTGATTCTTCTCTCCAAAACCACTCCAAACCATAATACTCCCACCTTCAAATGGAACACGTGGTTGGGCTGTTTCTAATCGAGCTTGTCGTCCTGGGGTCCTCCAAACTAGCGTTCTTCGCGAATCAGAAACCAATCCAATTTTTGATTTATCAGAGAACATCACGTAATTCCAGTTAGGACCATGGTGTAACATTTTTTGAGCCCATTGCAACCTTACAATTTTTTGTTTATGTTAGTTTGGCAACACGTAGATGTCTTCTGCGATATAAATTTACCACATTTAATCTTCGTGTAATTGTTTCCCGTGAGATATTCAGTCCTTCAAATCTAGCAATTACTCTGGATATGCCACTTGTAGATTCCTGCCGATTTCTTCGAGCTATCAATGTTATCTGCCGGTCTTGTGCTGATGTTGTACATCGACTTCTGGGACGATCCTTCACATCATTTGTGTCTTGGCATTTTTTTTTAAATTTAACTCAGCATCCTGAGTAACACCAACAATATTCGCGATATCACTATGACTAAAGCCCTGCTGTAACAAAGAAATTAGGTACTCTAGACCTATTAAAATATGATATCATGTCTCTGGGCATTTGTAAACAGCTCAAATGAAATTTAAACAAGAATTGCAATAATGTGAAAGTACCCAAATCAATTAAATATGACCAAATTAATACAAAAACGAATCAAATTTAGTATTATTTTGATTTAAAAACGCTTTAAAATAAATATCAAATCAACAAGAGTTTTTAAAAAACCATAGGCGTAGATATATTATTTCTAAATATTCCAAACTTTTGGACAAATCTGTATTTATTCATTCAACGCTTACAGTAATGTATAGTATTGTTTATGTTTCCGAAATGATAGGTGTAACCATAAAAAAACCATGTTCGAAGCAGTTCTAATCAAAAATTTATATTTATTTACCTACCTTAAGAATTTCCGGTGTAAGATGTTCTCCTTTCATTATATCGATATGTATAAGATTGGGATCAACTCCTATAGCTTTACAGGCCAGCCGAACACTTCTAGAAGGGGCACCGGGAGACAAGTAGTACAAATCAATAGGCATGATTGCTACAAATATAAATATTTTAGGATAAATTGTTTATAAAATGTATCATCTTTTAGTTTTCTTTCATCCTTATTTCATCGTTTTATGTTGTTAAAGTTACACTTAATGTAAAGTATGTACATTACATTACTTTGCTTACATATTAAACACTATTTTTGAATCTGTTTTCAATAGTGATGAAGTAATACCTATTTAGAATTTTTGTTGCTCTTTTCCAGTACAAGATTACGTCGTTCTAATCTAATCGAAGTTATAGTTTATTTGTTTGGAGTTGGCAGCTAATAAAAGTCATTAAATCGTAAAATGTTCTAAACAAGACCCTAAATCAGTAGCTCTTTGGACAAAGTAATGACTGTTATAGCAGAAGTAGATACTATTCCCAAATTGGGACGAAATACGTTATGAAAACTCATAAAAGAAATTGGTTTTAAGTATGAGTCGCATAAAAAATGAAAATTTTTAAATGAGACAGAAGAAATTATTTGCTGGAGAACACAATACTTAGGAAGTATTAAAGTTTCGGAGTGAGGAAAGAACTTAATGTACTAACCCTTACTATGTGAAAGTTCATCTTATTCATTCATCTAATTCAACCTTTTAGTTGTTTATTGTTCTGAGGAAAGAACTATCTTTTATATAAATGAAACATGGTTGAATGAAGAACACACTGTTTCTAAAGCATGGATGGACACCAATAGGTCAAATTCCCGTCAGGCAGTATTTTGGAGTAGTATTAAGGCTAAACCAAGTATGGAAGTAATAAGACATAACAATATTAAAGCCTAGATGTTAATATCCCTATGGGATTATCCTGGATGTATTTCCCTCTAAGATCAGTATAACTGTGCAATGATATAGAACAACCAGGAAAAAACTATATCATGCCGATCTTTACAATTACGTCTTATCTATGTATAAAATGTAAACTCAATCAAAGTAAACAGTTTAATAGTGGAGAACTTCCAAAATTTATTTTTTCATTAACAACTTTAAATTGTGGATCTGCTAGATGTCTTTTTATTTCAAGTTCTTTAAGGAAATCTAAATTTTGTTTTTTATCACAAGAGTGTAGTAATTGGATGTCATTGGTGTGTAAGAGTGAGGTTGGATGTTCAAGTAGGTGTTTTGCATAATTTGACTTATCTGGTTGTTTTAATCTATATGCTCTTAAGATAAGTCAAATTATGCAAAACACCTACTTGAACATCCAACCTCACTCTTACACACCAATGACATCAAAATACTACACACTTGTGATAAAAAACAAAATTTAAATTTCCTTGAAGAACTTGAAATAAAAAGACATCTAGCAGATCCACAATTTAAAGTTGTTAATGAAAAAATAAATCTGGGAAGTTCTCCACTAATTTAAAACATAATTTTTTCAAATAAACTTGGAAGTTATACGTTCAATCGAAGAGTTTTTTATTATTCTTAAGTTATCATAAATTCTTTTGGAAACGTAACACGGGAAAATTGGTTATTTCAAACGCAAAACGTGAAAGCTCTTTTCTAATTTAAATCAGAAAAGACAGGAACACATTTCTAAATATATATTCCATAAGCCGACATTGATTTGTTTAGTAGGAGGTCCACCTCGCGCTGATCCTCTCGGCGGTCACACCTTAAGGTAAAAATAGCTTAACAAGTAAAGTTTACACTAGTAATTGAACAGTAATTTAAAATTTGTCTATATACTAGGTACTACCGGCTTCAGAATAGCATATACATTTTCAAACTCAAATCGCTTACATTGAATTCATTTTAAGGATGGCCTATTTATTGTATATAACCAATCACGTTTTGAATAATAATAAATTTGAAATCAGTCAAACAGTTGTCCACGCCCACATCTTTAATGTTACACATATAGAGGGTATTCTATTGACAAATTGCCTGTGCGGTTTTATTTGTTTTTTATTGCAACCTCTTTATTGATTCCTTTTTTGTGACAACGTTGGCTGTTTACACGGATTTAGAATTTTGTTTTTTGATTGTGACTATTTACTGGATGTTCTTATTCTACCACGACATTGGCACGGATTTTGGTTTTCTATTTAACTATTGTGAAATTTTAATTTTAAGATATCAAATAAAATATTAAGATTTAGACTTGCGCTTTTCACTAATTTCTTTATTTTGTTATCCTCTTTTCACCTAAATTAAAAAAGAAAGCATCATTACATTTGAAATTTCCGAGAAAAATAAAAAAAATAATCGACTTTTTTACATAGAACTCCCTAGCGGAGAGAAAATTTTAATATTTTTGTTATGCATCTGATTAAACAGAAGAATCTCTTTTAAATGACGCCAAAATCATTGAAATCGGTTAAAAAACAAAAAAAAGTTATATGACATTTGTTTATAACAAGTTTGAACCTTTCCCCACCCCCCTATTTGAAGAGTATTGGCAAAAAGTCCCCAACCAACATTTTTCATAATCTCATCAAGATTTCAAAAATTGAATTTTTAGTATACCTTTAGTATATCTGTTTCGGAGATAATCACAATATTATGTTTATATTATGTTTATATTATGTTTATGAGTGTTCGTTGCACCCCGTAGCGGACGACTTTCAAACTTAACAAATATTTCCTGCAATTTTTCATGATCGATTTTGTTATAATTTTTAAACTACCTTGCAGACCTTAGTGGGACACCCAGTATATAAAATTTTATAACAATTAGTTTATTGGTTTATTTTTAATGAATTTTTAAAACCCTTAAACACCCCCCTTAACATAAGCCAATAAGTTTAGTATAGTATAAGTCAATTTAGTCAATATTTGTTTAAATCTGATATCTATTTCTTTTTTTTTTAAATAATTATTTCAGAACAACACCACAGAACTGGTTACGCTACCACCTCTTCCAAGTGTTTTTTCTTACTATTATTTTTTATTCCTTAGTGAAGTAAGTAATTGTAGGCGTTTTAAAAATCACCACTCCTATGTTGTTTAAGCATAGGCGTAACCAGGGGGGATTCGGGGGTCGTAACCCCCCCCCCCATTGGGGTGCGCTTTGTGCTCTATTCGTTAACTGCGTTAACATGAATATGAGTATCATCATTAATATCATCTGTAAAATAAAAAAAACTAATTTTGGATGCTGTAGTTTTCTTTCACCCTTGTTAAACAAATTGAAGGTCAATACAATTTTAAACAAAACATACTTAAAACCAGTTTTTAATTGTTGAAACTGAAAATAATTTTAAATAATTTGAAAAAGTTTTTGGAAAGCTTAAAATGCAATAAAAAGGGTCTTTAATTTTAAAAAACTTTCCCTTATGATGATCCTGGTTACGCCAATGTGTTTAAGCAGGGTGTTTTTATAACTTCGGTAGGTAAACGAAATTCACATTTAACATGTATATATGTTATTCTAAAGCCGACTGTACGTGCAATACTTTTGGTATTAATTCAAAATATAATATGTATAATAATAGGTAATATGTTTTTAGATAAAATCTATATTTTTAAGAATCCTTCTACAGTCAAATTAACACACGAAAAAAATGTATAATGAACCTTCCAAATCCTATAATGCACGATTTTATATTTATTTCTGTCAAAACGTTAAAAAATAATGTGATTTTTCGTAAACCGTTTAGATATTAATTACGTTAATTTTTTTTTTAAATAACTCATAGACCACAAATTGAATAATCGATTCTTGTGTGGAATCTGGACCAAACCATACTGAATTTTATTTGCAATTCCTCGCACTTACATCTATATTTATTAAAATTTAAAATAGCACTCCAAATTTACTATACACTATTGATTACCTATTGACAGTTATTACACTTATTTCACTGTATGTTTTACATAAATTTATATTTTTCTCTCAACGCCTAACTGTCTAACTTAGTACTAAAAATAAAATGCTCACGCTCCCTTCACTGCAACATGGGATGTGGGCGGATCTTGTAAGATTCTGCGGAGAGGGAGAAATTACCCCTCTTCTTAGCCAGAGGCGGAGAGTCAAAATGTACATACACAAAAATATTTAAAATTTAGAAAATATATTATACGGAGCAGTATTTTCAATACAGAATTGCTTGATTAAATTACTCAAACAAATTAGTTTTGTCGTTTATAAGAAAAATAATACAATAATCTGTTTAAAACGTGCAAATATAAAATGAGTACAAAAGCTCTACATAATTTCTTATTTTAATTTTCTTTATAGTCTATATAGAAAGGACAAGGAGTAATAAATCATTCATTTAAGTAGATTTCATAGACGTACCAAAATATATTTTAAGAGGGTATACCGTAAGGTACATTTTGTATTGAACGAATGAGTTGCAGCTATGCTAAAGAATATACGATTTAGGTCAGAGGTAACGGGATGTAGGTACTAATTTTAATTAAAAAAAGTGTAGAGGTACATAAATTTTAGTAAGTTTGATAAAGAAAGGCAACACAGTTTATTCATAATAGAAAACAAACCAATCTGTAACAATAATTATTTTATATATTTTTGTTATTTTTGTAAGAAGATTAATTCAAACTTTGAATATTGTCACAAATAAATTACAATGAAATATATTTTTAAAAAATTAATTAAAGTCAAGATAGCAAGATATCATTACAATTTTTATTAAATTCAAAGAAGCAAAATGAATATTTTTTATTTGTATTACTTCTATATGTAGTGTTTGGGGAATTTTTCTCAGAAATTTTAAATGGCAAGAAATTTTAAATCGGCTTAATACCATTACACCTGTTTACAGATTATTCGATTATTGAGAGGGATTTTCCAAACAACCCAGTTTTCTTAGAAACATTATCGGGAATATTATTTTAAAAGAAAGTAAGTACATTAAATCAGTACTTATTATTAGTTCTTTGAGTAAAGTTGTATGAAGTTGTATGGTTTTCATAATATTGTAAACAGTTGGAATATATTTAAAACATGTGTTGAATGTTAACTGTGCAAGTACCAAACAATTTCGATAAGCCAAGGACCATCTAAACGACTAAAAACAGGTCCATTATCTTTAAATGAAAAAACTCTGATATTGAATTGTTATATATCATTGAAAAACAAGGATCCAAGTGCAAGTGTTGATGATATTGTGGAATTAACGGCTGCTATGTTGTGTGTTGCTAAATCAACAATTTATAGATTACTAAAAGAAAGCAAGAATGGAACTCTTCAACTCCCTAAAACTCCTTCAGGCCGAAAACCAATTGATATCGATGAGTCATTAAAACAAAGAGTAAGGCGTAAAGTACATGGATTTTACTTACGAAAGGAAATTCCAACACTTGACAAAATTATGATATCAGTGCAAGAAGATACGGACTATACAAAATTCTCCAGAATGACATTATGCAAACTTTTGCAAGATGTGGGTTTCAGATATACAAAACATAATAGAAAATCTCTCTTGATAGATAAACCGGAAATAGTTTTTTGGAGTAAAGACTATTTAAGAAGCATTCGACATACCAGAGAACAAAATTTAAAAATCTTCTACTTAGACGAAACATGGATAAATGCTGGATATACAGTTTCCAAATCTTGGCAAGATGAAAACATTAAAAGCGGAAGGCAGGCATTCGTGGAAGGTTTGACGTTAGGTTTGCAGCCACCATCTGGAAAGGGAAAAAGACTTATCATTGTCCATGTTGGAAGTTCTGAAGGTTTTGTTGATGGTGGATTATTAACTTTTATTTCAAAACGCACGGGGGACTAACACGAAGATATGAATGGGAATGTCTTCGAGGAATGGTTTGTTCAAATGTTAGATCTGATTCCAAAAGGGGCTGTTATTGTTATGGACAACGCAAGTTACCATTCACGGTTACGAGAAACATTGCCCACAAGTTGTTGGCGTAAAGCACAGCTTTTGGAGTGGCTTATTTCGAAAAATATTAAGTTTCCAAAAGATCCACTAAGGAAAGAACTTTACAGAATTGCAAAAATGAACAAGAATAAATACAAAACCTACATTGTAGAAGAAATGGCTTCTTCTCGTGGTATATCAGTTCTTCGACTTCCCCCTTATCATTGTGAACTTAATCCCATAGAATTAATATGGGCTCAGGTAAAGGGGGAAGTAAATGTTTATTTTAGTGTTCAATTTCATTTTAAACATTCCCAAATAATATCTGCTTTTTATTGAATAAAAAAAAATGTTTTGTGTTTTTCTTTTTTATGTTCCATTTTCTCATTCATGAGTTCACAATTCATTCTGACTTGAATATGGAAACCGTTTGTCTGTTTTATTATTTACTGGGCAAACTTTTAATGGTAAAAATAAAGAAAATAAGATGGTATTGCCATGGATGAATAAAGATAACAGACCTATCCAGTATCTGACCCAAATTTGTAACAGCATTTTATGTAAAAATATTAACTTAAAAAAGTATAAAGAAAAATCGGGTCTCTCAAAACTCACATTTTTAACAATTGGACTAAAATAAGACAACTGTGTTTAAGTAAAAAGTAATTTAGGAAATAACAATGGTTCATAACACTAAATTCCAACAAAACACCTTGCACATATCACATTTCGATAATGCTATGTAAAAACCAACACAAATTGTGAAAATATACTTTAAAATTAATTTTGTTTACTTCTGGTAAATTATAAATATAGACAATTATACAGGGTGATTCATTAAAGTTGGCGACCGGCCGTATCTCTGTAAACGTATGCCCTAGAATTTGGGGAAAAAAATTCTTATAACAAAATCGGCTCTAAGAAAATGCCATAAAATGTTTTTAAGTCCGTAGTTTTCCGCTAGATGGCGCAATCTCTCACTTACAAAATATAATTGCGTTTTCGACAAAATTTTTCCTAATTAAGGTTAGTAAAAAATATCAACTTTAGAAACTACTGTTTTTATTTAACTTTTGTTTAAGTCAAGAAAATACTCTAACTTCCATATGCCTGAACCGATTTTCACAAACGTAGGCTTCATGCAAAGAGCATTAAAGATAGAATTCAGAAACAAATTACAACACATTTAATATTTCAATCGACAACTAGGGGGCGTTATGTAACACCTATCTCTATTTATGATTTTTACTGGGAAATTTCAAATGCAATGCTATAACTCTAACCAGCTTACAAAAGGGGCAAATAAGATGACTTATTGACCTGTTAAAATAACAATTTGATATCTCCTGTCATCCCGAAGATATTAGCATTTGTTTTATTTTGATGAGTGTTGGCTCACCCTGTCAGTTGTAAGAGAAATTATGTTGCTGAAATTGTTTGAAGAACGAAATAACAAGTAAAAACGCATCACAAAAATTTTTATCAACAGTAAATACACAAGAGCTTTTTTTTTACCGGAAAATTTTTCGATTCATCGAAAGATTTTGCCAATCAGTAATATTACGAAAAAAACTGAAATGATAAAATCGCGAGACCTTCGGTCTCGCGATGGAAAAATCTTGAGATGAAGAGAAAAATTTATCCATTAAAAAAAAGATCGCGTGTATTTTGCTAAGATAAATTAACAGTTGTTAAAAATACAATTATTAAATATTGGTTGGGGAGTACTGATTTTAATGTTTTCTTCTCGTGTTTCTACGTATGTTGAATATTCTGTTTCCGAGGGTCTCAAATTATTTATAAGTTGTTCATGGTGTTCGGGGTCAATTTGGAGGTATGGTTTAATCGATTGTGATGACGAGTGTCCTGTTATCTTAATAAGCTGTTGATCCTGTTAACTCCTGCTTTGGCTAATTGGGAAACTGCGCTGGCACGATTTGAATGGTTAGTAACTTTATTATTGATTATGTCCAATCCAATTTTTGCAGCAGAATTTTTTGTCCAAACAGATATGGTATTAATACCTAAAGGAACATTTTTGTACCAACCTTTAGAATTTTTATTTTTCCAAAAAGGATTTGGAGTTAAAAATAATCGGTCAGAAGTAATATGTTCATTTCTTTTTTCTACTAGCAAATGGAATAGTTTTACAGGGCAAATACTTTCGTCACTTTCATTTCTAGTCAACCATTTGCTGTCTGTTAACTTTTTCGAGCCGCCTTGTGCCGTTTTCGAAAATATGGTGTTATATTCAATCCTACCCGTAGGAAGACCATTTTGGTTCTTTTCTACTTTAAAATAATAAATTTTGCAATTAACAGCTTCTCCTCCTCTCCAAGCCAATTCGTAAGAAGCTATATGAAAGAATCTTTTTTGCAGCCCTTCAGGTTCATTTATATTCCATAGTGTTGCCATTTTTATTATATTTTCTTTGTCTATTGCTGAAGAACACGTCTTTCTTTTTGTTGGAATCAATTGAAGTTGTTTTCTTTTGGCATTTCTAGCATCCCGAGCTTCTTTAAAGGTTATGTCTGTAAAAGGATCAAATTTCAAACCATATTCGTTAAAATATTTCTGTTGTAACATTTTAGCAGTCGTGTTCCATATTGTTTTGACCGCAAATTCTTTGTAATCTTCTCCATTCTTTTTTTCATATTGAAAGCCCAATCTTTTAATATTTTTGCTAGATCTTGTATTGTAGTATTCTCTTCCAACTTATAATTTCGGCTTTGACAAAACTCCATGAATTGTTTCCATATTGATGACTTCGTATTTTTTGTTGACTTCGGTATTGACTCTTCAATATTTTTTGTAATTTGTTCATGTGAAACCTCTCCAAATCGGTTCATACTTTATGTTTTTTGCAAAGAAAAGGTAGTATTGTTTTATATTGTTAAATTTGACAATTAAATACCTGTCAACAATAATGCAAAATTGATACACACCTACTAGATTGAGGAACATGCGATAAAAAAAAGCGATAAAAAAGGATGCACCTTTTTTATCGATGTCAAAATGACAAAATAGTTTGTAGGTATATGACATTTTAACATTGGAGTTAATTTATCAACATAAATAATGAAAATTAATTAAACTAAGATTACTCATAATAGAAATTTACAAAACGCAAAAAAAAATCACCTACCACCTAATTATTTTAAATATTCAAAATGCTTGCCATCATTTGCTATGCATAAATTCAGTCTTTCCATAGTGGAATTAACACTGGCCTCAATTTCAGCAAAGAAAGAATTACTACGAAGTATAAAAACGCTTAATTTAAAAAAAGATTACGTGATACACGCCTATGGAGAGAATGTTCCGACAAAGCAAACTTTGCCGCTAGGCGGTACCCTTTGTAGCAACTTAATTTTAGTCATACTATACCTGACCCGACCCCGGGCTAGGCTAACCAATATGCCAATGAGCTTTAAACTTTAAACACTCATCACATTTTCTCCGCTTCTATCAGAAATGGAATTTCCCAATACTTGAAACGATAAAAAATTCCTAGTACTTAGAATTAAACAGGTACTCAAGTGTATATTACCGTTGAGTGATAAATATATTATAATATAATAATATAAATATTAGTTCACGACAGTCCTATAAAATTTTAATATGCACGTGCTTCCTCAAGTAGGTATAATACCGGGTGTCCTAGAAGTGTCTTACCCATTTTAACTGCAAATATATCGGAACTTAAAAACCATAGAGAGGTGCGGTTTTCGAGGAACAAATTCTTTTTATATAAAATTTTTTCAGTATGCATGTTTAATTAGTAAAATCTTATATAGGGTGTTTTAAAAAAAATGTGCAAATATCGTCGATTTTTTTAATGGAACACCCTATATATTTTTATTCTGTCTGAAAGACGAACTCTTTCCCTTTTAGAAAATATAGAATTTGTTAAAGTTTAGAAAACAAATTCGGTGGCACACTTAATCTTCACTGGTTATTTCCATAGAATAAATTTTCTTTCATAAATTTATGGTACTAACCCTTACTATGTGAAAGTTCATCTTATTCAGAACAATAAACAACTAAAAGGTTGAATTAACTTTCACTATTTATTCTTTAAATAGTATTAAATACTTTAAATGTAATGACAGCCGTTTCGCTATCGAAATAGCATCGTCAGATTGACATATTGAAGTTACATTTTGTTTGTTTGTAACTAGGTACTTGATGTTGATAAGTAGTTAAGGCTAGACCAAGTAAGGAAGTAATAAGACATAACAATATTAAAGCCTAGATGTTATTAGCCCTAAGGGATTATCCTGGATGTATTTCCCTCTAAGATCAGTATAACTGTGCAATGATATAGAACAACCAGGAAAAAACTATATCCTGCTGATCTTTACAATAACTTAATATATTAGTGTTATAATTACGTCTTATCTATGTATAAAATGAAGACTCAATCAAAGCAAACACTTTAAAAGTGGAGAACTTCCAAGATTTATTTGTTCATTAACTACTTTATATTGTTGATCTGCTAGATGTCTTTTGATTTCAAGTTCTTCGAGGAAATCTAAATTTTGTTTTTTATCACAGGTGTGTAATATTTGAATGTCATTGGTGTGTATGAGTGAGTGTCGATGTTCAAGAACGTGTTTTGCATAGTTTGACTTATCTGGTTGTTGTAATCTATATGCTTTTAAATGTTCATTGAATCTTATTTCAAAATTTCTTTGTGTTTGACCTATATATACAACATTACATTTTGGACAATTAATTTTGTAAACACCAGATTTTTTTAATTTAGGTAATTTTGAAATTGAGATTATAAAACAAATAGCAATATCTAATGGCTGTCCAATACATTTGATAAATAAATTAGTTAATAAGAAAGAACAGAAAATGTCACTACAACTAATATTCCCTCAACAACCTAAAGAAATTAAAAGTTATAAAAGTATTACATATTGTGGAAATATTTCGAATACAATTTCAAAAATAATATCTTCGGCAACATCTGCAATAATTTCATTCAAATCACACAATAATGTTGGTACAAAATTGTTAAAATGTAAAAAAAAATATTTAAATTTTTAACTTTAGCACCCTGTAACTTTTGTTGTGTGCACTATTGTATACGGGTGTTTCAAAAAAAGGTAACACCGTCTCTAGGATAGGTAAAAAAATGAAAAATAATTGGGGTTTGCTTAGTAAAATTTTTTTCAAGATAAAGGGCGTTGAAGAAAATAAAAAATTACACATTTCTTACGATTTTGCCGAAACTAATGGCACCATTGCAATGAAATTTTATACGAATATGTTATGGAAGCTGATATATCCCATGCATTTGTTTTTATAACTAACTCTCATAGAGGGCGCTAGTTTTACGATTCATACAACGTATTATTCAACATAACTTGTTTTAGGGTAGAATTATTAGTCAAAACTCCAAGTGAACATAAACATCGTTTAATTCTGCACCAAAAAGGTACTCTTGGTAAAACTCGATATTATGTACCGTTTTCGGAATATTTTGATTTGAAAATAACGATGTTTATGTTCACTTGGAGTTTTGACTAATAATTCTACCCTAAAAAAAGTTATGTTGAATAATACGTTGTATGAATTGTGTAACTAGCGCCCTCTATGAGAGTTAGTTATAAAAACAAATTCATGGGATATATCAGCTTCCAAAACATATTCGTATAAAATTTCATTGCAATGGTGCCAGTAGTTTCGGCAAAATGTGTAATTTTTTATTTTCTTCCACGCCCTTTATCTTGAAAACGGATGGCGTTAGAAAAAAGTTTTACTAAGCAAACCCCAATTATTTTTCAGTTTTTTACCTATCCTAGAGACGGTGTTACCTTTTTTTGAAACACCCTGTATATAGGTAAGTGGGGTTCAATCAACATATTTTTGATCCCAGAATCTGTGGTATAATTTATAACCATTCTTTTCGGGACATCGTGTATAAATATTAATACTAAGAGTTGATAGTATAAAGTTATGATTTATTTTTAAAATTAAGATAACTCCCTAGTAACTGACGGACGGAATATATAGCGAAGCAGTGTTGCCAAATCGATTTTACCATTTTTGGGCAAGGATCCCACTTATTACTAGTTTTTTGCTTGTGCAATGTTTCCTATTTCTAGCTAGTTCTATTAGGAGTAAAAGTAGTACTTTTAGGTATCGTTTTACTGACTTTTAAAGATAAAAAGCATTAATTTTTGCATAAGTATTGTATTGTGAATCAAATAGTTACTATGGAACAAAGTACACGTTTTAATTATACATATCCAATACTGAATATTATTTGATAAGTAAAATCATATTAATTTTAAGTGTTTCATATCGTTATTATCTATTAAAAAAAAATCCATCAATTTCTAAATAATAATTGGCGATATCTGTCTCATGAGTAAACAAAACTATTAGTAGGGGAGCCCACGATGCTAAATCGGGATATACTCGAGCGTCATAGAGACCTATTGGGATGAGAAGCTTATGTGATAAAAAGAAAAAAATGTTATATAATTTACCCCTTTTCATCGATGGGGGAGCGGCTATAGATTTTCAAAATTGTAAAAAAAACTGTTGCATGGACATACTCGAGCGCGTCAGATATTGATATCACGTATGTCCTGCATATTTTTAAAAATGTGTTAATTTGACGGTTTCCATGATGGGGGTGGTCGTACGTAAGGGTTGAAAATGGAAAAAGCGCGTCAGATTTTTTGAGAGGAAATTAAATGAACCTAAAAAGCTGTTACATAAAAATCTGACGGTTTGAATGTGACGTAGACCGTTATTAGAATTTGCAAAAAAAAATCGCCATTTTGAAATACTCAAGCGCGTCAGATTAAGATATATATGGTTCATGCCCTAGATGCTGCAGTATCATAATCTGACGATTATCTAGATGGATTCGCCTAATCTGACAATTAAAATTTTTTTTTCTAATTATTGAACTTAATTAACTAAAAAGCTTAGGAAATAGCATGCAAATAGAAAAGTTTATGGTTTTTTTTCAGTTCAATATTTATATTTATCATAAGAAAATAATTATAAGCAATAAATTAGCAAAAACGTTGGAAATACGTTGTAAACAATATCATGCCACGAACGAGTCTATGTGATCAGCTGACATGGCGTCATGGCAACTGAAACCAGAGTGGGGACGGAATGAGAGAGCAATAGATAGAGAAAGAGTGAGAGAGCAATAGAAATGAGAAGAGGAGAATATAGTAGTAGGGGAGCCCAAGAGGCTAAATGGTAAGTCACTTTAGCGCTGCGAGAACCTATCGGATCATAAAGATTAGATACTAAAAAGAAAAAAAGTTTATATAATATGCTTTTTTACTGCCGGGGGAAGTACTAATTTTTAAAAATGTAAAACAAAATTATTATAATGAAATACTAAAGTGCGTTATACATACGCCCTATGTGCTTCCGGTAACAGAGAAGTATTAATCTGCCTGCCGGCTTACAAGTTGGGGGTGGCAGCACGAAGGAGTAGAAATTGAAAAAAAATCATTTAAACTCATCAGATATTCAGGAATAAAGTTAGGTTAGGTTAGGTTAAGTGACCTCTAAAAGGTATCCTATTCAAAAGAGTGACAATTTGGATGTAGTCAGAACTCACAGCCAATTTTTGAAAATGTAAAAAAAAAATAGTGACCTTGAAATACTCAAGCACATCAGTCGCGCTTCAGTAAATTCAGAAATCCCCGCTTGGGCTCCCCTACTATATTGTATATGTTGGATAGATAAGAAACTAGTTTTTATAAACGGGTTGCAAGGTTTTGTCTATTTATTATTAAATTATAATTAAATTGTCTTCTTTTATCCGTATTTCAACAGCAAAAATATATTTTTCTATAAAGGGTAGGTAAACGTCTAAATTTACAGGAATATGAAATTAATATAAAAATATGAGTCACTCTCTAGGTACAATTGTGATACTAGACTATAACCGATATAAAATTTGAAAGACAACAAATCCAGTTTCCACGACTTTGTTAAATTTAGATTAAATTAAGAAAAATAATAATTTGAAGTTATTGAATAAAATTTAAGGCCACTAATTTTCTTTTATAAAAACAAACTAGAAACAAATCTCAGTGAATTCATTATAAATGCAAATCCTTCAAAACTTCTTCTATATTCTTATGTATCAGGATATAAACAAATGCTCAATTTATAGACTAATAACGTACCTGTTTTTGCAATTATATACATAGGGTTACTTTAATCCCCTAACACCCCTAACGACCACAATTATTCTGGTTAAAATCGAAAATCAAAATATTCTAAATATAGTATTATGACTACTTATCCCTTACCTAAGAAGATTAAAATATGATGATTACAAAAAAAATTCTTAATACCGATATAAACTGCCAACTGCAAACAAATAAACTAAAATGAAAATAAATTTTAAAATTATGGTCTCTAAATAGTGCGAAACTAGTAGCGTTATACTACCATCTATATCTAATAAAAATTTTTGACATTGACATTGGTTAGGTTAGGTTCCTTCATTTACCACATTTGAGAAATTAAAGATCTGCTTAATTAATTATAAAATGATTTTTATTACTATTCGCCTACTCTTATATAAATTAGCTTACCTTTAATAACGTATGAAGTTCTAACTCTGTACCAGACAGTTTCAATATAAATGTGATTAATAAAACTACCATGGAAACACGACGAAATTATTATTAATATCAGTAAGTTTCAACACCACATAAAACTTTTCTTAAATTGTTAATTTCCATTGGTTCAGTTGTTTAATCCCTATAATATAGCACATCTGTGTTAGGATTAAACAGCTGGTCGAATGCAATTGACCAATTTATGTACGGTTTTCTGTGGTGGAACTGGGCTATTCAATCGTTAAAATTTGTCATGACCTCGATATATTAGGATTTTAACAAAAATAATCAACGTTAGAATGATTCACTTTGCACACATTTTTCGATATGTTGTTGGATAGTGTTTATTATGCAAAATTAAATTTTTTGTATATTTAGCATACAATTTGACTGACTCACTTTGAAAAAACTTGACATTTGCTGTTTTTTGGTTTACCTACTTCAGTGAGGAGAGGTCCGGGTTTTTAATAATAGTCCAGGAAAATAGCAGTTCAAAATGGTCAAATAAATTAATTTTTCGTGCAATCGCACGCGAAGTCAGTATTTCGCGTTCTCAGCACAGTCCGCGAAATTTAATTTCGCGGCCGTTACCCATAGCAACGGCCGCGAAACCAAACGTCACTTCCAAATTTGACATTTCTAAAATACTACAAAGACAAGGATTATTTTTTATTGAATACCAACAAATACATAAGTTATATTATTTAGGATGAATATTTACATTAATTGTACAGTTTGTATTATTACTTATATTTACTCCAGAAGTTGAAGCAACTACATCTAGTGTTTCTGAATAATGGTTATTGCCTACATTCAAACCAGATACCATATCGCTATCAGTATCAGACATTTTGCGTTTTGACAAGAACTGTCAAAATATATATTGAAACATATCATTTCCATAGCACACGGTGATATTGTTAAATGAATTGAAATGCTGTTGATTTTAGAGCAATAATATATTTATTTACAACTATCTATTTTAATAATTTTAACGATTGCACGAAAAATAGTGTGTATGCCATGGCAGCGAAACTTTTTAACGACCTCAAGATTATCTTAATAACTGTTCTTTCGGTACGTTAAAGAGGTATTTCGCGGCCTTAGCATACAAATAACTATTTTCTTCAAGCGTATAATAAAAACTGTATTATGTTCTTCAACACAAACAGTAGAAATAGCCTATTCTTTTACTAGTACAATAATGAACTCTCATTATTATACTAGTAAGAAAATAATAAGAAACGGTAGCAACGTCTTATGGGTGTTATAATCAAGAAGGCAGGAATTGTCAATTTCCTTATTTAATTTTGATGTTTTTTTAGTTTTGAAAAGTGTCAGACTCTGAAAGTGTTCCTACCTAGGCCAAACTGCAAAAATGTCTCAAAACTTACAATGTACGCCTCCGGAATTAGTTGAAATAGCTAATTCCAGTATGATTTTGCATACGAAAAATTTCTAAAATGGTGCAATGAATATAATGTACAGCAATACACGGAAAACGTTATTAATATGCTTGCATACTTCACGAATTTGTCCAGAAAGTTTAAAAGTTCTACTCTATGGGCACAGTATTCAATGATTAAAAGTCAATTAAACATTAAACATAATGAAATTTATGGTACTAACCCTTACTGTGTGAAAATTCATGTTATTCAGAACAATAAAATAGAAAAATATAGCAAATTAATTGCATTTATAAAGCGCCAAGGGGAAAATTATACACCGAAAAAATCAAAAGTATTAACAAAAGATCAATTTGATAAATTTCTCAAGGATGCACCGAATAATGTTTATTTAGCAACAAAGGTATGTACTTTCTTATTTCTTTTTAATCATTATTACGTTTATTAAACCGTTGACAGTGATATCTACTCGCAGATCAATATGTAACTTGACAGCAAATATTATCTCATTTCCTACTTATGACATTTAGTGACGGTAGCTCAGTGGCAGAGCTTTTGTCTTCGGTCGCGAAGGTCAGCGGTTCTAACCCCAGTGTTACAAGCTTTTTTTTTATTTATTTCAACGTTTGTTTTAGGTTATATTAAAATTTGGAGTCACAGGAACCCTTAGATGCGATGAACTTGTTAATTTAAAGTCTAGCGAAATCCAAGATTTGGGAAATTTAATTTTGGTTAAAATCATAAACACAAAAAAAGAAAAACAACGGTCGTTTACTATAATTGGCGATTTTTATTTGAATTTGGTAAGACAGTATACGGCTCTTCGTCCGGATGATATTAGCCTGCAGCGATTTTTTATTAAATACCAGAATGGCAAATGTCACCGTGTGGTAATGGGTATCCACAAAATATCAAACGTATCAAAAGACGTTGCTACGTTTTTGAAATGAACAAATCCTCATGAATATACAGGACATTGCCTTCGGAGGACTTCCGCAACTATTTTAGTTGACAACGGAGGTGATATTACCGCTTTAAAGCGGCATGGTGGATGGAAATCCACCAGTGTTGCTGAAGGGTACTTAGATGATTCCATTTCCAGTAAAACACAAACTGCACAAAAAATACTTAATTGGCAAGAACAACCAAGTAATAGTTCTGGAATCGCTGACACAATAATCGACAATCAACTTACTAATAATATGATGTATACCAATGACAAAATTGTAAATGTCGAAGCTGAAAGCAGTGGCAGTGGCTTAAATTTAAACAACTGCAGTATACAAAACTGCACATTTAATATTACTGTAATAAATAGGTAACACTTTATGTAATTTTTCGTTTGTATTAATTAAATATTTGAGATATAAACAAAGCCTTCTATATTTTTTATAAAATGCATATTATTATTACGCTTGAAGAAAGAATAGTTTATGTTACTCGGAGTAGAAGGCTCATTATATGTTTCGCCCTAACCAAAATCGTCTATTAGAGGGTATGGGAGGGGTGGTTTTTAGGGGTGAAAATGTTTTTTTTGCGATTTGTGACTAAATAGTGCATCCTATTGAAAAAAGTCAAATGAAAAAGTTGTTGGAAATAAAAAAATCTACAACTTCTGTAATCATTATTTTTGCCCTAACCTCAAAAATTTCGGAAAAAAATCCAAAAAACCGTTTTTTTGGTTTTTAATTTTTTTCTTTTACAAAAATCGTTCGATTGAGCTGAAAGTTTGATTAAATATACTTTGTGCTATTCTAATTTACTGTATTTCTTATTATACTTTATTTTTTTCATTGAGAAATATTCAACCGTTATAATAAAAGTTCCATAAAAAAAAATTTGATAATTTTCTATTCTGAAAAAATGAAATAAAAAATATGTTGTTTAATTGAAAAAACTGAAGAAAAATTGCAAATAAACAAATTATAGACATTTTTCATTAACCCTTTAAAATAATAAATTATAATAAACAATTTATTCTAAATAAAACAAGTCTTCAAAAGTATAATTCTAACCATAATATTAAACTAAATACATCTACTTTGTTAATAACATTTTTTGATATCTTCTAAAACAACCCATATATACCGAACTTTGTCGTAAGGTTGGTACATCCTGTATATTATTTGTAGCATTTACTGATAATTGTTTTCTAGGAGTGTAAATACATCACATAAAAATAATCTTTATATTATCGATAGATATAATATTAATTCGTTTATTGATACTTTATGCATCATCTGAATTTTTTCCTTTTATAATCACTTTATAAATATATTGGAAGTCAGAAAGATCAGATTAAAAACAAATTTGAATCTAATAAGTTATTATGCATTAAAAATTACATTCAGTTTTCTTTAACTTAACACCCCTATAACTAATTTTAGTAAACATTTTATGAATATTTACTGACTTTCTGCCCTCGGGACTATTTATTTCTGCGTTTAATTTTTTTAAAAATAATAAATGGTCTTTTCAGGATTCGAAAAATATGAGTGCATATAGAATACATTCGGTTAAAATTTTGCGTCCACTCTGTATGTAAAAAAAAATCTTTGTTCAAAAGATTAAATATAAATTACATATTTCCTTCGAGGTACCTAAATGACTAAACTCAAATTATCTATGACCTTCACAATTTTGTTGTTTCATCTGCGGGTTCTATTCCGAAAAATGCTTGGTAAGATTTTTTAATGACATTACTCGACCCCATAAAACTTTAACTCACAATATCCATCTTACGGCTGGATTTAGAACTACTAAACATGCATTTAAAAATATACAGTGGACGGCTAATTTATGGAATATTATCATTATTTCGAGAACCGTCGAGTTTTGAGGGGAATCCCGAAACAGGTCGATTTTTGTTATAAAATACCCATCTTATAACGTACATGGAGTAAGGATGACGTCACCGGTGTGGGTGTAGTGACGTAATCGTTAATTTTTGTAAATAGAAATCGGTATAATGCGACACCTCATTTGAAGGAGAATTTAATTCTCTATTTAACGACATTACATTTGTAACTAAAATATTTTTTAAGGGTACAAAAACATTTCTTTTTTATTTAAATTCAACCAAATTACAACTAATGATTTAATTCATAACGTACCTTAAAGTAACCAAATTATGCATCATAATAAAAATATTTTAAATTAAATGTTCGAAATGCCCTCCATCGGTTTCTTTACAATATGCGAATCTACGGACACATTCATCAAGTACATTGCGGATGACTTCTGGAGTAATGAGACTCATTTCATGCCTAATTCTATCTTTTAAGTTCTGTAAATTTTGGGGTCTATTAACATAAACTTTTGATTTTATGTAACCCCACAGGAAAAAGTCTAGAGGTATTAGATCTGGCGACCTTGCTGGCCACTCTATAAAACCTCGTCTTCCGATCCATCTCCTGGGAAAGCAATTATTTAAAAAGAACAATTAATAACTGCACAGTTAAACTAAACTTCCAATATTTATTTGAAAAATTCGCTTTAAAATCAATTACAGCTGTTTCGCTATCACTAGCATCGTCAGATTGACATATTGAAATTACATGTTGTTTGTTTGTAACTAGGTGCTTGATGTTGATAAGGAGTTAAGGCTAGACCAAGTAAGGAAGTAATAAGACATAACAATATTAAGGCCTAGATGTTATTAGCCCTAAGGGATTATCCTGGATGTATTTCCCTCTAAGATCAGTATAACTGTGCAATGATATAGAAAAACCAGGAAAAAACTATATCATGCTGATCTATACAATAACTTAATATATTTATGTTATAATAATGTCTTATCTATGTATAAAATGAAGACTCAATCAAAGTAAACAGTTTAATAGTGGAGAACTTCCAAGATTTATTTGTTCATTAACTACTTTAAACTGTTGATCTGCTAGATGTCTTTTAATTTCAAGTTCTTCTAGAAAATCTAAATTTTGTTTTTTATCACAAATGTGTAGTATATGAATGTCATTGGTGTGTATAAGTGAGTTTGGATGTTCCAGTAGGTGTTTTGCATAGTTCGACTTATCTGGTTGTTGTAATCTATATGCTCTTAAGTGTTCATTAAATCTTACTTCAAAATTTCTTTGTGTTTGACCTATATATACTGCATTACATTTTGGACAATTAATTTTGTAAACACCAGATTTTTTAATTTTGGTAGTTTTGTTTTTACATTTAACAATTTTGTTCCAATACTATTTTGTGTTTTAAATGATATTAATGTTGATGTTGCCGAAGATATTATTTTTGAAATTGCATTGGAAATATTTCCACAATATGTAATACTTTTATAGCTTTTAATTTCTTTAGTTTGTTTGGGATATATTAGTTCTAGTGACATTTTTTGTTCTTTCTTATTAATTAATTTATTTATCAAATGTATTGGATAGCCATTAGATGTAGCTATTTGTTTTATGATCTCAATTTCTTTATTAAAATTACTTTTGTTCATTGGAATCGAAAATGCTCTATGTATCATGGAATTATAAGCTGCTAATTTATGTGATAGTGGATGATTTGAATTATATGGTATGGTTACATCTGTAATTTCAATATGTCAATCTGACGATGCTAGTGATAGCGAAACAGCTGTAATTGATTTTAAAGCGAATTTTTCAAATAAATATTGGAAGTTTAGTTTAACTGTGCAGTTATTAATTGTTCTTAGTAAGATGAACTTCCAAAAAGTAGAGGTTAACACAATCAATTTAATTATTTAAAAATTGACGTACTTCACGTGTGTAATGCGGAGGGGCTCCATCTTGTTGAAACCAGATATTGTCACTAGGTAAATTTGTATTATTGGCATTTGGATACATGTTAGCAAGGACAGGTATAAGTTGATTTCTCAAAAAAGTTAAATAACGTTCTCCTGTTAGATTTTCTTCAAAGAAAAAAGGGCCAATGATTCTGTCATCGATGATCCCTGCCCATACATTCACTTTCTGAGGATATTGCGTGTGTGCCTCAGTCATCCAATGTGGGTTTTCTTGACTCCAATACCTGCAATTTTGACGATTCACGGTACCATGTAAAAAAAATGTGGCTTCATCGGAAAAGAGGATTTGATTGATGAAACGTGGATTGCCGATACATAAATCCTGCATAATTTCAGAAAATTGAAGCCGGCGATCGGGATCGTCGTCGTTTAATTCCTGGTATAGTTGAATTTTGTAGGGATGGTATTTTTATTTTTTTAAAATACGTAATACCAATTGTTGGGAAACTCCAGCATATTCACCCATTTGTGTTGAACTACTGTGAGGATTGTCATGGACATTTAATAAAACATCAAGTTCCACATTGTCTTCAATTTTAGGACGCCCAGCGTTTGGAATATGTTTAACGTGCCCAGTTTCTCCAAATTTTGGACTATTTTACTTACTGTTGATTGGCTGATGGGTCTGTCTGGATATTTTGCGTTGAATAAATTGCATACCTCGTTCTGTGTTCTTTTTTTATCTCCACATCCGCTAAGAATTAATATTTCTATGCGTTGTGTTTCATTTAGGTGAGTCATAATTTAGTATTCAAAAGTAAAAATTACAATTGACAACTGATGACAATTCACAAAATCAAAAAATATTTACGACAATAAATATTACAGTAACTATATGCCAATATCACTTGCTTGATTTAACATTTGACAAAAAGTTTCAGTGTTTATGAGATAACTTTTTGTGTCCATTATTATTTTTACTTATTTTTGCTTTTTTAAGTATTTATTTCAGAAAGTCATGGCAGGAACCGATAGATGGCATTTGGAACATTTAATTTAAGATAATTATTATGCATAATTTGGTTACTTTAAAGGACGTTATGAATTAAATCATTAGTTGTAATTTGGTTGAATTTAAATAAAAAAAAATGTTTTTGTACCCTTAAAAAAATATTTTAGTCACAAATGTAAAAAGCAGTATAAAAACCGGAATCTCCAGCTGATAAGGTTGAAAATTTTATCAATTGTTTATTTCAGTAAAATAAATAAATTCACCAAATTTTATAAAAATAAAATCATTTGAACTGGGTGATCGGATTTTTATGTCACTTAGTATACAAATAAAAATTGAAATCTAATAATAATGAGTAGTAGGTACTTATTAGTGAATTTTAACTAAAAACCATATTTTAAAGAACTTCTTTAAATTGCCACATTTATAATTTCAAAAATTCAAATTTTCCCGTGATGATATTTTAAATCCAACGTGAATAAATTCAAAATATTTTTATCCAGTTTTAATCTACCTACACCTAAACTTGTTTTTTTTTTTAAACATTAGAACTGGATAACAACCAAAAATCTAGCACCTACATAAATTGAAGTGCGAAAAAGTAAAAATTTAAATATTGTACAAAAGTGATGTAAGGAAATTCATGTCAGGTGACTGTTACCATTTGTATCATCCCTTACTGTTTTTATAAATGTTAATTACTAGGGAAGTATCTGTTGGGTTTGGAGAAAGCTACTTGCCACCATAGTACTTCCAAAATCAAGATATAACTTAACATATTGTATTGTACAAGTTTAGTTTATGAAAATTTAGCTTAAATGAGGTTAGATGGAAAAATTAATAAGATTAAAAAAAATATAGAAACATTAATTTTTAATTATCATTTTCATTATCATTTTTCACCCACTCGTAATTCAGCTCACGGTGGAACCCTAATTTTATCTTCTAGCGATGACTTCTCGGCTATATTAAAATATGATTTTCTACAAGTAGAAAATACTTTTGAATTTTCCACAATTTACAACAAAAATATTGATTTGTATATAATTTGTATATACAGACCACCTCAATCAAATGTTCATTCTTTTTTTGAGAACCTTCTTAATTTACTTGACGCTCTGCCTGTTAAGAGCAAGAAAGTTTTATGCGGCGATTTTAATATTGACTTCGCTAAGGATTGCGCCACTCAAAAGTCTTTGGTGAATATTTTTGAGTCGTTTGATCTAAATATGCACGTGGATTCACCAACTCGTACTACTAAAACAACTGCTTCAATTTTAGATTACATAGTTTCCGACTTTCTATCCCATGATGTGAATCACTCAGTGATTAACTCAGGTCTCTCTGACCATGAAGCAGTTTTTGCCGAATTTGTATTACCTCTTAAATCTCTTAAGAAAAACACTCAGTTAGTGAGGATCTTCTCTCAACAAAACTTCAGCAAATTTCATAACTTATGTTTAGCAAATGATTGGATTGATCTTTCTGAAGATATTGACTCTAAATTTTTGTACTTTATCAATAAAATTATCAGGTGCTTCAACACATCATTTCCTCTTCGCTCTCGTAAAACTAAACATCACAAATCATGGTCTACGAAAGGAACACGTACTTCATCTAAGAATCTGAGATCACTCATGTATATTAAAAAATTCACAGACAATCCTCACATACTCAATTATATTAATAGCTATAAAATATTGTACCGGAAAACTATCAAATGTATTAAACAAAACTATTATAACAATCGCATCTCTAGAGCTAAAAACTCCTCGAGAGAAACTTGGTCCATTATCAATGATTTGAGGAACAAGACTCGTTCCTCTAACTTTATTGAACTTGACCCAGACGAACTTAATAATTATTTCGTAAACGTGAGTAAGACTATTAGCTCTAAAATATCTCCAAGTCGTGACGCTCTTTCTTTCCTCGTTCCTTCTAAAAGAATCACTGATAGTTTCTTCCTTAGACCAATAGATAAATTTGAGCTTGTGCAAACCATACTCAGTATTCAAAACAAGACTTCCTGTGGCATTGATGGGTTATCAGCTAAGTTGTTTTTAAATATTCCTGATGCGGTGATTAACGTTTTATGTTCTATGATCAATGAATCCTTTGAAAAAGGCCTCTTTCCTAACTGTCTAAAAACAGCAATAATTGTTCCTCTCCACAAGGGTGGCCAGAAACGTAATACTAGTAACTATCGTCCTATTGCCTTATTACCAATCTTATCGAAGATAATCGAAAGACTAATGAAAAACCGTCTATTGCCCTTTCTTTTCAAATATAAAATCTTGAAATTCCAACAGTTCGGTTTCCTACCTAATAAAATGTACTAATGACGCAATGTTTTCTGTTCTTAATGAAATATATACCTCACTTAATAATAAACTTTTCACGGCTTCGGTTTTTTGTGACTTCGCAAAGGCCTTCGATTGTGTTGATCATGGAATTTTGATAAACAAACTGGAATATTATGGCATCCGTGGTATTCCTTTAAAATGGTTTGAATCTTACCTGGGATGTAGAGAACAACTGGTGCGAGCAAATGGAAAACTTTCGAAACATTTACCAGTTAGCAGTGGTGTACCCCAAGGTTCAGTTTTGGGTCCAATTCTCTTTTTGGTATTCATTAACGATGTCACAGACTTACGAATTAATGGTAAATTCACTTTATTTGCTGATGACACTAGTGTAACATGGAACAGTCCAGATATACTAACTTTACATTCTACCATAGGCAAAGATCTCATTACTATTAAGTCCTGGTCTGACTCGAACGGGCTTTGTTTTAACACTGAGAAAACTTTAGTTTTATCTTACAAAGGAGTTTTGCAACCTCTCAAACTTAACAATGACTTAATAAGATCTTCAAATTCAATTAAGTTTCTTGGTCTCCACATTGACGATGCCCTTAAATGGTCTGTACATGTAGACACTTTAGCTAAAAAATTATCCTCTGCTTGTTTTGCCATTAAATCTGTATCTAAACAGCTTGATTCTTGTACTGCTTTAACAACCTACTACTCTTTATTCGAATCGCACCTTCGCTATGGTTTACCTTTCTGGGGGTCTTGTAGTTTGCACCTCTTTGAATCTATCTTCAAGCTACAAAAAGAGCTATTCGTTACATTTATGGTTTGAGTAGTAGGACGCATTGCGGATTCTATTTTAAGAAATACAAAATTTTAACTCTTCCCGCTCTATTCATTTTGGAATCCGTGTGTTTGGTTCGCAAACACTTTCACAATTTAACTGAGAGACCAATTCATAGTTACCCTACTAGAAGAAAAAATTCCGACATTTACTTAACAATACCCACCTCTGATCTGGTAAAAAATTCCATCACCTTCAATGCCAAGAAGCTATTCAATCAGCTACCTTTAGAATTAAAGGTGGCAAATACATTTGTTAGATTCCGGAGATTGGCAACGGCATTTCTGCATGAGAGACCTTACTATTCGGTGGCTGAATTCTACAATCTACCCTAGACTCTTGAGTAAGTTCAGTATTTAGTATGATGTACGTTGCTTGCATTGTATTATAATTATTAATTATTATTATTATTATTAATTTAAGTTTGTATTTGATATATTTTGTTTTGTATTGGTACAGTCAGTATTTTTTATGTTATTTTTTATATTTTTAACTATTTTTAAATTGTCGCTTTGTCCATAAAATTGTAAAAATTTTCATGACAATAAAGCTTATGTCTCTCTCTCTCTCTCTCTCTCTATTACTAAAAGAATTTTTCGAAAATATCTGAATAATTGCATAATTTATTATTTTTTAAACGTGACTGATTTTGCTATATATCACTATACAGAGTGATTCATAACTATTGAGACATAGGCTATATCTTCAGAACAGTTCAAAAATCGTGGTGCAAAAAATAAAAGCTAGGAAAAAATGGCTGAAATATTGATTAAGGATTTTTATTTTTATTGGTCTTTCTAGATTGGATGCACCCATACCCTAAAAAAGTTAAATCAGTGCTGCTAGTCGATGTTGCAGTTCTAAACAATAATAATATTTTGTACAAATATAATGAAAATATATCAAAGTACTCCGAAACACAGACCAGTTACATATTGGTCGCAGTAATGTATACAGGGTGTTTCAAAAAAAGGTAACACCGTCTCTAGGATAGGTAAAAAACTGAAAAATAATTGGGGTTTGCTTAGTAAAATTTTTTTCTAACGCCATTCGTTTTCAAGATAAAGGGCGTTGAAGAAAATAAAAAATTACACATTTCTTACGATTTTGCCGAAGCTACTGGCACCATTGCAATGAAATTTTATACCAATATGTTTTGGAAGCTGATATATCCCATGAATTTGTTTTTATAACTAACTCTCATAGAGGGCGCTAGTTACACGATTCATACAACGTATTATTCAACATAACTTTTTTTAGGGTAGAATTATTAGTCAAAACTCCAAGTGAACATAAACATCGTTTAATTCTACACCAAAAAGGTACTCTTGGTAAAACTCGATATTATGTACCGTTTTCGCAATATTTTGATTTGAAAATTATGAAGTAATAATCGCTCCTGGTATAAACTAATGATAAAGTTCGCTTTTCTCTAAGTTTGCCATGTAAAATTGACATTTATTGATTGTTATGATAATAACAATGTTATGACAACGTCGTTCAACTGCTCTAAATGTTTTTTTACTTGGTAAGTTTCTTCTAGGAAACTTTTCTGCATAACGCGTAAAAGCTGCACTAGAGTTTCCTAAACACTCGCCTAAAGTTAATAACATGTCGGTGTATTCAACATTTGAGTACATTTTGTTTAATAATATCTAATTTTACAAATAATAAGGTTTCAAAACTCTATTTATTGTTGACTTATTGTCATAACAATCAATAAATGTCAATTTTACATGGCAAACTTAGAAAAAAGCGAACTTTATCATTAACTTATACGAGGAACGGTTATTACTTCATAATTTTCAAATCAAAATATTCCGAAAACGGTACATAATATCGAGTTTTACCAAGAGTACCTTTTTGGTGTAGAATTAAACGATGTTTATGTCACTTGGAGTTTTGACTAATAATTCTACCCTAAAAAAAGTTATGTTGAATAATACGTTGTATGAATCGTGTAACTAGCGCCCTCTATGAGAGTTAGTTATAAAAACAAATTCATGGGATATATCAGCTTCCAAAACATATTCGTATAAAATTTCATTGCAATGGTGCCAGTAGTTTCGGCAAATCGTAAGAAATGTGTAATTTTTTATTTTCTTCAACGCCCTTTATCTTGAAAACGGATGGCGTTAGAAAAAAAATTTACTAAGCAAACCTAAATTATTTTTCAGTTTTTTACCTATCCTAGAGACGATGTTACGTTTTTTTGAAACACCCTGTATATAACTTTGTTTAAAACTGACTAACTTACTTATAAACGTGGTAAATCACTACAGCACTACGTTTAAAACCACCAATTTGGGGAAAAATTTGTAATTGTTAAAAACGATGTATAAGTGTATATACAACCATATACTATAGTCTAATATAACTGTCGGGTTATTTTTACTACGATAATGATTATGACGGCAATAAAACCTTATGTCCAGACCTTTTAACATAACAATTTTTTGTAATATATTTTTTATTATAAATAATATTATATAAAAACAAAAAAGAACAACATTGGAATAATATGTTTAAAGAACTTATAGTTTTAATAATGCATACTAAAAATAGGAATTAACCTTTTACATACACAAATTTAGAAAGCCATTAACTTTTTACTGTAAATGTGTTGTTTCTGCCTAATGAAAATTAAAGCATATTAAAAAAAAATTAATAATTTAAATATTCATATTTTGATTTCACTTTAATTAACCTTCAAATGAAAAAAAAACACATTTTGCAACAATTTCAATATGATTTAACCATGTCTTTACTATAAATAAGGATACTGTAACCCAAAATATAATTTTGCGTAACAATGGCGGACATCATTTTAATGGCTAAATCTGTAGAAGGTATCCATATTGTCTTAAAATGTTAAGTTGCAATACCCTACAAAATATACTATATATAGCAACTACTAAAGTAGACATACAGGGTGAGTCATAACTATTGGGACATAGACTAAGGACAGGTTATTTGGACCAAAATATAGCTATTGGGCCAAATATGCCTTAATATAATGTTGCTGAGAAAAAAGATACAGGGTGTTAAAGTTAATTTTTGTTTTTCGTTTTTTGCTAATAGTTTCCCTGTATATTTATAAATTGATATCAAAATTGGCACAGAGGCATAATCTTAGACAAGAAATAGTATTTTATTTACAATTTTACGATTTGTCATAGAGAGCGCCAGGTGGATCATTCCTAATGATCAAATTGAGTCTAAACTTTTTCTGATGAAATTTTTTAGTAATTTTTATCAGAAAATTTTCGATAAAAACGCAGTCGAACTGCTTAGAGTCTTAAAAAAGGATTTCAAATGTTAATTCATTTATGAAAAGTATGCTTTGGACTGTCAGATAATTGTTGTTGGTAAATGTCATTTGTTCAGAGTAAATTATTTTTGATGTGACAGTGTAGTGTAATGTTGCATTTTTTAAAGGTAATCATTACTTTTTTTGATTGAAATGCCTCGTCACAATAATTTTACTAATGAAGAAATGCGAAATATGATTTGCGTATACGCACAAGAAAATTTTTGCGGTCGCTCGGCAGCTAGAAGGTATGGAATGTTATACGCAAACAGAAGGCAACCAAATCACAAAACTTTTGCAAGATTATATCGTAGTTTAGGTGAAACTGAGTCATTTCACACTAAAAATCGGGGTGGTCGACCGAAACAAATCACACCTAATCAAGAAGATGAACTTTTGGTTCGAGTAGATGAAAATCCTGAAATAAGTTAACGACATCTATCAGCAGCAACAGGAGTAAGTCAGTCGTCTATAATTAGAATTCTAAAAAAAGAGAACCTCCATCCTTATCACTTCACTCCTGTTCAAAATTTACTTCCAACAGATCTTCCACGATGGTTACAGTTTTGCCAACGCAATGACAGACACTTTATTAAGAATATTATGTTCACCGACGAAGCAACTTTTACCAGACGAGGGGTTTTTAATTGGCGAAATATTCATTATTGGGAAGAAGAAAACCCGCATGCTATTAAAGCTTAGACATTTTCAGCATGAGTTTAAATTGAATATTTGGTGTGGCATTATAGGCGACCAACTACTAGGGCCTTATGTTCTTCCTCCGAATTTAAATGGAGATTCTTATTTATTCTTTTTGGAAAATACTCTTAGTGATATTTTAAATGATCTGTCACTGGATGTAAGAAGAAAAATGTGGTTTATGCAGGATGGAGCGCCACCTCATTTTTCATTAGCTGTTAGAAATCATCTTAATGACGTATTTCCTCAACGATGGATTGGCAGAGGCAGTGATTTTCAATGGCCACCAAGAAGTCCTGAGTACAACCCGCTAGATTTTTATTTTTGGGGACATATGAAGTCCTTAGTTTATGCCAATGAAATTAATAAACGAGACGAACTTTGGAGATACATTCAAAATGCAGCTAATTATCTTATAAGGGGACAGAATAACATTTTTTCTAACGTCCGAAAATCCTTTATAAAAAGAATTAGAAAAGTCATAGAAATCGGAGGAGACCATGTAGAACATTTAGTTTGAGTTTTTGTGAGTTCTTTTAAGTTAAAGTGTGTTTAGTTTTGATTTATCGTCAAAACGGAAACCTTACGTTAGTTGCAACTTTGTTTATTAGTTTGGTATTTGATAGTGGAATTGTAAATAAAATACTATTTCTTGTCTAAGATTATGCCTCTGTGCCAATTTTGATATCAATTTATAAATATACAGGGAAACTATTAGCAAAAAACGAAAAACAAAAATTAACTTTAACACCCTGTATCTTTTTTCTCAGCAACGTTATATTAAGGCATATTTGGCCCAATAGCCATATTTTGGTCCAAATAACCTGTCCTTAGTCTATGTCCCAATAGTTATGACTCACCCTGTATACGAAAATTGAAATTACAAATTATAGGAGATTGCGTAATATTTTCTGTAATTATACAATTGTAAGAATTATAAAGTTATTAAAAGGATACAAAATACTACAATATAACCCATTTAAGTATGATGTATTTAATGGTCTCAATTTAGTTGTAATGACAATATTAAAACTTTTTAATTGTCACTCAGGAACGCAGCTATTGAAATGTCAGTCACTCATAACCTTAAAATAAAATAAACAAATTGATAGGTAGTAATAGGTACTTGGTGTAACAAATAACTGTATAGATATGTATACTGTTGTAAAAACGGAGGATGGAAATCCCATAATCTTAAGTTATCATGGAAAGAGCTTTCGCTCTGTAAAATCTCATCATCGCTCTCGACATCATCGATGATGGTGCTCTTTTCTGAAGCTAAAAGAAATGGACTTATTGCACCATTAGGATCGGGTGGCTGACTGCATGAGGATTGATGCCCTGTTGAGAAGGAATTTAAATCAGATTGATTGATATCATTTACTAACTGCTGCTGAGGCTGATGCACCAATGATGCAGCTGGGTGGGTTTTTAAAACAATGTTTTGTGTTTTAACTGGTTGGTTAACATAATTTTTTAACTGCCTACAAAATTGTGACCTATCTATATTTGTAAGGATTTTTGTTCGTATTTATTTCCAATTTTTTGGACATAATATTAATTTATATAGTTATATTAAGTATAAAACAAACTTTAAAACACAATTTTTACAATATAAAACTCTTTTAAATAAAACAAACAGTTGACTCTTTAACGACAGTCATAATTGGTACAATTATTGTCATAATTTATAAAAATTATATAGTTTAACAACCAACATAATTAAAGTCTAAAAGTATTCTTATAGTCATCACTAAATCGTAAAATTATAACAGTTTTAAATTTCAAACATATAACCTTGTTCAGAAGTGATTAGGGCTAATTATAATGTATTACATTTAAGCATTATATAAAATGGTTTGTAAAACTAAATAAAGTTTTAAAAGACATTCTAGATATTAGTCTTGTTGGGAAATGGGAATAACTCGTTTAAATAAAAATGTCTTTTTGTATATTTAATATATTTATTTTACTTTATTAGACGAGAGATCTTTACTCTATTAAGATTATCGAAGAACTGTTTTGAAAAATATTCTTGTATTCCATTTCAACCTTTTGTTTGGTATTAAACAAAGAATGTTTGGTAGTTGGTCATCTGTAGAACAGATGATATAATCCTTAATTGAAAGAGTGTTGTAAAATAATAAACTTAGTTTGGAACCCTTAATAAATAAATTGTTTGGGATTAAAATCCCTTTTCAAAATATCTTTATTATTTTACCTCCTTTTAGGTAAGTTATTAAAAATAATAAATAACATTCCATAAAATGAAATGTAAAATGTAAAATATTTATTTTTGAATCTCCAACAAGTCTTAAAAAGTTACTTATGTATAAGTCTTGACAACGTTTTTTGAAGTTTTAATATCTTTCTTGTAACTTTGTGTTTGTTGGGTAGAAGTAGGGCAGATGTGGCATGCAGAAAAAGTGGAGGTGGTACCGATCATCGTATCTCCAAGCAAAACCTTTTGCATCAAGAGAAAATCGAGAATGACCATATTTCACCCCCTTTTCACTTAACCGACTGAGATTTTTCCTCGTTTCCTTTTCTCACTGTTCGTTTCCTGCTACTATTTTTTTTGGCCAAAAGCACAATCAGCCTGCACTAATATTCTATCTATGGGTGAAAATAAAATTTTTAGTATATCAATATCATTTATTTCAACAAATCTCGATTATAAAAACGTTTTATTTTTTGTTTAATTGTTTGGCTATGGTTTTCAATACTTCTAAATTCTTTTCGTTGGCTTCTTCGTACCCGGGGGCGGTGGCTTTAACTTTGGCATACCATCTTACAACATTTTTGTACGGTTTGAGATCGTATTCCAGCGCATCGAAAGTAGATACCGTCGATACCAGAGCCAGATCGGCCAAAGTGAGGTTGTTGCCAGCAGCGTAATTATCGTTGCCTATAAATGCATCCAAAAACTCCAGAGCTTTACCAATCTTTTCGAATTTAGCTGGATCCCCGCTTGCTCCAGCTTTTATTATAGGATACTAGAACAAAAATTAGAAATGTTTACATGGCGTCGTTATGGGGACGAAGAACATCTAACGTGACAGTACGTTTAGAGGGTAGAGTTTGATAGATAAAACGAAGAGGTGGCAGCACATTGAATTCATTATAAATGCAAATCCTTCAAAGCCCAAGCAAGGGTGGTTCATGAAAAATAACTAAAAGTAGTATACATTTCTATTGGAACATAGTCACAGTTGTAATTAGGGATTAACTAACCCAAACACAATAGAAACCCTAGATAATATTGTCACAACAGGTAGCATAATTCAAATTAAAATTAAAAGTAAAATAAAAATATGCTACACATTAAAAAGTATGAATTAAATATAAATTAATGCAAAAACTTTTACTTTTAAATAGATTTTAGGGCTTTACCTTGAACTTTGATCTAGAGAAAGTAAGTTGTGGGTTGAAAATAAAGGGAATTTTAAATTAATGAACAGTTTCTTACGTAGTAGTCGGCCAAACTTGCGTATAAAGTTCCCATGTCGAAGTACAGCCGTTGGTTGACGACAGCTCTTTTCTTGGGATCCTTGGGATAGAGAGTGTCATCTTTACCGTATTGGTCTGCTAAATAAGTGATAATAGCTCGACTTTCCACTAAAACGAAACCATTGTCGTTAAGTATTGGTACTGTATGCTGAGGATTTAACTACAAAAAAACATAATAATCTGAATCTATTAGTTTAAGTAAAGCCAACATTTTTGCACTAATAAATATCATAAACATTACAAATGAACAAGGTAGAAAATATCACACCACTAAGTAAATCAAAATATGAGATAAAATTAATTAATTAATTAACTATATTACATAAACTTCAAACTTCATTTATTTATTTGGTTAGAAGAAAAACTGTGATATTTTGACAGGTGAAAAAAATAGTCAGTTAAAAATAGTCTAGTGAAATAGTCGGTTAAATCTGTTGCTTAATAGTATATTGTGCAACTAGTGGGAAAAGCTCAATTTTTCTCACGAGTGTGCAGCACACGAGTGAGAAAAATAGCTTTTCCCACGTGTTGCACACTATACTTTTTCTACGACTGCAAATTAATAAATAATTTAACAATTTATGCTGCGTGTTCTTCTTAGCATCGAATATTGCGACCATATTGTAGACGCTTTTAATGTAGTAGATAAATGTTCGAAATATACTAACAAAACATTTTCAGAAAACGAATTCACTTTTGAAACTCTTCTCCAATCCATAAATTTTGCATAAGCCGTTTCATATTTCTTCCTTGAAATTTCTGGCAATAGCTCTAAGGTGACATTTTCAGCTTTTGCTGTTATTTCTGGGGGTGTATTTTCAAACTCACTGTCGCTGATGTCCATAATTAGGTACCTACTTATTTTTTTATATTTTAACATAAAATTTAGTTGAATTAAACTAAAATTAAACACCTTCTCTCTACACAGAATGTATACACCAGTGTTTAAGATATACACCATTATTTTGTGCGCGTTTATATGGAAATTTAAGTGGTATAAACTTTAGAGTTAAATGTAAAATTAGTATCAAATTGTGCGGGTAAAAATCATCTATCGAACTGTGATAATATAATCAGGTAGCGACTTTTAAGTTTGTCAAAAACTGCATTTTAGTAATATAATTCACTAACTGAATATATATAAAAACACTAATGACTTTCTGATAACAAATCCAGTCTTGATATTGTAGTTTGTCGCCGATCGGCACAATAAACAGTGGCAGAACAATTGTAATTTTAAACTGTTTTTGGGAGGGATAATGATATTTCTAACTCTTTTTAAACAGTGACGGAGATAAATTGTTCATTAATATATAATAAAAATAAAATGGAAACTTGTGTAAAGTGTAAAGATGACTTTGATAGTTCACAGTTATTCTCATGTGATAGCTGCAAATCATTACTCTGCTCTAACTGTGGAAGTTTAACTGCATCTGAAATAAAATGCTTGCAACTGAAAAACAAGAGAAAATTAAAATTCTTTTGTGAAGTATGTGAAGATGGCTTTTTTAAAGTACCAGCTCTGATAAAAGAGGTAAGTGAACTTAAGGAAGCTATTAATAAGATAACGAACCAGAATAATGTTGTGCAACCAAATACCACCTTAGATTCAAATGATATAATGCCTAATTCTATGGAAAATGTTATTTCTGAAATATTAGACAGACAAAAAAGAGCTTCAAACTTGATTCTGTTCAATGTAAATGAATCTCATAAATCAACACAAAATGAGCGTAACTTAGAAGATAGACAAGTTGTACAAACTATATTGGAAGACTATAATATCAACAAGATTAACTTAAAACTATTTAGACTCGGCAAGTTCACCAATAATAAAGTTCGACCAATTAAAGTAATCCTAAACACAGCTGAAGATGTTAAGATAGTCTTGAAAAATAAATCAATAAAAGTGCCAGGAGTGAAGATAGCAGCAGATCAAACCAAAGCCCAACAGGACTATTTTAAACAAATTAAAGCAAAATTGGAAGAGCTCATAGCAAAAGGTGATAACTCTAAGACCATCAGGTTCATTAATAATAAACCTACCATTGTGAATAAGACTGTAGCTCAAAAAAACCAATAAAAGACCCTAATATAATGTTTAACACTGATATTATCTACTTAAATGCCCAAAGCTTGTTGAACAAAATTGATCAAATTCAAATAAGTATTACATGCTACTCACCTAAGTTTATTTTATTTAGTGAAGCAAGGATTACAAGTGAAATCCAGGATTTCGAAATTAAACTAAATGGCTACAATATTATTAGATGTAATTCATCAAGCCGTTATTATTTATGTTAGGGATGATTTTAAATTTTCATCAAGTAAAGTGTTTATATTGGAAAATAATTATTGGTGCAAAGTTATAAAAGTTAATATTGATGGAGTTTTTTGGAACATAGGATGTCTTTACCATTCTCCTTCTAGCTCTCATGCTGAGTTTCTAGAAAACTTCGAAAATGTATGTGATCATCTGTTTAAAACCAACATGCGTAGTATTTTAATCGGAGATTTTAATTTAGACTTTTTAAATGACACATTTTATACCCGGAAAATTAAAGCATTACTGTTGCAATATGGAATTGACCAACTAATAGAAGAACCGACGAGAATAACATGTGTCAGTGAGACCTTAATTGACTATGTATTAGTGAACAATAATTTTGTTACCACACTGGTACACCACACTCCAAAAATCAGTGATCATTCTTTAATATCCGTTTTAATTTCTAATAGCACAAGAAATGTCAACACTTATCACAAAAAATTTAGAAACTTAAATGAACAAAATTTAGAAAAAATTAAAATTAACATGTTATCATTAGATTGGAATTTAAATTTAACAGATGTAAACGATATATACTATGAACTAATAAGTAATTATCAGGAAGTAATTAACAGTGTTGCACCTATACAAGAAGTAAGTTATAAAATAAAGGTGCCGTGGTTTGATTTTGAATCATATATTGAAACTCAAAAACGTGACAAATTATACAAAAATTTTAGATATTGTTCAGACGCAACTAAGATAGAAAAATGGGAATTATTTAAAGAACAGAGAAATCATGTGGTAAATCTATTAAAAATAAAAAAAAAACAGTACTACTTTAACAAGATAGATAGACACCGAAATAATTCACAATTAATGTGGAAAACTTTAAAGCAATTAATTAATCCAGGTAACCAAAATTTTCCACATTGTGTTGAATTTAGTTTTAATCAAGAATCTAAACTAGTTCATAATATGATTGATATTGTTAATAACTTTAATGAATATTTTATAACTAGCACTCAACATATAGCAGACAGTATTGAAGAGAATAATAGTTTATCGTTTTGTAATTATAATGTTTATAGGAATTTTTCCAGTTTTAAGACAGTATCGATGAGTAAATTGCGAGAAATTATAGGGGTATTAGATAATAAAAATAATTTATATGAAATTCTTAACTCTAAAATGTTAAAGCAAATATTTGAAACATGTGGTCATGTCATTTTAAATCTTGTTAATACATCATTAGAAAGTGCAAAAATTCCTAGTGATTTAAAAATAAGTACTATAGTACCAATACCGAAAGTTACTGGGACAATGAAAGCAAATGAATTTCGTCCTATAAATATTTTACCTCCCATTGAGAAGGTGCTTGAAACTATTGTTTATGAACAAATTATTGAACATGTTGAAACTAATAATATATTAATGGAGAATCAATCAGGTTTTCGTAAAAAGCACTCCTGCGAGTCAGCCCTACAACTTACACTATGTAAATTCAAAAAAGCCATTGATCAAAACAAATATGTTGTTGCGGTTTTTTTGGATTTAAAAAGAGCTTTCGAAACGATCGACAGGAAGAGACTTTTAAATAAACTAAGGGGTTATGGGATAAATGGTAAAGTCTTTGGGTGGTTGTCAGATTACTTGTCAGAGAGAAGACAAAAAGTCAAGGTTCATGAAACTGTTTCAAGTGAGATGATAAATGATATGGGTGTACCTCAGGGAAGTGTTTTAGGACCCTTACTCTTTATTTTGTATTTAAATGATATTAATTTATTTGTGAATTGTGATTTTATTAATATTTTTGCTGATGACACGCTCATAGCCTGCTTTGAATCTGATTTGGACTTAGCAATTGAGAAAATAAACTCCATACTTGATATTATTAGTAAATACTTAAACCTTAATAAATTAAAGTTAAATATTTCAAAAACAAAAGCAATGATATTAACAACAAAGTACAAATACAAGAACTTAAGTTTGGACTCATTAATTATTAAAATAAATAACGAAAAAATTGAAATTATAACATCAATAAAATATTTGGGTTTTCAGATAGACAACTTACTTTTGTTTGATGAGCATTGTGATTATATTGTTAAGAAAGTATCAAAAAAGTTATACTTCTTTTCTAGAGTATCTAAGAACTTATCAATGCAAACCAAGATTTTAGTGTATCAATCAATTATACAACCACATTTTGACTATTGCTCATCAATGGTTTATTTGTTTAATCTAAATCAAAAAGCTCAACTGCAAAAGTTGCAAAACAGAGGTATGAGAGTCATATTAAAATGCAACAGACTTACACCTATATCATTTATGCTAAATTCTTTGCAATGGCTTTCTATTGATCAAAGAGTATACTATTTAACGATGATTTTTCTGAATAAAATAATTAACAATGCTGCTCCCTCCTATTTTAAAGAATTCATCACCTACAACTTGGACATCCACAGCTATCCTACAAGAAACAACACAAATATTTATATTCCCAAAACTAATAGAAAATCTACCACGAGTTCTCTTTTCTTTAAGGGGTTTGATCAATATAATAAACTACCTACTTATATTAAAAATTATCAGTCAATAAATAGTTTTAAACATAAGCTGTTAGAAACTATTAAAACATAGCGAGTGCTAGTGTGGTGACATGATTGTTGCGTTCTACTTACGTGTTATATTTGGAATTTTTTAGTCTCTTACTATTTATAATATTGTATATTTTTTTTGTATCTTTATTGTATTTCTTAGACCTGTATTGTTTTACTATTAATTTATGGACAACTACTTCTTTTTTTACTGTATTTTATTAATTGATCTTTTTTTATGCTTATATTAGGGTTTCCTATTTTTTGAATAAAGAATTATTATTATATTATTACTTTCATAACACTAACATTTGGGTACTCCGTACTTTTTAACGTTTGACGTTTTATGACAGTAGTCCAAAGCATTCTATAATCGAAAATTGTGTTGATTATTTCTCTATGGTACCCTATGGTGGGAAAGATTTTTTCCTACGACCACCATCCAAAACACCATTTTGCACATTGGTTACAGTACGCAAAATCAGCAATTTCTCATAGCAACAAAAATTGTGGGAAAAGTGACATAAGGCATAGCCAAAGTAACATAAAGCATAGCCAAAGTGACATTAGGCATACCCAAAATAAATATCTGCAGCAAGTTGTCAATCTCGTTATCTAGTAGAGTCGATGAATCATTACAGAAATTTGATTCCGTTCCTGTTCCCTCAACATCAGCTACGAATTACTTATTAACAATAACCGAAAACTTGTCGGAAACACCAACACCAGGGATAAAGATCCAGAACTGTTCCCATTTTACAGTTCATTATAATTTTAAGTGAAAAATCCCATGCAAGGAAAGTTAAATTTAAAATACGTTTCTTTAAACGTAAATTTGTTACCTACTGTAATATTTTAAATCTTTAAATACGATCTTTAGTAATTTATTTAAATGAAATGCAGAAATTTTCACCGCCAAAAGCTATGCCATGTTAGAAAAAGTGCTCATAAAAAAGTATCGTGTGCAACACGATCGTTTGTTTGTTTTCTGGATGGTGGTAGTAGGAAAAGTACAGTGTGCAACACGTGCGCAAATGCTAATTTCTCACTCGTGTGAAATTAGCACTTTTGCGCACTTGTTACACAATATACTATTTCCCACGGCTTGGGCAACTTTTCCCACGGCTTAGGAAAAGTGACACTTTGTAGTTTCGTAAATTGTGGGAAAAGGACTATTTTCCATAGCAGTCGTAGAAAAACAATATTATCCAAATTGTAGCAACAACTTTTTTATGTTTAAAATTAAATAAACCAGATTTATTGAATATATATGTATATTTTTTTATTAAATATGCTTTAAACATATTAGGAAATGCGTTGGCAATGCGTGGAGTTGGACTTGAAATATTTTATTACTTTATTATTTTGATTTTACAGTGTTGCAGTGCGGTGATTTCATATATTAGTCTTTATGTCACTGAAACGATAGGTGTAACCATGGAAAAACCATGTGCTTATCAAGCTTAGTTCATAAAGTAGTATTTGACTTTTTTTCTGTTAGAAGCAGTTTGAATTAAAAATAAATCTTTACCTACCTTAAGAATTTGCGGTGTAAGATGTTCTCCTTTCATTAAATCGACATGTATAAGATTGAGTTCAACTCCTGTAGCTTTAGCTGTCAGCAAAACACTTCTAGAAGGGGCACCTCCAGTCACGTAGTATAAATCAATAGGCATGATTGCTGCAAATTTTAGGATAAATTTTATATAAAATGTAGCTTAGGATTTAAACAAGAATAACAAATTGAATCATACACGCTAACAACGTTACATTTTCACTAGAACCCAAATCTTTTTCAAAATATTTGAACAGTTTAAAAATAGACCAAAGTATTGAAATATAGTCCGGGAAGTAACTTATTACCGTACGAGATAGATGTTTATGGACGAGTCAAGAATATCTAATCGAGTACTGTAATAATCACTTCACGGACCATATTTCAATACTTTGGTCTACATGAAACAACAATCCTTTTTTATGTTTTTATTTCAACGTTAAAAAAACATAAAATGAATACACCATAAGGAATATACAGAAGCTATCAATAGTTTTGTTTGGTACTTTTTTGTATTGTATTTTTGTAGAGAGAAAATGGCAGTTTTATTAATTGCTATAAAAAAAATTAAAAAAATCAAGAAATGTATTAACGACCTCGAGAGAGACGAGGAATATGTAGAAAAGTTTTTACATTATTTTCATCTCATAGAAAGTTTATTAAAACGGTCAAATTAACTAAAGAATTAGGTAGAGACTAATAATTAATCTAGAACCCTTAATAGAACAAGGGAATCGTGAAAGTGCATGAGGTTCACTATTTGGATGTGTTTAGAAAATACATAAATTTACGGCAACACGTCTCCCTGAAAGCTCTTTTGATGGGTTATAGACAAGGAAAATGTCTGTCTCAAAGAGTTGGTATACATACTGTTGGCGGAGCACCTAAGAAAATAGCCGAGTTCTTAAAACTAGACCAACCAGAAAAGTATACCGGTAATTGCTTCAGAAGGACATCCTCAACGTTGTTGGCCAATGCTGGAGCATGGTGGATGGAAGAGTTCTTCAGCTGCAGAAAATTATATAGAAGAATTGATTGAAGGCAAAAACAAGATTGCAAAGGGGCGAAATTTTTGTTGAAGTGCTACATCACAGCCACACGTCTTCCGCGATTACAGAAAACACTGTAAATCTATGAACAACTCCATTAATACATATTGCTAGCAACAGCAGTTGTACAATTAATGTCAATCTTCAAAAACTAAAATAAAAGCTTAGTTTATGTTGATTCACTTATTATTTCAAACAACATTGGGAGAATTGAAATTACAGATTTTTGTAATATCCACATCAATTATTGAGCTGTGTATTTCATATAAAATGAGATTTCTTCTAGAGGTAAATGCTAAATGAATTATACAATAAATTAAACGAAGTAAACCATCCATTTCCCAAATGTGACTAAAGTGACATTGACATTAGTCTTTTCCTTTCTTCATATAATAAATTATTCAAAAAATATATAAATATGACGATCTCAATGTTTCCTTGAAATTCTGAACATAATATATTCTTTCAACAGGCAGTTAGGAGAAGATTATTTTCAATTTTTAGAAAATTAAACATATTTTGCACTAATCCATTAAGTTATTTATTAAATATAATTAAATTTTCTTTCTTTTTGGTCTTCCAACAGCAAAAATATATTTATCTATAAAGATTAAATGTCTATAAAAGAAACATTAAAACTTGAGTCACTCTATACAATTGTGGTACCTACCTACTAGACTATAACTGAAGTCAAATTTAGATTTATTTATTGAATAAAATTTAAGGCCACTAATTTTCTTTTATAAAAACAAACTAGAAACAAATCTCATACCACTATTTAATAAAAATACATTTCAAAATTATGGTACCTATTTAAATAGGCCGAAAATTGTAGCGTTAACTTAACTACCATCCGTATCTAATAAAATTTTCTGACATTGACATTGGTTTTTTCCGTACTTCATTTATCAAGCTTCACATTTGAGAAATAAATAATAATCTGCTTCTATTAAATAATTATAAAGTGATTTTTATTACTACCTATTCCTCTTCTTTATTACTTTTATATAAATCAGCTTACCTGTAACCGACAATTTAAATGTAACACCAACAATGTAAATGTAAATGTGGTTAATAAAACTACCACGGAAACACGACGATATTATTAATATTATCAATAAGTCTCAACACCTCTTATAACCTTTCTTAAATTGTTAATTTCCATTGATTCAGTTGTTTAATCTCTATAATATAACACATCTGTTAGGATTAAACAGCTGGTCTAATGAAATTGACCAATTTATGTACGGTTTTCTATGGTCGAACTGACCTATTAAGTCGTTAAAATTCGTCATAACATCCACATGACCTCGACATGTAGAATTTTACAAAGATAACCAACGTTAGAATGATTCACATTACACACATGTTTTGACGTGTTGGATTGTGCTTATTATGCACGTTTAAAGTTTTTTTATATTTAGCATACAACTTGACTGAGTCCGAAAAACACAAAATGTACTTGATTAGATCGGGGATCCTAGCTCCTACCGTAGAACTACGACAACCAACCCATTTGGCAACAGCGCATAAAAAATCCACTGTCGACCACCAAGTTGTATGTAAAATTGAACGCTCGCACATGATAATACATTCAAATACGGGGGAACCATGATAATTAGTGGTTAATAAAAAACATTTTAAAGTTCATTTAAATGAAAACAAAAATATAAAATGTAATAAAATATTATACAGTGTGTAAAAGCCAAATGGAATAAATTCATTATTTCGGTTACTGTACATATTTATAAAAAATCCCGAAACACGTCAAATTTAAATTATAACTTGACATTCTTTAACGTGAAAATGCAACCCCTACCTTCAACCCCCTTAGAATGACAGGTACAACCCCCAATTTTTTAAATGGGAAGTATAGGCTTGTGATATATCATTTGAAAGGTCTCTTCATTCTCATTTAATGCAAAAATTAACATACAAAAATTAATATCATGTTGTTACCGAAATTCGCTACAATACAATCAAAAACTAAAATGTAATGCAAAACGTAATAAAATGTAGAACACGAAAAAGAACTATGAATGTTAATGAAGTAGATGTTTAAAATGTTCTCCGCGAACGTCTTGGCATCATCCTAATCTCAAATAAAACTGTCTTCTAACATTATTTAACATATCAGGCGTGATCGACCTAATCGCAAGCGTTATTCGTTCTTTTAAGTCATTTAAATCAGAAGGTTTAGTTTTGTACACATGGCTCTTCACATATCCCCATAAAAAGAAATCTAATAATGTAAGATCAGGTGATCGCGCTGGCCATTCAATCGATCCTCGCCTCCCTATCCACCGATTGGGAAATATTGTATCGAGGTACTGCCGGACATTAAGTTGGTAATGTGGTGGTGCTCCATCCTGCTGAAACCATATCGTATTCGCTGGAACTTGAGGGTTACCTGGATCAGGATATAAATTTGCCAACGTTGGAATGACATCATTTTGAAGTAGTGCTAAATAATTGTTGCCATTCAAGTTGCCCTCAATAAAAAAGGGACCAATGATATTGTTCCCTACAATCCCTGCCCAAACATTAACCTTTTGAGGGAATTGAGTGTGTTCTTCTCTCATCCAGTGAGGATTTTCCGTGGACCAGTAGCGGCAATTTTGCCGATTAGCATGACCGTTAAGTAAAAAAGTACACTCATCAGAAAACATAACGTATTCTAATTGGATAATATTGTTATCCAACATGCCCATCATTTGCCCACAAAAAAAAGTTCTCCTATCAAAATCGTCTTCCATGAGCTCCTGAGTAGGTATCATCTTATACGGATGCAATTTATTTTCTTTTAATATGTTTGCTATCGATGTATGGCTAGCATTGAATGTAGTGGATGCCTGTCTACTCGATGTATGTGGGTTTTTCTGAAACTCAAGCAACACATCTAATTTGAGTTCATCACTCAGTGCATTGGCAGCTGCTTTTTTTATCTGCCTTACATGACCAAACTCGCGAAACTGCTTTTCTATTTTACTTATTGTTCCTTGGGATATAGGCGGTAAATTAAGAAATTTCTCATGAAATAGGCGAGTTACTTCCTGTTGTGTTCGGATGTTATCTCCGTAACCAATCATTTGTAAAACTGTTATTTTATGCATTTCCGTTAATCTAACCATTTTTCAGAATTGAATTCAACAAACTTTATACTTAAATTACAACAATGACAACTTAAATAAAACAATTTACTACTGCTTGTTAAAATAGCGTTGCCACGGAAATTCTTTAAAGTTTTTTAATGGTCACCTACGATGAAGGTATCCAATCGCAAATACGAAAAGCTGTGCATGAATTCTACTCCGAAAATATTCCACCAACACAGCAAAAGTTCTTGCTAAAATAAATTCAGACGAAAATGTACCAAATTTTCCTAAAAGTACGCTAAGACGCTTGCTTAACGATATGGGGTTTGTTTATGGAAAGAGAGGAAGAGACTCGATTCTAATAGAAAGAGCTGATATAATCGCCTGGAGGCACAAATATTCAAGATCAGTGAAGAAGTTCCGCGAAGAAGGATATAACGTAATATATCTGGACGAGTCATGGATTAATGTGGGCCACAGTGTAAATTTTGAATGGAAAGACACTACCATAAAAAATGCCCGAGATGCATTTGTCAAAGGACTGACAACAGGACTGAAGGCTCCAAGTCAACGAGGACCGAGATTTGTTCTTCTTCATACAGGCTGGAAAGACGGTTTTCTTGAGGGTGCAGAAAAAACTTTTCTGGCTAAGAAAGGTGCAGACGATTACCACGACGAAATGGACGCAGAAGGCTTTGAGGCCTGGTTTAAAGATCAATTGATCCCTAATTTGCCGAAAAACGGATCAAAGAATGTTGTAGTGTTGGACAATGCGTCATACCATTCGGCGAAGTTACCTTTTCCAAAGACAACTTGGAATAAGGAACAAATAAAGTACTGGCTACTGGAAAAAGAGATTTACTTCGAGGATGATTATTTAAAAACAGAATTATTAGCTACTGCAAACGCGTTTAGAGAGCAGTACGACCTAAGAAAAATAGACGACATTGCCACGGAACATAATATACGATTACCACCTTATCATTGCGAATTAAATCCTATTGAAATGGTTAAAAAAGAGAATGTGGAAAAACTTATAAAAACAGCGTATTCGCAAGTAACCCCAATGCAGTGGTCTAATTATGAAAAAAAGGTAGAGAAGACAGAGGAAAAGATGTGACAAACAGATCATTTAATGGAAGACATTGAGCCACTAATAATAAATCTAAATGAAGACGATGAAGATGAAGACTTGGATGACGATGAAGATCAGTAATATATTTCTTAACCCTCAAATGTTCCATTCAGAGGCGGCCTTACCCATTGCGAGGCTCAGGGCGGCAGGTCTTTGCGAGGCCCTTTGTCGTTCGTGAAAAGTATGTAATGCGAAAGTAGGTCTGGTTGTTTGGGTTAGGTATTTGTCATGTTTGAGGAGAAATACTAAAGATATACAAATAAATAAAATTTCAGTTTTAAAATATTTTACATTGAAAGATTTACAAAATTAACAAATACAGAGATGATACATTTTAAAATTGATGCTTGCGGCTTTTCTGAAGACTAAAGTTTTTAATTAAAGCACAATAATCTAACGAATGAGTTACGTCATTTTCGATTGAAAGAATAGCAAGGGCTGAAACCCGATCTTGTGTCATCGAATTCCTCAAATATGTTTTAATAATTTTAAGCCTCTAAAAACTCCTTTCAGCAGACGCAACTGTAACTGGTGTGGTAGCAATAATTCTCAGGACTATTTCGATAGTGGGGTAAACTTCAATTAATTTTTTTTCTATTATGTATTTCAGCACCGAGATAATGTCGTCGTTTGAACATATTCAATAATTATTCGTACACTTCATGTCCATCAATATCACATGATTCTCCTACTGTCATAGATATTTGCAAGTCGCTGCATTGCTTCAAAAGTTCACAATCACTAATTTCCTTTAATCTTTTTATATTATACATGAAACCAAATATGCTCTTATGATGTTTAAGAGTCTCAAACCTAGGATGGCAGCTTGCGCGCACATTGTCGACAATAACATAAAAATAGTTTATTTTGAAAATAAATCAGAATAGCATATACACTTTCAAACTCAAATCGCTTGTACTGAATTAATTTTAAGGATGGCCTATTTGTTGTGTATAACCAATCACGATTTAAATAATAATAAATTTGAAATCAGTTAAACAGTTGTCCACGCCCACATCTTTAATGTTTGCAGCATAAGGTATTTTATTGACAAATTGCCTGTGTATTATACAGTTCGGTTTTATTTGTTTTTTATTGCAACCTCTTCCTTTTTTATTTCACTTAGTTTGGAACCCTCGATAATAAATGTTTGTTTGGGATTAAAATCCCTTTTCAAAACATTTTTTTTTATTTCCTTCTTTTAGGTAGGTTGTTAGAAATAATAAATAACATTCCATAAAATGAAAGATAAAATATAAAAATATTTATTTTACGGCACAGTAACAATTTTGTAACTCATACTGCGAGCAAAATAATTCCAAGGTGACAAGAAGAGTTGACGAACGAAATAAAACACAGGGATTCCCCAAGCGATAGAGGAGCAGAGCATTATGTCCCGACTGCCGAGCTGACCCAAATGCTATGCGATTAAAAAACCGATCTTCAAGTGTTTCCAGGCGCGATATTCAAGTACTACATAATGAATTTTTCACTTATGTTTTGAATGAATGAATTAGTTAACTAACTTAATTTTAATTTACCGTTATGTTATAACCTTAATAAGTAATTAAGCATCAAAATGGAAAGTTTTAAATCAAAAAAATATATATTTTTTAAAATTTGCTTGGTTTGTTGCGCGAGGCCCCTGCAAGAGCGAGGCCCCGGGCGATTGCCCTTTTCGCCACCCCCTAAGGCCGCCGCTGGTTCCATTCAATTTTCATTTATTTTAGTTATTACCTGCTAATCATTGTCATTTTTAAAGTTTAATTTTAATTCAAGTTAAAATACGTAATTATTCATTCATTTACTTATTCTATATTTTGTTTGTTACAACAACCCGCCAAAATAAGAAAAATCCTCGGAAAAATCATCGAAACGTCGGCAAGATTTCATTAGCTTTTCTCTGTTAATCGTTCTCCCTTAAAATTTAGATGATAGCTGACTTTTTTACCACTCGTCTTGTAATTTATGTATATATTTATTGACATATTTTTATTATTAATTATATTATTATATTATTATTTCATAATTTGACAAAGGTCTTTTGTAAGGCCGCTGTATTTATTTATTTCTTTATACGTGATAATTAAACGTATAAAATTTAAATATTTTAGCGGATTTACAATATTTTCCTTTAAACGCGTAACATTTATCTAAAAGTATAATTATAAATATTCTTAATTACTCACTAAACGATTTTCAAATGAATAATTTAGTCAACATTCAAATCATATATAATAGTAACACAATGGCAAGTTATATTCCCGCGCCAGTTGGAACCAAATTCGAAGAACATGCCGATATGGCAACGCCGTCGTCCATAAACGCAATGCTGCATAACTGTGACCCGCTTTATAGAAGAACCAACATTTTGATTATTCTTTAAAAATTGTATAATTTAATATATAAAAAACAACATGTTTCCAAAAATAATTAAATTCTTGATTGATTCTTGACCGCATTTCGGTTTCGTGTGTACTAGATTTTGTAATAAAAAATTCAAGTTAACCTTTTTCAATATTTCTCAGACCAAAGCGAAACTTCATTTTCAATTTCCAGACATTCATAATATCATTCTTTGCAGCACCTGCACAAATGCGTGATATTAATAAATGACAAGGAGGATCCGATACATCGTCGGGACTATAGCTGGAATGTTGGCAGTGAAAGGATGTATTTTAAAAAAGTTTTTGTTTGGTTTACGTACTTATCGGTTTTTAAAATTGGGTCAACTGAGATGTTTCCATCTCTACTTACCACCAATGCTTCCATAGGTAAGAAGTTATTTTATATAAGGTGTCTTTATATTATATCGTTTAATTATCTACTTTAAGGGTACAGATATTAAGCATATTATAATGTGAAACATATTATTTTATTTAAAACCTAACCTTAAAATTTAAATTAATGATGACTGAAATAAAGGTACTTTAAATTTAAATACTTAAATAAACATTTCTTTAGTCCCAAGCTGCTGACACCCAGTGGATTTATTATGATCCAGTTACCTACGTAGTTTTTTTTTTCAGAATATCTCTCATAGAGGGCACAACAATATTGAAATCTTTAATTTAAAATCTGTCCTTTTCCTTCTTACAGATTTATTTATACAGTTCGTTCGGTGGATCTTTTCCAATGACCTTGAACCATATACAAACGCAATACATTAAATAACACGTAGGTCGTAGATTGATAGTTTAATAAGGATATGGCTAAAGTGACGGTGGACGTTATTTATTATTGTATTAAAGCTGGTGATATTTGTAAATATTTTATAGCCTTTTTAGCAATATGCTACCTAAATGTTTAGTTTAAAAAAACTGTTAGTATACCAGAGTTTAATGGAGCTATTCTTCAAACTTGCTATTAAACAAATTTACTTGCATAATATTTAGTATCAATAATAACTTTCTCACTAGAAACTATGCAAATCAGAATTGCTTGGTTAGGGTTACGGCTGCAACCATTACTATTGGACAGTCCCACCCACACAGTTTAACTTTGAAAAATAAATGGGTTGTAAAAATAAATAATTCATATTTTAAATATGTTTATTTAAGGTTTAAATATATAGAATAAATTTTATTTAATTTTCCTCATATTCAGAATCAGAACTGTCACCAGCATTTATATTTATTAAAATTGGTTGAATGCCAATATCATCAATATTCTGCTCTCGGGCATAACACTTTTGTATGATTTCATGGGTATATCTAACACACTTTTCCCAAATTTGTGGATTACATTGTTCCAGTGCCTATTTCCACATATTTATAACTGAACTATCTGAATACCCATCTTTACCAATATATTTATTATAATATGACTTGCAATTTGCCCAAATTAATTCAATAGCATTGAATTTTACTTCTTGAACACTTGAAATTGGTTCCAAAGGTCCCCCATTTCTTTTTTCTAACTCAAAATACTCCAACAAATTTAGGACCAGCTCCTGTGCTTGCGAATTCAACCTTTTTCCAGGCATATTCTAAAAATGAAAACTATTTATCAATGGTTCTGGTTATCCAGAAAATTAGGTCAATATTTTCTACTTTGGTGAAAGCAAAATGTGTTTCATATAATTCAGTTTGATGGAGTTCTATCCAGAATCATAATGATATGTCAATTTAAGGTTAGTTTTCATTGCAAAATAAATTAATAAGAAGTAGATAAATAATATTCACTTACCACAATTATTCGAACACTCAGGTGTAGGTTAGATAAACCACAGAACTTTTATTGTGTAGGTTACACCTATCATCGACATTCGTCATATGGCTATCTCTGTTTGTTATATTATGCTGTATTGGAACAAACGGTTCAATTTTAGGGTTTTAGTTTCTGTGAGTGGAAAAGAGACGTACTACAAAAAGTAGTATGTTAATAATTTCAGCCATGGGAAAAGATCCAGCGAACGAACTGTATATTTCTTTGTTTTACTTAAAAATCTCATGTAAATTATAGAAAATGGACCCATCCATAAATAACCCTAATTTGCCAAGATTCCTTAAAAACTTGCAATATCTGAACACACTAAGAAAATGATGGTTGATGGTTATTAAGAAAATTGTATAGGTACCGACTATGTTTATGAATGTAAAAACAATACTAAATTAATTTGTTTATAAATTTATAAAATATTTAATTAATAAATAAATCAGAGACTATAGACTTTGTACACACATAATAAAATATTAAAAAAATAAATATATTACATACTTTAAAGATATTTTAGTATAAATAAAATTGTTAAAAAGCAAAAATAAGGGTATAGTTATGAAATATTTTTTAAGACAATTTATGCTGGTATTGTTTACTAAAAATTAGCATTTTTTAAAGATTTTCCATTGTAATAATTTAAAATTAATAAACAAAACAAAGGAGGGTATCAGTTTTTGCGCTAATGACTGATATGAAAATTTTTAGCACTTATTGGTTATGAATAAAAAATATACCGGGTGTCCCAGAAGTTTCTGACCCATTTCAACTGCAAATATATCGCAATTTAAAAACCATAGAGAGATGCAGTTTTCGAGGAACAATTTCTTTTTATATAAAGTTTTTTTCAGTATATATGTTTAATTAGTAAAATCTTATATAGGGTGTTTTAAAAAAAAGGTATTTTTTAAATGCAAATATCGTCGGTTTTTTGTATGAAACACCGTATATATTTTTATTCTATCTGAAAGACGAACTCTTTTCCTTTGAGAAAATGTATAATTTGTTAAAGTTTTGAAGAAAAATGAGTGAGTTATTTGATTTTTTTTATTTTATAATTGCTAAATTTTACAAAATCACAATACAATGAGTACCTGGCAACATTGTTAGATTTATTTCTTTATTGAAAAATGTGTTGCCTAACTCTCTTACTTAACCATATAACCGTAGAATTTTATGTATCGTTGATCCAGCTTTGTGTCAGTGAGGTGACGTATCCAAACAGGCGCAGTTGCCACGTCAAAAATAAATTTCAATAATTTAGATTTTAATAAATGTCAAACATTTTCTCATATTCTTAAATTTTTCAGTTAAATATTACTAAATATTCGGGCCTTTTAGACACACATAGTAGTATTAAAATCATGATACAAATATACAACGTTAATATATAGGAATTTGATATTTATTTGGTCAATTTATTGTTTAAAACTTTTATTTGTTGGTTATTCTACATTATTTTTCAAAACAAATTTCAAATCATACATGTATGGCTTAAAATTGAGAATAAATAAATTGAGAATTATTAAATTATATTTTTATTCGAGATTTAATTAAAGGGGACGATGGTAGACGTAGACTAGGTATAATAACTAAGTAATTAGGCACCCGTATACAGCATACCGCATTTTAATTAATTTATTTTATATTTTCCCGGAGAAATTTATAATTATAACCTGTAAACAATGGCGTCTGGTCACAAGTGACGTCACTAACCACGCCCCAAACATGCGCGATATCTTATCATGAATTAAAATTATTAGTTATCTATTTAATGAAAGTTTTTTGCCAGTCGAAGAATTCTTTCTTGCATTAAATAGCGTTTGTTTAAAATAATTCTTCTACAAGTTAAATATTATAATATTAAGTATATTTTTAAATAATAGAAATGAACTTTAAGTGCACAACTTTAAATTTAAAGCAAATATCTGTTCTTTCCTCTCAGATTTTTAAATACTTTGGATAAAAAAGGCCTTACTTAAAAATAAATTATGTTTTAGCCATTGTTGTAGACAGAGACTTCCTTAGAGAAAGTTATGAAGATGTCAAAGTTGAAATTGACGACTATATTATATACGCTAAAAGAGAAATATTAAAACATGGTGGAATTAATGTTTACCCCTACTCTTGGACAGCCATAAATGTTCGAAAAGGTACTAAAAAACGTTCTAGCCTTGGTAAATCATTATTTTTTAATTTAGAAATATTTCTTTTAAGATTTAACGGCTATCTTGAGTGTAGCTTCTTGTCGAGATACCTGGAGATTGTTCAAAAGGACACAATCTGAAAATTTGGTTCACATGGCTATTACAGGTAAATTATATCTTTATTTTTTTAATTATATAGGTACACGAAAAGTTAATTAACGTATGGAATTTATTACTATAGAGTATGTCGAGTCTAAGTTAATACAAATTTTGATCAGTGGAATAAGCCAATTCGAAGTTATATCAAGATTATGTGCACGTACTGTTAAATTGGTGAACTCCCATAAGAAATCCTAATTTTTTTGTAAACACAATATATTGTAATGTTTTAAAATAATCAAAAAAATAACTTACCAAAAATATAACTTAAAATTGTGATAAATTATAAAAAATGGATATAATTTTCAAGTCTCTCCTTTAAATGATGAATACACCATAAAACTTCTTTATTGGAGCTATTCAATAAGTCTCAATTAACACAAAAACACAAAAATATCTTGATAAAACATGAGTCTTTAAGAAGAAGCACTAACATCAGGAGTCGATTCAATAGTTAAGTCCAAGATCCTATGATGTTTAAGCTAAAAATAAAAAGTAAATGAACATTAGAACATGACAATAATGAATAATAGGAATCTAATATTAGTGATAAGAAACCCATTCTATTAATTATATTATGTTAGTTTAATCAAAATATAAATAAGTTATAATCAAAGTTAATATTAATAATAAGTTTAATAATGTTTTTATAGATAGTTATAAGATAAGAACTAAATAGGTATAGATCATTACAAACTATTGTTTAGGGTAGAAAATATTCAACTATATTCAATTAATGTTAAGATTAGCAAAATCAAAATTCAACAAACAAATATTAGCTATCAGAATAAAATAAACAGTATCATAGATTATAAATATAACTAAATAAACAAATGTGACTTACCCAACCAATGTTTATAAATTCATTTAAGCATCAAAGTGATGAGTCCATATTACAATGTATCGGATGATAGTACAAGCCTGGTACATTCCATGTTTTGATACAAGATAATACTTGAGAGAGTCTAAAAAAAAAGATATTGAAATTTATCACATGTAAAACTGTAAGAAAGTGATCTGGTGGTTTGCAAACAAAGACTATATAATTAAAGTTTTACCAAGGACTTTGTGACTGTTAAATCCAGTGAAAAGACACTTTAAATAGTGATATAGTGATCACAAACTGATAATATAAACTTAAGAAGATGTGATTGCAGTGAAAAGACATGAACCTAATATTAAATGGTTAATTAGTTAATTATTTATTAAAACTGTGGATTGTTGTAAAATATTTAATTTTAAGTTGTTTTTCAATAATTTTAAATGTTGGTAAATATATATTTTAATCAAAAATTGTTATGACGCAGTAGATTTCTAACGTAAATATAAACTAAAATAAGAAGTGTCATCAAAAGAAAAAGTTTACTGATTATATTTGAATATGTAAATTTTCATTTTTTGTTAGAATCAAGTGTCAAAAAGAAATATTTGCTCATAATTGTTAAATTTGTTATTGTTAATTGTAAAGATGTCCGCCATTATGTAGCTCCAAAAAGTCATCAATTTTAAAAGGAAAATTTTGTTTAAAAATTTGAAAAGTTTATTTTTATGATGAAATAAGTTATGTAGATTCAATTAATAACAATTAGAAGGTCAGAAAATGCCAAATTAAAAATTTAATTTTTTTAAAATTCAATGCAAGAAGGTTAGGAAAAACAAAACACTGTCGAAAAATCAGCCATTTTGGCCATTTCCGGTGTTAACATATAAAAACCCGTGAAAAATGGGAAAATAGGTCACTCTAAATTCATCAAAAGGCCAATCCACGTTTGTTTATTTCTAAAATTGTTATATTTTAATGGCCGACTTCCTTCAAAAATAAAAGATGGCAGCATAATAATTTATGGAAATGTATAATTAATTTATAAAAACAAAAACAACTGGAAATTGTATATTTGTTAATAAAATACCTACCCGCAAGAAGAAAAATAAAATTTTTTTGTACTAACCTTTGATATTGAACATTGGACATCTGGAGGAGTAAATTAAAAAGGTTTCCATTCCCGAAGAAGTCGAGAACAAGGTAATTGTTCTGAAATTTCACCCCAAACATCAACTCGTTGCCGGTTCCACGAAGCAAGAAACAATCAACAAGTGAATTACGGTATGTTTTTGCTATCATTTATTACAATCACTTTCATAATACCTATAAAACTTTTGTGAATGCTAAATTTCAATATCCGATAAATATTTTTTTTGTTTGAACACAGTTTGATTAGAATATAAAATTTTTCTATGCATCATTTTAACAACCGTTAGCGATCACACAATAGAAACTGTGGCATGCAAGGGTATTCGGAATAGTCACGTGATTTCAAATATATTCCTGCGCGTAGGCCTTATCCAGAGTCGTATCGCAGTGTAGGTATAGGGAACATTAATTTTGTGTATAATAAGTAAAATAAATAATTTAATCGTCAAATTTTATATTTTTGAATCGACTACTGTGGTTAAGAGTCACTAATGCTTAGTAATTAATTTAAATAAACTAAATCTAAATATAATAATAGATAAAAATTACATATTTTGATTTTGATGATATATATTATTTGTAAACAGTAAAGAATAAATAAAAATAAAGAAATTTTAAGGTGTTTTGGGATAATTAAAGGTTGAATGAGAATAAAATATACCCAATCAAAATTATAGCCCCCACAAAACTTGTAAAAATAAAAATTTTAAAATAATAAAAACAACAATTTAATAATTATATCAATTATAAATAATATCTATCCAATCATCATCATTTATAACATTGTAATTTTATTACAATATATAAGTCGTCTAGAAAGTATCCGTAATTTTTTATTTTTCTTAATTTTAATATATTTTCTTTTCGTAACATTCTATGACAAAAGTAATGCGTCAAGTAGATTGTGCCGATAGTAGGCTATGGATAAAATCGCATGACAACAGATATAAGACATAGAAAAGTTTCGGGAAGACCGCGTAAGATTCGCGGAAACCATTTAAACGCTTTAGTGAATTTAGGACGACAAAATCCGCGCCTAGGGTTTCGAAAACTGGCCAGCAGATTTAGAAATCAATGAAGAATAAATGTGTGTCCAGAAAATGTCCGCATGGCACTGAAAAGACAAGGCTACATATCAAAAAAGATCCCTGCAATAACACCTCTACAAAAGCAACGAAGAATGGAGTTTTGTCAACGTTTGCAAGGAGATAATTTCAGCAATATTTTTATATCTGACGAGAGATGTTTCCAGATTGGTGCAAACCATCTTAAAATCCTGTCAAGAGAAAATGTTACCGTTCAAATTTCCCACTAAAATAATGGTTTGGGGATCAATATCTCAACGTAGTGCTACGCCTCTCTGTATAGTTGATGGCACTGTTAAAAATGCAAAATATTGTGACATTTTAAATGGTTTTCTTCTTGAAACAGCTCATGCTTTATATCCAGAGGGGTGGAATTTTCAGCAGGATAATGCAAGATGCCATACTTCTGCCTTTACTCAAGCTTAGATGCAAGAACACCAACTGACAACAATTCCATGGCCAGCAGCTTCACCAGATCTTAGTCCCATTGAAAACAGATGGGGATTAATGAAGCAGCCCCACGAAATAAAGAAGGTTTGATTCTTTTGGTTTTACAGGCCTGGACAACCATCACCGAGCAGTAAATAAGATGAATTGTTTGTGGTTATTTTATAATTCAAATAATAAAAATATATACTGCAAAATTATAATTGTGCATTCTTTTTTCCGGATACTTTCTAGACGGACTATATTATCATATTTTCTTGGGCCAGTGTTTTCGCATTATAGTGATGATGTATAAGTAAAGAACTACAATAATTATAAACATTATATTTTAAATGATTTTTAAAAAAACTCTGTTTGCTAGAATCTGATTGTCCAAGATTACCTTTAGACACTGCGATTACCATACCTCTTATTTCTAAAGGTGAAGAATTACCTCAGATCATTATGGATCTTCGTGGGTCAAATATTTATGAGTGGATAACTTTAGTTGTAATATACGACGATACACTTAGTAAGTATAATATCATTAATATATAATATAAATAATTAGTAATATATAAAATTATTAATTAATAATATTTTTAGCTTTATGTCCTATTACCATATTTATTAATTTTTATAATATAAAACTGGGAATATTTTTAAATAAGACTGTTTTTTTATTTATTTGAAATATTTATTTTTTTATAGTAAAAATAAAATAGCTTAATAAAGTTTATTTGAAATAATAATCTATATCTCTTATATTTGCCGCTCTTGTTTCTCTTCCCAATGGACTAGTTTAGTGATTTTTTTTTATATTTGCATCTTATAAAATAGGTTTTTATTGGTTCAACTGTACAAATAAAATTTTTAAAAAATTAATCCTCTAGCCATAATCGGCTTTTGAAATTTAAATTTAATGGTTACATACGTCATAAATGGTAAGTGACGTGTTTCAATAAGATTGGTAAAAAATTTGGGATGTTGTCGATATGCTTTAATATCAACCGAGAAATTTATCTCTCTCTCTTATTTGTTGTCATTAAAAAGAGATAAACATATCGATATTTTTGTTCTCTGATTGACACTTTATCAAATAAGGAGTAAAACACTAAACAAAATATTCATTTTCGTTAGTTTAATTTGTTGTTTGGTTGTGTTTGGTTTATGAAAGAAATAACTTCTATACTATTTTTGGTTCGAAAATAAAAATCCCTAACACCTTCTCCTGGTGGTATAGCGGTTTCTTCAAAAATAACCAATAGAAGTAATTGTTCTCTCGGGGAGCAACCCTTCTATCGGTACAGTGAGAGAACGAATTTCAAGAATACCGTTTTGGCATTTTCAATAGAACCACGTCTATTCTATCGCCGTCAAGAATAGGGGTCTTGTTTGTTTATTACAGATAAAAACGATTTTCTCTCCTGTCATATATCTTGTCAACTGGTACAATCAGTTAGTCACAGAACACGGTGTTTTGTGCCGCCAGTTTTTTGAGAATACTTGAAGCGAACGTAGCTAAAATGTGACAACGTTGACTTTTAAACACACTTCATTATTGGTTATTAGTTGGCGCTACGTTTAAAACTTACTAATTATTTATTGCTAAATTTTACGAAATGAGAAAAATTACTTGCAAAATGAATACCAATATAAGTAAGTAGGTATCTTATCCTAAATATATATTGCTATCATTTTGATTAATATGATCCTACTAAACTAGTCCATTGAAAAATATTCTCTTTGCATCTGGATTGTCAATGTGATCATTTTCTTCTGGATGTTCAATTTCCCCTTCATCCAAATTAAAACCTGCATGTAGGCCCATATTGAGCAAAACACAGCAAGTTTAAATAATATTGGCTGCCCTCACAGGATGATATATAAGTGTCTGATGTCTGGACAAACGGGTAAATCTTCCTTTCAAAATGCCATTGGTTCTGTGGATTTAAAAAGTGTAAATAACCAAGGTTCTAAAGGATAATCACTATCTCCTATTAAATAACTATTAAATAACTAGTATGGTTGCCATTCTGATACCTAATTTGCAAATCATTTCTTATAACACTAACTGCAGCATCATGCACGGAACCAGGAAATCTTGCATTACTTCCTATAATTTTATTGTGGGCATCTGATACCAGCATTATATTTATAGAATATTTCCCTTTCTATTTATATACTTACACAAAATGTGGATGATTTATATCAGTAAAAGAGGGAGGAAGAATTTCTACATGAGTACCATCAACAGCCTCCAACACACAGCGAAAACCATATTTTCTAAAAAATCTAAAAATGTTTTTTTATTTAATATATTCAAACTATAATACCAAATTATTGGCTACCCTTGTTTGACATTCAAAATTCCCTCATTTTGAGTAGGAAAGTTAACCCAGATTGGTAACAAATCTCGCTAATTGATCTGCGAACAGTAGGTTGGACTTTGTCAATAAAATATTATTCTTTATTTAATTAGTAAGTTTCATTTTAATGTGTGGCTGTAAACTGTTTATTAAATTTATTGCAGATTGTTGATTAAGCCTAAAAATTTTAATAAATGCTGTATTCGGTATATCAAAGGGATCCATTTGATCTCTGAGACGTTTTCTTTGAATTCTCATGAAGTTCCTAAAAATTTTATCTATAAATAGGTACCCAATTACCAACTTGTAATAAACTGAATATATTTTACCAATTGGATTCTTCTTCTATTAGAATTCCAATGAATATTGCCCTTTGATTGTGCATTTTTATCAAAAAAATAAATATACTGATTCCCGTAATGACATACGAGAGCAGTCAATACACACGTAAAGTATTTCTCACAGTAAATGGTATTGGCTTATTAACTACAATAAATTACCCGATTTAATCTCAATGTGTAGAAAATCATCAGGTAAAAGATGCAAATGTGCTACAGGGTCGAACTTAAGAAATTTGAATTTTGCATAATATAGGAGACATACGTTTTTTTTAAGAAAATGACTGCAGCACTAAAAGTTCTTTTTTTGTATAATTTTCTTCAAAATACAAATATGTCATTTGCAGCCATGAAGTTTTGAATCTCCAATTTCGTATTCTTTGAGCCAGGAATTTTTTGCAATTGTCGATTATGATAGCTGCCTCAACCTCAGTAAAAAAAGGCTCCGAATCCTAACGGGAATATTAATCGGGCATTGCCGGTTAAGAAGCCACAAACTAGGGTTGGCAGATGAAGCAAAGTGCAGATTCTGTGAGGAAGAGGATGAAACCTCAATACACATACTCTCAGAATGCCCTGCCTTGCAGAATTCTAGGGCTAGATACCTAGGAGCACATGAAATAAAAGAAGAGGATCTACCTGATTTGAAGCCCGACGATGTCCTAAACTTACTCAGGAAAATAGGACTCGAAGAGCTGCTATAAATCTGAGAAAACATCAGAACATGGCAAGTAAGGGGGGACACAATAGATCCTATAGGTCGCAGTGTACTTATCACCCCTAATTTATACATACATACACAAGAGTCCTTAATATTTTTGGCAGAAAGCCACATAATGTTTGGGATCCAACCATTTTCTGATCCTGCGTGTAATATTGTGATTCTCTTCCCTTTATTTAATGGTGCTTTTGTTTTACACTTAGAGGAATCAGACCATCCTTTGGAAGGGGTGTCATGCGTGTCAAACCACGTCTAGTCGAGGTAGAGTATTGGCCGATTTTCAGACCGGTATTTTCTTATTGACGTTATATATTCAGAACGCCAGTTTATTAAACGTGTGGTTTCCATTATTACTTGTATCTTGTTAATTTTGCTATATTTAAAGCCCATTGCAAACAGAGCTCGCCAAAGAGTAGTGAGGCCATAGTTGATGTGAGTTTCGTCATTGATAAGCCCCTGTTTCAGACTTTTGATTGTAGGGACACGCTGCTCATCGTACATAGTGTAGATTTTTCGCCTTATCATCAAATCTTTTTCCCAGTCGTCTAGACTTTTTGTGACACCGGAATCTTTACGATTTTTTCTTGATTCCATGGAATTTTCAACAATTCGTCTAACTGAAGTAAGAGGCACCTTCGTCAAATTACTGGTTACTCTTGCTGCAGCACCCGCGTTTTATCCTTGCTGAAGTAAGGAACTATACACATTTTTCATAATGATTTTCGCGTCACAAGATAAGTGATTCTTCTTTAACGAACCACTGGAAGGCACTATTACTTTTTATCCACGAACGCCACATACTGCCTATTCTGTACGTTGGGGTATAAAATCTTTGCTATTAATGTCTGTAGTAACAAATAAATGTTATAAAATTATTGCACGTCGTAACACAAGCAACACTTCCAATGAAATACAAAGACTAAAATGAACAAGAAGTGTAAGCTGTAATCCTTTACAATCCCTTTCTGAGAAACCAAATTACCTGAATCAGGTCCTTTTACATTTATGATGTGCATCTCGGATTTTATAACTTTTAGGGTCTAATTGGTTTTATTATAATTCTTCAGTCAATATATACCATTTATTGTGAAAACTACTATACATTTAACGACATCCTTTAAATCAGTCGAAGTAAAGTACGTTTCACAATAATTCGTTGACTTGGTACCTGCTCTTAACTGCTCTTAAGGGATTACTATTAAAAGGTGGTTAATATTTCTTCGAACTTTGGCCGTAAACCGGTGAACTATTTACAGAAAGGTATTATTTATTTTTGTCCAGGAAGATATATTTTGGATTTTTTATTTTTCAGGCAAAATTTTAAATTATTATTACTGACCATCAATAGTAAATCATTAGTAAATGATTTTTGATTTTCTTAATCATCTTGGAAGAGAAAGTGGGAGTTTCGGAGTAATTTGTTTTTAAAATTCTCTCCTAGAATTTTAGTTTGCACTAAACATTATACTCTGAAAGTAATCTTGTGTTTATAACTAAATATGTGGCGTCCTTGGGCAAAAAAAGTGCATTTATCGCCGGATGCGAAACAAATTGTGAAAAATGTGTTTGAAACATTGAATAATCGAGGTTATAGTGTAACCGATGCAGCAGAAGAAACATGTAAATTAACCAAAACCCCAATATCAGTAACAGTAAAAGATATTATCAATAAGGCAATAAGTAAACGAAAAAAACGAAGTGATGTTAATAATACCAAATGTGTTGATGAAATACAAAAAGATATAATCCGACGAACGATATATGTCCTATACCAAGAACAAATGATACCAACCCTAGATTGTATAAAAAAACGGTTACTTAAAGACGACACGGGAATTATTTGTAGCCGTACAAGTTTGTGGAGAATTATTTCTCAAATGGGATTTAAATATTGTACCATTAATAAAAGACAAGTGATAATGGAGTCATATCGTTTACGAATGTGGCGTTGTCATTACTTACAAGCTATTCAAAAATATAGAAGTGAAAACCTTTCAATTATCTACCTCGACGAGACATGGTATCACACCCATGATACTCCAACGAAGGGTTTTGTTGATTCATCGGGAAATTGCAAAACAAAGGCTCCATCAAATAGAGGACAAAGAATTACAGTAATACATGCCGGATCAGAAACAGGTTGGGTTCCAAACGCTTTATTGTTATCAGCAAAGAATATTAAAGATTCAAGTTTAGATTATCACGAAGATACGACAGCAGAACTTTTTGAAGATTAGTTTGAGAATTATTTTTTGCCGAATATACCGGAAAAAAGTATAATTGTAATGGACAATGTAACTTATCATAGCCGTCAATTAAATAAAGTACCAAATAGCAACAACAATAAATGGGAAATTCAAGAGTATTTGTTAAAAAATGACCTTTATTTTGAAGTTGTAGCAGCGTTCGGTATTGAAAAAGAATACGTTTGTGATACTATTGCTAAAAATATGGGCCACACAGTGTTACGGCTTCCCCCATATTATTGCATGTTCAATCCTATAGAACACAATATGTGGCATCAGCTAAAATCCAAAGTTAGATCGAAAAACGTTTCACCCACATTAAACTCAAGTGTTATAGAGTTAATCAGAAATGTGACAAGTTATATTCCCATTGATAGCTGGAAAAATTCGATTCAGCATGTTATTAAGGTTGAAGGTACAGTCGGCTTTAGAATAGCATATACATGTTAAAAGTGAATTTCGTTTACCCACCGAAATTATAAAAACGCCCTTCTTATACAACAAAGGAATGGCAATTTTTACAACGCCTTCATTAAATGGTTTTGGGAGATTAAGTGTATTTACAAATATTTACAATGGTCGGTCATGTCCCGAATAAATAAGTTTTTTTTTGTATTTTTGTACTGATATAATAAAAACAAGGGATTTTAATCCCAAACAAACATTTATTATTGAGGGTTCCAAACTAAGTGAAGATGTGGGCGTGGACAACTGTTTAACTGATTTTAAATTTATTATTATTTAAACCGTGATTGGTTACACAAAATAAAAAGGCTGTCTATTCAATGTAAACGATTTTAGTTTGAAAATGTATATGCAATTCTGAAGCCGATAGTACATATCGAAATGTTAATGTAACTGTAGCACCCTTAGTTATTAATTTAAATGTAGACGATAGTGATACTGAACTACATTTAGATTAAATAGTTGTAAATAATGTAGAATTAGTTCATTTGTTTAATCGCAATTAATAAATAAAAAATTTCGTGATTTTTATTTACAAAATAAATTTAAGTTTTAGTAAATGTTAAGTTAGTTTTATTTAAATCAATTTTTTGGGATACCCTCTAGTACAAAATATTTTTAAAATGTGGCCATGATTAAACTACATCTTTTTTATTTGAAATATTTTTTGACAACATCTGCCAATTAGATGAAATAGACCAAAGCGTATACGTATACGTAAGTTTCAACAGTTTTGTTTAATTTCAATTAATAAATAAACTTAAAATTTGTTTGTTTGTTTTTAAAAAATTTCGTGATTTTTTTTTCAAAATAAATTTAAGTTTTGGTAAATGTTACTGAGTGTTATTTAAATCTATTTTGAAAACCGGATTACGGATCTGTTAATGTTTACTGTACAGTGAGAAATTTATAACCTTTCATTACTAATCCCCTAAGGTCAGGTACCGAGTCAACGAATTATTGTGAAACGTACTTTACAAGGTTTTACTCTGTTAGTTTTCGTTTACGAGCTGGAAATACAGTGTTGCCTAGTCTAAGTTAAAACCCTGGGTTGACTATTTAATTCTTGCAATACAACACGGGTCGCAAATTTGATTGAAATAAAATAGATATGAGAGTTTAAAAACCCTTAAACTTGAAGATTTTCAAAATGTATGCTGCCACTGTTTTATACCAGTATGAAATTTTTTGATTAATAACTTTATGTTTATTATTTCATATAAAAGTTTGTTTATTCTGATAAATATAAGTATTATGATGTGCAGATATTGGCGATAAAAACCCTTTTTCAATGATTTTTTTCAGACCGAGATATGATAACCAGAGTTATCAAATCGCTTACCCAACACAGAACCGATAAGGCCAAAGCAACAGGAATATCCCTACTGAAATTAGACTCAAATATGTCTCGAACTGATTTGAAAGCCAAACTATCGACTATCAACCCAAAAATAACTGGAAATAATTACTTGGTGATAGTCAGATATAAACTTGTAGAAATTATCATAGAATACGCTAAATCTTTAGGTTTAACTGCCATCAATGATCAATGGATGTACGTTATATCGGACACAAATAGGAATTTCGAGGAAATTGTGATTTTTGAGAATTTACTTAAAGAAGGAGACAACGTAGCTTTTTTATACAATGCTAGTTTTACTACAAAAGCGTGTGTTGTAAGTGTTCGGTCGTTATTGGTGTTAAAAAAATGTTCTTTATGTAGGTATATTTTAGGGCGGGAGAAAATGTCACATAGAAGTGTTATTAAAATCGTTCACGACGTCATTGGATCAAGCCATATTGGAAGAAATCGATACTTCGAGTCAAGTATCTGAAGAGGAGTGGGAAGCAATAAGACCCAACAAAATTGAAAGAAGAGATTTTATTTTGAAAAATATGAAAGTAAGAATTCCTACATTCTAAACTATACAGTGTGTACAATGCAAATTACCTCAGTTACTGTAAAAAATTAAGGTACAGGGTTATTCATTATAAATTACCCACCCCTTATCATCGTTATTATTACCTAGAGGAAAAAAAGTTTTTAATAAAAGTTGTGTGGTTATGACTGAATTTTGTTAAAATGCTATTAAAAGTACAGTAGCGTGCGTTTTTCAGGGGATACAAAGAAATTATATATATTTTTAAATAGGATACCCTGTATATTATTATATTTTTGGAATGATCGTTTCTTCCTGATTTCAAAAATATACCATATGATGCCCCTACCATATACCGTTTTTGAGTTATTGAACGTCGAATATCTAGGGTGCGTTCAGAATGAACGTCCGGACGACAACCTTTTACCCAGAATCGTTCAGTTTCATTGGGCGTTTTGTCCAGGCGTTGATTTCGCACCGTTCAGAATGGGTTTAAAAGAACGTTCGGACGACAACTTTTCGCCGCACTCGAGACTGCGGCGAATTTCGCCCGACATGCGCAGAACAGCCCAACTACACAAACATTACGCGAACTGTTGTGTTCTATGTTATATAACCTGTTCTATTTTGTTTATCTAATGTATTAATGTGTTTAATTTTTAATTATTTACAAGTATAATGAATATAAACATAACAAATATAGCACAAAGTGCTGTTATATTATATCAGACGTTTTTCTTGAGGGTTGTTGATGAATCATCTGATGATGAATATTCAGAAGAAGAGGAACTAACAGAATTATACATTATTGAGAAATTATTATACTTTCAGTATAAAGGTTATCTATGCAATACACACTAAACACCTAAAGATCGTTCAGAATGAAAACGTCTAAGTATGTGACGTCACATTACCCATAGACACACTTGTCTGGACCAAAAATTTTCATTCTGAACGCACCCCTAGTGAGGAAGAAAAAGTTCACATATTTATACAAAAAAGATAACAAAGATATATTTAGGAAATTTAAATATAAATGAATGATAATTCATAAAAGATATTCGATGTGTCCACCATTATTGTTAATGCATAATTGATAACGTCTTCTTATATTTATAATTGTACTGCAAATGGCTTCATTATTTATATTAAGATTGTTTATTTCAAGTCGAATCCTGTCTTTAATAGCTTGAATACTATTATTATTATTATTGACAATATCTTTTAGAAATCCCCAAAAAAATGAATCCATAGGTGTCAAATCCGGACAGTTGGGCACTATGCGAAATTGCCCCGTCCTGCATCCAAATCATATCATTAAGTTCTGCTTCCGGAAAAATCTGTAAAAGAATATTTTCTGCTATTGGGATAATTATTTCCAGATAGGTAACTCCATTTAAAGTGTAATCATAAAATATAGGCCCAACAATTTTGTTCCTGAAAATTCCACACCAAACGCTAACAGTTTTTCTTCCTGATTTTTTTATTTGTTTTACCAATCTTTTTCTGTTGTGCTTATTTTCCCACGACCTTCGATTTTTCCTATTAAAAACTCCTGCCCTAGAAAAAGATGATTCATCATTCTATAATATTTTATTAAAAAAATCGGGTTCTCTATCCAAATTTTGAATCATCTGGCGGCAAAAGTCGAGCCTTTTCCTTTTATTAGCCTCTGTTAAAACTTGTAAGGGTAAATTTCTTTATGGTCTGTAGTTGTTATTTTTTAACGTACGTTGGATTTTGGAATAACTTTTACCTAATTGATCGGCTGCATTATTTATACTGCATTCAGAATTTTCTAAAAAATAATACAACGTTTGAAAAAAGTCTATTCGTGAATACATATGGATGGGCTTACCTTCGAAATGAAGCAGTATATCTAGCATTTCTTCCTGGTTTGCTTGAACAACTCTATATGTTGTTTTTGCGGCACATTTATTTTTGTTATTTTGTATATAACAAGTAAATATTTGGACTTTTTCTTCCTCACTATAAACCATTTTGCTTAATTCATTAAAGAAATGTCACTTATCAAAAATATTAGTTGTCATTTTCATAGCTCACTTTGATAATGTTAACTTTTCCATATGTACAATAAGTAATTTAACTAAGATATTCGACGTTCAATAACTCAAAAACGGTATCATATGGTATATTTTTGAAAGCAGGAAGAAACGATCATTCCAAAAATATAATAATATACAGGGTGTCCCATTAAAAAAAATTATCATTTTTTTGTATCCCCTGAAATCTGCACGCTACTGTGCAATTAATAGCATTTTAAAAAAATTCAGTCAGAACCACACAACTTTTATTAAAAACTTTTTTTTCCTCTAGGTAATAATAACGATGATAAGGGGTGGGTAATTTATAATGAATAACCCTGTACATCCATACCAATTTTTAAAGTGGGAAGTATAAGCTTGTGATTTATCTCTCTATTCAAAAATGTTATAGGTTTATTTCATGAATTAATATAAAATAAATTAAGTTGTCCTCAATGAAAAAGAGACCGTACTTTTGGGCCTATTGCATAAACTGAATTAACATAATTGACATAATGATATTTAAAGAGATATTTTTAATTATTTTTATCAGAATCAGTAAATGACAGTTAGTACATCAAAATTACAGATTATCATTAAAACAAGAGATTTAAATATTTACTAAATATATAATATGAATAGCAACAACAAATCTCTTTCATTTCTATTTTTGATACTGTTTTTTTTTAAATCCCAATCTATTTATTCTAGTAGTTTAGTCCTGGGGTCCTCCAAACTAGCGTTCTTCGCAAATCAGAAACCAAGCCAATTCTTGATTCATCAGAGAACATCACGTAATTCCAGTTAGGACCATGGTGTAACATTTCTTGAGCCCCATTGCAACCTTATAATTTTTTGTTGATAGGTGAGTTTGGGCACACGTAGAGGTCTTCTGCGATACAAATTTACCGCATTTAATCTTCGTGTAATTGTTTACCTTGAGATATTCACTCCTTCAAGTCTAGCAATTTCTCTGGATATGCCACTTGTAGATTCCTGTCGATTTCTTCGAGCTATCAATGTTATCTGTCGGTCTTGTGCTGCTGTTGTACATCGACTTCTGCCACTTCTAGAACGATCCTTCACATCATTTGTGTCTTTTTTTTAATTTTTGATACAGCACCCTGAGTAACACCAACAATATTCGCGATATCACTTTTACCAAAGCCCTGTTGTAACAAAGCAATTACTCTGGACCTATTAAAATATGATATCATGTTTCTGGGCAGCTCAAATGAAATTTAAACAAGAATTGGAATAATGTGAAAGCACCCAAATCAATTAAATATTACCAAATTAATACAAAAACGAATCAAATTTTGTATTATTTTGATTTAAAAACTCTTTAAAATAAATATCAACAAGAGTTTTTAAAAAACCATAGGCGTAGATATATTATTTCTAAATATTTCAAACTTTTGGACATATGTGTATTTTGGCATTAAAAGTCCAATTATTTATAAACATAAAGGTTCGTTTTTTTATAATCAAATTAAATAAACTAAAATATAACTATTCGGTTTAAGGAAAAAGGCTTTTATTCTTTGAGGTTTTAATGACTGATTGATTAATGATATCACTTTTTTTAAGAATTATCTTTCAAAAAATGACGCTTGCGATAACTGCACTCTATGGAAAATATCAACCGGAGATACGTGGGGTGTAGAATACCAGACAAACAAAAGAAGATCCATTCCAGAAATTCAATCAGTCGGTTTTTGGAGACCCAGCTACGGAACGCAAATGACAGACGAATTGTTCTTACATGTCACGCACGGTTTTAGAGGCAAAACGTTACCTCTGATAACGTTTCATGTGAGTATTAAGATAATGTTCAATTTCTATAGTTTTATTTATCCAAACTTTTTATATTATTTCACAGAATACGTTTTTTTTGCAAACACCATCACCACTTCTACACCCCTTCAAGGGGGAATATTATCACCCCTTTTATAGAGTCTCACTATATATGAACTGTTGAACGGTCTGACTAACCCCGGTATATTATTAAGGTTATGCAAAATATATTTTCATATACGACAAAGGCAAATTTAAGCACACACTGTGTGAAATAGTACAGAAAAGACTTGAATACTCCAATACTAACAAAAACCACAAAAGCCTTTATAATCTGTAAAGCCTTTGAAGGAAAAAATTTGGGATGAAAGCATAGTGTATTGGATGTATATTGAGATGAATAACTAAGCTCAGAAAAATTAAAAAGTTAAACTTACCTCAATAAGTTATAATAAAAAGGATATCTTAATAATTTTCATTTAATCATCAGCTACTTTTTCTTTATTCCATCAAAAGTATTCAATATAATAATTTCTTATAGTAAATATTCAAACAGATAGAGGATGTACTTGACAAATTTATCTTGGATAGGATCCATGGTGATCAATCAATAACATTCTAAACATGTACAATTCCAATGACTACTTCCAATTCATTTCAATTGACATAGTTTTATGTTGAATTTAAAGTGTAATATAAAAAGGAACAAAATTAAAAACTATTAATCTCTTTCATATGTTTAACAATAAATGTGTAATTTTAAGTAGTTAAGTGTTTAAATTTTATTTATATAGTGAAGTACTTACCAGGTTACAAGGAGACAAATATTAGTCTTCGATATTAAATAAGTATTCAAATAAATCATCACAACCTGAGATGCACCTAAAAAAAGACACAAAAACAGTATAAAAAATGTAACAAACAAAGTTAAATTCAGTGTACAAACTCTTATATCTACAGTTTTGGACAGAATAACTTGTACTAATGATAAAAACACTCATATAGTGAAAAGTGAAAGGACTATATCAAAACATAATTAATAAACATTAATAAAGGACATATTATTTAACAAAACTGTATGTAAGTTAATTAAGTAAGTCTTTATATTAGTTATAAGATGTTAATCTTTGATAATATCAAGAGATATTAATTGAATCATTGCTTATAATAGTGAATACATAGTTCAAATAATAGAGTCACTAAAAAGTTTAAATTTTAGTTCTTAGAGGTTAAATTAGTATTTAAAAGTTGAAATAGGATTAATTTAATAGATATATGAGTAATTTTAAGAGTAATTTATAGTTTTAACTCAAACTTTAAAAGTGTATAATGTATTTGACAGGACTAAAAACAGCCTATTTCAAATCAACATTTTATAGGGAAAAAGTGAGATAAAAATAATTTAAATAGATTTTTAGTAAATATAAGAAGATAAACTATCTTTATATTATCAAAGATATGATCAAAAATGTAAAATCATTACCTCATTTTTTGGAAATTTAGGTTATTTTTTGAAAAGGTAAACAGTTGAATGTTGAGATATAAGTCATTCTTGTCATAATCTGGCGAGAGTATGGGTGTGTTCGGGGAGCACGCTTTCGAGCTATGTAGCGCCAAGAGCCATATAACGCAAACGAGGAATAGTACTAGATAGCGCCAAATGGCGCAAATAGCGTGCTCCCCGAACACACCCTATAAAAAGGCCACGAAATCAATTATCACTCTCTCTCTCTCTCTTGTTCCGGCTTGATTTACATAGAAGACATCGATTGATAACTAAAAGAAAAAAATCATTAATCAAAAGTTCATTTATGTTAAGTTAAAACATTTAACACCAAAAATATTTGTATAAAAGTATTTTAAAAATATTAAATCACTTACCAAAGAAGTAAATTTGAAATAATAGATCCAGATTACGATAAAATTTATAAGATTCCATTCCATCATCATCACACATAGGACGGCCAGCAGCCATATTGGATTCCTTTTCCCGAGTGTAAACGACCGTTGGAGCTGATCTCTTTGTTTCGGCATTTTCCGCCTGACGTGGACGATATTAAGAAAAGACTTTGATATACAAGGTATGTTAAATAATTAAAAACTTATATTTTCGTTTGTGATTTTGGATAATAGTGTGTATATCATTTTCATTTTTGTCAATAACTAGAAATTTATAATATTAAATGTAATAAGCATATGGAAACCCATTAATAGTTTTTGTACATTTTATTTAATGAACAATTATAACAATTGAGCTTTAGTGTATTAAGTATATAAAAAAATTATTAAATATTTAGTTTCTCTGAATCCTACCCAAGATAAAGAGTTGGATTTCAAATTCAATCAGATAATAATTTGACTGAGCTAGTTGAAAAACTTTTATTATAAGGCGCCCAACTACATCAAACATAAGAAAAATTAATTATTATATTAGTAAACAATATTAAACCTAAAATTAATTAATATGAAAACAATAAATCAATAAAACCTATAAGAATATTAAATCATATTGATAAATTAATAAAACAATTTAAATTTAAAAATAAAAATTAATAAAATAAATCATTACAATATATTGGAGCCGCCCAAAAGTACGACCTATAGAGCAGCTGCTATAAAATGTAAGAGCTCTACACTTTGGAGGGTATAAAATAGAAGAGGGAGATCTACCTCAACTGAAGCCGTGTTTCATTTTCATTACAAGTTTTCGAAAGGTGTTTCTGCTGTAGTTAACCTTTGCAGAAGTTTGTTATTGCATTAAAATTAAAGTGAAATATTAAAGTGAAATTCAAAAGGTTAAAATCCCGCCAAAAACCAAGCTTTGACATTTCATACCCCGAGACAATCCACGCTATTAATAATCGTCTACAGTAGGTTATAAACATTTTTGATCAAAATAATATATTCCTAATTTCTGTTGTTTTTATTGTAGAATCCTCCTTGGCAAGTACTTAAATTTAACGAGACAGGAGACGTCGTTGGATACAGCGGACTAATATTTGACATAGTTACAGAACTGTCGAAAAATTTAAATTTCACCTTCAAACTCGAAGTGGTCAATAAATCAGACATAAGTAGGTACAGCTTTTAAAAATTATAATCACTCAATTTCCGATGATCTTGTTAAAGTGTTTTTGAACCATGTAAGAAATGGGATTTTTTACATATTTTGATATTTATTGTTGCTTGTTTGGATTCCGTAAGTGAAACGAATTTTTAAGCAAATTGAGACCTTACGTGATCTTTTCTTAGGCAACCAGTTATACAGATCGATTAACCTAAAAATATACCCAAACCAATGTACCTATTAGTTTTCTTTTCAATATATATAAATAAGGAATGTTTCAATTGTTATAAAAAAATTTAGGAAAAACACCTTCAAGTTTCAAGTAAAAATGTTTCATTCTTCGTCTAATAATAATGTGTTTTTAATGGCTAGATTTTGATCTAAAAATTTATGCGGTTAAGGAATAAAGAAAGGAATTTAACATTGTCGGAGGGAGAAAACGTTATTTTTTTACTTTTTCAGATGATTGGCTCACTACTACGTCCGATACAAACATTGATTTAACCAATAATGTACCAAATATCATGTTGGATTTATTAAAAAATAAGACTTTTGCTTTGGGAGCTTGTGCCGTGACTGTTACCGAAGATCTAAAAGCTACGGTAAATTTTACCAAGCCCATAACTATTTTGAGCTATACCTTTTTGGCAGCAAGACCTAAGGAATTAAGCAGAGCCTTGCTTTTTATTTCGCCATTTACTCCTGACGTAAGAGCAAACGTATCAAACAAATATATCCACATTTAGTTCATTTTCTAGTTTTTTTTTTACAACAAAAAAGCCATTTTTCTTTGAACTTAACCACGCGAACCGGGACTCTCATTGTAAGTGAAAATTTCGACTCGAAATTATGACATTTAGCAATTTATTCTTCATGGCATGGCATTTAGATAGATTATTTATTGTTTTTCACGTTACCCGACAGTTATATACTACTACTTGTTCAAATAATGCAACCATTATTTATAATAGAACCTAATTAATGTACAGATAAAGCTAAATGCAGGATATAATTGATATTAATTAAAATTAATTTCGAGTAGAAATTTCACTTTCATGGATTCAAAATACTATGACGTCACGGCAAACTTTTATGACGTAACGGTTTGTGAAGATGACATATGCAGAGAGATATAATAATAATAATAATAATAATAAATGACTTTATTGCTTCAGTACAGTATACATAATAATATTTTATAATACTAACATGAGCAAAAGGCGACGTTCGTTCTTTGATGTAGTTCCTACACGGTCCTACAAAAAAGCGCGCTCTTCCACGCAACCTATACGATATGAAATATGAATTCTTATAATTTAAAACAATCACCATATTACATGCAAATTAAAATTATTAAAATTATACAAAAATTATACAAACATGTAAATATAGAAATATAACAAAATATATATAAAATATATGATCACATCCTATAATAAATGTAAAACAATACAAAAAAAAAACAAAAAACAAAGACAATTAAACATACAAAGCCCAACCAGATCTGCATTAACATTAAAATTTATAACTTATGAGACCCTTAACCAAAAAATCTTTTATTTGTTTCTTAAAAGTATAAGGAGAGTTAATTAAAAAGGATTTTGGAATCAAGTTATACAATTTGGTTGTTACATATGAAAAGCTTGATTTATATAAGGAGGTATTATGTTTAGGAATACTTAAATTATTTTTGAACCTGACGTTTATGTTGTGCGATTCTGACCTTTTTTTTATTTTGTTGTAAAGGTAACATGGTTTTTGGGTTAGTAGGATTTTATGAATAAATACGTAGGCGTGTAATAGTCTTCTTTTTTCAAGGTTTAACCAGCCTAAAGAAATTAGATGGCTTGAAGTTGGGTTACGGCGTCTAATGCCACATATTAATCGGACACAGGCGTTTTGAATTCTTTGAAGACGATTTTTATTAAATTGTGATAACGCTGGACCATAAATAACATCTCCGTAAGTAAGCTGAGATAAAACTAAACCTTCACATAAAACAGTTTTTGAATGTTTGCTAAGTATTTTCCGAAATGAGTATATTAGTTTCAAATTTCCGAATGATTTTCTCACAATCGAGTTTACATGTTGAGAAAAGGTAAGATCTTCATCGATATAAAACCCCAGATTTTTTCACATGTGGAAAAATCGAGATTTTTGGATTCTAATTTAACTACTAATCCACTCCTTACTCGGGATTTGGCTGACTGTCGACCAAACAGCATGGCCTTGGTTTTTACTGGATTTATAGAAAGACAAAATTTTTTAGATACTTCCAAAATATTACTCAGATCCTCGTTAATCATTCTAACTGCTTCATCTGACCCCGTATCTTTAAAGTCCAGGTAAAGTTGTGTATCGTCGGCGTAGAGGTGGTAATTCATATATTTAAGATGGGTATATAACTGAGAGGTGTATATTGAGAAAAGAAGTGGCCCTAAATTTGAACCTTGAGGTACACCTCGATTAGATGGAATTAAGTTGGAAGTTGTTTTTAAGAGATGGACTCTTTGCATTCTGTCACCTAAATAAGATTGTAAGAAATCTGTAGCACCTCTATCAAAGCCCAAATAATGGCAGAGGGATAAAAGCATAGAATGACTAATTGTGTCAAATGCCTTGGAATAATCCATAAGTACTAGAATACAAAGCCTGTTATTGTCAATATATGAATAAATATCATCTAGTACCTTTAACATAGCAGTTGTACAGCTATAATGTGATCGGAAGCCTGATTGATTTAAGGGTAGAATTTTAAAATCAGATGTGTAAATTCGTATTTGTTCTTCCATTATCTTTTCCAAGACCTTCGATAGTGTACATAAAATGCTAATGGGTCTTAGGTCAGCATAGTTAACGACATTCGAAGTTTTAGGCAGAGGTATAACCTTTGACTGTTTCCATAGAGCAGGAAATACTGAGTTTTTAATGCAAAAGTTAAAAATGTGGGTTAAATAAGGCAAAATATAGGGACAGCAATGTAGAATCATAATAATATTGATATTATTAGGGCCAGTAGCATTTGATTTTATAGAAAAAAGTTTTTCATATATTTTAAACTCATCAACTGTATTAAAATTGAATTTGCCGCAATTAGGAGAAATATTAGACAAGTAAGCATCCATGGTGCTTTGATCTGGAATATTCAAACCTCCTATACCATTGATAAAATAATTATTTATTTCATTCGGATTTTGTAAATTTTCTGGAATACCTGGCTTATTAGAATTAATTACCTCCAGCTTTTTTAATTCTTTCCATAAATTTCCTTTTTGGTTAAGCCGGAATTCCAAATAAGCCTTTTTCTCCCGTTTAGTTGCACGATTTACTTCATTTCTTAGTAATTTGTAGTATTCCCAATGGCTAACATTTTTTGTTTTGTTATATTTTTGTAATGCACGATCTCTCAACGTCATCATCATTCTTAGTGTTTCTGTAAGCCAGGGAGCTTTAGGCTTTGTAATTTTTACTTGTCGAAGTGGAGCATGTTTTTGAAATAAATTCAATACAAGAGAATTCAAAATTTTCAACTTTTGATCTATATCTCCTATCAAATAAATATCTGCAAAGTTTGTATTCATTAGGTCAGTATTGAATGCAATCGTGTTGAATTTTCTGAAATTACGGTATGTGAGAACAAATGGTTCAAATTTTGTAGACGTATGACCGATTCTGCAAGATGGAGTTGAATGGTCTGAAACATTTAGAGTGTCTGTCACCTTGACTCCCGTTACATTGAGCTTTTCAGAACATACTATAACATCCAAGAGCTTAGAACCTCTAGTAGGCTGGTCAATGACCTGCGTGAGATTATAGGCACTTATAGTTGAAGTAAATAATTTACAAAGTTTTGCATCTAGTTCTAATACATTTAAATTTAAATCACCCGCAAAGATTATATTATCGTACTTTGCCGCTACCCAATTTAAACCTTCATCAAGTTCGTTTATAAATTTGTCAAAAGAAAAATCAACCGGACGGTACATGGAAGAAATGGCATATTTAATTTTATTATATTCAACACCTATCCATATCTGTTCTGACTCTGTATTGTTTGGTACTGATAATTTATTTCCATTAAAACAATTCTTCAAGTAAATAGCTACACCCCCTCCTCTTTTTCCAGAACGATCACGTCTAAATAACTTGTATCCTTCTAAATTAACAATATTATCATTAATGCCTGAATTGAGCCATGTTTCCGATACAGTAATTATATCATAGATGTTATTTACAATAGATTTAAACCCGAGAAAATTTGCCAATACAGATCTGGAATTCAGGTGACATATAGTAAAATAATTGACCATAAAACTACTTAACAGCTATCTAAATATAAACAAATAAAAAAAATTATTTCGTGCTGCCTGTTCTGTTCCTGCTGCCTTGTTTTTGAAGAGCTTGCTGACGCGTCTTTCTTACTTCAACGTGTGTACCACTTTTTCCGGATAAAATTGGAGTTGATACCTCAGTTTGCTTAGCAGAGGTTGAGTTTTTTTTAAGGCGTTTAGCTGCGATATTTTATCGGGTACAAAAATGGCGTCTTTATCCTTGTCGTTTGTTGACGGTGTAGAAGGAGCGCTGCTAGATTGGGTTTGTTCACGACTTTGTTCGACAGCATTCAAATCTTCAGGGCTGTATCTAACTCCATTCACGTATAAACTATTATTTCTTATGTAGCATGTGCTTCCTTCCTCCTGGCGGGCAAGATGTAAGTGTTTTCTTAGAATCTTGGATTCAATTCTTTGTTGCGGCGTTTGGTCGTCAACTATGCTGATGTTTGTGCCTTTAAGTTTGTGACAACTTTTAAACAATGTCCGCTTCATCCAATAATTTACAAATTCTACTTTTATAGGTGTGTTATTTGTTTTTCCTAGTTTAAAAGTATTATTAATGTCAGAGGGGGCTAAAGACAGATCAAGTAGTGCATTTAACCTAGTACAAATATTTTCAACAGATACAATATCTTCGTTTACTTCCAAGCCAAAAACTATCACGTTGTTCTTTTTTTCGTTTCTTCTCAGACATTCAATTTCTTTTTTTTGTTGCAAATTTTCTGTTTCCAGTACGCGTATTCTGTTATTGAGTCCTTCTAATGTTAAGAGAACTCTTGCTTCAGATGCTTGTATAATACTCCTAAATTCTTCATATGTCTTATGTCTCTGCATACGCCAATTTGTTTTAAGTTTGTTTATGTTTGAGTATGATGAATTAACTTATAACCTATTTGGAAGTCGCTTCTGTAAAGATATTTTATAGTATTTTTCACAGTAAATGGTATTGGCTTATTAACTGCAATAAACTACCCGATTTAATCTCATTGTGTAGAAAATCATCAGGTAAAAAAAGCAAATGTGCTACAGGGTCGAACTTAAGAAATTTGAATTTTGCATAATATAGGAGATATACAAGTAATTTATTTAAATGTTACAATTCTATTCTATATTTAGTTCAGTATCGCTATCGCTATCGCTATCCTCATCTAAATTAATTATAATTGGCGCAATTGATTTTACAGAAAGGTAGGAACGTCATTCATACAGTTCCTAATTAATTCTACCACACTACCACTTAAAGTCGGAGAAGTATTTTTTCCGCGCACACTCGTTCTAAGTTGGTGCCACATAAGTTTATACTTATCTGCCCCAAATAAAAATCTGGACTCTCCGCCACCGCACTAGACACCGACTTTATGAGTTACATAAAAACTGGCGCAAAAAACCAACCCGAGACCCCTGCACGCAGCAGAATATAGTGGACCATTAAAAGCCGTCCACAAGTCGTACCCAACTTGTTTTCGCGCTGTACAACTACCAGTCTAGAGAGAGAGCTGGGTGCCGACGATACAGAGTGGATGTTTAACGGGACAAATATGTTGTTTTCATGCCATTCTTTCTACTTTGAAGTCTAGTAAACTAACTCACTCTGTATAACACTTTTAAATGGTTTTTAGCAATTAATATTGGAAAGACTATAACACTTTTGGTAGAATGCAGCTGTAATAATTTTTTTATTATGATTAGAAGCGATTTTGTTTTTTAATACATAAATTTCTTTACATTTTTTATAATATACTTTGACAGCGTGACAGGGCGCTGATCGGCGTCATCAAATATAATAAAAAAAAACCACATCATATTTTTTTCTCATCAAATTTCAGATAAATCACTTACCTAAAGCAATAACAAATCTATTCCCACAATAAAACGGTAGTGTCACATAAAGTGGATTATTCGATATGAGAACTGTCACTGAACGTTCTAATCAATAATCTCATACAATTAAGAACAGTAAACAACTAAACGGTTGAACGAAATTTCCATTTTTTATTCGTAAAATACGTTTTAAATTCAATTACATCTGTTTCGCTAAAAACTAGCATCGTTAGTAATTGAATTTAAAAACCTATTTGTCGAATAAAATGAGGAAGTCGTTTCTGTAAATATATTTTACCACAGTCAATCAAATTTTTAGTAATACTAATTGTTGGATTTCAACTCAACATGAATTTGTTTTAAAAAATTTGTTTTTCTGAAATCGTTTCGGAATACTTATTTTTTCAGACTAATTTCGGACCCCAAATTACGCTATTCAAATAAATTCGTTTGTTGCTGGGCAACGAACTTTCTCGGAGAGTACAGGAAAATTTTTCCCCGCCTAGGCCTTAAAATTCAGCCTACGTCAGTTTTTTATGTACAGTAAATTCAATAAATATACTCAAACAACCAACTCGTATTTATTTGATTATTTTTGAATATTTACAGATATATTGCAGTTTTGCAAATTATTAAAAATAGGGTGTAATCCAGTCGAAAAGTTTTCTTTGTTACTTTCCTCTTAATTTGTTATTTCTGAATAGTTAGCATAGTTATTACTATTTTCTTCTTCGGCAATAAAACTCATAGTTTTAACAGAATCATCTATGTCTTTTTCCCGTCTAAATATTTTATTTGCTATGTCTGCTTTATTTGTGAAAGATTCTTCTACATATTGAGATAGATATCTAATAGTTAAAAATTTAATAAGTAGAACTTACCTTATAATTTACAATAAAAGGATATATTATTAAGTTTTATAGAATCAGCATTTACTTTTTCTTTTGTACATCTAAAGTTTCCAAGTTCATAATTTTCACAAGACATACATTTAATATAAACAAAGAATGTAATGGGCATTTTATATTGAATAGAATCCATATTTTGCTATTTTATAACAATTAAATATTTCCAATCCATAATGAGTACACTTTTACATAACAATTTTTTTTGTCCTAGTTCTCTTTTAAAATTCTAAGTTTAATCTGAAACAATAAAAAGAAAATAAAAATCAAAAGTATTAATGGTTTTCACATGTTTAAGAAATCAACATGTAATTTTAGTTAGTAAAGTATTTAAATTAATATTATAAAAAGGAAGTACTTACAAAATTATAAAAAGACAAATTATAGTCTTCGATATTGTACAAACAAATATTCCAATAGCTCATGAGTACCTTAAAAAGACATAAGTACAATTAAAAACATGTAGCAGGTGTGGTGAAATACAGTAAACTAATTCCCATATCAATAATTTTGGACATAATCACATAAGTTTTTGATAGAACACTTTAATAGTGCATAGTGAAATAAATATTGAAAAACTTAATGTACAAACACTAACAAAGACATTTTATGTAACAAAATGTATGTAGGAAAGTTAAGTAAATGTTTTATATAAATTTTAAGTTGTGAGTCTTTTGTAACACAGAGAATCTTATCTTATATAATGCATAAGTGATACCTACAAATAACAGAATCTTTTAAAAGTTTAAATTTTAGTTGTTAGAGTTTAAAATAGTAGTTATCAGCTAAAATAGTATTAGTTTAACAGATTCATAGTAATTTTAATACAAATGATGGTTTTATTTCAAATTTTGAAGGTCTAAAATAAGTTGACAGCTCAAGAAAGTTGTGCATTTTGAATCTAAAATTTTCTTAGGAAAAGTCACTTAGAAAATTATACAAACAAAATTTTAGTAAATATAAGGATAAGATTTCACTGTAAGTTAACAAAGATACTATTAGTTTTGTAATTTCATTACCTTCATATTCAAGAATTTTGGTTAGAATTTTGCATTTAAACAATGGAATTTCGTTTTTCGATGTCATACTTGTCATTTTTCCTGGAAGCCTATAAAAAGGCCGGAAAATTGATGATTCACCTCTCTTTTGATTTTGGTAGCAGAGCAAATAACATCGTATGTATTAATTGATTACTAACTAGAAGAAAATTTTTTGCATTAATTAAAAGCTGTTTATGTTAAAGTAATACATGTAATATTAAAAATACATGCAGTAAAATAATCAACCATTATTAAATTACTTACCAAAGTAATAAATTTGTCAAATCAGAGACTGATTCCAAGAGAATTTGAAAGATTAAATTTGAGCATTCTTTCTGCAACTGGTCCTTAGCCGCCATATTGTTGGTATTGCATTTCTGACAGGGGACGAGGAGAAGCCGATCCGAGTTTTGTGCTGTCCCATTTAGACAATAGCAATTTTTAGTGAACGAACTTTATAATAAAAGGTACATGTCATAGTTAAGATTTAGTATTTGTGTATTTGTTATTTTGTGACTGTAAATTAATTTTATTTGTATGTATCATCTCAATTCTTTTCATATAAGGCTATTCATTTATTTATTTGTACTAAACATATGAAAACCAATTAACAGTTTTTTGTAAAATTTCTTTGAAATACTTGACATTAAATTTATTGTGTGTTAATTATTAAATAATATTTTAATTTGAATCCTACCCTGATAAGAGTCAGATTTTAAATTTAAATTTCAAAACAAATAGTCTGAGCTAGTTAAAATTTTGATAAGGCGCCCAACAATAGAATTACAGAAGAACAAGTAAAATTTATATAAAATTAAATAGTATTCAATCATTAAAATCAATCAAAACATTTGACAAAACCAATAAAACAAAACAAAATTATAAAATTATAATCATTAAAAATTAAATCATTATAAATTGACAATACCAACGTGGGATATTAACAAACAAAACTATAATAAATCAAACATAAAAATTAAAGTAAAATTTAAATCATATTAATATATATCCTTCGGTAACACTTGAGGATTTCCATCCCCCATGTCTTTTTAAAGCAACTAAATCTGCTCCAGCATTTACCAAAATTGTTGCAAAGGATCGACGGAAACAATGTCCTGTGTATTCATCTGAATTTGGCAAATTTAAAAATTTAAACTTAAAATACAACTCGAGGAATATTGACTGGTTAACTTATAGTTCACCCGGTTTGCATGGTTAAGTTCAAAGAAAAATTACTAAAATGCCTATTTAATGTTAACTGGCGAATAATTGACTGTTATCCTCAATATATTATCTTCCTTTATAGACCTGGTTGGGTTTGGCTGCGTCTATAGCATCAATAGGACCTCTCCTGTATTTTATACACAGGTACAGTCCCGTATGTGAATACAAAGGTATTCCGATGAAAGGCGGACTCGCCTCTATCCAAAACTGCATTTGGTATATGTATGGAGCGTTGCTACAACAAGGTAAGCAATTTTTAAAAGAAAATTTAAGTGTTGGGACGATTTTAGTGAATGAAACTGATTTATTATAGTTTCGACTAAGAGTACCTCAACTATCAAGAAGCGAAAATCCTGTGGCAAAAATTTTTGAACTTGAATAGCTGAAATTGACAGAAAACTTAATAGGTACCTACAATGAGAGAAATATAAATAGATACATAGAAAATTTATGTAAAGTACGTTTCACAATAATTCGTTGACTCGGTACCTGACCTTAGGGGATTAGTAATGAAAGGTTATAAATTTCTCACTGTACAGTAAACATTAACAGATCCGTAATCCGGTTTTCAAAATAGATTTAAATAAAACTCAGTAACATTTACTAAAACTTAAATTTATTTTGTAAAAAAAATCACGAAATTTTTTAAAAACAAACAAACAAATTTTAAGTTTATTTATTTATTGAAATTAAACAAAACTGTTGAAACTTACGTATACGTATACGCTTTGGTATATTTCATCTAATTGGCAGATGTTGTCAAAAAATGTTTCAAATAAAAAAGATGTAGTTTAATCATGGCCACATTTTAAAAATATTTTGTACTACAGGGTATCCCAAAAAATTGATTTAAATAAAACTAAGTTAACATTTACTAAAACTTAAATTTATTTTGTAAAAAAAATCACGAAATTTTTTAAAAACAAATTTTAACTTTATTTATTAATTTCGATTAAACAAATGAACTAATTCTACATTATTTACAACTATTTAATCTAAATGTAGTTCAGTATCACTATCGTCTTCATTTAAATTAATAACTAAGGGTGCTACAGTTACATTAACATTTCGATATGTACCTTCAACCTTAATAACATGCTGAATCGAATTTTTCCAGCTATCAATGGGAATATTACTTGTCACATTTCTGATTAACTCTATAACACTTGAGTTTAATGTGGGTGAAACGTTTTCCGATCTAACTTTGGATATTAGCTGATGCCACATGTGTTCTATAGGATTGAAAATGCAATAATATGGGGGAAGCCGTAACACTGTGTGGGCCATATTTTTAGCAATAGTATCACAAACGTATTCTTTTTCAATACCGAACGCTGCTACAACTTGTAAGAGATCACGTTTTGTGTACGATTCTTCAAAATAAAGGTCATTTTTTAACAAATACTCTTGAATTTCCCATTTATTGTTGTTGCTATTTGGTACTTTATTTAATTGACGGCTATGATAAGTTGCATTGTCCATTACAATTATACTTTTTTCCGGTATATTCGGCAATAAATAATTCTCAAACCAATCTTCAAAAAGTTCTGCTGTCGTATCTTCGTGATAATCTAAACTTGAATCTTTAATATTCTTTGCTGATAACAATAAAGCGTTTGGAACCCAACCTGTTTCTGATCCGGCATGTATAATTGTAATTCTTTGTCCTCTATTTGATGGAGCCTTTGTTTTGCAATTTCCCGATGAATCAACAAAACCCTTCGTTGGAGTATCATGGGTGTCATACCATGTCTCGTCGAGGTAGATAATTGAAAGGTTTTCACTTCTATATTTTTGAATAGCTTGTAAGTAATGACAAGGCCACATTCGTAAACGATATGACTCCATTATCACTTGTCTTTTATTAATGGTACAATATTTAAATCCCATTTGAGAAATAATTCTCCAAAAACTTGTACGGCTACAAATAATTCCCGTGTCGTCTTTAAGTAACCGTTTTTTTATACAATCTAGGGTTGGTATCATTTGTTGTTGGTATAGGACATATATCGTTCGTCAGATTATATCTTTTTGTATTTCATCAACACATTTGGTATTATTAACGTCACTTCGTTTTTTTCGTTTACTTATTGGCTTATTGATAATATCTTTTACTGTGGATATTGGGGTTTTGGTTAACTTACATGTTTCTTCTGCTGCATCGGTTACACTATAACCTCGATTATTCAATGTTTCAAACACATTTTTCACAATTTGTTTCGCATCCGACGATAAATGCACTTTTTTACCCAAGGACGCCACATACTTAGTTATAAACACAAGATTACTTTCAGAGTATAATGTTTAGTACAAACTAAAATTCTAGGAGAGAATTTTAAAAACAAATTACCCCGAAACTCCCACTTTCTCTTCCAAGATGATTAAGAAAATCAAAAATCATTTACTAATGATGGTCAGTAATAATAATTTTACCTGAATAATAAAAAATCCAAAATATATCTTCCTGGACAAAAATAAATAATACCTTTCTGTAAATGTTCGAAGAAATATTAACCACCTTTTATTATTAGTAATCCCTTAAGAGCAGTTAAGAGCAGGTACCAAGTCAACGAATTATTGTGAAACGTACTTTACAAAGTATTAGAGGATATTAATGTAGATTTTAGAGTTTTAAAGACCAGTTATCGATTAATAAACAATACGGTATTTTTTATTTTCAAGCAGTATTCAAAGTAAAGTCAGATATAAGTTAACCCAATAGAATGTTCCATGTACTATATTTGTCAAAAACTATTTGTAATAAAATACCTACCAAAATTATAGGTTTTATTAAACTCAAGAACTTGACATATATACGGAAGAAATTCTGACAATTTTAAACTAATAATTTTGGATTATAACTATAACAACATAATAAGACAAAAGGTACATAAAGGATGTGATTATAATACAGAGTGAATTTCACTACACTGTTACTTACGTTTTGGAATTGTAATTTAGATGGGTTACTAAGAAAATACTTTACCAGGAAGCTTTACTTTCGTGAGTAACATCAATGTCAAGGTTGACATCCGCATGCTCCAACCAAATGAATGCAAAACCTGAAAATTATTCATTTTTCATTTCGAATGACACATCTAGACATGATGTAGTACATTTCATTTTATAGTTTTTGCTTGAATTTAATTGGAATGCCATTTTCAAAATTACAGAAACCAGCCCTGCAGAGGATACAAATACTTTATTCTACTAGCGTACGGAAAAGTCCAGTTTGCCTCACTTATTTTAGTATTAAAAGATTCACTTTTCCTAGCAGAAAAAATAGTGAAAATCTTCAATTCAAATTAACTACTATAAGACAAAAGTTTGTTTGGATAAAATGCTTTGACTTATCTCTAACCCTCCATAAACCTTCCATAAGAAATATCTATCTTATTAGGTTAACTTATTTGACCCGAGAATAGAAATTTTTCTGCTCTGTGAGTACAACAGTAATGGTAAATGACCAGTATCTTGATTGAAACATGGCGCTTTCAGATATATGCACAAAAAGGAGTTGATAGTTATAGTTCCAAGAATAATAGATTATTTTTTATACTACGCAAATGTAACTTAATACCTTTATGTTTCTTTAATTCTAATTGCGTATTTTGATGTAACATAATATTTTTGTTTTTTAACCTTTATTAAATTATTTGTTATTGTCACGTACTAATTAGTATATAAAGACAGGAATACATTCAGTTTAGGATGATGAAGATTATTAAGAGATATTTAAGATTTGACTTTTGTACTTACTTCTGTGTTGTATAATTTGTAAAAGTTTGTTTTTTAAAAAAGTTTGAATAAACATAATTTGATAGATAGCTCTGAGTTTCGCTTCTTGTTAGTTGGGGTATTGTTTGGTTTCGAGTTTCGACTTGTATATTTTAGGTGGAATGCACTTACCACATGCTGATAGCGCGAGAATATTGGTAGGTGCTTGGTGGTTAGTAGTACTAGTAATGGCTACTACTTACTGTGGAAACCTGGTTGCTTTTCTTACTTTTCCTAAGATAGATATACCGATAACTAATCTAGAACAGTTGATAGCTCACCGAGAAACAGTTAGTTGGAGTTTTAAAGAAGGTGGCTTCTTAGAAAAGGAGTTAAAGGTATACAAAAAATACTGAATCATTTGTTTAGATAGATGAAAGACTGAAAATATTTCAGCTTACTTAAACTAAGTTGTTTTTAAATAACCCCAAAAAAATATCTACACTCCCGTGCAAAAAATTTAGGTCACTTTAAATTATTAAAAAATTAAATGTATCACCTTATATTTGCAAATTGTACATTTATTTACTGCATTTTTCTAGCTTTTAAACATGGAATCAACATAATTCATTTTTTTTTATTCTTGAAAAAAACGTGACTTTACATTTTAAACGAAGTTCGAATATTGTTATTGGGAACGAAATAAAGGAATAAAACTTAACATTATTAAAAAATTGATAATAATAAATGATAACAATATAACTAATAACGTGTATTACCCCCTCTTGCATTAATGACCGCTTGCATTCGACGAGGCATACTCTGAATTAAATTAAGGATTACATTCTGATCCTTGTTATTCCACTCCTACAATAGGAACTCTCTTAGCTCCTCGGTAGTTCTTGAGACTGGTCTATGCCTTCGAATACGCTTCCCTAACTCATCCCAGATATGTTCGATGGGGTTCATATCTGGACTACATGCTGGCCAATCAAACCGCCTAATTCCTACCTCATCTATAGATATTCACTGACAATCCTGGCAGCGTGTGGCTTTGCATTATCGTGCATAAAAATGCCTTGCTCGTCCATAGTGACCATAAAAGGTAGAACATGATCTTCCAGGACCTCTGTTACATATCTGTGAGCTGTTAGAGAGCCATTTTCTATTAAAACCAACTCTGTACGTGCTTCTGAAGAAATACCTCCCTCAATCATAATAGACCCACGACCAAATTTACGTCTATGGTCAATACAAGCGGGGGCATATCTTTCTCCAGGTCTTCTCCATACTCTTCGACGTCCGCCTGGTCCATTGAGGCAAAATCGAGACTCGTTTGTAAAGAGTACCTTGCTCCAGTCGTCATCGTTCCATAACAAGTAATTTCGAGCAAAATTCAATCTTGCAATTCGATGCTGGCGGTTCAATGTAGCCAACCTTCTGCAAAATAATCCACTAGCATGAAGCATTCTTCTAACTGTCCATTCGCTAACATTAACATTTCTAACCTCTTGAAGCTGATTACTTAGCGAAACTGCAGAAGCTGTTCTATTTCGCAAACTTGACATTAACCAAAATCTATCATATCTTTTACTAGTGGCCCTTTTTCGGCCAGATCCGGGTCGTCTGGTTATAAGACCATTCTCCTGGTAACGTTGGTACACCTTTTGTACAGCACAGAGGCTCTTACCAACAATTCTGGCGGTTTTACGTTGTTCTCTACCATCTTGTATGAACGCTACAATTAGTGCCAAAATAATATACAATAAACCATACAACGGATCGGTTTTAGAGCATAAAATTGAAAAATTATCAATGCAATATGAATTCGTAATTAGTTGTTAACAAGGGTTGCAAATAAGGTGTCAGAATGTGACAGACGCCAACTATGATAAATAGCATCCATAATATACAACAATATAAATTTCTACTATTCCCATGACTCCCTGATTAGTTTTATTTTTAAGATTATTTGCCATTTCTTAAATTATTTAAGGTGATCTAAATTTTTTGCTCGGCAGTGTGTTTAAGGAATAGACAAACAATATAAATATCACATGTACCTACATGTTAAATTTCGTCTCCCATGTTACTCCGTTAGAGTTTTTAAATATTTCCATGTTTTTGTCGAGTTAAAGTAGCAATACCAAAATTAAGTTTAAATCTATTGCTGCAAAACTTATTTGTTATTTACCTACCGGCCTAGTTTTGTATGTTTTTTATAAAACCGTCTTGATGGACCCCTAGACGAGAAGAGTGTGACCCTGTTATACATGTCTTGCCTTCAGTTAACTTCCGTAAATTTTCGCTGAATAGTTTAGGATGTATGATGGATAGTATGAGTGAGTAATTTCATGGCTTATTGGTCCAAAATATCTTAATATTTTAATTACATGTTGAAACTGGCTAAATAGCGAGAGCCCAAGCAAACCAAATTAAAAAAAAATCCTGCAAAACTTAATTTACTTACAAAAATAAAAAATATTTATTCAAAGAACATTTTTTAAGTATTTATTTTACTTCTTGCTCAAAGTTCTTTTCCCTTGCCGCCTGACAATAACCTAATCGGTCAAAAAATTATCGCCTGACGTTCTGCAACTGACGTTACAACTCAGAATTTGCTTAAGAGTCCATGCTCAAGGCAAAAATTAATCTCTAAAACTGTCTCCGTATTTTCGCTATTTCTTCATAACCCAGACACTTACAATACTGAAATTAGAAGCAAATTAAAGAGGAAAGTTTATTCTATGCCTCTGCTGTAATATTTTTGAATATTACTTTTTATTTTTCTTTTGCTACTGAAGTTTGCGATAATCAAGGTTTGTACAGAAATAGCATTATTTAGAAAAAAAATATTACAGCACAGACCTTCCTTAGACTTTTATCTATCATTTAGTTTCAGTTTTTAATAGATTAGTAAAAAAATAGTCTCTAAATCATGTAAAAAGCCACACGTCTGCATTGGAACTCGGAAGTTAATAGAGAAGAATACAACTAAAAAATTTGGCCCTTCTACGCTTTCGTAGACTTTATCGGCCTTTTTCCATTTTTTATTTTATGTTTCGACTAGCATATTATTATTTTTTCTTTTTTCATTTTAGGTTTCGGACGAATATAGATTCAAAGAAATTTTAAAAGGAAAATCAAATCACAAATTTTCCAATATCGACGCGTTGATGAATAGTATTCAACAAGGCAAACATGCTTATATCGATTGGAAAATTAAACTTCAGTTTCTTATGAAGAAGCGATTTTTAAAAACTGGCCGATGTGATTTTGTTTTAGGTAAAAAAAACCACGTCACTCAGGACTAATTCACCTTTTTTTAAATTTCAGAAAATTGCGTACAAAAATAATATTATAAATATAAAACTCTGTTTATAGCAAATTGTTTTTGTCATTTTTTTATTTTTTATGACATTATTTTTCGTGGGCTTTAAACTCCCCATAAAACCTTGTATTCATGAAAACTTTTAAGAGATGATTTTTAAGAGGAAAAAAATCATCCAGGTATTAATTTGGCATTCGTTTTGTCCCATAACCCTAGATTAAAACTTATGTTTTCAGGAAGCACTGTTTAAAGGATTTCTTTAATATTTTTAGGCTTGGAAGAATTTTTTAATGAAAAATTGGCGCTAATAGTAGCCCCGGAATCTCCATATTTATCCAAAATCAACGAAGAGTAAGTTAAAATATGGAAAAACCATCAAAGGAAAATAATTCATCTAAAAGTCGAATTTCTATTTCAGAATCAAGAAGCTGCAACAAGTCGGACTCATACAAAAATGGCTTAAAGATTATCTACCTAAAAAAGATAGATGTTGGAAGAACAAACATCTAATTGAAGTTAAAAACCACACAGTTAATTTGGACGATATGCAAGGAAGTTTTTTCGTATTGTTATTAGGTAAACGTCCTCCAAATATTTTCAATCATTTTTTTTAATCTTTACTTGCTGTTTAATTTTTTGCATCTAATTATATAGTTCATTTGTTTGGAGTTGGCAGCTAAGAAAAGTCATTAATCCCTAATTACAGGGTGGACTCTTTGAAAAATAACAACTATGACTATGTTCCATTAGAAATGTATACTACTTTTAGTTATTTTTCATGAACCACCCTTGCTTCGGCTTTGAAGGATTTGCATTTATAATGAATTCACTATGCTGCCAACTCCAAACAAATATAGTATAGTGGTTAAAATATTGAAAAACAGAAAAATATTTCTACATGCGCCTTCTGAGGTACAGAAATTCTTAGTAGTTTCTAAACCAAGTGTGACCGTTCTCTACAGAAAAAACAACTACTCCCAGGGCTAAATTTTGTGAGAAAATTCATCACAAGGTTGAGTAATAAATCTGAATGGGAGGAAGACACCATACCGAATTTATATCAGAATACCATAAAGTGGTATACGGACGGTTCCAAGTTAGACGAGGGAACTGGGATAGGAGTTTTTGGACCGAGAGCCAAATACTCAGAAAGCTTGGGCACATACCCGAGCAATTTTCAAGCAGAAGTCCGCGCCATCGAAAGATGTGTGGAATTCAATATTGGAAGAAACTACCGCAGACAAGATATTGTGATCATGTCGGATAGTCAAGCAGCCATCAAAGCGCTGAGTTCAAATATAATCAGTTCGAAGATGGTTTGGGAATGCCTAGGCAAACTAAATGAACTGGGCCAGAAGAACACTGTCACCCTCCTATGGGTCCCGGGACACATAGGAATAGAGGGGAACGAAACAGCAGATAAGCTGGCAAAAAAAGGAGCTGAAACCCCACATTTGGGACCAGAACCATCTTGTGGGATCAGCAGTAGAGTAATCTTAGGAAAACTAAGGGAAGAAATGGAGAAAGAAAAATCAAAGTACTGGAATCAGCTGGAAGGACTGAGGCAATCTAAGATACTACTGGGGAACTATGACCAGAAGAAATCTCTTAGCTGCCTCAACCTCAGTAAAAAAAGGCTCCGAATTTTAACGGGAATATTAACCGGGCATTGCCGGTTAAGAAGCCACATGAAGAAACTAGGGTTAGCAGATGAAGCAAAGTGCAGATTCTGTGAGGAAGAGGATGAAACCTCAATACACATACTCGCAGAATGCCCTGCCTTGCAAAATTCTAGGGCTAGATACCTAGGAGCACATGGAATAGAGGAAGGGGATCTACCTGACTTGAAGCCCGACGATGTCCTAAACTTCCTAAGTCTGAGAAAATATCAGAACATGGCAAGTAAGGGGGAACACAATAGATCCTATAGGTCGCAGTGTAATTATCACCCCTAACTTATACATACATACATACAGGGCTAAATTCCCCACCAGACATTTCAATAGAATAATAGGAAACGTGATAACGGTCCACCAAGTGGATAATTAAGACCAACTTTTTCGTTTTTCAAATGAAAGGGAAATTAAACTACTCGTAGACCGGTTTCGATATTATTGTATCATCAGTACGAGACAGGTACTTCTTCTCATCCTGCAAATGAGGATGCAGTATTATTCTATTACGCCATCCTACCTTTTATTTGCAAAACCAACAGATCAAGGGTAAAACCTGTTCATAGATTTAAGAGTGGCTAAAGTGAATTATTGTATTTTTTCGAATAATTCGTCATCTTACCTGATTCAGAATAGAAGAGTGAATGTTTGTGCAAAAGACTACATTCTAGTCGAATAATTAGATCACAACCAAAATACGGACCTGGTCTATCATATTATTATTTCAAATCCATATCTTCAAGGGGTATTCACTAATGGGATTAAGTGAGTCACTTTCTTAAATCTATGAACAGACTATAGTTGCTAATGAAGAACAAATAATGATTTGAACATCAATTTAAAAATACTAAATACACTCTACAATTTAATCATTTATTATAGTTTGTTTTAATCAAATTTTTCTTTAGAAAACGGTTGGGAAAAGATTGTAAACCTCACATTGGCAAGTGAAAATGTTTTTTTTTTTATTTTAAAATATCTTAATTACAGACTGCCCCTCGTAATTTGAAATTTATTTTCAATCACTTTCTATTTTCCAGTGGCTCTTGAACTTAATTTTCCACCTTATACTCTACATTTTGTCGTATTTTTAGATTTAAATAGTTATTGGCAATCTTTATTCCTTAGGTTTTATATCGGCGCTACTTCTGCTCTTCTTGGAGAAACTTTGGTATAAAAAGTTTAAGAAACAACGAAAAAAAATGATTCAACCATTTGTTACATGATAACATGTAAATTATTTAATAAATGTAGCGAATATGTACTTTTTCTCTGTTTTTTTACTAGTTAAAGAACACAACATAAGCATGAAATCTCTAAGCTATAAAAGATGTGTTTTTTTTTGTTAAATCTTTTACAAAACAGCAGCATTTCTTGCGGGGACAATTTGTTGCTGTCACGATCACTGAATTGTCACATTAGCTACAAGAATTCTAATTCTTAATAGTCACTATCTTATACTGTACCACTGAGATGTCCATCTTTTTCCAGAAGCAAAATTACAGTGTTCGTGTTGCCAAGAATTTCAAAACTGGCATGAAAATGGGCTAAATTACAAAGCATCATCACTATTATAGAGGTTTCAAGTGGGTTGCCAAGATATAAACCGACAACTGTCATAGTGCAAACTTCTTATTCTAATTAAGAGATGGCGCTCCTCGATTTTCTCACGAAAATTAGTAATAGTGTTGTACAAATACGAGTATGTTGGTACTAGATCGACATTGGTTGTTGTTTGATGTGGTTTCGACCTCAGAGTAATAAGTAAACATAGAGGTGCCGCAACAACACAATAACATACAGTTTGTAGTCAATAGCTATGAACCTATAATTGAGAGAGATGGAAAATAAAATTGACATCTAGAGGTGTAGGTAAACACAGCCGCACAGTGGCGTGTAATTGGTTAGAGTATCACCGTAATATAATAAATGTTAGTTAAATAATTTAATACGTATATTTTGGTAAGGAATTTATATCTACACTTATGGCATGGCACCATACTCCTAACATATTTTTATCGGAAGGAAATCTAATTTTGCGAAGTACCACAAATTACACACGCTTTTCGGGTTTTGACCATTTTCAATATTGAAAATAAATAAAATCGTTTTAATTTTTAATTGTGTTACTTTGTGTATTATTTGATTTTTCTAGAATAATTGTTATTTTCATTATTTATGCCCATTATACTTTTATTTTTAATTTTAATTAAATAAACTATTTTGAAACATAATTCCACATTAATTTCCTATAATTTCCCAAAAAAATGAAAAGAGAACAATAAAAACTTTATTCTTAAATCACTTATGCGATACTTTTTGTGAGTGTATATTTAGAGAATTTTTATTTTGGGTGAGAAAAAATTAAAATAAACTTAACCTTAAAATATTTTAAGCAAACTTTTTCATATTGTTTCTTATCTATTTTTAAAATTTTTTATATTTTATGCAAAACCACCATTTTTTTATATAATAATATTTTGATAATGTAGGTAATTTTTTTTCGATCAAATTGTATTAAATTTCTCTAGAATCGTTGTTTTCATTCCGGGAATCTTTCAGTTGTCAACTGATCCAAATTTCCTGCTTAGTCTTTGTCTTATGATTGAATAAATAAATAAAAATCGAAATATTTTAAGTAAACTTTTTTATAAGCCCAAATATATTATATTATATAGGTTAGTAGCGTTTTTTATTTTTGAAAGTTAACAATAATGTAAACTAGCAAAATGCTCCTTATTTTTAAAAGTTGGTCCCCAAGATCCATGTGAATCTTTAGTTTTCGGTTGTTGCTTCTCTCTTTGCATCGACGAGCTACTTGAAGGCTTTTCTTGTTTTTCCTCAATTTTTCTAAAATGAAAATGTTGTTAAACAATACATATTATAGGCAATCTGCAATGCAGACATTCTTTATGTATGTATGTAAAAAAAATAGTTTTTCTTAGAAATTTTTCCTAAAATATACTAAGTGACATAAAAATCCGAACACCCAGTAAATTATTTTAATTTTAATAAAATTTGGTTAATTTATTTATTTTACTGAAATAAACAATTGATTAAATTTTCAGCCTTATCAGTTAAATATTTTAATGGATGCTCATTTCTTATCGCCCTTCTAATTAGGAAAGCAAATTATTAATCTACTTCAACTGCAGATATCCTGTCTGTCGACACAACGCCCTGTATAATAATTTTATTATATTATTGAAAAATATGTAATTAGTTGAAAACACTACAGGGTGATTCGCATAAGAACCGACATAGAGCAAGTTGCTTCCCTGAAAAGTTATAAGCTCTAAAAGAGAAGTTCTAAAAATTTAGAAAAAAATCAATATCTCCCTTATACTTGAATTTAGAAGAACCAAATTTAGTAAATGTTGTGGGTGTACCAAGAGCAGTAATTAGAGTTCAATCATAGTATTTTACAAGGTAGATAGGAAATAATGCGACATTAAAATGACAGATATGTTTTTAACCATTTGACGAATTTAAAAAAAATTTACTTTGTTTTGTGGACAATTTAATTCTAAAACTTTCCTTACTCCAGTTATTTTTTGAAAATCCTCCTCGTTTAAAAAAAAACGAATAACTAAAAACACACGCTATAGGAATGTTATTCAAAATCATCAAAAATTCAAGAGTTGGCTATGAAATTCCATTACATGTCCTTGCTCTATGTCGGTTCTTGTGCGAATCACCCTGTATAAATAAACGGCATACTACTACTAAATACTAGTAAATAATAAAGTCAAGTAGACTTTTTAGATAACCTAGTCCAAAAAAACTAATTGTTTTCTAAATACAAGAATCTGAATCGCAAGAAGTAAGTATGTAAGATCTTTTTTTTCCATTTTCTGACTGAGGCAATCTATTATATTTGACAAAAGAAAGAACGTTAAACATTTTTATATTCAGTGGTAATGTTTCAAATGTAATATTACTTTTCACTACAAGTACTTACTTTGGAGAGACACACCAATCAAGGGATTTTATGGGACCAACAGGTAATATGGTAACAACCATCTTGATTACAAATTGGAATTAAACAATGGGAATAATATAACTGTCTACGGTACGTGGTGTATTCTAGTTAGGACTTGTAATTCCTTGTAGTTGCCGGAGTTTCCTCTTCTGGAGTCTTTTTTAAAGGCCAAACTTCTATCCAAACTGCCAAATAATATTAATAAATATCAGTTTTGATTTTCAATGCATTCATAGTACAGCAAAATTATGCCGAAAAATACTAATACCAATAATAATACTAATGCCCGGTTTCACAACTGAAATGTTGTATTTTGAAATTGAATTCCTACAATTCTGGTTAAAGAGATAACAGCGTATAAAAAGAAAAAAAACGACAAAAAAAATTGCTATAAACAGAGTTTACTGATAGCATGAAATGTATATTTAAATTGTTATTTTTGTAATTTGAAATTTAAAAATAATATCCACTTCAATTGTTTAGCGATGAATTATTGTTGCTAGACATAACAATTTTTAACAAAAACCAATTGAAATGAAATATTTGTCATAAAACCGGTAGCATTGGTTGAATTATTTTCACATACCTAACTAGTATTCTTTCGTATACTTATCTATCTCATCCAAATAATACAAGCAAATAGCAAAATTAGTTGGATTGTTTTACCTTTTCTAACCTCAAAAAAGTTAAATAGAAAATAGACACATTTTGTAAATAATAAATAGAGGTTTTTTAATATTGTTATTGTAAGTTTAGTGATAGTTTGAATCATGTTTAAATAAATTTTATAAACAAAACTATCATTATATATGATTCAAAAAATTGTATTAGGTACTTTAGTTCTAAAATGTGTTCAAATTCACATATCCTTGAAGCTTTTCCTTTCGTCTCCATTCGAACATATTACGACTAACCTTTTAGAATGGATGAGTTAAAGTAATCTCTGATTGATTTGAATTGTTGGATTGGTACGAAATTTATAGTATAATTATAATATAAATAAGAGATTGAATTGTGCATGTAACACCTCCGGTACCTATACCTAACCTAACCTCAAAAGTGAATGATGGGCCTTATTTTTTACGAGTATATCGAGATTTTAACGGTTTGGATACAATTTGATTAGTATAGCACAGTGAAATTTAAATAAACTACTGTTAAAGATAATTTCTAATATATTTCTTGCCATTTTAACACAACTAAATTCAGGTGATAATTATAAAACTTAATTAGGTACTTAGTATTCATAATTACCTAACTTAAGTTATACTTTTTGTGTTGAGTATTGAGTATATTCATATTTTATAATCAACTTTTTATTGTATCCTATGGAGTTAGTAGTGCAAAACCTCTTAGCGACATCTATTTAACAAAAGATTAACAAAGATTAGTAGCAAAATATACAGTGTATTCAACATTTTGGCACGACAGTCAATACAATTCATAAATTATACATTGACCTATTGACCAATGAACGTAATATCCATCTGTTAATTTAGAAAACATATAATTATCATTTATTTTCCTATATTTATTGCATTTATTGCTTATCAATTATTTGTTGCTTAACAGCTAAATATATATACAGAGTATGAGAAACTTATAACATTTTGTACCCATATAACAAAGAAAATTAGATAATTTAAATTTATCTCATATTACTCTAAATATTGTCTACTTTTCTGTTTGCTTTTGGATAAATTAATTAAATTATTGTGGTAACATTTAAATCATAATTTGTTTATTTAATTAAATAAGTGAATTTTAATAGATTGCAGAAAGAGTGAGATTTCATAACATAATACATTATATATACAAAGATTAGAAGAAAAATAAGACTAATTTGATATTAATTGGAGATAATCAAGCGACTACACAAACATATGATACCTAAAAAAATTGGTCAAGGGCTCCTGGATTCTAAAATGAGTATCATTAATCATGATTTATAGAAATGATTTAAATAAAAAGAAACCATACAACCCAATATATCACAATTTTTATCTATCATGTACACAATAGGTATTGAATTTTAGAACATATTTTTATTTTTTTTTTATGTGAAGTAAGTTTTATCAATTTCTAATGTCAAGAGAAAATATATATACTACAAATCTTACAACTAATTTTCTACAAACATTAAAAAAGTAGGAAACGAAGAAAACCATTTTTATTGGATCTTAATTTTTTTGTTATGTAACGTTTAGTTTACTTAACAATTAAGCTCTCTACATTCTTCAGAACTCACCTTAACCCACAGTTTCTAGAGTTTAACAGAAACTCTATTACTCTCATTGACACAAAAACCGATACAGCAAAGTGAATATGTAAAATGCTCTTCTGCACTTAGCCAAACAAAACAATGTATTCTACTAGTTAATCTGAAGAGTGGTTAACACTTTTATAACTTAGAGCGTGACCTCAATAATTCTTGATAAACTTTTACGAATTTTTCGACCATGTATTGATTGATAACGAATAATAAATAAAACTTGATCTAAATAAAAAATACAAAAACAATATTTTGCTATAACCTAGTTGTTAAATTCACTGAATGGACAATAAGAAATTTGATAATTCATAATATGGTTAAATAGGTTGTATTTCTTCCGAATGAATAAAATAATATAATATGAAGGTTTAAAGCTATAGTCTGGTCGAAGGAGCCCGTATCCAATGCAATCTGAATCGAAAATATGTCAATGATTTTATGGCCATGAAGTGCAGACATCTCTTAGTAATAGGATAAACTAACAGAAATAATAATAGAATCCTTTCACTAAATTGCTCTATTCATCGGAAAAAATTTTACCTGCTAAAAACACATGTTTTAGGGCTAAAAACCATTTATATAATTCTCATTTCTAGACCTTGCCAGCCAACAAAATATATTTTGTATTTTATCTCGGGAAAGAACGAGGGTAGATCAACATTTAGTAATATCAATAGGTGCTCTATAGTAATTATTACTTTTATCTTTAGTTTTGATTAAAAACATTTTTTATTTGTATTTTTAATTCTATATATATACCTAATCACCGGTAGGGTAAGTTTATTATTTTTCTAAGTTTATAGTTGTGTGTGATTCTTTTTAGATCAGTTCTAGGTAAGTATCAAAAAAATAATAAAATATTATTAACTTAGAGGTAATGCATTTACAAATGACACATTAAAGTGGTCAACAATTTTGTAATACCTATTTACTTGCGTCGAAAATTCGGAGACTAGATACTTATGAAGAATAATGATGTTTTCTAGAACGTTGCTGGATTTAAACTAATGTTTTAAAATTTGATGAAGTGCTGGAAACTATTTGTTGACTTGAAATACGGTTTCTTAGGTGCATCGCCTGATAGTAAACGAATTATTGTAACTATTATATACATATCAGAGTTTAATAACTTATTATGTTTTAGGTTTAATTGATTCAGATGAACTTGTTGAAGTAAAATGTTTTTTAAAAGTAGCCACATCAAAAATATCATTGAGAGAGGCCGTAGAAATGCGTATGGTTCCTTGCTTAAAAATTGAAAGTGAAATTCACTTGAAGGAAAACCACAATTATTATTATCAGGTAAGATTTGTTACTGGCTTTTCATTTTACTAATTTTTTTAGAATATTACAAATTATTGTTTTTAGATACAAGGACAACTCGGCATCACAAGAAAAACATACCATTTTATCATTTATACAGGAGATGATAATCCACTTTTTACCGAAAATATAAATTTCAAACTTTTTTTAACAATATGGTAGAAAAGTTGAGACGATTCTATGAGGATTGCGTTGGGCCGGAAGTTATTTTAAACAGGAGAGGCAAAAGATTAAAATATAAAGATCCACCAGAAAATATTTAAATGTAATAATAATAAAAGTATATTTTTTAAATAAAATATTTTGATGCCAGTTTTTCTTTTTACTTAATTCAGAATACCACGTATACAAAATTTACGCTAACATTTTTTTCTCTCAGAAACCTGTGACCAGATTTCTTCCAAAATTTGACCAAGAAGTGTCTATATGGCCACCAATAATTGATATTTTTTTCAAGAATTTTGAATTTACAGTTTTTTGTTATTAACAATTTTATAATTTTTATATTTATTTACAACGATGTTTATTCTGTGTCTAATGTTTTTTTAATTGTGCTGGGAAAATGGAATAATAAACACTTATTCTGTAAGGGATCGCTCGGCACACAAACATTAATTTTATTTACCCTCAACTATAGATGGCCAGCCGTACGCTGGGCATATTATAATTAAAATTTCTTCAAGATATAACAATGATATAACTGGTCTGCTGACAATCAATATCCGCAAATCAGTATTCTTTTTTTCATTTTACTAATTTGTTTTATTAAATAATTGTTTTGTAAATATCGCAAAATATTTAAAAAACGTTACATTAATTTATAATACAAAAATTTTTTTTGACTTCGTTAATAAAAAAAAAGAAAAAAATACATAGTGCCTAGTTCCATCTATGATAAAATTTATAAACTAAAGTACAACTATTTCGTCATTAACTACGTCCATTTTTGATCCAAAGTGAAAAAATAAAAATAAAATGCAGCATGATTTTAGTTTCTAACTATTTCTTAGGTCTGATCTCTTTAGAAAATTCTGATTGGGCTATTTGATAGAAAATGTTCAACTTAGGAAAGGTTTAGTTTCATTTTAAGAAAATTTATTTAGATTGTTGTTTATTTATACAAATGTAAAGGTCTAAAATAGTTCGCATTCAACATCTCTTTTTCAATATTAAACAATAAATTAACAAAAAATCAATGCAATCCTTACCTAAGTTAGACCTTTATATGCAATTTAGTGAAAAAAATAAAACGATTTGAGTTTTAATAACGGAGAAAGTTAGAATAAACTTTTGGTCTGCAGGTGCCATTCTGATGTACAGCGATACCCCGTCCTTAAATCGGTTTTGGGTTACACCGATCCGAAAAATCTGATTTTGGTGTCAATCGATTCGAAATGACAAATAGAAAAATGTTCCTGAATATCAAAATCCGTCTTAAAACATTTCCTATTGTTATTAACAATTTAAGATTTTAAAAAAAGGGGGTTTACATTTTTGCTAATAACTCAAAAACTATAATAGCTTGAACAAAAATCTGAACGGATTCCTAAAGGGTAAGAAATTTTCAACAAATTTAAGAAAATTAAAAAACGGAAAAAACTTTTTTCTAAAATAAAACTTATACCATCGTATTCAGTATGTAGTAAGGTGTTATAAAATAAATATTCAATTGTTAATGACATTGCTTATAACAAATTGTTTAACTAATAAACAATTAAATCACTGGCACACTATGGCATAGGGCCCTAGATTAAAAGAGATTAAACTATTTTTTTTACCTTGAATAAACCTTGAATAAAAAGGTAAATGAGTAAAAAGCGATGAGTTAAGGAATTTTTTCTACGCCCATGTCTGCAAACGTCGAAAATCGCACTGTCAACATTACTTGTGACATTTAACAATAACATGCGCGTAATAAGATCTCATAACATACAAGGGCGTTTAGATAAGAAAACTTAAATATCCTTGTTTAATCAAATTTCAATAAAAATTTTATCATTGTTTATTGGTTTATTTGGTCCAAACTATTAATATCAAAGACATTCCATTTAAATTAAAAGAGAAATGCCCCTAAATGTCGGCAACATATTATACAATTTTTCAAAAATAAGTCTCATTTTCTCATAGTATATTATCGAAATAAACGTCATGTCAATTACACTGTCAAGTTTTGTATGCGTATGAACATTTTCTCAACTTCACCTACAAAAATGTTTTCTAGTAGTGAAAATGATGACATTATGAGCACTCCGCGGGAGATATTAGAAAAAACACAAGCTGCCACACAAAATTTGTTACCGCGAGAATCCAAAGAAAGATGCGAAATTACTTATCAAAAACTTATGGATTGGCAATACAAGGACAACGTAAAATAATTTTCGGAGAATGTTTTCCTTGCGTACTTTGAAGAATTATCAAAAACTATGAAAACATCTTCACTATGGGCCATTTATTCGATGATGAGAACTACACTAAACATTAATAATAACAAATTAAGTAAATCATCCATAGCTCAAATATGACTAAGAAATAGAAATTAAATGTCCAAGTCAATGTCACACAGTTTTATTAAGTGTAAGTAATATGTAAAGTTGTTAACTGCTACTAGTTTCGGCTTTTTGAGAAGCCATCATCAGGTTTAAATACAAACAAGTTTTACAATATAAGAAAAGAGATTATAATACCTGAAATGCATATATGATACAATTGTATATCCAGGCAGCTTACATTTTTAAGGGTTAAGCTTCTGGGCAAGAGAAATGTTATAATAATATGACAATGAAAAGATTTTTCTTTCTTTCTACGTATAGTGTATTTGAAAATCAAGAGAGAGTAAATTCCCAGAAATGTTTTGCAGTTATCAGTGTTAAAGGCAGTAAACCATAGACGTGCGTTTTCAAAATTAAACTAATATGGAAATAGAAATATTTAATTTGTTTTAGTTATTTATACCTAGATTACCAATTTTAGATAGATAAACATAATTCGTAAGTAGTAATTTAATTTGGGTAAAATGAAGAAAAAGTCAATATTATTTTAGGCATATGTTTATTTACAAAATATGTATATAATATGTACAGATAATTACAATTACTTATAAATTAATATGAGGAGCTAAAAAACAATTAAGTAGGTATATGAGAAAAAAAAACCAACCGCAAGGATAAAATTTGACGAGCAACATGCAAAAAATACGACAATATTAAATCTTAAAAAATAAAAATCTAAAAATAAAATTAAAGTACATAAATTAATAATTTTAAAGTTATGGTTCCTCGCACTCTGTGTCAGAAGATACAATGGGCTCTATAGTAATATCAATTATGTTATCTAGCTCCCACATTTTTTTTTCTATTTCTGTAACGTGTCTAGTACATTTTTGCCAATTTTCACTTGTTACTTCAGATATTGCCTTATTGAAGAGATTTTTAACATCTGATAATTTAAAAGTAGTGTTATTTCTGGCAACATAACCTTTAACTTGAGCCCATATCAATTCTATCGGATTCAGCTCACAATGGTAGGGTGGTAAACGAAGGATTTCAATTTCTCGTTTTTTGGCTATCTCCTCAATATTATATTTTTTATAATTTTGCTTATGTTTTTTAGCAATAGTTAACAATTCTGCCCTCAGCATTGTATTGTCAAAGGCTAAATTTTTATAAGATAACCATTTTGCAATTTCATCCTTTTTCCATTTAGTGGTTGGTAAAGGATCAAGTAATCTGGAGTGGTAACTTGCATTGTCCATTACAATAACCGATCCTTTTGGTATGAATTGAATCATCTGTTCAAAATATTCCTCAAACACGTCTCCATTCATTTCTTCGTGATAATCAACGGTTTTTTTTATTCAAATAAGAGTAAACCATTCTCAAGAAAACCGTTTGTACTGCCTATATGACAAATAATTAATCTTTTACCTTTTCCTATAGGTTTCTTAAAACCAGTAGTATATCCTTCTATAAAAGCTTGATGGGATGATTTTATATTTTTGTCTTTCCAAACTCTTCCTACACAATGTCCTTCATTAACCCATGTTTCATCTAAATAATAAATGTTTTTATTTTGAGCTTTAACTTGTTGTATTCTTCTGAGGTACTGTCTTCTCCAACATACAATTTCTTCAGAATCAATTAGCATTGAGTGTCTGCCCATTTTTTCAAATTTAAAGTTTAACTCATGTAACGTTTTCCATAGTTTATCCCGGCTTATTGTGGGTAAATCAACATCATTCGTAATGGCTTGCAAAACTTTATCTAAAGTTGGTATTTGCTTGGTTATAAAAAATGAGTGAACAAGCTTACGAATAGCATTTTTAAAAAACTCGTCCACGTTGACTTTTAATAGTTTTTGTCTACCTGGTTTCGGCGTTGGTGTGGTTACTCCACCTGATTTTTCCTCCTTTAGAACTCTATATATTGTAGATTTTCCATATCCCATTGCCTTAGATGTTGTTTCAACTACACTGTCAATAGTGTTTAAGGGATTTTGATGTTTAAGATAGTGGTACACATTCACTACAGTACTCTTTTCATTGAGCGATAAATGGTCTAGTTTTAATTTTTTCACTGGCGTATACTCACAAACTGCTTCCATTTTTAGTCACTACTATTTGTCACGTTTATCGAAAATCAAATAACTGCATTTCTAGAAACTTAAGCACTATTTAAGTCAAAATATCTGTCATTAGAAGCTGTTGCCATTCGGAGGTCGTTAAATAACAATTATCCCTTTCTAATCTGGTTACGCCTATGACGCACGTTAATTCTCTTAGGCCTACTGTAGTAACAATGAAAGATCATAAAATAATGTGATAGTCCAAGAAATTTAATAAATTTTGTATTGAAATTAACAAAAACAATTTAGAATGCATTACAAATATTGAAGTTTTACCGCACGTACTGTACTATAGTTTTGCATACCGAATTAGTTTTTATTCTGGGAATTTACTCTCTCTTGATTTTCAAATACAGTATAGTACACTACGTAAAATTGCTGAATACCTTCAGCTGCCGGAACCAAGCAATATACTGGCCGCTGCGCGACTTGCGACTTCGTGCGTAAACTTTTTTACTTCGTGCGTAATGTTACTATTTTATAAGAAAATCTGCAAGGTCATGTTTGTAAACGGAAAATTAAAAATCTCTTATGACAATTACATGTCCGCGAACTCGGTTTGTTTGGAAAGGTTTTTAGGTTTTTTTAGACTTGAGATTTCTTGTCTCGATGAAATCCCACTCTAAATAATTATTATCAAATTATGTTTGTAAAATTTAAAAAACAATACTATAAGAGATGTTTATTAAACCATGTTTTTGAGTCAGGGATAAATTGTCTGGTTAAAAAAATAAAAATTTCTTTATCTCTTTCACAACTTTCAATATTATTCATAAACAGACTATTGTTTTTGTTAACATGATATAACTAAATGATCAAAAACATACGTGATGGTAAATCCCGAAATATAAATTACAGAATAAATTAATATTTATCGTAATATTTGTTATTGACAAAATAAGCTAATTTTTCTATAAAACTGTAGAAGAATTTGTGGAACTGTTGTTATTCTGTATTCTTAAAAAGATAAACTTCCACAAAGTGAAGGTAACAAACAATTGGTCCACAGTTGGGGCTTATTTCAATTCCTTCTTTATTTATAAGAAATAATAAATTGTAAAGAACTTAGGTAATGCTAATTCGGTGCTTCCCGGGAACTATCTGTCAAAGACCAATTATTCGTACTCATTGCTCATAAAACAACTTTATTGTGCAATATCTTTTCTATTTACAATAATTGTTGATGACCTTAGTAACCTCCCTAATGACAAAATGTCTCTAGTAAATCTTATTGTAAAATTTGAGTCAATGAACTGATTAAAAAGTAGACGAAAGTTTATCGGGTTCGGGTTCGCTCCATAACGAAATGTATATAGTACGCAAAAATGTCAGATGCCACTTGCTTACATTTTTTTAGGAATAAAGTTCAACCCTGTTTCGAGAGGTTGCATGAAGCTAGAAGTTAGAAGCTATAACCTGCTATAACTATGTATATAAAAATATTACAGCTGCATGCTGTATCATCCGGAAATAATTATACAAAATAATATATATAATATATTTTAACGTAACTCAAAGCTGGAGGTTCGGTACAGTTAGTTTCGCTCTCAATAAATGGGTGGCGCTGCATGTAGGTTATTTTAAGTAATCAAATTATTAAATTTTCTTTATTTAATTATTTGCATATCAACTTATTTAAATATCTGGATTGAAAACATTATCAAACATTTGTATTTTTTGTACATAACAATGTATATAAAAATATTACAGTGACAGCCGTTTCACTAAGATTAGCAATTGGGATTAAAAACCTATTTTTTTCAAATAAACTTGGAAGTTTCGTTAGAACGAAGAGTTTTTTATTATTCTTAATAAGATGGACTTCCAAAAAGTAAGGGTTAGTACAATAAATTTAATAAAAATAAATAATTAACTTTATTACATAATAATAACGTAAATTCTTCTGCAAAGCGTTATTAAATGCATTTACTTTTATATTACGAACTATTTAGACAAATATAAGAAGTGGATTGATGGAAACGGAAAAAATACATAATTTCAAATAACTCAAAATATTAAATGCAATCTTATATCTAAGAAATGTTATTTGCCATTTCCACGGACAGTTGCTAGGAATGCCGTGCGATTTACTTTGCAGCTGTGCGTTTTTTTTACCGCTTGCAGCAGTGGTAGTAGGTAAAATATTCTACCACTCAACATACAGAAAAAATCTCAGTTGAGGAAAATGCCCCGTTAATGAAGAAGTTAAATAGGAGGTGATTATTATATCAATGTTGCGAAGCTCCAAATCAGGTCACCTTTCTAGCTTCTTAAATTCTAATAAAAATTGTTGAGTGCGTATAAAGAGTGAGTATATCAATCAAAACGATAAACTTATGGTGGCGCCAAAAAATCATTGGATTATTATCATCATTATTATTAAACATACATTTATCTACGATCGTGCAAAAACTATTCATTTACAAATACAACATTCTGTTATAAAGCCAAAGTGTAAGAATGTCGAGTTCGGACGGTGAAAAAGAAATTATTTGTACACCATCCGATATGACGGAAACAGCAACAGCAGAATTATTACCCAATAAATCTAAAAAAGTATATGAAACTTGTTATGAGCGGTGGTTTAACAACTGGTGTGAAACGAAGTTCATAAAGAACATTACTGAAAACGTTCTCCTAGCATATTTACAAGAAACATCAGAGAAGCTCCAGCCATCGACCTTATGGTCGGAATATTCAATGTTAAAAGCTACACTTTTAATCAATAAGAATTTGGACAATCGACATTTCACGAAGCTAATTCCATTCTTGATAAAAAAAGAATGTAGGATTCCTTCCCAAAAAATCAACAGTTTTTACCCGACAGGAGTTTGATAGATTTTTAACTGAAGCTCTAGATAATAAATATCTATTAGGAATACATTGCACTTTGGACAATTAATTCTGTAAACACCAGATATTTTTAATTTAGGTAATTTTGTTTTTACATTTAACAATTTTGTACCAATATTATTTTGTGTTTTAAATGATATTAATGCTGATGTTGCCGAAGATATTATTTTTGAAATTTTATTGGAAATACTTCTACAATATGTAATATTTTTATAACTTTTAATTCCTTTAGTTTGTTTAGGAAATATTAGTTTTAGTGACACTTTCTGTTCTTTCTTATTAATTAATGTATTTATCAAATGAATTGAGTAGCCATTAGATGTAGCTATTTGTTTTATGATATCAATTTCTTTATCAAAGTTAATTTTGTTCATTGGAATTGAAAATGCCCTATGTATCACAGAATTATAAGCTGCTAATTTATGTGTTATAGGGTGATTTGAATTATACGGTATGGTTACATCTGTTTGTGTTGGTTTTTTGTATATTGAATAATTTAGTAAAATTATTAACTTTTTCAATTTTTAAATCTAGAAAATTAATTGAATTATTTTCTTCAACTTCTAAAGTAAAATTAATTTTAGGATGCAAGGTATTAATATAATTAAAAAATATATCTAACTGTCGTTCACTACCTACAAATCCTGCTAACACATCATCAACATATCTATACCAAAATACAATATTGTTTTTATAACTAGAATTAAACATTACGTTTTCTAAATTATCCATAAAAATATTTGCTAAGTCTAGCGAAACGGCTGTCATTAAGGTTAAAAAAGCAATTTTTTAAATAAATATTGGAAGTTTTGTTAAAACGAAGAGTTTTTTATTATTCCTAATAAGATGGACTTCCAAAAAGTAAGGGTTAGTACAATCAATTTAATAAATATCTAATTATGAATGTGAGATACAAATTTTATAAGGTTTAAATAATTTCTAACAATGTAACTGCAAATATTTCGTAGACTTTGGTAATTGTTTTGTTACAGATAGTTGCAGTATTTGGCATTGCGGGTGCATTTTGTAGAGACGAGTTACAGAAACTAACATTAGGTGATATTTATGACATGGATTCCGTCATAACTGTGAAAATACCTGATAGCAAGACAAACAAATCTCGATCATTTGTGATAGCATGAAAAATTAGAAGTTTTAATTTTGTTAAAATGTATCACAAATATGCAACCCTTCGTCCTCAGTCTACAAATCGCAATAGATTTTTTATAAGATACTATAACGGAAAATGTTCAGTACAACCTATTGGTATAAATACTTTTAGTAAAATTTCAAGTGATTTTGCAAAATATTTAAATCTGGACACTGTTTTCGCAGATCTTCTGCAACCTTACTTGTAGAATCGGGGGCAGACATACTAACATTAAAACGCCATGGAGGATGAAAATCTTCAACAGTGGCGGAAGGCTACATTGAGGAATCTATTTCTAAAAAAAATGAAATAGCGAGTCAAATTCTGGAAGGTAAAACAAGTACCAGTACGACAAGCTTGACTACTCGAAAAAGAGTTATCAGTGAAGAAGACCAAACCGGATTTGAAAATGAAATTCAAAAAATAACTGGAAACGAAGATTGTCCATCAATAACTATAGCAAACTGCTCAAACTGCGAAATTGAAATTACCTCAAAAAAATAGATAACTAGTTTAATTATAACATTAGTTGGTTTTCCATATTCACTGTTATCGTTTATAATCAAATAATTTGTTTATTGTAATATATAAATAACCAAATAATCTTCAATAACATTTTAAACAAAAAAATTACTCGATCGTAGTGCACTAGTTACACAAATAACTATTGAGCAGCGGTCGTAAAACCCATGTAAATTTAGAGAGCAAAATTTTGAAACAGGGTTATTTTAGTACCTTTTTTCCATGGCTGTAATTACTTTACTAATATTTGATAGATTTTCTCAATATTATTTGAGGTCTAATCGAGGGTCTAATATTAATAATTTTTTGAAAATAATGGAAACAAAATTACTAGATCTGTCATATTAATTTAAACTTTGTCATACATACTTATTGAGAGGGTTGTGGTCCGTTATTAATATACACCCTTTAGAATAATTTAGTAGTTAAGAAAGTATTTATTCGATTTATTAAATTAGTCAACGATATATGATTAATGAACTAGTTCTGCAGGTATCGTCATTGTTATATCATTTACTTTTAAATGCATCATCATCAGCCTCAGTCAGTACCTTCTGTGTTGTCGGTCGGGTCGGTAATATACAGGGGTTAATTGGAAATTACTCGTTGGTAATTTTAGCCGGTATACCCGGTAGAAACATTTTTATTTTAATATAAAGGTGATGTGCGGGTTAGTGAAATAGTGTTTTTTAAAACTGAATTATGTGAATGTGGACAATGGCAGTTCAATAAATGATGGTTGAAAAGCACATGATGACTGGCCAATCGGTAAGTTTATTTAATTTATTATTTTTTTATTTATTTAAGAAAAAAAGACCGTTTTATTAGTCGGTTTTTGTTCGCAATAATGAGGAATGTGGTGCATATTTAAATATAATTTAAATTATTAATTAAAAACTATGAAAATTTCATACATTAATATATCTAGACGAATATTTTAGAAGATTTATTTCTAATAGATTATAAAAAACGCTGGGACCCGTCAACTTTGAAATTCAAATGTGAGCTTTTTAAACATAAATTTAAATGTACAGGGTGATACACGCAAGTCTGGCATCGTCCATGATCTATGTAGGGTCTATTATGAATTGTACAGGGTGAAATTTTGAAATTATTTATAATTTTGTTCAAGATGGTAAATACATAAAATACTTGACGTAATTGATTTTTTACATTAAAACAAATGCTCAAAATGTTCTCCACCTTGTTGTTGGCAATAACACAGTCTCCTATAAAAGTCGTTCCAAACTTTGTGCAGTCAAATTGTTAGTATTAACATGTATTAAGCAGGCTACAGATGTTCATGTAGACTTGAGAAGTCTGCTTGCGCAAGTGCACTTGCACAAGTCCGCATGAACGTATGTAGGAATAAACTTGCTCAAGTCTTTAGACTTGCACAAGTGGCATGGACTTGAACAAATGTCCTTCATGCTCCAGTGACTTGTGCAAGTGTACATTTAGAATATTAGTATGCGAATAAGTATTCCTTTTTAAAAGCCAATTTTTACACCACACTCGACGTGTTTTCCTTTTTTCTCTTTTTTTAAGTACCAGCACGAACACCGCGAGAGCTAGCGCGTCGTCTTCGTCCATTTTTACTTCTAAAACTGTGCAAGTACGCTTGCATGGTGTGGAGTCGCAGAAGATTTGTGCCAGTGCACTTGCGCAAGCAGACTTCTCAAGTCTGTAGCCTGCTTTAGATTTAAAAATGTGTAAAAGGAATCGGATAGTTTATTTATTGTTGGGCTCCACTGGATAATTCACTTGCTTAGTTTTTGTTAATAAAGATAAAACGTAACTTGGTAAACTGGAATTATTTAGTATGATTCACTTTCTCGAATACTCTGTTATGTGTCGAATGTTCATTTTAATAGATATAAAAATACATTTTTCTAGTTATTCTAGCAGTTTTATTATTTAATTAAATATCAAGACTACATTTTTTTAAAGTTTGAGGTGAAATAGCCCGTCTTTCTGTAGTTATCCTTTCTTTAAGGTGTGCAATGCTAGTTGGCTGTGTTGCATATACTTTGTTCTTGAAATAACCCCACAGAAAAAAATCCAAGTGCGTAAGGACCGGCGGTCTAGCTGGCCACTCGATAGTACCTCTTCGTCCAATCCATTTATTGGGGAAGATTTCATTTAAGTTATTTCTTATAATTAAAGCATAATGGGGTGTTGCTCCGTCCTGCTGGAACCAGATATTTTCATTCGGTAGGTTCGGATCTATTGCGTTGGGATATAAGTTTTCCAACTCAGGAACAATTTCGTCTCTAGTCATGCTTAAATGTTTTACGGTTGTCAAATTTCCATCTACAATAGGACCAATAATATGATAACCCGTGATACCTGCCCAAACGTTCAACTTTTGAGGATACTGAGTATGTGAACAAAATTATAAATAGTTTCAAAATTTCAACCTGTATAATTCATAATAGACCCTACATGGTATCGTTCGTTGCGATCGTATAGTTAAGGAGCTTTTAAAATCATAAAAACATACAGGATGTTTCATTAAAAATATAGATTATGAACGATGTCAAACTTGCGTGTATCACCCTGTACATTTAAATTTATCTTTAAAAATTTGTATTTAAAAGTTGACATGATCCAGCGTTTTTTATAATCTTCTAAAATAACCCTCCAAATAATTTTATTCCTTAAGTTGTTTCTACACTGTATATTTGCCGGCAAATAATTTAACTCTGACAGAAGCATTATTCAAGGAGGATATAATGGTAACTATTATTCACGACGTTGAAATCATGAGTGAATTATAGCCATTATAATCGAGTAGAATACTATACTTTGCCCACAACTTTTATACAGTGTGTAAAAGCCAAATGGAATAAATTCATTATTTCGGTTACTGTACCTACATATTTATAAAAAATATGCATTAAATTTAAAAAAAATAACATTTTTGAATAGAGAATGAAGAGACCTTTCAAATGATATATCACAAGCCTATACTTCCCATTTAAAAAATTGGGGGTTGTACCTGGTTATACCTGTCATTCTAAGGGGATTGAAGGTAGGGGTTGCATTTTCACGTTAAAGAATGTCAAGTTATAATTTAAATTTGACGTGTTTCGGGATTTTTATAAATATGTACAGTAATCGAAATAATGAATTTATTCCATTTGGCTTTTACACACTGTATAAAATTTACTAGTAATTTTAAAAAATAAAAAATCTTTATTTTTTATGAAAATATTAACATAATTAATTTATAACTTAATACTAAATAAATACTTTAGTTTATATGTTAAGAGGTTTTTTTATACAGAATTAATGGGGAATCGATTGGTGGTGGTTTGATTTCGATGGGGTTGATAGTTTGGTAACCATCATTAAAAGTTGAAAAATGTTACGAGGAAATTTTTAAATTTTCAACTTGTTTCGATTATAGAGGAGGTAATATGAAAAATTTTTTCATCATTCCATCTTAAAGCTTGTCTAATTACGAAAAAATAGATAAATTTTAATTGTATACCCTTGAAAAATTCCGAAAGGGCCTTTAGTTTTTTGATGAAAGCAATCACGGTTTCTATTAGATCTCAATTAGTGAAATTTTATAAATTTTAAATGGAATATTTCTGTAAGCGATGAATGGATCGGGAAATTCCAGCCACAGTTTTCTTCGAAATTAAACTTAGATTCGGATGGTATAAAAAACTTCGACATTTTTCTAGCCGTTTCTAAGATTTTCACGAAAACAATCACCCCCTCGTTAAGGATGGTTTTTTCTGCTCGAAAAAATAATCAAAAAAAAAATACCCTCGAGTACTACAACCCAGGAAAAAAACATAAAATGAAACAATTCATAATATTCTCACACCAAGCTTATATAGTCTGGTCGAGAAGTCATCGGATTTGGGTTACACCGATCCGAAAAATCTAATTTTGGTGTCAATCCATTCGAAATGACAAATATAAAAATGGTCCTGAATATCAAAATGCGTTTAAAAAAATTTCCTATTGTTATTAACAATTTAAGATTTTAAAAAAAAGGGGGGTTCCATTTTGCTAATAGCCCATAAATTATAATAGCTAGAACAAAAAACTGAACGGATTCTTAAAGGGCAGGAAATTTCCAACAAAAAAGTCCAAACTCCCCGAATTGTATCTAAATTATTTATAGGTTGTTGAATGTTGAAAATGGCATAAAAAACGGGCGGCGCGTTACCGTCGCAACTACCAAATGACATAAATTAATTTTTTTCAATAAGTAAATTTATAAAAATTTATAAAATTCTAGCACTAACAGAACATATCAGAGAACAAATTTCTGCAGTAAAAAAATTTTTTCCGTTATTTTTCACATTTCTATCCATTTGTTAATTAAAAAGTTACATCTTCATTGTTACTAACTTTAAATTCGTTACTGTGAGTAAAATAAAAACACAAGAATTTTTTTAACCCTTGGAATCCTTTATCATAAAGCTACTGAACAAAGTTACATAATAAAATTTTTAAATTTTTAAAAATTGAAATTGTTATTAACCAGCAAAGTAAACAAATGCGATTTTAGATGTGAAAAATTTAAATTTTTTAAAACAATTGTTTACAGTCTTTTTTAATACGCTATAAACAATATAAATCCAATTTTTTTAAATGTTTGTGACCAATTTTTTAAAAAATTTGTATAAACAAATGGCTTAATTAAAAATTAAAAAATTTTTGCCATTCTATTTTTTTCTTCAAAAACTTTTCTAATCTTTAATTAACGTTTTTGTTTATTAACAATTGTTTAAATTTAATATTAAGAAATGAAAAATCCTAAAAATCATATAGGTGTAACCCAAATCCGATTTAAATTATTTCTCGACAATACTATTTATTAGAAGTACTTACTGTTGTAACGTCATACAGTGAATAATGGTTTTCGTCGCCTTTTATATTTTGAAATTTTTGGGTCTACATTTTTAAATATTTCTGTCCTCCAGTCTTCTACATATCTTGCAAAACACATCTCGGACTTATTGAAATAAAACTACTTGTGCAAGGTTTAATTATTTACGTTTAATTATTTTTTACAGGTGAGTATTGAAGAAAATATCGTCAGATCTTCGAGTGGCGTTCTTCACGATCATCAGTAGAGCTTATTTTTAATAATATTAAGGGTAAGTAATGTATTTATATATATAAAAGGGTTGTCTGAAAAGTTTCGGACCTAACAAAGATACTAGAACATATACTAGTATACAGATACTAGTAAGATGAACTTCCAAAAAGTAGAGGTTAATACAATCAAAGATACTAGACATTTTTTCTTCAAATTAATATTTATTTTTCTATATAGTCTCCTTGTAAGTCTGTAGTTGTTTACGAAGGTGATGGTCTCCTCATTCGACGAAAATCTCTGTCCTCCGAGCGCTTAGGGAACAAAAAAAAGTCGCTTGGGGCTAGATCTGGTGAGTAAGGAGGGTGGTCAAGCAGTTCAAACCGTAATTCGTGGATTTTTGCCATGGCAACCGCTGAGGTGTGAGACGGCGCATTGTCTTGGTGAAACAAAATTCTTTTTTTCTGCAAATGTGGCCGTTTTTCCGTAATGATGCGTAGTATGCTCCTGTAATGGTTTTTCCTTTTTAACGATAATCGATTAAGATAACTCCATGACTATCCCAGAAAACAGTTGCCATCACGTTTCCAGTCGAAGGAACAACCTTTGTTTTTTTTTGGAACCGATTCCCCGCCTTCGCAGTCCATTGTTTTGACTGTTTTTGTGTCTGGAGTATAATGGTGTATCCAAGTTTCATCTACAGTAATTAATCGGCGCCAAAACTGCGCCAACAGAGAGTTGGAAATGTTCATTCAAACACGTTTTTGGTCCAAAGTGAGCAAAAGCGGCACCCAACGCGCGGACAGCTTTCTCATGCCTAAATCTTGATTCAGTATGTGACAAACACATTCTTTGGACATGTTTATAGCCTCTGCTATCTCTCTAATTTTTATTCGATGGTGGTCTAGCACCATTTGGTGAACTTGAGCGATATTATCGTCAGTGGTTGCAGTTTTTGGACGTCCCGAACGTTCATCGTCACCCAAGCTGGTACGGCCACGTTTGAATTCAGCAGCCCAAAATTTCACGGTGGTAAATGATGGTGCAGAGTCCCCGTACACAGCGTCCAACTCGTCTTTGATTTGTGTAGGCATATTGCCTTTCAAAAACGAATATTTAATGACAGCTCGATACTCGATTTTTTCCATTTTCATAAAAACACTCACATCGACTCACTCAAATAATTGTCAAACAACAACTGCGCGTCCAAAATGGCTGAAATTTTAGTGGGTACCTTTCAAAGCATGCGCAAACACATTCCCCAACTTTTGTTTACGAGTGCTGCCATCTTCATGTTGAGGTCGGAAACTTCAGACTTCAGACAACCCTCGTATATCTTTTATAAATTAGATACACTGTTAAAATTATCACTATCAAGCTTTTCATAGTAAAATAAATACGCTGTGGCCAAATTAAAAAATTTTATTTTGGTTTTGAGTTGATTGTGTATGATTTTCTTTTTACAAAATCAGAAATAAATATTTTCAGTACTGGTGGGTGTCCCAGCTGATGTTACAGATTATTTCCAAATTTTTGAACCTATTTGTCCTTTTATGGGGGATTAGATTAAGAAGAGAACTTTAATGAAAATTTTATTTAAAAAACTAGTAAACGTTTTCTTATCAATTTAACTGATAACTATTTTATCCAAATTTAAACTGATATACATTTTTATTAAGAAGTTGCCCATTCAAAACTCTTTAAGCTACAATTGTTAAATTAGATAATAATTTAGTTAGGTTGCAAGCAATTTATTTTAGAGGAAAAAATAGTAAAACTATTTCACTTACAGTACCTTAAAAGTAGTTTATAACAATTTGTAACAACAATACAGAAATCTTAACTTATATAGACTAATAATTTTTTCTTTTGTTGCAGGGTAAGTCTTTAAAAACGTTTTCTATCTGTATTGAACTACGATGTACTTCAAGATCGTCACAAGCATTTGATTTTGAAAATGGTGAGTCGGATAAAATAGGAACTCAAATGATGTAATTGAACTCCTGTAATGATTTTTACTTAATATTTTTTGTGTAGAAAAAAAATAATTTGATTAAATGTAGCTCAATTAAAAAATAAAATATTTGAGAAGGTTGTTTACAGAGTGAATTACTTTAAAAGAAATATTTAATCTGAGTTTACAAAAGGTATTGTTTAAATAGAGTAAAAGTATTTAATCTTTGCTAAAGTTTTTTTTTATATTAACGATATATTTTGCTTTTATGTTCAATTTTTGAAACATTTTAATAACCCATACTAAAAAATGGCGTTTTATCTATTGTTTTATATAATTTTGTGTATATAGGTACTTAGATTTATATACATTTTTACATAATTTACATATATACATATACCCCTCGTATATTTATAGTTATAAGACTGCAAAAGACAGTTTACACAAGCGGTGAAAGTTTTTTTGTATACAGGGCGGAATTTAAATAGAAACAGTTAAAAAATAAAACCTTTGAGAAAATTTGGTGGTTTACGGAGTAAATTTCTTTAAAAATGTTTAATATGAGGTAACTTATAAAGAAAATATATTGTGGGTTGTCTAAAATTGTTAGTTTACTCAAGTTATTTTTTTAATAGATTAAAACTTAAATTTTTGAAAAAATATTATTAAAGCACATATTAAAAAATACCGTATTCCCTATTGTTTAATATAATTTTGTTTATATAGGTAGATTAATATTAATTTTTACATTTTTGATATAATAATAGCGCTGTCGAATTATTACATAAACTTTTAAAATAGAAATAAGTATGATTTTCCTACAAATATATTAATAATAATTGGTAATATTTTATTAATGTCCAAAAAATTTTTAATACTGATAACACAAAAAAATAAAAATAATCTATAATAATGTTGTGCGAGTACGCCCCTGGCGCTATGACCCAGACGCGAAGCAGACGGAAGACGCGAGAATCTTCGAGAATATACGGCGTCCGACGAGCGAAGCATCTAGACTCGATACGATCGAGAATAGACTGGAGTATGCTGGAACAATACTTACCTATATATAAAGGACCGATTTGAATATTTAAAGTTAGTTAGTACCTAGTATGTTGTTAGATAAATTCGAATAGAGATATTGTCTTACATAAATTAAAGTATTGTAAATAAATTGTGTTATATAAATTAAACAGTGTTAGTGATTTAAATAGTATAAAAATAAATTAAAAAGACTAGTAAAAATAAATAAACGTTACAATAATATTTTTGCAATTGTCAAGATTTAGACGGCATCAATTAATTTTGTAACAGTTTCAACCCTATCCTTAAAAATTTTAGAATATAAACAGTGTCCTTAAAATCTTAATATTAATATTACTCCTGTTTCTCAAGACAAACCCAATCTTGCAAGTAATCCATACTTCGCTTTTCATGTCATAATTATCATCATCAAGTTACTCCCAGCAGTATACTTACCCAATCTGTTTTTTATTCAGAACCCAACAGTGTTGGGCTCATCCCGGAGAGAATACCTACCAACCTTACCCACCTCAAAAAACTCGCCCTTACCCCAACCTCGACCCACGTCCAGTGAGCAACTGGTTCAAGAAGTAGTTCACCTAACCTAACCAGCATAGCTTTTTACTTAGTCTACGCTAGCTTTCTAGTTAGTCTACATCAAAGTCTGCTCTAAAAATCTCAAAAAAGTCTTATATCCTACTACGTCTTTTAAACAATACTTTTCTGAAAATACGAAACATTCCTTGATAGTCGAGAAGAAATTCAACTTAATGTGGAGACTTTTGTTTCGCAAAAGGTAACACACAAGAATTTCGCTGGGTGATAATCTAAGATGAAAAAATATTTGCAGATCATGAACGCAAGAAAGAAACATTAAAGATATTGTTAAATATACTACGAAAGAAAATTAGCCTGGGAACTAGCACATCGAAAAGAACGAATGAATGAGTTTGAAATTTCTGATAAGTTGTTCCAAGATTTCATAGTACACTCGGCATAGGTAAATATTATCAGTCAATATCAAGGTGACTACACATATGTCCAAAAGTATGGAATATTTAGAAATAATATATTTAAGCCTATGGTTTTTTAAAAACTCTTGTTGATATTTATTTTAAAGCGTTTTTAAATTAAAATAATACTAAATTTGATTTGTTTTTGGATTAATTTGGTCATATTTAATTGATTTGGATGCATTCACATTATTCCAATTCTTGTTTAAATTTCATTTGAACTGTTTAAAAATGCCCAGAGACATTGATATCATATTTTAATAGGTTAGAGTAATTGCTTTGTTACAACAGGGCTTTAGCCAAAGTGATATCGCGAATATTGTTGGTGTTACTCAATTCCAAGACACAAAGGATGTGAAGGATCGTCCCAGAAGTCGATGTACAACAGCAGCACAAGACCGGCAGATAACATTGATAGCTCGAAGAAATCGAGAGGAATCTACAAGTAGCATATCCAGAGAAATTGCTAGACTTGAAGGACTGAATATCTCAAGGCAAACAATTACACGAAGATTAAATGCGATAAATTTGTATCGCAGAAGACCTATACGTGTTTCCAAACTAACCTATCAACAAAAAATTGTAAGGTTGCAATGGGCTCAAGAAATGTTACACCATGGTCCTAACTGGAATTACGTGATGTTCTCTAATGAATCAAGAATTGGCTTGGTTTCTGATTCGCGAAGAACGCTAGTTTGGAGGACCCCAGGACGACAAGCTCGATTAGAAGCAGCCCAACCACGTGTTCCATTCGAAGGTGGGGGTATATTATGGTTTGGAGTGGTATTATGAGGGGTACACGGACGCCTCTCCTGGTTTTGGAGAGAAGAATCACTGGTGCTGTGTACATCGAGGAAGTTTTAAATCCTGTTGTGCGTCTATTCCGGGGGCGGTAGGTGATGGATTTGTGTTTATGCATGACAATGCACCTCCACATCGAACAGCTGCAGTACAAAATTTTTTGGAAGAAGAAGGAATATCCACATTAAGATAGCCATCAAATTTCCCTGACATGAACGTCATTGAACATGCCTGGGACATTCTTAAAATACGCATTAAGAAGCGAAACCCTCCCCCAGTAATGCATACAGGCCCATGAAGGAAATACTGATTATTAATTTTATTTAAAAACCTTTTTTGCTTATTAGTTTATTTAAAAAAATTTGTAATACATTGTACATTTTTCACCTCAAAAGAATAAATCATTTTTAGATTTATTTAGTATTGGTTAGAGTTGTAGCAAAATGATGTTTACTTATATCAAAAAAATTATTTATAAAAATTAATAAAAAGATGAAAAATTTCATTATTCAAAACTTTTGGACATATGTGTACATTTTTCATCTATCTTATATTATTTTACGATAGGCTTTCTAAAATTTTGTAGGAACTCCTCTTATTGCACGAGTCTTGTTTATTTCATTGTCTTCAAATAAATTCGAATGCTGAGGACACCTTTTTCCTTTCTACAAACGTTGTAAGATATTAGGTATCAAGCAATCAAGGTTTTAAAAGAATACTGATTGTTCTAGAAAAGGTAACATTTTTTATTTTATGTTTTATCATTTTTTTGTAGGTATATAATGACAAGAAATTGCAAATAGTTGTTTTGATATATGATTTGCAGGTATATTATAAAGAAAATAAAACACAGATAAACAAATACTGAAAATAATTTCAGATACAAGGTGCAGTCAATGGTAAAAATGAAAAGTAGAAAATTTAGTTTCTTTACCTTGGGTGCAGGTAGAAACAATTTTCTACTTTTCATTTTTAAAATAAAACACATTACTAGGTATCAAGGTATCTTTATTAATTAAATGAACGGTTCACAGGATATCATGGAAATAGGTATATGAATTTAATTGTGTTGTTTTTATTATTTGCAGGTCTATTATCAGAAACATTGAAGAAATTATGAGATATCAAGGAAGTAAATCTTTATAAAAAATACTTTTATTGTGTTATAGAAGTTTGATAATTTTAAAAATGGAATTGTGGAGCTTGGAATGACGCATGACGTGGGAATATTGGTGGGTACTAATCTGAATTGGGAACATGGATAATTGAGGATGCATGTTCTTACGTAGCATTGGGGTAGTTCTAATATAATGTTTATATTGCTTGTTGCAATATTTATATAACCATAATATTATGAACTTTTGATTTGTCATATTACAGGCCGTGTAGTATTATTGCTTTCCAGCAGTTTTTATTGTTTACAGAAGTTCTGAGTCCAAAGTAGACAACTTTTTGAAGGTTACGTACAGGATATTGATTGGTAGGTATGTTATATTCCATTGGCAAATTGCATGGACAGATGATTGGAAGGAAAAGAATAAAGAAAAGACAGCCCGACATGTCTGGTGTTTTTCATACATATGATTTCAGTGTGTCTAAAGGGCGGTTCAGAACGGCCACTTGGTCAGTGCTTGCACTGATCAACGTCGTTTATTATCAGGGTAAGTAGGTACTAAAAAATAGTTTATCTAGTCCAAAGAATCAACAAACACAACCTACAGGTATACCATTCAAGTTTCCCGCATTTATAGTGTTTAGTTCAACTTTGTGATAATAGAAGGTGCTTTAGTACCAACGAAAGTTTGTATCGAGTATGCGATTGATATCTAGTATCTAGACAACCAGTAATACATATTTACTGTACTTTGTGTGTACCACAGGATTTTTTTTTATTTATTCAAGGATGTAGAAGAATTATTTTATGATTTTTAATAAATTTCACTTAAAATCAGAGCTCGTTAAAGTGAAACTGAAAATTAACTTCGAATGTCAAAGTCAAAAGTGATATTGACAAGTGACTATTACATTTTTGGATATTGACAATCTTTACGTCATTAACTATTTGTTTTTAATTTTTATTGGCTTAATAATTTATGTGACATTTAGCAGGACGTTTAGTTCCTCACATTCATTAGACAAGAAATTTTCGAAAGATGGTAATCTTTCTATTAAACTATTAAACAAAGTGACAGGATTGTGATTTCGTCATTACATTGTGAGTAAGTACTGGATATTCGGAATTTGCATTGTTCATAGGAAGTGTGTTGAGATAAATATTTTCTGAAGGTTAACATTTTTCCACATTGCCAATAAAAACTGCGAGGTCATTGTCAATTTTTGTATGTTTTTAGGGTTGAACAATTGCAGGAATTTTTAAAAATGGATGTTGACAATGCTACCTCTGAAGGACCAGTATCAGGTAGTGGAAATATAGATATAGAGCAATCTTTCCTTCAGCAATTTAGCTGTATGGGTACAACAGATAAAGAAGAATTGGTTCAACAGTTACAAAAACTGCTAGGCAGTCAACTTAATCACTCCACTGCTGTTTTTTTCTTGGATATGAACAATTGGTATACATTTTTTTATAGTTGTTATCTGTTATCTCCATGAAAACTTTTGAGTATCTAATTACTAAAAAACTTGTTCTACAGTTTTATTTAAAAACAAAGGTATTTGTTTAAATTAATTAGTTATCTTTGATGCAATTTGATGATTATGCAAGTAAATTGCAATGACAGTAGTACTGACAAAAACAAAGTCTAAAAGTTAATAAAAGTAGTTACTAAATTGTTAGTAATCCTTATAGTCTTTGCTTTAAATTTTAAAACTGTAGTCAAATCCATTAATAAACATTTATTTATAATTAAGAAGTAGTCAGTGATGAAAGGAACAATAAATTAACTCAATGTTTTAAGTATTTGGCTTGGCCAATTCATAATTGACACTAACTTTTTTTAATTTAATTTCTTTGTCACTATAACTGTCATTGGAAATATCAAAAGTACCTTTTTAAAACTGAATGGCATTTGATAACAAAGTACTTAATAAGTAACAAAAATATCTTTTAACTTGTAACTGTAGTAGGTAATTGCATTTGACTTATTTATTTAGTTATCAAATAAACCTTTATAAATTAATGCAACTAAGGTTTTTGCAAAAGTTTTAAGATTGTAAACTTTATATTTTTGACTTTTAAGGAATTTGCAAGCTGCTATATGCTCATACTTAGACATTGAGTCTCCAAATCCTCTTCCATGCATGAAAATGGTTTCTGATCCAGTAGCCAATGAAAATGAAAATATAGAACCTAATGTTAGGTAAGTTCTAATTGTAACGTTATTAATATTACAATTATTACATTATTTTTTATGTATTTTATTTATAGGTTTAAAAAAACTTGGCATATTTATAACAGTGGTACAGAAAAATGGCCATCAAATTGCTATGCTCAATGTTCAGATGGATGTAATTTGGGAGGCGAAAGAGTTCCAATACCATGTCTTGATCCAGGTGAAGGAGTTCACTTATCTGTAGATATGATTAGTCCTTCAATGCCTGGAATGTACCAAAGTAAATGGAGGCTGTGTACACCTAAAGGATCATATTTTGGAGGTACGTACTTTTTCTATTTCTATAAAGATATTTGTTATTAGTCATAATGATATTGACTTTTAATTATGAACTTTTTTTTAGATCACATGTGGGTAATAGTCACTGTGGTAGAAGAAGGTACTATTGCTCTGACAAATCAACTGTCACATTTTAATGAGTTGGGAGCTTCGCCACCTACAGTAAATGCATATAATCCCTTTTCTTCACATCAGATTCATATAGGCAACAACCAGGTAATAGATAATTTCATAAGTTTAAATTTGGTCAGCATTTATAGGTACTTGTTTTCTTGAAATTAGCTTTAGTGTGAAGATATTTAAAAAAGTACATTACTAATAAGTAGGTAACTATTTTACTTTGAATTTAAAACAGTCCTTACAAATAATATAAAAATAAGATTAACAAATAAACAGGCTCATATTAGAACCAGAGTATTAGGGTGGATTCATACAAGCAAAAATTAAAACTAAGAACATAAAACCATGTAAATGTAATAGACCAGGGTCAATAATTTTTGAAACCAAAAACATTCCAGTAGAATAAAACCCATTAGAAAAGGAGGGGAATGTGATCAAGTTTGGGAAGTGGGAGGGGGTGAGTTTTTAAGGGTAAAAAATGGTTTATCTTGATTTCCGGCTAAACTACACGTCCTATGCGAAAAAGTTAAATGGCAAAGTTGTAGGTAATAAAAAGATCTACAACTTTTGTATTCGCAATTTTTTCACATAACCTCAAAATTTGGGTGAAAAATTCAAAAAATCAAGTTTTTGGTTTATTATTTATATCTTTTTCAAAAAAAAAAATTACGAAATTTGGTGAAAACTTACCTTATTATGTCCCAAATACACTGTAATTTATTTGATTAAAAATATTTATTTTTTCGCATTATTTTCACTTAATATCAAAAAAGCACCCTAATTTTCAATCGAAAATTCTGATGTCAAAATATCGGCTTTTTTCAAAAAGTTTGGGGGATTTTTGTTCATTGAATTACATTACTATAGGAAATGTTCTCAGAAAATGCAAAAAATTGAAAAAAAACTAAATTCGAAAAATTTTCTTTATTGATGTTTTTCAGTCATGCATTATAGAATTAAAGTTAAAAAGAATGAAAAAAAGAATGGATAACTAAATCAGCCCTGTACAGGAAGATAAAATCATAGACTCATTATTTCTTCGACCAACAAATAATGAAGAAATAAATCAAATAATTGGTAAATTAAAAAACAAGTCACCAATGATAGCATCAGAGCTGAAACATTAAAAGCTGTCTCACATGTTATAGCAAACCCATTAGCATACGTATTTAATAAATGTACGAATTCTGGAGAATTCCCAACACCTTTAAAAACATCTGTAGTGATTCTTGTCTACAATTCAGGAGAGAAAACCAACATTGGGAACTATTGACCAATATCACTAAAAACAAATTTTAGTAAAATATTTGAGCAACTTTTGAAAATAAGACCAAATAGCTATTTGAATAAGTATCAAATTTTATCCAACAAACAATATGGATTTAGAGAGGGAAGCAATACCCAGGACGCCACCTTGGAATTAACCAATAGAGTACATGAAACATTAGATAAAGGGAAACCACGTTTAGCTGTATTTTTGGATTTAGCAAAAACCTTTGATACTGTGAGTCACCCATTACTGTTGAAGAGCCTCGAAAATATTGGAATTAGAGATAATTGTCTTAAATTATTTAAAAATTATCTCACTGGTCAAAGATTCAAAATACTTATAGTAGTTACAAAAATATAGAATTTGGAGTACCGCAGGGTACAGTGCTCGGACCGATGCTATTTATTTATTTAAATAGTATTTTTCTTTTAAAAACAACAGGACAAATCATTATCTTCGCTGATGACGGCAATTTTTTACTCAGGGGAATCGTGGACATCACTAAAGAGAGAAGTAGAAACTGACTTAGAAGTAATTAAAGACTGGTTTGATCATAGATAATTATCAATTAATTTTAATAAAACATTTTTATATCCTTTTCCAATTATGAGTCAACACAACCAGAATCCATATGCAACAAAAAAAATAAGCTGTACTGACACTATTAAATACTTAAGAGTATATATAGATAATTATCAATTAATTTTAATAAAACATTTTTATATCCTTTTCCAATGATGAGTCAACACAACCAGAATCCATATGCAACAAAAAAAAATAAGCTGTACTGACACTATTAAATACTTAGGAGCATGTGCCAGCATGTAAATTATTTAACTAAAAAAATAAGGTATGTATTATATAAATTTCACCAAATAAAAAACATTATCGACCTAAAACAGAAAAAAATATTGTATTATGCACTGGTAGAAAGTCATATTGCATATGCCCTCCTAGTGTGGGGTACGATGGCAGAGACTAATCTTCAACCCCTTGAGATTATACAGAAGCGCATTTTAAAATGTATGATGTTTAGAAATGCTAGATATCCCAGTAATAAATTGTATGAGGAAACTGAGTTATTTGATGTAAAGCAACTTTATTATAAAGTCAGCAATATAAGGCAGCATAAAAATAACACAACATTAAAGGTACACATTCACAAGTACAAGACAAGACAGCAGATTCAATACGAAGTTCCACGAGCCAGATGAACTATTGGACAAAGGGCACACTCATATTTAAGTCCGAGATTATATAATAGTCTACCGGAAGCAATTAATGAAAACCCTTCTTTATACACGTTCAAAAAAAAATTAAATACATTTATTAAAAATACATCCAGAGCAGAGTAAATATGATTTTGTTTATTGTGTTTTTTATCGGAACATGGATAGGTTGATTAGTTTATTGCGGATATTAATATGTATTTAGTGTAGTATATTTAATATATTATTTAGTGTTTGAATTAAATGTAATTTGAATAGTACAAGCGCATAACCAAGCTATTAAAAAAAATTATATTTGTGTCACCACTACTAATTTGTCAGTAACAATTTGTAGAAAAATGATTTATTTTATTTTAGGATGTGGCACCACCAGATGGGAAGGATCCACCCATGTTCTAGTACCTGCTTAGATTACTTAAACAGTGCCACACAGTTGAAAGGGAGTGCATTTATAAGGATTTAATTAATATAAAAAAATATTTTGTGACAAAGTTTGTTGAATGATGAGTGATTAAAAAGTGTTTATTTACCTGTAAGAGTAGAAAAAAATAGATTAATTTTATATATTTAATTTATGTAAAATGGTAATCAAACATAAATTTTGTTTTCATTATAAACATTTTAACAGTTAGCCGTCTTTTATCAAATACTTGACTTGACTCTTTACGCTTTTGGTATGAAAGAATAATATACTCGTGTTATGATGACACTCAGACATGTGTTTAAAGAGACTTTAAACGACTAGTAAATTGAAAAAGACAGACTAAAGTGATGTTTGCGTAAATTTAACTGTAAATAAGTTATTAAATTATTGGGAAATTCTATGACACTTATGTATGTAATGTATTTCTGACAAAATGCATATTTTTTTTACAAAATTTATTGTAGTTTTTTTTTCTAATTAGTTACAGATTTTTAGTAAATCCATAATATTTGAAATAACTTTTATTTTTGGCAACCAATTCAAGTATTCTGTAGGTGCTACTTTTCCTGTCGAGAATGAAGAGGAAGCGAGGGGTTGACAATTTTTTCAGTAGGTGTTCTTCAAATGTTCAGTTTTTCAGGAGCATTATATTTTGTTTGAGTACCTTTTCCATTATTCCAGTCTTTAGTATATTATAAGTAAAAGTTTCAGTACTTTCGTTACTAAAATATATTACTTCAATAAAAGGTTCAGTACTTGTAGAATAACGTTGACGATTATCTGCTTGTTCTTCAAACTATTTTCTAGTTTAATATCAAACTACATTATTCTCACTTAAAATAAATACCTTTTACTTCGACCCCAATCAAGATTTCACAAATATTTTACGCACAAAATGGCCAAACCACCAGCATGTTTCTACCGATGGAGCAAAAACCAACCGTCAAACAGGTTGTGTCTTCTATGAATCAAATACAAATTATTCCGTTAAATTTAAACTTCCAGACGTAGCCTCTATATATACTGCAGAACTATTCGCAATACTGCAAGCTCTTCAATATATCCTAATAAAAAATGGTAAAAGTTTTATAATCTTTACGGACAGTAAAAGTTGCGTAGATAAAATAAAAAATTTGGATTCTACATCAAGTCTAAATTACATTGTAGCCGAAATTTTGAAGACACATTTTGAAATTAACCAATAAAATAAAACACTTATAGTGATGTGGATAAAAGAATCCTCGGGAATCAGAGGAAACGTTACTGCAGACGTCTTAGCAAAATCGGCATTAACTACAGGAAAAACAATAAACAAAAATAACATAACAAATAAACTCAACTGATTTCCAACTTGTGTTCCAAAACGGCACAACTCAAATGCAACGAAACTGCAACTTCTAGTTACTTTTGAGTGTATGCCATAGACTTCAGAGACCACACATGACGCGACAAGTTAGAAATACATTGTAAACCAGTTGCAGTGAAACCGGCGTGCAGAAAACTCGTGGTTGCGTTTGGTTTTTTTCAACAACAAAATGACTGACGATGAAAATCAAAATATTAAATTTGCTTTAGAAGAAAAATATCCATGCTTATAATATAACACCATATTATCTAGCTACTCTCGAAGGACTGAGACTGGTAAAGTAGAGACAGAAATTGGGAAAACAATTGTAATTCTTTGGCAGCCACAAACATACGACAGTTGATGTTATTCTCAATGTATCTACAATCTTTTACGTAATCTTTTTTGTCGAACTAATCATTTCTAAAGGGTTTCGTTGCGCCTTACTTGCTGGACTTTAGTAAAATAATTTTTGTTAGCTCAACTGCCAACAGTATATAAATTTCTTTGTTTTTCCGGAGTTTTGAAGCGCCACCTGGTGCCAATGGTGATCTCGAATACCCAGAAAAGTTTTGAGTCAAAGATAAAAAAGAGACTGGGAAACAGCAGGGGAACCGCCGAACGTTGATAGAAAGAAATTTTCTACCTATTTCTATTTCTATACCAAAATCGCACCGCGTAAGCATCATCGTACAGAATCGGGAGATCCGAATGAAAATCCGAATGTTAGGAAATAGAAAGACCCTAAAAGGTTACGTTCATAAACTTACTCTGAGTAAGGATAGTTTACTCCGAAGCGTTCATAAATTTACTCTACCAGTATAGAGTATGCTTTTATAAGCGTTCAGAAACCTACCCGGAGTATACTCTGCATACTCCACTGTTTTAATGGAGTAATATATACTCTGACGGTTATGACAGTTTGGTTACTTCATTTTTCCCGGATTGTTTTTCCTGCAGGGGAACCGCGTAACTTATAAAGAATAGAAAAGAGCAAGATATAGGTATAGAAAGGAAATGTCTTTCTATCGCCTAAGCGCACCGCAGAAACAATTCTCTACGATGGATCGGAAACGTTCGGGTTTCTCTATGTTCTCTTACTTGATTATACTAACTTTTCAAAAACATTGGATTTATTTGGGGAAATTTAGTTATATCATGGTTATATTTCAAATTTCAGTAACCTAACTTTTTCTAGAGTGTAATCACAGGGTGTGTTTACATTTGGTTTGTGCTACATTTTTATTTGATCTCATATTTGTGTTTTTTCGTTTCTTGTCTTATTTTTTAAATATTTTTATTAGTGTTATTTTAAGGTATTATTTTTAATAGACTTTAAATATCTGGAGATCAATTGTATTGTTTTATTTAAAAACAAATTTCAAAGGGTAAGCTCTTTATAATTTTTATTAGATATTTTTTTATTAATTTATTTGTTTATTTTCTATTAAAACATATTTATTATAGGCAAAATGATACCTGCATTTTACAATGAATTTTATGATGCAGAACAAGAAGAGCAAAGGCAAGAACTAGCATATTAAATTACAATTACGTTTCCCTATTACAAGTTTTTTGAATATTTATCAAATACTATTTTAATTTCAGTTTTTTAACATAATTTTTATCAGTTTGAAGCTTAATATTTTTTTGCAGTATAGTATCAAAAAGACAATTAAATTATCTTTCAAATAAAGTATTGCAAGCTACCCCTTTCTATTTAAAAAAATAACGGGTAGCTACCCCTAAGAAGCTGTTGACGTTAGAATTTAAATCGTTGCGTTAAAAAGTTTTAAAAAATAATTAAAAATTAACGTGTTTCGATATTTTTTCATAAAAAAAATAACAACGCCAAAAATGTATTTATTTCTTACTTATGCCGTTCACTGTATAATTACATTATAACAAAAACTAAAACCTAACCATGTTTAAAAATTCACACAAACTAATACAACAAACAACCAAAGTTAACGAAAAACTATGTGACAGTGAGGCGAAAGTGAGGTTAAAAAAGACACAGAAAGACCTCTTAGGGTCTTTCTATTTCCTAACATTCGGATTTTCATTCGGATCTCCCGATTCTGTACGATGATGCTTACGCGGTGCGATTTTGGTATAGAAATAGAAATAGGTAGAAAATTTCTTTCTATCAACGTTCGGCGGTTCCCCTGCTGGTATTCTACTTTTGTACAGATATGATTGCATGAAGTTTGTTTTTAGTTTATTTTGGCCACATACGTAACAATAATGGAATACTGTGTGGTATCAATACAAAAGGATACCATTATTCTTATTTCTTCTGTCGACTTGATGATAATTTGAATTTAATATTATTTGTTTTACTTACATTCATAAGTTCCCAACATTGTGTTATGCTATTAATATCATTAATATTCAACTTATCCATGGTTAATAATTTAAATTATTTTCGAAATGAAAAATATAACCCCAAATATGACATTAATGACATTTTATTTGGATCTCGCGATGTAGTTTCTGAACGGTTACTCTGAGTAACTACCAAACATACATTTCTAATCACGTGGTCATACTCTCCTCTACTCACTGGAGTAAGTTTATGAACGTAGCCTAAGTGGTATTTCTATGTCTTTTTTAACCTCACTGTCACAGTCGTCATAGTTTTTCGTTAACTTTGGTTGTTTGTTGTAATAGTTTGTGTGAATTTTTAAACATGATTAGGTTTTAGTTTTTGTTATATATGTAATTATACAGCTTCTTAGGGGTAGCTACCCGTTATTTTTTTAAATAGAAAGGGGTAGCTTGCAATACTTTATTTGAAAGATAATTTAATTGTCTTTTTGATACTATACTGCAAAAAAATATTAAGCTTCAAACTGATAAAAATTATGTTAAAAAACTGAAATTAAAATAGTATTTGATAAATATTCAAAAAACTTGTAATAGGGAAACGTAATTGTAATTTAATATGCTAGTTCTTGCCTTTGCTCTTCTTGTTCTGCATCATAAAATTCATTGTAAAATGCAGGTATCATTTTGCCTATAATAAATATGTTTTAATAGAAAATAAACAAATAAATTAATAAAAAAATATATCTAATAAAAATTATAAAGAGCTTACCCTTTGAAATTTGTTTTTAAATAAAACAATACAATTGATCTCCAGATATATCTATTAAAAATAATACCTTAAAATAACACTAATAAAAAAATTTAAAAAATAAGACAAGAAACGAAAAAACACAAATATGAGATCAAATAAAAACGTTGAAAATGTAGCACAAACCAAATGTAAACACACCCCGTGATTACACTCTAGAAAAAGTTAGGTTACTGAAATTTGAAATATAACCATGATATAACTAAATTTCCCCAAATAAATCCAATGTTTTTGAAAAGTTAGTATAATCAAGTAAGAGAACATAGAGAAACCCGAACGTTTCCGATCCATCGTAGAGAATTGTTTCTGCGGTGCGCTTAGGCGATAGAAAGACATTTCCTTTCTATACCTATATCTTGCTCTTCTCTATTCTTTATAAGTTACGCGGTTCCCCTGCAGGTTTTCCCGTAGGAGGAGCAAACTCTCAATTATAGGCCAGGCAGAGATAGGTTCAAGGTCTAATAAGGCGGGTTTCTAGAACTTAAGAGGAAAAACCAGAAGCAGTAGGCTATATGAAATGGCCCCTATCAAGGCTAGCGAACTATATCAAAAAGGGCAGTCCACTTTGTAATCACTATAATTTATTTTAAAAATTTATTAAATTAAAAGGCAGAAACTTGGATACACATAAAACTAGATTTATTCCTTGGGAGATTAAAATGAATGAATCCTTTTATCAATGTACCATCAGAATTCAACAAAATAGTAGTTGATGAATTTCTTATCTCAGATTCCTTTAAACTCGAAAGAATCATTTGATTCTAATGAAAACAAAATTGCTAAGTTATTGAAATTACTAATACATGGTTTTGTTTTTACTATGCAATACTAAATATTTTGTATATTTACATATTTTCGATAAACCTTTTTAGCAAATCGAAAAGTTTATTAAAACAGTTATTCACAGAACTTTTTAACAAAAACCTCCACGTTTACTTAAAAAATTAGCTTTTTTAGTTGAATGACAGCTGTTTCGATATATATATTATCATCTTCAGATTGACATATTGAAGTCAGCGGCTTTCTCTTTAAAAGAAAAAAAAAACATCAATTACAAGTAAACTTTAATTATTTAAGTATACAAACATAAATATAATTATTTAAATTGATATTTGCCAGAAACAATTTTCCAAGCAGAAGGCGTTATTTTCATGCAAAAATTAAATAAAAAAAAATAAAGTTTCAATAAAATAGTTTCCCATCGAAATTTTATGAGGGCGTCATCACTTAAATTGTTATCCTTGAGATATTTCTAACAAGAAAATCGGTATATAGAGATATATCTAACTGTAATTACTTGAAAATGTAAAAAATATCTGTAAGATGCCACTTTACTAATTAACAGTGTTCATTCCGTTGATTCCGTCTTAATTATTTTCCCATCGACTGAAACAAAATTATTTAATTAAATTTAAAAAATCCTACGGTTATCAAATCTTACCATCCATTCCTTCCTGCTCTTCTGCTCGTCGTTTCCGTCCAAATCTATCTTTGAATGTATTCGGAGGCGGTAAAGGTTCCATTCCCAAAACCTACAGTTATTGAAAAGAAAACAATCTTAGTAAATCATCCTTCACTCACAATGTTGTACATGATATATATCACAGTAATTGTTGAAAATAGGTTTGGGGAGTTTAAAAAATTATATGAAGAGGAAATAAAAGATAAGATAGGAGGAAAAATTGTTGATACAGTTATTTTCACGATCTAAGTAACTGACCTGACGTGATATTCAACAAAGCCAAACAAGTATTTGCAGTGACAAAATCGTATTTATTTTGTTGTTGACGAATAATAATTTTTTTTACCATAAAACTCTCTAAGACATTTGGGTGGGTCATTGTAAATCTGAATATGGTTTTATTATTTAAGTCAGTTTCTTAAATCGTGAAAAGAACTATACTTTAGCCAGAGCCGAGAACTTGTAGTGCCTTTGAAGAAAGAGCTATCCAACAAGCAGAAAACCAACCAAAGCATTGGAACTTCATTCTTAACACATGATAACAACAAAAATTCAATTTACCATGGAAGTAGAAAAAAACAAACAAATATATTTCTTCGGCGTGGTAATTACACGAGACTACCTACAAAATGGATCAAAAACCATCTAAAACAAAAAACCAGCGGCTATTAACACTGGTAAACAGAGTATTATGAGCCAAGATACCTCAAAGAAGAAATAGAACCCTACAAGCAAATGTTTACCACAAAAAATACATCAGTTGGGAGATAAAAATAAGAAAAAACAGGGAAAAGAACGTAACATAAGATCAAACCTATTGCACATTGTATTCTCCACATCTGATATGTTCCTGTCCAAATTGGGGAAAAAAAAGTCGAAACTATTTTTAAACCAACAAGTAAAATATCAGTAAAGGACCAAAAATGTAAATTAAAATCAACATGATTTTATAGAATACCATAACCTTCCATGAGAATAGAATTTATAGTGGTTGTAAGAATATTCTTGCAGCAAAAGTAATGAATACTAAAGATGCATAATAAAGTCTCATAAACGTTAAAAAAATTAGCTATAAGTTTCCTGCAAGTGCAAAAGATTAGCTTAAATTAAAATGTAGATAAAATTGTGAAAGACAAAAAAATAAAATAAAAAACCTTATAAAAGTTCCTTAGAGGACCTTTATGACTCTTGCACTCTTCCAAGGGGTAAATTTACTGCAGAGTCTGAATGAAATTCGTTTTATAACTAGCGTTCTTGGGAGCAATTTTGCTCTATAACAGTAGATGGCGGAAAACTTAATAACACTGAGGTAATTTGCTATATAAAGGTTCTATAACAGGACTTACACTACTAATAAGTATTCTATAGAGAAAATCTTACGTTCGTGAAATTTTTGTTGTATAATTAAGGTACTAAAAATAAATTGAAACAACCTTTATAAAATTTGGCTTCAGAATATTCTTACAGTAAATTAATTTCTGAATTGCTGAGGGAGATAAATACAATTAACAAAAACCATTGCCGAGCTAAGGGCTCTCTCTCAACCCCAACCTTTATAAATCACCTTTCTCTTATAATTTAACATTATAAGTGAAATGAGCTATGGGAAAGTAAGGAGAATTGGCACAAGAGTGGCAGACTATAAACGAAATTGCGGCGAGAGCCTGAATTTACGGACAGGACGTAGTTAAATACAGGAGAATCCATAGTAACCCCAAAAGATTGAAGTGGGACCGGCGATCGGTCGGCTCCTAGGGAAAAAAGTTCCTGCTGTGATAAAATTATCAAATTTTAAATATTACCCAAGTCATAGGTCATGATTATGATATGAAAAGAAATTGCTTGGAAACTTTGCTGTAGTTTTTAAGTCATTACTCTTTTTTGCTTGAACTACAACTAGTTTACACAAAATATTACTGTTTTTTTTTGCGAATGGAAAAGTAGAGATTTAAAAAGAAAGTCTGTATATAAAGAAAATGTGTCAATCACTTACTCCAGGACATAAAACTGTTAGACATGATCCTTTAATGAACCTTGATAAACTGTTGCATAAAAATTAAAAACATTTGTTTTAATTCCAGGATCGAATTAAATAAAATTGTTTCAATAACACCTGATAAAGAAGTATGATAGGAGAAAATAAAGTGTCAATAACGATTTTTCCTTTTATCTTTCAATCTTTCAGTACTATTTATTGTTGCAAAAGAAAAAAATGTGCCTCTTTAAAAAAATATATAAATTTTAATTTTACACTCTTCTTATTCAAAAGATTTCCAACCCTGGGACAACCAGCAAAACCTGCAGTCGCCAACACGGGTGATGAGAAGAGAATCGTAACATATGTAAAAATACAAAACTGATAACCACATGAAAACATTCAGACTGTATTTGGATGCAATAGAAATTTACAAAAAAAAAAAAATGACACCACACATTTACCAGAATTTTGGCACAAAAGGGATTAACAAAAAAGGACCACTCGGAAAGCCTACACATTTAACTTTATCCTGTTTCCATATTCTGAAAATTCCTTTCATTAACTCGAATTTTTTTTTAATTTATATTTTTTTCCACCTCTACCTTATACAACAGCCAATCAATTTTTTTCTAAACATTTGCTTTATTGTTCCTCTCCTATTTCCTAACTCATTCCTCTTTATACCCTTTTCCAAATTATTATTTTTCTCGTCATTCTGCTCCACTTTTACCTCCCCTCACTCTCACTACTATTTTTTTCCTACCTTTTTTATTTCCCTTCCATAACGTAGCACCTTTTATATCATTAACTCTATTCCTTTCCCAAACCTGTCCTTATCATTCCCAAATCCAGCAAAATAAAAGTTTAATTACCTTATGAATTTGTCTAAAAGCGATTAACCTGAGCGCGTGTTGAGCCGAACAAGTAAGATCTTCGCGATGTTGTGCGGATAATGCAAAACAAGCGTCTGGCGAATCTTTTTCACATGGATCAGCAAGTCCCGGTCCTCCAGGTAGTAGAATACCGCTGGCAACGGCCTCCATCACGCGGCGCAGAGCATCGCCTGGCGAAAGATGAGTCTGTCCGGGCACCGAAGAAATTACTTTTTCTGTTAACAATTCCATAGCCTATACAAAAACAATAATTCATTTTAGTTTTTTGTTGTTCTATCTATTTATAAAAACATTTTTACTTACCCATGAAGATAGAGGGGCCCATGTAGGAACTCTTTCGCACAGATCTCTTAAAATCCTGATAATTATCACGCAAGAATGTAGACCCAAAGCCCTAGCCTAAAAACGACGTTTATTAATAAGTTTGTTAAGAACATGTTTGGTAACAACAAAATTATGGCTATTCGAAAATAAATTTAAACGCATTGACTGTTTTTTATTTGTTAAGAGCTTTTTTTAAATATTGGTTATATCCTTAAGAACATTATAGTTTGTGTTACTGTTTCACCAAGATAAAAACTAGACTACGAATTACTACCTGGCCCAGGTACTTCTTCAAATTTCACTATTTTATATTCTTAAACGCAAATAAATTACTCAGCTATAAAAATGATTGGTTTCATTAAATAAACCCTTATTTGAGACCCATTGTAAATATTAATAACAAAATAGAACTATGAGGATGATCTGAAATTTTCCGAGCTCAAGGTGAATCCAAATGAAAGAATTAATTCATTTGTCGACAGTTTCTTACTTAAGTTTAATTTTGAAAGCAAAGTCGTGTGAGTGAGTTGAGGTGGGTGTTTGTGTGAAAATGTCTATTTTGGCGGTTTTTGTCTCTTATTTATCTTTCGGACATCTTCATCATTTCAGTTTCCATGTAGGAATCTATTTATATTTTTTAGGGGATTCTACTTTCTTCAATTTCCCACAATATCTCACTTATTATATAAGAAATTATGACAGTTTAGTCTCGGGAATGATTGCGACTAGGCTACGGTTTTAAGGGAAAAATTAATTTTCAGATTATATCGTTCAATAAAAAAAATTAATACAAAAATAAAATATTGATTTTTAATTTACCTGTTACTCAAAATATTATTCTCATGAATGTGAGAGGCATATTCAAGGCAATTGTGAGAATTGAGATCTCTGTGAATGATGTTCATTGAATAAAGATATGCCATTCCAGCAGCTATATCTTTAACAAAAGAAACTCTTTGTTCCCAAGGAAAAGGTTGGCAAGACTCATGTAATAAAATCTTTTAGAATTTGGAGATTCATCTAAAAGCCTGCTCATAGAAGAACTACTTTCCTTATCTAAACATTGATCATCAGACAGATGGTTACCACTCATGTAACCCTCATCCTTTCTTTTAAATAATCTCTCTTTATAGATTGATAAGTTGCTGGGTGTTCTGGAGTTTCTGAATATTTTGGAGCACTGCCCAGAATCCTAATATAACCATTGTGTGATTTTATAAAAAACTATCTAGGTGTAGCAAGTGCTAAGAAATTAATGGAAAGTTGAGATTGTTGGGTCACCTTAGCGCTAGGAAGCGAACGGAGTTGGTAAAAGAAGAAGAAGGAATAGCAATACAAAGCAGAAATTTAACCTGGGAAGAAACCCAAAAAATATCAACCAACAGAAAATAATGGAGAGACTAAGATTTATCTTAGATAAATTATATTATATATAATTAATTATATTTAATGATTTTCGAATTAGTTTAGATTGATTTGGTGCTGCGAATTTAACCATTGAGTTATTGTAAGTGAATCACTGCGTGCCGAGCGAAGCGAGGTTCGCAGCACCTAATAAATCTAAGATAATTTAAAAATCATTAGTTATAATTAATTTGGTACTGCTAATCTCGCTTCGCTTCCAACTTAATTCAGAGTTTAGGTTGATTTCATGATTCATTTATTATAACTCATTTAAAGAACAGTAAACAACTAAAAGGTTAAATTAACTTTCACTATTTATTCGTAAAATACTTTAAATGTAATGACGGCCGTTTCGCATCGTCAGATCGTCAATCTGACGATGCTAGTTCTATAGCGAAACGGCCGTCATTACATTTAAAGTATTTTTTACTGTTCTTAATAAGATGAACTTTCACGTAGTAAGGGTTTGTACAATAAATTTCTTTAACTCATCTATGTTTAAATTTGGTATTATTATAAATGAATGACTGCGTGCCGAGCGAAGCGAGGTTCGCAGCACCAAATCAATCTAAACTAATTTAAAAATCATTAACTATAATTAATTTGGTGCAAATCAATCTTAAAAATCATTAACTATAATTAATTTGACATTTTCATATGCCTCTCTACATTATGGTAACCTGAATTTACCTTTCTCTTTTTGGTCTCATTCCCGGTATGTGTAGAATATTCCAATTTTGGAGATTCTTTTGAAAAACATTGCTGAATAGACGTTTCTTAAATAGGAAAAACTATTTTTTATTGTAATCAAAGGTAATCAAATTACAGCAAAAACAGCGAGTACTGTTTTAAGAGACTATATAAGTCATGTACCTTTGTTAGGTCGAAAACTTTTCAGACCACCCTCGTAAACTGTGTTTAAATTGCATTATAAAAAACATAAAAATGTCTAGGTAGCTTTCAAGTAACGGTAATAAATTTAGTGACTTTTTTTTTGATTTGTCAAACATCAACGCATCCAAACTATTATTAAATTAATGAAATAGAGAAAGTTGGGATTGATTCTAGGCCATCTATTATCATTATAATTCATCAATGTGATTTTGGTGAAATTCAATTTAAAAAAAAATGTTTTTGCTCAATTAAGATAAACATAGAGCATAAATCATGAATGCGTTTATTCTTCCAAAGATGACAAACATTTTTAAATAACATTTTTATTAAAATTTAATTGCTAATAAATGAAGAGCAGTAAATCGGATCATTTTTTAAACCGAGTTTATTCAACTTTTAGTAGAACTTCTTCGCGAAAATATTTTTTATCAATTTTAACCTGATTTGCTTCGGCTTAGAAGTATTTGCATTACTAATGAATTCATGAATGAATTATAAACACTGTACTGCCAACTCCAAACAAATATAGTATAAAATACTGTAATTTTGTATGTGGCGCAGTCAGACGGATACTTAAACGCTCTTATAGCTCAGGTTGGAAACAAAATATGCGAACGACAAAGTAAAATAAGATCTAAAATGATTTCGCGGATACACAACGGTGTGAGATAAAACACAAACCTGAAACCATTTGGTATGTCTGAGGGCTGCCAGCGCCTGGAGACACTTGCCGCGTGAGAGAACATCCCGGTCGAACCCACCGCTCGCAGCTTCTAGACATCAAGAAAAAGGGTGTTTGACCATCGCTAGCTCACCATCGCCACCGTCAAGTCGACGCCCCATAATTAAAAAATAAGGCTAATGGCGACAATGAGCCGGTTGGTCAAAAATCCTTAAGTCCCACACCACCTAAAATTGCTTCTTCGGAATTCAAGATAGTACAGTTATTGTTACATAAGTATTGGACTGGAATGTATAAGGAATGTTAATTTAAAATATAAAAAGATATATTTCTACCGCAAGATTATTTTTAATCCAACGAACGATTCAAGTTGCATCCTATGCAGTTCGTAAACAAAAACCATTCAACTTAATGAAATGATTGATAATCTGGGAGTAGAAACGTTTTTTTTAAAATATTCTCAAACATATAAACTCTTATGATTAGTGCGACTTTGTCCAATATTTATCAATTTATCTTCAAGGTTTAAGCTGTATGATAAAACATTTAAAAATAGATACCGGAATTAGACGTTAGAGTTAATAAACGTGTTTTCTAAAATGTACAATGGATCAACGAGCAATAGATACATTTTTTTTAAATCAAATTGTTGCTAATGGGTATAAATAAATAAAAGTAATGGTAATAATGAAACATATAAATAAAGAAATGTCATAAATTTTTCAATTTCTGTTTTTGGTGAATTTTTAGAATCAAATCAAATCAAAAGTTATATGTTAACCTATTAGTGGCAGTTTCTAACTTCTGCACAATAATTACAATTATTTTTCCAATGTACTGAAATTTTTATATTTTTGACATACGACCTATTGGACAATCAAAAACGAATATTACCTACTGGAAGAAACAAATTTGGAACAAAAGGAAACTATAAAAAAAGGGATTATTAATTAGTTTATTTAAAATGATAATGTTCTAAACACAATACCAGATTGGTACCAGAAGGAAGGACTCAAATTAAACAATTGTTATTCCGTTCCAACACAGATCAATATCAAAATACCATTGGATTTTTCATTTGAATTACATTTGATTTTAATAAATCGAATAAAATCATTTACATTGTTCGATTTTCGATTGATTTTATATGTGACAAAACATTCGAGTTTGGCAAAATAGAACTGTATCTATTTTCCTTCGATATTTCATCTGATTTTTGTGATTAAGGGGCCTATTCTGTAATTTATCGTTAAGTAACGACGTCGTTGCATTAACGACTATAATGTGAACGACAATTTTTAAAAACGTATTCTATAAAATTATCGTTACATTAAAATCTAGTGACAAAACATAACGATAATATTTGTCTGATTGTATAAAGGTTGGTATTAATTTTTGACATCTTGTACGTTTGTCAGTGTTTTGTGCTGGTTTGTTAGGTTAGGAGAAGTTTGTTGATAGAGGTTTATTTAAAATGGAAAACAAAAGTCGTTCCAGCAAGACAACAAGGGCACAATATATACTTTATTTAGATGAACTCAGTACAAATAAAGCATTCAGAGATAAAAAATTTGATCTTTTTTTTTTGGCCATTTCTTCCTCGTTTTGAGGGAACCTTATATGATTGTTAATTAGATGATCAATCATAACAACTTCATGAATTGACCTACTAACACTAGCTTGTGATGATACATTTAAATAATCTACACTCAGATTTTTGATAAATCCCATGAGCTAAGAAGTGAATGGTTGTGAAAAACCTAATTATGGAAGGTGTTCTAGTATTTCCACTACCTTGATTCAAAAAAGGCAACATGCCCTGGAATAATTCATTAGCAGCTTCAATGTTTAGTCGATACATGTGTCGGAACACTTCGTCTGGTAATTCAATCTCGTAAAACTCGAAAAGATGTCCTTATCTGTCTAAAAATATAAGTTTATACTTTAAATTACTCTTCTACCCTCACATGAGTTTACCTTCTGTTTAATTCATCTCAAACAATTCGTAATAATTGATCCATGTCTTTTTTTTTAAATGGACAATCCCAAAAAGCACAACAACTACAACTTAAAAAGCCTTTTACAACGACTTCCTAACCTGATAACGATCGCTGGAGAGCTGTCGTTAGGCAACGACATAACAGAAGACATTTTGTCGTTATTTAACTGCAGTCGTTATGATGCTGAATATATAAAGTCGTCTAGTAATGATAATCGTCCGTAAACGACATCGTTACTGGTTACAGAATAGGCCCCTAAGTATGTGCATTTATTGTTATTACATTTTTGGACAAAGATAATTCAAATGTTTGGTAAGGATTAATTGTTTATAAACAAATACATACTGAAATTATTTTCAGATAAGATGCAGTCAATATAAAACTGAAAAGTAGAAAATTTTTTCTACCTGCACACAAAATAAAGAAACTTAATATTTTCTATACCAAGCTTGGGCGTTTTCTATAAAAAAACAACTACTTCCTGGGCTATAAGCCCCAACGGACATTGAATTAAATTCCAATAGAAAACGTCAATACTCAAAACCATGTCTGTCGGATTTGCAAATGTAATTCAATGTCCGTTGGGACATATAGCCCAGGAAGTAGTTGTTTTTTCATGGAAAACGGTCAAGCTTGGTATAGAAACTATTAAGTTTCTTTGCCTTGGGTGCAGATAGAAACAATTTTCTACTTTTCAGTATTAATTGTTTATGTTTTGCAAGAACTTTTGGCTTGTGATTAGTTTTTTTATTTATACTGTTTAACAGCCGTGCTGCCTGTCAAAAGCATTTTAATTATGATTTAGAAAAATTTATTGTTGCGAACATAACCACAAAGAAAAACCAAAAAATTACTTTTTCAAATTAATGACAGTTCAAATTGACTTATAAGTCAAATACAAAATGAAACAAATATAAAAGGCAATTTTTAGAAAGGTGCAAGTTCGCCTCCGATTTAATATCAAATATTTTATCAAACGTAAAAATCCAATAGTCTAAAGGCATCTTAAAAGTGATCCTGAAATAAAAACTGACTTGGGGCTTCAAACAAAAAATGCTTCACTGATATAGCGACCAAAACTTTGCAGAAAATGAAATGATTAGCTTGTTTGGGAATAACAGGAGCGATGACAACGTGTATCACATCAGCCTTAGAGGCAGTACTGGGTCTTCCTCCTCTGCAACATTGCATGATGAAGGAAGCAATAGCAACGAATAAAAAAGTAAAAACTTGGAAAAATATCCGTTAATCAATTATTGTGCCAGCCAGGTTTGACTTTGGCACACTGTTTCAAGTGGTTGGAGAAGGTGAATTAGAGTTCATGGAGGATTTACTTTGAAAAATCCTTCACTTGCTTCTTTTATTTTGTCACTATGGGAAATTTTTTAAAAAAATTACAGGGTGAAACAAGTGAAATGAAAACACCTATTTTTTTGACTGTCTGAGAATTAGGAATAACAGATGGTCATGGGAACATGGAACAGCGGATTATTATGAAGCGAGTATGCAAAAAAAATCTAGGACTAGAGAATGAGATGTGATTAGGGACACAATAAGCTACGCTGCAAATTGAAATCGGAAGTTACTCGAGTCAAAGTTAGTCTATAAATATAAACCATGCATTAAAAAACTAACAGAACACAAAATGACAGAAAGTGAGCGAAAAATAATGGACTTTAAGAGATAAAAGAGAAAATAAATTCCAGTAGAATTACATTACATTTAAATATTTGTAATAAAAGGTGTGTTAAATAAAGCAAGAAGATTCAAATTATCAATTGATAACAAGTCAGTTGTATGTAATCGTCCATAGCATTCCAAATATATATATTTTTTAATTTTTATTGCTAATTTTTCGATGCATTGTACATTTTACTTAATTCCTTAAAAAGATAGATGGGACACTGTTGAATAAAAAACTATCTGAAAAAAATGTTCCGATATTAGTTATAAAAAAAGAAAATTTAACATTTCAACTAGGTTAATATGTCAGACGAAATAAATCTCATTTACATCAATAAACGTGACAATTATTATAAGGATTATTTTTCTTTATAAAACCACGTTTTACACATACACATCGCAAAACCGATAAACAATTAAGAGAAAGAAGAAATTCAATTAAAATATGATTGCATCAGAATTAAAAGAAAAAAAGTTACATCCGAAAGAAAATCAAAACCATAAAAAGGAAGTTAAATGAAGACTTTATATCATAGGGAAATAAAGAATATTCGATGCGAATATAAATTCGACTCAAGCAACGGTTTTAGTTTTAAATTATTCAAATGTCACTCTTTTTTGTTGATCGAAGAATACATTAATTAAAACTTAAAAAATGAAAGTGTAAAGAAAAATATAACTTGTAAACATTTTCCATTAAACTGGACAAAATATAAATCTAATTAAGTGACGGTGTTGTTATCAATAAAAAGAGGATAGAAAACTGTAGAAAATGAAGAGTCTATTGGAATTTAGTACTGATAAAATATGTAGAAAATAAAAAGTAGTTGGAAACTTGACTGATATTTTCTGTAAAAACTGTAGAAAATGAAAAAATTGTGGTAACAATACAAGAAATAATTTTTATAAGGTGCAGTCCATTAAAAAACTGAAAAAGTAGAAAATTGTTTCCACCTGCACCCAGGGTCTACGAGTAGTTTTCTTCCCGTTGATTTGCAAATCGATAGAGATGGTTTTAAGTATCGACGAAGTCGGTCGCCATCACGTTTTCTTTGGAATGTAATTCAATGTCCGTTGGGGCATATAACCTAGGAAGTTTGGTATAGAAACTGTTTTTTTACTCTGGGTGCAGGTGGAAACAATTTTCTACTTTTTCAGATTTATGGTAATTTAGAAGTTTGAGTAAGGAGGAACTAGAAATTAGCTATCTTCCAAAGGTTATCAAATTGAAAGAGAAAATAAGAGAAGTAACGTTGGTTTTTAAAAACGTGTTTACGTTCGAACAATCCTGATAGTGTTAACTCAATTAAAAAAAATGTATATAGGATTTATTTCAACATCTTTATCACCTAGTTTGGAAATAAAAATTAACACATTAATCGAAAATTGGTTATAAAATATATGTGCTTTTTATTTACAATTTCTGTTTGAATAACTTGGTAAAGTTTATAAAATAATCTTGTAGTTAAGGCACGAGTTAACGAAAAACCGACATATCTGAAACTATGTCGAATAAAAGGAAATATTAGAAGACTTTACATGTTCTGGAAGCTTTCAATTGAGAATATATAAAAGTAATACGGTTGAAGGTGGTAAGTTTTGATTTGATATGAGATAATGTCAAAAATCGAAGTAAAGCAGTATGTTTAGTGGTGAATTTGTAATAAAAGTTGAAATTACTATATAAAATACAAATTTACCTCTAATAGAAAAATCAGATTGAAAGATATGATGAGATCAAACAGAACGTTGACGTATTTTTAACCAATTTTTGATTTTTTAAAAATAAATTTTTGTAATCTCGTGTTTCTTCAAATCCGTTTAATCAGACAACTTTAGCAGTAATCCACACAAAAACTATTTTTATTTGGCAGCTATAGTTATTCACAACCTCTCAAAAAAAAAAAGAAAATCTTTTTCCAAACAGGTTCTTACACTACCTTAATTTGGTGATGAGTTATTAAATAATTATGCAATTGCTTTAATAATCATTATTTTAAGAATGCGTTCCGGGAAAATCTAGATAAATATTCACACTTTCAATTCAACTATTTAGTATAATTTTTATAAAATGAAATTTCGAAAACGGTCCTTTTAGTCTCGCTATCCGTAGACAGCGAAAATACGAGAATGTTCTACAAGCTTTGAAACGTGAAAATAAAAAGGCGTTGAAAAGTGGACGAAGCCAGCTCGATTTAATATTCGATACAATAAACAGCGAGTTAATTGAAAGAAACAATCTGGATTTCACAAATAATCATGATATCGATATTTTAATTGAGAAAGTTAAAAGAACTGTCAAGATTTTTGTTAACTTTTCACTATATTATGAACCTAACAGAAATGTTCTTTTAACACTTCAAGCAAAACAAAAGTATTATCTAGAACAAGTTTTATGATAAGACCAATTTGCAAAGAGAAACAGAATCAAAGATTAAATTAAAGCAATTCTGTACACTTTTATACATCGAAAAGAAAAACGGATTACAAAAATTTAATTATTCACGATTAGTTCAACATATCCTTGTTCTTTATGCCAGCTCTGATCAGCTTAAACCCTGCACAATACTGTACACCCTCCTTGTTCCTAAATACTTAACACGTTCTTCTAGTTACCTGGCTGCTCTCGAACTACCGGACTGGTAAATTGTACCAGAACGTTTCCATCTTTTCCGGCAACGTTTAATCCGGCTTCTGGCGCATTTATAGATACTCTATAAGCTTCTTCTGGAGATATTTGTTTCAATGCAGACGGCAGGAGTTCGACTACTTTTTTAAGTAGAGTCAACGTAGGTTTATCGGCACAAAGGACCACTAGATGTACGTTCGTTTCGCCGCGAAGAATTAATCCTTTCGAAAGATGTCCTACGCGCATAACGCCCTTAAGTATCCTACTATTGTCGCCTTGGTTGAAAGTGAACCTAAAAAGATATTAACGTAAATAATATAACCAATAGATAACTATAATAAAATTCAAGGAGGAAACAAAAAGATATGGCTTAACCATAAATCCGTCAAAAATGGAAATTAAAGTTAATGTGGAAAAAGACAAACAAAACAAAAATGAAAGGAAAAAAGGGATCAAGTAATCATAACAGATACTGGAAGAGAAAACAAAAAAAAATCAATAAGAGATTATTGAAAGGAGTACAGAGAGTAGTTGAACTATTAACCACTGTGATAAAATCCAAAAAAAATTATTAATGCAAGAAGGATATATGAGACTAATATGACCCACATCCTTAGACACAAGCAGCAGAGAAAAGAAAATATGGAGTAGCAGAAAAAAAAGTAGAATTAATATAACTGAGCGAAAGATTTAGGATAACAAGTGAATTAAGAACCTAAACGACAAGAAAAAATATTAGATAAAAATAATAGATATGCGAAAAAAATAAAAAAATGCGTTAAAAGAAGATATGGATGGAGACCGCGTAGCAATATATAAAAAATTGGAGAGAAAGAAGAAAGGAACCGGAAGAAGTGGAGTAACATTACTAAGACTTGTAGATGGGATTTGAACCAAGAAGCTTAGGGGAACTTTTTTATCAGAGTCCTATTATATATCGATATCCGGTTTCTGGTTTTTTATTAAAGCATATTAGCACTACTTTGCAAAAATATATTAAAAAAAATTTTTAAATCAAATATTTTGGGAGAAAACTGGAAATTGAGAACTCCTAAATGTTTGCAACTTTCACTACAGATACGTCACTAACTCATATAATATGAAGTAAGCCACTTTCTGATTTAGATGTTTTATGAACTTATAGCTAAAAGCCAGTTACAAAAAGGCCAATCTAATTAGAAGTTTGAAGAACTTTCAAAATATATGAGTGTTCTGTATCTTACATTTGTCTACAGTTTATAGGAGCTTGACGTTTAAATAAAATATAAACATTGTCTTAAAATTTTTTTAGTTAGTTTTTTTCCACGTTTTTTTTCAAATTTGAATAATGTCAATATCATATAAATCTTGTTTTGTATCATACTGCACGAACACAACAGTTAGAACTCCTCATAAAAAATTTGTAACCGTGCCTGCAGTAAAAGTTAGACGAAAATTGTGGTTTGAGGATCAAAATTTTAAAAAAGAAGACGACAGAATTGCGGTTCTATGTCGACCCTTATGTAGCTAACTTTACTTTTGGGTTATCTACGTCACAGAACGAATGGCGGACTATTTAAATTATCCAAAAGTTGAATTTTCAAATCGACATAAAAACCGTGTGATAATAAATACAACAAAATTAATTGATTTCCTTGTACACCCCTAACCATAAACATTGAGAAAACATCATATTTTTGTAAGTTTAACACCCCATTGTTGATATGAGCCTTATTGCATTTTCGTTATTTTTTGGTTAGGTGTATAAGATATACAGCAGTACACACTCATGAGTTACACCAACTTTTATAAGAACAACATCAGATATATCCTGTTTAACTCTAGTTCTGAATTATGTCAACTATGTATGATTTTAACAAAATAAAGAGGGTGATTTGAAGATAGATCTTGATATTGAAGATTAAATCTAGTCGAAGGTTTGACTGACATCTAGGAAGATAGAAGTAGTGATCCTGGACTTAGCTAGGGCTAGGATTAAGGGAGTAAGAGTAATGAACGTCTAAAGTGAACATTAGCCCTCGATACACTCGGGCAGCAAAAACCAGCTAAGTGGTGCTAATGCATTTATGCACACACAACTGTTTTCCGCCTACCTTTATGACTATTAACATTTTTTTAAATGTTATGGTTGAGCATCGAACCTGTGCGGCCTGCGTGAGATGCAAGCAGGCTTTTGGAAAATAATTTCGTATTGTAGAATGTATACTATTATGTATTTGCTCACCTTCATCAAGAGGTATTCAGAATCGGACGATTCCTTTAAAGATAGAATGCACTCTATTGTGATAGTGTTCTAGATTTTTTTGTTTTAGAATTTATAGAAGTTATTTTGAGAAAAGCTCTATTGTGGAATTGGTCGAAATTTACATTATTTTTGATTTAATTATATCAAATCCAAAGCACACTTTTTCAATGCCAGAATAAAAAAACGTGGTGTTATGAATTTTCCGCCCTTGGGTTAATAAACAATACTTTTCGCCCTATTTTTGGGGGTCATATGATTGGTTATCCGGTAAGGTAGGCGAAAAAGTTAGGATAGAGGTAACGAGCACAATCTCATAAGGCAGTTAGACTCAAAAAATGTCCACAGAATAGTAGCAAATAATCTAACGAGGACAAATTATTTATAAAAATTTTTTAAATGAGCAAAATCCGTTCCCAATGATTACTTAAAAAAAAGGAAAGGACAGACAAGACTATTATACCAGCTCTTCTGCATCTGGAAATTAAGTAGGATGAAGCTTGAAAGCTTGATCCGCCCTTACATCTCATTAGATCTATTGTATTTCTTTTTCTGTCCTTTTAAGTTCATCGTGCAACCTACTGATTTGAAATAGTCGACGATGTCCTTGAGAGGAGTCTCGGAACCTGCTATTAATCCGATAAGTAAAAAAAAGAAAAGAATAATTTGACATAACTATACATACATCAGTGAAAAATTTCAAGATGTTTCTCAAGAGTTAGTTGCCAAAACCCTTTTGTTTTTTTACCAAATGTTTCAGACTATAATTTTTTTCAAAACTTGAAAAGAAATATAACTATATTTTTCTAAGGTATTTTATATTTTATACATATTTTTCTGAGCAACAAGATTTTTACGGTTGTACGAATGGTTTACTTACAATTGGTTGTCGCGTCCGTCTTCTTTTTGCGGAGCATCGGTTTGTTTTCCTTCAGTTTCACTCTTAGGGGTGACAGGTGTAGCTGTAGCAGCAGCAGCAGCAGTAGCAGTAGTCGCCTCATTCTTTTTCCCTTGAATTTTAGCATCCGCTATTTTATCAGAAACGATCTTGAGAGCTTTTTCCGTATTAGATACAATGTTTTGTATAGATTGAAGTTCGTCTTCTTTTGGATATATTTCTGCATGGCGCGCCATAACGTGCTTGTCATCGCTGGATTCCGTTCGTCGAGGCATGCCACCGAAAAACTGCTAAAGAAAGATGGGATACATATTATATTAAAACCGGGAAAAAACTGGATAGTTGAAATAGAGCATCCTAAAATTTAGTAGCTTTCCATATTTTAAACTAAAAACAACAGAGAGATTATGCAAACAGTAAAAATGTCAGCTCTTGATCTTGAGGTGGGAATTAAAAAAGTTTCTAAATCTTAAAAGAGTCTACTTTGGAGTATTCATAGACATAGAAAATTTGATTGAAAAAACTACCTTCCCTAAGTTCCTTCATAGCAGTAAGTGATCTTTGGACATAAAAGACTCGATCTGTTTCTAGTAACAGGCAGATGCAAAAGAGTAAAGGACCTGTATTATTGAATAATAATTCCTAAAAGACAATCGTTTCTCACTCCTACAAAACATATTTATTATCTCTGTGTTTTCTTAGGAATGAGAAAAAACTCTTAGGAATTATCCAAGAATATTGCATCGTTCAATAAATCTCGGGAATAACCCAGAGATGACGTGATTCATGTCAAATCAACCTTATTTTTTTTAAAGTACCAACCTTCAAGTGACATGGTGTCAAAATTTCATGTCAAATCTACTGTGGTGAGAGTGACGTTTCTTTTGAATTTGTTCAAAAAATGGAAAAAAAACTAATATCGTGTGTTAATAAAACATTGCTATTTAATGGGAAAAAATACAGTGCAAACTCAGCAATGACTTGAAAAGTGTTATCCAGGCTCTGCTCAATCGAAAACAACGATTTGACGGTGTTAATGCTGATTTCAAACGCGTTCGAACTGATACTAGTGATGCAGAACGCTCGGGGAGGCCGAATGAAGCAGAAAAGAAAAGAAAAAATTCTACATATACAACCAGATGACCTAACCTAACCTAACCAAAGGCCATCTTCCTCTGACAGGTGCACCTTTTGCGAAAGAAAAAAAGATAGGAAATCAAAGGGCACGTGCAAAAAATTCATTTGCATGGTACATCAAACCAGTCTGTCCAGAATGCAGTAATTAACTCAAAATATCGTTGGGCTAGACTTAAGTTAAATATATTAATAGTTTGTATTTTTCAAAATAAAGTTTTTTTGTAAACACATATTTTTTTGGTTTGGGGTACCCCTATACCCTGGGTAGGAAAATGAGATTTTTTTTAATGGGTAGTGCTCCAGGATTAAGTAACTTTAAAAATAGTGTTGGATGACCGCAAAACGAAAGTTTCTGAGATTTATGAGATCGCGAACATATCGACTAGAAGTGCGTTTACGATTTTACACGAAATATTGGGCATGAAAAGGGTATTTTCCAAGTGAGTACCGCGCTTGCTCACAGTTGAACAAAAGCAACAACGAATAAATGATTCAGAGACCTGTTTGGCACGGGTTACTCACGATAAACACGATTTCTTGCGTCGATATGCGACAATGGACGAAACATGGATCCACCATTACACTCCAGAGTCGAATCGGCAGTCAGATAAGTGGCGTGCAGCCGGTGAGAGTCGTCCGAAGCGTCCGAAAACGCAACAAGCAGCTGGCAAAGTCATGGCGTCAGTTTTTTGAGACGCGAACAGTATAATTTTTATCTATTATCTTGAAAAGGGAAGAACCATCAATAGCGATTATTACATTAAGTTATTGATGCGTTTGAAGGACGAAATCGTGAAAAAACGACCCCACATGAAGAATAAAAAAATCCTCTCTCACCGTGCCACAAATCAATGAAAACAATGGCCAAATTGAACGAATTGGGCTTCGATTTGCTTCACCACCCACCACACTTTCCAGATCTGGCACCCAGCGACTACTGGCTCTTTGCTGATCTCAAAAGGATGCTCCAGGGAAGAAGATTTGGCTCGAATGAGGAAGTAATAGCTGAGACTGAAGCTTATTTTGAAGCCAAGGAGAAATCCTTCTACAAGCATGGTATCGAAAAGTTAGAAAGCGTTGGAATGATTGTATCGCACTTAAAGGTGATTATGTTGATGAATGAAAAAGAATTTTTCGAAAAAACGTTTTTTTCCCAGTTAGTCTCGAAACTTATTGAACGATTGTTACAGGGAAAGTAGACTCTAAAATTTATAGAAGTGTAATATTCATCAATCCCACTAATACGAAAATAATTCTCTTCACCACAAAAAGGAGAGCCGAAAATTTAAGATGTTGTATACACTCCTTGAAAAAAATTAAACTTCTCATCATAGATATACCTCGATACTGACTTTATAAAAAGTTCTGATAACTCATCCAAATCGGCAATTAGGAGCCATGAAAACCACACTAAAGATAAGTTTTCTGGACAATTGCAAGACTTTACATAATTTAGAGCTATTAAGAAGAATACTGCGCTATTAGTAGATAACCGAGGAAAACCATTTTTTAGTGGTTTGATATTTTTCCAGTTTTTAGGGGACAAAACCAAAGTAACTAATTGGGAATTGTTTCTCCAGTGTCTATTTCTTTGCGAATAATGAGTCGCTTTCTTGACTAGCCAATGTAGAGCGAATTTTGGTAATGGAGAGAGTTTTTAATTGACAACAAGCAGTAAAACGGCTAGAAACAATTGGGTATCATTATTCATTGAATTGATTTTCCTTGTGAAATGCTAATAATATATGTTTAGGAGAATCAATTAAGTGCGTAAATGACTTAAAACAAAACCTAAAAACCCATTTTGATGAAGTTACGTTAAAAGTACAATTATTTTATACATTTACTGCGATATGGGAGTAACCAATTAAAAAACTTTAATCAAAACTAAGCAAGCAATATAAACAACACATTTCCTGTTCCTATATTGATTATTTATTATAAATATTAAAAAATGGATATTAAATGAAACAAACTTACTGGAGGTGGACCACCAGGGAACGGTCTACCTCTATGAAATGGTCCCATTCCCATATATTCGTCCTCGTACCGTCTATCCCAATAACCGTCTTCATTTCTTCTAGCCCAATATTCCTCTCGAATAGCCTAAGGGGTTAAAATATTGCATTAACCAACAAAACAAAAAATAAGTTTGTTAATTTTTTTTTTTAATTTATTGCTACTGAACTTACGGCTCTTCTCATTTTTTCTTCTTGCAATTTTCTTTGTCTAAGCGACGGTTTGACATCGACGATTAGATTAGGATCCACCTTCTTTTTGTATTGTAACCTATGTCTCCTACCTTTCATGTGCATTTCTTTAGCGTTCGGATCACTAAAACGGCATTCGCACAATTTACAGTTGAAACTTACAACCTGCAACTATGAAAAGTTAAATAGAAAAGTTAAAGAAATGCAAAAGTTATAAGATAGTTTGGCCAATAATGACAACCATTATTCATGTGATGTTTTTGCTCTTAGCTTCAATCTTTCCAAGTACCTGGATTCGAGTTTGGCACCAATACAAACTTATAAACTATTAAACTAAGTAAACCATCCATATCTCAAATTTGACTTATGGGAATAAACCAAATGAAAAGTCAATGTCACAAAATTTTATTGATGGAAAAATGTTTAGCTACTAGTTCCGGCCTAACATAGAGGCAATCATCAGGCTATAAAAAACAGTTACGTTTAATCGTGTAAATTAATAAAGAAAGAAAGATAATATTAGTTTAAAATTGAAAATATAAAGTTGACAATAATAACTTAAATTCTCGAACAACAATTGCAAGGATTGTTGAAGGAGACAGTGTAAATAAAAAAAAGCAAGTAAAACAAAAACAAAGAACGAATGTAAAATAACAGAACCAGAGTACATTAATATTAAGATTTACAAATAATAAACAAATTAAATAATAATACAGGTTATTATAAACAACCACTATAAAATCGTCAACTGGATGATAAAACATAAAATCAAACTTATTTATACAAGTTAAAATTATTTAATAAGAAGAGAATGTTTGTGAGGTAATGTTGAGGTCAACATTAACAAGGTTAATTTAATAATGATAATAAACAAACATTTTAAAATATAGATTACTGGTCAACAACAAAGAAACAGAAACACTTAAATAAAGAACACAAACAAAATAGAAGACAAAAGTAAAATCTGTTAACACAAATCATTAAAGGGGAAGACTAAGAAATGTATAAGGATCTTTTGGCCTCAACTGTTCATTCAAACATACCACTGGGCTATCTTTAGTAGATTCATTGATTGTTGAAATACAGTGTGGAAACCACTTATGGAATCAAATTATTTGTGGGGTTAGTTTAGAAGATTATAAAAAACGCTGGGACCCGTCAACTTTGAAATTCAAATGTGAGTTTTTTAATCATAACAGGGTAATACTTGCAAGTCTGACACCGTCCATGATTTATATTTTTAATGAAACACCCTGTATATTTTTATGATTTTAAAAGCTCCTAAACAACACGATCTCAACGACTATACCATGTAAGGTCTATTATGAATTGCATTATTATGCTCTATTATGAAATGTATTTTTGTAGTTATCCTTTCTTTGAGGTCTGCAATGCTAGTTGGCTGTGTTGCATATACTTTGTTCTTGAGATAACCCCACAGAAAAAAATCCAGGGGCGTAAGGTCCGGCGATCTAGCTGGCCACTCGATAGTACCTCTTCATTCAATCCATTTATTGGGGAAAATTCCATTCGAATAATTTCTTACAATTAAGGCATAATGAGGTGTTGCTCCGTCCTGGTGGAACCAGATATTTTTATCCGGTAGGTTCGGAGCTATTGCGTTGGGATATAAGTTGGCCCACTCAGGAACAACATCGTCTCTAATCATACCCAAGTATTTTTCGGCTGTCAAATTTCCATCTACAAAAATAGGACAGATAATATGATGACCTATGATACCTGCCCAAACGTTCAACTTGTGAGGATACTGAGTATATGTCACACGCATCCAATGAGGATTCTCCTCTGACCAATATTTACAGTTTTGTCTGTTTACTTCCCTGTTCAATGTGAATGTTGATTCATTGGGAAAAAGAATTGTACCAACAGCTATTTCATTTCTGTTCAATTTAATCATAATTCTTTCGCAGAAATCCATTCTACGATCTGGATTGTCTTCTATTAGTTCTTGCACAAAAGTCAATTTATATGGATGAAGTTTTACTTTATGGAAATACCTTAGGACCGTTGTGTGACTCACTTATTTTGACGAGAAATTTGACGTGAACTTGATGTCGGATTCTCCACTACACTTAACATAATATCCACTTTCACATCATCTTCAACGAAGTGCGATTTTCTCTTTAAATGGTTTGACATGTCCAAGTTCTCTAAATTGTGCATGAATTTTAGACACAGTACCTTGTAAAATATTAGGCAAATGAGGATAACTTTGATTAAATTGACTTCTGCAATTATCGCCGTAACCAATAATCATTACAATTTCAATCCGGTGAGTCTCAGTTAAATATTTTGTTATTACTTCCCAAGATATTAGTTTTTGATTAAGAATTTACAACTGCGATATTTAAATGTCAACACATCAACAACTGACAGACATTATTTACCGATTTAGTTTAATTATATTGGCATAGTTATCTATACAATTTTTACCTATTTAGTGACAAAAAAATGTTAATAAAACACAAAATATTGATACTTAGTGAAGAAATTTGAAGTCTGCATTCAGGTAATTAAAAATAAAACCATTATTTAAAGTGTGAAACATTATTATTTTCACAATTTTATGTATTTACTATCTTGAACAAAATTATAAATAATTTCAAAATTTCACCATGTACAATTCATAATATACCCTACATTGTATAGTGGACGTGTTGCGTACACTATTTTTTCGGCAACCGTGTAGAATAATAAATCATTTAAACACATTTCTTTATTATATTTTCTCTTTCTAAAACAAAATTTCGAACATTTTAATTTCTAATTCTTATTTATATTAATATGTATATTAATATTAATGAATATTAATTCGAGCAATTGGTAATATTGAAGGGATTCAATTTGTTTGAAATGTTTGGTATATTTAAATCACTTATGTTGAAGTTAGAACAAGAAGGTACTGGTTCAGTTTGACACTGATTGTTTTCATCTGATGATTTTTGAATGGTTTTGGCAATTTTAATTTTGTTTGTAAGTGAATTGTCTATGTATCCTTTAGCGACATTGATAGACTTCTAGCCACCGTGTCTCTTCAAATTTGTGATGGCAATAATTGTGCTGTAGCAACAGCAGCTGCTGCATTGGAAATTTCGCAAGGCACATTTTCAAACTCACTATCGCTACTGTTTTCCATAGTTTTTTTCGATAATTGCGACCAAAAACCATGCAAACTTTGAAAAATCGAAATGTCAACTAATAACTTGTCAACTAACTGTCAGACGTTATTTCGTTACTATGGTAATGATGAACTGCATTCATCAAAAACATATCTACCAAGATTTTCATATTTACAATGACAATGATTAGGCCGGAAAAATGCAACTTTCTCAAAAAAAAAGCGTCCGGGAAGTAGTTACTTCCCGGACGGTTGCTGAAAAATAATCTTTCATGTTTTGAGAGTTCAGGAAGCAAGTGCTAGACAATGATACAATGTGTAAGGACCTGGATTTTTTTTAATTCTCAAGAAAGATATTTTAATATTTTTCAGACACTCTTGAGGAATAAGATCACATTAATGATTTCTGATTTCAGTTTTATCAATTGTCAAATCTCGTACATAAGAAGTTACCCTGGGTTTATACAGCGAATAAGATAAAATAAGAAAATAGAACATACGTAATTCAATGAAAGCGTTTATACATGTACTGAAATAAAATAAGAAATAAGGAATTAAATAAGAATGGACTTACTTTCATTCTTATCTTATTTTAGTTCGGAAATTGAAGTACGCATGTGCAGTCTGCAGACAGAATTATTTCATTCCTAACCTTAAATATTTTTTCGCTCTTTGTTTTCGTTTACTGTTTCCAAAAATGAAATGTAAAACGGCCATACATGAAAATTGAAAATTAGGTTAAAAGTTGTAGTGACACAGAATTAAGTTGATATTCTGTGGTCGTTTTGTTCTGTGGTAAGCTGCTGTCTTGTCGTTGGCAGCACTGCCTGTCTTTTGTCTATTGTCAATATTAGGTTAAGTGTTTCGAGTTGTTCATGTCGATGAAGAGAATAAAGTATGTTTTGAGATCTTTAGAAGAATTTAATTTTATTTCCGACATCACCACACCCTACAAAGTTTTGGCTCACAAAGTACAATAAACATGAAGTTGTCAGTAGACATGAACGTCATTGTCAAAAAAAGCCGTGATTTCATTGTATGATTCTTAATTCTTAATTGACTGTATAAACGGATCAATTTTTGTCTTATTCCTTAGGCAGTTAATCTTAAAGGATGTTCAACACACAACAATCAAATAAAAAAATATATAAATATACAATTTTGGGATATTATTCAATTAATGGAAGCTATAAGGATATCACCAGTAAAATTAAACCGGAAGGGTAGTTTGGGGAATCATAATGAAGGTGATCAATAAAATGATTTGAACTCACTTTTCCGTCATCGGTTTTAATTTCTTCGATGTAATCTTGACCGACGGGTTGTACGTCTGCTTCGGGGGTATCGTCGTCTTCCTTGGAATCTCCGTTACCTGTCGGCGACGTACCCAATCCACCTCCCTGTACAAAATTGATCTTTGGATCGCTAGCTAAGGATTTTTTAGCACCGCCCATAACTTCGGGTTCTTGCGGCGGAATTGGTTTGCCTAACTTCGTGTGTAGAAGCACGACTTTTTGATGCTTGGCACCGCGGATGTGAGCAGCGTACGCATCGTTACCTAATGCCATAAAAAATTTTGTAATAAAGTCAATAGATAAATATACATATAAAAGAAAATTACCTGTGCAAGTGACATCGCACAGTTGGCACCGTAGAGAGTTGCCGGATCTGTTTTGACTAGTTACAGCCACCGAAGCGGCCATTTTTAAAGCCGACTCGCGTTTCTTGTGTTTTTGTCCTAATAAATGCTCCTGATATGTCTGAGGACCAGCACAACTGAAAACATGATATATAGTCAAATTCGAATAATTAAATCTTTCTCAATTTTCTTAAAATGTCTGATAAATACGGTGAATTGGCAGTTCGCAGGCAAAAACCGATCTTAAAAAGAGTGTACAGACAAAAAATATGTTAAGAATAATAAACAACTATTTGTTCGAACTTAAGTTCCACGTTAAATAAAAAAATTAGCTTTTAAATTACAATTACAGCTGTTTCGCTACAACGACCATCGTCAGATTGACATATTGCTCGTTAAACATAGAAGTTGAATAGATATTTATTATTCTTAGTAAGATGGACTTCCAAAAAGTAAGGGTTAGTATAATAAATTTAAAAAAAGTGTTCTAATCCAAAGACACATGATGTGAAATGAACCTAACCTTAAATTATTTTATTAGAAACGAACATTTATAAGTATTTTATTGAAACCTTATTATTAAATAAACTGATGAAGTATTTATTTTTATAAATAATTTTATTATGAAAAAATTTCAATATAAAAAACAGGTTGATAGGTCTACTTTGACAACAGCACCATCATTTGGAAATACTCAAATAATTCTGCCATTTACATAACTAGTTACAATAAATTAGCGTCACTGGGCACATGGAAAGTACTTTTAATAATGTCAAAAGAGGTACCTAAGAGTGCTGAAGGGTCAGAAGCAAGAGTTTATGTACCAAGAGTCTTAAGACTGGAGTAAAAGTGGTTTGGGTGCCTTCAGGTTTTGATAGGAAGGCAAAATATTTGTTGTACAAACTTGTGCCGGGAAGTATTGTAAAAGTAAGAAAGAATCAGCTTAAATACTAAACAAGGGACAACTACAATCTTTGAGGATGTGTCATTAAGACTGAAACTGGTTAAAACCAGAAATAGTCTAAGCTTCTACTCCTTAGATATTTGTACAAGTTGGTAAAATGCTCCAGGATAGTGCAATAATTGATTTTCTAGAAGAAAATTTGAACTTCTACAGTCCGGCGGTTTGTTTTTTTACTTGGACAATTTAATTTTTTTACTGGACATATAAAAAGTACTTATACGAATTTTTAAGACTGCTGAAGGAACAGAAGCAAAAGTTTATGTACCAGGAGTCTTAAGACTGGGGCAAAAGTGGTATGGGTACCTTTAGGTGTTGATGGGAAGACAAATTTAAAATAACCCTTACACATACATCATAGGCACTTACGGTTTTTATTCTATGTAATATGGAAGGATTTTCTTAATACATTTTATTTAATTTTTTAAAAATTCGTTTAAACCATTAAAAATTCTTTTGGTACAAAAATAGAAAAACATTAATATATAAATATCCTAGCTGTCAAGCCATCCCAACTTGTAATCTATTACATGTTATAGGACCACCTAATAAAGCAAGTAGGTATAGGTAGGTGCTTAGGCATACACTACTCCAAAATTTTTATTTTCAACATTGAAGGAAGGTCTGGCAAACTCGGAATCTTAAATTATCACGGCATTTCTAACCTCAAACCTAATGGAATATTATAATAATAAAAAAAATTACCTGATTTTGCAAACCTCGCAGTAATGCAGCTGTTGAGGTTTTGGTGGAGCCTTTGTCCTGACTATTTTGGCACCACCACCGGGTTTACGAAAATTTTGCCATCCAGCAGGCTTCTGTTGACCTCCAACTTGTGCCACATACATTGTAGCTAAAAAAGTAGAATATTTTTATAATTTTAGTACTTAATAGTCTAAGAGCCCATGATACTAAACCTAGTCCAATAAGACTACCACGGGCACGATCCTGGAAAATGTCACTAGTGACAATGACAAAAAATGTCGCTTGCAAACTGGCAACGTTGAAGTGACATTAAATGTCTCTCGTAAAGTAGTGGAGACTTTTAAAGTCGCGAGAGACTTTTTTCCGATTCGGCACATTAGGTTACTGTCAAAGGAGTTTTCATGAAGGATAACCTTATTTTTTGAATTAATTTAATTAATTACGTGGTGGTGAAAGTTTTTACAAGCTTTATTGTTATTAAAAAAGGACTTAAACATCTTTCTGAACATGTTAAATGATTTAGAAGAAAATGAGGACGAAGAAGAGGTTGTAAGAAGGAGGAGGACCCCAGTGGACCCATTCAGTTTGAGAAACTATTTCGGTTAGAAATTTATTAGTGCCATTGTTGAGCCCGTTCAACGGGAGTACCAACCATAAATAGAAAAAGTTACTAAATATTCTCACCTTTTCAAGAATAGCAATTTTGTGTCTGCGGTCGACTTTTTTATTTGACATTTGACGACTAGCGACATTTTTTGTCATTGTCACTAGTGACATTTTCCAGGATCGGGCCGCAGACGATATATAATTAGTCTCTTAATTAATAGGGAAACACGCAAAGGCGATGCTGCAATGCAAAAAACCTGACAACGTCATAGAAAGAAAAAACAAAAAAAAATTCAAATCCGGTTACTAGTACCCCTATTTAAAAATTAAATACTCAAGTTTAATTATCAATTTATTTATAGAAAATGTGGTAACAGGGTTATTTTGTTATTTTCTTTTCATAACGGTAATTAATTTATGGATAATCGTTAGGAGGAGACTTCCCCATTCTATCGCTCCCCTATTTCGAGGAACAAATAAAAAATTGGGAGTTTTATCATACTAGAAACCGGATTTTTTAATAATTTGTTTTTGTTTTTTTCGTGTTCCCCTATTAATCGAGAGACTAATTGTATGCATATCATGTGGTAGTCTTATCGAACTGGTTTAGTATAGTGGACTCTCCTTACAAGTATAAATAAGGAAACTAAATATACATTGTTATTCATCAAATGGTTCTGAAATACGGTCCATAGACTAAAGTATAAACGGATTCCGTCTATTCATGATTGAAGAAGAGATAAAATTTTCTTATTTTAAAACTGCTGCTATCCGCATTGGAGTCAATGAAATAAACAAGCAAATGGTAGAAGGAAGGACCATCGCCATATCTTCATACAGCCAAGCGTTAAACACATTAGAAGTCAATTAAAGACTGGTCTGGGTCTGCTAAAAACCTTTACAGACCAAAACCTTTCTGTGGATTAGCAAAAATAGCAATAAAGGTACACTTGACTAATGAAGTCTCAAAAATAGTGTACAAGAACACAAGGATAGTACTTCCTACATGTCTCACTCAAAACAGAACATAAGAATTATTTTAGAATACGGGTCCTGATATAATTTCTTGTTTCTGAATTACTTGAAAATTTTTATAAGAATTTAACTCGTTTATTGATGCCGACATTCTTTGGAAAATTCTTAAATCCTGAACGTCTGTTTATCAGAGTAACTATCAAAGATATTTAACAAATTCAGAAAGTTTTATTGTTCTAATACATACTTTACAAATCGGGAGAAAATTATGCTATTCTGTGTGATCGATAATTTAAATATATCAGGTTATTTCAAAAGTTTGGTCCGTTTTATTGTCATGTTTTTTGAGGTCCATATCTTGACAAATTGTTATGTCTATAAGGGTGCTTCGTTTTAAAAAAACTCGCTCCATTCATGAAATTTTGTTGTAAACATAGAAAAAAATCTCACACCAAAGGAGAGATTTTAATTTTAAGTACTCGCTGAATGAATCTAAAGTTTTTCCATACAATTAACCTGAAAAAATATTTTTTTACTTTGATTATCTATAGCATGGCTAAATTTCATGATATTAATTTGACCATAAGTGGAAGTTGTAGAGGAATATTTCCTCTTTAAAAGCTTTTACATTCCAGTTGGATCCTGCTGATGAATGACTGACCCATTGCAAATGGTACGAGGAATGGCGGAAGAACTGGGTTCTGTCTCATTCAGTTTTAGATAGATTTAATCACATTGGAAGAGTTAAAAAACTCTATAAGTGACAACAAGAGACTTCAGGACAGAGGTTGGACTCTGATGCACTTATCAGGAGCAAAATCCCACCATGATTACTGTATGGTGATCACCAATTGGTGTAATTCACTATAACTTTCGGCAAGCAGGTCAGACATCATAGAGTCTATTAAGGATTTTGTAAAATTTCATCAGCAGCAGCTGGTACTGGTCAACTAAGTCAGATCCTGCTTGTTTCACGATCACCGTCCAAAAATTAAAGAAATTGAAGCTTAATTCTCCACACCCCCAGACCTTTTGCCAATCTACTACTTTTTTTTCAATAAGCAGCCTCCTCATGACTTAGCAAACACGCTTGTTTTGATCAAATTGACTAAGTATTAATTGGGATATTACAGTTAAAAGTAGAAAACATTTTTGATACAATCTAAAGTAAAACCACACAACTAAATAAATTGTCTATCCAACTGTAATAAATACCAAAAAATAATGTACAATTCAAACACAGTAAACTTAATTTACACAAATAAATAGACCAAACAAACATCAAGACAGTTACTATAATCTATCCCCTGCATTATTGTATCATAGAAAATATAGCTATTTATTAATTATACTATTTAAATTCTCAAATCCTTACCTTTTGCTTGAGTTGTAGGTTGAGCTGTGGCTACTGAGGTCTGCGTTACTGGTTGAACATATGTTGCAGCCTAATACAAGTAAAATTAGCTTTACTATCAAGATTTTGTAGTTACTGCATACAGTTTTTAAACTAAAGACAAGCCTATCATCCTGAGAATTAGTTTATAGGGGTATACACAAAAAATTTTGCATATATACTTTTGAAGTCAATAGGATTTGAAAAGATTCTCAATTGTTATAGAATATTTTTGTAACAATGAATCAATAAATTATATGTCAGTTACAAAGGAATATTTTAATGGTATAAAAGAAAAAATATAATCTGAGAAATTATAATAGGAAAAAAAGAGTATTTTGCAAAAAAAAAAACATACTACCATTTTTTTTGTGAAAAAACAAATCTTAATTAAAATCATCACTGTGTAGAAACATAATGCCTTATAGTAGAGGAGTCCAAGCGGGGATTTCGGGATTTTTTAAAGAGCACGATTAAGGGGCCTATTCTGTAACCAGTAACTATGTCGTTTACGGACGATTATCGTTACTAGACGACTTTATATATTCAGTATCATAACGACTGCAGTTAAATAACGACAAAATGTCTTCTGTTATGTCGTTGCCTAACGACAGCTCTCCAGCGATCGTTATCAGGTTAGGAAGTCATTGTAAAATGCTTTTTAAGTTGTTGTTGTGCTTTTTGCGATTGTCGATTTAAAGACATGGATCAATTATTACGAATTGTTTGGGATGAATTAAACAGAAGGTAAACTCATGTGAGGGTAGAAGAGTAATTTAAAGTATAAAATTGAAGCCGCTAATGAATTATTCCAGAACATGTTGCCTTTTTTGAATCAGGGTAGTCGAAATACTAGAACACCTTCCATAATTAGGTTTTTCACAACCATTCACTTCTTAGCTCATGGGATTTATCAAAAATCTGTGAGTGTAGATTATTTAACTGGATCATCACAAGCTAGTGTTAGTAGGTCAATTGATGAAGTTGTTATGATTGATCATCTAATTAACAATCATATAAGGTTCCACAAATGAGGAAGAAATGGCGAACAAAAAAAAATGATCAAATTTTTTATCTCTGAATGCTTTATTTGTACTGAGTTCATCTAAATAAAGTATATATTGTGCCCTTGTTGTCTTGCTGGAACGACTTTTGTTTTCCATTTTAAATAAACCTCTATCAACAAACTTCTCCTAACCTAACAAACCAGCACAAAACACTGACAAACGTACAAGATGTCAAAAATTAATACCAACCTTTATACAATCAGACAAATATTATAGTTATGTTTTGTCACTAGATTTTAATGTAACAATAATTTTATAGAATACGTTTTTAAAAATTGTCGTTCACATTATAGTCGTTAATGCAACGACGTCGTTACTTAACGATAAATTACAGAATAGGCCGCTAAGTATCTCCTCCAAATATTAACCTCATTAATAAGGCCGCGCGTCCAGTATAAAGAATCAGATTAGTAAAAAAAATTGATCAGATAAATATTCCACTAATCTGACTATTTGAGAGTGATGTAAGGAAAGGAGAGGGCTACAAAGTTGTAAAAAACCATCATCTGGAAATTATATTGTAAAGGAAATAATTCAAGATCAATGAAAAATAAATAAATTTAGAAATAAAAAGTTTTAACTACACCATAGGAATTTTGATGCTACTGTCAGTAGTCCTAATCAAGGGCCTCTACTGTTTATAACCTCTTTGGGAATGCATCTTTTTAAGCTTTTTTTCTAAAATTATATTCTTACAAATACAAGGATTTTACTTAAAAACACACACACCTATTAATTTCAATTTCCTAAGCTTTTCTATAAATTAAGTTTAGTGGAATAAAAAAAAAAAAAAATTTCGTCAGATTATATAAATTCCCATAGATTATGAGATAGTATGTCTAGGACATAAAGATGCTATCTATATAAATTAACTAAAATAGTTCATTAAAACTACTTACTGATACTTGAACTTGTTGTGGCTGTGTAGTTCTTTGAGTACTGTAAGTTGTTGCATATGTGGTAGGTTTAGCAGCAGCTGCTACAGCTACAGCTGTATTTTGATCATATCCTGTGGTATAACCTGTTGCAGCCGTTTGACCTGATAAATAAATATTTTACATTCAAATTAATCACTTTTAACCTTCATAAGCCCATTGTCAAACACTTACATTGAACACCAAGTGGAATCCAAATATTCCCCAACATTTTTTTGGCTTACTATTATTTTTTTTAATGTTATAATTATGGTATATTTAAAATAAAACACATTCTGCTTGAAATCATACAAATTTTTACCTAATTAACTTGTCACCATTGATAAATTAGAACATATTTTGAAAAAATAATATCTAATGAGGAATAACAAAACAAACACATTCTGTGTGGGGACTGGCTGGACCCCAAACAACAAAATTACCTATAATTAGTTACAATTTAAACCAATTTCTTCAAAATTTTGTATACCCATTTAGATATATATTATTTAAAACACATAGCTCAAAGGAATTTATGTAAAAAAATATATTCGAAAATATACCAGAAAGTTAATATCTGGGGTACAGGTGTATCCTGCTCAGGTTCATGAAGGTTAAAAACTTTCTTATTTTTTTACAACTAATATTCATAAATAATCCATGTTAAAGTGAAACTAAGATAAGCAGTACTGGTACCTATTTGAATTCAATCAATTAAAAAAGTATAAATCAAAACTAAATTTTTTGAGTAGGAGGCATCAAAACGGTAAAATATCTTGTAAAGAAAGATCAGAAATGGATATTTGATGCTAGATTTTGTTTATAAAATGCATTGTTATAAATAAGCATACAAAACCTTACCATAACCATAGTCGTAGGACGTAGCTCCGGCAGTTCCAACGGTTGCGTATGCAGCTTGTTGGGCTTGATAAGGTGTTTCGTATCCAGTCCTTGTTCCGTATGTAGCAGCTGCACTAGCAGGGGTTGCTACAGCATAACCCGCCTGCCCTGTTTGATATGCAGCACCGGTAGCCGCAGCCCTATAAAATATTGCTAACTAAACTTGGTTAAATTGCAAAATTCGCGTGTTATACACTAAATGACGAGTTTGATGCGATGTTTGCTACTTATTTAATATGCATGGTAATACATTAAACTAGAAATTGGAAAAAACCTTTTTGATGGGTGAACTCGGATGTGCAGATATTGATCGCTAAACCTAAACTAAAATGCCGGACATTCGGAAATCAAGGACGCCGGTAACCCAACCAAACAAAAACTCCTAAAGTTATTTTATCATTTATAGTATATAAAAAAACTACTTGTTAATATAAATTTCAAAATAAAAGATAAAAATAATTTAACTTACGTGTATTGTGTTCCACCGTGAGTAAAACCGAAATAATTATTTGTAGCCATTTTTGCAACCACAAATGACACTTGAGTGTGACAACTGACTGAAATAAAAATGACAAAAGAAGCATCATCATCATACAACAAAAGATTTCTACTTTTGTGTTCTGTATCTGTCAGCTAAACTACAGAAAAATCAAAAATCACTTCAGTTCAGTTTAATTAATTTGATTGGAAAGATTTTAAAATATATTTTACTCATTACTTTTTATTAGAAATAGATTAATATCCCATACTACTATAACATCAATCTAATTTTAAAACTATCTATATTTTGATCTAGAGAACGCGTCCGATGTCAATTGTCAACTGCTTTTATGACATTAACTGTCGTTTGTCAACAATTCTTACAAAATTAACAACTGAACTGACCAGAAGCAACAATGTCTTCTGAGCTTGATAATTGGATAGAAATTGCAAAACAATGCAAGTACTTACCCGAAAACGACTTAAAAAAGTTATGTGATATTGTGTGCAGTATTTTATTAGAAGAATCAAATGTTCAACCTGTATCAACTCCCGTTACCGTTTGTGGTGATATACATGGACAGGTTAGAAGAAAAACTTGTGGGAGTTTGAGTATTAAATAATATCTTTTTCAGTTTTATGATCTCGAGGAATTATTTCGAAAAGGTGGACAAGTCCCAGACACAAATTATGTTTTTCTAGGAGATTTTGTGGACAGAGGCTACTATAGTTTGGAAACATTTACAAGACTTCTTACGCTCAAAGCTAAATACCCAAATAAAATAACTTTGTTAAGAGGAAATCATGAAAGTAGGCAGATAACACAAGTTTATGGATTTTATGATGAATGCATGACTAAGTATGGAAATGTTAATGCTTGGAAATATTGTTGTGGAGTTTTTGATCTACTAACTATAGCTGCAGTAAGTTATAAATACTGATCTGATAAAGACAATTTATTGATATCATTGGTCAATAAAATATCTGAAGTATATACTTCAAATTTAAATGATTATATATTGTATTATTTAATATTTTTTTCTTTTGATCATAATCTTGTAGATAATAGATGAGAAAATACTATGTGTGCATGGTGGACTGAGTCCAGATATAAAAACATTAGATCAAATTAGAATTTTGGAAAGGAATCAAGAAATACCTCACAAAGGAGCATTCTGTGATTTAGTGTGGTCTGACCCAGAGGAAGTAGATAACTGGTAATTATATAAACATTTCATCAAATTAGTTTAACCATTAAGTTTAATTGGAAATATAATTTTAAAAATGCATTTTTTTATTGATTTTAGGGCTACAAGTCCAAGAGGTGCAGGTTACTTGTTTGGAGCCAAAGTTACTCACGATTTTATGAGAATAAATGCCTTAACATTGATATGTAGAGCTCATCAATTAGTACATGAAGGTAGATAATGGAAATGCATGTTGTGCTTTACTTTAAAAAATGCTGTGAACATTTTAAATAAATGTATGCCAAATACTTTGATTTATACCAATCACACACCCAGAAAGTGGGGAAATTTTATTTTGTGTGTTTGATGACTTAAATTCTGTTTTTCTTTTAGGTTACAAGTACATGTTTGATGACAAACTTGTGACTGTATGGTCTGCACCAAATTATTGTTATAGATGTGGTAATATAGCGAGTATTTTAGAATTTACAACACCTGATAAGGGAGAGTCAAAACTGTTTTATGCAGTACCAGATTCAGAAAGAGTTATACCTAGTAGAAATATCACACCATACTTTTTATAATTTAATTTTAATTATATTTTAAATATGTTTTTAATATATTGATTTATTTCTCCATTCAAACCTTTTAAACAAAACCCTTGTAAAAAAATCTAGTTTATTTGAAACTGACTATACAGGGTGTCCCAAAAAGAATGGTCATAAATTATACCACAGATTCTGGGGTCAAAAATATTGAACCCAACTTACCACCGCCACCCTTTAAAATGCCAATTTCAATATTGAATATTTAAACTATTTTCCCAAATATTAAAACCATCTTTATTATTAAATTACAATTTATAAAATAATAAATAGGAGTAAAATAATAAAAATCTAATGAAATACATAATTTTAATGAATGTTATTTACAAGTTATTTCAAATCTGCTACGTATGTAGAATACATTACCTATTAATTATTACATGTAATAATTGAGTAGTCTCTGATTGATTACTGTCAGAGTATTTGTTGTTGCTTTTTTGACATAAGTAAAAAAGTTTTTCTAGTTAATAACTCAAAATGGATGTTATATCTTTGAATAATGGACACTCGTAAAATCACTGATGAAATGAATATTTTATTCAAAAACTATATGACATTCATGACATCTCTTGTATCTAATTTCATAGCTACCCATTTTTTATGTATATAGTATGATATGAAAAATTAGATCATAAAATACATAACAATCTCCCCCACATAATTGAAAAAACTCTAAAAATATCATTTTGGAACATAATCTCCTAAATAAGATGGTGCTTGTCTTCTTCTTGTAGATCGCCGTGGAAAGTGCTGGTCAGGAATATTTTCACTTCGACGAATTACTCTTGGAGTATCCCGCATCTCAGGCAACAATGGAACACCCAGTATAAGACCATCTTGTGGTAATGGTACTGATGAGTTTGTAGTAGAATTCCGAGATGTTGATGCGAATGAAACTGACTTCTTGGGAACTAGAGTGGAACGTATTTGATCAATATGTCTTTTAGTTTTCGACCTGAATCTAAAATGACATTATAATGAAGCTGTCCTAGTTTGCTATCAATATTTCCAAATTGCCATACATCCTTATTATTCACGTGTACTCGAACCTGGACTCTCTCCCCACATTGAATGTACGAACGGTCTTGGAAATGGATTTCGTGGTTTTCATTGCTTTATCATTCGGTCTGATAGCATCAAGTCTAATTCGTAATGGACGATGAAGATATAGTTCTGCTGGTGATTTCCCGCATGCTAAGGGAGTAGCTCTATAGCGAAACATAATATCTCGAAGTTTCTCAGTGAGAGGAGCAGGATCTTCGGCGGTAGCTCGTAACTTTTGTTTCAATGTTTGAACATTTCGTTCAGCTAACCCGTTGGTTGCTGGATGGCCTGGTGCTATGAGTTTTTGGAATATACCTCGGTTCTTACAATAGGTTTTGAAATGTTCACTTGTGAAGATAGATGCATTATCGGAAACAAGTATAGATGGGTATCCGTGAGAAGAGAAAATATCTTCTAGTAAAAATATCGTCGAATCAGTTGATGGAGCTTCTTTTGAGATACGAATCTCAGCCCATTTAGATTTTGCATCTATGCATACAAGGAAATGCTTGCCATTGAAGGGACCTGCATAATCTATATGCAAACGTTCCCAATTACCTTCAGGATCCTCCCAGGGATGAACTGGAGCTTTCGGAGGACTCGGCAAAATGCGGGCACAATTCTCACATGATTTGACAAACCTTTTCGATGTCGGCATCAATTTTCGGCCAATATACGTAACGTCTGGCAAGTTGTTTCATCTTCACGACTCCTAGATGAGATGAATGTAACTCTTCCAGAATTCGGTTGCGAATATTTGCAGGGATGAAAACTCTGTCTAGTCGAAATAAGATACCATTTTCCAGAGTATATGGTTCATTGGTAGAATTTGATTTCAAACGTTTCACGATTTCATGGAGTTCTGGATCCTTTGATGTTTCAGACTGGATTGTTTCATAGGTTATGGACTCACCGGATATGTGGAATATTGTTTGATCGCAGAGTTGTGATACTTCTTTATTGAATGAAACATCCTTTGATGTTCTTGATTTTTTCAAAGGTGCACGGGACAAACAATCAACATTTTCGTTTTCAATTCCTTTCTTGAATGATACGCTGTAGTCGAATCCTGATAGAAAAGATGCATATCTCAGTAATCTTGCAGAGGTCATCTGAGGTAAGGCTTTATTTTGATGGATAATTCGTGAGAGCGGTTCATTATCGGTTATCAAAACGAAATGTCTCCCAAATAAATAATTGAAAAAATGATTCACTCCAAAAACAATAGCTAATGCTTCACGGTCCAGTTGACTATAGTTCATCTCTGATGATGTTAGTGAACGAGATGCATAAGCAATTGGCCTCTCATTACCATCAGTCGTGTGACTTAAGATTGCAGCTACACCATAAGGACTAGCATCAGTTGCGAGAGTTAATGGTAGAGATGGATCGAACGGAATCAAAATACGGTCGCTGCAAAGTTCATTTTTCAACTTCATGAAAGCGGAGTGGCACTTGGAAGACCAGAAAAATCGATGATTTTTACGAAGTAATTGACGCAAAGGGTATGTCAATGATGAAAAATCTGGTATAAATTTTGAATAATAAGTAACGACTCCTAAAAATCTTCTGAGTTCTTCTACATTAGTTGGTTGAGGCAGTTCTGTAACAGCTCGGATTTCTCTGGGCACTTGCTGATTTGGTTGTATCCAACAATGTGACCAAGATAAGAAATTTCCTTTTGAAGAAAGAACACTTACTTCTGTTGACATGTAAATCATTTTGTTTTAGACGTTTTAAACATGCACGAAGGTTAGTTGCACACTCTTCTTCAGTGGAACCATGTATTATGATGTCATCGAAGTAGGCTTCAGTTTTGTTGAGACCTTGAAGTATTTGATACAAGATACGATTGAATTCGGAAGGGGCTGTTTTAATCCCAAAACTGAGACGATTCATACGGTATGTTCCACGATGGGTAACCATTGTTTGAATTTCACTGCTCTCTGTGTCAACTTCCAAATGAAGGTAAGCTTTATAAAGATCTAATTTGCAGAAATATCTTGAATTTCGAAGGCTGTGAAGTACATCGTCTATTCGGCGTATTGGATGATTTGCTGAAACAAGTCTTTCGTTGACTCCACATTTATAATCGACACATAAGCGAACTCCTCCATCTGGCTTTGGTATTATCACTAATGGTGAACCCCAATCGCTTGTTGAAACAAGTGTAATAATACCAGCAGTTTCAAGGGAATCCAATTCTTTCTCTACTCGTTGCCGGAGAGCATATGGAACATCTCGTGCACGTGTAAAGCAAGGTTTTGCATTTTTCCTGAGTTGAAGGTGGATTTGAAGATTCGGAACGCATCCAACTTTCTCTTCGAAAACAGTTGAATATTCTTGTAGAATGGAATCAAAAAGATGCATTGAATTGATAGAAGTAAATAATCTTCGATTTTGTGGCACTTCATTTTCTCGATCTATTTCTTTCAGGTCAATATTGAGATTTCTTATCCAATTTCTTCCTAATAGAGATTGATATCCTGTAGATACGATGTAAAGATCATCCTCAATGGAGTTATTCTTGTAGGATATTCTGATGGTTACTTTTCCTTTGGGTTTAATGACATGGTCTGAGTAAGAACGAAAGCATATAGTTGTAGATTGTATAGGAACATTCAAATTCAGTAAATCGAAATCATTTTCAGAAATGAGAGAAAATTTTGCTCCTGAGTCTACTTCAAAATTATGAGGCTTATCATTCAATCTTACGGTAACAAAATATTTATCTGTGTCTGGAGTTAATTCAAAAAGATCTATTATGCAAGTTTCCATGGTGTTTACTCCATATTCAGAACTAGAATCCTCGTCGAATTGCTCTTCAATATGCTGAGTTGATGATGAAGCAGTTCTTTTATTCTTAAGTAAAGTAGTTATGCATACTTTTGAGACATGCCCAATTTTTCGACACAACCCACATTTCAAACTTCCACGATCTGCGTAACATTCCTGTGATCTATGATTCTGATTTGCCACAATTGAAACACAAATTATCAATTCCAAGGGAATGATAGTTTATTTGACTGCGTTGATTGCTTCGTCGATGCTGAGATGATTGACGTCTGGGTTGAGACTGAAGATGTGGATTATTACAATATCTACTATTAGAACGACGGCTATGACTCTGATCACGTACATTCTTATGATGAGATACCTTGAATGTATTGTAGGAACTTGAGTTTGTTGAACTAGATTGTAGGAAGAATTTTTGGCTTTCGATTCTTGATGCTTCTAAAGCAGTGGCTTTGATTACGAAATCATTGAACTCTGAGACATCTGATTGGAGAAGCTGTTCTCTTATCCAATTATCTTTCAATCCTCTTATAAACTGAGCTCGTAGAAAAATATCCGCGATATTGACTTGTTTGTCACAATGACATTTCACGGAAAATTCACAATCGGAGATGGACTGGCGTAAAATAGCTACAAACTGAGGAATATTTTGATCTTCCCTCTGCGACAAATTCAGGAAATAATGCTGGTTAACAATAACATTTCGTTGAGGCGTAAACATTTTCTTGAAATATTTCACCAAATCCTTATAAGAGAAATCCTTAATAGGATTGTCCTGTCCAACAAATGCTGCTAGGTTGTTATAATGTGTAGCTCCAATAGAGGCACAAAGAAGTTGAGCTTTCTTAGTGGCACTATCACTAATATTTTTGATCGCAACGTAATTCTCAAAACGTTCGATGTAACAATCAAATTTTTCCTTTGCTGGTTCATAATTTTCGAATGGAGATATATTGACTATAGCGGTGGATTCACGTTTCAGTGACTGGTTGAAAAGCGAGATAAACTGTGCGAACTGTTCAGCATCCATTCTGATTCGAATTTCGTCAAAACTGGATAACGTCAAATTATGCTGGAATTGTTAGGTAAAACGAATAACGAACGAACGGCAGTAGATGATCTGAAGATTCTTCACCTCGTCGCCAAATTGTTATATCTTTGAATAATGGACACTCGTAAAATCACTGATGAAATGAATATTTTATTCAAAAACTATATGACATTCATGACATCTCTTGTATCTAATTTCATAGCTACCCATTTTTTATGTATATAGTATGATATGAAAAATTAGATCATAAAATACATAACAATGGATAATTACAGTTTCTCAGAAATGGCCGATATGCACTTAGTATTAGGTAAAGATTTCATTATGAGAGCCCCTCCTGGGGAGCGCGTCTGCGTTTTCATTCCCGTCGATGCCTTTGTGTCCTGGCACCCACTCAATTGCAACCCAGTTGTGTTTTGCCATTTCACAGTCCTGTACCACCCTTGAAGAGATGTCAGGAGCAGTGAGTGCTTTGATCAACGCTTAGCTGTCAGAGAAGATGCGGACGTACCCCTCCGCATGCTCTCCGAAGCACTTGCGTCAATGGCTGAGGTGTATTGCCCTAGTAGATTAAAATGTTTCCACCTGGGTTTTTTCCCATATACAACAGTTCCAGTTTTCATTTTGGACCCGTCAGTGTACCAAATATGGTCGCTGGAATAGCAAGCTGCAACCCTTTGCCCCATGAACGACAAAGATGTCGTATAGCTATGGGGTTGAGAGGGAGTTTTGGGCATGACATCAGCCACCATTTCAAGCAGTGGTTCATCATCAAGCAGTGCATCATGTTCATTATCTTGATGGGGTGATTCCCGCCAGAACTTATTCTATTTAAGCCTAACGGAGGCCATAGCTCCATGGCTGAAGTTGGAGTACCATGCATTGCTCCAGTGATGGTTAGACATGTGTGACATGCCCCTACTTGATTGACCTTTGGCCACCATACCGAGCAATAGTACGTCAAAATGGGTCTTACAACTACAGTGTATATCCACTGAACCATTCTCGGTTGCAGACCCCATGTTTTCCCACAGGTGCACTTTGCGCACATGAGGGCCGCTTTGCCTTTATTTGTAATGTGTCCTAGATGTATATTACAGTTGAGGGTTGCATCCAGGTACACTCCCTGATACTTGACCTCACGCTGGATCGGCACCCTGGCATTCTAGAAAAGGGGCTCGGATAATTCTCCGAAGTTTCTTTTTGGAGTGAAGCTGACAAGCGTGGTTTTGTTTGGGTTTACTTTCAGGCCCTCCATGCCACACCTCCTTCAGAGCTGATTGAATCAGATCCGATACTAAGCACACAAATGCCCCTCTGATAAGGATAACCACATCGTCAGCATAGCCCTGAACATAGAATCCAAGAGTGCTGAGTCGCTCCAATAGAGAATCTACAACACGGTCCCACAGTAGAGGAGACAGAACCCCGCCATAGAGTGTAATTCACCCCATGTCCCTGAGTCGACCTAATGATTGAGGACACAGAGGTGGCATCAAATGCCCCCTCTATGTCCAGGAAGATGCCAGTGGGTATTTCCTTGCTACCCAGTGTCGACTCAATCCTAGATACTAGGTGGTGCAACGCTGTTTCACAGAACTTTCCCTGTTGATAGGCAAATTGGTTGGAGTGTAACGGCCTCTTCAGAAGACAGGTTTCCCTAATATACCTGTCAACCAGCTTTTCTAAGATCTTCAAATTGAAAGATGTTAGACAAATAGGCCTGAACGCCACCTGGTTGTACCATGGTTTACCTGGCTTTGGCAAAAAGATGACCCGAGCCCTGCTCCATCTTCGGGGTATATTGCCAGTTGCTAGGCTTGCCGTAAAGACTGCACTTAAAATCCTGGCTACCTCTGGCCCTCCTTCTTGCAGGAGTTTTGGTGTAATGCCATCGGTTCCAAGTGACTTGTATGGACCAAAATGTTTTATGGTCTACATCACACGGTCAAAGGTAACTTTCCTCTTAGCCAGTTCCCAGTCTGCCCTGGTCGTACGTCTCCCATGGGAACAAGTTGGTGGGTTGGAAGACGATCTTTGAGAAACAGTTGTCACAGAGCCTGTGAAATGGGGTTTTCAGCAGTAGCCCCAAAGTGTCTCTGGCTGTTGTGTATTCTCCATTTGGTTTTACTAAAGTGCCAGTTGGGTTAGTGGGAGATTTAGCAAAGACTATGAGTCGTGCACTGGCAAAGGTGTCTTCAACCTCCTCATAGAACTTCCTCCATGAGTTCCTTTTTGATTTTCTTCCATTTCAATCTGTCTTCCTAAGAGGTTGCCTTATAATTAATATAAGCTAACCCAAAGTAATGTTCTAGCATCGAGTAAAAAAAGTGTTTCAGATGACTTTCTTTGTAACAGTTAAATAATTTTGGACGTAACCTTCGTTCATTTCATATCATAGATATATTTTCAAATAGTTCTTCATTGTGTCTAAAATGTTTACCATTGGTGTCAAGATGTTTTTTTTGTCTTGTTCTGTTACGAATCAAACTTTTAATAGGTATGCAAACATTTTTGACAGCTTCATATATATTCAAATGTGTGGAGAAGTCTCTACGCTGGTTCTGCATGGTCCCTTCATTATTTAATACTATATTTATTTTTAAAAACTTTCTAAAAATTAATTTGAGTGTAATAAAAATATCTCCTCCGTACGATGAAAATATCCCCAGGTACGTCTATGGTTGAACCAGAATGTAAAAATAAAAATGTTGGAAAACATCCACACGCATACAGGTGCATGTCGAGTGCCAAAATTTATAAAATTGTCTTAGAAACTTGTTAGATTCTCAGTCTCGCAGTCGAGAAAATTAGTTCAATTAGAAACAGTGAGAAAATATTGTTCGTGGAAATTTGGAGTAGAGAGTTGTTGGGTAATTAAAGTGGAAAGTCTGAATAATATTGGTATGCAGTTTATTAAAATGGATTAATTTCGAAGTTGGCTTGTGTTCAAGTGTAAAGTTTATACCGACAGTTAAGTAAGCTGTTTTAGTTGCTTAATAGCATTATAATTAAATGAATAGATTCATCCCATGTATTAATAATGTTAACTTTATATAGAATAATAATGACTACCTACCTCTATTTTAAGTTAACTTTCTTTATAGATAGATACAAACGATGAATTTGTAAATTTGTTATGTAACAAAATATACATTACAAATCAGGAATCAACGAGTAGATGAGAAGAACTATTTTTTAAATCCTACATTAATCTAATTATTAAAAATAGGGTTCAGGGAACCTTAATTGTAATAGCAATAATACATTTACTGTATGTATATTGTTATAATCCCACTTTAAGCGTTTTTAAATCCTTTTAATTTAAATCTATCTGCATTTTACTTAAACGCTGACGGATTCAACTGTTTTGTAAATAAATGACTAAATTGTTCTGCCCAACTGAGTAAGTCCTTGTTAAAATGTACTAATTAATAATAACAAATAATTTTTTTCATGTTACTTATAGTACTTGTATTTTTGTACTATTTTGTTTTATTATTTATTTTGCAATGAAATTTATTTTTATTTTACCTAAAGTATTATTTAACAACGAAAAAATAGGGAGTCAATGTTTATAACCAATAGGAAACTTCCTAGATTATTTTTTTGAAAAAAATTATTTATTTAAAGAATATGCGAAACTTTTTTAAGGAAAAACCTGATATTTACTGAAATAAGGGCAGTTTACTCTTGACTCAAAATCAAATTTTCGAATGCACCTCGTAAATTACGCCTCTTTCGCCACATTTTGTTGGAGAATTTTTATTTTTAGCGGGTGTACGAGGATTGTCTAAGAAGTTTTCGACCTAACAAAGATACTAGACATTTTTTCTTCAAATTAATTTTTATTTTTCTACATAGACTACTTGTAAGTCTATACACTTCTCCCAGCGATGCTCCCATCTCTTCAACCCGTCCAAATAGTACTCGGCGTCTTTCTCTGCAAAATAGTTATTTACGAAGGTGATGGCCTCCTCATTCAACGAAAATCACTGTTCTCCGAGCGCAATTTTTAGCTTAGGGAACAAAAAAAGACGCTTGGGGCTAGATCTGGTGAGTAAGGAGGGTGGTCAAGCAGTTCAAACCGTAATTCGTGGATTTTCGCCATGGCAATCGCTGAGGTGTGAGACGGCGCATTGTCTTGGTGAAACAAAATTCTTTTTTTCTGCAAATGTGGCCGTTTTCCGCAATTTCTGCCTTCAGCTTGTCAAGTAATGATGCGTAGTATACTCCTGTAATGTTTTTCCTTTTTGAAGATAATCGATTAAGATAACTCCATGACTATCCCAGAAAATAGCCGAAGGAACAACCTTTGCATTTTTTGGAGCCGATTTCCCTTTCGCAGTCCATTGTTTTGACTGTGTTTTTGTTGGAAATGTTCATTCGAACACGTTTTTGGTCCAAAGTGAGCAAACGCGGCACCCAACGCGCGGACAGCTTTCTCATGTCTAAATCTTGATTCAATATGTGACAAACAAGTTGTTTGGACATGTTTATAGCCTCTGCTATCTCTCTAATTTTAATTCGGCGGTTGTCTAGCACCATTTGGTGAACTTGAGCGATATTATCGTCAGTGGTTGCAGTTTTTGGACGTCCCGAACGTTCATCGTCACCCAAGCTGGTACGGCCACGTTTAAATTCAGCAGCCCAAAATTTCACGGTGGTAAATGATGGTGCAGAGTCCCCGTACACAGCATCCAACTCGTCTTTATTTACATAGGCGTATTGCCTTTCAGAAACAAATATTTAATGACAGCTCGATACTCGATTTTTTCCATTTTCATAAAAACACTCACATCGACTCACTCAAATGATTGTCAAACAACAACTGCGCGTCCAAAATGGCCGAAATTTTAGGGGTACCTTTCAAAGCATGCGCAAACACATTCCCCAACCTTTGTTTAAGATTGCTGCCATCTTCATGTTGAGGTCGGAAACTTTTCAGACAACCCTCGTACTAACTTTTTATTGAAAAACCCATAATAAGTTTCCCATTTGGTCTGTATATACTTTGTAATTGTAATTAATTCCTTATTTAAGAAAGTACTTAATTTTAAAGAACACAAATTTAATTACCCAGTGTTATTTTGCCAGTCTCTATATAATATTTTGTTGAGTAAACAGTAAGCTATTTTAAATTAATTTTACGCTTCTTCATACACAATAAAAATAGCATTTTACACAAAGTTGAAGTGGGTGTTCGTATAAATAAAAGATTGGTCTACCTAATACGAGGCAAAGTCAATAAAAAATGCTATGTTTTAAATATTTATACCAATCTTGTTCATTTTTTTTATTTACCATCAAGACGTCTAGCTTAATGATTTTAAATACTATTGAAAAAATCTCATTTTCAGAAATGGCTACAAGTGCAGTATACATTCCAGAAATCATTAAACTTCAGCTGCGAAAACCAAAACATTGGAATTGGGAGTTATCGACTTCGAAATCGTCACCCAATATTACCATGCCAATTATTAAGCTCTACGATTACAAAGGAAACTTACTAGTAGAAGCTAAGGATAACGGTACAACCACTACTAATGTTTACGGCTCAGATTTAAAATTAAACGAAAATAACTTTCATCCTAAATATACAAAGAGCAGAAAGAGTATAAGCAGATCTAGGTAAATGTTTTTGTAATTGTTTGAAGCTGAAGTGTTGGTTAACAACAGTTGTATTTGTCAAATTAAATTGCTGTTTTGATAATAAGTACATTGTCATCGTTATTAACTTGTTTAACCTTTATTAATTTGTCGGTTACCACTTTTGAATCGTTCTCAACAGTCACTAAGCCGACGTTGCTGACACTGTCACATCAGTTTCCCAGCAAATGATTTTTTGTTGGGTGACTCTTTTTGTGTTGAGTCCTTAGTTTCCAATGAGGTCGAAACACAAAAAGAGCGTTCTACTCCCGTTTAAATACACAGGGTGAGTCATAACTATTGGGACATAGACTAAGGACAGGTTATTTGGACCAAAATATGGCTATTGGGCCAAATATGCCTTAATATAATGTTGCTGCGAAAAAAGATACAGGGTGTTAAAGTTAATTTTTGTTTTTCGTTTTTTGCTAATAGTTTCCCTGTATATTTATAAATTGATATCAAAATTGGCACAGAGGCATAATCTTAGACAAGAAATAGTATTTTATGTACAATTCCACTATCAAATACCAAACTAATAAACAAAGTTGCAACTAACGTAAGGTTTCCGTTTTGACGATAAATCAAAACTAAACACTCTTTAACTTAAAAGAACTCACAAAAACTCAAACTAAATGTTCTACATGGTCTCCTCCGATTTCTACGCCTTTTCTAATTCTTTTTATAAAGGATTTTCGGACGTTAAAAAAAATGTTATTCTGTCCCCTTATAAGATTGGCTGCATTTTGAATGTATCTCCAAAGTTCGTCTCGTGTATTAATTTCATTGGCATAAACTAAGGACTTCATATGTCCCCAGAAATAAAAATCTAGCGGGATGTACTCAGGACTTCTTGGTGTCCATTGAAAATCACTGCCTCTGCCAATCCATCGTTGAGGAAATACGTCATTAAGATGATTTCTAACAGCTAATGAAAAATGAGGTGGCGCTCCATCCTGCATAAACCATATTTTTCTTCTTACATCCAGTGACAGATCATATAAAATATCACTAAGAGTATTTTCCAAAAAGAATAAATAAGAATCTCCATTTAAATTCGGAGGAAGAACATAAGCATACTTTTCATAAATTAATTAATATTTGAAATCCTTTTTTAAGACTCTAAGCAGTTCGACTGCGTTTTTATCGAAAACGGTTGAAATTATCATGTTTAAACAAGAGTACCAATTTTACGTAAAAATGATGTGTACGTCATATTTCCTAATAAAAATTACTAAAAAATTTCATGAGAAAAAGATTAGACTCAATTTGATCATTAGGAATGATCCACGTGGCGCCCTCTATGACAAAACGTAAAATTGTAAATAAAATACTATTTCTTGTCTAAGATTATGCCTCTGTGCCAATTTTGATATCAATTTATAAATATACAGGGAAACTATTAGCAAAAAACGAAAAACAAAAATTAACTTTAACACCCTGTATCTTTTTTCTCAGCAACATTATATTAAGGCATATTTGGCCCAATAGCCATATTTTGGTCCAAATAACCTGTCCTTAGTCTATGTCCCAATAGTTATGACTCACTCTGTATAATATTTATAAAATTCTGGAATACTTGTCCGCCATGTTGCTGTTTTTGACATTTTTATCCATTTGTATCAATAGAAATATCCAATTAACTTTACTTTATGACATCGAGGCTTCGCCCATTTGTATTTGTATTTGTATCGATCAAACTAAGAACTCAACACAAAAAGAGTCACTTCTACTCCTAGTGATATACTTAATTTACTATTTTTAATAATGTATTCAATAATACCCATTTTCAGGTGGATCTGAATTTTTGTACTTGTGATTAATTGACCGGACTAAAAATACAGGGTGTTTCAAAAAAAGGTAACACCGTCTCTAGGATAGGTAAAAAACTGAAAAATAATTGGGGTTTGCTTAGTAAAATTTTTTCTAACGCCATCCGTTTTCAAGATAAAGGGCGTTGAAGAAAATGAAAAATTACACATTTCTTACGATTTTGCCGAAACTACTAGCACCATTGCAATGAAATTTTATACGAATATGTTTTGGAAGCTGATATATCCCATGAATTTGTTTTTATAACTAACTCTCATAGAGGGCGCTAGTTACACGATTCATACAACGTATTATTCAACATAACTTTTTTTAGGGTAGAATTATTAGTCAAAACTCCAAGTGAACATAAAGATCGTTTAATTCTACACCAAAAAGGTACTCTTGGTAAAACTCGATATTATGTACCGTTTTCGGAATATTTTGATTTGAAAATTATGAAGTAATAATCGCTCCTGGTATAAACTAATGATAAAGTTCGCTTTTCTCTAAGTTTGCCATGTAAAATTGACATTTATTGATTGTTATGACAATAAGTCAACAATAAATAGAGTTTTGAAACCTTGTTATTTGTAAAATTAGATATTGTTAAACAAAATGTACTCAAATGTTGAATACACCGACATGTTAACTTTAGGCGAGTGTTTAGGAAACTCTAGTGCAGCTTTTACGCGTTATGCAGAAAAGTTTCCTAGAAGAAACTTACCAAGTAAAAAAACATTTAGAGCAGTTGAACGACGTTGTCGAGAAACTGGGAATGTAAGACCAAAGAAAATAAATTCAGGTAGACCAAGAACAACAAGAACAATTAATAAAGAAAATATTATTTTAAATTTAGTTGATCAAAATCCAACATTAAGTGTAAGGAATATGGCAAGACAAACAAATACATCTTCTTCAACTACTTGGCGGATACTTAAAGAGCAGCAGCTACATCCTTACCATTACAGACAAGTTCAAGAACTCTTGCTGGACGATCTATAGGTTAGAGTCGATTTTTGTGAGACATTGCGAGAAAGGACAGCCCTCAATCCAAATTTTTTAAAATGTATTCTTTTTACGGACGAGGCCACATTTACGCGACAAGGTATGTTTAACTCCCATAACGCACACTACTGGTGTGATGAGAATCCACAAGCCAAAAGGGTATCACATTACCAACACTCATATTACTTCATAATTTTCAAATCAAAATATTCCGAAAACGGTACATAATATCGAGTTTTACCAAGAGTACCTTTTTAGTGTAGAATTAAACGATGTTTATGTTCACTTGGAGTTTTGACTAATAATTCTACCCTAAAAGTTATGTTGAATAATACGTTGTATGAATCGTGTAACTAGCGCCCTCTATGAGAGTTAGTTATAAAAACAAATTCATGGGATATATCAGCTTCCAAAACATATTCGTATAAAATTTCATTGCAATGGTGCTAGTAGTTTCGGCAAAATCGTAAGAAATGTGTAATTTTTTATTTTCTTCAACGCCCTTTATCTTGAAAACCGATGGCGTTAGAAAAAAATTTTACTAAGCAAACCCCAATTATTTTTCAGTTTTTTACCGGTGTTACCTTTTTTTGAAACACCCTGTATAACCAGTGACTGTAACAATAATTACTCTCCTAAATACTTCGAGCATATTTATATAGTGCGTCCATAAAGTAACGCATAAATTCATTATAATATTTATTTACAAAGTAATGAAAATAACGAATAATCGTAATAAACACATTAAATGAAATTACGTATTGTTATACAACTACTTTGATAAACTATCAAGAACATCCAGCATAAATTGTATCTTACAGCTTTTATTAGTGATCCAAGCCCCTGGACTATAAAAATCTTTTTGTTTGGCATTATTTTTTATCGCCTACCACTATCGAAAGTAGAATTTTATCGTACCCATTCAACGAGAGAAAGTACCACTTTATCTGCCAAGGCAGGTAAAGTACGTATTTTACCTGCCTAGGCAGGTAAAGTATTTTACCTGCCTTACCTTATAAGACAGATCCATATATAAGCAAAAAATTAAAAATTGATAAAAAAATATTTCTTATTAAAAGAATAAATAAATGAAATTAGACAGAACGAAACTGAACCTCAATTTATAAAACAGAAAATCGTGAATAAAAAAATAAAAAAAGAACGGAAGCTCTTTGATTCGAACCTCGTACCTGCGGCTTACTAGACATAGCTCTTACCGAACGGATTACGGGCGCTCTTGACGTTGACAAATAATTTTAAATATTGGACGTAGTAGTCTGTGCTTTTGGCTGTCATAATCAGTTTTGTGATCGCAAGTTGGTTTAAATATAAAAGGTTCATTACTATTATTTAGTATAATTAAGGTGTTCTCAGTTTTGTGATTTTCTCAAGTTGGTTTAAAAATAAAAGGTTTGTTACTATTAAGTATTTAGGATAATTGAGGTATTTAAACGCAATTAAAAAAAATAATCCGTTAAATCCCGTTTCCTTTTCAGATAGTTATCGAAAAAATTATTATTGATTTTGAAAATGATTTTGATTGTACTCCGCCAGAAATACGAGAAAAAAGTGAAATGGCTACTTTGGATAAGTTAGCGAAGAAATCGAGAGAAAAGTATGAGAAACAACATCAATTGGAAAAGTGATTCTGTTGCCGAGTGTTATGTGGAAGAATTGGTTTTGAATAAAACAAAGATTGCTAAGACAATTCTTTGGGAAGTTCATCAGCAACAACCAAATACTTCTCTAATTAGAAAAGATACCGAAAATTCAGAAAAAGGTAAAAAGCAAAAAAAATCCAAACTCTTATTTAATTACAGAAATCAATAGTTTCAACAAAAGCATAATCACAAACACTTCGGAAACATTTGCAATAACAGCTCCATCTACATTAGGTATAAACATTACAAATCCCTCTGGTTGTACATTTACTTTCAATGTTTATAATAAAGAATAATAAATGTTAATTAATATTAAAATATGTATTTCTTTTTTAAGTTCAGCTGCTGGAAATTTTAAATGCAAGTACATTAACTTTGGTAAGTAAAAATGTAGTGGTAGGCGATAAAATATTGTATGTAACACGGCAGCAAAGTGTCTTTATCGAACTTGTTTGGTTGCAAGCCTCGGCTTCGCCTCGGCTTGCAATTTCCAAACTCGTTCGATAAAGTGCCACTTTGCTGCCTTGTTACATAAATAGCTATTACCATTCTTTTTATTTGACAAGGATGTCAAAAAAATTTAAGCACGGTTTCGTATTGTTAACACTTTAGAGAAGGTACGTTCGTGATCTTTTTTGGTATTGGCGACAAGATGCGAACTCAACAAGAGGTATGCCGATTATTCCATGAAATGCACCCAGATCGTAAACCCATTTCACAATCTACAGTAAGTAGAATAGAGCGAAAATACAGAAAATTAGGACTTGTGAGGGATGCAGCAAAGCAAGGTAAACCAAAAATTAATGAAAATATTCAACAAGACATAATTTTATCGGCTGTAGAAAATCCACACTGAACAATGCGAGGATTATCTAGGGATTTTGGTATTGGAAAGTCTTCAGTATCAAACATTTTCAAAAAGGTAAAATACCATCCTTATAAAGTACGTCTCATCCATGAATTAGCTGAAGACTACTTTGACCGAAGAACTGAATTCTGCGAGTATATACAGAGTGAGTCATAACTATTGGGACATAGACTAAGGACAGGTTATTTGGACCAAAATATGGCTATTGGGCCAAATATGCCTTAATATAATGTTTGCTGAGAAAAAAGATACAGGGTGTTAAAGTTAATTTTTGTTTTTCGTTTTTTTGCTAATAGTTTCCCTGTATATTTATAAATTGATATCAAAATTGGCACAGAGGCATAATCTTAGACAAGAAATAGTATTTTATTTACAATTTTACGTTTTGTCATAGAGGGCGCCACGTGGATCATTCCTAATGATCAAATTGAGTCTAAACTTTTTCTGATGAAATTTTTTAGTAATTTTTATTAGAAAATATGACTTAAACATCATTTTTACGTAAAATTGGTACTCTTGTTTAAACATGATAATTTCAACCGTTTTCGATAAAAACGCAGTCGAACTGCTTAGAGTCTTAAAAAAGGATTTCAAATATTAATTCATTTATGAAAAGTATGCTTTGGACTGTCAGATAATTGTTGTTGGTAAATGTCATTTGTTCAGAGTAAATTATTTTTGATGTGACAGTGTAGTGTAATGTTGCATTTTTTAAAAGTAATCATTACTTTTTTGATTGAAATGCCTCGTCACAATCATTTTACTAATGAAGAAATGCGAAATATGATTTGCGTATACGCACAAGAAAATTTTTGCGGTAGTTTGGCAGCCAGAAGGTATGGAATGTTATACGCAAACAGAAGGCAACCAAATCACAAAACTTTTGCAAGATTATATCGTAGTTTAGGTGAAACTGGGTCATTTCACACTAAAAATCGGGGTGGTCGACCGAAACAAATCACACCTAATCAAGAAGATGAACTTTTGGTTCGAGTAGATGAAAATCCTGAAATAAGTTCACGACATCTATCAGCAGCAACAGGAGTAAGTCAGTCGTATATAATTAGAATTCTAAAAAAAGAGAACCTCCATCCTTATCACTTCACTCCTGTTCAAAATTTACTTCCAACAGATCTTCCACGACGGTCACAGTTTTGCCAACGTATTCTGAATAAATATCGCCTCATTTTTCATTAGCTGTTAGAAATCATCTTAATGACGTATTTCCTCAACGATGGATTGGCAGAGGCAGTGATTTTCAATGGCCACCAAGAAGTCCTGAGTACAACCCGCTAGATTTTTATTTTTGGGGACATATGAAGTCCTTAGTTTATGCCAATGAAATTAATACACGAGACGAACTTTGGAGATACATTCAAAATGCAGCTAATCTTATAAGGGGACAGAATAACATCCGAAAATCCTTTATAAAAAGAATTAGAAAAGGCATAGAAATCGGAGGAGACCATGTAGAACATTTAGTTTGAGTTTTTGTGAGTTCTTTTAAGTTAAAGTGTGTTTAGTTTTGATTTATCGTATCGTCAAAACGGAAACCTTACGTTAGTTGCAACTTTGTTTATTAGTTTGGTATTTGATAGTGGAATTGTAAATAAAATACTATTTCTTGTCTAAGATTATGCCTCTGTGCCAATTTTGATATCAATTTATAAATATACAGGGAAACTATTAGCAAAAAACGAAAAACAAAAATTAACTTTAACACCCTGTATCTTTTTTCTCAGCAACATTATATTAAGGCATATTTGGCCCAATAGCCATATTTTGGTCCAAATAACCTGTCCATAGTCTATGTCCCAATAGTTATGACTCACCCTGTATATGATGAACCAAAATAACAATTTCATTGATAACGTTTTATTTTCAGACGATGCAACGTTTTATTTGAACGGTCATATTAACCGGCAAAACACCCGTTATTGGTCTGATGAAAATCCACACTGGATGCAAAGACCACAAAAAACTAACGTATGGGCTGGTATTGTGAGAAATACAATTATTGGTCCATATTTTTTTGGGGTGGTGATGTCAATTACACGAAAGTGGTTCACCCTGTATATTAGATTATGATTTGAAACAATAGTAAATTGAAATAAAAAATCGACCTGTTTCGGGAATTTCTAATTTTATTGTTCATTCAGCCAATAATGAATTTATGCGTTACTTTATGGACGCACTGTATACTAACGTCTGTATATAGGATGCTCAAAGCCTAGATATTAATTTAGAACATGTGTATTAAATAATTCTGTTTGTTTACGTCTCTAAAAAAATGTGTCAAAAATCATTTTTGGCATAGAACCAATTACACGAATTGAGATTGGAATTTAATATTATTAACTAAAGTGGAAAACTAGAATACTTGGAATTTTATAGTAAAATTAAAATAAAAAACGTTGCACGTCATAGATTTCAATGTCGTCATTCGTCAGTGATAACAACACAATATTTAAAAAATAAAAATTTCTCTCATTTAAAATTTAGTTATTTTAGAGCGGCATTGTTGTACAAGAAAGCGCTGTTGCCAAACAAAAAATATCGAAATAAAATATAGGATATAAACGAAGAAAACTATTAGTATCGAAAATTGTTATTATCAAGTTGTAAACAACTATTTCAGAATTATTTAAGGTTATTTCTTGTGGTGTTAACAAAATTAAAAAATCTGTTCTTATCAGAACAAAATAGTATATCTTGAGTGAATTATCATTGTTATTTGGACGCTTTTAAAAGCTGTACATTCCTTGCTTAAGGACAAAGAAATATTTGAAGGTAGTGAGTCTTCTTTGCGTACAATACTACATAAAATTGGCTTTAAATGGCAAAAAGACAATCCACGTAGAGGCCTAATGGAACTTCCTCATACTGTATGTAAGCGAATACAGTTTTTAAGAACATATAAACAGCTGAGAGAGGAAGGACTTTTATCAATCCATTTATGTTTAAAATAAATACTTTTGCATTTCCAGTACTTTTATTTTCAAAGTAATCTTCAAAATATTTAGGTTTATTGTACTAACCCTTACTTTGTGGAAGTCCATCTTACTAAGAAGTTAAGTTTAATTGAAAAAAATAAGTTTTAAATCACTGTTGTGATTTAAATTTAAATTAAACTGGTGTTAAAAGAAAGAGTTTTTTTATTATTCTTCAAAATATTTGTTCTTTATATATGTTCTTTATATATGTATTTATTCAATGGACATCGTCGAATTGGTTTTAAAGTATTTTTTTCTACAAACGTCAAAAAATGACAAGGTTCGAGCATTGGCAAGAATATGCGAAATGACCCTTTTTTTCATTTGTCTTTGTTACTATGACACCGTGCGCGAAGTAGTGTGCGAAATATTTACTTCGCACACTGCATGTAAATTATATGGGATTTTTATATTTTAACCTTTATGTTCCTCAATCAAGCAAAAATCCAACAAATCATTTATTTATTAATGTACAACAATAATTATTAAGGCTTTCAAATTGTGAGAATACTTAACACTACCTAATTTTATTTATTATTTACAATGTTAACGTTAATGGTGCAGCCAGTGCACGAACCAATATTTATTCCCAAACCAGATAAGTCAGATTTAGCCCGTGATATCCTGGTTTTGGAAGTTGGAAGACTATCCACTGCCGTAGAGGTGACAGCACTTAATCCTGAAATTTCACAGTCTAAAATTTTATTTGATATCTGAATTTTATTGTTGATAGTGATCTTCCACGTATCCTTCGGTCACAGTCGAAGATTTCCAACCTCCATGTCGCTTCGGAACACATATATCGGCCCCCGTATTAGCAAGGAGTGTGGCTGATGTTCTCCGAAAACAATGGCCTGTGTAGGCAACAGGATTTGGTAATTTTACGTGTTTTGCTATTAAGCTAGGCATCTTTCCAATACTATTTATTCCTACAAATTATTTAAAACATCTCTTATTTTGATACTTCAAAAACAATCGGCGACTGGTAGCATAACTTGGACGAAGAGCCGCATATTTTCGGTAAATGTCAATATAATCTAAATTTGAATCTGTAAAAATTCGTTGTATATGCGTTTTGGTATCGGGTACTTAAACAATAAAAATGGAATTTTTATCTTCTATATCATCGACCGTCATTTTAATGAATTCCTCACGGCGACAAGCACCCGAAATACCCAGTATTAAAACATCCTAAGGAAAAATTTCGGTATAGGGGAATAGCTCCGATTTTAATGAATTTTATTTTGGACACTCCCTAAACATTCCTGAGCACTACTGTGAAGTTTTTCTTTCCGGAAATGAAAACTAAAATTTTGAAATTAAAAAAAAATTTTTTTTGCTCCAATTTGCACAGGTTAGGTTAGGTTAGGTTAGGTTAGGTTAGGTTAGGTTAGGTTAGGTTTCACCTTACATTTTATCGGGTTCTCCAAAAAAATTTTTGTGCAAATTGGAGCCAAGCGTTTAGGGAGTGTCCAAAAAAAATTCGTTAAAATCGGAGTTATTCCCCTATAACGAAATTTTTCCCATCCTAAAAGGAAATCAGTAATTTAAAAAACACACAAAACAATCATCAAAAATCTACCTTAACCAACAAATAGGTTTCATCATCTGCCTCTTTTATGAATTCTTCAACTTCCTCTCTAGTCAACACCTTAGATTTCTTAGGATGGTTTCCAACTGACAATTTTTTCAGATATGGACCTAACTTGGTAAATTTCTTGAAATCCACGTTTTTTTTAACACTGAGTATTGCTTTCAACATGCCCATAACGTGGAAGACTTCAGCTTCTTAGACTTCTCTGCAAAATATGCCAACAGCTCATTTTCGGATAATTTTCTGGCTTTATTTGCTTCACACCACTCTTTAAATTGCTGATATGCATTTTCATACTGCCGCCTCGATTTCTCCGGTAAGAGTTTTGAAATTACTGAATTGGCTGTATCTGTCAAGTTAGATGGGGTACTGCTTACTTCATCGTCGCTCGAAATTTCATTATTTCACAGTTATAAATATATCACTCACGAAATCGACGCAAATAAGAATTCTCTCCAAAATAATGAAAATAATTATCACCGAATATGGAACTACGAATAGAATGGCTAGAACCTAGTTACTGTCTAGATCCGTATGCGACATCGAGTAGCAGCGGTTGTGTTAAAAAGTATTGTCGATAATACAGATTCCTTAAATTTATATCTAGTGCCATCTATCTGTCAATAAGAAGTACTCTGCGATAAAATAGACAGCTACATTTCAACGACACTAAAGTAAATATATATGTTTACAATCAAAAAATGATCATTTATTTATTTATTTTGCTTAAAATACAAGTCATGTTTCAAAAGATTATTTCTCAAACACCTGAAAATATGAGGGACATCAAATATGGGAATAATTTCTTGGTCATTGATCACAAAACCAAAATTTCTATTCTCTTCTTTTCTTTTTAAGTATTTCTCCTTCGTTTCACTCATTAGCATTCTAATAGCTCCGACATTTTTACTTTGGTCACAAACTGTCGATACTACCTTCAAACCTATACTTTGACATTTGCAGATTAGAACCTTCAGCAAATTTTTTAATGCCATGGATTTATGAGGTCCTTCACTAAATGTAAAAGCAAATGGTTGCTTCCACTGTTTATACAGTCCTTTCAGCATAAAAACGTTTGCATGATCTGCTAGTACAGGTTTTCTTTCTTTATAAATTACAATTTGATTTATTCACTTACCAGGTAAATTTAAAGTTGGAACTGCTGTTCTTATAAGACCTCTTTTGGTACCTTAAACTTAACAGTTACTAGAAAAATGTTCCTCACAAAATACATATTTTTTATAAATGTCTTCAACTGACATTTTATTTATAATTTAAAGACTGTATCTTTAAAATCCACTCACTAAACACACTTGGTTAATTTTTTGGAAAACGATGCATTTTGCCTTCACGATTTATACATGTAGGTACACAACATTTTGATAGTTTGAATCCATTTTATGGACAGAATTATTTGGAAGCACAAAACTAAAGATGATATACACCAATAAAACTAAAAAAACTGAAGACAAAACTCCTGCTCTTTTTCTGATTCTCAGAACTACTGTCTCTTTTGTTAATTTTCTTAAAATTGTTTCTCACCAATTACAGATTGATACAGATCTGTTAAATTAAAAAGTATTGTCGTTAATAGTATTAGCAGAGAGACCTCTTCCGAAAAATAGAACAATTAAAATGAGTAGACGCAACGATCAGCGCCATCCTATGGTTGTGTTAAAAATATTAATAAGTTTTGGCGGGAGTATATTTGCTTTCATTTCTATTCGTAGTTCCGTATTCGGTGGTAATTATCAAGAACTGTCACTTTGAAATAATTGTCAACAAATGCCATTTTATTTCCATAGTTACAGTACCTAATTACTTGATTTGGAAAAAAGTTCAAACCAGTTCAATACTTTTTCTCATATTAAGCTAAAAGTTTGTAGAAAAAGTTTTGTTTGCATCTCATGCGCGAAATACTTTGGCGATCTTGACTATTTAAAAAAAAATCAGTTCTCGATCACCAATGTAGCATTTCGCGCACTAGATACAAAAATAACTATTTATTTTCAATTTCAACTGGATTAAAAATAAACAAATATGTCATCATCACTGACACCGCATCAATCGAATCTCAGAATAATTCTGTTCTATGGTATAATCATAAGTTCTCTGATTATTAAACTTTATAAATCCTGACATTTCTTACTAGTTTTGATATATGGCAACCTCACAATTATGACGTGCAACGCTTTTTGTATTAATTTTATATGCTTAGATTATCCGTCTCTCGGACACATATTAATTTTTTTTATATTGTGACCAACCATTGGTTTTTCTTTGATTTTTATTACAAATAAATCGTCTAGAAGCGACACTTTTGGCCCGCCGAGTTCGTTCATAAATAAAGCTACTTCCGCAGTCCCTATAAATTCGCAAGACAGGAAGCGTCTCATACAAAGAAGCAATAACTCGACTAACGGCAAAGACTCTAAAGAATGTACCCGCAAAAATGATCGGAAAACTCTCAATGCAGTAGAAAATCCCGCTTTCCAAGAAAACGAACATAACCAAAAAATGGACTATGAAACTGGAATGGAAAAATCCAGCAGCGATTTGTTGCACGAAAAAATAGATAACAGCAACGGTGGGTAAATTTTAAAAATAAAATATAAAATTTTTGTTGTAATACTTAATGTTGATTTTAAAAATATTTTTTTTTATTTTTCCAGTTAAGGTTTCTTCTATTTCCATCATTTCTTTTATTTGTTGATTTGGTATTCGATCTAAAATTGTTTTCTTACATGCTCTCCTCCAAAACATCATCTCGGTAGTCTCTAATTATTTTTCTGTCTCAACTAGCATTGCAGACCTCAAAGAAAGTATTTTATGTATTTACTATCTTGAACAAAATTATAAATAATTTCAAAATTTCACCCTGTACAATTCATAATAGACTCTACATGGTCTTCGTTGAGATCGTATTGTTAAGGAGCTTCTAAAACCATAAAAACATACAGGGTGTTTTATTAAAAATAAAGATCATGGAAGATGTCAGATGTGTATCACCCTGTACATTTAAATCTTTGTTTTGAATTTCAAAGTTGACTGGTCCCAGCGGTTTTTATAATATTCTAAACTAACAAGAAAAATAATTTTATTACACACACTGTATATCCTTCATTTATATTTTTGCTCTTCATTGCTGCCCATATTTGATTAACTGGTACGCTGTCATACGCTTTTCTCAGATCAATAAATATCAAATGCAACTCTCTATTATGCGCAATGGTGTTTTCAGCCAGCTCTTTTAAACAGAAGATATTGTCGATGCAAGATCTGCCTGTTCTGAAGCCGCTCTTTTCTTCAGAGTTCTCAAGTTCTTCTTCAAATCTCCTTTTCAGAATTCGTCAATGATGACAACACAATATTTACAAAAAAATAATTTTAGAGCAGTATTTTTTTACAAGAAAGCGCTGTTGTCAAATAAAAAATGTCGATTTAAAATATCAAATTTACTATTCTCTTCGTCTTCTGCAATTATTGAATGAAGGAAACTGTCCTTGTCCAGTATAAATATAGGTGCACGTCATCAAAGTGAATCAATCACTCTTCGTTTGACTTCTTTAGCTCGTTTGCTACTGTCAATCAGTATCTTTTTTCACTGTAAATTTGGTAAATATTGAAATTCGTATGCAGCAAGTTATTACAAAAAATAAATAAATGCTTTAAGAAAGGTTTCGTAATTAATTTTATATCAAATACAACTTCTGGACTAATAAAATTTAAACTTCAAACGAACATAATTTGTAATATTGTAGTCAAATAAAAAGATTAATAGAGAAACTTCGTTTGATATTTACTAGATTCTAATACTATTTTAAATTCTTGGCAACATAGTCCTTTTCTGACAGCTGTGACGTGCACCTATATTTATACTGGACAAGGTATATTTAACGTTATTTCTTCTGATATTGTGTGATGTTAATAAAAAATAAAAAAATTGATATTGTAGGGCTAATAAAATTTAAAAATATGTTCTTATAAGAAAATAGTATCCCTAAACTTTGAAATGACACAAGGCAGCAAATACAAATAATTATGTTATCATCACTAGCATCAATTGAATCTTTTGAATGTTTGTTGTTTGCCTGATTAGTAATGTTGATAAATCCGGACTTATCTAGTTATTTTTTAAATATGGCAACATCACAATAATTATAACGTGCAATGCTTTTTGTTTAGAGTATTTTTAGCGGTTACTCTCGCTATGCAAGCTTACCTAACATAAGAAATTCACAATTTTCGGAAAACCTTTTATATATTTCAGATAATTTATTGTTGTCATCAAATGTAGAAAGGAGTCGAACACTACAAAACGGGGAGAAAAAACGGCACAAAAGGTCAAAAAGCGATGATCTATTCAGGAGGAAGCTGAGGTAGGTTTTTATCGCTGGCGAAAATGAATTCACAATTGAAACATTTAAAATTAAAGATGCATCCACAGGCTAGAACAAGAATATAGGTACGTTTTACCGTTGAGTGATAAATATAAGAAGAGACGTAACGCAATCAATGTAAAATTTTGTGCCTTATGGAGAATCCAGCGTATCTCCCACTATTCATTAAAATGAGGGAGTCCACTACCACTACAAAAATTTGAGGTCAAAAATGAGGGTCTGTTTTCTAGGCCCTTTTGTTCACTTGTGTGATATAGAATTACTATATTTTTACATTTGAAGTAATTTAAGCACTTCCCGAGTATATACAGGGTGTTTCTTAAGTAATCTAAAATATTATATGGGGCGCTTCGTTACTCAATTTTAAGACGAAAAGTTTATATAAACATGTGTGATAGGTGTTGTCGTTTATGAGATACAGGGTGTTGTACGTGAAATTAATTTTTCTTGGTGACGCTACTGATTTATATTTTTTTATTATTTTATTACAAGCAACATGTGTTAAACACAAAGAAAAAATAATACATTTCAGAGCAAATGTTCAAAATGTCCACCTCCAGCTAAAATGTAAGAATCCGCTCGATGTCTAATGAATTGTCGAATACGTTCGAAGATACCAGGATTGTTACGAATAACATTACAGCCGTCTATGATACGATTTTGAAGATCTTGTACGTTTAATATCAGTGTTGTGTAAACAAGCGATTTCAAATATCCCCACACACAAAAATCCAGAGGATTGTGTCCAGGTGATCTAGGGGGCCACGGGTGTGGAGATCCTCGTCCGATCCAATGGCCTGGAAAAACATTATTTAAAAACTCGCGTACAATCACTGAAAAATGTGGAGGAGCTCCGTCATGCATGAACCACATGCGCCTTCTAATAATAATAGGTACATCTTCCAAAAGAAGTGGAAGTTCATTTTCTAGAAAATGTTGGTATGTCTCACCGGTTAACCGTACAGGAAGGAAAAATGGTCCAATTAAATAATCATCGATGATGCCAAGCCAAACATTGACCGAAAATGTTTGTTGAAATCGTTCTACACTTATGGTATGTGGATTTACATCTGCCCATATGTGGTCATTATGAAAATTCATAATCCCATGTCTAGAAAAGTTGGCTTCATCCGTAAATAGAATATTGCCACAAAATTCGGATTGTTCGCGATTTCACGTAAAATTCATTGACAATACTGTATGCGTAATGGATAGTCAGTAGGTAAAAATGTTGAACACGTTGAACGTGATATGGATACAATAAATTATCTTTTAGAATATTCCAAACAGTTTTGTTACTAACATTTACTTCATCTGCAACTTTTCTTGTACTCGTTTCTGGATGTTGGTCAATAATTTGAAGAATCTGGTTTTCCAATTGGGGATTTCTCACGGTTCTGGGTCGTCCAATAATATTCTTCGATTTAGCAAAAGTTCCAGTTTCTTGTAAACGAATATGTAACTTAGTAAACGTATCTGAACATGGTAAACGATTATTTGGATAACGCTGGGCATACGTACGTCTAGCTTCTAAGGCATTACCATTCGCTAATCCGTACAAAAAATGCATATTAGCCATTTCAACATTAGTAAACACTGGCATAGTTATTAACTAAACACAGAGTCAATCAAATAAAAATGTACGATTTTTGCGTTGGTTTTCAAATTTGACACTTGTCAACATTATTTCAAAGGCCACTTAGAATAAGCATGTTTTTGCGTATTACTTCTAAAAACCAGTAGCGTCACCGGGAAAAATTAATTTCACGTACAATAAGAACTGACTTATTACAATAAATTCAACACCCTGCATCTCATAAACGACAACACCTATCACACATGTTTGTATGAACTTTTCGTCTTAAAATTGAGTAACGAAGCGCCCCATATAATATTTTAGATTACTTAAGAAACACCCTGTACTTTAGCAAAATAAAGATTTTTAATTAATTTTGGGGAAAAATGTCATTAGTAGTGATTTTAGGTAAATTAGGCAAAGAGTGGTGCAAATTTTTCCGATTTTTTTTCTAAATATGATTTTATGAGTGATTCTTATGTAAAAAAATGCGTTGAATCCGATGGTGTAATTTAAAATTCTCGAAATAGTGTGCTAATTGTTATAAACAATGTTTTATAACAAAGTTTTAGTTTTTTTAAAAAATACGATGTAAATAAATTTTTTTTGTCATTTTGATTATTTATTATGGTGGATTTTATCATTCCCCGTCGTTTGAGACCAACCGCGACTTTTTTTTGTTTTCCTTAATTTGTTATAAACAATTAAAGTTAAAATTTAAATAATTTTTTTCTCAAAGGGAAAACACTCAGTGCCTCTGAAAATAGCACAGATAAGTTGCAAATTTATTATAGTTTATGTGGTATTTTTTTCATTTCGATCCAATGGGTATTTTTCAATTGTTTAAACAATTGAGTTTATTTGTTTATTAGCATTTTGGGACAAATGAGGGAAATTTACGAGCCTAAAAATAGCTGGAATTTGTAAATTTAGCTACCAGCAACATTTTCTATGGGGTCTTGCCCAAACATTTTCAAAACTGTTTTTTTATTAACAATTAAAATAAATAAATAAATAAATAAATAAATTAATGTTTGCAAAAAATGTCAACTCTGCATTTTTTACATCTGTGAAAAACTATTGTTAGTTTTTCAATGTCCTAATTTTCTCATGTTTTTTATTAGTTTTGGTCTTTTGAAATTTTTCATAATCTGCAGGATCTTTATATCATTATTTTCATAAAAATATTCAAAACACATTTATTATGATCTGTTCAAATCTGAAAACAATTTAAATATGGATTCTAACGTAAATATATTCATTAATTAATATAATACCCATACATCATATTTAAAAATATGTCTATAGAGCGGGTCACAGTTATTATGCAGCATTGCGTTTATGGACGACGGCGTTGCCATATCGGCATGTTCTTCGAATTTGGTTCCAACTGGCGCGGGAATATAACTTGCCATTGTGTTACTATTATGATTTAAATGTTGACTAAATTATTCATTTGAAAATCGTTTAGTGAGTAATTAAGAATATTTATAATTATACTTTTAGATAAATTTTACGCGTTTAAAGGAAAATATTGTAAATCCGCTAAAATATTCAAATTTTATACGTTTAATTATCACGTATAAAGAAATAAATAAATACAGCGGCCTTACAAAAGACCTTTGTCAAATTATGAAATAATAATATAATAATATAATTAATAATAAAAATATGTCAATAATAATAATATATACATAAATTACAAGACGAGTGGTAAAAAAGTCAGCTGTCACCTAAATTTTAAGGGAGAACGATTAACAGAGAAAAGCTAATGAAATCTTGCCGACGTTTCGATGATTTTTCCGAGGATTTTTCTTCTTATGGCGGGTTGTTGTAACAAACAAAATATAGAATAAGTAAATGAATTAATAATTACGTATTTTAACTTGAATTAAAATTAAACTTTAAAAATGACAATGATTAGCAGGTAATAACTAAAATAAATGAAAATTGAATGGAACATTTGAGGGTTAAGAAATATATTACTGATCTTCATCGTCATCCAAGTCTTCATCTTCATCGTCTTCATTTAGATTTTTTATTATTGGCTCAATGTCTTCCATTAAATGATCTGTTTGCCACATCTTTTCCTCTGTCTTCTCTACCTTTTTTTCATAATTAGACCACTGCATTGGGGTTACTTGCGAATACGCTGTTTTTATAAGTTTTTCCACATCCTCTTTTTTAAAAGTACTTTTATTACGAGCCACATATCCTTTCACTTGGCTCCACACCATTTCAATAGGATTTAATTCGCAATGATAAGGTGGTAATCGTAGACCTGTTATATTATGTTCCGTGGCAATGTCGTCTATTTTTCTTAGGTCGTACTGCTCTCTAAACGCGTTTGCAGTAGCCAATAATTCTGTTTTTAAATAATCATCCTCGAAGTAAATCTTTTTTTCCAGTAGCCAGTACTTTATTTGTTCCTTATTCCAAGTTGTCTTTGGAAAAGGTAACTTCGCCGAATGGTATGACGCATTGTCCAACACTACAACATTCTTTGATCCGTTTTTCGGCAAATTAGGGATCAATTGATCTTTAAACCAGGCCTCAAAGCCTTCTGCATCCATTTCGTCGTGGTAATCGTCTGCACCTTTCTTTGCCAGAAAAGTTTTTTCTGCACCCTCAAGAAAACCGTCTTTCCAGCCTGCATGAAGAAGAACAAATCTCGGTCCTCGTTGACTTGGAGCCTTCAGTCCTGTTGTCAGTCCTTTGACAAATGCATCTCGGGCATTTTTTATGGTAGTGTCTTTCCATTCAAAATTTACCCTTTGGCCCACATTAATCCATGACTCGTCCAGATATATTACGTTATATCCTTCTTCGGGGAACTTCTTCACTGATCTTAAATATTTGTGCCTCCAGGTGATTATATCAGCTCTTTCTATTAGAATCGAGTCTCTTCCTCTCTTTCCATAAACAAACCCCATATCGTTAAGCAAGCGTCTTAGCGTACTTTTAGAAAAATTTGGTATATTTTCGTCTGAGTTTATTTTAGCAAGAACTTTTGCCAGTGTTGGTGGAATATTTTCGGAGTAGAATTCATGCACAGCTTTTCGTATTGGATACCTTCATCGTAGGTGATCAGTCTTGAATTCGACTGGCTGCTGTTCCGTCTTCGTTTTTTTGGCGATGTCAAAGGTCCAGTAGCGGCTTCGCTTTTCAGATTTTACACTGTTCTCACACTAAGGCCAGTCATTTCAGAAATCAGTTTTATTTTCGCTGTCACACTTTTGTCATCTTTTGTATTCAACGTATACGTTAAAATATTCAATAAAAGCCTCTTGGTTTGACGATGAAGATTTTCACCTTGTTTAAATTTTTCAAACGGTGCTGCTAACTGCATGGCTGTTGTTTCAATAATGCCCTTTCGTTTATCAGCAGAAACAGATAGGTACCTGCCTATGTTATTACTTACCTGTACATTTACTTATCTCTACATTCCAGGAATATTACATAACGGTTTACGAGGATCAAGGGATCATACAGGTAAAAATAATTAGCATCTTTGTAATTAAATATTTTCATTGGCAATAGGATTAGGATTTGTCTGAAAGATTTAGTAGAGACCTAAATAATCCATCAAGTGATCAGGTATACTGATTACAATCTACATAAATAGATTTGAATTCCATTTTTTAATAATATTTATTATATAGAGTACATATCTGTTTTGCAAAATTCATAATAAAACGTTTCTACGAAAATAAATTGGCTGAGTTAATTGTGGTTCAAGCCGTAACCAAAGCGGCAACAGTGTTGAATATTCGCCCATAAGATTTACATTGGCAACGCTGCATAATAACTGTGACCCGCTCTATAGATTAACTACACACTTAATAGAAAATAATCGAGAGAGTCACAATCTAAAAAATCCGTTCGAAGTTGTTTACCCTACACCGGTCAGTATAAATCTAATAATTCCTAGAGAAAATGAACGGGTGGCGACATCTCTCCGCCAACATCATTTTGCAGCACAAAATCTTTTACGAGGTTGATCTCTTGTTATATTTCTCACTCAACAGTTCTAGCGAATGATCGGAAGATACACTGTTCGCATCCAAATTTGCCGTCCAATCTGAGAACGAAACTTTTGCTGTTTATATTTACAGATACAACAGTGAGGAGAGTATAAAAAGAGCTGAAATGGACGGCTACAGAAATTTCATTACTCCGAACATTCCAAAAGACGAAACTCAATCAAATCAGGAAATCAAAAGTAACAAAAACAAAAAATCTAACAGAAACAGACAAATATGCGCAGCCGAAATATTGTCCGTAGATGGCAATTCTAGAAATATAGAAGTGAGTATAAATAGAAACATTCATAGGTAACTTGTATTGAAGATTCCTCGTTAGTTATCAGAGTTAGTCCACAACAGAAGGTATACTACGAGAACGAGTAGTGCTGGGACTTTGATCATACCCGAAGAAAACTTAAAAGAATTTGAAAATGGTCGACGACGTCGTAGAAGACGCCGAGCGAATAGCTGCAGCTTTCCATCTCTGTTAGAACCGGTAGTAGAATCTAAGGATGCAAATGGTAAGTATTTCCTAACTAGGGCATTTTTTATTCAAACTAGAAACTGGCCAAATTTGGCAATAATAGACGATAAAATTGTCCTTTATCTCTTTCAAATGGACTATAAATACCAATTTATCTATTTTCAATATTTATAAACTTTTAAATCCTATAATGTAAAATTCTCCTGCTGTTGTTCCTCAAGCTAACGTCGATGATGGATATAATAATGTATGTACTGCAATTATTCACAGTGCCGACATTTTTTGTGGACTACGTAAAAATGTATCTTCTAGATTAAAAAGCAACAACAATAAATGCTGGTGTGACCATAAGTGCATCATGTCAAATTCAGAGCTTCAACGACTGGTGTTGTTGGAACAGCTGGAACTAATAAGAGTCCAAAAAGAAAGGGGGAAATTATTATTAGAAAAAATAAAAAACGAAAATGGGAACAACGGTGAAGAAACAAATAATTTGTGCTATACAATTTTGTAAATATATTAATAAAATGCTGTTTGTTAACTCATTAGATCCGTATATTATTTATGAGTTTATAAAATAAATATAAATAAATAGAAAAATTACACTTATAATAAATTATAACTGCAATTGAAAAATTATATTTTTTATTTCTTTTCGTCTGTTTTGACCACGCTGACGGATGTTATTACATTCATCATTACCTTCCATAACATCTTCAATAGCTTCAGCTTCAGATACTTCTTCTTCACTGTCGTTCGGTAAAATGTCATTTAAATATTTCGCAACATTATGCAGAACAACAGCGCTTATGATCACTGAGGGAATTTTGTCAATGTTCAATCGTATCGGATGTTGCAAAACAGGGAATCGGCGTTTTAGTTGTCCGAAACAGCGTTCTATAATCCCGCGTTCTGTCTTATGCAAATTATTATATGCTATTTCTTGTGGTGTGGTGGGGTTTCTATACGGTGTTAACAGCCATGGTGTTATCCCGTAGCCTTCATCACCTAAAAGAAATCCGTAGTTCTGCTGAAGTCTATTCATCTTACCATAAATATCTGATCTTCTTAAAATACGACTGTCGTGCACCGAGCCAGGCCATTGAGCATCTACGGATGTAAAAATCTGTTTTGCGTTACAACTTGCTTGTACATTTATACTACACCATCCTTTTCTATTAATATACTCGTCACCATGTAGCGAGGGCTTTATTATCGGCACATGAGTACAATCAATTGCACCAAAGGCACAAGGAAATCTATACAACTCTGCCCATTCATTGATTGCTTGGCCCATCGAGTTATCCGCAGGAAATTTAACCCAAATACCTGCCTTTTCAACGATTTTTGGTAAAACGTTAGATACAGTTTTACATATCGTTGTTCTATGAACTCCTTCTTCTTTTCCAATGCCTATTTGAAATCCGGGATCACTTAAAAATCGCAAAAGTATTTGTATTTGTTTTTTTGAACTTAACGCATCACCTCTAGTCTCTGCTTTTGGTTCTAAAAAATTGTTAGTTATCCACTCAACATTTTCTTCCCTAAATCTAGTTATACAGACTGTGGTATTCCTCGGCAGGACTTTCTTTTCTTTCGGGATAACTCAACACTACTAAATTTTATAAGCCATGGTTTCCCAGGCTTGCATAAATATTAGCTTTCTCTTCATATATTTAGAAATAGCTTACTTTTATTCACACCTTTTAAAGACAATGCTAAAAACTATAAAGATTTTACTAATTGCATTTTAAGTTCAAGTTAATACTCATTTTTAATCACTACAAAGTAAGTATTTGCTTATGAAATGGAAGATAAAGCTTTTACTACATTTTTATTCACACTACTTGTACTAAATTATTGTCACAACTATACTGTATTTGAAAATCAAGAGAGAGTAAATTCTCAGAATAAAAACTAATTCGGTATGCAAAACTATAGTACAGTACGTGCGGTAAAACTTCAATATTTGAAATGCATTCTAAATTGTTTTTGTTAATTTCAATACAAAATTTATTAAATTTCTTGGACTATCGCATTATTTTATGATCTTTCATTGTTACTACAGTAGGCCTGAGGATTAACGTGCGTCATAGGCGTAACCAGATTAGAAAGGGATAATTGTTATTTAACGACCTCCGAATGGCAACAGCTTCTGATGACAGATATTTTGACTTAAATAGTGCTTAAGTTATTTGATTTTCGATAAACGTGACAAATAGTAGTGACTAAAAATGGAAGCAGTTTGTGAGTATACGCCAGTGAAAAAATTAAAACTAGACCATTTATCGCTCAATGAAAAGAGTGCTGTAGTGGATGTGTACCACTATTTTAAACATCAAAATCCCTCAAACACTATGGACAGTGTAGTTGAAACAACATCTAAGGCAATGGGATATGGAAAATCTACAATATATATAGAGTTCTAAAGGAGGAAAAATCAGGTGGAGTAACCTCACCAAAGCCGAAACCAGGTAGACAAAAACTATTAAAAGTCAACGTGGACGAGTTTTTTAAAAATGCTATTCGTAAGCTTGTTCACTCATTTTTTATAAACAAGCAAATACCAACTTAAGATAAAGTTTTGCAAGCCATTACGAATGATGTTGATTTACCCACAATAAGCCGGGATAAACTATGGAAAACGTTACATGAGTTAATCTTTAAATTTGAAAAAATGGGCAGACACTCAATGCTAATTGATTCTGAAGAAATTGTATGTTGGAGAAGACAGTACCTCAGAAGAATACAACAAGTTAAAGCTCAAAATAAAAACATTTATTATTTAGATGAAACATGGGTTAATGAAGGACATTGTGTAGGAAGAGTTTGGAAAGACAAAAATATAAAATCATCCCATCAAGCTTTTCTAGAAGGATATACTACTGGTTTTAAGGAACCTATAGGAAAAGGTAAAAGATTAATTATTTGTCATATAGGCAGTACAAACGGTTTTCTTGAGAATGGTTTACTCTTATTTGAATAAAAAAACCGTTGATTATCACGAAGAAATGAATGGAGACGTGTTTGAGGAATATTTTGAAAAGATAATTCAATTCATACCAAAAGGATCGGTTATTGTAATGGACAATGCAAGTTACCACTCTAGATTACTTGAACCTTTACCAACCACTAAATGGAAAAAGGATGAAATTGCAAATTGGTCTTCTAAAAATTTAGCCTTTAACAATACAATGCTGAGGGCAGAATTGTTAACTATTGCTAAAAAACATAAGCAAAATTATAAAAAATATAATATTGAGGAGATAGCCAAAAAACGAGAAATTGAAATCCTTCGTTTACCACCCTACCATTGTGAGCTGAATCCGATAGAATTGATATGGGCTCAAGTTAAAGGTTATGTTGCCAGAAATAACACTACTTTTAAATTATCAGATGTTAAAAATCTCTTCAATAAGGCAATATCTGAAGTAACAAGTGAAAATTGGCAAAAATGTATTAGACACGTTACAGAAATAGAAAAAAAATGTGGGAGCTAGATAACATAATTGATATTACCTACTATAAAGCCCATTGTAATTTCTCTAGAATCAGATGGTGATCTTCTGACACAGAGTGCGAGGAACCATAACTTTAAAATTATTAATTTATGTAGGTACTTTAATTTTATTTTTAAATTTTTATTTTTTAAGATTTAATATTGTCGTATTTTTTGCATGTTAATCGTCAAATTTTATCCTTGCGGTTGGTTTTCTTTTCTCATATACCTACTTAATTGTTTTTTTAGCTCCTCATATTAATTTATAAGTAATTGTAATTATCTGTACATATTATATACATATTTTGTAAATAAACATATGCCTAAAACAAAATGCCTAAAATAATATCGACTTTTTCTTCATTTTACCCAAATTAAATTACTACTTACGAATTATGTTTATCTATCTAAAATTGGTAATCTAGGTATAAATAACTAAAACAAATTAAATATTTCTATTTCCATATTAGTTTAATTTTGAAAACGCACGTCTATGGTTTACTGCCTTTAACACTGATAACTGCAAAACATTTCTGGGAATTTACTCTCTCTTGATTTTCAAATACACTATACTCAATCTTCACTGTTAATCAATATTACGAACAAAATTTTTTTGAGTGTATGGATTCCTCTAGAATGCCTAAAATAACGTTTAATAGGTTATTGTATCTCCAACTTCACAACAATTTTAAATTCAATTGGGTTTTACTAGTAAAACATACTTTTTATAAACTTGGCCTTGGGATACTTTGTCATTTGGAAAGCTTAAGTTTAGGGTATCAAATGCCTATTAAATTTATCAGGTTGATTAGCCAAATTCGACTTTGCTCCAAAACGTTCTTACATCTTTCGTTTGATGGCAACTTTTACAAAATCGTTCAGGATTAAATTTGTACCATTGCAGCCCGAAACACTGTAACACATCGTTATGAAGTGTAGTCTATGCAATAGTATCAGGACACCACCACTTGATAATTTGCGCACATTTGATGATTTTGTTGCTTTGCTAAATAGGCTTTGTCCTAAAACACTTAAAATTGTGTCGCTTTTTTTCATAGGAGTATTGAAACTGCGCTCTTTTGTTATTAATGAGTGAATCAAATTTTGTTTTTGCCTATAGTCTATATAGAAAGGACAAGGAGTAATAAATCATTCAATTAAGTAGATTTCATAGACGTACCGTGTTAAAGTAAGTGTTGATGATATTGTGGAATTAACGGCTGCTATGTTGTGTGTTGCTAAATCAACAATTTATAGATTACTAAAAGAAAGCCAGAATGGAACTCTTCAACCCCCTAAAACTCCTTCAGGCCGAAAACCAATTGAGATCGATGAGTCATTAAAACAAAGACTAAGGCGTAAAGTCCATGGATTTTACTTACGAAAGGAAATTCCAACACTTGACAAAATTATGACATCAGTGCAAGAAGATACGGACTATACAAAATTCTCCAGAATGACATTATGCAATCTTTTGAAAGATGTGGGTTTCAGATATACAAAACATAATAGAAAATCTCTCTTGATAGATAAACCGGAAATAGTTTTTTGGAGAAGAGACTAAGAAGCATTCGACATGCCAGAGAACAAAATTTGAAAATCTTCTACTTAGACGAAACATGGATAAATGCTGGATATACAGTTTCCAAATCTTGGCAAGATGAAAACATTAAAAGCGGAAGGCAGGCATTCGTGGAAGGTTTGTCGTTAGGTTTGCAGCCACCATCTGGAAAAGGAAAAATACTTACCATTGTCCATGTTGGAAGTTCTGAAGGTTTTGTTGATGGTGGATTATTAACTTTTATTTCAAAACGCACGGGGGACTATCACGAAGATATGAATGGGGATGCCTGCGAGGAATGGTTTGTTCAAATGTTGGATCTGATTCCAAAAGGGGCTGTTATTGTTATGGACAACGCAAGTTACCATTCACGGTTACGAGAAGCATTACCCACAAGTCGTTGGCGTAAAGCAGAGCTTTTGGAGTGGTTTATTTCGAAAAATATTAAGTTTCCAATAGATCCACTAAGGAAAGAACTTTACAGAATTGCAAAAATGAACAAGAATAAATACAAAACCTACATTGTAGAAGAAATGGCTTCTTCTCGTGGTATATCAGTTCTTCGACTTCCTCCTTATCATTGTGAATTTGATCCCATAGAATTTTTTCCCTTTATTATAGGTATGGACTTATATTTAATGTCAGTTGTAAAATTGTGTTTTTTCCTACCCTTGCTATTTGATTGTATTCAATTTAAGCAATAAAGAATTATAATTATATTGTTATTATCTATACTGTTTTTTTATATGTTCAAATTGTGCTCGTACTATATAGGTATATTATTATTTTGTCCTTTTGAGTTTTAAATTTTTTACGGATTCATCTCTTTTAGAGGTTCCTTTATCGTCAAACGTACAATCCCTTTCGTCGACGATCAAAAAGGATTCAGGGATTTTGCAAGAAGCCCCGACGATAGCTTTACTCGAAATTGAAGATGAAAAATATATCAGTAAAACAGGAGGCCGTACTAGAATATCGCCTCGAGAAAGATATTCTACTTTGGATCGATTATTATTGCAAACAAAAAACGAAGAGAGGTAAATTCTTGTATTTGACGTCTTTTTTGTTTGTTACAGTAGTTTTTTTTTAATTTCTTTTATAGAAAATCGACGACAGGTTCTTCTCAATCGCGTACCGATGTCGTGTTATTGAATAAAAAACTCAATGACGAAAATAATAATTATTACTCGTTCGACTGTAATATTTGTGTACTTAACGGCGAACGCGACGCAGTCTCGAAGTCTACGTCGAAAATCGAAAACCGCGAAAACCGTAAAAATAAAGTGCGGGGCTCGAGTATTGGAGAGAGTCAAAAAAGTCCCGGCGGAAGAAGTGGCATCCGAAGGAAAACCATAAATGTACAAGACTCGAGTTCTTCAAGCGAAAGGAGTATTAAGACGGAAAAAGGTATGTTTATTAAAATAATTGATAGTATCACGAGTTCTGTAAAACCTAGGAACCTGTTCCATAAATATACTAAAATATTCTTTACTCTATACAGAAAAACCTGCCTTATATACAGAAAATTTCGTTAAATCTATAAAAATGTTTTATAAGGAGTACAGAAAATTTTATAATGTTTAAGAAGTTTATTCCTTCATTACAAATAGATATTGTATTGACTATTGAACTAAACTATAATATTACAAATATTTTCTGTATTTGATGCATAATATTCTTTAATTACATTAACAGAAACGCATTATTATGTTAAAAGAAAGTTCTGATGGCGCTATAGCAACAGAAACTTCTGTAATATGTAATGTATTTTTTATAATATTTACCTAGTTTTTTTTTCTGTGTATAATAGGCTATTTGAAAAAGAAATGCGCTATACTCTGTTTCAAAAACGTGCAGAGTAATCAATTTTCATTAAGCATTCAAAAAAACTACAGGGTAAACTGTCAATAAATTCTGGCACTTTCATAGTTTACATTGCAAAATTCTTTCGTTTCATAAACGGGAGAAAGTATCATCATGTTTTGGTTCGCTATTATCGGTTTTAGCGCGCGGTTTTGCCTATAATCCACCGATAAACACTGCGCCAGGTGAGATAATTGAGAAAATAATATAATAAGAACAATAAACAACTGAACAGTTAAACTAAACTTCCACCATTTATTAGAAAAATTCGCTTTAAAATTCAATTACAGCTGTTTCGCTATAACTAGCATCGTCAGATTGACATATTGAAATTACAGTTTGTTTGTTTGTAACTAGGTACTTGATGTTGATAAGGAGATAAGGCTAGACCAATTAAGGAAGTTATAAGACATAACAATATTAAAGCCTAGATGTTATTAGCCCTAAGGGATTATCCTGGATGTATTTCCCTCTAAGATCAGTATAACTGTGCAATGATATAGAAAAACCAGGAAAAAACTATATCATACTGATCTTTACAATAACTTAATATATTTATGTTACAATAATGTCTTATCTATGTATAAAATGAAGACTCAATCAAAGTAAACAGTTTAATAGTGGAGAACTTCCAAGATTTATTTGTTCATTAACTACTTTAAACTGTTGATCTGCTAGATGTCTTTTAATTTCAAGTTCTTCTAGAAAATCTAAATTTTGTTTTTTATCACAAATGTGTAGTATATGAATGTCATTGGTGTGTATAAGTGAGTTTGGATGTTCCAGTAGGTGTTTTGCATAGTTCGACTTATCTGGTTGTTTTAATCTCTACATGCTCTTAAGTGTTCATTAAATCTTACTTCAAAATTTCTTTGTGTTTGACCTATACATACTGCATTACATTTTGGACAATTAATTTTGTAAACACCAGATTTTTTTAATTTTGGTAATTTTGTTTTCACATTTAACAATTTTGTTCCAATACTATTTTGTGTTTTAAATGATACTAATGCTGATGTTGCCGAAGATATTATTTTTGAAATTGCATTGGAAATATTTCCACAATATGTAATACTTTTATAGCTTTTAATTTCTTTAGTTTGTTTTGGAAATATTAGTTCTAGTGACACTTTTTGTTCTTTCTTATTAATTAATTTATTTATCAAATGTATTGGATAGCCATTAGATGTAGCTATTTGTTTTATGATCCCAATTTCCTTATTAAAATTATTTTTGTTCATTGGAATTGAAAATGCTCTATGTATCATGGAATTATAAGCTGCTAATTTATATGATAGTGGATATGCCTTGCCTACAGAGTCGGAATCAGACCAAATGTTTTATGTTCCGTTGTTATTGAATTTTTTTATTCTTGTTTCTGCAAGGATTTAAAATATTTGTAGTTTTAGTTTATTCTGTTTGGGTTATTACTATTATATTATTATTATTATTTGTAGCATTTACGTTAAATGTTTTCTAGGACTGTAGATACATCATATAAAACTAATCTTTTTATTATCGATATTATATTAATTCGTTTATTGATACTTTGTTGTGCATAATCTGTATTTAGAATTCATAAATAACATTGTTTTCTGTCTGCTTATATTTCTTTTTATGATACGTTGTTGTGATTTATTACTGTTAAAAAATGAAAGAAGGAATATGTTAATAATTTAAATTGTCTATAGACTTTTTTGTATTATACAGTGTGGAAACCACTTATGGAATAAGATTATTTGTGGAGTTAGTTTAGAAGATTATGAAAAACGCTGGGACCTGTTAACTTTGAAATTCAAATGTGAGCTTTTTATACATAAATTTAAATGTACAGGGTGATACACGCAAGTCTGGCATCGTCCATGATCTATATTTTTAATGAAACACCCTGTATCTTTTTATGTATGATTAAAAGCTCCTTAACAATACGATCTCAACGAACTATACCATGTAGGGTCTATTATAAATTGTACAGGGTGAAATTTTGAAATTACTTATAATTTTGTCGAAGATAGTAAATACATAAAATTGTGAAAATAATAATGTTTCACACTTTAAATAATGGTTTTATTTTTAATTAGCTGAATGCAGACCTCAAATTTCTTCACTAATTATCAATATTTTGGGTTTTGTTAACATATTTTGTCACGAATAGGTAAAAACTGTATAGATAACTATGTCAATTTAATTAAACTAAATCGGTAAATAATGTCTGTCATGTGTTGATGTGTTGACATTTATAGTCTATATAGAAAGGACAAGGAGTAATAAATCATTAATTTAAGTAGATTTCATAGACGTACCAAAATATATTTTAAGAGGGTATACCGTAAGGTACATTTTGTATTGAACGAATGAGTTGCAGCTATGCTAAAGAATATACGATTTAGGTCAGAGGTTACGGGATGTACTAATTTTAATAAAAAAAGTGATAGAGGTACATAAATTTTAGTAAGTTTGATAAAGAAAGGCAACACAGTTTATTCATAATAGAAAACAAACCAATCTGTAACAATAATTATTTTATATATTTTTGTTCTTTTTGTAAGAAGATTAATTCAAACTTTGAATATTGTCACAAATAAATTACAATGAAACATATTTTTAAAAAATTAATTAAAGTCAAGATAGCAAGATATCGTTACAATTTTTATTAAATTCAAAGAAGCAAAATGAATATTTTTATTTGTATTACTCCTATATGTAGTGTTTGGGGAATTTTTCTCAGAAATTTTAAATGGCAAGTGGCCTACTGTAATCGGCTTAATACGATTACACCTATTTACAGATTATTCGATTATTGAGAAGGATTTTCCAAACAACCCAGTTTTCTTAGAAACATTATCGGGAATATTATTTTAAAAGAAAGTAAGTACATTAAATCAGTACTTAGTATTAGTTCTTTGAGTAAAGTTGTATGAAGTTGTATGGTTTTCATAATATTGTAAACAGTTGGAATAGATTTAAAATATTTGTTGAATGGTAATTGTGCAAGTACCAAACAATGTCGATAAGCCAAGGACCATCTAAACTACCAAAAACAGGTCCATTATCTTTAAATGAAAAAACTCTGACATTGAATTGTTATATATCATTGAAAAACAAGAATCCAAGTGCAAGTGTTGATGATATTGTTAAATTAACGGCTGCTATGTTGTGTGTTGCTAAATCAACAATTTATAGATTACTAAAAGAAAGCAAGAATGGAACTCTTCAACCCCCTAAAACTTCTTCAGGCCGAAAACCAATTGAGATCGATGAGTCATTAAAACAAAGACTAAGGCGTAAAGTCCATGGATTTTACTTACGAAAGGAAATTCCAACACTTGACAAAATTATGACATCAGTGCAAGAAGATACGGACTATACAAAATTCTCCAGAATGACATTATGCAAACTTTTGAAAGATGTGGGTTTCAGATATACAAAACATAATAGAAAATCTCTCTTGATAGATAAACCGGAAATAGTTGTTTGTAGAAGAGACTATTTAAGAAGCATTCGACATGCCAGAGAACAAAATTTGAAAATCTTCTACTTAGACGAAACATGGATAAATGCTGGATATACAGTTTCCAAATCTTGGCAAGATGAAAACATTAAAAGCGGAAGACAGGCATTCGTGGAAGGTTTGTCGTTAGGTTTGCAGCCACCATCTGGAAAAGGAAAAAGACTTATCATTGTCCATGTTGGAAGTTCTTAAGGTTTTGTTGATGGTGGATTATTAACTTTTATTTCAAAACGCACGGGTGACTATATGAATGGGGATGTCTTCGAGGAATGGTTTGTTCAAATGTTGGATATGATTACAAAAGGGGCTGTTATTGTTATGGACAACGCAAGTTACCATTCACGGTTACGAGAAGCATTGCCCACAAGTCGTTGGCGTAAAGCAAAGCTTTTGGAGTGGCTTATTTCGAAAAATATTGAGTTTCCAAAAGATCCACTAAGGAGAAAGAACTTTACAGAATTGCAAAAATGAACAAGAATAAATACAAAACCTACATTGTAGAAGAAATGGCTTCTTCTCGTGGTATATCAGTTCTTCGACTTCCCCCTTAGCATTGTGAACTTAATCCCATAAAATTAATATGGGCTCAGGTAAAGGGGGAAGTTGGAAAAAAAATACTACTTTTAAAATAAACGATGTTGTGAAATTGTTTTGAGAGTGCTGTAAGTCATGTTAGTATAATTATATATTACTATTTCTTAAGAATTTCAATTGTGGAATTTCAAGTAAAAAATCTATGTTATTTAAGCACTGCTTCCAAAAAATCATCATAAATAGGTGGTGGTAGTAGCGTCTTACTCAAAAATCCCGTAATTTATGGGTCTTACAACGTTGGTAAACCAAGATACCATGATGTTAAATTCAACTCGCAGAACGTTACTTCAATCTACACAAACTTTATAGTCGAGTTCGATCCAATGTAAATAAAAGGAGTAGCAGTGTTTGTTTGATTTCGACTAATATTGACTAAGGAGGGAATTTGATTTTAAACATGAATCAAGCAAGGTTTAAAAAATACTTGCATTTGCAAATTCCCCTGAACGTGGCACAGCATATTTAAAAATCTTAAAAGTTTTTTTAGAGTTCTGGCATCCTTTGCAATAGTTCTAGAGTTCTCTGTAAGTATTTTCAATAGTTCCGGTTAATAAATACAAAAAAATCGAATTTTAAAATATAGTGCCCCAAGTTCATGCAGCGCACCGTATCATGAAAATACATTATTTTTTTCGTAGTTCTAGTTAATTTTACAATAGTTCTAGAGTTCTATATCCATTATATTAATAGTTCTAGCAATTAAACGCAAAAAATCAATTTTTTTACGAGTTCTAGCCGATCTGACTTGAGTTCTGAATAGAGTTCTACACAAAACCCTAGTGACTTTTTCTCGCAAAATAATTTTTCTCTATGGTGTGCTAAGTTCACGGGAATCATTTGCAAAACAGTGTGCTGAAGAAACAGTTACGTCGTTTCCAACAACATACTGTGATCAACAAGTGTCACTTTTTTTCAAATAGACTATATCAGAATGTAATATTAGATCTAGAATTGAGTTATCATTTAAAATAAACAAATTCTATAAAGTACAAAAGCATGTTTTAAGGTTAATTTTATTTATATTATTTTATTTTACTGTCGACATTTTTGAAAAATGTCTTTTTTGCCTGTTTCGTGTTGTAATTTGAATTATTTTGTTGTTTTATTTTTTAAATTCGTTTTGTCTCCAACCTCCAGTTACCGATTTCATTCTTGGTCTGATTTAGTTTTTGTTGCATATCTTTACTTGAGAGTATATGGCGCTTGCGTAAAGACCGGCGCCGGTCTGTTTTTACTGCCGCCGCTCGTTGCCGTTCCCACCACCAGCGCCGCCGACCTCGCCTCTTCATCTTGATCCTCCAAGTTAACTCGATGTTGCCGGATCTACACGTTGCGAAAGTTAACCGGAAAACATTAAATCTATTGGGTTTTCACAAGTCCCAAGTCTCGTTTGAAAGAAATAATGTTTTAAAATATCACATGTTATACTTACTTAATTTTTCTTCAATACCTACATTTTGCTATTTATCTAATTTTACTAGTGGCTGAAGGGTATACAGAGTGTCCCGAAAAGAATGATCATAAATTATACCACAGATTCTGGGGTCAAAAATATGTTTGAAATTTTTATACATTAACGTTAAACCGTTTTAGAATAATATTTAAAAAATTGATTGTGTTAACCTTTACTTTGTGAAAGTTCATCTTACTAAGAACAATAAAAAACTGAACGATTAAACTAAACTTCCACTATTATATAATTCAAATCATCCACTATCACATAAATTAGCATCTTATAATTCCCTTAATACATAGAGCATTTTCAATTCCAATTAGTAACAAAAATAATTTTAATAAGGAAATTGAGATCATAAAACAAATAGCTACATCTAATGGCTATCCAATACATTTAATAAATAAATTAATTAATAAGAAAAAACAAAAAGTGTCACTAGAACTAATATTTCCAAAACAAACTAAAGAAATTAAAAGCTATAAAAGTATTACATATTGTGGAAATATTTCCAATGCAATTCAAAAATAATATCTTCGGCAACATCAGCATTAATATCATTTAAAACACAAAATAATATTGGAATAAAATTGTTAAATGTGAAAACAAAATTACCAAAATTAAAAAAATCTGGTGTTTACAAAATTAATTGTCCAAAATGTAATGCAGTATATATAGGTCAAACACAAAGAAATTTTGAAGTAAGATTTAATAAACACTTAAGAGCATATAGAGATTAAAACAACCAGATAAGTCGAACTATGCAAAACACCTACTGGAACATCCAAACTCACTTATACAAACCAATGACATTCATATACTACACATTTGTGATAAAAAACAAAATTTAGATTTTCTAGAAGAACTTGAAATTAAAAGACATCTAGCAGATCAACAGTTTAAAGTTGTTAATGAACAAATAAATCTTGGAAGTTCTCCACTATTAAACTGTTTACTTTGATTGAGTCTTCATTTTATACATAGATAAGACATTCTTGTAACATAAATATATAAAGTTATTGTAAAGATCAGCATGATATTTTTCCTGGTTTTTCTATATCATTGCACAGTTAGGTATACTGATCTTAGAGGGAAATACATCCAGGATAATCCCTTAGGGCTAATAACATCTAGGCTTTAATATTATGTCTTATTACTTCCTTACTTGGTCTAGTCTAAGTAGTTATCAATATCAAGTACCTAGTTACAAACAAACAAAATGTAATTTCAATATGTCAATCTGACGATGCTATTTATAGCGAAACAGTTGTAATTGAATTTTAAAGCGAATTTTTCGAATAAATAGTGGAAGTTTAGTTTTTTATTGTTCTTAGTTTAAAAAATTATTTAAATTTTTAACTTTAGCACCCTGTAGCTTTTTTTGTGTGCACTATTGTATATAGGTAAGTGTAGTTCAATCAACATGTTTTTCACCATAGAATCTGTGATATAATTTATGACCATTCTTTTCGGGACAACCTGTATAACGTATTCGTTTATTTTATTAACTAACTAGGTACTAAAAATCTAAAAGCAACTGTGATATAATTTGATGTTTAACTACTATTTCTATTAATGTTTTGTTCTTTAAAGAAATTGATTTAATTTAAATTGATTGTATATACTAACCCTTACTTTTTGGAAGTCCATCTTGGTAAGAATAATAAAAAACTCTTCGTTTTAATAAAACTTCCACTATTTATTTAAAAAATTGCTTTTTTTGAGGTTAAATAAATAGTGGAAGTTTTGTTAAAACGAATAGTTTTTTATTATTCCTAGTATTGATTTAATTTGTTGCATTTCGTTGTTTATTATAAAATAAACAAAACGTTTACGTTAAACCATACCTATCATCTGTTTTGTATTAATAAATTACCTTTACTTTTTGTTAGTTGAGATGAATCAGTGATCAAACCGCATGTCCCTGCCACACTTTCGGTTGAACGAATTATTTTTCAGAGTGCAAGGCCACTTTTTTGTGTTCTTTTTTCGTATTATCGGCAACCTTGCAACCGATCACCGGCAAAGGCACGTTAATCGCGCCAGTTCTTCCACCAGCTCTAGCATATTCAGCAAAGCAGACCAGTCACCAGTCGGTAATCTATCAGTTGCACTTGTCATGTAGTAGGGACCTGTGTGTCGTTTTTACAAGAACTCATTAAATACCGAACGGACATGTTCTTTTTCTTGTGATGTTTGTTTGTACCGTACTTAAATATTTGTTTTCGAGATAAAAGTGAGTGTACGTTTTTTAATTGTTTCAATTTTTGGTTACTTAGGTGTGTTTATGTGTGTGTGACAAAGTGGTGGATTTTAATCTGGGGCATTGTGTTCGCGAAGACCCTGGGTTGCTGCGAAACAGGTATTTATTAAGTAAATGAAGATTTTTAATGGATATTGTACGAGATCTCAATTGTAATTGAATTATGCTTTTAATAGAAACTTTGCGGTTTAACTAATCTTTTTTTTAAATATAAATGTAGAAACATTATTAATATAAATTGAATTCATTGAAATACCGGGTGTCCCAGAAGTTTCTGACCCATTTTAACTGATATATCCGAACTTAAAAACCATAGAGAGGTGCGGTTTTTGAGGAATAATTTCTTTTTATATAAAGTTTTTTTCAGTATACATGTTTAATTAGTAAAATCTTATATAGGGTGTTTTAAAAAAAGGTGTTTTTTAAATGCAAATATCGTCGATTTTTTTAATGGAACACCCTATATATTTTTATTCTGTCTGAAAGACGAACTCTTTCTCTTTGAGAAAATGTATAATTTGTTAAAGTTTAGATGAAAAATAAGTGAGTTATTTGATTTTTTAGGATAGGCTGTTATGTAGGCATCTACGGGTTTCAATATAAAAGTAGGATTTGGGATTTTTATAGATTCAACAAATTGACACAACGAACTGTCAAAGTAATTCATTGCGATTTGTTTTCGTCTTATTTTCAATAATGGTGCGATTTAGTTCACGTGAAAAATCAAAAACTGTGTTATTGTATGCTAAAAATGAATCAGTTGTTACTACCAAAAGAAGATTTCGTCAGGTATTTAGGAAACATCCTCCCCAAAAAACAGCATTAAAAAATGGTACACTGCATTTTTACAAAATGGATCTATGGAAAGGAAGAAATGTCAAACACGTAATGGTGATATTTTTTTAAATACACTCTTACGTATTCAAGAAGAAACATTAGAAGAACATAATAATCGAATATCTCTTAATAAAGTATCATCCACAACTGGAATTTCAAAATCCGAAGGTTAGAGATGTATGAAAGTATTGAAATTAACTCCTTATAAAATACAGATACACCAAAAAATATATGAAAGGGATTTTCAAACCATAATTGTTTTTTCTGAGACATTACTAGATTTATTTAGAGAAGTTCCTGATGTTTTACTTATAATGTCAGATGAGGCTGGATTTCATTTAAACGGGAGATGTAATTAAGGAATACGAAATAGATTCACCAAAGTTGAAGGTTTGGTGTGGCGTTTCTAAAAAAATATATGGACCGTTCTTCTTTCAAGAAACTACAATTACTGGTAATGTCTATAGTCTATTTAGGAAGGACAAGGAGTAATAAATCATTCATTTAAGTAGATTTCATAGACGTACCAAAATATATTTTAAAAGGGTATAGCGTAAGGTACATTTTGTATTGAACGAATGAGTTGCAGCTATGCTAAAGAATATACGATTTAGGTCAGAGGTAACGGGATGTACTAATTTTAATAAAAAAAGTGATAGAGGTACATAAATTTTAGTAAGTTTGATAAAGAAAGGCAACACAGTTTATTCATAAATAAAACAATCTGTAACAATAATTATTTTATATATTTTTGTTCTTTTTGTAAGAAGATTAATTCAAACTTTGAATATTGTCACAAATAAATTACAATGAAATCTATTTTTAAAAAATTAATTATTTGTATTACTCCTATATGTAGTGTTTGGGGAATTTTTCTCAGAAATTTTAAATGGCAAGTGGCCTACTGTAATCGGCTTAATACGATTACACCTATTTACAGATTATTCCATTATTGAGAGGGATTTTCCAAACAACCCCGAGAACAACCCAGTTTTCTTAGAAACATTATCGGGAATATTATTTTAAAAGAAGGTAGGTACCTACATTAAATCAGTACTTAGTATTAGTTCTTTGAGTAAAGTTGTATGAAGTTGTATGGATTTCATAATATTGTAAACAGTTGGAATATATTTAAAACATTTGTTGAATGTTAATTGTGCAAGTACCAAACAATGTCGATAAGCCAAGGACCATCTAAACGACCAAAAACAGGTCCATTATCTTTAAATGAAAAAACTCTGATATTGAATTGTTATATTTCATTGAAAAACAAGGATGCAGGTGCAAGTGTTGATGAAATTGTGGAATTAACGGCTGCTATATTGTGTGTTGCTAAATCAACAATTTATAGATTAATAAAAGAAAGCAAGAATGGAACTCTTCAACCCCCTAAAACTCCTTCAGGCCGAAAACCAATTGAGATCGATGAGTCATTAAAACAAAGTCCATGGGTTTTACTTACGAAAGGAAATTACAAAACTTGGCAAAATTATGACATCAGTGCAAGAAGATACGGACTATACAAAATTCGAGACAAAATTTTCCAGAATGACATTATGCAAACTTTTGAAAGATGTGGGTTTCAGATATACAAAACATAATAGAAAAGTGGCGGAGTGGCTTATTTCGAAAAATATTAAGTTTCCAAAAGATCCACTAAGAAAAGAACTTTACAGAATTGCAAAAATGAATAAGAATAAATACAAAACCTACATTGTAGAAGAAATATCTTCTTCTTGTGGTATATCAGTTCTTCGACTTCCCCCTTATCATTGTGAACTTAGTCTCATAGAATTAATATGGGCTCAGGTAAAGGGGGAAGTTGGAAAAAAAATACTACTTTTAAAATAAACGATGTTGTGAAATTGTTTGAGAGTGCTGTAATTCATGTTAGTAAGGAAAATTGGACAAACTGTATCGAGCATGTTATCAAAGTAATCTAGGTATAAATAACTAAAACAAATTAAATATTTCTATTTCCATATTAATTTAATTTTGAAAACGCACGTCTATGGTTTACTGTGGTTTATGTGGAAAATTGACAATATTTGTGATGATTTAATCGACCCTATTATTATTAATGTCAACAACGATTCTTCCTCTTCCGAGTCGGATATAGAATAAAATGTAAGTAATAAATGTATTCCAATAATTATTTCTTTTCATTATTTTTTATATTATAATTTAAAACGTATTTTTTTCCCAAAATACACACCACTGCATTGCGTTATTGCTTATCTGCTAATCCTTTAACAATGAAGAAACCCTAAACTTTTCTACAACTGAAATAAATACGGGGTCGATCTACCTGGTTTTTAGATTTACGGAAGAAATGTTATTTAAAGTAAGAGATTTATCAAAAATTCCATGGTGCTCCCTGTAAAGGTTTTTCATACTTAATTAGGGCTTATTACTCCTCGTACTATATCTATCTAATAAACAATTGTCATTAAAATCCAAATAACTAACTTATTTTTCATCTAAACTTTAACAAATTATCGAGCAAATTATACATTTTCTCAAAGGAAGAGAGTTCGTCTTTCAGAAAGAATAAAAATATATAGGGTGTTCCCGAGGGTGTTCCATTAAAAAAATCGACGATATTTGCATTTATAAAACACCTTTTTTTAAAAATACACTCTATATAAGATTTTACTAATTAAACATGTATACTGAAAAAAAGCTTTATATAAAAAGAAATTGTTCTTCGAAAACCGCACCTCTCTATGGTTTTTAAGTTCCGATAGATTTGCAGTTAAAATGGATCAGAAATTTCTGGGACACCCGGTATTATTGCACTTGTAAAATCCGATAATATTGCCTTAGAATGCACTAAAGAGATTTTTGAAATCCTCCACCAACTCTGTTTATATATCAGCCACTTAACTTAAAAAACTTATTTTTAAATAAACAGAATGACGATAAAAAATAATAATGGGTTTACGAGGGACATACAAAAATGTAAACGTATATTATTTACTACAAATATATTTTTAAATTTACATATATTTAAAATAGTCGGCAGCATAATCAAGAATCCCCTTGTAATGTACATGTAATTCTGGTGTGTTAAATCATTCATTTTAATCTAACAATAAAGCGGTGCTGTTATTGGAAAAGTTTTTGGGTCATGCAGACTGTGTGTATGTGTGAAGCTATTTCTACCAATTCAATCGAGAATTCAATACGAAACTATGAGCGTACAGGGAAAGAAAAGGAATAGGTACCCGTTATTTCAACAGTGTAAGGGAAATAAATTAATATTAGATGGATAATTGAAAATGAAGAATTAAGTAGGTACATCCGTTTAAATAATTCGGAAATTGCGAAAAAGGAAAACAACTTAACAAAATGGTAAATCATCGGGTTAAATTAGGACACACGTAAGAGATACCAAATAATGAATTATATACTAAGTGACATAAAAATCCGAACACCCGGATTAAATGATTTTATTTTAATAAAATTTTGAAGCATAATAAGTAAATGATAAAAATTTCAAAATGATTGTATTGCATTAAAGCCGAGATTAAAGCCCTTTTACCTTTAATAATGTGTGGATGCACCCCGATGTGTTACGCATTCTCCAACGCGCTTAGGTATGCCTTTTGATCAAGGGGTCAATGTCCTCCTGTGGTATCTCATTCCAGGCAACCAACTTCTCCTCTGGAAGTTCTTCTAGAGTTTGAGGAGGACGTTGCAAATTTAGCAATAACTCCAACAGTTTGATGAACATGCCTTTCAACAAAAAATCTTGGATTTCTCCTTTCAGCACGTCGTTTTCTAACCCTCGCTCGACCATCGTGCATGCCTAAACAAAATCGAGTCTCGTCAGTAAAGACAATACGGTTCCATTTTTGATCCCAGAGTGACCTTTCTCTGCACCACTCATAGCGATTACGTCGGTGTTTTGGAGCTAAAGAAGGACCCAGTGTGGTCACTGGTGTGAAGTTAGCGGCCAACTTCTAGCAGCCGTTTTCAGTCCAGCCGCCAAATGACCAGTGGCGTCGGATGTATATATTAAATATATAAAAATAAAGAAAAATTGATTAAATGAAATCTTCGTATAACTTTGTGTAAAAAATTTTAATAAAGAAAGGTTTATGAACTAAAATATCATAAAAAGCCATCTGTGTTAATATTTAATATGTAAGACAAAGTGGGAAAAGCGGAAAAAAGTTAAATGACCAAAGTACAAAAATGTATATTAGGGACATTAGGAATAATTTAGCCAAATTAATATTTTCACCATAACTTCATCTCGTTCTTAAAAACCTCCTCCATGAATTTTATGAAATCGTAAGCCGTCTAAGGGGTAGAGTGGTGTGTCATTAATATAGAAAAATTTTGAAAAACATATATTAGAGTCCCTAGAAAATAATAATAATAAGCTTTATTGTCGAAAAAATTTTTTAAATTTGTGGACAAAGCTGTTTAAAAAAAAAGCAAATCACATAGAACAAAACAGTAATACAAGAGTATTTACAAGTAAATAAAACATAAAACATACAAACATATAAAACTTCACAATATAAAACATTGCGAAAGGTCAATTAAAAAAAAATAATAAAAAATAAAATAAAATAAATGTATACTTTATGTATACATTATACAATGAGACTGATAAATAATAAGTAATATAAAAAAATTAAAATTTAAAATTTTAATTTAGTCAGAGTAACAACAAAAAAAAAACAACAAACAACAAAATAGATAAATATCACAAATTAACTTTCCAGTGCGTGAGATGGTCCCAAATAATTTATGTAAAAAAGTCGTCAACTGCATACAAAGCTCTCTCCACCAAGTATGATTTTAAAGCGATACGAAATGCGGTTATTGATGAAATGGACTTTATTTCCAAGGGTAGATTGTTGTGCATTTTCTTAGCGTTATAAAAAATAGAGCTTTTGATTAGTTCCGTGCGAGGTTTTGGTAAATAAAGGTCATACTCTGCACTTCTAAGAGGGTAGTTATGAGATGGTCTGTCTGAGACTTCAGGTAAATGTTTCCGAATTAAGGAAATGGATTCAAAGATAAATAGGGATGGAAGTGTTAATATTTTATGTTTTTTAAAGAATTCCCTACAGTGAGTTTTATTGCTTAGTTTCAGCGTAAACCGAACAGCTCTCTTTTGTAATTTAAAAATACGTTCAAATTGAGTCACACAAGATGTACCCCAAAAAGGAAGTGCATATCGGAGATGTGACTCGACGATGGCAAAATAGACTGTTTTGGAAGCTGACAGGTGAAGCTCCCTAGATATTGTTCTCAGCGCGTAACAAGAAGAGCTTAGTTTTTTTGACAAAGCGTCAATGTGTACATCCCATTTTAGAGAGCTGTCAACGACTAGTCCCAAAAATATCACCGAGTCAACGAACTCTATAGTGGAATTATTCAACATAATAGGTTGAATTGCAGATGTGTATGGTAAAACTTTCGTTTTAGAAACGTTCAAACACATATGGTTAGAATCACACCATGATTTGATGATGGTTAAGTCATGTGAAACGATTCTATGCAGTTCGGTGATATCCGGGTGACTCCAAGAAAAGCTAGTGTCGTCTGCGAATAAACAAATTTTTCCGCCGATGCTCAAGTCAGCAATATCATTGATAAATAGCAAAAACAATATAGGACCCAATACCGAACCTTGTGGAACCCCATATTCTATCTGCTTGCATGAAGACCTTAATTCATCAACTCGTACAAGCTGCAGTCTATCACTAAGAAAGGACTCGAACCACCTGATCGAGGTGCCTCTAAATCCATAGTACTGCAATTTTTTAAGTAGAGAAATTACAAAATATTGTAGCTGTAGAGTGTTGATTGTTTAAGCTGGAGTAGACATTATTAAAAAGGGAAAACATTGCATCATTTGTGCATTTACCACTTAAAAATCCAAATTGATTTTTAGCTAGAATATTGTATTTACTCACAAATGAAAGAAGCCTTTTTTTACCAACCTTTCAATGATCTTGGATAACGTAGGAAGAAGCGCGATTGGGCGATAGTTAGAAACTTGATCTTTATCACCTCCTTTATGCAAAGGAATGATTATGGCTGTCTTAAGGCAAGTAGGAAAAATACCAACTTGGAACGACTCATTAATCAAATTAGTTAGAAGATCTAATATACAGTCCGGCAGATTTGCGAACATTTTGAGAGTAAGCCCATCTACTCCAGATGCGGATTTGTTTTTAATGTCTCGAATTGTATTACGAAGCTCTTCTGTTACCACAGGTGAAAAAAAGAAACTGTTTAAGTTTTCATTAACATTCGGTAAATAAGAAAGTGGATCAATAGTGGAAGTTATAGAATTAGTTAAGTTTTTGGCAACATTTATGAAGTAATTATTTAGGCTCTCAGGTGTAGTAGGAATAGTGCTGGGCGAGGAAACTTTATTTCTTAAATCATTAACTATGGACCATGTTTCCTTAGTAATATTTTTGGATCCACTCAGTCTCCTATTATAGTAGATGTCCTTTGCAGCTTTTATAGTCTTATGATACACTTTTTTATACATTTTCACGTATTCATGAAGAAATATACTGTCAGTAATTTTTTTTATGTAAGAGAGACAACGCATATTTTTTGAGGATGTACGCAAGCCCTTGGTAGTCCAGGGCTTATGCAGTTTGTTTTTGATAGGCCTAAGAGGAAATGATTTGACAGCTAAATTAGACAATGTTTTAATAAAAGATGCAAAGGCGGTATCGACATCAAGAGAAAGACAATCCCAGACGGTTGTTTTACAGAGATTTCTGAAGTTAAGAAAATTTTTATCCGTAAAAATTCGACAAAATTTGCGTGGAGCAATTTTTGTTTTAGAATTTACTAAAAACTTAGTTAATACTGCCTCATGGTCTGAGAAACCCGAACTAAAGACGGAGCAGTCTACAAAACTCGATTCAAATGACGACACAACATAGTCAATAGTACTAGAACTAGTTTTGGTTATTCTGGTAGGAGAGTTGATATGCATGTTAATACCAAAAGAGTCAAATATAGATCGAATTGTTTCTTAAGCAGCACACACACTGGAAAAGTCAATGTTAAAATCTCCACATAAAATTAATCTGCTTTTTGCAGGCAAGGATTCAAGTAAGCCTAGTAAATTTGGACAGAATATATGCACGTTAGCGTCTGGTGTTCTATAAATACAAATAATATAAAGGTTATAAATTTTACTAAAAACGATGGAAAACTCAAATATTTTTTCCGACAAAAGGTTATCGAAATTGGCAACTGCTGAAAAGTTATTGTTATTTGACATTATTAAAGTACCTCCTACTAAAGCGAGCTATAGTATGTAATTTTTTACAAATACAGGCTCACCAATATGTAGCCAGTGTTCCGTTAAGGCAACTATTTCTGGAAAACCAAGCTCTTCCAATAATAGAAACAATTCATCCGTTTTGTGTCTTAAGGACTGAATATTAATAAGAAATATACCAAGCTTACTTTCGTCCAATTTTTTAGAGGTTGCTTGATCCTCTGTTCGCGTCATTGATATTAAAAATTTTTGGGTCTACTTGGAGAACCAGTCGACATATAATTACTGTGGCCTTCCCTAATTCTCTGCAGATGAAGGACCCTCTCTGATGATATAAAGGATCTGAATGCTAAGAGATCTGCCTCAACTTCATCTATTAGAGTCCTCTATGTTTTTCAAAATTTTTCTATATTAATGACCCCACTCTACCCCTTAGACGGCTTGCGATTCCATAAAATTCATGGAGGAGGTTTTTAAGAACGAGATGAAGTTATGGTGAAAATATTAATTTGGCAAAATTATTCCACGGTCCCTAATTTTTTTGTACTTTGGTCATTTAACTTTTTTCCGCTTTTCTCACATTGTCTTACATATTAACACAGATGGCTTTTTATGATATTTTAGTTCATAAACCTTTCTTTATTAAAAGTTTTTACACAAAATTATACGAATATTTCATTTAATCAATTTTTCTTTATTTTTATATATTAAATATATACATCGGACGCCACTGGTCATTTGGCGGCTGGATTGAAAACGGCTGCTAGAAATTGGCCGCTAACTTCACACCAGTATGTGGTCGGTATGAAAACAAAACAGACCAAAATGTCTTATTCGTCGGTAAGCCCCTTGCTCTTTGAGTACGGCCTTCTCAAAGCCATTCGTAACCACAGTGTCTACTCTTCTTTGTACTCTAACTGCAATTTCCCGAAAATAAAATCCAGGTTCCCGAAGTTCCACTATACGACCCCTATCAAACTCACAAAGTTGACGAAATCGTACAGGTCTCCGTACTTAAAGTGATACTCGACTTTATCTACTCAAAACAGTTAGCAACACTTTAACATTAGCTATGGAAAAAATGTAATTTATTAAGTATATTTCCGTTAATAACTTTAAAATGTAGATAATAAAGAAACATTCAGAGTACCTATCTACGTTATCTTCTTGCTTATGCTCATATCACCTTCCTAAGTAACATAATATTTATCGGGGTTATAATTCTCATGCGTTTAAATTATTAACATCCTTTCAGTCAACAATATTTACCGGAAGAGCACGATCCGACACATCATAAACCACCGATCCTATGAATTACGCAACTTCCTCTGAATTACGGGCAAGTTCAAGGCTAAGCGCCAGACTACCGAGTTATATTGGGTAGGTACGTTTTAAATAGTTGGGTATACCCTTAGTTTTATACAGTGCGTCCATAAAGTAACGCATAAATTCATTATTGGCTGAATGAACAATAAAATTAGAAATTCCTAAAACAGGTCGATTTCAGATTTCAATTTACTATTGTTTCAAATTATAATCTAATATACAGGGTGAACTACTTTCGTGTAATGACGTCATCACCATTTTTATTCAAATGGAACCCCCCTTTTTTCAATTTCCAAATTGCCTTTGCTGAGCTGATTTTAAAAATGTATAATATGTTGCTTCAAATTGGTAGAGGGTGGGCAAAAATGCAAAAAAAAATATGAAAATTGTTTATGGAAAGTAATACGTTACTGAATGTAATAAACAAATTAAATGGAATTTGTGATACACTTCCAAAAACAAACAAACAAACAAACGAAAATTTACAATAAATGTTCAAATTGTTCTCCATTGACCGTTAGACAATGATTAAACCGGGCATTACTTTCGTCTCTAACATTCTGTAGCATAGCAGCGGGTATTATGCTATGTATTTCTTGTCTGATTCGGTCTTGTAGTTGAGGAATATTTCCAGGTCTGTTTAAATACACTTTAGATTTTAAATAACTCCATAAAAAGAAGTCTAATGTGTAGAATGTAAATGAAATGTAGAATGTGTAGATACAATAAAAAATGATTGATGTACACTATAAACTAAATTTATTTATTGTTAACCTTAAACATACATGTTTAATTAACGGTAGTTTTACATGAAGTGAAGTAAGCGGTAAAGTGTCTGTCTATTTTGAGGGTTGACGTTAGAATATTCACCCGCGTATAGTTAGTTGCCTACTAGAAGGGCACAAAACACTTAACATAGCCGGCCACCTTAAAAGTTCTTAACTTAATGTTTGAATGTATTTAAAGTCTAATGCACATTGTCCTCTTCTGTGGGAAGGAGGCAAATTTTGGCAATGGACCTCTTTAAGATAGCTCCGGATGGAGCCTTCACGGAGACGACTCTGATGATGTTGTCCTTTCCGGGAAACAATTGAACAATGCGTCCCATGCACCAGGTCAGGGGCGGCGCGTTGTCTTCCTTGAGAATGACTAGATCACCTTCCTTTAATTTGCGTGACTCAGTAATTTGCCACTTGGAACGAGTTTGGAGTTGGGATAAGTATTCCTTGGACCACCTGGTCCAGAAATGTTGACGAATCTGTTGCAGTCTTCGAAACTTATTGAGGCGGCTCTCAGGAACATCCATTAAACTCTCCTCAGGTAGTGAAGATAGTGATTCGCCGATGAGAAAATGGGAAGGAGTTAAGGCAGTGTAATCTGAAGGGTCAGAGGAAAGAGGAGTTAAGGGTCGGGAGTTTAAACATGCCTCTACCTGCACTAATACAGTATACATTTCCTCAAAGGTTAAATGATCATTATGAATGACTCGCGTTAAATGATATTTTGCCGACTTAACTGCGGCTTCCCAAAGCCCTCCCATATGGGGTGAATTGGCAGGAATGAAATGCCAGGCAATGCTATCGTGAGCTAGAAAATGATGAATTTCAGTGTTCGTATTTTGTTGTTTAAGAAAATCGTAAAGTTTAACTAATTCGTTATTACAACCGACAAAATTAGTTCCATTGTCCGAGTAAATGGCTGACGGTTTACCGCGGCGGGAAATAAAACGTATAAGAGTATTAATGAATGATTGGGTTGTTAAATCTTGAACTAATTCAAGGTGCACAGCCTTAGTGGTTAGGCACACAAAAATACAGAGATATGATTTAAGCAATTTAGCGTTTCTAAGGTAAGAACTCTTTATAACAAAGGGTCCTGCATAGTCTACTGAGCATTTGAAGAATGCCCGTGTTAATGAAAATCTATCACTTGGTAAATTTCCCATGAGTTGTGTTAGTGGAACAGGTTTAGCTCGAAAGCATCGAATGCATTTGCGTAGAACACGTTTAATGGACATTTTTCCTTTTAAAGGCCAAAAACGTAATCTTATGATAGAAAGAAGCAATTGTGGACCAGCGTGCAAATGGGTTAAGTGTTCATGTCTGATTAGTAACTCAGTGAAAACGTGTTTTTGTGGCAAAATAATTGGATGTTTCTGAGCATAGCTTACATTTGAATGTTCGATTCTACCTCCGACTCTTAACAATTGATCATCGTCCAAAAAAGGGTTCAGGCTTAATAATTTGCTTGACGAAGGTAATGGTTTTTGTTTTGATAACAAATCGATTTCGGATATGAATTCCTGGTGTTGGCATAAACGACAGAGGTACGTAAGGGCTTTGCGTAACTCGACGACTGTAAGTGGACCGGTAAGTTTGTCTAGTGAGGTGCAATTATTCTTGAAACGCAAAATGTATGCAACTACTCGTTGAAGTTTTGAGAAGGAGGAAAACAAATGGAATATTGAGAAATCGGTAATGGTTTGGCTAACGAGTAACGTGGAACTGATTTTCAAATCGGGAATGTGAAGTTGGCTAATGTCAGCATTGTAAGGTGCAGGGTTACAAGTACGATTTTGCAAGAATGAAGGTCCGTTCCACCAAATGGTGCTTGAATACAATTGTTCGGGAGTGGCTCCTCTAGAGATAATGTCTGCTGGGTTATCCACAGAGGGAACATAATGCCAATGAGAAGCTAATGTAAGATCAGTTATTTCTACAATTCTATTGGCAACGAAAGTTTGCAAATAACATGGTTGAGTTGATATCCACGCTAGTACAATTTGAGAATCGGTATATAAATAAACTTGATCTATAGGCTTATAAAGAGCATTCTGAACTGTCTTTAATAGCCGGGAAAGAAGCAGAGCGCCGCAAAGTTCTAAGCGGGGTAGTGTAATCCTTTTGAGAGGAGCTACCTTGCTCTTTGCACAAAGAAGTCTTGTTAAGCATCGAGTCGTGCTAAAGGAGCGAAAATATATACAGCATCCATAAGCAGACTCAGAAGCATCGCAAAATCCGTGGATTTCTATTTTTTCAGGAGAAATGCATACAATGTGTCTTGGGATTTCCAAATTATTGATGAGATGAATATGTTGAAGAAAAGATTTCCATGCGTCAAGTAATTGCACTGGGACTGGATCATCCCAATTGGATTTATTCTGCCAAAGAGTTTGCATAAGGATTTTTGCCTTAATGATAACAGGACCTACAAGTCCTAACGGATCGAAAATCCTTGAAATGAGAGAAAGTATTTGACGCTTGGTGGTATGAGCATGATTAAAAGAATTAATATTTGTGGAGTATTTTAATACGTCTGAATCTGGATCCCAGACTAGACCCAAAGTTTTGAGTTCTGATTTCTCATGAAATGTTTGGTGTTCTGGAAATGAATTTTTTAAAATGGATTTGTCATTAGAGGACCATTTTCTAAGTTTAAATCCACCGGACTCGAGAATGGAAGTAATTTCACATTTGAGTTGACTAAGTTTATCTATAGAGTCACTTCCAGTTATCAAGTCATCGACAAAGAAGTCGTGAAGAATGATTTCACATGCGTGAGGATAATGTGATTTATTATGAATAGCTAATTCATGTAAACAACGTGTAGCTAGGTAGGAAGAAGAGGCCAACCCATATGCTAGTCGGGACATCTCGAATACTTCAATGGGTTTGTCCTTAGTTTCACGCCAAAATATCCGTTGAAAACGACGATGTTCAGGATGAATTACGACCATTCGATACATTTTCTCGACATCGGCAGTTAGAATAAATGCATGAATGCGGAAACGAATAATGATATCGAACAAATTGTCCTGAATTGGTGGACCAACGGCTAAACAATGATTTAGAGAAATTCCTGAATCAGTTACTGCGCTGCCATCATAGACAACACGCAATTTGGTGGTGGTGGAACTATCCTTTCTGACACCGTGGTGGGGTAGATAAAATGAAGGAGAGTCTTCTAAATGAGTCGAATGTACTAAAGACATGTGATCAAGTTCTAAATATTCATTAATGAAGTTGACATACAAAGTTTTGTATTCGGGATCTCGCTCAAATCGTTTTTCAATGCTTTTAAGACGATTAAGAGCTGCTGGTTTAGAATCACCCAATTGATTAACGGACTCGTTTAATGGAAATTTTACAACAAATCGACCCTCAGAATTACGACTAGTTGTGTCCTTGAAGAATTTTTCACAAAAGTTTTCTTCTTCAGATAGAAATTTTTTAGTTGGGGTCTCTTCCAGCTCCCAGAATTTGCGTAGCTGATTGTTTAAGCTTAGAGTACATAATGGGTACATTCAGGAGGTCCCAGCGGCTAGATCTAGCCACTCAGCATGCTGTGGCCGCTGTTAATAAGCGCCTCCGTTTCGCCTGAATGCGTGGCTCACTGACAGCGGAACAAAAGTCAAAACATTTGAAAACATAACCCAATTTTTATTTTGGTTTTTATATGTCTATTGTGTTCATGTACAAAACTACAATAATTATCTTCAATTATCAATTGGATAAATCTTATCCCAACAATCAACACCTTAGAATATAATTAAGATCAACACAAACCTACATAACCCAATTTCGATATGTCATTAATGTCAAAATCGGGATGCGCTTTTTAGAAAGCGACAAATTTCTACGCTGAGCAAAACAGTCAGCCGCTGTTGAATAGCTTTCAAGCAGCGCTACATTCAGAGAGTCTCCTTACTAAGCGATCTCAGCCGCTGGGACCTCCTGAATGTACCCAATGTTTTTTGCATAGGTTGTTTTACAGGGAATTGAATGACGCCTGTCAGTATCCAACCTAACTTTGTGTTCTGTAATCGCGGTTTTCCGGGACCTAACGATAGAGTGTTATTTGTAATCAGATCATAAAATATCGACGCCCCAAGCAAAATATCAATTTCTCCGGGCTTATTTAAAGTGGGATCTGCTAAAGAAATGTCATTAGGAAGAATGATTTGATTTAAACTAAATGGAATGTTTGGAATTTTCTCAGTAATTTTTGGTAATACTAAGAATGGCAACTGAAGGTGAAAATCTGAATGCATAGATTTGATGCTAGTGAATACTTGTTTAAATACGCCCATGGAGTTTTGTCCAACGCCTGAAATTGAAATGTTAACGGGGTGTTCTTCGAGTGACAATTTTTTGCTTAATGATTCAGTGATGTAATTACTCTGACTACCCGCATCTAGAAGTGCTCGTGCGTGATGAATGTTTCCATGGGTGTCCTTAACGTGAATGATAGCTGTTGACAGGAGAACTAAATTATCGTTTTCTATGGAATGTGCAGAAATGCTTGTTAATGCTGAATGATTTGAATGAGTTATTGAAACAATATTGCTCTCTGATTTGGATTCGCTATTTGAATTAGTTGGCTGAATGCCAGAGCTAATGGAGTAGGGGACTTGTTTATCAGATTGATTGGTTGGATGAAGTACTGTATTATGTTTGGCACCACAACAACGACAGTTGCCTGAACTGCACTGGGCCTTGGCATGTCCTTTTCTTAAACAGTTGGTACACAAACCAAGTTTTCTAACTTCCTTGTATTTGTCGTTTAATGAAAGTTTCATAAAGTCTGAACAATTGTAAATGGGATGCGATTGATGACAGAAAAAACAGCTGTAAGATTTGGCCTCATGCACAGATTTATTTTGAATGGATGAGAGTGTATGAGTGGTTTGAGAATTTTGAAAGATGTGTCTAGAGTGTTTACTAGTATTTCCAGTGTTTTGTGAGTTTCGCTGCTTGTGAACAGAACCAATTTTTTCTACACTTTCCAGATATTCACATCTGCATACTAGAAAGTTCAGAAATTCGTCTAAAGTGGAGGGATTTTTGTTTGATTGAGAATGAGAAACCTCTAGCCAACGTTCTCTAGTACCTTTATCAAGTTTTAATTTAATTAATTGAATGATTAATCTGTCCCACGATTCTGTGGGTTCACCTAATGATTTGAGTGCTCTTAAATGTTGTTTGAGTGTGTCAATGAGTTTTCTCAAATTTGCTGGCGATTCGTTAACTACTTCTGGCAAATTAAATAAATCTTCAACATGCTTATCAATGATTACCCTTTTATTCTCATACCGATCAGTCAAGAGTTTTATAGCTACGACATAATTCTCGTCTGTTAATTCAATGTCTTGAATTACCTCAGCTGCCGCACCCTGAAGCCGGCCCTGTAGATAGTACAATTTTTCGACATTGGAAAGGCTTGAATTTTGATCAACGAGTGCTGAGAATCTTTTAAAGAAAAAAAGCCATTTTTTATAATCACCGTCAAATTTAGGGAGATCAATTGGAGGAAGAAATGATTTGTTGAATGTACTGACTTGCAGCTCATGTTTATTACCTAATTCAGTTGAAGACTGTTTTGTATTAATGTTTGATTTGATTTGAGATATTATTTCTTTTGCAAATGCAATACCTTTAAAGTAACTGTTTTCAAATGATTCTCTGTTAGAGCTATACACTTCTGATGGATTTAAATGTTCCATGCCTGTTTGCACCTTGTCAAATTGTGCAAATAGTTGCTGAGTATGTGCTAGTCGAGTTTCAAGTTCTAACAACCTGTCTTCACTAACGTTTTTTGTGAAATTAATGAAACGAGTTAATGTACCAATTATTGTTTCGCGTTCATTGGTTAATTGAATGAGTTTATCTGCTTTTGTGTCAGATTGTACCGAGCTAAAATTATCTTCATCGTTTTCACTCATGATAAATGCAATGTAATTGTTTGTATAATTTGTCTAACAAATTTTAATGAAAATGCAACGTACTTTGTCTTAACGTGTATAAATGAGATGTATAATGTAATATAAATTTTAATTAAATGTTCTATAATGTAACGAATGCTCTAAATAAATGACTAATAACTGTATTTTAATGAAAATGTAATGTATAATGTAATACAAAGTTATTTAAATGTTCTATAATGTAACGAATGTTCTAAATAAATGACTAATGACTGTATTTTAAAGCTGAAATTGTAACAAATTAAACGCTTATTGCCCGATCGCTTAAATGTACGCGTTAATTTAATCACCCTGTATTAAAATAACGAAATAAATGTTCTTAGTACACAATAGAGACATGTAAGATGCAAAGAAACGGTAGGAAGTGGATAAAATGCATGCGATCACTTACGTTTTTGCTCGGAGATTCGGCTGCCACGTGGTGGTCTGTAGTTCCAATGCTTCCAATTAATGAATTTCGCTTCTAATGAGTATCAATCGGGATCGTAGGACCATATGTAGAATGTAAATGAAATGTAGAATGTGTAGATACAATAAAAAATGATTGATGTACACTATAAACTAAATTTATTTATTGTTAACCTTAAACATACATGTTTAATTAACGGTAGTTTTACATGAAGTGAAGTAAGCGGTAAAGTGTCTGTCTATTTTGAGGGTTGACGTTAGAATATTCACCCGCGTATAGTTAGTTGCCTACTAGAAGGGCACAAAACACTTAACATAATGGGTTCAGATCAGGTGATCTAGCAGGCCATTCCACTGGTTCCCTTCTTCCTATCCACCTTTGTGGAAAAGTTGTGTTTAAAATATCGCGCACAGCTACTGCGAAATGTGGCGGTGCGCCATCCTGTTGAAACCAGATTCTGCGGTCTACATTAGTGGGTATTTGAATATCAGGAAAAAGCTGGATCAGTTCTGGAATTAATGCATTTTGTAGGAAATCCAGATATAATGCTCCTGTTAAGTTTTCATCAAAAAAATATGGACCAATAATTGTATTTCTCACAATACCAGCCCATACGTTAGTTTTTTATGGTCTTTGCGTATGGTACTCTTGCATCCAGTGTGGAACGTTGCCTCGTCCGAAATTAAAACGTTATCAATGAAATTGTTATTTTGGCTTATCATATACTCGCAGAATTCAGTTCTTCGGTCAGAGTAGTCTTTAGCCATTTCATGGATGAGACGTACTTTATAAGGATGGTATTTTATCCTTTGGAAAATGTTTGATACTGAAGACTTTCCAATACCAAAATCCCTAATCATCGCACTGTACAGTGTGGATTTTCTGCAGCCGACAAAATTATGTCTTGTTGAATTTTTTCATCAATTTTTGGTCCACCTTGGTTTACTGCATCCCTTACATATCCTAATTCTCTGTATTTTCGCTCTATTCTACTTACCGTAGATTGTGAAATAAGTTCACGATCTGGGTGCATTTCATGGAACAATCGGCGTACCACTTGTTGAATCCGCATCTTATCGCCAATACCAATCATCATTAATATTTCAATGCTGCCACTTTCGGTTAAAGGCATTTTGTAAAAAAAGTTCACGAACGTACCTTTTCTAAAGCATTAACAATACGAAACTGTGTTTCAATGTTTTTGACATCCTTGTCAAATAAAAAGAATGGTAAAAAATAATGCCAAACAAAAAGATTTTTATAGTCCAGGGGCTTGGATCACTAATAAAAGCTGTAACATACAATTATTAAAAATAATGCTGTATGTTCTTGATAGTTTATCAAAGTAGTTGTATAACAACACGTAATTTCCGAGGTAATTTCATTTAATATGTTTATTACGTTTGTTTGTTATTTTCATTACTTTGTGAGTAAATTTTTGCATTTTTGCCCACCCTGTATCAATCTGAAGCAACATACATTTTTGGAATCAGCTGAGCAAAGGCAATTTGGAAATTGAAAAAAATGGTGATGACGTCATTACACGAAAGTGGTTCACCCTGTATATTAGATTATGATTTGAAACAATAGTAAATTGAAATAAAAAATCGACCTGTTTTTGAAATTTCAAATTTTGTTGTTGATAATATAAATCAAAAATTCTTGTATTTTGGAAAGAAATGTCTAAATCAAAATTATGTCTAAATATGAAAAACCATAGAAGCCAGAAAATGTCAAAATGTCAAAAAAGATATAAACAAAGTATTAGCATGGTAGAGAAGCACGTAGATGCTTTACATTCATTCAGCCAATAATGAATTTATGCGTTACTTTATGGACCTATCATAACCTATTGTTCTGTTGTGTGGTGGCATAAAGCGAGATGCTCAGTAGCATCTAGACAGCTAGGCAGGGTACAGAGAGTAGCCTGTCTAGCCATAACCGGGGCGATGAGAACAACGCCCACGGCGGCCCTGGAAGCTATGCTGGGACTACCTCCACTACATCTTATTGTGGAAAGGGAAGCACTGGCAGCTGCTTACAGGCTGAAAATAAACAACGAATGGGGCAGGGCGATCCCTAGGTACCATTCCACAATCTCGAAAGAGATTGAACATAATCAATTACTGAGCATGCCCTCAGATAGAACACCTATCTGCTACGACCTTTCCAAACCATATACGGTTCACATTCCGGATAGGGACGAGGCTCGTACCAAGATTAGGAAACAACATGAACAGACGGATCCAAAACAAGCACCAGCACTGGGATTGGAATCTACAATGAAAATACAGGGAAGACGTATAGTCTCAACCTGGGTTCAGTAGAGACGGCACAGAGTATATTACAAACCAGAGTATCGACTCTATATGGAGGGGGTAAGCATCCATTTGCAGGTATCGCCATGACACTTTGGGAGTATCCATAACCGTCGCCATTAGTTTTTGTGAAGGTAGCCAGTTGGTTGTATGTGAATAAATCAGTGGTGGCGTTTGTATTGTGTGGAATAGTGAATTAAACTATTTAATTCAAGTACAAAAAACTGCGAAGGAGATGCGGAATAAATGTTACTTACACTAAATGACATTAAAATAAATAGTGTTCTGTAAGTGGATATTTAATAAAAAAATGTTTACAACAACATACAATGTGAGCATTATTCTAAATCCATTGAAAATCTAGATGATTCAGCTTTATTCTGTTTATTTAAAACATATAGAAATAAAGATAATAGTGTCTATGGAAATATTTTAATGCCTGGTAATAGTTTTATTATATTTATTGCTAAACTAAATAAAATTTTTGAAAAACTATTTGAAGAATTGGCAATAAAAGATCATGTTCTTCAAACTATATTAAATATTAGTAGTAATGAAACTTTTATACCATTACTTTATGTAAAAAATTATATTTTAGGTTAAGACTATACACTACCGTTAAATGTATCGACAGAAATTTTAAAAGTAATGAAAATAAAGATAAATTGTTAATTTGGAGAAATAAATAAGTGTTAAACTGTTAATGTGTTTTTTTATATCCTTCCTTACTAACAAGGAAAATTGCATGTAAGAAATACATATTCGGTCATTTATTTTGCGTAGAAATTCTATTTATATGTAGAAATTCTATTTGTAATGTAATTATACTATATGTAATTATTTAACCTAAAAAACCAATTTTACTTTTTTTAAAAACAAATAAATCAACGTTTAGTTAATATTATTAATGAGCTCATACCACAAAACAGAATATTGGTTACCACAAAACAGACTAACCAATTTTCTGTTTTGTGGTTTATACTCCCAAAAAATGGCCGCTCTTGTCTTATAAACATCAAAGGTGCCGACAGCGAGTCGATACTCTGGTTTGTATTATATACTCTGTGGAGACGGAAACAGTCCCTAACAGGACTGTCAGGATCAGAAGTGATAGCCAAGCAGCTCTCAAAGCAATAGAGAGCGTGCACACTGCGTCACGAACAGTGAAGCACTGCCAAGGAACTGTAGCTGAACTGGCAAAACGCCACAAGGTTATCCTTGAATGGGTACCAGGACACACAGGGATTCTTGGAAATGAAAAAGCTGACCTCCTAGCCAGGGAGGCTTCAGAAGGAACCCTGATCGGACCTCTTCCCACATGTGGGGTCTCATACCAACATGTAAGGGAAACAATAGAGGAACGACTAAGGGAACAACATAAGAAACTCGGGATGGAACTGCCTGGACTCAGGCAATCCAGATTATTCATAACAGGTCCATCCAGGGAGAAAACTACAGAACTACTCAGCCTAAGTAGAACCCAATTGAGAAAGGCAGTGGGACTGCTTACAGGACACTGCCATCTCCGAAAACACATGAACATAATAGGACTCGCTGAGGACCCATTATGCAGAAAATGTGGTGAGGAAGACGAAACTCCTCTTCACGTAATATGTCACTGTCCGAGCCTTAAGTGGCTTAGACAGAGACACTTTGGCATTCAGTTTCCTGAGCCAGAGGAAATCGTGAAAGCGAATATCAGGGACATTCTAGAATACATGAAGGAAACGAACCTGGTATGATTACTTCAGGGGGGTACAATGAGCCTAGAGCTCCAGTACATGCATGAAACGCACCCCAGAAGAATAGAATAGAATAGAATACTTTATGGACGCACTGTATACTGTAGGTACATGCAGTTTATCTCCTGCACACTTTCAGAGTTGCTGTATAAACAAGAAGATCGTTATAGTTCGGTTACTCTAAGTCAAATACTTAGTACTTTTTTTTCTTTAGTCGTTTTATATTTTAAACACTTGATAAAACATTTATTTCATGCTATTGTAATCCTCATATTTTTCGAAAAAAAAAAATTTCACCACCTGGGATTTTTTGGTTATGTTATGACGCACTAAATGAAATATAATTTTTCCTCGAATTTTTCCATGGCTAAATGATGAAAAATAAACTGTTAATTTGTGTCTCATTAGTTTCGAATTAAAATATATTTGGAAAACTATAAGTATTATTTTAAATCTTCCGATAATAAAACAATTTTGAACGTAATGTTAAATGGTACTTGCAGTAAAGTTAGAGAAAATCGTTCTAGTAGTAAGTTTTATACAGGGTCCTACAGAAAAATATCATTATCAATTCAATACGTGGTTTATTAGAATTTTCTAAATGGGGTTAACAATAAGAAGAAACCATACATTTATAAATAATGTTATAAATCAATTTTTCATAGATTCTGCAAACTCTCTGCGGCCTTTGATGAAAATATTGACAAGATGTATTTAATTTATGTCGTTTCTTGTATAATTTAGATAATTTAATTGATATAGTTAATAAAAAAAATTAATGAGGATCCAGCTCAATTTTGATTAAGTATTTCTTCAGAATAAAATAATACCTTAGACAAGGAAAGAGAGAGGATGGGTAACCCGAGTCGTAAAACTGTTACCACTTGTCACATCGTCGTTGGGGTCAGTGGCGTAACATAATGTTTACAATGCATTTTTCCAACATAATAATAATTGTATGTTTCTTAGATACAGATAATGGGTTGGTATCAAAGGAAGAAATTGAATAAAATTTAGCAAAATTACATATACAGGGTGTTTCAAAAAAAGGTAACACCGTCTCTAGGATAGGTAAAAAACAAAAAAATAATTGGGGTTTGCTTAGTAAAATTTTTTTCTAACGCCATCCGTTTTCAAGATAAAGGGCGTTGAAGAAAATGAAAAATTATACATTTCTTACGATTTTGCCGAAACTACTGGCACCATTGCAATGAAATTTTATACGAATATGTTTTGGAAGCTGATATATCCCATGAATTTGTTTTTATAACTAACTCTCATAGAGGGCGCTAGTTACACGATTCATACAACGTATTATTCAACATAACTTTTTTTAAGGTAGAATTATTAGTCAAAACTCCAAGTGAACATAAACATCGTTTAATTCTACACCAAAAAGGTACTCTTGGTAAAACTCGATATTATGTACCGTTTTCGGAATATTTTGATTAGAAAATTATGAAGTAATAATCGCTCCTGGTATAAACTAATGATAAAGTTCGCTTTTCTCTAAGTTTTCCATGTAAAATTGACATTTATTGATTATTATGACAATAAGCGATTATTACTTCATAATTTTCAAATCAAAATATTTCGAAAACGGTACATAATATCGAGTTTTACCAAGAGTATCTTTTTGGTGTAGAATTAAACGATGTTTATGTTCACTTGGAGTTTTGACTAATAATTCTACCCTAAAAAAAGTTATGTTGAATAATACGTTGTATGAATCGTGTAACTAGCGCCCTCTATGAGAGTTAGTTAATTCATGGGATATATCAGCTTCCAAAACATATTCGTATAAAATTTCATTGCAATGGTGCCAGTAGTTTCGGCAAAATCGTAAGAAATGTATAATTTTTCATTTTCTTCAACGCCCTTTATCTTGAAAACGGATGGCGTTAGAAAAAAATTTCACTAAGCCAACCCCAATTATTTTTCTGTTTTTTACCTATCCTAGAGACGGTGTTACCTTTTTTTGAAACACCCTGTAGATGCGTTTAATAGGTGAAGAGCACACGGGAAAAACGATCTAAGTCATCGTTGACACCTTTTGAGATGATTAATCAATTTTAAAGATTCAAAGTGTTACGTTTGTATTTACTAAAGAAAAAAAAATTAATTGTCTTTTGCAGATGGTTTGTTAAGGTCGAGGGGTGTCCAACCACCTGCAGTAGGTGTACAAATTACTTGCAGGACATGTGCAGGACACGTGCAGGACCTGCAGTACACGTGCAGGACCTGCAGTACACGTGCAGGACCTGCAGTACACGTGCAGGACATGGTGCAGTACCTGCAGGTCAGGGTGCAGGACCTGCAGTACAGGGTGCAGGACCTACAGGACAGGGAGCAGGACCTGCAGTACCGAGTGCAGTACTTGCAGTAAAGTCCGATTTAAAGTTGAATGGGCCACGAGCGTCATCAACATGCGTCGTTCCCTCTCACTTTAATATTAAATCCCGTTCGTTGCTGCGTGGTTTTTCATCTTTAAATCGGACTGTACCTAATATGTTCAATCTGACGTGTCCACAGTGCCATTTTCGAGTATTCTAGGAAAACTGCCAACGCCGAAAATGTCACTGTTAGGCAACCGGATGAGGAATATTTTTCAGCAAAGAGTAGATGTTAACGAAATGGTTTAATAAGTCTACATGCTGTCCAATTAGTACGAAAAAGTCCATCTTCTGAATGCCTAAAGGTATAAAAACAAAATTTGATACATTGTAGCCAGCCTTAAGGTGCATATTTTAAATTTAGTTGCAATTGTGTACTGCGATGCAATGAAAAGTGGGACAATTTATTTTAGCTAAGTAAACTTGATTTTGAGATCGCATTAGTTAAAGATGACAAATGACACGTCAGACAACATAATACGATTTATAAAAGTCAATCTCATACAACTAAAACTTCGACATTTTTATTACATCGCAGTGTACAATGTGTTCCAGCACGCCATAGTAGATCAAAGTTAGGTATATATGTTTTAAATGGAACACTACAAATTTTTACATTTTTAGTGTCTTCTCGATAAGCAGATTTGAACAATCAATAATCTCACACTTACTACCTAATTTGAATAGTATCGGTAACGGATCTACAGCTGGAAAATTACATTTTTCCAAATTAAGATGCTATACAATAATTGTAAATTGAGGAAAACAGCTTACATGCCCTTATCCTAACTTTTCTGATTGTATTGAGTGATACGAAAAGTTAGATACAGGGTGATCAAAAATCAGAAATTTCGTCCGATTTTCGATCACCATGTATGAAATAATTTTGTGCCACTAAATAGAACCAGAAAAGTTAGGATAGGGACATGTAAGTCGTTTTTCTCGATTTTCAATTATTTGGCTGATACAAACCATCTGGATTTAAAAAAATGTTATTTCCCAGTAGCTGTAGATCCGCTGTACTATTTACATAAGGTAGCAAGTAAGGCACATCATTGAAATATGATCATTGAGGTGCTAAAACTGCAAAATGTAACTTTCACGGCTATAGGGCTCTGATGGAAGGGTATTTGAGCCTTGTAATTATCAACAAATCGATTTATCTCATGAAAAACCTTATAATATAAACAAATCAGCATACAACAATAGTAAAAACCATGAAATCCCCGCTCGGATTATTAACTTCATTAATAGACTTGAGTGTTTATAATAATATTGCAAATGAACTAAAAATCCGACTAAATAATGAAATACATTTTCTCTTGTAATTTTTCCCGTAGAATGTAATGCAAGAGCCGGCTTTTGCATTTTTTAATATTTTATAACAAAAATTTAACAATTATTGCAAATTTAGCTGTTGCAAAATTCATTTTTTGCTTTTTTTTCATTTTTGAGCACATTTTTAAATGAGAGGTGTATTTTTTTTATTTCATGTGAAAGTAGACGTAAAAACGAAAAAAATGAGCCCCAGGAAAATCTTTTCCAATAATATTTTCCGAGCAAACTTTACAGTTGAAAAAAAAAGAGATTTTTCCAGAAAAATCAAATTTCTCGGAAAATTATTATGTTACAAGGTTGAGAAAATTCGAGGTTATTTTGGACATAAAAAGGTAAGTTTTCACCAAGTTTCACCAAGATTGACGAATCCGTTGGAGAATTAAAAATTAAAAACGGAAAATCGTTTTTTTTTCATTTTCCTCGAAAAATTGAGGTTATGTGAGAAAATTACCAAAAGAAAAGTTTTAGATTTTTACATGATCTATAACTTTTCTATTGGACACTTTTCATTTTGACGTCAATTTTAGCCGCAAATTTATGATCATAATTGAAATAGTTAATGTATTTTTTTTCATGTGTTATAAGCCCCTTTACCACCTCCAACTGTTACATTCCAGGTCTCAGATATTCCGTATTTTTTATTTTTTTGGTACAGCACGCCAACTTTTTTGGTTCATCAGACCAAAATCCCACATGCAAGGTAGGAATGACCTCTTATAGGAAATGTAACAATCACACCATCAAAGAGTTTTTGTTTATGTACCATGTAACAAGTTACAACTACAAGGATTCCCAGTCTCAAACGTATGGTTTCGAACATTTCCGAATTTGATATCTGCAAACAAAATGTGCACTACACGTTTAAACACGATCGGAAACAGACTAAAAATAAAACTGAATAAATCGACTTTCCGCCTAGGCTAGCTGTCGGACTTAAATCGGTTATTCTTAAATTGGCAGGCCTTATAGTCTATATAGAAAGGACGAGGAAGAATTAAATCATTCATTTAAGTAGATTTCATAGACGTACCAAAATATATTTTAAGAGGGTATACCGTAAGGTACATTTTGTATTGAACGAATGAGTTGCAGCTATGCTAAAGAATATACGATTTAGGTCAGAGGTAACGGGATGTACTAATTTTAATAAAAAAAAGTGATAGAAGTACTTAAATTTTTATTAAGTTTGAGAAAGTAAGGCAACACAGTTTATTCATAATAGAAAACAAACCAATCTGTAACAATAATTATTTTATATATTTTTGTTCTTTTTGTAAGAAGATTAATTCAAACTTTGAATATTGTCACAAATAAATTACAATGAAATATATTTTTAAAAAATTAATTAAAGTCAAGATAGCAAGATATCGTTACAATTTTTATTAAATTCAAAGAAGCAAAATGAATATTTTTTATTTGTATTACTCCTATATGTAGTGTTTGGGGAATTTTTCTCAGAAATTTTAAATGGCAAGTGGCCTACTGTAATTGGCTTAATACGATTACACCTATTTACAGATTATTCGATTATTGAGAGGGATTTTCCAAACAACCCAGTTTTCTTAGAAACATTATCGGGAATATTATTTTAAAAGAAAGTAGGTACATTAAATCAGTACTTAGTATTAGTTCTTTGAGTAAAGTTGTATGAAGTTGTATGGTTTTCATAATATTATAAACAGTTGGAATATATTTAAAACATTTGTTGAATGTTAATTGTGCAAGTACCAAACAATGTCGATAAGCCAAGGACCATCTAAACTACCAAAAACAGGTCCATTATCTTAGCCAAATTCGACTTTTACAAAATCGTTCAGGATTAAATTTGTACCATGTGCAACTCATTGCAGCCCGAAACACTGGAACACATCGTTATGAAGTGTAGTCTATGCAATAGTATCAGGACACCACCACTTGATAATTTGCGCACATTTGATTATTTTGTTGCTTTGCTAAATAGGCTTTGTCCTAAAACACTTAAAATTGTGTCGCTTTTTTTCATAGGAGTATTGAAACTGCGCTCTTTTGTTATTAATGAGTGAATCAAATTTTGTTTTTGCCTATAGTCTATATAGAAAGGACAAGGAGTAATAAATCATTCAATTAAGTAGATTTCATAGACGTACCAAAATATATTTTAAGAGGGTATACCGTGTTAAAGTAAGTGTTGATGATATTGTGGAATTAACGGCTGCTATGTTGTGTGTTGCTAAATCAACAATTTATAGATTACTAAAAGAAAGCAAGAATGGAACTCTTCAACCTCCTAAAAATCCTTCAGGCCGAAAACCAATTGAGATCGATGAGTCATTAAAACAAAGACTAAGGCGTAAAGTCCATGGATGTTACTTACGAAAGGAAATTCCAACACTTGACAAAATTATGACATCAGTGCAAGAAGATACGGACTATACAAAATTCTCCAGAATGACATTATATGCAAACTTTTGAAAGATGTGGGTTTCAGATAAACAAAACATAATAGAAAATCTCTCTTGATAGATAAACCGGAAATAGTTTTTTAGAGAAGAGACTATTTAAGAAGCATTCGACATGCCAGAGAACAAAATTTGAAAATCTTCTACTTAGACGAAACATGGATAAATGCTGGATATACAGTTTCCAAATCTTGGCAAGATGAAAACATTAAAAGCGGAAGGCAGGCATTCGTGGAAGGTTTGTCGTTAGGTTTGCAGCCGCCATTTGGAAAAGGAAAAAGATTTATCATTCTCCATGTTGGAAGTTCTGAAGGTTTTGTTAATGGTGGATTATTAACTTTTATTTCAAAACGCACGGGGGACTATCAAGAATATATGAATAGGGATGTCTTCGAGGAATGGTTTGTTCAAATGTTGGATCTTATTCCAAAAGGGGCTGTTATGGACAACGCAAGTTACCATTCACGGTTACGAGAAGCATTGCCCACAAGTCGTTGGCGTAAAGCAGAGCTTTTGGAGTGGCTTATTTCGAAAAATATTAAGTTTCCAAAAGATCCACTAAGGAAAGAACTTTACAGAATTACAAAAATGAACAAGAATAAATACAAAACCTACATTGTAGAAGAAATGGCTTCTTCTCGTGGTATATCACGCTCATTTGCTGCAAGAACGTCATAACTAAAAAATGTTATTTTTACAGGAGAGCAATAAAACATAGGTACTAATGTTAAAACAATTTGATGTTAAAATTTAAATTTGGCATGACTCCTTCGAGTAACCTTTATTAATACTAGGAAAGTGCAGTAAATAAATAAATATTAATATTTCAAACCCCTACAGATCTTCAGTACGCAACTAACTCGAAAATGCCAATTTTTGAGTTATGACGTTCTTGCAGCAAATGAGCGATCAGTTCTTCGACTTCCCCCTTATCATTGTGAACTTAATCCCATAGAATTAATATGCGCTCAGGTAAAGGGGGAAGTTGGAAAAAAAATACTACTTTTAAAATAAATGATGTTGTGAAATTGTTTTGAGAGTGCTGTAAGTCATGTTAGTGAGGAAAATTGGACAAACTGTATCGAGCATGTTATTAAAGTAGAGGCAAATATGTGAAAAACTGACAATATTTGTGATGATTTAATCGACCCTATTATTATTAATGTCAACAACGATTCTTCCTCTTCCGAGTCGGATATAGAATAAAATGTAAGTAATAAATGTATTCCAATAATTATTTCTTTTCATTTTTTATTATATTATAATTTAAAACGTATTTTTTTCCCAAAATACACACCACTGCATTGCGTTATTGCTTAACTGCTAATCCTTTAACAATGAAGAAACCCTAAACTTTGCTACAACTGAAACAAATACGGGGTCGATCTACCTGGTTTTTAGATTTATGGAAGAAATGTAATTTAAAGTAAGAGATTTATCAAAAATTTCAAGGTTTTGCATACTTAATTAGGGTTTACTACTCCTCGCACTTTTTTTACATACTATAGATCGCTCTTTCATTATGCACTTATTTTTACACGTGATTACAAGAGAGTTAGATCGGTCTTTCCTTGGTTTACTTTGTACGAAATATACTTAGCATACTGAACTACTATATGATGTAATAATCTTGATTTGTGATATTTTGGACTAAGATCGTTTTTCCCGTATGTTATTAAAAATTTTTATTTATTACGAAAATATTAACATAATTAATCCAATTTATACTAAATAAATACTTAAATTATACTGTTTATTTGCTGATATTAATGGTGATGTTTGCATTTACGCAGTTGTGTAGATTTATGGTAGGGATCGTATTCGGGCGATCTACATTTTTATTAGATTAAATAAAATTGGCACTATAATAATTAATATAATTTTGTCCTAAAATATGCGTTAGTTACTTAATAACAATATTGTTTGAAAAAAGTATAAATATTCCCTCATAAGACATACGTGCTGTTGTGACTTCACACAGTGAATAATAGTTCATTATTCACTAGTGAATAATAGGTAATAATATACTCGAGGGAGCACATGTCGTGGACAAAACATTTTTTTTACTAGGAGGATCAGCTGTTTGGTGGTTTCTTTTTTGTATAGAAAAAACAATATTTTTATATAAATATTTCCAATTCACAAAAAATTTGAATTATGTTTTACTTAAAATTCCCAAGGTTTTATATTGTTATTAGTTATGTAGGTACAGCCTTCCTGGGTTGCAGATATTTGGGCAACTGAGGAAAAATTGTTGGAATAGCATCATTGAGCAAACGTACCCTTGAATTTACATCAGTTTTATATCACCAACGTTCCTCAAAAGTGTTTTGAGCAAAGCCTATAATTTTTAGCTGGTTCCCAATCCTTAATTTTGGTCTTACCTATCCATAATTTGCGTTTTTCTTTATCTGTAACAAAGCTTTAATAAAAAATAAAAAAGTTCATAAAATATCTACATGTTTTCCTAAGTGAAAATTCCCCTATTTTACAGTTACAATAATTATTTTTTCGTTTTGATTTAGTCCTTTTTGCATTAATCTCTTATTGAAATGAATAGCTAGATTTAGTTTGGAGAAACTTAAAAATTGCTTACCTACCTTACCTATAATGGCTGTTTTGAAGCAAGAAAATATATTATTTATGCAGATTTAAAATGAAAATTATTAAACCGCCTTATCCAAATACTATAATTAGGTGAATTAAAGACTGAATAATTACATACTTTAATATAATTACTCAGAGATAACTGTTTTAATAATTTAAAATAAGTAAAACTACAAAGGCTATTGTATAAAATCGTTTGTTTACCTGTGAAAAGAAATTCCATCTTTCTTTTTCTCGCTCCGACTTCGGCATCCGTAAGCACAACAATTCACCATTACTCACTTTAAAAATAAATCACAATCTCAATAATTTTCACTTAAAAATTCACAAATGAAGCAAACGCTGTATTTGCTTTGTTTGCCACATATAAAATGGCGTCTGCTAAAAGTGTGTAACAGAACGTTAACTAACCTAACATAACCTAACCTTAACTTAAAATAATGCCAAGTGCGGTATCCATATGCTTTCCTAATATAAGAGTAGGTAGTTAAGACAAAACTGTTACTTTTGTGTTTTAAAACAAAATAATTATTTTGAAAACCATTAGACTTCCGTATAGTTACCTTATTTTTAATAAAGTTGTTTTTAATTATTAATTTCAGCAATAAAAAATACGACTATCATTTAAAATAATCATGCTATCATTTTTAATTTGAAAACAGAAAGTTTGCGTAAAATGTGTCTATTCATTAATAGAAACAATACCATATTCCACTTCACATTACCTTTAAATATTGTTAAGCTTTACACTCGCAAGGCTTTCTACATTCATGAGAACCAACCGAGGAACCAACACTTAATTCAATCGTTGAGTGAAAAATATTTGGAATTTTTCTTAATATTTGGGTACTTTGCAGGGAACAACGGGTACAATTCGGTAATAAATATTTCTAAAAGTCATGGACAACTGCCGGTTTAACCGAAAGTAGCAAATAAATAAATATATTTTAGTTAAATAGTTCAGTCTTCAAAACCCCTTCACTCCAATTTTTATGATTCAGTTACCATAAGCTCTCGTGGCATTTGTAATAGACCTTTTATTGGTTGCACCCTGTATATCCAGGAAAATTTCTTAGGGGTAATAACATTCAGAATTTATTCTGAATATTATGCTACGCTTTTTATTGTAATTTTACAATACCTTGTCATAAAACAAAATAAAATAACAAAACTTCAATAAGTCAATTTGACGAATATTTATTGAAACGCATGTCATTCTCAATGTCATTCAATTAAAAATTTAGTTTTTTGAATAAATAAGTTTTATTATAAAGTTTTTTTAGTTTCTTAAGGCTGGGCATTGGGAGTGAGAAAACGTCCTTAAAAAGAGAGCGAATAAGTGTACCCGAGAGGTGCTGCCTCTTGCAATGACCTTACGCGATAAACGAAATAATATTATATTCATTCTTGGAGTATATCAGTTTCCTTTAAAAATTTCAGGGCTGGATTAATTTTAAAACAAACATGTTTGATTTTGTTAAATATGAATTGGCTATTTGTATTTACATTAAACGATATTAATTTATAGATTTTACACAATATTTTTATTAATATATGGTTTTTATTCCTTGTTTATCTTAACTAAGCAATAACGAGTAGGTAAGGACCGAACAGCGAAGGAAAATATTTATACTACATATACCGGATGGTCATTAAAAACTCACGATATACATATTCATATATGGCAATATTTTGAAAAGCTCTTTAAAAAGGAAAAAAGAAGAAAACAAAAATTAAAATTTACCAAAAAGCAGTTGAGCGGATTATTTTAAAAATCTTAAGTGTTTAAATATATTCGGTTACCATTACCTATACATATTCATAAAAAAACTGAAATAGGTTCCAAAAGTTCAAAGTAACGAACTGGAAAAACTAAAATGGTCAAAAATTCGATTAACAAGTTTTTTAGTAAAAAAATTTAAGAAAATGATGCATAAACTTAAAATAAATGAGTAGCAGCAGTAACTACCAGTTCATTTTAAAAAATTAAAAGGAACTACGTTTTACCTTTTAAATGGATTAAAAAAATTACACGATTATAGATCCACTAAGAACTAATAATATTCGACCTTTTTATGTTTTTTTTACTTATTAATCCAAAAATCTAGTAAAGGACTCCAGTAAAACTCCACTAGTAAAAACATCGTCCAAAGATATTCTAAGATATATTCTATGGACGATAGTGGCGATATTTTGCTTAATATAACATTGAAAGTCATTAAAAAATATTGAAAGTTTTCAGGAAAAAACTTACGAAAATATTTCTCCTATTATAAAAATTGAATCAACGGATTATAGGAACTTGATATCAGAGAAAGGAAATGCACTGGTTTATGTTGGTGGATATTTTTTACGTAGATGTCTCTGTAACATTCTTGTCAAACTTGTTTACAATATTGTTCATCATCCGAAATAGACAATTCTGCTTCATTTTGTGAACTCAAAGCTTACAGTCACAGTAAAAATATTTTTGATGGCTTAACAGTATCTCCCAATAATTTTTCAGAGTATTTAATAAGATTAGAGAATATGTTTGTTTTGAATTTTAATAATTATTGTATACAGGATGGTATAGGAAACATATTTTTCCAATGCAGAATTCTCCCTCCCATTTGGCTATAAAGATTATTTACTTTCATTGTTTACAAGAGTTCGAATCTACTAAATTGTTTATAAAAGTTGACAGTTACTTGGGACACGTAAACGTCACTTACTAGATTAATACATTATTTTCGAACTTAGTGCAAAGATTCATACGGTTTTCATAAATAAAACTGGCTAGCCCCATAAAAAAATCTAAAATATTTAAATCAGGGGATCGGGGCGGAAAAAATATTAGTCCATAACGTCCCATCCATCGCCCAGGAAAATATTCATCCAGCCATCCTCTAATTAGCAAAGTCGAATGTGACGAACATCCATCATGTTGAAAGTACATCTTTACTCCAAGGGAATATTTTCTAATTCAGGTATTAAGATGTTGTCAAGCAACAAATATATAACAAATATACCTCCTGATTTAATATCTTCCAGAAAATACGGTCCGAATTTTGTTTTATTTTATGGGGTTTCAGAACAAGCAAAACTTTTTATCTAGAATGACATTTTCACTAAAACTAATAGGTATTTAAACATTTTTCACCTACAGGATACCCCATCCGTGGACACGCTGTATATTAGTATTAATATTATAGTATATTAAATTAAATAAAGATTTGCTAAATTCCTAATGCGGACCTGATAAACAAGATTTAATAGATGTTCTATCACAACGCCCTCAGTTAGACATAGACAATGCTCACACTAAGTTGGGAATAATTTTTTAAGATTCCTGTATATGTGATAAAAGAGTTGCCTAAATTTGTAAAAAAATGGCACCATTTCTGATTTCTTAAAAATTTCTTTCAAAGAGCTTTTAAGGAAAAAAACGAATTTATTGTAATTTTTAAAAACACTGACTTATGAGTAGATATATCATCTATTCAAAGAAGAAATATTTTTAAAATCATATCACGTTTAAGTGAGATATTAATCATTTTATGAAATGTAAAAATAGACATATTTCGGGAATTTTTTCTGTACTCTCAAGCTTCAAAATTCTTTATTGAATAACTTTATATATCTTGTATACTACTGATTTTTTTCAATTTTCATTGCCTTATATTTTTTGCTAAAAGCTCTTTGAAAGGACGTCGCGTTTGCCTATATTAAATACACTGCCAATGCCCGGCCTTAAATTGGATTGAGGTGAACAGTGTCATTTCTATATCAGACGCTGATGTGCATGTTCGCCATAGAGTTTTTTAAATTGTTTTTCATATCTCTCATAACTGAGTTTATCTCATTAGGATCTTCATTCGGTAAAAAAGGGGTAATTGTATTACGTATAACACGTAATTAAAGGTTATACTATCACAGTTTCAACGCGTCAAAGTAACACTTTTTTAATCTTCGTAATATGTCCATTAGCTGCCGTACATAGTGTATTCTTTTCATTCTAAAAAAGTTCACAAGACCAAAGTTCATACTATTTTAATGAAATTTTCTGTACCTACCTGTGTTCGCAGAGAATATCAAATAAAAACGGTGCGAATGTAGAAAAATTAAACTGAATGAACACTACCGGTGCTTTAATTATTTTTGTCATTGAAAAAAAAAGGTTTTCTAATTGTCTGTGTGTCAACACATTCAGTCATAAAAAAAGACTGGTGCAAAAAATCATACATCAAGGTAATTGTACCAATAATTGACACTATACAAATTAAATGCAAATTTTATTGCTTCTACACTTTATTATTTACTTTTTTATACTTTATGTTCTTCAGAATATTTAAAAAAAAAGAAAAAAATTTCTATGATAATTATATTGACAAGTTGAAAAACTTCAAGATTATTATATCTTTAAGGTTAACTATAGTTCATTTATTTGGAGTTGGCACTGTTGGCAGCACAGTGAATTCATTATAAATGCAAATCCTTCAAAGCCCAAGCAAGGGCTTTGCTGAAAATTTCTGAAACTTACTGTTCTGGCGTCGTATGAGACAAGAAATCCATCTATTGCTTATTATCATAATTGAAACATTCCAACATTGACCTATTTTCTGGACGAATGATGAAATATTTTGCATTCTATTTTCTTCCTATTTCGAATTAAATATCTAGAAGTATAATTCACAAAAAGGACAACCGTCCGTGCATCTGTTATACAGACTTATTTATCACAGAAACTTACTATAGACGTTGTAATGTTGGCGACTTGTGTAGTTCTAAAAGTTCCCCATGAAATACATCTCGCCGTTTGTGGTTTTTATTCTCCCTCGAGCTGGCGGGATCGTAGTGATATGGACCTGCTGCTGTTGCTACTGGGTCGTCCCGGGAGTTGCCGGGATAATCATTAACGTACTCGCCGAAAAAGAGAGAATTCTTTGGTTTTAAGAATAAAATGTGAAACCGAAACTATAATACCTAATCTATTAAGTAGTTGATACAGTTTTTACTATTACGTTTAGAGTGGCGCTTTTTCGTTTGCAAAATTATTTTTTATTAGAAATAGACTCAGTTTTAAACATATTATTCCAGTTTCACAATCCGACAATAGTTCTTATTTGGTTTCTCTTAGTTATTTTGGTCCAGTTTCTTATAAGTTTGGTCATATCCTGAATAAATATAACATTAATCTCGGTTTTAAAACCAATAATAGTTTGGGCTCTTTCTAGATAAATACTAAAGATCCAGTTTCTTGTTTACATACACCTGGAATATACAAATTGTGCTGTAATGATTGTAATGCAGTTTACATTGGTCATTCAGGCCGTCTCCTGAGTACTACAATTAATGAACATCGTATTCAAGTTAAGAAATATAAAGATTTTGAAACACTTACTCACCTTCAGCTCATTATCTCTGAAAATCATAGTTTTTCTGACTCTAATTTTTCTAGATTACATAAATGCTTTAAAGGAGCTAGAATTAATCTCTTAGAAATGATTAATGAAGCTGCTAATCGAGATGATCTTTTGTGTTTGAATGAACAGCTTAAACCTAAAGACCCATACATTTTTTTAAATCTTCCTTTTTAATTTTCATACATTTTGTCATGTCTTTTCTCCTCCACTTATATTCAATTTTTAATGTACTTATTCTTTAAATTTATATCATTTATCATTGTGTATTATTGTATACTTTTAATTGTTAATCTTGTTCTTCTTCTTTACCAATAGTTGACAGTAACTGTATTTTCGAATTTGCTGGCTACTCAACTTTTTAATTTTTTAATATGTTACTCTTATTACTTAATTCCATAGTTGTATTGACTTAATTGATGTTACATGTGTCGATCGGCCTTAATCACTTATCTTGATTCCAATTCATTAATAATTAGTTTCTTTATTTTAATTTGACATCTTTCATCCATAGATTTTATTCTTCCGTAATGTATGCTCTTCTTATAGTTTTGGTTCCATGATTTTCTTATATGCTTTGATGTTCTGTTCGCCGCCATTCCATTCATAGTGTGCGTTTCGATTTTGCTAGTGCTTAATTATAACAGTTTTTTAGTGTTTTTCAGTGTGATGGACAATTTTTACACTGTTACACAATGTTTATTCATTATTGGTTAATAATTTCGATCAAACTCATGATTTGTCTACCCTTTGACTTTAACTATCATGAATGGTCTTCTCTGATATCAGGGTCACTGGTATCTTCTTTTGAGCTCACTTTAGGGCTTCCTTTTGATTATTTGTCACCCTTATGTTTCTTTCACAATTTACAGTAATTAATATTTCCATCCATGTAGTGGTACTCATTTTCTTACTCACTCAATGTTACAACATACATTTTAATAAAATATTTAAATTTCTTAATTTATTCCCCAATGATTCAAATTTCAATGAATCTTATTCATACCGTTATTTAATATAACAATTCTCATCTAATTTTCTCCTAGTTTTAATTTTTAATCTTTATGTCACATTTTTTCTCTATGTCACTGGTTTTACCATATACCCCATTCAATAATTAAAATTCAATATTTAACATATAAGTTTGTTGGTTCGATCGATCATATGATCTAGTGAACATTACATGTAACTAATTTTTAAGGTAGGTCTATTGTTAAGAACTTGTAATCTGCATAATTTTTTACCTCTCACCTTTGTTTTTTTTTATAGCCTGATGATGGCCTGCTTATAGGCCGAAACTAGTCGCTGTTCCTGTAAACGTGTACTTTTTGTAATAAAAACATGTGACACTGATTTTGGTATTTTCCTTTATTCATTGGTTTGTCACATTTGATACATGGATGATCTATTTGATTTAAAATTATTTTAATTCGTAATTTGTTTTAAAAGAGTCCGGAAGGTTTTCCTTTCTTTGTTGTTTAAATAAAAAAATCATAGAAGCCAGGAAAAATGCATGTTTTCCAATACTTAAATGAATTTTTTTTATATTACTTACAATATTTCGTATGAAAAAGATCCTCTAACTATGGGTGGTCTGCACTTTGTGTAAAAAATTTACCTAATCATGATAATATTACAATCCCGGTTCGAGTTTATCATTTTTAAATGATTATTCTTTCAACCCTTCTGGACTTCTTTTTGCCTAAAATTTTATTTTAATTCCTTCTGACCTTTTTATCACCCTCCCCTCCCCCCAAGGATGATTAAAGTAACGTTTCTGGGCTGTCTAGTCCTACTATAGAAAAAAATTTCTATTATGAATAAACTGTGTTGCCTTTCTTTATCAAACTTACTAAAATTTATGTACCTCTATCACTTTTTTTTTATTAAGATTAGTACATCCCGTTACCTCTGACCTAAATCGTATATTCTTTAGCATAGCTGCAACTCATTCGTTCAATACAAAATGTACCTTACGGTATACCCTCTTAAAATATATTTTGGTACGTCTATGAAATCTACTTAAATGAATGATTTATTACTTCTTGTCCTTTCTATGTAGACTATAGAAATAATGCAATTTTTGAACTCACAGAGATAATAATTAAAATATCGGAATATAGGGTTTCATATGTTTTTAAATTAAAAAGTTGTTCAAGTTATAAAAATTTCATAAACTGCTTAAAAAAATTTTCTATGGAAATTCGCAACCGAAGAAAATTACTGGGGAAAATTTATTAGACGGCCTTGGGAAGTTTATTAATAATCGTCTTGGCAGAAACTTTCCTTTGTCCGTTGATAAGACGTTACAATCTAATTTTTTTTCTGTAATGAAATTCGCTATGGGCAAACTTTTTTGTTTAAGTTTATCTAATAAGAATTTCTGAAATAGGATATTCACGTTAAGAAAAGACTGACGTCATTCTTGTTATTTTTGTATATCCTACATCATAGCAACTTTAATATTCCCAATGAAATAGACCGAAAAAGTCGTAACGTCAATTGTCAAGTTGGTATAGTATGTACAAAAAGTACGCGGAGTAATAAACCCTAATTAAGTATGCAAAACCTTTACTGGGAGCACCATGAATTTTTTGATAAATCTCTTACTTTAAATTACATTTCTTCCGTAAATCTAAAAACCAGGTAGATCGACCCCGTATTTGTTTCAGTTGTAGCAAAGTTTAGGGTTTCTTCATTGTGATAAGCAATAACGCAACGCAGTGGTGTGTATTTTGGGAAAAAAATACGTTTTAAATTTTAATACAATAAAAAATAAAAAGAAATAATTATTGGAATACATTTATTGCTTACATTTTATTCTATATCGGACTCGGAAGAGGAAGAATCGTTGTTGACATTATTAATAATAGGGTCGATTAAATCATCACAAATATTGTCAATTTTCCACATATTTGCCTCTACTTTGATAACATGCTCGATACAGTTTGTCCAATTTTCCTTACTAACAGGACTTACAGCACTCTCAAACAATTTCACAACATCGTTTATTTTAAAAGTAGTATTTTTTTCCCAACTTCCCCCTTTACCTGAGCCCATATTAATTCTATGAGATTAAGTTCACAATGATAAGGGGGAAATCGAAGAACTGATATACCACGAGAAGAAGCCATTTCTTCTACAATGTAAGTTTTGTATTTATTCTTGTTCATTTTTGCAATTCTGTAAAGTTCTTTCCTTGGTGGATCTTTTGGAAAATTTGAACAAACTATTCCTTGAAGACATCCCCATTCATATCTTCGTGATAGTCCCCCGTGCGTTTTGAAATAAAAGTTAATAATCCACCATCAACAAAACCTTCAGAACTTCCAACATGGACAATGATAAATCTTTTTCCTTTTCCAGATGGTGGCTGCAAACCTAACGACAAACCTTCCACGAATGTCTGCCTTCCGCTTTTAATGTTTTGATCTTGCCAAGATTTGGAAACTGTATATCCAGCATTTATCCATGTTTCGTCTAAGTAGAAGATTTTCAAATTTTGTTCTCTGGCATGTCGAATGCTTCTTAAATAGTCTCTTCTCCAAACAACTATTTCCGGTTTATCTATCAAGAGAGATTTTCTATTATGTTTTGTATATCTGAAACCCACATCTTTCAAAAGTTTGCATAATGTCATTCTGGAGAATTTTGTATAGTCCGTATCTTCTTGCACTGATGTCATAATTTTGTCAAGTGTTGGAATTTCCTTTCGTAAGTAAAATCCATGGACTTTACGCCTTAGTCTTTGTTTTAATGACTCATAGATCTCAATTGGTTTTCGGCCTGAAGGGGTTTTAGGGGGTTGAAGAGTTCCATTCTTGCTATCTTTTAATAATCTATAAATTGTTGATTTAGCAACACACAACATAGCAGCCGTTAATTCCACAATATCATCAACACTTGTACTTGGATCCTTGTTTTTCAATGATATATAACAATTCAATATCAAAGAACTAATAATAAGTACTGATTTAATGTACCTACTTTCTTTTAAAATAATATTCCCGATAATGTTTCTAAGAAAACTGGGATGTTTGGAAATTCCTCTCAATAATCGAATAATCTATAAATAGGTGTAATCGTATTAAGCCGATTACAGTAGGCCACTTGCCATTTAAAATTTCTGAGAAAAATTCCCCAAACACTACATATGGGAGTAATACAAATAAAAAATATTCATTTTGCTTCTTTGAATTTAATAAAAATTGTAACGATATCTTGCTATCTTGACTTTAATTAATTTTTTAAAAATATATTTCATTGTAATTTATTTGTGACAATATTGAATTAATCTTACAAAAAGAACAAAAATATATAAAATAATTATTGTTACAGATTGGTTTGTTTTCTATTATGAATAAACTGTGTTGCCTTTCTTTATCAAACTTACTAAAATTTATGTACCTCTATCACTTTTTTTTATTAAAATTAGTACATCCCGTTACCTCTGACCTAAATCGTATATTCTTTAGCATAGCTGCAACTCATTCATTCAATACAAAATGTACCTTACGGTATACCCTCTTAAAATATATTTTGGTACGTCTATGAAATCTACTTAAATGAATGATTTATTACTTCTTGTCCTTTCTATATAGACTATAGACAACTTTTGATAAATTCTTTTGAAAACGTAACTCGGGAAAATTGGACCAATGCGTCTCGTTGCATCTCACTCTTATGTTGGATTCAATTCCATTCTCTCTCTAAGCTCCATCTAGTGACTATTATATCATTGATAAACCTTTATATAATTGAATTTTTGAATGTGTTTATCGTTTATGGGGTAAACTCTAGCCCAGTTATTAATAAAAAAAATAGAAACAGGTAAACAGATAATATAATTTGAATAAATACGTATTGGAGTGAAGTGAGGTTATGTCATTAGATTTATTACGATTTTTACTTTTAGTGGACTGAAAGTCTCATCAACATGGTTATATGCTTTTTACCTGATATATCATATCTTCAATTTCAATTGTCGCTCGACAAGAGCTATGTAAACACGAACAATTGGGAACCATTTTTAAAAATTACAAATCATCTTTCGCGAGATTTAACTACATTCTTTTTAGTGAATGTAAGCGACTAACGCCTTCACGTGTACAATTCTTTGTTAAAACCTAGTGACGTAGACACGGAAAGTCTTTTGTATCTTTTGAAAACAATAGGATATAGAATAGCCCATTTTCCACAGATGATGAAACAATAATTCGCTTTGAGAGTTACTAGTGCATTCATAATTTATAATCTTGTGCATTTATACCAGGAGAAATAGCTTTTAAAAAATAATTTGTTTAAAAGATAATCTTACAAAAACTAATACCTATGGTTCCATTTCGTTTAGTTTTCAAGATATTTTTATTCTAATCTATGATTAGTGGATATTATGTTAAATATAATATGTAGACAGGGAAAATCCAAGAGGTTAAATATTGATTGCGAAACCATGAACTTGGATAGGAAAAAGGAGAAAAAAAATTCTACTAGAGGAGGAAGTACCTGTGGAGAACAGGAAAAATTAGAATTTTTCTGGTTTCGATAAACCAAATGTCAGGCGTTTCCTAGCTTCCTATGCCTAAAAAAGACTATAGTCTATTTTTTTGGAGTTAGTTTTTGACTAATGCATACATTAAATAGGTCAATTATATCTGATATTATTCCTGGATGGATATTTCTTGCATCTAATATCTTTTTAACTAGAACTATTCCTAATAAACATCAGGTACCTAGCTACAAACAAACAAATAGTAACTTCAATATGTCAATCTGACGATGCTAGTTGTCTAGCGAAACGGCTGACATTGAGTTTTAAAAAAGCAGTTTTTTAAATAAATAGTAGAAGTTTTGTTAAAACGAAGAGTTTTTTATTATTCTTAATAATTTTAAAGTCACTGCAAACACTTCTACGCGACTAAAATGTTAGTATTTTGAAATCGAATTCCTACAATTCTGGTTAAAGAGATAACAGCGTATAAAAAGAAAAAAACGACAAAAACAATTTGCTATAAACAGAGTTTACTGATAGCATGAAAAGTATATTTAAAATATTATTTTTGTACGCAATTTTGTGAAATTTAAAAAAATAGCCACTGCAATTGTTGAGCAGTGTAGTTCGAAAGGCTGGATGACTCTGTTTTCGTCTTTCTGAAATATTGCATCTAAATCATTGCAACGTTTGAGAAGTTCCTTTTTTGATATAGATTTCAAGTCATTTATGTTATAAATAAAACTAAATTGCTCAATGCTTGTAAGAAAACGGAGTTATCACTTGCTGGTACTAAATATAAATTCAAAGCAGTTCGCTTTGAGCGGGTTTCCTTACATAATTTTGAGCGGGTCAAAACTAAAATTTCTCGAAGGACCACTCTAGTTAAACAGCTAGAGACTGTATACATTTAACAATATCAGAGATCTGGAAACAACCATCTGATTAGGCTTGCGGAGCAGGCTAGAAAGTACACACTTCCGATTATACCTTATATTATGTATAGGAAAGAGCATACAAAAACAGAAATAAAATACAAAGCAAATCTGGTAACTCAAGTGTTGTCTGGCAAGATTTGCAACGGATACAAGCAAATAAATATAAAATAGCTATATAGGCTTGGTAGAGCAATTGGGCAACATTGCGGATGCCGGCACATAAAGTTTATAAATAATTAATAAAAAAGGTGTTGACTTACGACCTTTCACTAACGCTTCTTTTGCGATCAATTTATATTAAGAACGAAATGTACAATAATAATAATAAAAACATAAAAATCAATACTATCGACATGTTATCGATGTAGAGAGCGACCACTCCCTTATAGATCAACTTACTGACTGCGACTAAAACACTGTTCAAACTGTTGTTTGAAAAATGCTTATGATTTTTGGGAAGCACCCCCAAGCACTAGGCCGTCGGCGGTCACCGACGTCGCTGACGCTTAGCGCCGCCACTGCAGATGCAGACAGCAAAGTTGATTTTCTGAAAACCTCACTATTGAGTTTATTTGATGTTCGTGTTTGCATAATTATGTTTTTTTTTAATAATTTTTAAAAACTATGGTTTATATTGTTCAGTAATTCAATAGTCTGTACAATTTTTTTGTATATTTTGTGAAATTTCTGTTGGCTCCTGTTTAATTAATTTTATTTAAAGTAATCATAGCGAAGGCAGAAGATTTCTAAGTTTGATAATGTGGTAGAAAGCTATAGTTAAACATTAGCATAATAGTAATTTGTGGAAAAATTTACATTTCATTATAAAGTAAAGTGAAATTTTTTTTATTCGTGTGTAATAAAAATAGTAATAGGCATTTTATAATTATACCTCTCCATTGTTAAACAAATGTTAGATTTTTTAAACATAAACTTTAAAATTAGTTTTCTTCACAACGTGTTCAGGTATTTTTTTGCGTTCCCTATTAATTTTAAAGAGTTTAATCTTAAGATATGTATCCATTCACCCACTTTGCGGAACATACATGTCTACATACAGCGTATTACAAAGATCTAGTGTTCAAGATAGATTAATACATAACTAATGTTATCCCTTAGACACATAATATCTATAGCACTACCAGCGTTTGGTAGAGATATAATTTCATATATCGGTGAGGAGCTAGTTCCTAGCACCTACCGTAGAAATACGACAACCAACCCATTCGGCAACAGCGCATAAAAGTCCACTAGGCATTATCAATTTTTCCAACTCAATTATTTTTCAAATCTGTATTATTATACGAGGCATGTTTTTAAAGTAAAAGTACATTTTTGAAACAAACCTTTTTTTGGTAAAAGTTCGGTATAGCGGTTTTCGCTATTATAAGAGATTTTTCAAAAATTCTTTTTCAGGGCGTTTCTATAGGTCGATTATGACACAAATCTGTGTGCGCGTTTTCAAAAATTCATTTCTATAATTTATTATTAATAAAAACATACTTACGGGACGGTGGAGTGAATAGGGGTGCTGGGTGGGGACGAAACAATAGAAATCCTACATTAAACACCAAAAAACAGTATTTCAGAGTACACACCGCACTTTCTGTTCACAAAAATGTTCAAGAAATTGTTTAAAAAAATAAAAATAAATAATAATTAACACAATAATACCGCCATGGCTGTCACGACTGTCACTGCATAAAAAAGAAGAGTGCAATAGAACTGTCAATGTGTTGCGATGTTGCCCAATAGAGTGAAAAAGTCTTAATAGCTGAAAAAAAAGGAACATACAGGACAAAATTGATATGAAAAATTAAGTTATTCCTTCTTCCTATTATAATTTGTAGAGAAAAAAGGAACATACCCAAACATAAAGAAGGAGGCATTTCTACAAAAAATACCACTGCTTCTATCAAGCCTGTCATTTTAATAATGACGAACTTCATGTTATCAGCTGATCAAAATGAATGCGCCTATCGCCTATTTTATTTTCCTTCATCCTTCATTAATAATGGCGAACGAGATTTGTCATGTGTGGGATAGTTTTTCGAAAAATTTAATACTTTTCAAAATTAATTTACATTTTTCATGTGCCCCGAGTGCAGTGTATTAGTGTTTTCTTGTGTTTGACGTTGGATTTCTACTGTTTCGTCCCCACCCAGCACCCCTATTCACTCCACCGTCCCGTAAGTATGTTTTTATTAATAATAAATTATAGAAATGAATTTTTGAAAACGCGCACACAGATTTGTGTCATAATCGACCTATAGAAACGCCCTGAAAAAGAATTTTTGAAAAATCTCTTATAATAGCGAAAACCGCTATACCGAACTTTTACCCTTTTTTTACCTGGAAGAGCAGTATTTCCACTACCCCTCCAAATAATTTCCATTATTATTAAGGCACTTGTCTTGCCGTCCTCAAAGAAACTTGCCGCTAGACTGGACAACCACTGCTGCACAAACATTTTTATTTCATCATTGGAATGACGTTTCCCCGCAGAATGCGTCTTCAAGTGCATAAACAAATGGTAGTCGCTGGGTGCTAGATCGGGACTGTATGGAGGATGGAGGAGAACTTTACTGTCCACTTTTTAAATGAGACTGAAGGTCGCCCACTTCGTTTCTCATCATGAATAATTGTGCGGTCATCTTTGAAGACCCCAACCCATTTCCGCACCATTCCTTTAGTCATGTTTTCATATAATGATTTGACCTCGGATTTGACGATAAATGACAATTCCTTTTAAGCCTTTAGCACAGAGAAAACGAATCACAGCACGCACTTTACAGCCAGCGGAAATCTCGATAGTTTTCCAACTATAAATTTTTGAATCTCCAATTTCGTATTCTTTGAGCCACGAATTTTTTGCAATTGTCGACTATGATAGTTTGCTTTGTCCATTATTATAACGCTGTTTGGCGGAATGTTGGGTAACAGACAATTTTTAAACCAATCTTCAAAAAGCTCTGCTGTCGTATCTTCGTGATAATCAACACAAGAGTCCTTAATATTTTTGGCAGAAAGCCACATAGCGTTTGGAATCCAACCATTTTCTGACCCTGCGTGTAATATTGTGATTCTCTTCCCTTTATTTGATGGTGCTTTTGTTTTACACTTATCAGAGGAATCAGACCATCCTTTGGAAGGGGTTTCATGCGTGTCAAACCACGTCTCGTTGAGGTAGAGTATTGGCCGATTTTCATACCGGTATTTTCTTATTGACGTTATATATTCAGAACGCTAGTTTATTAAATGTGTGGATTCCATAATTACTTGTCTCTTGTCAATTTTGCGATATTTTAAGTCCATTGCAGACAGAGCTCGCCAAAGAGTAGTGAGGCCACAGTTGATGTGTTTCGTCATTGATGAGCCGCTGTTTCAGACTTTTGATTGTAGGGACACGCTGCTCATCGTAGATTTTTCGCCTTATCAAATCTTTTTCCCAGTCGTCTAGACTTTACGCTTTTTTCTTGATTCCATGGAATTTTTAACAATTTGTCTAACTGAAGTAATAGGCACCTTCGTCAAATTACTGGTTACTCTTTTTGCAGCACCCGCGTTATATCCTTGCTGAAGTAAGGAACTATACATATTTTTTATAATGATTTTCGCGTCACAAGATAAGTGATTCTTCTTTAACGAACCACTGGAAGAAGCACTATTACTTTTTATCCACGGATGCCACATACTGCCTATTCTGTACGTTGGGGTATAAAATCTTTGCTATTAATGTCTGTAATAACAAATAAATTTTATAAAATTATTGCACGCCGTAACACAAGTAACACTTTCAATGAAATACAAAGACTAAAATGGACAAGAAGTGTAAGCTATTACAATCCCTCTCTGAGGAACAAAATTACCTGAATCAGGTCCTTTTACATTTATGATGTGCATCGCGGATTTTACAACTTAAGGATCTAATTCATTTTAATAGAATACTTCAGTCAATACCAATTATTGTGAAAACTGCTATAGAAAAAACAATTCTCTTCCACCTGGTATGTTCAAAAGTTACTAACAAACGTTCCTAGTAGGTTAAAAATTGATTATAAGTGATTTTTTTACGAAAAATCGGCTTAGATCTGGTGAGTAAGGCTAATTTATCAAGCAGACAAATCATAATTCGTGGATTTTCTGCAAATGTGGCCGTTTTTCCGCAAGTTCTGCCTTCAGTTTATCAAGTAAAGATATGTAATAAGCTCCTTACTTGCAAAAAAACGGCTCTAAAATTAGTAAATTTTGGATGAGAGCCATTTTTATTTTTTAAATATTGTGTTGTTATATCATTGCTGTATAACGATATGGAATTCTATGACATGCAACGCTATTTGCTGTGCGTTTACTTTATCAATAGAATTACAATTAAATTCGTAGTGTTTTTTATTTACTAGTGCTGCTACCAAACCACCCTCAACATAGTAAATAATTTACATATTTATAAATGCACCCTCTCGTTGCAGATAACGACTATTAATGACTAAAAGAAAAAAATTTGTTTCAGGTAATGCCCTGTGCAGTTTGTGTGGGTTATTACCGTAAGTATTATGAATTTTTTAAATGTTGTGTCCATAAACTAGAGATTTTTAGAGATTTGTTCTGAAAATAATAAAAAAATATTATAACCAATCCTATTGTCAATATTTTTTTTCATTACTTTGGCGTACATCACATATTATATAGAAATGTAACCATGAGCGCCCATACTATATCGCAATACTGCAAGTTGGCAGTAATCTGAGAAGAAGAAGCTACCACCGAAGTCCCACGGTTATTTTTATGAATTCATTCCAATTATCACTCTCAGATCATTTGGTTCATTGTATTTTTAAATTTCAAATAAATAAGTTGTATAGCAATTGCAACAGTTCTTGCTATTTTCAAAAATACCTTTATTTCTATTGACTGCTCTGGGTTTCCAATTTATTATTTATCTGTGTCTTTGAATCTCCGATATGTATAGTTCATTTGTTTGAAGTTGGCAGCTGAGAAAAGTCATTAAATCGTAAAATGTTATAAACAAGACCCTAAATCAGTAGCGCACGTAGGTACTTATTTATATTGATATTAGGAAATTTCTTTTAATCATCTTATTAGGTAAAAGATAAGTAGTCATAATACGATATTTAGAATATTTTGTTTTTCGATTTTAACGAGAATAATTGTGGTCGTTAGGGGTGTTACGAGATTAAGGTAACCCTATGTGTATAATGACAAAAACAGTACGTTATTAGTCTATAAATTAAGGATTTGTTTATATCCTGATACATAAGAATATTTACTCGTTAATGTTGGTGGTTTATATTGTTATCCATATTTTTATTATTTTACTCCAAGAACATTTTCGGTAGTGAAAATGGCGTCAAGTTCGAGTTTTGTTCCAGTACAAAAACAGAAAAAAACTATTGTTTTAAATGTTCATGATGAACTAATATATCAAGATGCATCAGCAACTGTTTATGATGTGGTGACTAAGTGTTCCAATATGGCCGGTGTTAGTGAACGAAGTATCTATCGATTTTTAGTGAGAGAAAACAGGGAAATGTTAGTGAACCAAAAAAACACGTAGGAAAAAAATCCATTATGGTCGATAACTTTAATAGAGATCTCATTAAAAGACAAGTCCATTCTTTGTACTCATATAAACCCAAGCAACACAGGGTAATCTAATTCACGTCTTTAAGATATAGAAATCCATCTAAAACCGTCCTAATCTATGAAATTATACAAAATAGATGGTCTTTTTTTTATAATATTATAGATGTACGTAAAATAGACATTAATAAGATTATTTTTTGTGTAAAATAATAAATATTCTTCATATTATACCATCTAAAGGATATTGTTTTCGTACTATTTTTCAGACATAATAAAAATAACTTAATAAAAAATGTACCAACAATATCTTGAAAGTACACAAGTTAGATGTATATAAAATAGACAATTATCAGACAATATTTTAGACTTAAATATCTTTAGTAATATTTCTTATCTCTTTTGAATATAGTTGTTTTGATATTTTTAAAATTAAATTTATCTTAATAAAAACATATCGTTGAAATGTTGTTTAAAAATGACAAAAATTAGATTTGTGTAAAATAGATATTAAATAGATTATTTTTTATGATAAAAAAACATTATTTAATTTATGCTATCTAAAAGATATTGTTTTTGCAATATTTTTTAGGCGTAAGTATTGGTAACCAAATAGAGATTGTACAAAAAAATGTCTCAAAAGTGCTCAAATTAGATGAATATAAAATAAACATTTTTAAGACATTATTTTAGATTAAAATATCTTTGGTTATAATTGTCATGTAGACCAAATACTGTACAAATGTCCCAGAAGTACTTAAATTTTCTACCCCTTTTCACAATTTTTTAATTAATTGCTCTCAAAAGCTTCTCCTTTAGAAGCCCCATGTATTTTAAAAAGTTGAACCGCATATGAGTATATCAGTTTTTAAGATATAATTTTTTTTTAAGTTTAAATGAGACTGCGCTCCTCTTAAAAAATGCAATAGAATTTTTGTTATGTTATTTTTTTGATTTGAGTTCTGTGATAAAACTAATTAAATTTTAGACAAAAACTGTACACTTTGACATTCGTTATACAGGAAATGTCATACAATGAATAATAACAGATCTAAGTGTGTTTTTAATTTTAATTAGCGACTTTTTTTTGTTTTTCCTAATACACCTTTAATCTAATTTGATTAAGAAATAATAATCTCTTCAAATGTCCCTCGATCTCAATATATAAATCACAGCGACTGCTTTATTGTTTTAATTTGTCTGATAATAGTTTTTTAATAAATTGTTTAATATTTATCGTTTTGCTATTAAGCTTTTAGGTATTTTCTTATTTTTTTTTTTAAGTTGGTCGAAAACTCTAACAACTGTCTAAAAAATGTCCGATTATTATTTTCAAATAAATAACTTAATTTCTATCATTTTGTTGTTTATAGCTTCTCAATATTTTTATATGGTTTTGCAAGAAAATATTTTTTTTAAGTATTTCTTTATATATTGTTTTAAAAAGTTGACTTTAATAAAAAAGAACCGCTTTTTGAATAGGTACGAAATCTAGAAAATCTGTCTAAAAAGTGTCCGATTATTATTTTCAGATAAATTACTTAATTTTTCTAATTTTATTGCTTGGATTAAAAAAAAAACAAGAAATATTCAATTTACCTAAAAAACACCCCTACTTCTAAACGGTTAGGAATTCTCTAAAATGTATCTAAAAAATGTCATATAATTATGTTTTAATAAATTACCTGCTTTTATCCTCTTTTTATTAAGCAAGTATTTCTTTATATTTAAATAAAAGTTGACTTAGGTTCGTCCACATCAAAAAATATTTTCGTTGTTCGTTGTATTAGACACAAAATTAACGTTGAATAATACAGCACATAAAAAGTATATTTTTTAAATACAACAATGCATTTGTGTATCAAGTAACGAACAACAAAAATATTTTTTGATGTGGACGAACCTTAAAAAAAAATCGCTTTTTGTGCGCATACGAAAACTGAAAACACTGTCTAAAAAATGTTTTTTTATTATTTTTAGATAAATTACTCAATTTTTATAATTTTATTGTTAAGCTTTTTGATATTCTTATACATTTTTGCAAGAATTTACTCAATTTATTCAAAAATCACGACAATGAAGTCTGAACTGTTACTAATATCTAAAAATTGTCTAAAAATATCAGATAATTATGTTTTAATAAATAATCTAATTTTTATCGTTTTGTTATAAGGCCCTTAAGTATTTTTTATATATACTTTTTTAAAGTTGAGTTTATTTAAAAAACGACCGCTTTTTGAATGGTGACAAAAACTGTCTAAGAAATATCCGATTATTATTTTCAAATGAATTACTTAATTTTCATTGTATTGTTTGGGTTTTGAAAATGTTTGTATATTTTTATCGGAAATATTTAATTTACTCAAAAAACACCCATTGAAGTCTAAACGGTTACGAATTCTCTAAAAATTATCTAAAAAATGTCAGATAATTATTTTGTATTAAATTGCTTAATTTTTATCTTTGATATTACTTTCGATTTAAAGGTTATTAATTTAAAGAAAAAAAAAAGCATTAAACGTTATTTTAAAATTTTAGTTTTAATACATTTCCTTAAATAAAATTATACAATCATTACAAAAATTCCATCTAACGATCCATAATTTTATATGTTGTTGATTTTTATAATTCTATGGTAGTCGGCAACGGCACACAGTACCTACAGAGTACAGAGTGGGTTTAGCCTTGGCATTGCATTGTCACCAGTGTTGCCACCCCTATTACAATCGTAATTAATAGATCTGTTACTATCGGTGTTTGCCTATATTAAGAGCTAATAGCCCATACCTAAAATCTATTATACTTTTTATCAATATTCGTCATATTACTTTTTTGTTACAATACAATTATTTAAATAATATTCTACCCGTGGCAACACTGATCGCCACCACTACTCACTTTAACCCTTGTCCCTTGCCCCTGTCCCTGTCCCTTGTCACTGCTGTTATTACCCTCTCAATGTGACTATGATGGGTGGTTTTTGGTTAGTCTTTTTCGATTGTGCATTGAGTATTGTCGTGTCTGTGGTATCTCTGATGCTTTATACACGTTATAAAAATTAATAAAATAAAAAGGTAAGCATTTTTTAATTACTATTATTTATGATTTACCATTGTCAAAGTACCAATCTTCGGAATCTTTTAAACCGTAACATTGTATTACCATAGCTATACTTCTATGTGTATTACCAATTAGAGAAATACCTAAAAATATCCGAAGTAGGTACTTACTATGGTACTTATTAAAATACTATATTGTTGGTAGCTTGATTAAGTCTATATAAAAAAAAAAGTTGCATTTACTTAAATTTATACTTTCGAGTTTGAACGAGTTCTCGAAAAACCGTCTAAAAAATATCATATTGGTATTTTTAAATTTTCTTAATTTATTTATAATATTGGTAGCTTAATTATGTCTATATTAGAAAATAGTTGCATTTACTTAAATGTGTACTTTCGAGTTTGAACGAGTTCTCTAAAAACCGTCTAAAAAATGTCATATTGGTATTTTTAAATTTTCTTAATTTTATTTATAATGTTGGTAGCTTGATTATGTCTATATAAGAAAATATTTGTAATTACTTAAATTTATACAAGAAAATAGTTGTAATTACTTAAATTTATACTTTCGAGTTAGAACGAGTTCTCGAAAAACCATCTAAAAAATGTCATATTGGTATTTTTAAATTTTCCTAATTTTATTTATAATGTTAGTAGCTTGATTATGTCTGTCTAAGAAAATCGTTGTAATAGGGAACCGGACAACTTTTCAGATATTATTTAAAAATAATATTTATTCTTATATATATTCATAAAAAATAATATTTTATTTAAATAAATCCTTTAGAGTTAAAAACAAAATTTATTTAAAATTGCCGCGAAAACATCTTATTTTTTAATTTTTACAGAAAATAATCAATAAATTAAAATTTTAATTAGTACTAGTGAATAGCATTCTTAAAGACCTTTCCAATGCAATGTCACAGTGACGTATGCTTTTGAAAAAAAAAGTAGTGGTGGCTGGCAGCTCAGGAAGTTTAGTTTATGTGACATAAGGGTTCCCCCTTAAATTTAAAATCAAGCTGCCTAGGAAAACTTAAAAATTCACAAGAGAAATGAGTTTTTTGGGGATGGTAGCTTTTAAAAAATCACCTTGCATATTTTTGCTAGAAAAGTGCAGTTTACTCAATTATACCATTTTTTTTATTATTTCTACTAGATTTTAAAATATTTAGCTGGCATGTTTTAAAACAGTATTTAGCATATCATCGCTCACATATGTGAAAAAGGTATATGTTAACTTAATAATCTATAAATTATCTAATTCATAATTTTCAGTATGTATGCTGTCGTAGAATTTAGAAATAAGGAACTATGTGTTGTTCCATTATTATGGATCAAGGAAAATACCTGCTTCTGGCCCAAGGGAAATGTCATCAAAGCAATTGAAACTTTAAAGCCACCGCTGCCATCTTGGGTTACGCATCCAATTATAAAAATGCATTTTACCGATAGTAAGAAACACTTACATATAGAAGTAGAATAAATACATTTTTTTATTGGTGCCCTATATTACTCATTTAAAGTACGCTCTAGCGTGTTTAAAACGCACTTTATGAAACGCGCGTGTTTTAAAGTTACCATGGCAACATCAACAAAATGTGAATCCTAAATGTCAACTTTTTAACTATAAATCTGACAGGAATATTTTATAACCTCAAATAACATTACAAATGTTTCAAAAATTTTATTCAAAGTTTACATTCTTTTTTACATCGTTTACATTCCAATTATTTATATGGATGTGAAAAGAGCAGTTCGTATTATTTGAAATATTAATACCACTGCCTTGGTGTTTAAATTATTAATGTTAGAACTCATTCTACAACACACCATCGGTCCAATTCTCTTCGAAGTGGTTAAATTAGTAACGTTGTAACAACTTTCTTAACCACTGTTTATTTGCTATTTTTTATAATCAAATTTTATCAAAATAAATGCTCTGAAATTAACAACGAATCTTCTTTTTAATTGTAGTCTGTTATTTTTACGAAACCTTAAATGCTGCGCGTACGGGTGGAGCAAATTTTTAAAGTTGGAACAAACCTAACCGAAACTCACCTATATTTGTATTATGTACTCTCTAAAAAACTAAATCTGCAACTCTTAAAACTCGTAATTTTCTTAACAAACTAGTTTATTTAATAACACAATATATTCTATCCACAAAATTATACACGACGAAAATATTTTTCGTTGCTCCACCCGTAAGAGGTGGAGCAATTGATAAATTTGATTTAAAAGTGCACCAATAAAAGCGTAAAGTATTCCTGCATAACTGGTCTCAAAAACACTTGCTCTATTTCAAGCACTCCGGCTACGCCGTCGTGCTTGAAAAATCGCGCGTGTTTTAAAGACCTCTTTATGCACTTATACTTTAATATACTATTATTATTTTTTAGAATGCTATAAGAACGCTGAGAAGTATATGGACAATATCATAGACAAGGTCAGCTCGGAGTCAGAAGGGGGTAGAGTCGAGTTATTAACTAGAAAGATAATTATTGAAGAGAACAAAACAATGGATGTTTCGAGTAATGTTTCCTCAAATGCAGAGTATGAAGACCAAGACGTTACTTTAACAGAGAACAACATAGAAATGTTGTACAATGAATATGATCCTTGTTCCACTCCTTCAAGTTCTAATAGTGTAAAACATGTTTCGGTTGAAAGAGAGATACTTCGTAAGCTCGAAATATTAGGAGAGCAATTATCTCAAAACACTTTAAAAATCGATCATGTCCTAAGGTCACTTTCTACAAATGAAGGACAAATTTTAGGAAAACCGGAAAACTTCCCAAACTTTCCTATTACAAAGAGGACAAATTTGAAAAATTTGGAACACCTTTTAAAACATGATGAAGTTGCATCAAATTATTTGGTAAGAATTTTAAGTATGGTTTAAAAATGTTTTTATTTATAGTTAAAATTTTTTACCCCTTAAAGATTAATAAAGATTTTTTCTTATATCAATCACTAAAACCTTTTTTTTTGTATTCGGTTCTAAAATAGCCATTTTACGGACTCATTTGAGTCTTTTTGGGAGTGAGTACCTAGTCATTTTACAGACTCATTTATATAGTAAAATAGCTATATTAGGGACCTTTAACAAAAAAATGTTGTATGTAACACGTACCTAAATCAGTTTTTTGGGAGTCATCAGCTATTCCAGACTCTGCTTCGCCTCCTCTGGAAACAGCTACGATTTTACGAGCATGATTTTAGGTACTTTTACAAAAATAACTATTTTTAACTTCAATATTTACAAAAAAAAATGAAAAATGATAAGTTTAACAAGATGCCATTTTTTTCTAAAATTTAAAATTTTAAACACTACACATGTATCTAAAAGAAATTTTATAAATGGCGCCATCCTGACACAAATTTTTTATTCCTAAGAGGTGCTCAATCAAAAATAAAATTCATCCTGCTTCAGGTTTCTAAGGTTTTTTTTTGTAAATGAAATATTAAAGAAATAAAACTTTTTCGACACCTGTGTATGGAGACACGTTGTGACTTCAAATGCTTAGGACCTTAATTTGAATGCAGAAAAAAATATAAAAATCTTAATATTTAATTAATAAAAAAAGTGTAACATTAATTTTTTTTAGAAACAAAAATTAAGTACTCTGGGAGGAACTTCAGTCCGCCAAGTAACCACAAATATTCTGAAATATTTACTGGCAAACAAACTCGCCAAAAAAATTAACTGGGCCGGTCATAATGGTAAAGTAGCCTTTAAAAGCACAAAATTGATGCAAGTTGTTCAAGGTACGTATGCTTTAAAGTACAATTATTTTTTACTGATTGATATTAAGGGTGTATTTTGATGCGCATTTTTTGTTTAAATGCGCACTGTATATTTTACTTAACTTTAGAAATGCAAATATCAGGTATTTCTTGTTTTTTTCTGATGAAACTTTGCAAAGAAATTCAGTAAGGTAAAACGAAGTATATACACTTTCTTCATTTTATATTACTGAATATCTATTTTATCAAAAGAAAACAAGAAGTACCTGAGCTTTGCTTACCTAATGTTAAGTAAAATTTACACGTTGCTATAGGCAACACATCTTCCTCCAAATGCTTTTGAAAATACAATCTTAATAGCCATTTATTACATATAAGAAATAAGAAATTTTAACCCGGAGCTCCACGGTCAAGGGGTCTAATTTCCTTAAATAACATATGTAATAACTTACGTATATATAATACAAAATTTATCCGACATCATTGTATTTTATTAAAAATAAAATGAATTAAAAGTAAGGCTTTTATAATAAAATTTGTCAAATTACTTTTAAGAGACTTCAAAAAAATGCCATCTTTTATCTTATATTAATTTAATATTATCATTTTTAGATGGGGTATTTGCTGCCTTAGGCGTTGACAGACCACCCGATCTCAATGTTCACAATATTGTAAAAGTGATACAGGACTGGCTTCTGTCTTGCATCACAAAGGTATGAATATGCAAAAAAAAAAGAGAATTAGTATAAGAACTTTATAAGTTTAGTTTATTTTGTGTTTGTTTTTAAAACTCTACCAAAAATTAATTTAAAAATATTTGTTGAATACATATAAAGCTAACAATATGAATATTGCTGTTAAGAAAATTTAAAAATTACAACTACCCTTAGACAAGAGTGCCTTCTTTGTGTTATTGTAAAAGCAACTTATTTTCTAGTATAAAAAAATTACCTTTTTCGGCAACCGTCCGGGAAGTAACTACTTCCCGGACGCTTCTTCTTTGAGAAAGTTGCATTTTTCTGGCTTACTACTTTACAGTAATAATCATTTGCTTCTTTCCTTTCAGACATCTATAAAAACATTCTAAAACAAAATTAGAAGCATGTTCAACAAAATTTCAAATTCTAAAGTAATTTCTAAACGACAATTGAGGCGACGAGTCAATGCCAACGTTAACAAATTTTTCGAGGATGCTAATAATTTAAATAAAAAATGTAATTCTGTAATTCCAAGTACAAGCAAAGTATTACATAAGCCTTTAAAAAATATTTCTATGCTAAATGCAGATGCTGCAAGTAATGCCAAAAACTGTGAGTTTGACTTGCCAAGTAGTAGCAAGACGTCGAACAACACAGCTAATATTTTAAATGCAAAAGCAGTAAATCATGATGGTGATAAAAAAACTGAATGTGGCATAAAAACAACAGAAACATATTTCACATGTAAGATTTCTAACATATGTAATGATCCAAAAAACTTAGAATTGCATCAAAATGAAATTACTTTTGCTACACAAGATAAAGAAAATGTAGAGCAGAATTTATTTGTGAGTAAACTAAAGTCTTGGTCTGCAACAAATAATATAACACATACAGCTTTGAATGAACTAATAAATTTAATTCATCCAAAATACCCATTTCTTCTCAAAGATGCTCGTACTTTCTTGGGTACACCTCGATCATGTCATACTATTATATTAGACAATGGCGAAATGTTATACTTAGGCCTTGAAAAACAATTAAAACTATTGCTAAAATACATTCCTTTTAAAACAACAAATCTGTTATTACAGTTTAACGTAGATGGCATTTCACCTTTCAATAATAGTTCTTATGAAATATGGCCAATTTTGTGTAAAGTTAGTAACTATGAAGACCAAAATCCCTTTGTTGTTGGTCTTTTCTGTGGGAAAGGAAAACCTCTACCCATTGAAACATATATGGACTTATTTGTTAATGAATTAAAAAATATATTAAGAGAAGGTTTTTTTTTCGAAGAACAAAAATACACTGTAAAAATAGATTTTTTTACATGTGACGCTCCAGCTCGAGCATATTTGAAGCAGATTAGCGGACATACCAGTAAAAACGGTTGTGAGCGATGTGTAATAAAAATCACAATATGATAGAGACACTAAAAACATTTTTACCCAGTTAATATAGAAGCGCAAAAGCGAAAGGATAGTGACTTTTTGTTAAGCGATAAAAATAATTTACATATTAAAGGGCCATCCCCGTTAATACCTTTAGAAGTAGGTCTTGTTTCGCAGTTTGTGTTGGATCCAATGCACTTGATATATTTAGGGGTAGTTAGACGCTTGTTGGGAAAGTATTGGGTTGGGGGTAACAAAAAGTTTAAAATTGCAAACCTTCCACTTCTTGACCAAAAAATAAAATCTATAAAATTTCCAAATGAGTTTGGTAGAAAATTAAGTCCTTTGCGAGAAATAAAACGGTGGAAAGCCGTGGAATGCCGCAACTTTTTACTTTATTGTGTCCCTATTTTGTTAAAAAATCACCTTAAAGATGACCAGTACAATCATATTATGCAACTTCATGTAGCAATTTTTATTTTATCGTCCAAATATCTTATCGATAAATACTTTTAGAAGCTAAAAAATTCAATTTTAAATTTTGTGAATGAGAGTGCAATTATTTACAATAATTGTTTTGTCGCTTATAATGTTCATTCCCTGTTACATATTTGTGACGATGTTGAAATATTTGGACCCTTGACTCAATTTACATGTTTTGAATATGAAAATCTTTTAGGTAAATTAAAAAAATTAATTCGGGGCACTAATCGCCCTTTACAACAACTTTATAATCGATTAGTTGAATCGAGGGAATATATTTTTAGACCGAAAAAAAAAATTGGAATTATTCCTAAGGGAATTTTCGGACCAAAATATGATTACTATTTTGAATGTACAACCCTATATTCTGATTTATTAAAGATATCAAACAAATTTCCGGACAATACTGTAATGGTTAACAACAAAGTCGTTATTATTAACAAAATATATTTTCTTAATAACGAATATTATTTTACTGGTACGACTTTTAAAACCAAATGTAATCTTTATGTTAGACCAATAGAATCATCAAAACTAAAAATATTTTTTGTAAAAGGAGCGAGTTCAATAGAAAATAATTTTCTCTTTTCATCAATACAATGTAAATTTTTCGCTCAAAAGCACAAAGAAGGCTATGCCGTATTTCCAATTTTACATACACTCAAAATATAAGATTTGATTTTTTTTACCAAATAGAAATTTATAAAAAATTTATTTAGGTTTTTGGCAGTTCATTATCTGGTCTAATTGTAGTTGTAAGTACACCACATTTTCGTTTACAGTTGGAAAAATGTAATAAAACGATACAAAAATAAATTATTATTCGTTTTAAATTTTTTTACCATTTTGTTCATAATTTTTTTCTGATTATGAAACTGTTTGGTGCCAGCTAATATTGTCATGCGTTATTGTTTAAACCACAAAATTTAACTCTGTTAACACTATTAAATGTCAAAAATCAGTGCACTCTCAGCACGTAAAAAGTATACTTTCAATTTCTAAATTGTACTTTTCAATATTTTTTTATGGTAAAAAAAATTTGATCCGAATAATTTTTCAAGCGAATGCGCCAGTAATTCAAATTCAACAAAACAGTGTTACCATTTTTTAGTTATATATTTTTGTATTAGCTGAAAGTGTTATATAGTTATTAGTTTTTGTAAAACCTATGTGTGATAAAAAGTCTATACGTACCTCTCATTTTTAAGTTTTGTATAAATATTTATTTTAAAATATTTTATATGTATATTTTTATTTAAAAAATAAATAATAAAATATATTTTCAGTCTTTATTGTGTATTTTTCTTAGCCATCTAGTTTACATCGCCTCAAGATTCATATTTTATATAAAAAAAGTATGATTATTAGATGATATAATAACATTACAATAAAAGACATCTAAAAGAAATTTTAAAATGATATAAAAAAGATGTCTAAAATTAATTTTATAAAAGAGATCTAAAAGTTTTAAAAAATAGAGATTTAAATATAACCAAAAAAAGAAATCCAAAAGTAAAGTAAAATATCAATCTAAAACTAATAAAAATTTTATATAGTAATAATCAAAAAGATGTCTAAAGACAATAAAAAATAACGTCTAAAAATTATCAAGAAATAGAGCTCTATAAATAATCAATAAAGGAAGTTTAAAAATTTTAAAAAATATATGTCTAAAATTAATCACAAACAGAAATCTAAAAAAAATAAAAAAGAGAAGTCTAAAAATAATCAGTTTTAAATAAAAAAAATGAATCTAAAACATCTGAAAATTACAATGTAAATTTTAGATCTAAAAAATATGTAAAAATAAATTATAAAATTTACATTTTTTAGACATAATATATCATACCAATAAAAGAACAGTATTATATTATATAAACTATAACGTCGAATATCAACATTTTTTTAATGTATTGAAAATTACGTCTAAAAATCATCTGTTTTAGATTAATATAATACGGAAATCTGGCGGACATTTTAACGGCAATATTGCCGTCTCACAACGGGTGGTTTATGATTATCTATAGACCGTTTTTTTTATATCCATTGGATATATTTTAGAGATCTAGTGGTTTCTTGGGAAGAGATTTCGATTTTGGACAAAGTAATGACTGTTATAGCAGGAGTAGATACGATTCTCAAATTTGGACGAAATACGTTATGGAAACTCCTAAAATCGCTCAATGTAATACAAAACACAGCATTGCGACTCTGCTTAGGGGCTTTCAAATCCAATCCAAAGGAAAGTCTTTATGTTTAAGCACGTGAACCCCCCTTATATATTAGACGGCAACAATTAGCCTTGTTTTATTTGTGAAAGTCTCTGCAAATCCGAACAACCCAACGTCAAAACTTATTAGCAATATTCCACCGATTCCAATAAATAAACCTAGATGTACAAAGTCAGTCCCACAAACTATAAAGTGTCTATTACAAAACTTCAACCTGCAGACCACCACTGCCATCAAAACTTCAAATATTCCTCCATGGACCAAAAGGTTACCTACTATAAATACTAGTCTACATAACGACAAAACAGAAACATCTAGTCTCCTTTACAAACAAGCATTTAGGGAGTTACTTTATCATCAAAAACCCGACTTGGTTATTTTTACTGATGGCTCTAAGAATGAACAAAGTGTTGGATGTGCTGTTACTTCAGAAACAAATAAATTACTTTTTCGTCTACCCGAAACCTGTTCTATACACACTGCAGAATTGTATGCCATACTTTAAGCCTTGGAGACTGCAGTAGAAACTATTAAAACATTAACAATATGCACTGATTCTCTGTCCGCAATTCAATCTGTAAAAGACGCCTTTTCAAAAAATCCAATAGTGCAACTCATTCACGAAGCTTGCCACAACCTTTTCCGTTCAGGTATGCTGATTAACATTGTGTGGATACCTTCACATATAGGAATTGCTTTTAACAAGAACGCAGATGAAGCAGCAAAGCAAGCATGCACCTCAGATTTGCCAACAGAAAACATCCAACTCTACCAAGACCTCAAGTACAGCCTCAAACAAATAACTCTGCGAACATAGCAAAATCATTGGAGTAGATGCAATATAAAACTCTTTACAATACAACCCAATGTACCATCACCCAAGATACCAGGCATGAACAGAAAAGAGATGTCGATTATAAGAAGATTACGAATAGGACACACTCGCTTTTCTCATGGGCATATATCATGGCCTCCGAAAATCCCCCAAATTGTGAGATATGCAATACTCAACTATCCGTCCAACTAACTAACCTAACTAACTAACCTAACCTAACCTAACCTAAACATGTCCTAGTCGAATGCAACCACTATGCAGCATCCCGAAGATTGTATGGACTAAATGAAGAGCTCAAGGATGTACTTTCTCCGAACAAGTTGCCGTTATAAAGTTTCTTAAAAACATTAAAATGTATACTTCAGTTTAAAACTGAATAAAATCGGTGTTTAATGTGTCGCAAGTGGTAAATTGGACCTATTTGTTACATTTGTAAATATTTTTTAATTGTTCTTTAAGCATATATATATATTTTTTTTCGTTGTGTGTCAATGGCCTTAGCAGCTGAGACACTAATTTAAATAAAAAAAACTCCTAAAAGAAATTACTTTTAAGTATGAGTCGCATAAAAAACGATAATTTTTGAATGAGACAGAAGAAATTATTTGCTGAAGAACACAATACTTAAGAAATATTAAAAAGTTTCGGAGCGAGGGAAGAACTATCTTTTATTTAGATCAAACATGATTGAATGAAGGACACACTGTTCCTAAAACATGGATGAACCAAAGAGAACCACGAGGAAATGAGCTCTGATGTTTTTGAAGATTATTTTTTCCAGCTATTTGACTTTTTACCAAGTGCTGCAGTGGTTGTCTTAGATAACGCCAGTTATCATTCAAAACTGGTAGAAAAGTTACCAGCGACGTAATGGTAAAAAGGAGATACAAAAGAGTGGTTCCAGAACAAGAATATTTCTTTTGACGAAACTATGCTGAAAACGGAATTACTGCAAATTGCAAAGCGCCACAAATTACAATATAAAAGATATGTAAGATATGGTAGACATGGTAGAAAAGTTACCAACGACGTCATGGAAAATAGGAAATATTGAAGAGTGGCTCCAGCTTACTCCTTGTCATTTTGTCTTATGAAAATCCTCTTGATTTTGGCCGGGTTATAGCTGGTCTTCCTCTGTTGTTTGGTCGGATTCTGGTCCTCGAGAGGGTTTTTTCCTTAACGTATGTCCATTCCAACCCCATTTTCTTTCATTTTATTTCTGCTTTTATTTGTTCCTGACTTTTTTCTGTCCATAGTTTGTAGTTTGCTATTTTATTACTACCTGTTCAATTAGTTTTCTTTTGAAATATTTGATCATTTATTTCATATTCCTTGAATTTTTTGGCTTCTTATTAGTAGAGGTAACACTTTTATAGAAAAATAAATAACGTTTTTAGCAAAAGAACCGTTTGTTTAATGTTTGTTACACTTTTAGTTTACTACACTGATCAACAATAAAAGTGCATATTTTTTAAATTTTAGGAAATTGCGTACAAAAATAATATTTTAAATATACGTTTCAAGCTATCAGTTTATAGCAAACTGTTTTTGTCGTTGTGGGAATTCGATTTCAAAATACTAACATTTTAGTTTAGCTTGCAGTGACTTTGTTATTATAGTCGATAAATTTGTTTACCTGAAAAAAATATGGCGCTACGGCGATTAGAAACAGTGAAACTCGATCAATTAGTACGTTGGATACACGAAGCCTTAAGTCAAGAAGAAGTTGCTGCACTGCTAAATGTGTCCTAAAGTGTTGTCAATCGTACATGGAATTGATATTTGGAAACTGGGTCTGCAGCTTACAGGCATGGAGGAGGACGTACAACTACTGCTCAAGACCGCTTTATAGCTGTAACTGCTTCGAGAATTAACAGCTGCTTTAGGCATGCTACCGGAAGAGTGATATCTAGTCAAATTGTAAGAAGAAGGTTAAATGCATGTAGTTTAAGAGCCAGAAGGCGAGAGGACACAATCTTTGGAATTTTCAGAACTGGAGGTACTTTATGTTTATGGATGAGTTCAGATTTCGGCTGAATATGTGTAATGGTCAAATATTGGTGTGGAGAAAAAGAAGACAGCGATACAATGAACTTTTAACCACTCTTTTTGGTGATGGCTCTGTTTGCGTGTGGGGAGGCATATACGAGTATTATGATGGCCGCACTGATTTAGTGGTGTTTATGAATATGACAATGACGGCTGTACGATATAGGGACATGGTTATCGAGCCAATAATTGTACCATTTTTTGATGCAATTATTAATTATTTTATCGAATTTTGATTTATTATTAACCAATGAGAAAAGAAAATTACAGAATTTTGTAATATCCACTTCAATAGTTGAGCAGTGTATATTCAATGCCAAACCTTAATAATATACCAAGAAAAAAATTCCTTCATCCCAAAATTGAAATTTTCTGTTTCTAGTCTTGATTGTATAAGTTTCACTTGCCTTGCTACTAGACACTACATCACTATTTTCAGCTACATTCATTGTGTTGTAACTTGTCTATCGCCATGCTACCTTTCCTTAAGTCACCGGCCTCCCGAACTCTAAAATCAATTCCGACCCAATGTATTATTAGACACAACCGTACCACTGTCAAACTTACCCCCCACAACAGAACGTACAAAACCCTTGCAAACGAACGAACGTAACCGGAAGCCCCTGTCAGTACCATTATAAATTAGCAAAACGCCACGCTTCGTACTCTTTTCGATCAAACCACCACTAGAGACCAGTCGTTCACGAGATTCAGAAAATACATTTATCTGGCTGTATCACAGAGGATACAGCCGCTAGGTTACCGCTAGGTTACCATTACCGCTACGTTACCTCCAGCATGAAATATAGCTAATAGTTGCAGTCCTTTCTATGGAGAAATCTAGCCAATAGTTGCAGTCTTTTCTATGGAGAAATCTAGCCAATAGTTGCAGTCCTTTCTATGGAGAAATCTAGCCAATAGTTGCAGTCCTTCTTCTGAAGAAATATAGCCCACGTTAGCAGTCCCTTTGATGAAGAACCAACCCTCAACGACCTTTGGTCGTTGGGGGAGGTATATTAAGCTAGCTGAGCCAAGTTATCAGAATCAAAAGTTTTATAGATGATAATTTTTTGCTTTTTTTTTGCTTTTTTTTGCTATTTGAAAAAATTTTTTTGCTGCGGCCCGTTTTGCAAAACGGTGGGCTCAGATAGCTTAATATTAAGCTAGCTAGCCCACATCGAAAAAGTGATTAAAATGACATCGTAAAGACTGTTTTCGATAGCCAGAATTTTTTGCTAATTATTTGCTGCTTATCTGACGTAATTGCCAATGAAAATTTCCTGGAAAATATGGAAAAACCCATCTAGCCACCATAATGACAAGAGTGAACTGGTCAAATAAATTAAATTTTGTTCAGTATGATGGTAGCAAATAATTTCCCGAATTATTTGCTCTTAAAATATATCATATTAAAATTAATTGCTAATGACAATTGCCTCGAAAATATAAAAAAACCCATCTAGCCACCATAATGACAAGAGTGAACTGGTCGAATAAATTAATTTTTGTTCAGTATGATGGTAGCAAATAATTTCCCGAATTATTTGCTCTTAAAATATATCATATTAAAATTAATTGCTAATGACAATTGCCTCGAAAATATAAAAAAACCCATCTAGCCACCATAATGACAAGAGTGAACTGGTCGAATAAATTAATTTTTGTTCAGTATGATGGTAGCAAATAATTTCCCGAATTATTTGCTCTTGAAATATATCTAATTAAAATTAATTGCTAATGAAAATTGCCTCGAAAATATAAAAAAACCCATCTAGCACCATACGGACAAGAGGGATCTGGTCAAATAAATTAATTTTTGTTCAGTATGATGGTAGCAAATAATTTCCCGAATTATTTGCTCCAAAAATATATCGGTTTAAAATTAATTGCTAATGAAAATTGCCTCGACAATATAAAAAAACCCATCTAGCCACCATAATGACAAGAGTCGCCGGCCAAATCTTTATTGTATTAGTTTAATTGTTCTTTAATTGTTACCTGACTGTCAATAATAAGTCTACTGTTCAAAATAGCATCGTTTATTAATTATTTACCACGTCATTAAGAGAAAATACCGGTCTGTTTCTACGGCCACAGATATATTTCAAGAGCAAATAATTCGGGAAATTATTTGCTACCATCATACTGAACAAAATTTAATTTATTTGACCAGTTCACTCTTGTCATTATGGTGGCTAGATGGGTTTTTCCATATTTTCCAGGAAATTTTCATTGGCAATTACGTCAGATAAGCAGCAAATAATTAGCAAAAAATTCTGGCTATCGAAAACAGTCTTTACGATGTCATTTTAATCACTTTTTCGATGTGGGCTAGCTAGCTTAATATTAAGCTATCTGAGCCCACCGTTTTGCAAAACGGGCCGCAGCAAAAAAATTTTTTCAAATAGCAAAAAAAAGCAAAAAAAAAGCAAAAAATTATCATCTATAAAACTTTTGATTCTGATAACTTGGCTCAGCTAGCTTAATATACCTAACGACCAATACTTCAACTACAACCACGATGGATTAACCGAGCCCACCGGATCACACAAACACTAAAGATAAGTCAAATCCGTTTACACACTTCCACTTATAATTCCTGTGGCAATTTACAATTTATTATCAATAAACCAATATTCTTTATTCAAAGTTTGATCTATATACCCATGGACTATAAGTCTTAAGGGTGCAGCGTGTTCGGTTGATATTAAATGTAGTTTATTTTCTTGCCATCAAGTTCAGCTTAATTATAAGGTGTTTCTATCTTTTTCACCTTAGTTTTTTGTGTATTTTCTGTTGTTTATTCGTAACGTTTAAAAGATAGTGGCGCCCTTAATCCTTATATACCACCAATCCTTTCTATAGTGAGCATTAACTTGGAGTCGAACCACTCCTTGGGAGAGTCTCTTAGCCGGGATCTTTTTTTGGGAGCTAGTAGTGCTGCAGTGTATTGTGTAAATGAAAAGGATACTTGAAATTGACTGTCTTATGTGAGCTGAGGATTTTCGTCACTCCATCAGAAGTGACTGTTGAGGTGGTTAAAAATCGCAGGTGTTTTTCGTAGGTAGTTTGACTTATCTAGAACAGCGGTCGCCAACCTTGTCCACCTCACGGACCACCTTGTTCACAATTTAAAATCCCGCGGACCACTAACATTAATTTATTGGATGTATAAAAAAGTAAATTTAAAGAAATTTATTGTACTACCCCTTACTCTGTGGAAGTCCATCTTAATGAGAACATTAAAAAGTTTTACTTTTTAATGTTCATATTAAGTACGTTTAAGATAATGATACTGGAAGTTCAGTTTAATTAAGATACACATAACAAATTCTTATATGTTTAATTATTAAGGTCAAAATCATAAAAACGTATTTAACAAACTGAATCACAAATTCTTATTTCTAACGTAAGTAGTTCTTAGTCAATAATAACAAAAAAAAATTCTAATTTAGCTAAGAACAAAATCACTAGGGTTCATATTTAATAACAACAAAAAAAAACAAATTCTTACCTATACTTATTACAAAATCACAAATGCTTCTATTATTTAATGATCACAAAATAAAAAGTTATCACAAAGTATAACATTTAGTGAAACACCTGTGTTTGTTTGATATGAGTGTATGCATTTTTGGATCTAACGATGTGACGGCAAGGCGGAGAGCAGTATTTAGTTTTAATTGCCGTTGCAGATGAAAATGTCTTTTCACATAAGTATGTCGTAGAAAACTGAATTAAAAGTTTCATAGCCTTTTCACTCAGTAATGGATATTTTTTACGAATAGACAAAATTGAGGTCTCGATACTGAAAGAAATTTAACTTTAAGGCTATCGTCGGTAGATAAGTCAATGAGGGTTTCTTTTTCTTTTGTACTTAAAGTGCTGCAATCTTGAATACTCACAGAAAATGCATCTACTATCCACATATCGCCTGGTCTCGGATCTTCGTTTTTTAGATAATATCGTTCAAAAGCTTCTGTGAGCGATTGTAAATGTTCTTTCACTATTGTTATTAGTTGCCGGTTTACATCTTTCTCTCTCATCTGTTCATCAAAATTTGGAAACATTTCCAGATCTTCTTCAGCAAGCCGCGTTTGCCATAATATTATTTTCTTTTGGAAACCATCCATTTTTCCTCTTAATGTAAACACGTCCTTAAGATGTACTTGCAAGGATGTATTTAGTTCATTTAACAATGAATAAATATCTGACAGGTATGCAAGCTTGCAAAAATAGTTTGACTTCCTCGCGCAAAGCGAATAATCGCATTAATATTATCCCCTCGACAGCTATCTCACCTCGGCGTGAAGAAGAAGGTGTGTATACTTGGACTCATTTCGTCACATAGTGCCTCGAATATACGAGAATTAGGCGCTTTGTGTCAAATTACATTTACAGTTTGAATGACATCCGATAATACTTCGTGTAGCTCTGGTGACATTTTTTTCGCAGCAAGTTGCTTACGATGGAGAATGCAATGTGTAGACAAAATATCTGGGTGACCAACATTTTTCACTTTCGCAATCATTCCTGAAAGATTTCCCGTCATGTTTGCGGCACGGTCTGTACATATGCCAATACATTTTTCCACTCAATACCGTGTTCCGTCTCCTGCGGACTGAACCCTTACAAAACAAAGAAGTGCCTTATTACTCACATCCGTTGATTCATCAATTTGGATTGAATAAAATTGTGAATTTTTCACCATTTCTTAAACTTAATTTTCTATATCTTCAGCCATGTCTTCCATTCTGCGCTTGATAGTGTTGGCTAACCTAACCATATGTCTAGATTTGCCCGCGGACTACCAACATTTTCCCGCGGACCACCGGTTGGCGACTGCTGATCTAGAACATCCAGACTCACTCATACACACAAAGGACGTTCATATACTATACATTTGTGATAAAAATTTACAAAATTTAGATTTCCTTGAAGAACTTGAAATAAAAAGACATCTAGCAGATCCACAATTTAAAGTTTTTAATGAATAAATAAGTTCTCCACTATTAAACTGTTTATTTTGATTGAGTTTACATTTTATACATAGATAAGACGTAATTGTAAAACACAATTATATTAAGTTATTGTAAAGATCAGCACGATGTAGTTTTTTCCTGGTTTTTCTATGTCATTGCACAGTTATACTGATCTTAGAGGGAAATACATTCAGGATAATCCCTTAGGGCTAATAACATCTAGGCTTTAATATTGTTATGTAACTTCAATATGTCAATCTGACGATGCTAATTCTAGCGAAACAGCTGTAATTGAATTTAATAACATATTTTTCGAATAAAAAGTGGCCGCACCCTGTATTCTGCACATCTAACTTCGTTTGGAAATACTTATCGTTTAACCTGAATACTTATCCAACCTGGTCCCTTTTTATTATTTTCTAAATTAAAGTCAAATCTAAAAACGCGCAACTTGAGAGATCAAAACGAATCCGTCACAGAAATTGAATTAAATTACCAAAAAAAGTTTTTTACGGCTGTTTTGTCAAACAGAAACACCGAAGAGCAAAGGGAAGTAAATATAAATAAAAAGTCGTATAAAAGAGGCGAGAATCATTTTTTTACAAATAATTAATTCAATGATAATAAAATATTTAAAAAATGAAATTACATTATACACTCCGCCAAAAAAGTATCGCATCACTTATAAAATTACAAATATTTATTACCGCATTTGGTTAATTTAAATTATTTCTTTATGGCCCTTAAGAATATTAAGGCTAGAATAAATATTAAAATAAAATTTGTAAATACAGCTTACTGTTTAAGAAAAAAAAGTGATAATTGCTATTTTGTCTGGTTTTTATATTATCAGTCTTTATTTTACTTTGGTAAAGAGTATACAGTTTGCGTTTAAATTAAAATTTTGTATTAAATATCGAGTATGGAAGGTCGTGACAATATAAATTTAAATTTAACGAGGGATCAAGTGGTTAGAATAATTTCCCTCATTGAAGATGGAAGGAGTCAGAGATATGTGGCAAATTTAGTGGGTGTAAATCAGTCGACAGTATCACGAGTGGTAGTAAGGTACCGAGAGACTGGTCTTTATGAAAGACGAGATGTAACAGGTCGGCCAAGAGCAACTACCCATGCAGACAATAGATTTTTAGTCCTTCAGGATTTGCGTCGAAGACATGTGACTGCAAGTCAACTTCAACATGACTTAGCCGAGACTCGAAATGTACGTGTGTCTTCAGAAACTGTTAGGCACATCTTAAGACAGTCTGGAATTAGGGCCAGAGTAGCTGCCACTGCCCCGAGACTTACAAGGGAACACCGTATAGCACGACTAACATTTGCAAGAGAGCACGTAAACTGGAATATCGACGATTGGGGTAACATACTCTTTACGGATGAGTCAAGATTTTGTTTATACACTTCGGATCGAAGAATACCAGTTTATAGACGAGATGGCGAGCGTTATTTTCAATGCAACCTAAGACCGGCGACAAACTTTGGAGGAGGATCTATTATGCTCTGGGGCGGAATATCTTTAAGGGGTCGAACCGAATTGGTACAGCTAGATGGAGGATCCTTAACTGCTGATAGGTACATAAGAGAAATTTTGGAGATGCATGTTGTTCCTTACGCCCCATTTATTGGTGATGACTTCGTTTTAATGCATGACAATGCACGCCCACACGTCGCAAGAATCGTTACAGAGTACCTTCAAGAGGTAAATTTACAAGTTTTAGATTGGCCAGCGCGCAGCCCGGACTTAAATCCAATAGAACATGTTTGGGACTATCTTTACAGAAGGGTGAGATCCGGTAATGTGACGCCAGCTAATCTTCAGGACCTGCAACGGTTGTTAACCATAGAATGGGATAATATTGATCAAGATTATCTGAGAAGATTAATTGGATGTATGCCACAACGTTGTCTAGATGTTATAAGAGCTAGAGGAGGCAATACGTCTTACTAAATTACCATTACTTTTGATTTTTATTTATTTTAAATCAATGCTGTTTATGCGCTTACTTCTAATTTATGAAAAAAATTAAATAAACCCTCTGTTTTTCGTACATTCTGCATTTTTCTTTAGATACTTATTGCTTACTTAAAAAACCAAAAGAAACAACAGTAAAAAAAATCATATTTTAAATTATTTTTAATACAATATTTGTAGTTTTATAGGTGATGCGATACTTTTTTGGCGGAGTGTATTATATTCTTGAATATATTTATATGATGAGTGTGCTAGATCTATCTCTAAGTGTTTATTCACGTTTAAGAGCATAGAGTAGGGACCGCGTCCGCCTAAAAAAATGAAAAGTCGAACAACAGCCTTAGAGATTACTTTATTTATATCGATTTTTTTAAGTGTCTGTTTTGACTTATATCAACTTATTTACAGTTTTTTAATATAATGTATAATTTCGCCGTATTTCAAATTATAGAATTTAATTATTTCTGTTCATAAATTCCGGTATTCTGCATCGTTTATTTTGGGGCAACATCATACAAAATTTAACAAATTTTATGAACAAAGCTAAATAAAAATAACCTAATATCTAAATATCAATTAACAATAATTGATCGGTCACAATAAAAATCATTTAAATAAATAAATAAATACACACAAACAAAAATCAAAAAGAATGATATGCATGATTTAAATGTAAACATACAAACATAAACATAAACTGAATCTTAATTACTACTTACTAGCTACAGTCGACAGAAGCAAACATGGTCCGCGGAAAATATGCCAACTAATTTCAAGGTTATCACAATCAGCCAATCACGAGCCAATGTTAACGATAATATCAATTTTAGTGGCTGCATAAGTGAGATGAAAATACAACTACAGCGACAAGGACACGCCCACCCAGGGTTCATGTTTGCTTCTGTCAACTGTATGAAATACTACATAATTACATGTCATTCAGAAGTCTAAGATATATCACAGAATTCAGCTACTTTATAGTATGGTCTTGCATTATAAAATAATAGAATGTTTTGTAAGACTAGAGGTGGGCATAGTCAAATGAACACTTAAATCAGAGTTTCTCGTGGGGTATCTATGGAGTGGTCCCTGCTTTGAGATAAGGTTAAATTTACGAACTAAGCAAACATATTCTAAGATGAATAGTGCCGGAAGAGTAATAATTTTGAATTTTTTAAAATAGGGTTCACAATGCGCTCTGAGACGTAGGCCAAAAACATAACGTATTGCCCTTTTCTATAGTTTAAAAACAGTCAAAAAGATGTACACAACAAAACACCCAGAAAGCTAATCCATATCTTAGATGGGACTCAAACAGAGGAAAGTAGGTTGTTAACGCAATAGAAGAAGTTAGCTCTTTAGAAACGGTTTTTATGGCAAAACACGCAGTAGATAATTTTTTTGTTAACATGTCAATATGAGTGGACCACTTAAGGGTGTCATCAATATAAATTCCCAAAAACTTAATTGAATTTTTTAATGATATTAAGGTGTTATTTAATGCAATGGGTTGTAAGTTAAATTTGTAAGGTAGAGCAATACATTTCTCGGTAGAATGTAATGTTTTCATATCTGAATTGCTCCAGGTTACACTCGTATCATCTGCAAATAGAGTAATTTTGCCATCAATCAGTGATATCATTAATAAATAACGCCAAAAGAATTGAACCCAAAATCGAGCCTTGAGGTACACCACTATCAATCAACAAGCTTTCAGAATGTTTACCATTTGTGCGCACCAGTTGCCTCCTATTTGTGAGGTAGGAACTAAATCACTCCAAAGAAAGACCACGGATGCCATGAAATTCGAGCTTGTTTATCAAAATCTTGTGGTTAACACAGTCAAACGCTTTAGGAAAATCACAAAAAGTTGAAGTAGTCAACAGTTTATTGTTTAGTGAAGTATATACATCTTCAAGAACAAATATCCCGATGTACCTTCCTTATTCTGTCTATTAGAACCGACAACTGATATTCACATAAGGTTAGGCTCCTTATCATTAGAAGCACTGACATTTACCCCATATCTATTAAACAGTTTTGTCCAAATGTCAAACCAAGAAGTTTTACGCGTTACCATTTCCAGTGCAACTACTCTAGGAAGTCGGCAAGCCGGAAGGCTAAGAACATTCAATACATATCTAAAATGTAGCCTCAAAGTGAATATATATACACTAAAATTCCAAAATAATAGGCACTAAATTCTCAGAAATGACTGTGACGTTTTTGCCTTAATCTGCCTCTTGCAGTGGCGTACGGAAATTATACTAAACAGATGTGGAAAAATTAATTATTTAAAAACTATATCCACAAATAAGAATTAAATTACATTATATTAATTATATAAAAAAAATATACACTGTGTCCACGGATGGAGTTGCTAAGAGGAGAAAAACCTTTATTATTAATTTTATGACAAAGTTATTGTTATAAAAAATTTGCATCCTTTGGAAATAACATTGACATAAAAAAATCTGAGATCGGATGTACAGGGTGTTAGCAAAGTAATAAAACGTGAAAATGTTTCATGAGAAAAGTAGGCACCATTATTATTATTAATGCAGCCGTGTGCATGAGATTTCGATTTCAGACCTACGTTTATTGGACTAAAACCACTACCACCACAAAAAGTTTAAAATTACTTACAGTATTGTATTATTCATTATCATCTGAAGAAAACTCGTCGGATGATGAGCCTTTCCTACCTCTTTTTCATAAATTTAATGTTCATTTGCTTTAATGTGCGCAATAAAACACGTCGTGATATTTTGGGCATCGATTCATCGGAACTTATTTCGGCTGCGACTTTTTTAAAGTTGGGATTTCATTTCGGAAAAAGAACGAATGGAATTTCCTACGAATAGCATATTTGGTGCAATCATCAAGCTGAATTTGTTTTCTTCCTCTAGTTTCAATGTCTTTAGATACATTATCACATTTACCTTCATTTTCTTTAAATGTTTTAAGAATTCTGTGAACACTTCTCGTCGACACTTTAGTTAAATCACTACACAGATTAACTACGTCATTATGCAACATATTCTCATTCCGTTCACGGAGCCCACAATACACATTGTATATAATAGTTTTTTCTCCTTCGGATAAATTTGGACGTCTGCGTTTACTTTGACTGCTTTCACTTTCCATATTGCTCACAGTTCACAGCACAAAATTAAACTGATTTATAATGATATTTCCCTTGTTTCAGTCCTTAAACAAATCCCTTGGTTTTTACCTGATCTGATATGAAATTACCTTTTTTTTTACTGTTAATCGTTTTCCTAGAAATGTACCTGCCTAATTATTTGACGTCTACTACATTATTACTTCTTACGAATGGATTAACTGTATAGAAAGTGTATTATTCCTCTTTTATGTTTATCTAGGGTAGGTATTATACAAAAATATCATTATTTATTATATTATTGAAAAGGGTATTTCCAATTTTAGAATTTTTACAACAGAAATTCCAAAACTGTCATCAGTGTTGAAACAGACCTAATTCGTTATAACTGTATTATAATAACAGATCAAAGAAAAAAAATAATATTTACATTACGTATTATTCAACGAATGTTACGCTCATGAATGTTAACCTAACCGTGCTCAGCTGATGAAGCAATATTTATATCTCTCTCTATCTTACGGCAAATTTAATCTACCTCTCTTTTTTCCGCCCCACAAACGTATCTGTGTACGCAACGTTGCCATTTATAAATTTTAGTCCCAGAATATAATTCAAATTTTTTTATATTTAATAAACATTGATGTTGTTGAATATATTTCATTAGCAGGAAGTTTCTTTAATATTTAATATTTTTTAGTATTTAGTATTTAATGAATAAAACACGTTGTCCGTTATTCTATGACCATTTAGTTGCGTGTGTATGATTTAAATAGAAGATGATAAAATATATAGAAACCCAACCTGACAACAATGTTTACGTTTTAATTCAATAATATTTCTGAGAATTTAGTGCCTACTATTATGGAATTTTAGTATAGTAGATCAACATCAGTTTCAAGGTAAAGCATGAAGTTTGGAGTAGTTGTAGGTAGGGAATAATATAACTTTTTAATAAAAAACCGTAAGAATTTCTTCAATACTTCATATTGTTCAAATCCCCATATTTGCGCCGCGTAGCAAGCAATGGATCGAAAGACAGAATTAAACAATTAAAACTTATGTGATAAGGGAACCATGTTTTGAGTAATAAGACCTGAACAGACTGTGTTAAGTGCTACTTTAGCAATAGAAACTCTGTCTTTAATATGTGTATGAAAGGAGATATGAGGCGACAGTGTTACCCGCAAGTATTTAAAAGTGTTAACAATTTCAATAATTGATGTATCACCAAACCTCCACCTTTCTCTACATGAAAGTTTTCCACCTCTTCTGAAAACAACTCTTAATGCCAAAGAAATCGTCAGACATGTTCATCAGAAGCTGGTCCAAAGGGGTTGGGCTTTTACTCCTGCTGTAAGAGAAACCAATCATCAGTGAGAGTTCACATTTCGAGGCCAATTCATCCGAGATGAAAACGAAACGATAGTAGTGTTTCCAGAACCACTGATGACGGTCATAAAGATTTGATAAGAAGAACTATCTACTCTATGTACGAAGAAAACTTGGTGCCTGCAAACAAGACTGAGGACCTCCACTAAGATAAGGATATCAATTGGGAACCTATGGACACTTGTATCCAAACTAGGTTTCAAATACTACAAAATTGACAAAAGACAAGTTATTATGGAAACCCAACGGATTAGGCAATGGCGTTTTGAATAATTGACTGCCATAAGTAATTACAGGTCTTTGCAAAGACCAACAATCTATTTGGATGAGACCTGGTATGATACCCACGATACGCCGGCAAAAGGATGGACCGATGGAATAGTGCGATGCCAATCAAAAGCTCCATCGTACAAAGAAAAACGGATCAAGATTATTCATGCTGGATCAGAAGATGGTTGGATTCCAAACAGTTTGGGACTTTTGGCGAAGAACATTCAAGATTCGTCGTTGGATTACCACCAAGATTGTTCGAAGATTGGTTCGAAAACCCTTTACTACCAAATATTCCCCCGCATAGTGTCATAGTTATGGACAATGCCAGTTACCATAGTCGACAATTGAAGAAGGTTCCAGGCTCTTCAAATACAAAAGCGGAAATCCAGGAATTTATTTATTTATTTATTTACGGGCAAGCCCAATTCAGAAATATTATTACAAAAGAAAAATTATTACAAAGACAAAAGCAAAACCATAAACAGTGTCAACACAAGGAACAAACATTATAATAAATATACAGGGTGTCCCATAACTAATGGACAATATAAGAACTGTAGAAAGGGGTGATAAAAATAAGTCGTTTGATACAAACATGCACCAGTAAAATGTTAATAGTAAGCGAGATATGGGGCGTTAAAGTTGACAAAATATTTTTGAAAATTCGTGATATTTAGAAAACAACTGAATGTATTGGTCTCAAAATTGGTACACTATGGTTTTTAATGGTAATAAGCATGATACTGCCTTAATTTATAATAATACTTCTAGATGGCGCTGGTTACACAGTTAAAATTTGATAAATCAGCGGTACTTTTTTTACCCCCTGTATAATGTGCATTTTATTACAAAATAATAAAAACTGCATCATTTTGAAACAAAAAAGGTATAATTGTTCAATTCCCATATTTTAAGTCGTTTTCAAGATATTGCTATTTTAATAGAGCTTGCCACGCCGGCATTTAAAAATTATTACCTAAATAAAACATTGGTGGTTCAAAGAATACAATTTAATTGAAAAAAGAAAAGAAAAAGCAATAATTACATTTATTTCATTAAATGTTGAAAGTGACCACCGCGGTTTACTTCAACACATTTTCGTAAACTTTTTTGTAAATGTTGTCTTACTTTAAAAAACATCGCGTTGCCATTTTTTAAAGTATTTGCGCCTTCATGAATTTTTGCTAATAGTTCGTTTTGGTTATGAGTTTCACTATTGTAGACTAACGATTTTAGATATCCCCATACATAAAAGTCCAAAGGATTAAATTCTGGGGAACGAGGCGGCCAAGGAAACTCACTGCCCCGTCCAATCCAACGATGCGGAAAATTGTTATTTAAATACTCCTCTGCGTGTAAATGTAGCCTAGTCCGTAAACAGTACCTTTTTTAAAAATATTGGATCTTGATTGATCTTACCGATCATTGATTGACAAAATTGTAGTCTCCTTGGAAAGTCAGTGGGTAATAAATTTTGTTCAGGCGTGATATGATATGGGTACAATTTTTCTGTATGTAAAATTCTTGACACACTTGATTTACTTACACCAGTAGCTGCCTGCAAGCGCCGAGTACTCAATTCAGGATTTTCTATAATTCTTGTTAAAATTTCATCTTCCATATCAGCTGTAATTATTTTAGGTCGACCACCAGAATTTTTCTTATGAAAAGAGCCGCTTTCACCTAAATTGGAGTACAATCTTTGACATTTTTTACGACTGGGTACAATTCGGTTTGGATATAACTGCACATATCGTCTAACTGCAGCACATGCATTATAATTTACTTGTGCATAAACATAAATCATATCCCTTAGTTCATTATTTGTAAATTCATTGCCTCTAGGCATTTTTAATGAAAGACGTATTGTTAGTTCAGAAGTTAAAAACACAGTAATGACAACTTTTCGCTTTTAACTAGTAAATTAATGACAGTTCTTTTAATAGTCACAGCCCTCTTTAAAATATTCTAGTAATTAAGTTGCAGTGTAATGATATGCAACGCAATATTAAAATAGCAATATCTTGAAAACTACTTAAAATATGGGAATTGAACAAGTATACCTTTTTTGTTTCAAAATGATGCAGTTTGTATTATTTTGTGATAAAGTGCAAATTATACAGGGGGTAAAAAAAGTACCGCTGATTTATCAAATTTTAACTGTGTAACCAGCGCCATCTAGAAGTATTATTATAAATTAAGGCAGTATCATGCTTATTACCATTAAAAACCATAGTGTACCAATTTTGAGACCAATACATTCAGTTGTTTTCTAAATATCACGAATTTTCAAAAATATTTTGTCAACTTTAACGCCCCATATCTCGCTTACTATTAACATTTTACTGGTGCATGTTTGTATCAAACGACTTATTTTTATCACCCCTTTCTACAGTTCTTATATTGTCCATTAGTTATGGGACACCCTGTATATGGGATAACAAGCTAATAAGTTAAAGGAAAAAAAGTACATTACGATATAAAACAAAGTTTAAGCTTAAAAATTGCTGATAGAAATTATATCACTAACATTGTATGTTCAACAAATGGTTTTTAAATCTATCTAAGGAATTGCAGAATATATTTAAGTCATTTAGAGAATTCGCGAGTCTAAGTGTTCGTGGTAAAAAATTGTTATAAGTATAGTTATATCTATGATAGCTTATGTGAAAAGTTTGAGTTTGTCTTGTTGACCGAGTAGGTACAAAAAGACCAATTTTTGACAGAAGATCGGGACAGTTACTATTACCATTAATAATGTTGAATAAGATTGTCAGATCTTTTCTTTTTCTACGGGTTTCTAATGAAGTAATATTCAATAATAACTCAATATCTGAGTAGCTACGATAAATATGTTGTTTAAAAGCTATGTATCTGAGAAAGGTGTGCTGAACTCTATCAAGTTTATTTTTATGAACTAGATAGTATGGAGACCACACAGAGGAACAAAAATCAAGATGAGATCTAACCAGTGAGCAATATAAAATTTTTATTGAATTTATATCTGTGAAATCACGAGATGTTCTTTTAATGAAACCAAGCATTTTCATAGACTTTTGGGCAATAGTACTAATGTGGTGTTTAAAGCTGAGTGAAGAGTCTAACATTATGCCTAGGTCTCTGATGTGTGTGCATGATTGCAATGCTTGATCGTTAATAGTATAGTCATGTGTTAGCAAATGGTGATTCCTACAGAAACGCATAATATAACACTTACCAACATTTAATTCCATACCATTAAAAGAGCACCACTGGGATAATTTATTAATATCTGATTGTAGTCCACGAATATCATCATGAGATCTTATTCCAAAACAACATGTACTTTGAAGAAGGATATAAAAAAAACGCAGCTTTTAGAGGTTCTAAGGACATTTAACATATGTATGTGACACAATTGCAGCATCCAAAGGACATACAGTTCTTCGTCTTCCTCCTTACTACTGCGAATTCAACCCGATTGAGCATTTATGTGGAGAAAACTGAAGAACAAAGGACCCAAAATACTATACCTACATTATGTCCTTCTGTAATTGCATTAATCTGGCAAAATATAGATGACTCAGACGCTGATTGTTGGAAAAAAACAATAAACCACGTTATAAAAGTTGAGGATTCATACAGGGCATTTCATATTAATATAGAATCCCTTATAATTAATGTAGACGACGATAGTGATAGTGAAAGTGAAACTGAATTGATATATTAACATATTTAAATTTTTATTAAATTAAATTGTGAATATCCTTTAATATGCGATTCTATTAAAAAATTATTTTTGCAAATTTAATCCTGACCTGCATTCTTTACCCTTGCCAATACCTAAGATAATAGTACCTAAGAAGTTTATTATCACCATCAGACCCCTTTTATTGTAGGCACTATATTGTTGAACAGATATCCCGGTAGCGAGTTTACAAAATATACCCTGTTTCAGCACAAACTCCACCTCCTGAAATACGTCATGCTTCGCTAGTGAGTAATTTCCAAAATATACCCGATCTCAGCACATTCACGACAACGTCTTTCGTCATACATGATTTTCTTATTTCTTATGTCCTACCAAACTCAATATTAACACAATACGACATAATGCTTCGATATTTCGTTTGTTTTGTTGTGTATAAAGAGTTAGGTAGTTAGTTTATGATTGCTTAAAAGCAATCGGCTTAACCGATTACACAGATATTATACAAGATTTAAAATCGGAATTCCCTAGAATAGTGAACTTAACTGAGCAAAGTATTAATACAGAAAACAAAAACGTTATAGTAAGATTCATACAGTCCCTCAAGCGAATTAAAACTACATCGCAATTAACTCAATTTTTCGCTCACAAAAAAATAAGTACAGCTAAGAACATCAAAGTTCAGAGTACATCAATTGACCGACGAAAAAGACAACCTGGTTTGAAAGCTGGAACACGCCGCATAATAGCAGGCCGACCAACCCATAAAGAAGGAGAGAACTCTAGAAAACGAAAAAGATCAAAAATTAATCATTCGTTCATCGAAAACATCAATAAAAATCGACCTAATGCTAAAACACATTAATTAATTTACTTGATTTCCTCTGTCCTCAATCAATGAACTAATCTTTTTTTACTATTAACATCGAAAAAGTTTGCTATAATGCCCTTGTTTGATAAAATTGTCCAATATAATAATAATTATTATTACTTATTTCATTAAATGCTTTCCATAATAAACCGTTTTTTAAAAATTATTTTTAAGTGAGCTTAATGTTCACTTTGTGTCATAACAGGTAGATAAGTAATATCGTGGATTTTGCGAGATGTGCTGGGATCGGCTATATTTATTAAAATGTACTGACATATCGGGTATATTTTGGAAACGTACTCACTAGCGAAGCTCCACCTCCTGAAGGAGGTGTGCTGAGACAGGGTATGTTTTGTAAACTCGCATCCCGGTAAGTCATCCAGAAAAATAGAAAATAATAAGCATCATGCCAAATAGAGTGACAGCACTAAGGCAAGCTAGGGGTGTACACACACGATAATAATTTTCGTGAAAGGACTTTATGACCTGCGCAGTGCATGATTAAACATTTTTCAATTTTTTCTGTTTTATTGTTACTGTATTTTTTTCATAAAAAATCTGTTTATTTAATTTTTTTTTAGTGAAAGCATAAAGATTAACGTATTTTACCGAATTTTTATTTATTATTTTCCAATGACAAAAAAAATTACAGATTTTTGTTACATCCACTTCTATTGCTGAGCAGTGTATATATCCTTTGATTAAACTAAAGCGTAATGGGAAATTAAATCCTATAATTACCTTAATACCGTAATCTTGTTGAAGTAAGCAAGAATTGCAGTTTATTTTTAATATAATTTCTTTCGAGGCTGTTGTAAAACGGCATGAATTATTTCAACCGGAACATTTTATTTTTATTAGTGAGATAATACAACAGAAACGGTTAGGAATTTTAAAAATGATGTTCTTTTATTTTACTGTAAATTTTACTACTATTTATACTGTTTAGTAAAATATTTTACCAAATACCGATTGTTGTGTTTGTTTGTTTCAGGACATTTGATTAGAGAACACTCGGCACAGCGACAAAAAGGTGAAGGCGCATCCTCGTCTAACGCTGCTTGTGATTCTGGAGATGCCGATGATCTATTAAAACTCGTCCGACGTCTGTCGCATTCGTTCACGCCACCTAGAAAGCCGCCGATCGATGGCGAAGATGCCCACCAAGTAAGTTTTGGCAATCATTCGATTAAACTGACATAAAAATCCCAGTTTAAGGACGGGGTATCGCTGTACATCAGAATGGCACCTACAGACCAAAAGTTTATTCTAACTTTCTCCGTTATTACAACTCAAATCGTTTTATTTTTTTCACTAAATTGCATATAAAGGTCTAACTTAGGTAAGGATTGCATGTATTTTTTGTTAATTAATTGTTTAATATTGAAAAAGAGCTGTTGAATGCGAACTATTTTAGACCTTTACATTTGTATAAATAAACAACAATCTAAATAAATTTTCTTAAAATGGAACTAAACCTTTCCTAAGTTGAACATTTTTCTATCAAATAGCCCAATCAGAATTTTCTAAAGAGATCAGACCTAAGAAATAGTTAGAAACTAAAATCATGCTGCATTTTATTTTTATTTTTTCACTTTGGATAAAAAATGGACGTAGTTAATGACGAAATAATTGTACTTTAGTTTATAACTTTTATCATAGATGGAACTAGGCACTATATATATATTTTTTTTTTATTAACGAAGTCAAAACAAATTTTTGTATTATAAATTAATGTAACGTTTTTTAAATATTTTGCGATATTTGCAAAACAATTATTCCATAAAACAAATTAGTAAAATGAAAAAAAGAATACTGATTTGCGGATATTGATTTTCAGTAGACCAGTTATATCATTGTTATATCTTGAAGAAATTTTAATTATAATATGCCCAGCGTACGGCTGGCCATCTATAGTTATATATGAGGGTAAATAAAATTATTGTTTGTGTGCCGAGCGATCGCTTACAGAATAAGTGTTTATTATTCCATTTTCCCAGCACAATTAGAAAAACATTAGACACAGAATAAACATCGTTGTAAATAAATATAAAAACTATAAAATTGTTAATAACAAAAAACTGTAAATTCAAAATTCTTGAAAAAAATACCAATTATTGGTGGCCATATAGACACTTCTTGGTCAAATTTTGGAAGAAATATGGTCACAGGTTTCTGAGAGAAAAAAATGTTAGCGTAAATTTTGTATACGTGGTATTCTGAATTAAGTAAAAAGAAAAACTGGCATCAAAATATTTTATTTAAAAAATATACTTTTGTTATTTTTACATTTAAATATTTTCTGGTGGATCTTTACATTTTAATCTTTTGCCTCTCCTGTTTAAAATAACTTCCGGCCCAACGCAATCCTCATAGAATCGTCTCAACTTTTCTACCATATTGTTAAAAAAGTTTCGTTGAAATTTATGTTTTCGGTAAAAAGTGGATTATCATCTGTATAAATAATAAAATGGGATGTTTTTCTTCTTGTGATGACGAGTTGTCCTTGTATCTAAAAATAATAATTTGTAATATTCTAAAAAAATTAGAAAAATGAAAAGCCAGTAACAAATCTTACCTGATAATAATAATTGTGATTTTCCTTCAAATGAATTTCACTATTTTCAATTTTTAAGCAAGGAACCAAACGCTTTTCTACGGCCTCTCTCAATGACATTTTTGATGTGAATCAATTAAACCTAAAACATAATAAGTTATTAAACTCTGATATGTATATAATAGTTACAATAATTCATTTACCATCAGGCGATGCACCTAATAAACCGTATTTCAAGTCAACAAATAATCCTGAAGTATCAACATTCGGGTAGTAATAGTGGGTAGTTTGCAGCACTTCATCAAATTTTAAAACATTAGTTTAAATCCAGCAACGTTCTAGAAAACATCATTATTCTTCATAAGTATCTAGTCTCCGAATTTTCGACGCAAGTATCAGTTGAAAATTCCGGTTTGTATACTGCTTTTTTGAAATCCACTAACAATCCAAAAATGAATATTGTAGCCGTAGTAAAGATCCAAATTTTGCGGATGTTGGTTCTTGACCTTCTTTACGATTGGTTACGATGCCTAGGGTACGGAGACCTGGGGTGCTATTCTCGAGTTTATGAGATTGATTTGCGTATGCGAATTCATTGATTTTTCGTATGAGAACTTCAAATGCGTATTCTTGATCGATAAAATGCGATTTTTTTAGTAGGTAGCGTAGGAGAATATTTTCATGCGAATATTTTCTACTGGGTCTGCTCCATGAGAACCGCAAAAATCAACTACTGAGAAAGAATAAGCAACCAAAAAATATGGCTGGATTATACGAATTGAGTCAAATAGCGGCCATAAATATATTGGAGAATATCGAAGAAGAAGAAGAAGTTTCACGTTTCTTTTCATGAACTCTACAAGAGTTTCTTTCTGTTCTTGGGATATATTACCCATTATAACTTTTTTTGCACTCAACATAATTAGAAACTCAACCAAATAACGTAAACTATAGGTTTTATAATAAAAAATCTGTTTATAAGATTTATAAAGTTTGACATTTGTTTGTCGAGACGACAAGGCAAGGTTACGACTAAAGGTATGTTTACCGAGACAGAACAATCGTCACTGTATGGGCGTCTTACAAATAAAAGCTGTCAAATTTAACATAAAACGATGATATTACCAACATCAACACCTACGAATAAAGAATAAAAAGGAAGGAGTATAATACGATTTGAACAAAGTCCGCAATGGTTCTTGCATATGGCGGATTTCAAATTTCCGGTTACCAGTGGTGTCACATAGGGTATTATATTGTTATGCCCCGTATTATTAATAAAAATTGAAATTGTTTGTACTAACCCTTACTCTGTGGAAGTTCATCTTACTATAAGAACATTAAAAAATAAAACTTTTCAACAAAACTTCCACTTTTTATTTAAAAATTAGCTTTTCAAACTCAATGAAGATACTAGTTTTAGCGAAAAAGCTTTCTTTGAGTTTAAAAGTTTTATTTTTCAATGTTCTTAGTAATATTTTATTGATCTGTAATATTGTGATGAGGTTGTAACAATAAAACAACTTAATAGTTATATTATTTATTGTCCTTTAAATTGTATTAATTTGGTATACAAACATCTTATTTTTTCTACATTTGTTTGAACACTTTTACATATAAAATGTAATCTTGTATCTAAATACATATTGGATACACTTTTTAATAATAGGATAGCATGTGACTCGTGGGATACATCATGATAAGGCATATTTACAAAAAAAGGTTTATATTGGAAATGTTTTAAGACATTTAAAATTATTTTTTCTTTATTTATACGTATACCTTTACTATTTTCTACCCGTAATAACTTTTCGGAACAAACACAAATTTGATGATTATGTATAACTTTCTGCATTTTGACTAAGTAGGTACTTACATGTTTTAATCTGTCAACAAGCACAATAGGAACTGCATTTGGCTGTAATTGCATTTTTAAACTGGAGGTCCTGTCAAAGGATGCTTCATCAAAATGTTCAGAACAAAGAAAGCTGTTTGTAGTTGGTTACCAATTAATTCGATTCCATCCTTCCATCCTTGCTTTTTTCCTAGTTTCATCTTTAGGAAAACTAAAAATGAAAGTTTTTTATAGTCAACTACGTTACTTAATGCGATTAAATAAAAGAGTAGTTAAAAAATTTCTAAATAACTATAAAAAATAAATTGTCTACGTAACTACTATATTTATATTAAAAAATAAAGGGACGCCTATGGTAACAATTATAAAGTTATGTGGTTGTCATTGGGAAAAAATTTAATGTAAAACATTATTTTTCTTTATTAAGTTTTAATAATACAAATAAATAGACACTTACCGATGAAAAGTAATTCCCAAACGAGAATTTTTTGGGGTTTTAGAGCATCCACATGAGGCACAACTAACCATTTTACTTTAAAATCTTTATCACTTAAAAAATACAAAAACTAAAGAGTCACTACACTAGAAACACATTACACATCTACAAATTATTATACCAAATTACTAAAAATACATATAACCACTAAAAACTGAAATTAAAATAAGAAATAACATGAAAGAACCAAATTTATCAAATGTCAAAATTGAAATGAGTCATATTTGGTTCTTCAATATGGCCGACTTCCGTCGCAATTATTTGCTACTTTAAATATGACAATCCTCCTTCCTTATTATTCTCTATTCACAGATCAACACCAACTTTTAAAGGAAAACTTGTTTTTAGGATAGATGCACTGCTTTAACACAGTGTTGTCAGATTAGTCACACGAAGGATATTCGTGTACGTAATCAAGTTGTTCTAGTGGTGTTCAAGAATACGGGAATATTTTTAAGAGAATACTTACGTATGAGAAACTTTTCGTGTAAACTCGAGAATAGCACCCCTGTACGATTTCGTCAATTTAGTGAGTTTGATAGGGGATAGTGGGACTTCGGGAAGCTGGATTTTCTTTTCGGGAAATTGCAGTTAGAGTGCAAAGAAGTGTGGACACTGTGGTTAGGTGCTGTCAGGCAACCGTTTCTCCACTACCAGGTCCATTGCAAATGAATGGTTTGCAGAACACGGAAGACCTATTGGCATGCGAAGTGTTTACCGACGAATAAGACGTTTTGGCCTGTTTTCATACCGACCACACTGGGTCCTCCCTTTAACTCCAGAACACCTACGTAATCGCCTTGAGTGGTGCAGACAACGGTCACTCTGGGATTAGGAATGGAACAGTATTGTCTTTAGTGACGAGTCTCGATTTTGTTTAGACATGCACGATGGTCGAGCGAGGGTTAGAAGACGGCGACGTGGTGAAAGGAGAAATCCACCGTTTTTTGTTGAAAGGCATGTTCATCAAACTGTTGGAGTTATGGTTTGGGGTGCTATAGCTCATGGTTCGAGATCACCTTTGATCTTCATCAGAGGTAACATGAACGCGCAGCGTTATATCCAAGAAGTTTTAGAACCCCATCTTTTACCCTAACTTGGCACCCTGGTAAATCAAACTTTCCAACAAGATAATGCCCGACCACATGTCGCAAGAGTCACAATAGACTTCTTTCCACATAATGATGTCACATTGTTACCTTGGCCACCAAGATCTCCCGACTTATCCCCAATTGAGCACGAGTGGGATATGATGGGTAGGAGATTGCTCAATTTTCAACGTCCTCCTCAGACTCTAGAAGAACTTCGAGAGGAGGTGATGGTTGCCTGGAATGAGATACCACAGGAGGATATTGACCACCTGATAAGAAGCATGCCTAGGCGCGTTGGAGAATGCGTAACACATCGGGGTGCATTCACACATTATTAAAGGTAAAAGGGCTTTAATGCAATGCAATCAATTTGAATTTTTTATCATTTATTTATTATGCTTCAAAATTTTATAAAAATAAAATCATTTAAACTGGGTGTCCGGATTTTTATGTCACATTTTATTTCATTTATTTCCTGTACTTTGCCCTAGATTTGTTTTTAATTTGTGTAAAGTATTAGGTCTACTGACATATAAAACACAATAGACAGAGCTGTTCAATCATTAAATACGACATGTTTAGAGGTGGATTATCTAATGGAATTTGGCCTTGAAAATGTGTGCGCCTTGTACAATGACAACATTGGTTGTCAAATAATAACAGCATTAATAACAGCATTTACAAAAATGAAACTAACAGAAACAGAACGAATCGAGATTTTAACCATGATTGGTTATGGAGATAGGGTGAGGACTCAAGCAGAAGTTCGTAATTTATTTAATGCTAAATACCCCAATCGCGATCCAATTACTCAATCCACAGTAAGTAAAATTGAAAAAAAAATTTAGAGAAACGGGCCATGTTAAAGATCTTCCCAGAAGTGGTAGAACATAAATATCCGAAGCCAAAAAACTGGACGTTGTACTGGCGTTTCAAGGAAATCCTCATACTAGTTCTAGGCAAGTCGCACTAGATAATAATGCCACCAATCAATTGTTGTAAGAGTCATAAAAAAGGAGAAGTGGCATCCATACAAAGTACATCTGGTCCAGGAGCTATTAGAAGATGACTTTGATAGAAGAATCGAATTCTCCGAAATCGTTATGGAACAATATAACAGAGATCCGGGTTTCATACAAAAGGTACTTTTTTCAAATGAAGCGTCGATTATGCTGAACGGTAACGTAAATCGCCAGACATTTCGATATTGGGCAAGTGAAAATCCACATTGGATGGAAGAGTATAGGACACAATATCCCGAGAAGGTGAATGTTTGGGCCGGCATTATAAACAATCAAATTGTAGGGCCATATTTTTTTGAGGAAAACCTAACTGCTGCTAGTTATCTGGAATTTCTTCAAAATTATCTGTTGCCACAGCTGAATCAGCTATTTCCAAATAGAAATGATTTATGGTACCAACAGGATGGGGCATACTATGACGTTGAGGTACGAAATCACCTTAATAACGTTTTCCCAGGAAGGTGGATAAATAAAAGGGGACCCATCGAATGGCCACCAAGGTCTCCAGATTTGACTCCGTTAGACTTTTTTTGTGGGGATATTTAAAGAGCAGAGTATATCAAAATCGACCGAATAATGTAGAAGAGTTGAAGGAGCGAATCCGAACGGAAATTGCACAAATAACACCTGAAGTCCTCGAAAACGTTAGGAAAGAATTTACTGCTCGCCTTTCTCATTGTATCATTGCTGAAGGTCGGCAATTTGAACATTTGTTGTAATTTAATTGTAAACTTGAAACGCTGAAAGATTACCCGTGCGTCATTGTATGTAAGTGTGGTGCACTTGTCTGATTACGACGAGCACACAAAAATGACTCCTATCACTTTTGACTTACATTCTAATCATATTTTGACGTTATTTCAAGTTGACAATTTTATGACATTATTTTATTTTGTGGTTATATAGTTATATGCAATTTTTCTTGAGTGACAGTCATTTGGCATTTCCTGTCAATGCCAGTTCTCTCTGATAAAAAAGAAAGGATCCGAGGAGGCAGAAGCAGGAGAATCACCAGAGGAACGTCGCTAGGCAGATTATTGATGAGAACAAGAAAAAAACGAGGAGTTGAAAGAAAAAGATTGTCATATAATTTTATACAGTATTTTTTTATTATTTTATTTTTTAAAGAAATGTATTAAAATATAAAGTTTTTCTTTTACAATAAAATTTATATTTAGTGGAACCCCGCCACTAAAGTAAGCATACGAATAGGATAGAGAAGACAACAGTTTATAATTTAATATTATCGTTTGATATTTATAGAAAAGGACAGCACATAGAAAAGGTGTCGGTGATATGATCGTTGAATCGTGACGCACGGGTAATCTTCCAACGATTCAAGTGTATTTAAGTAAACATTTATTCTAAGTTAATTGTATTAATAAACCAACAGTTTTGGTTAACTCTGTAGAAATAAATATTCAAATGATTACATTGTTGCAAAGGCAACAAGGAGATCGTTCAAATGAGCTCAGTTAGTATTTAAAAAATTCGTCGATGACGTCATTTCGCCATCACTAATGACGTAATGCCCAACACATCTATAGCAGTTGATGGCCATTCATAAATTAAAATTGATTTGTTTTAAGATTTTCTTTAAAGTCGCCTGTTTCTGAAATAATTAATTTATTCCATACATTTGCATCATACTGTTTATTACCTATAACTCGATGTTTTGCTTGGCATTTCTTTGTTGAATTTGCATTTGATTTTTTGCAGGAGGTAAAGATGGGGGCCAACGTCAGCCGTCATTCAGCTAAAGGATTGGGGCGGCGTTCCCAGTCAAGCGGCAGCATCTGTAATGGCGGTGGCGGTTCGGGAAGCATAGGCAAAGGGAGTGGTAACAGACATCCGGAAGGCAAGATATGTAGTAGCTTGCCTAGTTATTTGGACGATAGAGATAAGAACACCTGCAACAACAATCACGATGGAAAACATCACTTAGACGGGGTAATTATTTATTTATATCAACGAAACACAAAATCAAACCACAACAAGAAATTTATTCAAATTACTGAAGAGCGAATAGTTTCGGTCTTACACCATCATCAGGCTAAAATAAATACAAAGAAAAAGGTCATATAAAAAAGTGTAACAGGTCGGCTGAAAAGTTCCCGGTCTGACCTACAGATGACGACACTAGAATTACATCCATTTCATTTTTAGATAGTATCAACCTTCAAAAGATTCGTGTAAAAATTTGACAGCTGTCGGACTATTAGTTTGTGAGATATTGCATTTTTAGTGAAGCAACTTTTGTTATTTTCAAAAAGATGGAAAAAAAGAATTTCGTATGCTTATTAAATATTGTTATTTGAAAGGAAAAAATACAGTTGAAGCAAAAGCTTGGCTTGATAATGAGTTTCCGGACTCTGCGCCAGGAAAATCAACAATCATTGACTGGTACGCAAAATTCAAGCGTGGTGAAATGAGCACCGAAGACGGTGAACGCAGTGGACGCCCAAAAGAGGTGGTGACCGACGAAAATATCAAAAAAATTCACAAAATAATTTTGAGTGACCGTAAAGTGAATATGATCGAGATAGCTGACACTCTAAAGATATCTAAGGAACGTGTTGGACATATCGTTCACGAATATTTGGGTATGCGGAAGCTCTGTGAGAAATGGGTGCCGCGCGTGCTCACAATCGACCAAAAACAGCAACGAATTGATGATTCTGAGCAGTGTTTGCAGCTGTTAAGTCGTAATAAACCCGATTTTTTGCGTCGATATGTGACTATGGATGAAACTTGGCTCCATCACTACATGCCTGAGTCCAATCGACCGTCAGCTGAGTGGACTGCGGCCGGTGAACAGCCACCAAAGCGTGGAAAGACTCAACAGTCAGCTGGTAAAGTTATGGCCTCAGTTTTTTGGGATACACACAGTATATTGTTCATCGACTATTTGGAAAAGGGAAAAACAATCAACAGCTACTATTACTGTGCATTATTGGAGCGATTGAAGACCGAAATCGCGAAAAAACGGCACCATATGAAGAAGAAAAAAGTGTTGTTTCATCAAGACAATGCACCGTGTCACAAATAAATGAAAACGATGGCAAAATTGCATGAATTGGACTTCGAATTGCTTTCTCACCCACCGTATTCTCCAGATCTAGCCCCCAGCGACTTTTTCCTTTTCTCTGACCTGAAGAGAATGCTCGCGGGAAAAAAATTTGGCTCTGATACTGAGGCAATCGCCGAAACTGAAGCCTATTTTGAGGACAAACCGAAGGAGTACTACAAAAATGGTATCGAAAAGTTGGAAGGTCGCTATAATCGCTGTATCGCCCTTAAAGGCAACTATGTTGAATAAAAAAAATAAATTTTGTCAAAATATTGTGTTTTACTATGGTAGACCGGGGACTTTTCAGCCGACCTGTTATGTCTTAAAGTTTAGTAAAGTGAAGGTGAAAAAATTGTAGAACAAAAATAAGGCAAAGCCTACTTGATTGTGTACACTTAAATGCATCAATCCAACTCATATAGTTGATTATAACATTATTACCTACTAATGTTTTTGACGTGTTGCAGGCTGAACGGATTCCTCCTTTGGGGGATAGCGCTCCCCTACATTGGAAATTTTCAGAGACTCAAACCATTTGCGATCAGGGTTACGGTTCGGAAAGGTCGCCGGAAGAGGAATATCCACCGATTCTCACCAGCTTGGATCAAGATTCTCTTCAATGCCATCATCATCTGGAACCCCATGCCTGTTATCCTTTCATTACCCCAGGTAAGGTTACGTTTTCACTCTTCGCTACATATTGAAATAGGTATAATATTTTTTCTACGCCTGCTTCTGTAAACGTCAAAAATCGCACTGTCAACAGTGCCTTGTAAGTGACATTTAAGAGTAACATGCGCATAATAAGATCTCATAACATACACGAGCGCGTAGATAAGAAAACTTAAATATCCTTGTTTAATTAAATTGCAATAAAATTTGTATCTACGTAATACGATTTACATACTTTAACAGAAAAACGTTAGAAAACTATTAATGTTAGAGACATTCCATTTAAATTAAAAGAGTAATGCCCTTATATGTCGACAACACATTATACAATTTCTCAAAAATAAGTCTCATTTTCTCATAGTATGTTATGGAAATAAACGTCATGTCATTTATACTGTCAAGTTTTGTATGCGAATGAACATTTTCTTAACTTCACCTACAAAAATGTCTTCTAATAGTGAAAATGACGACATTATGAGCACTCCGTCGGAGATATTAGAAAAAGCTCAAGCTGCCACACAAAATTTGTTACTGCGAAAAGCCAAAGAAAGATACGAAATTACCTGTCAAAAACTTATGGATTGGTTAAAAAGAGGACTTAACTTTAAGTTTCTGTGCTGTCTAGGAAGACGGCTTCAGCTTCTTCGTGGAGAGATGAAAGTTTCTTTAATGGTTCTGGCTGCTCGGGATGTATTAGTTTTCTTAACAGCTCAGAAGTGGTTTGAGGGACTGTCTTCACATAGGCGGTAACTGGACTCTAAATTAGCAACAACTTGATTCCAACTTTGCGATAAATTGACTCCAACTTAGAGATAACTTGACAATAACTTGGCTCCAACTTAGAGGTATGTATGTATGTATGTGTCAGGGGTGATAATCACACTGCGACCCATAGGATCTATTGTGTCCCCCAACTTAGCGATAACTTGACTCCAACTTAGAGGTATCTTGGTAATAACTTGACTCCAACTTAGAGATAACTTGACGGTAACTCGACTCCAACTTAGAGGGTTGTATCTTTCAACAACCAAAAGGGGAAATTTCACAAGATGAGTACTTGAACGTTTTTCTTTCGAATCTACAGTCGGCCTGTTGGATCAGAAAAGAGGATAGAATTGTCGTATTTGGGTATATATGCTCTCACTCAAAACGAAAGTCGTGTTTGTGTCATTTGTCAGAAGGAATACGTTCGTTACTCAATTGCAAGCGAGAGACGCGTTTTTTATTTGGCCTCGTTCAAACAGATAAATAGTTAGCGTCCACAAAGGGTGTCTTGTGTACAGTAGCGTTGACAGTGAATCGGGATCGGTTTTAACGGTAATAGTAGCAGTATCGTTTACGGTCGGTAATAGTGCAGGGTGACATGACGATAGACATGTTACAACTGTATGTCCCAATTCTTCTGCAATTGTATCACAAACACGTTTTTTTTTTAAGAAAATGTCTGCAGCACTTGTAAAAGTGCTTCTTTTGTATAATTTTCCTCAAAATATATTATGTCATGTGCATCCATGAAGTTTTGAATCTCCAATTTCGTATTCATTGAGCCAGGAATTTTTTGCAATTGTCGACTATGATAGCTTGCGTTGTCCATTACTATAACTCTTTTTGGCAGACAGACAATTTTTAAACCAATCTATAAAAAGCTCTGCTGTCATGTCTTCGTGATAATCAACACAAGAGTCCTTAATATTTTTGGCAGAAGAAAGCCACATAGCGTTTGGGATCCAACCATTTTCTGATCCTGTCTGTAATATTGTGATTTTCTTCCCTTTATTTGAAGGTGCTTTTGTTTTACACTTATCAGAGGAATCAGACCATCCTTTGGAAGGGGTTTCATGCGTGTCAAACCACGTCTCGTTGAGGTAGAGTATTGGCCGATTTTCATACCGGTATTTTCTTATTGACGTTATATATTCAGAACGCTAGTTTATTAAATGTGTGGATTCCATAATTACTTGTCTCTTGTCAATTTTGCGATATTTAAAGCCCATTGCAGATAGAGCTCACCAAAGAGTAGTGAGGTCACAGTTGATGTGAGTTTTGATTGTAGGGACACGCTGCTCATCGTAGATTTTTCGCCTTATCAAATCTTTTTCCCAGTCGTCTAGACTTTACGCTTTTTTCTTGATTCCATGGAATTTTCAACAATTCGTCTAACTGAAGTAATAGGCACCTTCGTCAAATTACTGGTTACTCTTTTTGCAGCACCCGCGTTATATCCTTGCTGAAGTAAGGAACTATACATATTTTTTATAATGATTTTCGCGTCACAAGATAAGTGATTCTTCTTTAACGAACCACTGGAAGAAGCACTATTACTTTTTATCCACGGATGCCACATACTGCCTATTCTGTACGTTGGGGTATAAAATCTTTGCTATTAATGTCTGTAATAACAAATAAATGTTATAAAATTATTGCACGCCGTAACACAAGTGAACACTTCCAATGAAATGAAAGGCTAAAATGAACAAGAAGTGTAAGCTGTAATCCTCTGCAATCCCTCTCTGAGAAATCAAATTACCTGAATCAGGTCCTTTTACATTTATGATGTGCATCTTGGATTTTACAACTTAAGGGTCTAATTGGTTTTATTATAATCCTTCAGTCAATACCATTTATTGTGAAAACTACTATACCAGTTTTTTCCAAAACAATTTCAGAAATGATTTCAAAAGTGCGCCTTTAGCTGGCAAAGGAAAATGGCTACCTCTCGTATAAAATTCGATGAAGTCATTTTGCAAAAAGTGTAAGCAAATCTCACCGTTGGAATTGTCGTCGAATGTTTGATCAAAATTTTGTCTGTTTCGGATAGCATTTTTTGTAAATTGGCAACTTTATTCCAATAATCAATTGTAACAAAAAAAACTCTTCAGTTTTGGGCTATAACGCAATTATCAAAGTTTAGCTGTTCACTTAGTTGTATGACGTAATTTACTGCTGTTCTAAAACAAATGTCTCATAGGACAAGACCGTATTTCCGTATCATTAATTTCAGTTATAAATTCTATAAATTATTGTGCAAGAAACACTATTCCAAAATTGATAAATTCATTTTTATTACGAGAGGCATAAAATGCAATTTGGTAATTTATTAATTAATAAAATTCATTAGATTTGAAAAATAAATTAAGTTAATTTTCAAAATAATACTTGAATTCCTCCTAAAGAATGTATAGTTCTATATACTTCATTTGTTTGGAGTTGGCAGCTAAGAAAAGTAATTAAATCGTAAAATGTTGTAAACAAGACCCTAAATCAGTAGCGCATTTACTTATTTATATCGGTATTAAGAAATTTCTTTTAATCATCATATTTTAATCTTCTTAGGTAAGGGATAAGTAGTCATAATACTATATTTAGAATATTTGGTTTTTCATTAAATTGATTGTACTAACCCCTACTTTTTGGAAGTCCATCTTATTAAGAATAATAAAAAAACTCTTCGTCTTCTTCCAAGTTTATTTGAAAAAATTAGCTTTTTAAACGGCCGTCATTGTGATTAAAAAGCTAATTTTTTCAAATAAACTTGGAAGTTACGTTAAAACGTAGAATTTTTTTTATTATTCTTAATTTTGGTTTTCGATTTTAACGAGAATAATCGTGGTCGTTAGGGGTGTTATTGAAACTTCAGTAGGATGTTCACTCTTACCCTATATGGCTATACAGAAAAGTCGACACTGCTTCAAAACTACTTTTATCTTTTACCAAGAATAAATGTGACGTTTACAGAAAAATTTAATTTATTGACAACTCTCAATTGGACATGACATTAAGTATTAAATAATCAAAATAGTGCTAGATTTCTTACACACTCCCACCTTGCGTTATTTGAGTGTAATACTAATAACGCAATCAATATCTTTTAGGTTTCTTCACTAGACTACCAGATCTCGTTTTTAACACAGGTTCATGAAAATTTTCAACTACGTTGGTTTTGTCTGGCACAGTCAAATCACGCTCAGCTATTTGTGTATCGGGTCTAGTAAAATGTAAAATTTTCTTTTCCATCAGTAAGTATAGGCATTGTACTGGTCTTAACAACTCACCAGTACTGGTCTTTAGCTATTCTTTTAGTTATATAAGATTTATGGGATCCAGTATCAATTAAAAGTCTTATTTTACAAGATTTCTTATCTCCCTTTACCTCTACAACCATAGTTTGTAAAAGGATCTCAGGATACGTATTATTCGCTAAATTCTGTTCCTCAGTTTTGATGCTTAACGTATTTTTCTGACTCATAACTTTACAATATTTTCCGTCATAGATGGGACATTTTTCTCTCAAACGACATCTACGTGCAATACGACCAAAACGAGTGCACAAATGACAGCAAGCAGAATCGGTTAGCTTTTGTTTTCTTTCATTTAAAGAAAGCTTCAACGCTTCGTTACATTTTTCGGAATAATGTGATCCTTTACAAAATGCACATCGAGTAGCTCCCTTATTAAACAGCTCAGACGCAGTGGGAACACTTTTACCAGTAGTATTCACCTAAACTTTCCCAGGCTCTTAGTTGCGATTCAATTTTGTCAAAAAATGTTGATAGTTTATTTTTAGCGTTAAGATTTGTCAAAACTAAATTCAGTAGTTCCCTTACATAAAATTCAATCAAAAGATCTTCTCTTCCAAATCGTTGTTTTAAACTACTCAATGCTTTATGATAGTTACCTTTAGTAGCGGGGTAACTTTCAATCATTTGTCTCGCTTTAGAACCTGGAGTTGTGGCTTGGACTAAATATTGTAGTTTGTCCTCTTCTTCAATATCAGAATCTTCATCAATTCTGCTAAATTGATTCCAAAAATAGAGCCAGTTTCGTATCTCACCTCCAAATTGTCTAAATTCAATCTTCGGGATCTTAAGTTTACTCTTCGTTTCGGATTTTTTGGAACCTGTCTTCTCACTTGTCAGCTTGTCAAATTGGAATTTAATTTTATCCATTGCTTCTACTTCTAAATTCATAGTCGCTTCGTCATCACCTGAATCTAACATCATATCTAACATAAGTTGATTCAGTTCATTTATCTGAAGTATTCTGTCGTCTAGAATTCTAATGTTACTTTGCACTTTTAGATAATCACACACTTCTTAGGACAAGCTATCATCTAGATTATCACAAATTCTTGTAAAAGCTAATCTTTGCAGTGCTAAGGCTCTCCTGGTTTTTTCCATACTTGCGATAAAAGGTCCTATAATAGTGCTAGATTTCTTAAAGGTGTTAAGGGATTAAGATTACCCTATTTGTATAATTGCAAAAACAGGCACGTTATTAGTCTATAAATTGAGGATTTGTTTATATCCTAATACATAAGAATATAGGTACTCGTTAGTGTTGGTGGTTTATATTGTGATCTATATTCGAGTTTTGTTCCAGTACAAGTGGCTCATTTAAAACAAAGTGCGTTTTCTCAAAGAGAAAAAACTATTGTTTTAAATGTTCATGATGCACTAATATATCAAGATGCATCAGCAACTGTTCGTGATGTGGTGACTAGGTGCTCCAATATGACCGGTGTTAGTGAACGAAGTATCTATCGATTTTTAAGTGAGAGAAAACAGGGAAATGTTAGTGAAGCAAAAAACACGTAGACGATGGTTTTGAGTATCGACGAAGTCGGTCGCCATCACGTTTTCTATTGGAATCTAATTCAATGTCCGTTGGGGCATATAGCCCAGGAAGTAGTTGTTTTTTTGATAGAAAACGGTCAAGCTTGGTAGATATAGCAACTGTTAAGTTTCTCTACCCTGGGTGCAGGTGGAAACAATTTTCTACTTTTTCAGTTTTATATCGACTGCACCTTATTGAAATTATTTCATGTATTGTTATAATATACTTGTTGCTGCTGTTAAGTTAAAATGCCTGTTTATACTATTAACACTAATTTTAAAATACGAGATCTATCAGTTGCTACAGATTATTATGAAGTATTGATCTAAAAAGTAATTTAATTTTGGTAAAATCTTAGCAACATTACTTTGATTTGTTGTTATACAGTGGACGGCTAATTTATGGAATATTATCATTATTTTGAGAACCGTCGAGTTTTGAGGGTAATCCCGAAACAGGTCGATTTTTGTTATAAAATACCCATCTTATAACGTACATGGAGTAAGGATGACGTCACCGGTGTGGGTGTAGTGACGTAATCGTTAACGACATTACATTTGTAACTAAAATATTTTTTTAAGGGTACAAAAACATTTCTTTTTTAATTCAACCAAATTACAACTAATGATTTAATTCATAACGTACCTTAAAGTAACCAAATTATGCATAATAAATATTTTAAATTAAATGTTCGAAATGCCCTCCATCGGTTTCTTGACAATATGCGAATCTACGGACACATTCATCAAGTACACTGCGGATGACTTCTGGAGTAATGAGACTCATTTCATGCCTAATTCTAGTTCTGTAAATTTTGGGGTCTATTGACGTAAACTTTTGAATTTATGTAACCCAACAGGAAAAAGTCTAGAGGTGTTAGATCTGGCGACCTTGCTGGCCACTCTATAAAACCTCGTCTTCCGATCTATCTCTTGGGAAAGGAGATTGACGTACTTCACGTGCGTAATGCGGAGGGGCTCCATCTTCTTGAAACCAGATATTGTCACTAGGTAAATTTGCATTATTGGCATGTTAGCAAGGACAGGTATAAGTTGATTTCTCAAAAAAGTTAAATAACGTTCTGCTATTAGATTTTCTTCAAAGAAAAAAGGGCCAATGATTCTGTCATCGATGAACCCTGCCCATACATTCACTTTCTGAGGATATTGCGTGTGTGCCTCAGTCATCCAATGTGGGTTTTCTTGACTCCAATACCTGCAATTTTGACGATTCACGGTACCATGTAAAAAATGTGGCTTCATCGGAAAAGAGGATTTGATTGATGAAACGTGGATTGCCGATACATAAATCCTGCATAATTTCAGAAAATTGAAGCCGGCGATCGGGATCGTCGTCGTTTAATTCCTGGTGTAGTTGAATTTTGTAGGGATGGTATTTTTCTTTTTTTAAAATACGTAATACCGATCGTTGGGAAACTCCAACATATTCACCCATTTGTGTTGAACTACTGTGAGGATTGTCATGGACATTTAATAAAACATCAAGTTTCACATTGTCTTCAATTTTAGGACGCCCAGTGTTTGGAATATGTTTAACGTGCCTAGTTTCTCCAAATTTTCGGACTATTTTACTTACTGTTGATTGGCTGATGGGTCTGTCTGGATATTTTGCGTTGAATAAATTGCATACCTCGTTCTGTGTTCTTCTTTTATCTCCACCTCCGCTAAGAATTAATATTTCTATGCGTTGTGTTTCATTTAGGTGAGCCATAATTTAGTATTCAAAAGTAAAAATTACAATTAACAACTGATGACAATTCACAAAATCAAAAAATATTTACGACAATAAATATTACAGTAACTATGCCAATATCACTTGCTTGATTTAACATTTGAAAAAAGTTTCAGTGTTTATGAGATAACTTTTTGTGTCCATTATTATTTTTACTTATTTTTGCTTTTTTAAGTATTTATTTCAGAAAATCATGGCAGGAACCGATGGATGGCATTTGGAACATTTAATTTTAAATAATTATTATGCATAATTTGGTTACTTTAAAAGACGTTATGAATTAAATCATTAGTTGTAATTTGGTTGAATTTAAATAAAAAAAAAATAGTTTTTGTACCCTTAAAAAAATATTTTAGTTACAAATGTAATGTCGTTAAATAGAGAATTAAATTCTCCTTCAAATGAGGTGTCGCATTATACCGATTTCTATTTAAAAAAATTAACGATTACGTCACTACACCCACACCGGTGACGTCATCCTTACTCCATGTACGTTATAAGATGGGTATTTTATAACAAAAATCGACCTGTTTCGGGATTACCCTCAAAACTCGACGGTTCTCAAAATAATGATAATATTCCATAAATTGGCCGTCCACTGTAGAAAACATAAAGTGTAAGATTACATTTCCAATAAAATTTTCAGTGCTTTGAAATGTATTTTCAACTAGACTACATAGTGTGGCATTTTTTCTGGTTTCAAAGTTATCAGTCCAAAATTAATAACAAAACCTTGTGTAAGAAAATAAGTCAAACATAGTTTGTTTATTTTATTTTAATTTGAATTAATTACGCTTTAAAAAACTTCGGTTCTACGGTCATGGGATCTATTCAGCTACCTGTTGTGACAATATTATCTAGGGTTTCTATTTTGTTTCAATAGAAATGTATACCACTTTTAGTTATTTTCCATGAACCATCCTTGCTTGGGCTTTGAAAGATTTGCATTTATAATGAATTTACAGTGCTACCAACTCCAAACAAATATAATATAACTAATCTTTTTCAAAATTTCCTTCAAACATAGTTATGTTGCCACCTTTTTTTCTACAACTGTGTAATTACATAAAAGGATTTTCTCGTGTAACAGATTTTTTTACTAGAACCCATTAATCTCACAAAATACATTCCCATTATAAGATACATAGTTAAAAAGACAGGAAAGATTTTTAAATGAAATTTACCTTTTTTATCAGTATCTAGTATATACAAACGACCTTCTAAATTATGATCTCTATCCCTGCTGCACAGCACAAGCTGTCGGTGACTTATTGATTAACAAAAACTGAAAGAGTAGTAGCAGAAGAACAAAAAAAGTAATTTTTTTTTCTGTTGGCGATAAATTGATTGATGGTCCTTCTCTGAATTTTTAGTAAGTTTTTTAACAACCATAATTTATTTTCTCAAAACAAAATATTAAATATTTTGTTTGAAAAGTTCATTTACAAAGTTATGGACTGCTGTTAAGAACAGTAAACAACTAAACGGTTGAAGTAAACTTCAACTATTTATTTAAAAAATTGCCATCTTAAACTTAATGACAGCCCTTTCGCTAGAATTACCATCGTCAGAATGACAAATTGAAGTTACATTTTGTTTGTTTATAGCTAGGTACCTGATGTTTATTAGGCTAGACCAAGTATGGAAGTAATAAGACATTACAATATTAAAGCTTAGATGTCATTAGCCCTAAGGGATTATCTCTAAGATCAATATAACTGTGCAATGATATAGAAAGACCAGAAAAAATCTTGTAGAATCCAGGCGACTTCTTGGAGCTGTCAATGTTATCTGTCGGTCTTGTGTCTCTGTTGTACATCCATTTCTGCCACTTATAAGATGATCCTTGTGTCTTGGATTTTTTTTTTATATTGATACATCACCCTGACTAACACGCACAATGTTCGCGATAACATTTTGTTGTAACAAGGCAATTATTCCGGAACTGTTAAAATGATATGTCTCTGTTCGGGAACATTCGAGTATAATGCCGATAAAACAGACGTATTAGACCTGCCGCATTCGCCATTATTTAGGGTTCAGTTACTCATTGTCGCCGCTTGAACTTGGCGAGTTTGTACCATTATTTTGATTTTAAAACGCTGTAAAATAAATATATACAATATATATAGTGTATTTGAAAATCAAGAGAGAGTAAATTCCCAGAAATGTTTTGCAGTTATCAGTGTTAAAGGCAGTAAACCATAGACGTGCGTTTTCAAAATTAAATTAATATGGAAATAGAAATATTTAATTTGTTTTAGTTATTTATACCTAGATTACCAATTTTAGATAGATAAACATAATTCGTAAGTAGTAATTTAATTTGGGTAAAATGAAGAAAAAGTCAATATTATTTTGGGCATTTTGTTTTAGGCATATGTTTATTTACAAAATATGTATATAATATGTACAGATAATTACAATTACTTATAAATTAATATGAGGAGCTAAAAAAACAATTAAATTTGACGAGCAACATGCAAAAAATACGACAATATTAAATCTTAAAAAATAAAATTAAAGTACATAAATTAATAATTTTAAAGTTATGGTTCCTCGCACTCTGTGTGTGTCAGAAGATTCACCATCTGATTCTAGAGAAATTACAATGGGCTCTATAGTAATATCAATTATGTTATCTCTCCCACATTTTTTTTTCTAGTTCTGTAACGTGTCTAATACATTTTTGCCAATTTTCACTTGTTACTTCAGATATTGCCTTATTGAAGAGATTTTTAACATCTGATAATTTAAAAGTAGTGTTATTTCTGGCAACATAACCTTTAACTTGAGCCCATATCAATTCTATCGGATTCAGCTCACAATGGTAGGGTGGTAAACGAAGGATTTCAATTTCTCGTTTTTCAATGTTAAATTTTTTATAATTTTGCTTATGTTTTTTAGCAATAGTTAACAATTCTGCCCTCAGTATTATATTGTCGAAGGCTAAATTTTTAGAAGATAATGAAATTTTGCAATTTCATCCTTTTTCCATTTAGTGGTTGGTAAAGGTTCAAGTAATCTGGAGTGGTAACTTGCATTGTCCATTACAATAACCGATCCTTTTGGTATGAATTGAATCATCTGTTCAAAATATTCCTCAAACACGTCTCCATTCATTTCTTCGTGATAATCAACGGTTTTTTTTATTCAAATAAGAGTAAACCATTCTCAAGAAAACCGTTTGTACTGCCTATATGACAAATAATTAATCTTTTACCTTTTCCTATAGGTTCCTTCTAGAAAAGCTTGATGGGATGATTTTATATTTTTGTCTTTCCAAACTCTTCCTACACAATGTCCTTCATTAACCCATGTTTCATCTAAATAATAAATGTTTTTATTTTGAGCTTTAACTTGTTGTATTCTTCTGAGGTACTGTCTTCTCCAACATACAATTTCTTCAGAATCAATTAGCATTGAGTGTCTGCCCATTTTTTCAAATTTAAAGTTTAACTCATGTAACGTTTTCCATAGTTTATCCCGGCTTATTGTGGGTAAATCAACATCATTCGTAATGGCTTGCAAAACTTTATATAAAGTTGGTATTTGCTTATTTATAAAAAATGAGTGAACAAGCTTACGAATAACATTTTTAAAAAACTCGTCCACGTTGACTTTTAATAGTTTTTGTCTATCTGGTTTCGGCTTTGGTGAGGTTACTCCACCTGATTTTTCCTGCTTTAGAACTCTATATATTGTAGATTTTCCATATCCCATTGCCTTAGATGTTGTTTCAACTACACTATCAATAGTGTTTGAGAAATTTTGGTGTTTAAATTAGTGGTACACATTCACTACAGCACTGTTTTCATTGAGCGATAAATGGTCTAGTTTTAATTTTTTCACTGGCGTATACTCACAAACTGCTTCCATTTTTAGTCACTACTATTTGTCACGTTTATCAAAAATCAAATAACTGCATTTCTAGAAACTTAAGCACTATTTAAGTCAAAATATCTGTCATTAGAAGCTGTTGCCATTCGGAGGTGGTTAAATAACAATTATCCCTTTCTAATCTGGTTACGCCTATGACGCACGTTAATCCTCTTAGGCCTATCGTAGTAACAATAAAAGATCATAAAATAATGTGATAGTCCAAGAAATTTAATAAATTTTGTATTGAAATTAACCAAAACAATTTAGAATGCATTACAAATATTGAAGTTTTACCGCACGTACTGTACTATAGTTTTGCATACCGAATTAGTTTTTATTCTGGGAATTTACTCTCTCTTGATTTTCAAATACAGTATATGAAATACCATAGGCGTAAATATACGAGAGTTGCCTTCTATATTTCGGATTAGAGAACAAAAACAAATATTGATCATCGGAAATCACTTTATTGTTTTTCAAAATATTCCCCATGAAGATCTATACACTTTTTGCATGCGTTTGAACCAATTGTCGAAGCACTTTTGCCACTCTGATTGAGGTATCTCCAAAACATGCATTCTGAATTCAGTTCGTGATACAACTGATGTTGGACGACCTGCACGAGTTTCGTCTTGGAGTGAACTACGGCCACGATTAAATTCACCATCATCGATAAACACTGGTCGTTGATGGAGCTTCATCGGCAAAAATTGAATTAAGTTCATCCATGCACTGTTGCTAAGTGAATCCACGTCGAAAGTTGTAAAAAATAATCGCACGATTTAATTCCATTTTTGGGCCGAGATGAATCTTTTAAATTACTATAAACAACACAAATAGCACTCGTATGTCAAAACGTTCTGAGTACGAACCTCAAAAATGTCCAACTTTACTATAGAGCTGTCAGTTGCCAGATTGCTACACCAGGGTTGCCAAATCCCGAAATAAAAGGTTTCTCTAAAATCCTCCTTTGTATTTGAGTACAACACTACGCCATGTTTGACCGCGGCAACATAGTGCAATTGTGCCAACATATAAAATATGATAGCACTAGTTATGTTCGTTTGAAGATTATATTTTATTAGTCTAGGAGTTGTATTTGATATAAAATAAATTACGAAACCTTTCTTAAAGCATTTATGGACAAGGTATATATTAATTTTATGATGATCATTTATGATGAATAGTTTTAATTCGTTTTTTAATGTTTTGTTTTTATTTTCAGAAAGTACTTTCGTTGTGAAATTAACGAAGGGTTCACGTGGTCTTGGTCTCAGTGTGACAGGCGGCATAGACAGCACAGGTTCATGGCCAGGTTTAATTAGAATTAAAAGACTGTTTCCTCATCAACCCGCCTCGGCTTGCGGCCTATTGAATGTTGGTGATTTATTACTAGAAGCCAATGGAATTACGCTTACCGGACTCACCAACTATGTAAGTTTAAATCCAATCAGATCAGATACCAAAACATCATAACTTGACCATGTTAACGTCTGCTCCGAAATATTTCTAAAATAGTACCAAAGATAATTAAACGCTTTCTTGCCGCGGTATCGTCAAGCTAATTTACGTTTTTCTTAAAAAAATTCTTAAATGGACTAGTTTAGTAGGATCATATTAATCAAAATGATAACAATATATATTTAAGATAAGATACCTACTTACTTATATTAGTATTCATTTTGCAAGTAATTTTTCTCATTTCGTAAAATTTAGCAATAAATAATTAGTAAGTTTTAAACGTAGCGCCAACTAATAACCAATAATGAAGTGTGTTTAAAAGTCAACGTTGTCACATTTTAGCTACGTTCGTTTCAAGTATTCTCAAAGAACTAGCGGCACAAAACACCGTGTTCTGTGACTAACTGATTGTACCAGTTGACAAGATATATGACAGGCGAGAAAATCGTGTTTATCTATAATAAACAAACAAGACCCCTATTCTTGACGGTAATAGAATAGAACAGCCAATAGAAAGTGGGCGTGGTTCTATTGAAAATGCCAAAACCGTATTCTTGAAATTCGTTCTCTCACTGTACCGATAGAAGGGTTGCTCCTCGAGAGAACAATTACTTCTATTGATTATTTTTGAAGGAACTACTATAACACCAAGAGAAGGTGTTAGGGATTTTTATTTTCGAGCCAAAAATAGTATAGAAGTAATTTCTTTCATAAACCAAACACAACCAAACAACAAATTAAACTAACGAAAATGACAGAATATTTTGTTTAGTGTTTTACTCCTTATTTGATAAAGTGTCAATCAGAGAACAAAAATATCGATATGTTTATCTCTTTTTAATGACAACAAATAAGAGAGAGAGATAAGTTTCTCGGTTAATATTAAAGCATATCGACAACATCGCAAATTTTCTACCAATCTTATTGAAACACGTCACTTACCACTTATGACGTACGTAACCATTAAATTTAAATTTCAAAAGCCGATTATGGCTAGAGGATTAATTTTATAAAAATTTTATTGGTACAGTTGAACCACTAAAAACCTATTTTATAAGATGCAAATATAAAAAAAAATCACTAAACTAGTCCATTAGTAGGAACTTACTTCGGATACTTTCCTAAATCGAATTTCACCAACCTAGAAAGCAACATTCCTCTCTGAACCCTCAGTAGTGGTTTAATCCTTGCATGTACTCCCTCTCTTTCCATTCTTCCAGTCCTTTCACATTACACATCAATTTCCCCAGCCATGCCGCCCGAATTTTCGCCTTCTGCGCTGCCTTCGACATGTGGTTTTTGAACGATAGCTGGCCATCCAACCACTCACCTAGGTATTTCACCGATTCTTCTTTGTGAATTTTCTTTTCTTTCACCAGTACAGATTCTTTACGATTTGAAGGTATCTCGATCAATTCCCTCTGTGCTTCCAAAGGTTGCACATCGAAATCAATAAAGCAAGCAAATACTTTTACATCTTCATACATTCCATCGCGTTTCAGGTCCTTGATTTCTCTATTTTCTGGTCCTTTTATTCTTAATAAACAAGGTCTTAACGAATCCTTAACAACAAAAAGCTCGTTCTGTATGCATTCTTTGGATGTCATTCTCATTTCTCCAAAGTTAAAAATCCTAATCAACAAACTGCACACACCGGCAAATTTAATGGAACAGGTTATGATTGTATTTTATTTCTTTATTGTACTATTTTATAGATTATGTCTAGATAGCTTTGAATACTGCACGCTACAAGTGAAGTTTTAAATGTCAAAACAACAAATTATTTGTTTATTTCTGTTGTGTTTTACATTTTAAACACATTATTTGTTGATAAGCAGTACTAATTTATTTTTAATGAATCAGTTAATTTGTTCGGGTTTGTTGGAATTGGTTTTTCTTTTGACTCCGTTGTGTTCTTGTTGCAAAAAGCAAGTAATAATGAGTGATTTAATACCGACTGATATTGCTAGGGCAGTAGTAATGATCGAACATACAGGGAAGTTGCTTTAATGTTTGGTAAGTCACCATCAACTATCCACCATAGTGTAAGTCGTTGGAGACAAACCGGGGAGTATGTAAGAAGACGGGGTCAAGGTAGAAAACGCTTAACCACGGCTGTAGATGATCGTTTTATAACGTTGCAAACTTTACGAAACAGACGTCAAAACCAACATACCAACATAAGTGAGCGCACAGTGAGAAGAAGACTTAAGGAAGTTGGTCTTAAGTCATAAGTGCCAATAAAAGCCCCAAGACTCAAGAGACACCATCGTGAAGCGCTACTAGAATTTGGTCGAGAACATCAAAATTGGAATGCTAACCAGTGGGGTCACATTCTCTTCACGGAGCTGTTTCTGTGTAAATTCCATCGACGATAGGGGAAGATTGTATCGACGTCAAGGAGAACAATCTGCACCTTTTAATTTTACTACTGCTATACCTTTTGGTTCAATTATGGTATGGGGCGGTATATGTTTGGGGGCACGAACAGAGTTAGTGGTGATTGATGGCGGGGCATTAAAAGCTGATAGGTACATTAGGGATATTCTCCAAGACCATGTGGTAACTTTTGCCCCATATATTGAAGACAATTTCATTTTAATGCAGGATAATCCTCGCCCACACGTCGCCCAGTGTGTAAGAGATTTTTTAATACAAGTGGGTATAACAACAATGAATTGGCCAGCGTGTTCCCCAGACCTGAATCCGATAGAACATGTGTAGGACATGCTAGGCAGAAAACTTAGGGTACGAATTTCGGTACCTCAAACCAAAGAGGAAGTAAGAATTGCATTGATTGAGAAATGGGTGAGACTGCCTCAACAACTGATCGATGACCTCATTAGAAGTATGATGAGACGAATGACTGCAGTTGTCAGGGCTCGTGGAGGAAATAAACGCTATTAAAGCGAAAGGAAGTTTAAAATTGTGCAATAAAGTTATTCTGTTTAAAACCAGTATTTTGTTTCATTCTGTTATCTTCGACTTGTTTTCTTTTTCAGCAGGTTACACATGGTGCAACTTTTGTAAAACCCATTCCAACATTATAATCTAACTTCGTTTTAAGAGATTATCTGTACAATATTTACAATGTGTATATTATAGAAGAATTAATTAAATTTTATAACTGTTCCTTTAAATTTGCCAGTGTGTGTATTTCATTACCTGGATTGTAAAAATAATATTTTAAATATATGTTTCATGCTATCAGTAATTGTTGAGCAGTGTATATGGTTCTCTGATATCAACGGAACTAGAGTACATGTACACGTCTTAGTTTCAATGTTAGAATTATTTCAGGAAGCACTGGAAGTCCTTAGAACTGCTCCAAATCAAGTAGACTTAAAAATATGTAGACCTCCTCCGGATGTATTAAACTGTGTCAGTCCTATATCGGAAGTTCCTCCTCCTCCTCCTAGACGAGAACCTCCAAACAGTCTAAACTTGCCTTCCAATGCTTACACGACGCCAGAAGATGAATATTACCATGGGGTAAGTAAACTTTAACCGTAGAAAAATTTAAAATGTATTTTTAATGGATTTTGACAGGAATTTGAAATTACGCTTAAAAAAATTCAAGGATCTCTGGGATTTACTCTTAGAAAGGAAGATGACAGTGCTCTGGGGCATTATGTCAGAGCTTTGGTTAGGGAACCTGCTCTCACAGACGGAAGGATTCGAGCCGGTGATAAAATAATAGCGGTAAGTCAATTTTAAATCTAAATTCGTGTAATTAATGGGAAATTAGAATGTTATTAATAAAATTTTCCTACGACCATATGAAAAGTACAGCATTTTTATATTTGGAAAGTATCTTATGCGTTATGATAAACTCTAGGCTGTCATTATAACGAACAGCTAGCACCTACTACATAGGCAAAATATTTTACAAGAATGAAAGAAAACTATATAACTTGCATAGCAACTTTAACTTGTATTTTTGAAAATAAATTTAAGGTTTAAAATTGCAAATCATACAATAAATTGCATTAAAAATTGTACAAAACAACAATATAAATGTTTGAAATACATTTAGTGTCCAGATTATTTGATTCATATAAATAAAAAAAAGTAAATTGGCTTGTGTCAAATCTCTAAAGAAAATCTAATATAATACAAAGAAAGAATGTTCTGTGTTGTGAGTTCTACAAAATAGTATATTGTACCCCAAGTGCAGAAAGTAATCTTTTCCACACTATGTTGGAAAGTTGCAATCACACGAGTGTGGAAAAGGTTTGCTGCAAGAGTAGGTAAGACACCTACATTTTTACTGATTGGAGTCCATTTTAAAGAACTTAAATTTTCACTCTTTTAGCAGATATCCCAGATTTAAGTTGGTATGAACAAATATAAGCAAACATGTTTATTCAAACCTGTCAATAACGGCCACTAAAAATGAAAGAACTATTGGCCTTTATTCATATAAAGGTGGCCGCTATTGTCAGGTTTTGCAGTTGATAAATAAAAAATATTTGGGTTTTTGTTTATTTTATCAATTAAAGCAAATTTAATTCTATACATAAACGGAAAACTACTAAAACTACTTAAATATGTACTACTCGTACATAATACAAAACATAAAACTACATACATACTAAGTATACTAGGAAAAAAACAGATGTTAAGCATTTTTAAAGTAGGTGTCAATTTTTGTTTGTTTTACATTTTTTGGCTTTTATCTAAGAACCTCAGCTTCACATTTAAGTAAAATTCGAGACACATCCATAAATATTTCACCATTACTTTTGCACAATAAATAATTTTCTATGTCCCTCAATTTTTCACACACTTCGCTCATATTAGATAAAGTGGATTTTGGAGTTTCACATTCGTCCACATCACTATTTTCAGAATTTAACTGTAGCAGGAAACACTTTTTTCCAAGCAGCTGTAATTCAGATAAGTGCATTGGATAAATTTATGTTTTTTCGCAATTCTCGAAATCACATCTACTGTCAATAAACGCAAGAAGTCTTCTAATGAAAAAATTTCGGTAAATCAATTTGAAATTTTGAATTATTCCATGATCTAAGGGCTGGCAATGTGATGTGGTGTTTGGTGGCGGGAAGATTATTTTAACATTTTCTAATGGAACTTTAGGATGTGACGTGGCATTATCCAGGAAAAGAAGCACTTTTCTATTATGTTTTTTTTTTATTCTATTGTCAAATTTATGCAGCCATCTTGTCATAATTTCTGTTGTCATCCAAGCCTTTTTGTTAGAAACCCATTCTAAGGGTAATTTATCAACATTACTACCCTTAAAACAGCGGGAATTTTTACTTTTTCCAATTACTAATGGATCTTCTTTTTCACCTTCCATATTTGCACATAGCAAATAGTCATACGTTGTTTTACTGGCTTCTTCCCTGCACATTTTTCAGTTTTTAATGCAAATATCTTGTTAGGCATGGCTCGGTAATATAGTCCTGTTTCGTCAGCATTGTATACATCTCGTGGAAAATAATTCCTTAATATCAATGGTAACATGGTTTTCCAATCCTCTATGTCGTCTAAATTAACCTCTGCAGACTCACCACAAATTGATGTAAACGTTAAATTATGACGCTTGCAGGAACTTTCCAACCATCCATTTGATGCTGCAAAATCTTCAAACTGCTTGCTGCCTCGAGTGCTTTTTCTTTAAGTAGCGGCCCAGATATTGGAATTGCTTTATTTCTGGCTTTGCAAAACCAATTGCAGACGACTTGATCCACTGCCAATCCTTCTGATTTCGGAAACTTTCATTTTTGCTCCAAGTTAACACCTTGCTCAACATTCTTTTTTAACTCACTTTTATTTTGTATAATATCGTTAATTTGAGTTTTTCCAACCCCATATTTTTCGGCCAACTTTCGCGAATTTAGATAGGTAGATACCTATTTAAATATCTAATAATATTGGGTATTTCCATCAACAAATAAACTAAAATATTTTGGCCGATATTAACAGGTAAATTTCTATAAAATGGGCTTTAAAAATTTGAGATTATTTGGCCGCGGCCGCATAAGATGTCCGTAAATAGCATGGGAATTTCCATATAATTGGTTTGGGGAATTTTGAAACTGACCGTTAGTACAGGTTGCCGCTTTTGACAGGTTTGACACAGGTTTTATGGTACATCTAAATGTATAAAAAAACTTTTTAAACCATTTGTGGTCGTAGGATAAATAGTATACATAACTCGTGAAATGTATCACTTTCCCCACTTCTTATGTAGTATACAATTAACGAAAATTTACTTGATATGTTATAGGTGAATGATGTGGAAATATGTCCCATGTCCCACGAAAACGCCGTTCAATTTTTACGTCAATGTCCGGATATCGTCAAATTGCGACTTTACAGAGATTCCGCTCAAACTCCGGTAGCCACTCTATCTCCAACGGAAACAACACCAAGAACATCTTTTTCCCGTAAAGCACATTTAAGGTAATATAACATAATATATCCATTTACAGCCTAAAAGTAATTATTAGGTATATATTTTTTTTGTATTTTCCTTTTCCAGCAAATACAACGCAGAAAAAAATATTGAAAATATTGACTAATTTCTATGCATGTGGTCAATCTTAATGGTGTATCCTATATTTTGTGTTCCCATCCATCCTTAATGGACAGCTGAATGTGATGCCTGGATACTCTTCTTTGCCCCACATTCAAAAAAGTGTTGGATTTCTTGTGTTATATGAGTTACTAATAAAAAGCACTTGTTTCTTCCTGAAACCGATCTATTCTAGTATATTTCGTTTTTACTGTATCGCATATCAAATCAAACTAAACCTCCGAGAACCGTACGACGTTCTTATATACACTCCCAGTTAACCACACATGTTCCAGGGATATCCCAAATAAAGATAAGAAAAGGAACGATGATATATATATTTTTTCTAAAACATATCTATCACTGTGTTATCTTACTGTCGGTTTTGTAACAAAACTATATCACATGGATAGATTAATAAAACCATTTTAATACATCACAATGTTATAAAACATATATATGGTAAATATATCTTAAACGGAATATCTCTCAAATAGAACAAAATTTTTTATTATAGTTATAAATTAGTTTTAAGTTCGCAACAAATCTCAGTTTTATATATTTCATACTTCACTGCGCCCTTAATTTGCATAGTTGAACGTGTTCAGTGTTCAGATCCCCTCTATCGAAAGAAAAGAAGAAGATTTCTAACCTAAGTCATATTTCCTGCATCGGTGTTGGTGTTTGTGCTGTGTTTGTGTTTAGCAGCGTGGAATTGTGTTGCTACTAATTGTTCACGCTAAGTTCACGTAAAAATAATATGGAATCTAGAAAATGCAAACACTTTTTAAATTTAACAAAACGCCAACGAAGAAGAAGGGTTCGTAAGTATATGGACCATCAGAGGTTGACTTCACCATCTACTAGTACACCTCCAACTGCAAACGATATAACAGATCATTTTCACGCCTTACTTGTTCCAGAGGAACCAGATGTTAATTTTCATTTAAAAAATGAGAAGATATTTTATCCTAAGAGTGAAAAAATATCTTGTTTCTGAACCCATCTCTTCAAAAAACAGCTAGTAAGTGTTTATATAGTTTATATTTCTTACATTATCTGATTCAAGTTTTATATGTTTTATTTCTTAATTTTTATCTATATTTGGGGCAACAGCTTGAAGGAAAAAACTAAGAATATTAAAAAAAACATTTATGAATGAACTTATTATGAAAACCAGTTGGTTGGAACAAAGACAAAATTTTAAAATGTGTACTACACATATATTAAAAGGTAACATTTTAACTTAATTATATGACATTTTAACAAATTCTTTTAATAAATGATTTATTTTAGAGTTTTTACCACTAGAAATGGATTTTAACGAAAAAACATTTAAGGAGATTGTGTCTTATTGGATAATACAGGGAAAACAGAGGAATCAAAGGCACCTGAAGAAAACTGGGAATTGACACCAAAACAATTGTTATTTTATTTTACTTTTATTTAAAATATTCTTTAGAATTAGGTATTTTTGTCTTATTTGTATTGTTTTGTTTTTGTAATGTGTAGGTAGGATTAATTAAAATTAGTATTTTTAATGACAGAGTGTTTTAATAACCCTTTGAACCACTAATGGTTGTTAAATTTATTTTTGATCAAACATTTAGATTTATTAATGTTAAATTGTACTGTTTTATTTTTGATCCCAGGCACATGAATAATTAACATTTATTCTCATTTGAACCAGTTCTGATTAACATTTAACTGACACTAACAATCAATTTTTCATTGTTAAATGTCGGTTAAATTTTAATCAGAACTGGTACAAATGGGCATTAAATGGTGTGTCTCATATAAAACACAGTAAGAGCATAAATAGATAAATGATGTACCATGGATGCTACTGTTTTGTTTCATATATAACAAAAACTTATGTCTGAGGTATTCTAAAGATAAAACATGCGATGTATATGACGCATATCAGTGATTTTCATTGAGGCGGACATTAATCTAAGTTTGTGATAGGCCGTGTGACATCTCTATGATGTCCTAAAGATTACAAAGATTAAAACAACTATATCACTGTGACATGTTTTGGTTAACTGGGCTCCCAATTGAAAGCCTCCAATAACATGTAAAATAGTATTTTCTATTCTTATAAAAAATACCTGTAATGTTCTTTTCTCCACGAGCGTTAATTAATACAATGATTTTGAAATCATTCTTAATAATGGAAAGTAATATTTCTCACTCTTAAGATAGAATATTTATTCTGCAACACTTGCTTCTGGTGTATTTCTGTAACAGGCGACTGGACTGACATTGAATATTGGACTTTGAACTACATCATCGTATTGTTACAGATTTTTGCATCCCATCAAAACTATTATGAATGCCATTTATGAGCCTATTCGTTGTTCGAAAACATGAAGTTTCATAACCTATTTTAAACAATCCATGACAGAACGCCAATTTGTATTTATAATGACGTCTCTTGTTAAGGGTTGTCCTTACTGGTCTGTTGATTTTCCATTTCCACTTGAAAATGTTGCCAAATCACCTATAGTTCATTTGATCAGATGTATGCATTGGTCAAAATTTTTATGAATAATTTAAAACCTTTAATTATGGTAATACAAAAATATTTTATTTTGATGTAACTATATTTCATTTGTTTGGAGTGCAATTATACACATAGGGTTACCTTAATCCCTTAACACTTCTAATGACCACAATGACTACTTATTCCTTACCTAAGAAGATTAAAAGAAATTTCTTAATACCGATATAAATAAGTACGTGCGCTACTGATTTAGTCTTGTTTACAACATTTTACGATTTAATGACTTTTCTTAGCTGCCAATTCCATACAAATGAACTATAATAATATTACGTTCTGACTAAAGTATGCTACATTTTTACTTTGTTTATTTTTAGGCAAGAAGCTGTAGATATGCTCAACGATTTAGCCGGTCGCAAGCTATGTATGAACACGGACAGCTATAATCGATCATCATCACCCAATTCTTCTCCACGTCGCCTGCGTCGGAATCAATGTCCATCTGATGCTTCTCAATGCGATTTCGTATCGCATAATGATTACGTCACCCAACACGGTGACTATGTAACCTTCCATCCACAAGGTACTTAATTCGAATTGTATAACGTTGCATATTCGTTTGTATCAAAATGGAAATTCAGAACGCGTTAAACCTTCCCTCGCGCCTTTCTTTCATAAAGTACATAATTACAACCCCTGTTTAGTATATCAATTAACATATTACAACAAGGAATATGGCTAGGTTTACATATTGGCTTAAATACTGTCCCAACACAAAATGAGCTTGGGTGGGTTTGCTACAATCACAAACTTAATAAAATTTGACTAAATGTGGTTAGTAAATTAATCTTTGTTTCCCATTGTGTAATAAACTAACTAAAAAAATAGCATCTGTTTCATATTTGGGTTCATTATGATACAAATTTTCATTGATTCAGATTTTTCAGCCAATAGCTGAGTCTGTACTCTTAATGGACATTAAAAATAATAATAATAAAAAATATTTATTCATAAATTTGTACATACATAGTAATACAAAATATAAATCATTAGATATACAAGGTGTCCCGAAAAAAATGGTCATAAATTATACCCCAGATTCAAAAATATGATGATTGCACCCCATTTACCTATATACAATAGTGTACACAAAAAAAGTTACAGGGTGCTAAAGTTAAAAATTTAAATAATTTTTTTTAACATTACTCTAAAACGGTTTAACGTTAATGTATGAAAATTTATAGGAAATACTAGTAGAGAATACCCAATAAATTGGAAACAGTTGCATTCAATTATTTTGATTTATTATGGATTTTCAGAGGGGATCAACACCCCTTTCACCTCCCAACTTTTTTTAGGGCTATAATTTAACAAAATATGGACCGCCACTGGAATCAAACGTCTATTCTTAAACTTTTGTGCCTCTGTGTATTTCTTTGTAAATATTTTATTATGGAAGATACAGCCACCCTTTAAAATGCCAATTTCAATATTGAATATTTAAAATACATTTTCACAAATATTAAAAACATCTTTATTATTAAATTACAATTTATAAACAAACAAGATATTTGCCTTAACTCAACAAGGAATACCGAATATTTTGAAAAATTAAATGTTTCGGTCGAAACTCGTTAGCAATTTGTAAAATTCGGTGCCTCAGTTGATCCTCACTGGTTATTTCCACAGAATACACATTTTCTTTCATATATCGCCAGAAACAAAAATCTAATGGGTTCAAACATGGACCGCCCGGTGGCCATTCAATTGATGCATCTGGCCCCCTTTCAATCCAATGTCCTGGATATTCTCGAAATTGAAAAGCTATAACGGCGTTACTAAAATGTGGTGGCGCACCATCTTGCATAAAATACATTTTTCGTCTATTTGCTAATGGGACATTTTCTAAGCAAATTGGTAGATCATTTTGTAAAAATGATACATAATGTTTCCTGTTCAATTTGTTTGGAAGAAACACTGGCCCTATCAAATAGTTATCGATTATTCCAGTCCAAACGTTTACTCTAAAATTAAACTGATGATGCACTTTTTTAACTTTGGGATTTAAATCAGCCCAGATATGAGTGTTATGGTGATTAGTAACTCCATTTCTTGTGAAAGTGGATTCGTCAGTGAATAAAATATTATTTATAAAATTTATGTTGCGTCTTCTTCTAAAAGCCAATCACAAAATCCCATTCGTTTCAGGAAGTAATTCTTGAACTTCTATGATATGGAAGGGGTGAAGTAACTGGTCCTTAACTGTTCTCCATACCTTCATATGAGGTACTATTAATTCAGCCGCTATCTTTCTCATGCTCGTGTCCTGGTGTTCGTCAACAATTACTATTATATCATCTGCATTCTCAAGGTCTTTTGGACGACCACTATTACCGAGAACTTGATTTTTTTAAAGTGTGTGTTTCTCTTAAATTTCAGTCAATAGTCAGGAAAATTCGTCTATCTGGTACATTTCAATTAGGGACCTTATCAGCATAGCGCCTTGCAGCCGCCGCATCATTTCCTTCACATTCACCTGATTAAAAAATGAAAGTAAAAACATGCAACCGCTATTTTCATAATGAAATTTTTACCTAATGTGCATATCAGCCATTTCTGGGAAACTGTAATTATTCATTTTGAGTTATTAACAAGAAAAACTTTTCTACTTATGTCAAAAAGCAACAACAAATACCCTGACAGGAATCAATCAGAGACTACTCAATTATTACATGTAATAGTTAATAGGTAGTGTATTCTACATACGTAACAGATTTAAAATAACTTGTAAATAACATTAATTAAAATTATGTATTACATTAGATTTTTATTATTTTACTCCTATTTATTATTTTATAAATTGTAATTTAATAATAAAGATGTTTTTAATATTTGTGAAAATGTAGTTAAAATATTCAATATTGAAATTGACATTTTAAAGGGTGGCTGTATCTTCCATAATAAAATATTTACAAAGAAATAGAGAGAAAAACAAAAGTTTAAGAATCGACATTTGATTCCAGTGATTTTGTTAAAATATAGCCCTAAAAAAAGTTGGGGGTGAAAGCGGTGTTGATCCCCTCTAAAAATCCATAATAAATCAAAATAATTGAATGCAACTGTTTCCAATTTATTGGGTATTCTCTACTAGTATTTCCTATAAATTCTCATACATTAACGTTAAACCGTTTTAGAGTAATGTTAAAAAAAATTTTTACATTTAGCGCCCTGTAACATTTTTTGTGTGCACTATTGTATATAGGTAAGTGGGGTTCAATCAACATATTTTTCACCCTAGAATCTGTGGTAAAATTTATGACCATTCTTTTCGGGACACCCTGTATAACATAAACAGGTTCATATTATATCATAATGTGTAGGTAGGTGAATAAACAGCACCACTGGTGTCATATATTGTCGCTTGTCACAAGTGTTTATTTAGTCATATCCGGTAATAACCCTTTCTGAATCTTCGAGTTTTTTATATTCCTAATAAATAACACGACATATACTATGATCTTTTTTTTATGTAATGGTTTAATCCGAAAGGGTACGTTTGAAGAAGAGTTTATTAAAAAGATGTAGAAAAAATATTGTATTCAACTTTCATGTAATGGTCATTAATACTTTGTATAATAAATAATTAACTTTAACTAGAGAAACAATGCTTTTTTGCATTATCTTTATATATTTTTAAATAATTTGCAAAAATTCTGTGTTGGCTTTGCAATAAACTAGCAATATACCTGGTAATAATTTATTAGTCAATAAAGTCCCACTGTAATTTGAAACTTTACTGATTCATCCTTTTTGTGAACAGGAAAAATTATATTTATTTGAAGCTGTAATTTTTGGCAAACAGATGCATATAACAATTTATATAAAAATTTTTTATACTCTTAACTTATTCATGTGGGTTTATTATTTTTGAACAGTCTATTACCAAATATATATTTGTGAACATTTTTGGCTTCATTAACTATAGTTGGAAACTGACCCAGCACCCGCATGCAAATATTTGTGGAATTAACTGTTGCTTGTCGTTTATGCACTTAATTTTAATCTGTATTACTTCACATGCTTCTAGCATTTTTTTATCAGGGAACCTGTAATACATTTTTGTATCATCAGCTTAAAGCAGTGTGTAGAGAGAATAAGGGTAAAAAGAACATTAAAGAAAGATCTTAGCAAAATTTCCAAAAAAAAGTTAATATTTTATTTTAAAAACTGTGGAAATTTTGTCAAAAACTTTTTTCTTTAATGTTCAGTAAGGATTGATACAATAAATTTCAGAATAAGGACCTAGCATTGGAGAATTCCAGTTTTATATATTTAAAAATAGCACTAGTTATTTTATATACAGGGTGTCCAGGAACTTAATGCCAAAAATTCGGGAGCAAATAGAAGAGGTCAAAATAATGTTAGAAGTTCAAATAAATTTTTGTCATACGAGCCTTCGTTTCCGAGTTATAGACCTCTAAAGTTTCGAAATAAAAACCTTTGTTTTGTCATAATTTCTAAACTATACATTGGAATACTATAAAATTCCAGTGACGGATTGCATACATCCATGTCCTGTGTTGGACGGTATAAATGAATCTACATTACGTACAGATAAGCAGAGACGGCTTGTGCCCATTGGTTAATAATCAGTAATTTTAATAGGGACCTTCTGAATAATATTTAAATTTTAAAAATAAATTTTCCAATCCATTTATTAATGAAAATGTACTCTTGTTTGAACTCGATAAAATTAAGGGTTTAGGAGAAATTTGAACTTTTAGATCTGATCGCCATATTTTGTAAAGACAGACATTCTGAAGAGAACTATCAATAATTGTCACAACTTAATTATAATCTCCTCCAGTAAATTCTTTTTTGTGCTAATTGCATTCATCTACTGTCTATTCTCTTTATGTCAGCCGCCCATCGTGTTGGTGGACTGCCTCTGCTTAATTCTCTTCTACATACAAGATCTCTATTCCAGCAGGCTTTTAGTCCATACTTTTAGTCTCGCTACATTTCAGACTAACCTCCATTTAAACTCGATGATTTTTTCTATGATGTTTTGCATTTACTTCCTTATTATCCTTATTTCTTATTCTATCCGCGAACTTTATTACCAACATTCCATGTTGGCGTTCTTTTCAACGAATACCTTTCTTTTAAGGCTTATAGTAATTTTATTTTTAAATATCTTTCCATATGCCATATGCAGCTCAACCGAGACCGACCCTAATTTCTATCTCTTGGGTCTGGTTTCTCTTGAAATTATGATGACATACCCTAAATATCGATACTTCTTCGATGAAGTTATTTTCAATGGTTACTGATCCTCCTAAGATTATTTGCAGGTTCACCTGTTAAACAGTTTCGTCTATACTGATTCCTCTGTTATTCCAGTCCATTTTTTTAAATGTAAACTCTTAGATTATCATGAAAAGTTTCGGGGACATTATGTTTCCTTGTCCACCTCTTTTAATTATAAATTTAATGCACGAACACACTCGCTGTACATGTTGTAAATCAATCAAGTGTGCTTGTACTCCTAAATCTTATATCTCTGGAGAGCGATTTGCTTTTTTGGTTAGGCTTTTACAATTTTTGGTTCCTGTTAACAACTAAGATTACTAAAAAGGAACGTTTAAAATAAAAAATAAAGCATGGTTATAATCAAAGATTCTACATACATTTAGCATTTTTTTTAATTATCTAACCCAGTCACTAGAGGAAATATTTCAATACATTTTGTTTTATACTCATTGAAAATATGAGTCGGTGTATCATTAAATGTAATTAATTTATAGTTCATTTGTTTGGAGTTGGCAGTACAGTGAATTCGTTATAAATGGAAATCCCTCAAAGACCAAGCAAGGGTGGTTCATGAAAAGTAGTATACATTTCTATTGAAACATAGTTACAGTTGTTATTTTTCAAAGAGTCCACCCTGTAATTAGGGAGGGATAATATTGTCACAACAGGTAGCTGAATAGATCCCATGACCGTAGAACCGAAGTTTTTTTATAGAATAATTCAAATTATGACTACTTATCTCTTACCTAAGAATATTAAAATATGATAATTAAAAGAAATTTCTTAATACCGATATAAATATGAATAAGTACGTACGCCACTGATTTAGGGTCTTGTTTACAACATTTTACGATTTAATGACTTTTTCTTAGCTCCCAACTCTAAACAAATGAACTATAGATAAACGAACACAGTTCACACAACAACTACACTAACACACACTTTTAACCGCCTATCACGAGTTTCAATGTAGTGGTAGTGTAAACAATGTTCGTTATCGGTATCGCCAACGGTTCCACATTCAGTACATTAATAAACGACGAAATTTTATTTACGTGAAACCTAAGATATGATGTGTCGCGATTTCGATAATAATTTTATTTGTTTGGATTTAGTTGAACAAATGGGTGACTACGAAATTTATCACGAGCAGTTTCACGAAGGCATCATCCAGAAATGTCCAATGCCGTTCGACGAAGACGCTTTTAACTCACTCTTCTTGATGGAGTCTGATGACGCTGACAAACCGAACAGACCGAGCTCATTGGAATTGTACAATCCGAACCAAACCCCGGTGGCTTGTCGAAAACCCCGATTTAATTTTTCGTTGGCCCACAACGCATATGAATTAAATAATTTAGATGCCGAAGTTCTGGACGCACCCAACATAAAGTATAATTTATGTAAGTATTGAAGATTGGTGAGAGGGAAGGTTAAACGGCGCATTTAATACGGAATTTGATTTTTTTTAACTTCGTTTTATATCGGATTACCATTTTAGATTTAGATTATCCTTTTTTTTAGGTAACGAAGACGTAAAATCGTCGGGTTCGGAAGTACAAGAGCCAGTTAGTATGCCGCATATACCTAGTACTACTTCTAATTTCAGCTATAAGCATCCAGCCTACCAATCTGCTCATCCTCAAATCAACCCTGAACCCACAACCATTGAACAAGCTCCTTCTCCCCCTCCTCCTTCTAAACATGGTAATAAAGTAGACAGCAGTACCATAAGAAGAAGAAAGAGTGTAGCAGCACCAGAAACGGATGCCAAATCTAACCTTGCCTCTCAGAAAATTCCTATGAAGGAAGAATACGAAGTAAGAGTTTTGCTACTTACTAAGTTTGTTTTTAAAATGGCAACTAAACAGTCATAATGTTCCAATCAATTACTAAATATTGGTCTACGTTAAATGGTGATGTTTTTAAAAAATATTATTGCCCTGTTTTACTCTACCTAAGATAAATAATAAATCAACGATTTAAATTGTTGATTTTGGTTAGGTTAGGTTAGGTTAGGTTAGGTTAGGTTAGGTTCTAAAGAAAATGATAAAATATTGACTTCCAGTTATTTTTGTTTAAAATCAAAGTTAACTTTGGATTTTTTTCAATATTTCTTTTAACATAAACAAGAATATTTCTTAAACTATCAATTTACAACAAAAAGGAGATCCAAAGTTTACCTTAAACCATTTTTTTTAAAGCACAGAATGTGCCAATATGTCTCCTGGTTTGCCTACTGGTTCTGATGTACTATCGGCTTCAGAATGTTCTTCTATATCTGTGATTTTTAACTTTTCGTAAGCCAGCTCTTTAGGTTAAATATTAAGGACGTGTCAGTTACTTCGCTTTACATCTGTAAATATACATCTAAAATAGCAATCTGTTTTACAGGTCCTTGCTATTGAATTGAATCGAGGTTGGAACAGCAGATTGGGATTTAGTTTGCAAGGGGCTGCAGGCGTAACATACGTCAGTGCTGTCCATGCAGATAGTGTAGCTGCTAGAGATGGAAGGTTAAAACCGGGCGATCGCCTAATTAAGGTATTTACAACTATTTCCTATTTATTTTTATATCTAATTGTTTAAAAGTCTTGTGGTCGGTATTATAATGTATAGCACAAGTTTGAATTACGAAGATCCAATTGCAGACTCACTGGTACATGTAAATTTTGAAGACTTACTGCAAAATATTGATGGTCGCATGGAAAACAATAGTGTTAGGCAAGATTTCTTATTATACTTTATGTAATTACTAGAAAATTGACAGAATGTCAGTAATAAAACAGAATGTAAGGTCTTAAGTTTAATAAAAAATATAAATAATAATTTATCATGTACATGGTTTGCTTTCAACTTCAGTATTTTTGTGTCTGATTATAAGTGGCTCTAATCTTTTTTTCTTGTTTAATTAGGTGAACGACGAAAGCATAGAGCATATGACTACTAGCGAAGTGATAGATCTGCTACGAATTGTAAGAGGTCCAGTATGTATCGTAATCTCAAGAATAAAATCCAATGAAGACTGTCCAAAAAGCAATGCGGAGAATTGAGCAATCGTGTATAGTAGTACAATTAATTGTGAATTGATATTTTAACATCATTTTTATGTTTTATTCAGCCTCGTTTAGTATTTAAAAAATATGTGTTCGTTTTTCTAATCAATACTTTTAATTGAAAATGTTTTTGTTTTATTGCGTTATCGAATAATTATAGTTTCATTACAACGCCATATTGGTGTCTTCCCATTATTTCAATTAAAAGTGGTGGTATATTTTATAACGTTTACTATTTGTGATATGCCATTTTTACGTTAAACTTGCAATAGCATCTTGAATCAACTGTTACTTTTGTTTATTTAAGAGTTGTCTCAACGTTCAAGAAAAAAATTAAAGTTTACTTTTAATTACTAAAAATAGTAAAATAGTATAGTACAAATCTTAACTATAAATAAACCTTTGAAATATTAACGAATGTCAACCAAAAGTACTCAAACCATAACATTAATGTAAAGCAACTGGTAATTTAGAAAAACTGCAAAGCATTAAAAACAAGAAAAATGTACCAAAAAGTGTAAAAAATACCAAATGTTTAAATCTCATTAAAAATAAGAGTGTTATTCATCAACTAAACAATTCCAAATCATTTGATACCTTCAACATGGAAACGAGATATAATTATTAACTTTAGCAGTTCCTTTTTTTCATAGTTTACATTTCTTCTAATGTAAATATTTTAAAACTAGAATCAGTCGCCTGAAACCCAAAAGACGAAAAAATTGAAGGGGGATTTCATTTACAAAGAGGTAGTTAAATAATTTAATTTCTAATGTAATCTAAAAATAAACATGTTTGTCCTGATTCATAGTTTCAATTTCAAACGGTTTGTAGACATCAAGATGCCTATTATTACATCTCTACAAAGGTTCTGTATTTGAGCGTTTCCTAAAGAGAAAACAACTACTTCCTGGGCTATGTACCCAGGAATATTTTAATTTTTCTCTAGAAATTCTAACACAAATTAATTAAGTTTTATTTTAACTGTTTCTACAAAAATGTATTCTTATTACATTATGAACTAAAATGGGAAAGGGCTCGTTCTAAATACATTTGCCGTTATCAGCATTTGCAAGTTAACCTAAACAAATGTTTTACCTAGTAACACATTAACTCTAGTTTGTAAATATTAATTAATTTCATTTATTATCATTTATAAGATGGACTGAATTTTTTTAAAGTTGTTGCCAAACTTTTAAATTACTAAATCGTCTGCATCTACTCGTATTCTCACATTGAAGGATTTTTGTGTTATAATCCGTAATCACAAATAATCAAATTTTTCAAAACTAAAGCATCATTAAAAGCCAATATCTTTTTTATTACAATATTAAACTCAAAGATAAGAGAAATTTGATTACTTTACCTGCACGCAAAATGATTAAATTTTTTTATACAACTCAGGTTTGCCACCCATTTTCACCTGTCAATTTTTGGACTACTTTACCACTACAAAATTTTTAGGTCAAAAATGAGGGTCTGTTTTCTAGGCCATTTTGTTCACTTGTGAGATATATAATTACCATATTTTTACATTAGAAGTAATTTAAGCACCTCCCGAGTACATACTTTTGCAAAATAATAGTATATTATTACACGAGCAAGTAAAGAAGGTTTTTATGCACGAAAATGAAAGTTGCTGCACGAGCCGCAGGCGAGTGCATGTAATCTTTTGAGTGGATAAAAACCTTTGCTTGCGAGTAAAATACTATATTTTATCTACGATGTTGTATTTTGTTCTGCTCGCCACTTTAGAAACTTCATAAACACATTCGTACTTGTGGTAGAATATTTTCTATTGCAGTTGTTGCAATATTGCGAATGTCAGGTGGCGTACAGGACATCTCGTTCTCTTCTGTCGACATTTTCTTCAGTCACAGTCACAAAAAACTACCCTAAAACCCACAAATTTCACTTTGTACGATTTTTCTGTCAATTGTGTGATTTTGTTTGTTTGAATATTTGGTTATGTCACCGTAGAAACTGAAAGCTGTTGCCAACGTAATAATGGGGAAATATAAAATCCCAATATGTCCGGTCCTCATTCCAGTGGATAAAAGTTCCTGTCAATTTTACCCACAGCTGAGAACCAATCAAAGCTCTCCTTTAGGTTATCGATGGGTAAAATGAAAATTTACAGTGGGGTTTTCACATCAGTAAAGTTTGTATTATGCTATGATCGTCGATAAAGATTTTTAATTAATTTTGAGGGAAAAAATGTCATTAGCAGTGATTTTTGGTATATCTAGTTGTATGTTTCTAGCCACCATTTACATTTGTAAAAATTGACTGTTAAAGTTAGTTGTCATTGGTTTTTTTATTAAGAAATTTCTGTTTGCACCAATAATAGCGAAATAATATGTAAAAAATGCAGAGTTGACATTTTTTGCAAACATTAATGTTTCAGTTGTCGTTGTCAGTTATTTAGATTCATTTATCAGTGTGCATATTTTTTTGTTTATAACTAATAACAGCTTTTCAAAAAAACAAATATAAACAAAGAAAAAATCAAGATGCACACAGATACATGAATCTGAATAATAACTGACAACGACAACTGAAACTTATTAATGTTTGCAAAAAATGTTAACTCTGCATTTTTACATCTGTCGCTATTATTGGTGCAAACAGAAATTTTTTTAGTAAAGCGACCAATGTGAACTAACTTTAACTGTCAATTTTTACTAATGTAAATAGTGGCTAGAAACACTCAACTAGATATATACCTAAAATCACTGCTAATGACATTTTTTCCCCCAAAATTAATAAAAATATTTAATGTTGCACTTATTGCGGAACCTAAGATAAAAGTTTTAGGTGACAAAAGGTGATTTCTTATTTATTTCTTTCATTATCTAGTGCTGGAAAAATTTTTAAATTACATTTTAATATTTTCCAACGAGTATTCTAACATCTGTATTATCCCAAGCTTCCAAGCAGTGTCATATCCTCTTGTTAAATAAAAAAATACTTGAACGCAACTTTTATTAATAGCAACACTTTCATGTATTTAGGACAAAGAATCGTTTAAGTTATCAACCGTTTTTGTTTAATTGCAGTTTCCACATCTCCTAATATTGATTTCAATTGGGAGATGATTTAAATGTACATGGTTTTAAAATGGGGTTAGCTCTTGCCTTTGTCCACATTTTGGAAATAAACCATTAAAATATACAGTATTTAAAATAGATAATAGATAAAGGTTTGCTGTGTGAGATAGTTTTTGTATAAATAAAGTTGGAATATTTTCCTTGGCTGATAGTTTAATCTCATTCTGCAGTATTTTATTCTATATTCTTTATATATAGTTGGTTTCTGCGAAAATCAGTTGTAGGAAAGGTGTTACAGGAAAAACAACTTGATTGTTTTCACATTTAGTACACAAAATAACATATCAAAATACACAAAATACACAAGGGAGGTTCGTGCTATTGTAATTTTAACGTAAAATGATTTAGCGTTATACGTTATTGTGGATATGTAAAAAGAATAAAAATTTATTTAAAGACTGCTTCGTACTTAGAATAATCAAAACTATCGAGTGCTGCTAATTATTGCGTTACATTAAAAGACTGTATTTAATAATATGATTTTACTAACGTTCATTATTAATTTTTACTTCGCGTCTTCGAAAAGGCAAAAAGGAGAGAAGAATAAGATTATTTACATATCTACGATATTTTATAAATTGTTATATTTGAGAAGGTTCGAAAGCGTTTATAAAAAAACACGAATAAGTTTAATTAAGAAGAAAAATGCGTTTAAATTTTGGTTAATCTAGTAGATTAGCGATCGCTTTCAAAGTTTTTCAGATAAACAGATATTTTAAGTTTCCTGTGTCGAATGTGATTAAATAAAATTTATGGTTAAGAATCTATTTTGTTAACGTTGAGCTCGAATTTTTAAATTATATTTAGGATTTTTATTTTATGTTTTCTTAGGATAATTACGCTAGTCTTATATTGTATAAGAAGTTCCACATATATGAGAAACAAAAACTTGATGAAAATGTAAAAAAAAGATTTAATTTAAATTGAAAAAAAAAATGTATAGGCCAGCACTAGAAATAAAGTACTTGTATGCAGGATAGCTTATCCTGGCTTTATTAAAATTATTGTTAAATACGAATTCTCGCTAGAATTTAGCCTAATATGCATTAAAGAGTTTAAATCGTTTTATTAAAAAAAGGTTAGCGCAATTTATTCATCATCCGTGAACATGTAAA